>JBBGZY010001057.1:1240000-2480000 GCA_037952925.1 Lithobates clamitans | reverse complement strand
GCTCTGTGATGTCGTCATGGAGGACTGGAAGAGGGCTCTAGTGACATACTTTTGAAGCTCTGGTAAACCCCATGCCTAAGAGGGTTAAGGCAGTGCTGGAAAATATTGGTGGCCACACAAAATATTGACACTTTGGGCCCAATTTGGACATTTTCACTTAGGGGTGTACTCACTTTTGTTGCCAGCGGTTTAGACATTAATGACTGTGAGTTATTTTGAGGGGACAGCAAATTTACTTTGTTATACAAGCTTTACACTCCCTACTTTACATTGTAGCAAAGTGTAATTTTTTCAGTGTTACATGAAAAAATATTTACAAAAAATGTGAGGGGGGTACTCACTTTTGTAAGATACTGTAGCTCTCACCAGCACTATAATGAAAGATGCAAGGATTGTGGTATATATGTAGATTCTTCATAGGAAGTGTCAGTTCTTATACTACAGAGGTCATGCATTCACATGTGCAGTGCCATGCCTATTGTTTTTACACAAAGGAATGTAAAGGTTCACTGTACTATAAGCTGAGCATACAGGCTAACGAATGACACCATGCAAGTACATGATCAATGCACATCTTATGTAGGTGAAAAAAACAACATAAGGTGCTAGTAGGAAGGTTGATAATGCCTTTACCTGTTGGAAGGCTCATTTACTTGTCATTCGTTTCTTATCTTGCAAAGTGTTTTTATGTCAGGAAGCATTATTTTAGCATCACCCCATATGGCTCTTTTCCCTGCTCTCCTCATTTTGATACCTCACTAAAACTCCTAAAGTATAACATAACTAAAGGCAAAACTCCTTTTTTTTTGTTTTTTTGGATAGAGTAGATGGATTAGACCCCCTGTCGGTTTTTTGCTGTCTGTGCGCCCCCCCCCTTAGGGAGATTCACCCAGCCTATTTGTCCTGTTCAGCATTTATCATTAAAAGTGAAAGTAAAAGAAAATCCCAAGTTTTGGGTTGTCCCCAGAAAAGTAAGAGGGGGAAATCTTCCAATGGGAACACTAGTTTTGGTGACCTGGGGGGTCCCCAAGGAATCCTCTTAATTTGCAGGGGTTTCCTCTCACTTAGTGTTTTGCTATGGGACAGGAAGTAAAGGGAAATCTCCCCAATGGGACACAGATGGCGAAAAAAATCTGATAGGGTTATAACCCTCCCTTGCTCTATCCAGAATGAAAATTGTTTTGCCTAAAGTTCTACTTTAACTACCAGCCAAAAGTTAGTGATATTATAAGGAGCCATTGGAACTGTGAATTGACGCTTCCATGCAAAATACCACAAAAGGAAATGATGTGCATGCTATGAAGTCATCTTCTCTCTACATCAATGCTTTTAGTGAATAGAAATTGTTTTTTCATGCTTTAAAAAAAATAATAGGCTTTTGCGAATTGTGCGAACATGGCGGATAATTTAGTATGTGCAAAATCCTTAATGTATTTGAGATTTAAAAACTGTGGTAGTCAACCAGAAGACTTTTTTTTTTTTTTTTTTTTTTTAAGCTGCTTTTGGAACTAAAATACCCCACCAGCCCCATCACTGACCTTCTACATGACAGAAGGACTCTTTGATGCTTGCCTGTTACATTGTAAACATGTGCTTTGCATTGTTGTCATACCAGGACTATTCATTAGGTCTAAAAATGGTTGTTATAGGTGAAAGGTTGTTATGAAAATTACTGCTGTGCAAGAGTTATAGCTTTCTCTTGCATGTCTTCTTACATTGGTGTGTGTGTGTGTGTGTGTGTGTGTGTTTTTTTTTTCTTGCTGTTGGGTAATAATTACATTGCATTACAGCTATCTTGGCAGCACAGCTTATGGCCATAACTTCTATTCCATGACTTTTTATGGGTTGGCCAAAATCTGTACGATGTACAATCAGTCCTACATGTTAACTGCATTCCAATCCTAGCTCATTTTTTCTTTGTCATCTGGCGAGTGAGGTTTTCAGAGGCAGTTTTACGCCTTTGTGCTGTCAATGCACTGCTCAGAAGATTTGCTGTTCCCTGCATAGTCAGTCTGCAGTGTATTTCTTATGGCGACTTAATTTCGCAGCACGAAATGGGTGACTTGGATAGTTTTGTCGCAATGCTGGGCAATGTAAAGCGAGCACATGATGGAGTAAATGCATACACGGGTTGCCTTACTATTTGGCAAAATGAACACTAGGGATGGGCAGGTGAACATATCATAATGTCTTCACTTTTTCTGCAAGCTTCTAGTTGTCCTTGTCTTTCCACTCAAGTCGCCTCATAGGTTGATGAAACCACCCAGGATAAATAGGGAGATTTAGAACGTTGGAGAGAGCACAGCCAGGTTTACAGGAATAGGCGAGATTTACATGTTTCAGGAACCTGTATCTCTGAATCTAGTGTGGTTTTCTCTGAAAGTAACTTCTGTGGTAGATTTAATTACATGTTCATTATGCCCAGGCTGGTAACATGCCTACATTAAAAAGCTCAACATTTGTGTCACCTACTTGAACCCGTAGAAGATGCTGCTAAAGGTTTCCTCCGGTGAAGGGGACAGTGGGCACGGATGTCTCGGTCTGTTCTGGACCTGTGAAGGCATATTTCAGCTGTGTGGGATTCCTCTGATAACCAAAGTGCCCTTTGTACAGCTAATTGGTGGGTCCATCAAGCATTCATCTCTTCTCTTGTGTTACTAGTAATGCAAATGAGGATACACAAAAGAAATCAACAAGAAGAAAAATAAGTGCGGATTTTAATTGCGTGCATGATCAGTAATTGGATCCATCTAGATCCTCAATAGCAGAACGAAGGAACAATAGACTAAAAAAAAAAGATAAACTGCAAGCTTAAAAAGCTTTAAAATGCATAATGAATCATTCAGTTTCCTCAAAGGGTATTTATTCCTAAATGCTGGGTAAGGATTTCCATAAAGGTCACTGTAGGTTTTTTTTTTTAAACTTGATTTATTTGTGGCATGCATTATATAATGTTAAGTTCTATATCTTTTCGTTCTGGGGCTTTACAGAATTTTTGCATTACATCCAGCCATATAGAGTTTTTTTACTAAATGTTCTGACCACCTATCAGACCACCAGCTTAATGCATTATCTGAAGATAAATCCTTTAAAGTGATTGTAAAGTCTTGTGTGGTGTTTGTTATTTAAAGAAAAAAAAAAAAAAAGTTATACTTCCTATATGCAGTTGGTTTTGCACAGAGCAGCCCGGATCCTCCTCTTCTTGGGTCCCTCTTTGCTGCTCCTGGCCCATCCCTATTGAGTGCCCCCACAGCCAGCAGCTTCCTATGGGGGCGCCGGAGCTGAGTCATAGCTCCATGTGTCCATTCACACACAGAACCCCGATCCCGCCTCCTCTCTCCCCTGATTGACTGGCTGACTGACAGCTGCGGAAGCCAATGGCACAGCTGCTGTGTCTCAGCCAATCTCAAGGAGAGTCCCGGATGACTAGAACACTCGTGGACATCGCTGGAGAGAGATGGGGCTCAGATAAGTAATTAGGGAGATGCTGGGGTGGCTGTTACACACACAAGGTTTTTTTTTTAATCTGCATGCATAGAATGCATGAAGGTAAAGAAAAACCTTCTGCCTTTACAACTTTAATCACCTAAATAATATACTCGCAAACCATGAATAGATTGTGCTTCAGATAATCAGTACATCTCATCACACAAAGGAACGACCTAGGTCCAGAAGGCTATCATGGGGGACTTGCCCTCTTCCTCTTCCTCAGAGGCTCTGAGGACAAGCTTGTACATGCGTACGTTTGTGAGTATATTGATAGATAAAGAATATTTTAGGATAATGCAGTACAATGGTGTGTCCTCTGTTTTATGGTTGCAGTGTGTCCAGACTACCCCGTTCTTGAGAGGAGAGCAAAGTGCGGCATGTCCGAGTAAGCCAAGATTGGAGTAAAAGAAGTAGGAGTCTGCGGTATCTGAGTAGAACGCCTGCAGTACGGCTGCCTGATAATTCTAGATGGCAATGCTTTCTATTTCCCAAAGGCTGGAATGTGTACTACAGGTAGGACATACACACGCTCCATTTGGTTCAGACCAAAGCTCAGGGCTTGAGATGGCAGTTCAGAGAATGGGCCTCTTGTAATGGAATGCAACAGCTCAACAGCTGCCTCTACCTGTCAGAGCAAACAAACTGAATAGCACCAGAGGAATGAAAGCATGGGCATATGTGGGCTTAGGCAGTGGCATTCCAATTTTGATACTAAATATCTGTGGGACACTTGCATTCGGGTATAAAAAGATAACTTGCTCATTGTAAAGGTCATCTTGGTGTCTAGCAGCACCAGAGTATAAACTGATGTAGCTTAAATGCTGTATCGGTGGAAGATCAGACCATGTGTATTGTGCATGAGCAAATCTTCTATTGTCTAAAGTTTTAGTTCAGGAGTGTTGCAGAACCTGATTTTCGGTGGCTGAATGATCAAGTATCTATGTGTGACCTTGAGCCTTTTGTAGTAGAACTGTGCAGGACTTTGAAAACACAAACGTTTCACCTTGATGAGGTTCAATTTATATGTCATGCATGTTCCAAGTTGAGAAGTCCATCCCAAAGGTACTATCAGTATGGATTATATGTGTGTGCTCTACTCCCATTACTGTTAATGCATATGGCCAAAGTGGAGATGGATGACATTGATTTATTGCTTCCTATTAAAATAGTCAAACACATTTGTCAAGGTTGATGGCTAATGGTACGCACAGACAATTGAAGAACGCCAGGCTTTGGATGGAGAAGGAGGCCACAGACTTGTTGTTCCTGGCTATGCAGATTTGCCTATTGAAAATTATGTTTTAACATTCATGCTGCAAACAGATATTGTGGGAAGTCTGGAGTCTAGACACTGCTGCAAACAGATATTGTGGGAAGTCTGAAGTCTGCCCACTGGATTACAAACAATTTTGAATGAAAACAATATTGATAAGGTTCATGTAAAACTTTACATTTTGTTTAGCTCCTTCGATTTTTTTTTTTTTTTGATTTTTTTTTTTTTCGTTTCAGCATCTGGACCAGACATTACTTTTGAATAGAAAAGTCTTGTAGGCAACACTGCTATGACTTTAGTTGTTAGCTTCACGGTTTACTGGCTCGAGTTTGTAAATTGCCTATATGTTTGAGGTTTTTTTTTTTTTCAGGTTGACATTTATTTCCATCATTTAAAATAAAAAAATATTGGTTATTGGGATTCAGTCTGATTTTTATTCATAAGGCTTGGCCTGCAATATTTTAAAAGGAACTTGAAGTAAGCTCTACTTTAATGTATTTTATTTTCACTTTTTTGTTGTCAAATCCGAGAACCCCCTACTAAATTTTTAGTGTTCCCATTCACACAGCATGCATGCCTAAAAATAAAAAAAAAATAAAAAATACAATTTTAGTTGTTTGGAGCATGATTTTAAACAGGACTCTGGCAGTATACAGATAGGGGACAAAAGGGACTGATGTAGAATTATTTAGTATTAATACAATTTTTTAAAGTAAATTAACCTAATGAACCAGCCAGACGTGGAAAGGTTTAACCCTTCTAAGACAGCCCTCATCTAGTTTTAGTGATGATGAAATCTTCCACCACAGTACAGACAGGGTTAATCATGACAAATACAAGTCCTTATCCCCCTCGTAAATGGGAAACACTAAGTAGATTATTTTTTTGCTATGCTTTGTGAGTGGGAACAAATATAGTATATGTAATCGCAGTTTGCCTGCAAAAGTGGATATATCCTTTTAAAGCAATGGTTCTCAACCTGGGTATCGAATGATTATTTACCAGGGGTCACGAATCCTGGGCTGTTCCTGAAGCCCGCACTACTCTCCCAGCCTTTTTGCAGCCGCCCAGCTGGGCTTTTCCTGGAGCCCGTGGCCGCTAGGGGTGCAACAGATCAAAAATCTCACGGTTCGGATTGTTCCTCGGATCAGGAGTCACGGTTCGGATCATTTTCGTCATCTCCACGTCATCTCCTCCACTGTAATATCCACGTCATCTCCTCCACTGTAATATCCACGTCATCTCCCCCACTGTAATATCCGCAATCTCCCCCACTGTAATAATATATTGGTAGGGTATGGCAGAGTATTGGCACTGCTGCCATCTGATCTCTCCCCTCCACTGTACAGTACACGGAGGGGAGAGAGGAACCGGCGTCATGACATGACGCCGGTTTGTTTACAAGTGATCGCACCGTCATTTGACGGAGCGATCACGTGGTAAACGGCCCCCGGGTGTACCAAGATGGCCGCCGCTCCGGAGCTAGGCCGAAGCCGCGGCAGCAGCGCGCACTGTGGAGCGCATGTGTGCCGATCCGAACAGGCTGAACCGTTCGGATCACGGATCGGTGATGATCCGTTGCCCCCCTAGTGGCCGCCCACTCAGCCTCTTCGCAGCCGCCCCTAAAGTTCATGGCATGGCTGGGGGGGGCAGAGACTAGAGGTCAGCTGACTGGTGAGGAATGTGAAGTGGGAGGGGCTGAAGGAGACACCATCTCCTGATTACGGCATAGTTGTCACTGCTGCGAGACACCACAAAGTCGGAGACAGTGAGTAACACCTATCTGTGATTATAGTTACCATTAAAAGTCCCCACTAAAATTCTCAGATCAGCAGATGACCTTGATCAAGAGCACCTAAGTTGGATGATCAGAACTGCCCCCCAGCACTGCCACTCATCCCCCCCCCCCCACCAGCACTGCCACTCATCCCAACTCTCCGCCAGCGTTGCCACTCATCCCATTACCCCCTCCCCCCACCAAGGAGTAAGAGAAGGAATAAAAATAGAGAATACATGGAAGGGAGAGGAAAAGAGGGGGAGGAACAAAAAAGGGAGAGAGAGAATAAGCGAAAGAACAAGAAAGATGGCTAGAGCGAGAGATGGGGTAAAAAAAAACAAGAGATTAGGATAGAGAGAGATAAAAGTCCCTTCAAAGAAGAACAAAGAGAGAGTGGTACATCCTAAAATGTACCATGTTTAATACTGTACGAGTGGAAAGGAATCGGTGAGCGCTAAATGTCCATGGGTTAGGGGAGCAAATTACTTGTCTTGCTTTGGGTGCTGACAACCCACGCTACAAAAATAATTTTACTGCTAGTGTTCCCCACAACTTTCATCAAGGGCTCATGGCACTAGAAAGGAACCACTGCTTTAAAGTGACACTAAACTCTGATTTTTAAAAAAAAAAGGTAATTATGCAAAACAAATCGTGCCCAAACAAGAGTCTAGTAGACATCCCAGGTATGATAAAGTCTGAAACACTAAATCATAAATTATAATTAACTATAAATAATTATAACAAATATAATACATTTTATCCAATGTAATTAAATCAAAAACACTGACCTTTGCTTAGTTACAGAATTATAGCTGTCATTACTTTCAGTGTTTGATGACGAATTTCCCCATGAATCACTATCGCTCAATTCTGCAAGTGAATTCTAATTTTATTATCGCTATTTTCTAGCTGGTCTAAAACCACTTTTGACGTAAAGGGACACGTTTTGGTTGCTATGGACAATCTCAAGTTTCCAGACAGAAAGAACTGTGTGTGTGTATATATGTATGTGTGTGTTATATATATATATATATATATATATATATATATATATATATATATATATATATATATATATATATATATATATATATATATACACACCGGGCGTGCTGCATTCTGGGAGTTGTAGCCTGGAGCGCGGCAGAAACGAATGGAGCTCTGTCTTCTGTCTGTGGCCAGGGGAGGGGCCAGGATGGAGCTGGGAGCGCTGCGCTGGTGGGCACTGATGAGGTGGTAGTGAAGGTCATTATTGGGCTGCTCTGGTGGGGGCTGATGGGCTGCACCCCTCCTCTCCACCCCAAACAATGACCTCCTCCCTGCTTCTCCACTTTAGATTTTATGAGATGAAGGGGGGTGGGGGAGAAATATCAGCCGCAAAAATCGGTAACTTGTATCGGCCGCCCTGATTTCTAATTATCGGCCACAGAAAAACTCATATCGGTCGACCTCTACCTAGGACACACTTAACCTCTTGATCGCCCCCTAGTGTTAACCCCTTCCCTGCCAGTGTCATTTATACAGTGATCAGTGGCTATTTTTAGCTCTGATCACTGTAATAATGTCACTGGTCCCAAAAAAGTGTCAAGTGTCCAAGCGGTCGCAGTCCCGCTAAAAAGCGCTGATCACTGCCATTACCAGTAAAAATGCCATAAATCTATCCCCTATTTTGTAGACTCTCTAACTTTTGTGCAAACCAATCAATATACGGTTATTGCATTGTTTTTTTTTTAACCAAAAATATGTAGAAGAATACATATTGGCCTAAACTAATTAAGAAATGTGTTTTTGTGTTTTTGTTTTTTTGGGATATTTATTATAGCAAAAAGTAAAATATTGTTGTGGGGTTTTAAATTTTTTTTATTTTTTTTTTCAAAATTCAGTCTTTTTTTTTTTTTTGTTTATAGCGAAAAAATAAAAACCGCAGGGGTGATCATATACAACCAAAAGAAAGCTCTAATTTGGGGGGGGGGGGGGGAGAACATCAATTTTGTTTGGGTACAATGTTGCAGGACCGCGCAATTGTCAGTTACAAGCGGCGCAGTGCCGTATTGCATAAAATGGCCTGGTCGTTAAGGGGGTAAAACCTTCCGGTCCTTAAGGGGTTAATGGGCATTTCATCCCTTGTAATAAGAGGTGCTAGCAGTCTGCTTTATTTAATTGATTTTTTTTAAATCTACATTGACATTTATCCCTAGCTTGTAGCTCATGGACCTGCCGTGCAATAATGCCGGCACATGGTGGTTGGCTTATGTGTGCCCTACTAGGAGAACCTTAAGCCTCCTAACCCTTTGTATGAAAATCCCTACCCCTTTAGTGGATTTATGGACACTTTGCTGTGCTCAGCAGTATCTAGTTTTCTGTGTGTGTATATATCTTGGCTGTCCTCGCTTATGAATTTCATGTATTGTCTCTCTTATTTTCTTTCCTGCTCGTATTTGTTTTGGAGAATGAGGTAGTACCAATCACTTAGGCCTCGTGCACACTGGACATTATAATAATGTTATAAAAATGGCAGTGCGTTAAATGCTGATGAGCTGCGTTTTTGAGCGTTTATTGGCGTTTTTTCGACGTTTAAGCGTTTTTACAGCTGAAAAACTCCTCTCAAAACCCACTAGTTTTTTTTGGCTGTAAAAAAAAAAAAAAGAAAAGAAAAGAAAAAAACCCCAGCCAGAAACAGTTGATAACAGGCTGTGTGTGCATGGACACATAGGATAACATGCTGGGGAGTTTATTGATCGTAGAAAAAAACGTCTGAAAACAAAAACAGCAGCTGTAAAAACATCCAGCGTGCATGAGGCTTTAATGTCAGTGTAGACTGTAGAGAATCTCTCCCCCTCCCTAAGATCTGCTTGTATTTTGGTGTCAGTGGCATTACCCCGTCTCTGACAACTTGTGTGCCATTTACATTACAGTGCTGGCGAGTGTCTGAACTGTGGGAGTATAAATAGATATTCCTTGTGGATGATGTATGGACAGAGCCAGACGCATCGCTTAATGGGAATTTCTGATGCTTCATGTACAAAACTGCCAAATCCCAACTGTGCATCCTAATCATGTTCACTTATGTTCTGTTGATTTACTTCACAAAAAATTCTCTCACTTTGGATAAGTTACAGTTTTTTGTGTTACTGAAGATTTACTGCAGTGGAATGTCAAGTAAAAAAAAAGAAAATGTAACTCATTTCAGTTTACTAATGCTTAAGGCCCCTTTCACACTGATGGATCGATCGAATTCACCTGTCAGTTTTTCAGATGGCTCCGATCGGACCAGTCATTGTTCTCTATGGAGTGGCAGATGTCAGCGGACACCTGCCGACATCCGATCCTGTCCACTAAAGACAGACTAATGAGGATCCGTTCGCCATCTATCTTGCGGATCGGATGACAGTCGGATGGATCCGGACAAGCGGTCCATTTCCATCCGAAAGCAAATAGAGGACACTGGGGTGTGTTCGCTCTTCAATGGATTGTACATGGACCATCTGCTCAGCAGGGATCAGTGGAGAGCTTCTCTGCTGAGCGGGTGGACTTCGCCAGTATGAAAGGGGCCTAAATGTGGTGGCTGCATTAGTTTTCATTTTTTAAGCTTGTACAGCCAGCCTGCATCTACAAACGGAGTGACGGGTGCAAACTGACCAGGCTAGCCTAGACCGGCTTCCGTGCTTAACATGTACTACCAGGCATTGCAGATCTCTCAGTAGATCAACCAGGTAATATTGAAGGATTACAATCACAAATCTACTATATAAATATATGGGAAAAAATATTAAATGCATATGCATTTTTGTTTTTAAGCTTGCAAACACCTAAAAGTAGAACTTAAGTTGGGAAATTAAGTCATGCTAGATCACTTCAGGCTGGCTCCTTTTTTCAGGTATTGCTATGTGAAGCGTTAAAAATAAATGCCTATGCTATTTAAAATCCAGCAATACCCTAACTTGCTCTGTCCGTGCTCAGTTGCTGTCTATTTTTAGGCATTGTGCTGAAATTCAGAGCCACTAGAGGCCAATCTGCTTACAGCCTAAAGATTTACTGCTTCTCAGGGGCTCTGGGCTTCAGCAATATGGCCTCCAGCAGGAAGAAACAGGAGTAATGCTGGAGGCGTTACAGCACACACTCAAGTTGGCTTACTGGCCAGATCATTAGGTGAAAATAACAAAAACAAAGAAACCAATGTATCATGTATCCATCACGTATGTAGTAGAACTAATCGCAAAAGGTGCTCCTGACTCCTCGACCCTATGAAGTGCCCCATAGCAGGCCGCTAGCTATGGGTGCACTCGTGCGGCCTCAATCCTGCATCGGGCTGTGTTTGTCCATTGACTTGCACAGCATGGCTCGACCTAGCCCTCTGCTCCCTCCTGTTCTTGTGCACATAGCTGAAATGAGATTGGGCTCATGGAAAATATTTAAAACATTGCCACTTTTTTTTCGTCTGTGTCCTATTGGGGGGGGGGGGGGGGGAGTGTGGGGCGATTTCCCCACACTTCCTGGCCCCATAGCCAAAATGCAAAAGAAGAGAAAATATTATATTTTCAAAGTGAGGGAACTTTTATTGGTCACCAGGACTAGTGTCCCCACTGAAAGATTTCCCCTCTGTTCTGGTGACAACCCAAAATGTGGGATTGTTGCACTTTCAAGCTCTGCGATAACCGTAAACAGGACAATGAATCAGAAATCATGAAAATGAATTGGAGGGCAACAAAAACTTGAAAGATGTGCAATCCCTCTCTAAAGCGAAACAAACAAAAAAAAAATTGAAGTTGGTCCAACTTTAAGGATTTGGTAAATTGCAATAAATTAAAAATTTGCTTTTGGGATTAGAAATGCTTTTAACTGTGTACAAGTTACCAAGAAGAATTAATGCTGCTTTAGCACTTTCACCGCAAAAGTGTTTTTTTTTTTTTATTTTTTTTATGGCTAAATACTTAAATGCTAACTTTAAGCCCGAAATGTACTTAACCCTGAAAGTACACCCCACCTGTCTCCTATGTATATACATGTGCTATACAGAATACACATACACACACTGCTGGAAGCTGCAGTGTTTATGTGAGATAGATAGATATATAGATAGAGATATATATCTATATCTCTCTCTCTATTTTTTTTAATTTATTATAATTCTTTTGTATGTGTGTGTAATAAAAAAAAAAAAATAAAAAAAAAAAAAAATATATATATATATATATATATATATATATATATATATATATATATATATATATATATAAAAACATTAACGTGAATACTGCTGCTATAGCCGCCCCGGGCATAATTATCACACAGTGTGAGGCTCAGCAGGCACACGGAATTGTGGGAATGGGCAAACAATTGACTGCATGCATTTGTTGTTTATGGCTAACTGGATCCCTTCATTCTCTGCCAGGATAAACAGCCTGTAGACCAGCCGCATGTAAACCTCTCTCCATTGCATGGAGGGCTTACAGCTTGGAGTTCTCAGATGTTCTCATTATTTGATAAGAGTCACACGCCGTGTTTTTTAGGGAAAGTCATTTATCTCCTACCATTGCTGTGTCTTGAAGCTGATTACTATGTAGAAAATCCCTCCAAAGTTAAAGACTTGCTGCTGTTTACTCGTTCAATGTTTTGGAAACTGTTGTTTGTCTGCTGCAGGAAAAGCTGCTGCCACCCAAAGCTGTGCACATAATGCCTAAAGGGCTGTACGTCATATTAGTCTTTGGTTAACTTACGTTTATCATTACACTGCTAAAGGCCATGGCAGTTTCTAAGGAAAGACACTGCTGCAATATCTGCTGTAATATGTTGCATCATGTGTGATATACCAAGTCTGATATGCTGATAAAATTGGTTGCAGGATAACAATCTGGAAGCCAAGGTTGGTGATATTCCTCAGCCTCAGGAACTTATTTTCCCCCTGCTGGAGCAATCTGGACTATGCTTTATAAAAGTTTTTTTGCCTTCCTCTGGATCAACAGTGGCTACAGAATTCTGTATATGGAGGTTTTCTATCTGTTAGTTATAGTTATAGTGTTTTTTTTTTTTTTTTTTTTTGTTTTTTTTTTTTTTGTTTAACTACATTTTTTTTTTTTGTAATTTATTTATTTTTTAAGTGTCCCTTTTTAACCTAAGGCCTCATTCATCCAGGCATACTTAAAGTTCATCTTCACTGCATCTGAGTACTAGAAACCAAAAACTTGATTTATTTCCTTTTCAATATTCAAAGCAAACTTACCCATCTAGCCATGTCTCCATGCTTTATTCTGTTGAGAAATCACTTTGAAAAATGCCCCCCTAGCTGTTCTGACCATGGATTTCTTGAGTAAGGGCAAATGATTTATGTAGCATTTACTTCCTGGAATCCATGTGCCCTTAGCTCAGCACAAGGCTTCTGGGATGTATGACATCATTTCCTATCATCTGCCTAGGCAAATGACTGAAGAAATGTAAAAAAAAAGTTTAAAACAAGTAAATGTGATATACTTTCCTATCCATTTACTAATGCTAGTAGCATGAGGATTAAAAACAATCAATTTTATTTGGAAGCATAAAGTTCCACTTTAAGCATACGCCCGTGTTTGGGCCGTGTTTATACCTGCATGGGATGTACAGATTTTTCTGTGCATCTGCATGCAGGCAAGTCCCATTCATGTCATTTGGGGCGCAGCAGGGGGACAGCCACATTTCCAATCTGTCATCTGTGCGTCTCTCAATGCAGACAGTGTGAGTTTGGGCGGACACACCTGCATCAACGCGGATGTCAGATTGGGAGCAGCAGCTGGGTCTGTGCAGCCGTAGCATCTCCATAGACATGAATGGGACTGACTGCATGTGAAGCATGGAATGCCAATGTATCCTGTGCAGGCAAAACGCAACCCTCACACGGGTGTATGCACCTCAGTCAGAGAATTAAGTCCTGCTAGATCACTTCAGGCTTGCCCCTTTGTAGGTATAGCTAT
The DNA here is from genome assembly GCA_037952925.1 of Lithobates clamitans. Lineage (NCBI taxonomy): Eukaryota > Metazoa > Chordata > Amphibia > Anura > Ranidae > Lithobates > Lithobates clamitans. The sequence continues at coordinate 2,466,517 of JBBGZY010001057.1, read as the reverse complement.
GTAAAACATTAAGGCTTCATTCACACCTAGGCGATTTGAATTGCGGGCAAACGTGGGACGTGTTTGCGATACCATTACTTCTTAATGGCACCCCAATCGAAGTGCAAATTTGGCTGCAATTATCATCTGATAATGGAGCCTAAAAATAAGTGCCTATACTGTTTAAAATACAGCATCGTCCTGCTCTGCACATGCTCAGTTGCTATCTATTTTTAGGCACTGTGCTGCATTTCTAGAGGCCGATCTGTTGACACCCTAAAGATTTACAGCTGTTCATGGGCTCTGGGCTTCAAAAAAAATGGCAGCCTCCAGCAAGAAGAGACGGGAACAATGCTGGGCGCGATTTACAGCACACACTAAGTTTTTGGTAGCATAAATTAATGTTAAATGGATGTTTTTTGCTAAGGAATGTTATTTTTATTACGCTAGGGGTAAATTTCCACTTTATGCCTATGTTAACAAGGCCTAATCATTAAAATTTTATCATGTGACATTTTCAGCCACAACAGTAGCAGAAAAAGGGTCTTACTAGCTGATAAGTTTGGTTTTATTGCAAGTAGAACAAGTTCATTTTACAGGGGTCAGTGAAAGGTGTAAAAGGGGGTATAAAGATGATTGTAATGTGGAGAAGAAACCTACATATCTTTACCAATGTGCTGCCCAGTCTCTGCACTCTTGAGTTGCCAGATATGCAGATGTAATATTTTTTTAGACTGATCTGCTTTTTTTTTTGCTTGAGATAATGTGTGTGTGTGTGTGTGTGTGTATCAGTTGTGCTCATAAGTTTACATGGCCTGGCAGAATTTGTGATTTCTTGGCCATTTTTCAGAGAATTTGAATGATAACACAACTTTTCCTTCACTCATGGTTAGTGTTTATTCTTTTTAAATCATAATGCTAACAGAAACTACCCAAATGACCCTGATCAAAAGTTTACATACCCTGGTGATTTTGGCCTGATAACATGCACACATGTTGACACACAGGGGTTTGAATGGCTATTAAAAGGTAACCATCCTCACCTGTAATCTGTTTGCTTGTAATTAATGTGTGTGTATAAAGGGTCATTGCGTATCTGGACTACTGATAGACCCTTGCATCTTTCATCCAGTGCTGCACTGAGGTTTCTTGATTCTGAGTCATGGGGAAAGCAAAAGAATTGTCAAAGGATCTGTGGGAAAAGGTAGTTTAACTGTATAAAACAGGAAATGGATATAAAAAGATATCCAAGGAATTGCGAATGCCAATTAGCAATGTTCAAACTGTAATCAAGAAGTGGAAAATGAGGGGTTCTGTTAAAACCAAACCACGGTCAGGTATACCAACTAAAATTTCAGCCACAACTGCCAGGAATTTTTTTTGGGATTCAAAGAAAAACCCACAAGTAACTTCAGGTGAAATACAGACTCTCTGACAACATGTGGTGTGGCTGTTTCAAGATGCACAATAAGGAGGCACTTGAAGAAAGATGGGCTGCATGGTCGAGTCGCCAGAAGAAAGCCATTACTGCGTAAATGCCACAAAGTGTCCCGCTTACAATACGCCAAACAGCACAGAGACGAGCCTCAACCCTTCTGGCACAAAGTCATTTGGAGTGATGAGACCAAAATTGAGCTTTTTGGCCACAGCCATAAAGGCTACATTTGGAAAGGAGTCTATGATGAAAGGTATGGAGGTGGATCGCTTATGTTTTGGGCATGCGAGAGCTACAAAGGCACAGGAAATTTGGTCAAAATTGTTGGCAAGATGAATGCAGTATGTTATAAAAAATTACTGTAGGAACTTTTGCATTCATCGGCCAAGAAGCTGCGTATGGGACGTACTTGGACATTTCAGCATTACAATGATACAAAACACAAGGCCAAGTCGACCTGTCATTGGCTACAGCAGAATAATATGAAGGTTCTGGAGTGGCCATCTCAGTCTCCTGACCTCAATATCATTGAGCCACTCTGGGGAGATCTCAAACGTGCAGTTCATGCAAGACAGCCCAAGAATTTACAGGAACTGGAGGCTTTTTGCTAAGAGGAATGGGCAGCTTTACCATCTGAGAAGATAAAGAGCCTCATCCACAAATACCACAAAAGACTTCAAGCTATCATTGATGTTAAAGGAGGCAATACATGGTATTAAGAACTGGGGTATATAAGCTTTTTATTGGGGTCATTTGGGTAGTTTCTGTTGCCATTTATGATTTTAAAAAATGTAAACACAGCTGCTTGATAATAAATGGTTTCAGCCTTTTTAAGCACTAACCATGAGTGAAAGCAAAGTTCTTGTGTTATCATTCATATTCTCTGAAAAATGGCCAAGAAATCATAAATTCTGCCAGGGTATGTAAACTTATGAGCACTACTGTGTGTGTAATTAATATATATATGTGTGTGTGTGTGTGTATTCCACATCTTGCTCTGCTAAAATGTCTTTTTCTGTAGTAGCGATTTATGTTGTATTCCATTGCCATAATGATGGAGGCATTGAATATCTCTAAATGGCAGAAATATCCCCTCTGTAGAAATATTATGAACGTTTTCCAGACGCTAGAACAGCTATATATTTTTCCTTTTTAATTAGGATCTATGTTTCTTTTTCTGTTGCGTGTTGTGGATAGAAAACAAGTAATCCATTTGTTTTGATCGGCTCCTTTTTCAGTGTGTAAATGAAGCAGATGAAACTCAAAGCTATTGTCCAGATGCATTCTTTTCATTTTTGTTGAGATCCTCTTTGGGTGTAACTTTTATGGGCTCTTTTATAACTAAATTTCAAACTGTTATTTAGACAATATTGCTACAATGCTGTGTATATTAACGACCGTTGATTATGCCTGTCTCCTATGTATAGCTATGTCATTTGTGGGTCACCAAGGACATTCTGTAGTGGATCGAGTAGGGAAAGAATAGAACTTTTCTTAATTGTCTTTGTCCCTGCTAGGTAGATCTTCTCACCTTTACTGTTGTCTCATGGACAGAAAGTGAAGGGAATTATCCCCCAAAAGGGACACAAATAGCTAAAAATAAAATGAAAAGTGTTTAAAAGCCTCCCTTTATCCAAAGCTGAAAACATTTATGCCTTTACATACACGGTTACATTTTCCATGAAAAAAATTATGCTTTTTTCTTATTTGATTGGTGGTCACATGTGCTTGTATCACATTTCTTGGTTTTATTAGCCACTGGGGATACATGTTCATGTTTCTGCACTACTGACACAATGATGTAGAGAAATTGCTGGTCAAGTAACAAGAAGAGGCTCTTTGAATAAGCTGAGTAGACATTTGCACAGCAATAATCCCTTAGCTTTTAGTGAATCGGTATTGTCAGATGCCCTTCATTCATTGTACTAGTAGTAATCGGACATGGCTTCCCGATAGGATGCACATAGTGCATATGCTGGTGAAACTCGATGGCTGTTTCTGTATGTTGAAGGCAGCCATATAGAGACATAACCAAAAACACTACAGCGCTGACACTGTGCTCATCCTATAGTGATAAAATGTCTTATACCAGGTTAAAAAGGTATTACAAGATACTTCTTTCTGGAGGTATAAGAATAAAAATGTAAATTAGTAGAAAATGGCTTACACTGTGGTGCTGGCAAGGCTGCTTTCATTTGTGGGCTGGAAATCCACAATCTGTAAAATAGGGAGGGAAGGGAAGAAAGCGGCATAGTGTAGTATTAAGTAAAATACCATAGAAAACACATTGGCTCACACAGCAGTGAGTGCTATCAGGACACGTTTCAGAAGCTTAACCACACCACCTTCATCGGCCTCGAGCCTCTTAGGCTGATGGAGGTGTGGTTAAGCGTCTGAAATGCATCCCCATTGGCTCACACAGCGGTTGGACTGACAGCTCCTCTCACTTCTACAGCTGAATACATCGTCTTTGGGCAGACATCCGATTTCTCAATGTACCATCACGGCCACACAGGGCAGCCTGACACCAGTCTCCCTGCACAGACTCCAGGCTCATCTTGCTCCCCACCACAGCCGGCTTTCTCCTCCACCAAGGATTACCACACAGCTCCCAGCTCATTACAAACCACTGTGGACTGTCATCCTCTCTCTCCCCTTCACCTGCTTGTGAGTTCTATTTGTTTTATATGGTATTTTACTTAATAAATCGTGCTACACTATGCCGGTTTGGCGCTTTCTTCCCTTCCCGTCATAAAGCCGGCCATAGACTGTTCCAATCTCGGCCAGTTCAGCAGGGACCGGCCGAGATACCAACCATCTATAGGCAGGCTGAATGTACACAAGTTGATCGATCAACTTGAGTACAACCAGCCTCTTGGGATGCTCATATGATTGCCCTGGCCACGATTTTACGGAAATTTTAGACCCCTTTCACACTGGAGGCATTTTTCAGGCGTTTTAGCGCTAAAAATAGCACCTGTAAAGCGCCTGAAAAAAGCCTCACCGGGAATCCCAGTGTGAAAGCCCAAGTGCTTTCACACTGGGACGCTGTGCTGGCAGGACGTCAAAAAAAAGTCCTCCAAGCAGCTTCTTTGAGGCGCTTTAGGAGTGCTTTACTGCCGACGCCCAGGTGCTGGCAGTGTGAAAGGGCTCTTACTGTGCTTATGGTGTTTTTCGTAAGTCATGTCATTTTAAAAACCGCATCAAAAACATAACGCATGCATTCTTGCTGCGTTTTCAATGCATTTCAACTGGGAGGTGCATTTTTGGTGCAGTCTTTTTAACTGACAAAGTGCACCAAGTAAGATTTTTAACACCAATGGGAAAGCAGGGAAGACCTACATAGAATTTAAAGGGATGCGTTTTTTCTTGAGCTTTTCTTGCGCTAAAGGTGCCGATAATGGCTGACAAATTCATATTCCTTTTAAAGTCATGATATTAATTAAGAAGTCGAAAATAATATACTTGTGTGTGTATATGTGTATGTGTGTGTATGTGTATATACATACATACGTGACAGACAGGCTCTGTCGGTATAAGTTTATAGGAAAAGGTGATCCAGGAGTCTCATTAAGGGTTGATGCAAGGTTCAGAACTAGCATATCTCCAGGTTCTGTAGTTCTGAATCAGAACATTCAATCCTGGGTCCAGATTTTGCTAGAGGCCTGCAACCTGGCTCACTACACAGGTGTGCAGGGTCATTTATATAGTCAGATCTGAGAATTGCTCAAAGCTCTCATTTTGGAGACAGCTTCCAGTTTGGAGATGGAAGGTCTCACCCAGGGTCAGGGGGCCCCAGCCAGAAGCCACAAGACAGCAGGTCTCGGTCCCAGGAGTCAGGTCAGCTCCTATCAGGGGTGGGCCACGCAGCAGGGCAGTGCGACTGAAGGTTAGAGAGCCAAGTGTTCTGAGAGAGCTGAATGACACAGTCAAAGGACTGGTAAGAGGAGCAGCCATGCTGCCAACACATAAGCCAGGTGGCTTGGTATTTTCGTTAATTCATGTTATGTGGAAGAACCCCCTGCATGGGCAACTGATGTACAAGTGAACTTTTCTTCTTTTAATTAAAAGTGGGCTACCACGCCCTTAAAATGCAGTTTTGGACTGGTGTACTCACTGGAAACGCACCTACCACTTGAGTCTGATCACCCCAATCTTGCTATAGATAGAGTATCTATATCTATAGATATAATAAAAATTGTAACTGTCATTTTCAGTTTTTGGCAAAGTTCCTCCTGCATTTTCGGTTTCTGCACCAATAGTTCCATTCGGTGCACCTCTACCAATTATACAACTTCTGTGCCAGATTTGATAATATACCTACAGTTATTCGATTGCAATCAGGCACACGGCAGCCAAAGGTTCTTCCCATAAATGGCCTAGCATACATGTTTATGCCTATATAGACCATTGAAGGGGGTCAGGACAATCTGATCTGACTGAATGAATTCCAATAAAGGATTCCCAGGGACCGTGTGGAGATGATCACAGACGTATGATCATTTTTCTGTTCAGACGAACCACCACATCCGGCTACATCAAGCATCTTGTATTTTTTGAGCCTCTTTAATTCCATGTTTGCCCTTCTCACAAGTCTTGTGTGCGTTTTGCTCCTTTTTGTCTTTTGTGAGGCACGCTTTCACCTTTTCCTAAAGCAGACAGTACCGTCTGGCACCTCTGCATTAGGCACTGGGTTAAATCTGCCCTGATAATACCATGCAATGGAGAATGACAATAAATAGGAGCTTTTAACCTTTCCTGGAGAGCTTTATTTATTTATTTCTGGAAAGCCTGAAGTGAGCAAGTTCATACATGAGCTAAATGCCTGGCAGACCTGACAGGAGAAAGAATGTCTTCATTAATTAGATGTGCCTGGTGCTCCTTCCTTTTGTGCCTGGCTTTTTTTTTTTTTTTTTTTTTTTTTTTTTATAGCTCCGTTAGCAGACAAGTTGAAGCTGTGTACAGATGCTGAAAAAAGCCAGCTAAAAGGGCATGGAGAGCCCTGTAATCCTGATGAGGCCAGGCTATGTAAACAATGGCTCAGCCTGCTAGCTGATGTACTTTTTAATGGTCAGAGTCCAGCTGAAGGTATACAGCAGATGAATTAGGAATGCTTCTGGAAGTAAACCTCTGAAATGTGCAGACATACCGGCATAGTTCTGCATGCAGTAATGGTGAATTGAAGCAGATCTAAAAATCAAAAATATTGTTTTTATTTATAGCCTACTCCTTTTTAAATCTGAATTATCTTGTAGTTTGTTTATCTGATTTAAATTAAAAAAACAAAAAAAACAAACGGATTTCCTATTAACACAAACAAGACCTCCAGAAGTCCTTTGTTGCCATATTTAAGGCAGCTTTTCTGTTGGGCTGAACCCTTTCTTGAGATGATTGCAGGGTGTTCTTGCTGGATTTTTCTGCTACAAACAGGCAGGTATGCATCATGTTGTTCCCACGGATAGGTTGTTTTACTGTTTCATTTTAGATGCATTCTTTTCCCCGGTAGATCAGCCAAAGTAGAAGTAATTGCTAGATGGTGTTTTAAATAACATGAGGATTGTGATCCTCCTTCATATCATGCTATGTTTATTTGTGGTTTTTATGACTGCCTCAGAATCGTAAAGAATCTCACATAATACACCACTCCCCTCCCTGCTGTATTCACTTGCAGGTGAGTTTTTCTACATCTTGATCCCCCGTGGTGTTTTATTTTATACATTTTTTTTTTTAATGCATTGTATTTTATTTCTTTTATTTTTATTTTTGTCCCAAGCATGTTTGAAACCACTAAGCCCAGGTTCACGCTGCCCGCGACCTCCACGCGACTATAAAGTCTGACCCCAACGCGACTTTGGCACAACTTGCATTCGACTTCTTTAACAGAAGTCAATGCAAGTCGGACCAAAAGTAGTGCAGGAACATTTTTCTAAGTCAGAGTGACTCAAGTTGCACCGATTTTTAGATGTGACAAGTGCTCCAAAGTCAGAGTGATTGTGGCATCCGTATGAACTGTGCCTAAGGCCATACACAGTACAAATTTCTTTCCTGCTACCTTGAGTTATGTATGTTGGGAAATGTTATTTCTGCATTTAAATAGCCCCTGAGACTCCTGTGCATATGTAGCAGCATGCACATCCACAATCCTGTTGATCACTGTTAAATTGGGGTTTAGCAAAAAAAAAATTCTATAACATGGATGTTTTTTTTTTTTTTTTCCCTCTGCTGGAGCAAAGACTGATCCAGACAGGTGCATTATTTTCATTAAAAAAAAATAAAAATAAAATCTGATCAACATGAATGTGGTAACAAATACCCACAATGTTCTGGTTCATGAAACTGAACCCAATCACACCAGCAGAGTGAATTGCTGTGTAGCCACTGGTTTGTACTGTGAAGGTATGGTGCAATGCATTGCACTGTTTACCCCTCTCTCTGTTTTTTTTTTTTTTTTTTTTAACTTAATTGAAAATATCACAAAGATATTTCATTTGCCATTTCATGCAATGCAGCACATTGCTGTGTGATCCAGTTCTTTGCAAAATACGTGTGTGTAGTGTAAAAAAACAAAAAGTAGCATGTCCTATTCTTGTATTATTATTTATTTTTTAATCCTTATTTTTTTTTGTGCTAGCACGGTGGTGTGAACTTAACCTTGGCCTAAAATTGTCGTCTTGGTTGTGCGCTGGAAATGTGTTGGGCAAAGCAGCCCATCACCGCCCAATGTATATGGTGTGAATAGGCCCCTAATATAAACACGGCTTCTGTAACAAAAGTTTCAGCTTCAGTGTTATCTACCTATTAGCTGCAAGTAGAGTATCCTTGAACCTAATTTGGTGCCTCAACTGTTAAGTAGTATGCTAAAGCTTGTACAAATGGCCTACGGGGAGTTGTTAACCTGCAAGCTTGCAGTAAAATGAACCTTCGGGGTCACTGACTATTTTATTATGAACAGTGAGAACTTCTATAGAGGTTGAACGGCATCTTTGTGGCCAGCCTGGCCAACTCATCCTTTTCATTAATACTTGAGCTGAGCTGCAGCATCTTTATCGTGAACATTTTTCTAGAAAGTAGAGAAGGATCCTAACAGAATATTGCTTTGTTTTTGTTCATCTGGCCCTACAAGGCCTCTGGCAGATGAGGAGTTAACGCAGTGAAAAGAAGTGTGAGATGCTTGCTCCGCTTCCATTCCTTCACTGGCATGGCTGGGTATTTTTCATGTTAAAGATGGTGCAGAGTAATTAATAAATAGCTGGCCTGCTTTCCCCTTAGTATAGGTTGCCATGGTAATTCTAGCAACTGAATTATGGGCCTTTGATTTTCTCCTTTTAATTGCTTAGAATCAACTCCACATGGGTGACAATCGTTGCCAGGCTTTTTTATTTTTGTTTGGTTAAATGAAAAAAAGAATGAAACAAATTTACAACTGTTTTAAATGTGGCTTGAATATAGGCTCTTCCACCGGAGATTATAGTAGCACAGAAAAGCAACTTAACATGTATTAAACAAACCTGCACTGTTTGTGTGAGACAGTCATCTGGAACATATTAGCACCAAGATACATGGATAACAAGTAATGAGATTAAACGTACAATCTGTCTGCTTGAGTATTGGACCTTTTTGTTCTAGTTGCTTATTAAGCCAAATCCCAGGCAATAAAAGATTATATTAAAGATATGAATCTTACCCCTAGGATTATGAAAAGCTGGGTATATATGCCCAGTGGGAAGCACTAGAAAGTCTGAAATACTCTGGTGCCAGGACTTTATATTCTATGTCTGGTCACTGTAGAATTAATACCAGACAGATTCAGGATGGAGTATTATAATGATTCTATAAATCTGAAATGCAGTGAAAAAAAGACACTATGGGCTTATTATGAGAAGTGCAAACGTAACGGAATTGTCAGATGAATGAATCAGACGGGTGCAAAAATAGAAAAATCTACTTGTGAATATTATAGTCATGTGAGAGATCTATAGGGCAGTACTGCTTATAGGGGCACACAAAACTCTGAGTAAAACTGTTACAGGTGAAGTTGTTTTATTAAAGGATAAGTTCACCTTTTATAAAATTTTACACAAGACTTTCTCAACCTTTTTAACCCTAGAGGAACCCCAAAAATGTTCATGTCTCCAGGAAAACTCCTTACTAAAACCAAATCATGAGGGCTCAATAGGAACAATGCTCCTTATATTAGGAAGAATGTCCCCCTTAACCCCCCTGGCGGTATGATTATTTCAGATTTTTGATGCTCAAAGCGGTACAATATTTTGCATGGAAATTTGGCGTTTTTTATTAAGCGGTACAATGTTTTGCATGGAAATTTTGGCGTTTTTATATTAAGCGGTATAATGTTTTGCATGGAAATTTGGCGTTTTTATATTAAGCGGTACAATGTTTTGCATGGAAATTTTGGCATTTTTATATTAAGCGGTATAATGTTTTGCATGGAAATTTGGCGTTTTATATTGTAGGCCTGTAATTCTTAGGAATAACACACTTAAATCTGTCCAAACAAGAGTCTAGTAAACATCCCAGGTATGATAGTTTGAAAGACAAAATCATAAATTAAAATATAATAAATAGTTATAACATATAATAAAAGTGATTCTATGTAATCAAATCAAAAACACTGAAATTTGCTTAGTTGCAGAATTGTCGCTGTCATTACTTTTAGTGTTTGATGACGGATTTCCCCACAAATCACTATCGCTCAATTCTGCAAGTGATTCTAATTTATTATCGCTGTTTTCTAGCTGGTTTAAAACCACTTTTGATGTAAAGGGACAGTTTTTGTTGCTATGGACAATCTCAAGTTTCCAGGCAGAAAGAACAGTATTTATAATATAAAACTGCATGCAGGGCACTGGACAAACCACTAGGGACAAAAGGGATGTGAAATTATTTGATACAGTAATGTAATCTGTAAGATTACAGTGTACTGTATGTGTTGTGTGTGTTTCACTGTTTGAATTTGGCACCGGGCTCCGTCCCTGTGCATCGCAACACTTGCAGGGAACGGAGCCCGAGGCTGTGATAGATCGAGCGGAGGACACTGGAAATCGCAGGATCTTGGGGACAAGGTAAGTAACTGTACCTGGATCCTGCGATGCGATCCCGAGTGTGGCTCGGGGTTACCGCTTTGGTACTGAAAATCCACCCTGAGCCATGCTCGGGAATACTGCCAGGGAGGTTAAAGCGGAGTTCCACACAAAAATGGAACTTCCGCTTTTCGGAACCCTCCCCCCCTCCGGTGTCACATTTGGCACCTTTCAGGGGGGAGGGGGGTGCAGATACCTGTCTAAGACAGGTATTTGCACCCACTTCCGGCATAGACTCCCATGGGAGTCTATGCCTCTTCCCGTCCCCACCACGCTGTCTGCTGGTAGCACACAGCTCCCAGCAGAGAGCGGGGACCACTTGGGACGCGCAGCGCGACACGCGCATACGCAGTAGGGGACCGGGAAGTGAAGCCGCAACGGTTCACTTCCTGATTCCCTCACCTAGGATGGCGGCGGCAGCTGCCAAGAACCGAGCGGGTTCTCAGCGTCCCCTGCCGACATCGCTGGACCCCGGGACAGGTAAGTGGCCATGTATTAAAAGTCAGCAGCTGCAGTATTTGTAGCTACTGGCTTTTAATATTTTTTTTTTTTTGGCGGTGTGGGTGAACCCCCGCTTTAAGGTGGTGTTTAGAATGCCACCCTTAAAGACAGCTAAAAGGATATTTGGTGTCATGCTGTTGGCTTTGCCAATTGGTGCTGAACCTTGAACTCTGTAGTCATCATCAAATAGGCGCTTCATCAGCCACAGCTCAAGGAACCCCTAGCAACCTCTGGAGGAACCCCAGGGTTCTGTGGGAGGTTGAGAATGGGAATGGCTGTTTTTACACCCTTATTCAGGGTTACAAATGTACCCATCCCCCCACACCTCCCCCTGTTTTGGCAGCAAACAGGCAATCTTCTCCAATCCTCCCCCTGCTCGCTCACCACAAATAAATAAAATGCGACCATGTGGGGCTCTGCCCACCTGATCGCATCATTCATTTAGTGTCCTGTGAATGAATTGACTAAAACTACCGACAGCCTTTGCGTCTGTGGTAGTTCATTCATTCTTCCTGTCGGTATGTATCTGCTTGCCATGTGATGGTACGGGTAGACCATTTACACTGACAGTCTGCAGAAGACCTGCATGGTATCAGCTTTCTGCTGATTGTGAGTGCAATGCTTTCCAATCTCCTAAACAAAAAAATAGTAAATACACATTTTTTTTTTAATATTATTATTATTATTATTATTATTTTTTTTAACCTGCAAAAATTGTTGTTTTATTTATTTTTTTGTTAAAAGGTGAACTTGTCCCTTGAGGGCCAATTCACACCATAGAAATGCAGTCTGAATACGTTACAGATGCTTTTCTGCATGCATGTTTTTGGTGCATTTTTTCCCCCTCCTTTCTTAGCCTTAAATAAGGACGTGTGTTCCAGGGCAACTTTGGTGCGTTTTTGATGGGGTTTTTTTTTTTGTGGGGGGGGGGGAACTATGCATCTCATGTGTAACCAGGTCTTTGTTACTAAAGTTTTGCAGGATGTTTATTGACTGTAATGTGATATGTAATTAAGCAGTTCCCTTTTCTGTCACAAGATGGCGATTGATGAGCACACGGCCCTCCCTGAACTGCTATGTAGCACAAAGAATGCTGGGTACTGGCGTTTGACTGGATTTTTCAACAGTCTGTACTGGCAGTCTGAAGCTGCAAGCTCCAAACAAAGCATGTAGGGGAAGAGTTGAGAGAAGGATAAAAAAAACAAAAGCTGGGGAAAATGAGGGGTCTTTTTGGCCACAATCAGGGCGGCTCGAGTGTGTGGTGTGAGAGAGGTCCAGTCACGCTTCATGCCGCCGCTCAGTCGTCTGGGTTGGGCTGTACCCTGCTTTGCAGTTTGGGTGTTTGCCCGCTCCTGTCTGATATCCACTAGAGAAAAAGTTCTGCCGCATCTCCCTGATGGTCGTCGACTAGCCCGTTGCTGATCCTCTACGCTGTTTGAGAAAACCAGTGCATACGATACAGGGTAACAGCTCGGGGGCTCAGGCATCGCCACAGAAAATTCAATTCTCTGAGGAGCGATTGCTTCTGGCATTGGCTCTGGTGTCGTGCCACGTGCCCCCTATAGCTCTTAAAGCGGCTGACTTACACCTACGGCGGTTTGTGCAGGAGAGCCAATCTGCCGCAGTATATTGATGGCGGCTGGTAGGCAAGAGGGTTAAACAAGGTTGAGTCAGTCTCATCCACTTCAGCCAGGTAAGCGGCCCAATTGCCCTTTCAATCTGCCTGACTCCTCTGATCCTCCATGCTGGCTATACAACTGCTCGGCCAAATCCACTGCACCATAACTCGGTGAATAATTGACTGCTTCCACCAATTATTACTCTGAGTGAGGTAATCGACTCTTGCTAAGTGCGCCAATGACACCAGGGCCCCAACGTAGCCAGCAGGCAAATATACATTTTAAGGAATATACATAAATTATTATCCAGTCTAATGAGTGCATATTGCTTCCATTTGCAAATGGGGGCCTAGGCATTGCCTAACCATCTTAGGTACACCCAGGCAATTTAGCCACTTTTTTTTCTTGCTGCATCTACAACTGTTGAACACTTGTGGGTAAGGCTACAGCCTATGCTGCTTGAGTCAATGTTTGGTTCTTTTCTATTTGAGTACATTGCTAGTGTACTGTATGAGTCTATCATACAATGTACTACATTTTGTGCATATGTTTATTATTACCATGTTAAAGGGGTACAACCTGAGGTTTCAGAGGGTTTGTGGCCTTTTGCAAAGTCGAGGCAAGAACGGAGGACAGAGGACTCCTACGAGGAGGAGGGGGGGGGGGGGGTAGCGCTACATACAGTTGTGCTCATAAGTTTACAAGTTTACATACCCTGGCAGAATTTATGATTTCTTGGCCAATTTTCAGAGAATATGAATAGTAACACAAAAACTTTTCTTTCAATCATGGTTAGTGTTTGGCTGAAGCTAGGGTTGTCCCGATACCACTTTTTAGGACCGAGTACAAGTACCGATACTTTTTTCAAGTACTTGCCGATACCGATTACCGATACTTTTTTTTTTTTTAATGTCACGTGACAGTGTTTTTTTTCTTTTTTTTAAGGGGGGGGGGGGCGCGGGTGAACGGTGTCTGTGTTTTTTTTTTTTTTTTATTTAAATGTATTATTTTTTACAATAATATTTTTTTTTTATTCTTTCTTGCAATATGTGTGTTTTTTTTTTGTTTTTTTTTTTTTAATCAGCCCTGTTGAGGGCTCTGGTGAGATATCCGGGGTCTTAACAGACCTCTGATATCTCCCCTTTGAGACAGAGACAGAGACCGAGGCTAGAGATTCCCCAGTCCCTTTCTCTGCAGCCTCAGCTGCACTGAGAATGAATGGAGAGAAGACAGCGGCTCCTCTCCGTTTATAAACTGACACATCGTAATCACAGGAGATTACAATGTTTTTCAGTTATGTGAATAGACAGTCAGCTGACTCTGTCCATTCACACAGCGGAGAGAAACAGCAGAACGGAGGGGGACAGAGCAACGGAGGGGGACAGAGGTGACAGTCAGCGGTGATCGCGTGTGGGGGAGTTACAAGCACCGATCACTGCTGTATGTCACTAAAGCAGCTGAAAGCCGCGGGGGGAGAAGCTTGTAACTCCCCCACACGCCGATCACTGCTGACTGTCAAGATATCGGGGGAAGCATCGGGAGCATTTGCCCGAGTACAAGTACAAATGCTCGGTATCGGTGCCGGTACCGATACTAGTAAATTCTTGTGCTGTCTTGCACGAACTGCACGTTTTGAGATCTCCCCAGAGTGGCTCGGTGATATTGAGGTCAGGAGACTGAGATGGCCACTCCAGAACCTTCACTTTATTCTGCTGTAGCCAATGATAGGTCGACTTGGCCTTGTGTTTTGTATCATTGTCACGTTGGAATGTCCAAGTACATCCCATGCGCAGCTTCCTGGCTGATGAATGCAAATGTTCCTCCAGTATTTTTTGATAACATACTGCATTCATCTTGCCAGCAATTTTGACCTAATTTCCTGTGCCTTTTGTAGCTCACACAACCCCAAAACATCAGTGATCCACCTCCGTGTTTCACAGTAGGAATGGTGTACCTTTCATCATAGGCCTTGTTGACTCCTCTCCAAATGTAGTGTTTATGGTTGTGGCCAAAAAGCTCAATTTTGGTCTCAGCACTCCAAATGACTTTAGTTTAGAAGGTTTGAGGCTTGTCTCTGTGCTGTTTGGCGTATTGTAAGCGGGATACATTGTGTAATTTGCGTAGTAATGGCTTTCTTCTGGCAACTCGACCATGCAGCCCACCTTTCTTCAAGTGCCTCCTTATTGTGCACCTTGAAACAGCCACACATGTTTATAGAGAGTCCTGTATTTCCCCTGAAGTTATTTGTGGCTTTTTCTTTGCATCCCAAACAATTTTCCTGGCAGTTGTGCCTGAAAATTTAGTTGGTCTACTTGACTGTGGTTTGGTTTCAACAGAACCCCTCATTTTCCACTTCTTGATTAGAGTTTGAACACTGCTGATTGGCATTCTCAATTTCTTGGATATCTTTTTATATCCCTTTCCTGTTTTTTACAGTTCAACTACCTTTTCCCACAGATCCTTTGAATATTCTCTTGCTTTCCCCATAATTCAGAATCCAGAAATGTCAGTGCAGCACTGGATGAAAGATGCAAGGGTCTGTCAGGAGTCCAGAAACTCGTTGACCTTTTATACGCACACACTAATTACAAGCAAACAGATCACAGGTGAGGATGGTTACCTTTTAATAGCCATTCAAACCCCTTTGTGTCAACTTGTGTGCATGTTATCTGGCCAAAATCAACAGGGTATGTAAACTTTTGATCAGGGTAATTTGGGTAGTTTCTGATGCCATTATGATTTAAAAAAAGTAAACACAGTTGATTGATAATAAATGGCTTCAGCGAAACACTAACCATAAGTGAAAAAAGTTTTCGTGTTATCCATAGTCTCTGAAAAATGGCCAAGAAATCATAAATTCTGCCAGGGTATGTAAACTTATGAGCACAACTGTATGTTATAGTACTTCTCTCCAATCAGACCTACTCGTCCAATATTAGAGGATGGCAACAAATGTCTGCTATCCCTAGGAACCAGTTAGGGTGTACTCCCACTGGCAGTTGTAACTGTACCCGGGCATGAGTAACCCCCTTGGTCTTGTTTTTGTGCTGCGAACCATGGTAGGACTGCTTAGAAGAGAGGAAGTTTGGGGCACCATTCACTTGTAATCTGATAGAGTTCACTTTAGTGCGAGTCCATAAATGAATGGTACCCCTCAGAGAGAAAAAAGGGGGGTCTCTTACCAAATGGAAATGATATCAAATTACAGAGATCAAAGGCGCACAAACGCCTCCATCTCCAGAATTAGTACTCGCTGGCAACAAACTTCTGATGGTACACTCTCATCAATGGATTATATTGACCAGCCCTTTAGTGTCAGAAAGCCACTCTCCCCAAAGGCCTATGTGAAATACAGATAGGGAGAAGCCTCCTAGTACAATACAGACAAAACTTTATTAATAAAAGAATTGCACTTGCATTCAAGCAGTTTCAAAAAGGCAGCATTTGTAAAATAAGCCGTCCGCAGTATCATCTGACTCGCCGGCATGTGATGTCTCGCACAGACTCCAGCTGATGCCTTTCCCCACAAATGGTGTCCTCTGGGATTGGAGATTTTGTGGGGAAACTTGTCGGGCCGAGTCTGTGTGTGACGTCCTCATGTACTGGCGAGTCGGTTGACACCAGGGCCGGCTTTTTTTACAAGTGCTGCCTTTTTGAAAAGGGGCTTCTGAAAGTGTTCCTGCAGCTCATGAGAAAGCCAGCTGAAAAAAAATACTGGGGTTATAGCGGATACCTTCATCCTGTTAAACCACTTTCAAACCGCAACGTGTGTATATTTACGTATTGCGGTCGGAAAGTGGTTATAGCGGGTGGAACTCTACTTTAAGACCAACTAGGAATTGGCGTGTAGCCTTTCAGTTCCCTATCAGGCTCCACCCACCCTTAGTACAAAACTTCTTGGCCATGCGCCTGTCAGTGTGACAAATGCAGTAGCCAGGGAGGGTGGAGGGCAACCTTGGTCTCTTGCTGTTCCAAAACTAGAGAAGGGAGTTGGTTTTTCACATCTGCTTCCTTGTTTCACTGCTTGACTGAAAGAAGAGGGGACATGAGCTTATTTGTATTTTCGGGGGTTTATTATTTATTTCATAAAGGTGTAGCTTATATTGCAGTAAGACTTAGTTTAGATGTGCGGTTGGGGGGTGGCAAAAGTGTGTGGTTGAGTTCACGTTTTTGCTGCCTGTCAACCGCGCGCCAGGGACATTTACATGCCACGCCACAATGCTTTGCATCCGTGGTAACGTTGTCCCCACGTGTAGCAATCCGTGGGCGGCAAGCCCGCTGAACACTACACGTTCAGGTAAACCCCAAAATATGGGGTTAAAACAGACCGTAAGGACGCATCGCAATGCTTCCTCACTGCCTGTCGGTAGCCTCTGGAGCGCAATCCAGACGCGGATCAGGCTTCAGAGGCAAGGGAGATTTAGACGCATGTCTAAATCTACCCGAACAGAAAAGATATAACATGAAATGCAACTGATGCCTTGATGATCCTTGTCATTATTACACACACAGCCTAGTAGCTCCAGTATTAACTTTTAATACCCTGAATGTGTATGACATTAATTTTGGCATATTTGAATGTGACATTTTCACATCTTAATTTTATCAGACAGAGCTCTTACAGTCTGTTCAAAAAGTGTTTCAGTGTTTTAATATGACTATTAAGCCTTGATGGTTATTACCATTACAGTTGCAGTAAAATGTTTAAAACCTCAAACTGTCAGTGCAAGTGCAAAATCACTACAAATGATATTACCTTTCTTTTTTTTTTCCTACCGTTCATTTTAGTTGCTGTATTTAAATATAAATATATTTTAGATATTTTACAAAAGAGTTGTATGTTGTTGAAGTCCATTCTTTTAACATCTATAGAGATATACAGCACACTTGGCATGCATGGTGTTCAATGGGTTAATGGACTCACAGGCTTTCACTGCAAGAAGGAGCAGTAAGCTCGGACATTGTGTTAAACCGCAAAGCACACAGCAGAGCTGCAAATGTAATGAGAAGATATGGCTGTCTTTTGTATCTGGATCAACAAACCTATACACAGAAACAAAGCTTTTAAAACACAAACATACATCGATAATTCATTATGTAATTAGGCTGATCACATTTCCCATATAAATCTTAAAGTGTCAGTTTCCCCTGTTTTATTATTGATATTTATATGTAGCCCTGTCAGTTTATGCCACGCTTTACATACTGTTCAGTCCCTGCCTTCATGTAGCTTATAGTCTAAGGTCCCTATCTCCCATAAATACATACTAAGACCAGTTTAGACAGGAGCCAGTTAACCTATCAACATGTCTTTGGAGAGTGAGAGGAAACCAAAATGCCCAGAGGAAACCCATGCAAGCACAAGGAGATCATCCAAAATCCATGCAAAGCTACTTCCTTTTTGGTGTTGAAATTAAGTGACCGAGCATTGGCCTCAGAAGTTATGTGCAGTGCTTACAAGCTGGCAAGTTATCTTCAATAGTCTTGAAGTTTTGCAAATTGCTGGGAGATGCAAGTTGCTTGGAATTGCTCCAAAGGTACAAAAAAAGGGACTCTGCTGTCACTGAGTACTGGAAGGAGCCTGTCCTTTTCCCAGGATCCATTGTAGTAGGTAGCTTCTGTTACACTTGCCATTCATGGTTCCCCTCAGTGAACTGTAGCTCCCCAGTGCCGGCAGCACTCATGAAGCCCCAGACCATGACACTCCCACCATCATGCTTGACTGTAGGCAAGACACACTTGTCTTTGTTCTTCTCATCTGGTTGCCGCCACACACGCTTGACACCGACTGAACCAAATAAGTTTATCTTGATCTCATCAGACTACAGGACATGATTCCAGTAATCTATGTCCTTAGTCTGCTTGTCTTCAGCAAACTGCGGGCTTTCTTATGCATCAATTTAAAAGAGGTTTTCTTCTGGGACAACAGTCATGCAGACCAATTTGATGCAGTGTGTGGCGTATGGTCTGAGCACTGACAGGCTGACCTCCCCCCACCACCCCTTCAACCTCTGCAGCAATGTTGGCAGCACTCATACTTCTATTTCCCAAAGATAACCTCTGGATATGAAGCTGAGCACATGTACTCAACTTCTTTGGTTGATCATGGCGAGGCCTGTTCTGAGTGGAACCTGTCCTGTTAAACCGATTGTATGGTCTTTGCCACCGTGCTGCTGCTCAGTTTCAGAATCTTGGCAATCTTCTTGTAGCCTAGGCCATCTTTATGTAGAGCAACAATTCTTTTTTTCAGATCCTCAGTTCTTTGCCATGCGGTGCCATGTTAAACTTCCAGTGATCAGTAGTATGAGAGAGAGTGATAACACCAAATTTAACACACCTGCTGCCCATTCACACCTGAGACCTTGTAACACTAACGAGTCACATGACATTGGGGAGGGAAAATGGCTAATTTACATTGTAGCAAAGTGTCATTTCTTCAGTGTTGTCACATGAAAAGATATAATATATTTACAAAAATGTGAGATACTGTGTGTGTGTGTGTGTATATTTCCAAAGGTATTGGGATGCCTTTAATGGCATCTCAGTCTGTCTGTAGGGTTTAATATGATGTTGGCTCACCCTTTGCAGCTATAACAGATTCAACTCTTCTGGGAAAGCTGTCCACAAGGTTTAGGAGCGTCTATGGGTATGTTTGACCATTCTTCCAGAAGAGAATTTGTGAGGTCATGCACCAATGTGGATGAGTAGGCCTGGCTCGCTGTTTCCAATTTAATTTGTCCCAAAGGTGTACTATCGGGTTGAGGTCAGGACTCTGTGCAGGCCAGTCAAGTTCCTCCACCCCAAACTCGCTCATCCACGTCTTCATGGACCTTGCTTTGTTCGCCTGGATACACTAAGTAGTTGCTAACACAGCATCAAAAAAAAAGTTGTGGCACATTTTGATATTTTTCTCTGCAAGATCCATATTAAAAGATCAGAGAAAGAAATATAAAAAGAACAGATGGATAGCACAGGATGTAGTATGTGGTAAAAGAAATATGCAAAGCCATTTAACTCCTAGATGCCAGTCTAAAGAATTTTTTTCTCTCACTGGCCTGAGTAAGCAAATAGGAAAACCAAGTACAGTTTGCAGGGGCCCGAGGGCCACCCAAAACGACCACAGGTTTGGCATTGAGGAAGTAGGGAATGGTCCAGACCTTATTTTATTTTATTTTTGTTGCATCTGTGCCACTTTGAAACCTTTTTTATTTCCTGTCCTGGAAATTCGCTCTGAAATGGTTGTCACTGGTCATCCCTATTGGAGAAATTCCCATCTATTCCTGTTCTGGTGACAAGTTTTTGTTTTCTTCAGGTTTTTGTTAGCAGGACAAGTTGAGAGAGTGATTCTTCATAAATGGGAATACAAATCTGACAGAGCTTTTAATCCTTCCCTGCTCAGCCTCAGCAGCATACTGGCTGTCAATCATACATCTGGGTGGATCCAAGTTGTCGGGATACAACCAATGACATCTGCTGACAGCGTTTTTTGGTCAGCTGATTCTGGATCACGGGAGTGCAAAACTTCATTCCTGTGACCCATAAGAGAAGTATGACCAAACCAGCTTTGGCCATAATAGTTTTAATCTAGTCTTGTCTACATTACCTACTCAGCTCAGTTACTTTGCACAAATTTTTATATATCGGCAGCCAATGGGCAGGCCTGTCACTTAAATCTCATTGGGTATCGCCTGGCAAAACTTTCAACTCGGTGTGCACAGTCTGGGTGACAGAACACTTTTCAGCTTGTTTATCTGTCGTTGAATGTGCTGATTGTACTGCCTGACATATAGAGGATAAACCATACATTTTGTGCATAAGAAAGAAGTATCAATATGACATAGAGTATGCAAATAAAGGTATGTATAAAATTACAAAACTACATTTATGAAATAAAAAAAATACAGTAAACTACTGGTAATAGTGTGGGTAACATGTTCCAGGATCAGCTTGTGGCACTGCATACAATAAAATGGCTTGGGGCACTTCTCATTACTGCGGGCTCTAGTTCTAGTGACTGCCATAAACTTCAGTTTCTTAAAAATCAGGTCAATGCACTGTGTTTGTTTGGGTAATGCATTGCAATTACATGTTTCATTTGTTAAAATGCACAGCTAGTGCGGAAGGTCCATTATCGAGCTTGCATTTCAGCAGTCAGCTCTAAGTTAGGTCACTTAGAATCCAAATGATTTATCTTTTCAGGTGTTGGCATGGTTTCCTGGAAAATTGTATTAGAGATAAACTTATGACTGCCAGATGACAAATTAAAATGACATTGCTTTTTTTTTTTCCCAAGTACAAGCTGTGATGGAATTGATGTGCACTTTTATTTTTACATTGCGGAATGTCGGGAACCTTGGACATTGATGTTCTTTGCATGTTGGGTTTATATTTTGAAAGTAGTGTAAATGCAGGCACTCTGTTCTAATAATCTTTTATATCTTTGACTGCCTTTCATTATTAGACTTCCATCCACACAATACTGATCTATGCTCAGCAGGTTGTAAATCTGAGTACATTAGTGTCTTATTTTTTTACATCTCTAGATGCGCTAATGGTGTTTTAATGTAATTAAAAGTTACATAATATTGGCATTTCCTTTCTTTAAAGATGAAATGTTCTAATGTAATAATGGTGCAGGTCCAGAAGGATACTGCAGATTCGACATATTGGCAAGCAGTAGCACTAAGATCACTCTCCCCATCTATCTCTGTGTGCCACTAAACAGATCCTGGGCTCGCTTGCCTCTATTTTCTCCATGTAAGGTTATCTGGCCCTAATAAAAGCTGGAGCGAGGCAACCATTCCACTCCAGTGTCTGGCCAAGTGTGTGTATCTGTCATGGAGTTTGACGTTTCATGTAATATAGGAGAAGTTTGGTAGTTAATAAAGTTTTGAGAAAATGGTAATCCACCTTTTTTTTTTTTTTTTTTTTTTACTTTTTTTTTTTTCTCTCTTTGTAATCTATCATAAATTAAGTAAGCCACGTGCTTTGGAATTCAGAGCTGTATTATCAGAGGAAAACACAGGAAATGTGCATGTATTCTAGAAATATCTGACGCCGCGTACACACGACCGGACTTTCCGTCAGAATAGACTCCGACGGTCCTTCAGACGGAGTTCCGCTGAAACGGACTTGCCTACACACGATCACACCAAAGTCCGATCGTTTAGAACGTGGTGACGTACGATGGGGCTAGAAAGAGGAAGTTCAATAGCCAGTAGCCAATAGCTGCCCTTGCGTCGTTTTTGGTCCGTCGGAATGGCATACAGACGAACGGTTTTCCTGATAGGAACTGATTCCGTCGGAAAGATTTGAAACCTGTTCTATTTCTAGGTCCATCAGAATTTTAGAAAGAAAAAATCAGATGAAGCCCACACACGATCGGAATGTCCGACGGAATGATTCTGTCGGACCTTTTCTGCCAGAAAGTCCGGTCGTGTATACGCAGCATAAGATGTGTTTTGTTTTTGTGTTCCCCCCCCCCCCCTTCGACATACCTGTTAGGAATTGATATAAGAGTAGCATACCCTGCTTACTGAGAACCATTCTTCAGCCTGTGCTAATGAGGTAGGTAATCACTTAGGGAAATCATTATGGCTGGTTTGCTGCAAAGGTGGACAATCTCTGTACTGACCCCGCTCTCCCTACCGAATGTGAAAATATTCACCGCTTCGCAAGAAAGACACTGCACAGCTGGATATTGCTAAGCATGGCTTATCTAATGATTTTGCTAACAAAATTCCCTATGAGATATGCGGGTTCTATTATTTCTTTTTTTTAGTCAGAGAAAGCTTTGGTGATATTGCAGATATTTCCTTACATATCTATATCCATGCAGAGCTTGTAATAACATTCTGTAGAGAGGTCAGCGAAGAGGAAGGCAGATGTGTTTGTAACCAGTGCAGTGGTGACCCAGCTAAGTTTCATTTATTAGGTTCAGTTGACAGTGATTTAGGTCTCTTGCACACTACAGCTTGGAAAAGCTCAGTACAGGTTTCATTTTTACTGGGCTAAAATACAGCCCGTTAATTGTAATGTGCCTATGCACACAGGTGCGTAAACAAGCGCTGTGCAAAAATCTGCATTTTTGGTCAGTAATTTACTCCTCATGCGCACAAATGTGCGGAAATGCCTATTCACATATTGTGCAGAACAAAAACGTGAGAATAAGTTTGCGTGCGGATTTGCGCAAAAATTGCGTGAATGCATATGTGCGCAAATACATACAAAAAGAAGTCAGAAAAAGTAGATGCTCAAACAGGAGTATTGTGTGCAAGAGCCCTAAAGTGATTGTTAACCTTCAATATTTTTTTGAATGTTTTTTTTATTTTTATTTATTTTTTTAATAAAAATAACAAACATGCCTGTACTTACCTGCTCTGTTCAATCGTTTTGCACAGAGCAGTCCCAGTCCTGCTCTTCTGGGGCCCACCGGCACTCCAGACACCTCATCGGGTGTCCCCACGTAAAGCCGCTTTCTCTGGGGGCACCCATGCGGGCTCGCTCTGGAGTCCTGCTGCTGCGTCTATTGACACAGTGGGATTTGGCCCCGCCCCCGTTCCCATGTCACAGGATTTGATTGACGGCAGCAGGAGCCAATGCTGCTATCAATCTGTCCAATGAGGAGAGACAGCGGCTGGAGCCAATGCACTTGTCCACATTTTTGGATTGGGCTCAGGTAAGAAAATGGCGGGGGGGGGGTCTGCAGCACAGAAGGTTTTTCACCTTTAATGCATAGAATGCATTAGGGTGAAAAATCTTAAAGGCTTTAGAACCACTTTAACATCACGATAATTTGTGGACCCAGCCTAAATTATAAAGTCACCTGTAACTAGTTCACTGACCCTGCTGGGCTCCTTCACACAGGCAGACCGATCGGGTCCACCTGTCAGTTTTTCAGGTGGACCCGATTGGACCCTCCGGTCAGCTTCTATGGAGCGGCGGGTGTACGTTGACATCCAATCCTCCAAAAGATGAATGGGGATCCGTTCCCCATTAGTCTGGCAGTATGGATGGGATGGCTGTCGGGTATAAACAAATAGGCAGTCCATTTACATCCCATAGAGCAGTGGTTCTCAAGTACCCCCAACAGGCCAGGCTTGCAGGTTTTCCTTTTATCTTGCACAGGTGCTTTAAATCAGAGTCAAAGGCTTGGTATTTTGGACAGCTATTTTATCCAAGAGAAATTCCTAAAACATGGCCTGTTGGGGGTACTTGATGACAGGGTTGAGAACCACTGCCATAGAGTAGAGCAGGCTGTGTCTGCTCTGCATAAGCGACATGGACCAGCCTTTCGCCTGCTTAGCGGGGATCATCCGACAGATTCCCCGCTGAGTAGGCGGACTCCCTGGATCCTGCCCCATGTATTAGGGGTCTAAAGCCCCATACACACTATATTAGATTTTCTGCAGATTTACCAAAACCATGTAGTGCAAGGGCCTGCCTGATTATACAAACTGAAACTCTTAAGGTTGGACCTCATATGGCTTTGGTAAATCTGAAGACAAAAATCTGCAGAAAATCTAATAGTGTGTATGAGGCTTTAGTGTAAATGTTGTATTAAACTCTTCTGTGTGTAGTTTGATGAACGGTGTAAATTTTCATTAGAGGTGTGTAGTCACTTATTACTCTAGTTTTGTACCTAGTAATGTTCATATAGTGCTGCTCTCGATATGGTTTTGCTCCAGTGTAGCACTGTGTGGTTTTGATGTAATTACGGTCCCGTGACCACAAGAACAGGTAAATTCAGCTGACATGGTTACAATTTCCTGTTCCCTTTCTAAACCTATTCATTTCTGTCTTGCTTTGCTCTTCACGAAACACTCTTTATTCGTCTGCCACAACAATGCTTTTTTTTTTTTTTTTTCTTCTCAAACTTAAGAAAGCAGAATGAAAACACTAAAAATGAACCCAGACTACAAAACGCTAGAGGCGTTCTGTTTTAAGTCTGCATGTTCAGGCAGGTTTTCCTGTGGTCAGGACAAATGCTGGAGCACACAGAAGGTTTCTGACTTACTTTACTGGATGATGTTTAAGCCTAAGGCGATCTCTCTTCCCCTATTGCTGTTATATTCATAAAAGGATCTAGGCAGAGAGAATTTTCTATCTGACCCTGTATTTGTTTAACCTCTTTTTGTGGTAGATGCAGACTCTTCTCATGCCTTGGGGGTAAATTAAATAATACAGATGTTTATTTTACAGAATGAACCCATAATATAGATTGTAGAACCTTAAAGTATACATGGTATATGGTTAATGGGCTAAGTAAAGAATTGGTCTATCATGTAGAAATTGGTAACACAGCAGTGTAATGAAGCCCAGTCCTTAATAATTACCTGTCGTCAGGATACAAGAACTGTATGTTGACTGAATAGTACAAAAAAAAAACCTCCCTCCTACTCCAGGTCTTTTGCTTTTGGTAATTCCAAGGTAATTTTAAGGTTAATGCTATCCACGACCTTGTAACTTAGAAGGGACTTTCTGCTTGAGATGCCAGTTGAAAATATGTATTCTGTGGTTTGTAATAGTGCTTGTATTTTATCCAAGGTCCACTGTGGACTGTATTACAGGATGATCTACTGGAAGCTGTCTGTTGATAAATTTTATATAAAGCATTTTTCCTTCCCAAACTTACATGGCTACTGCCAACTGTAGTGCTGGAGGTGGCTCTGGAATTTTTATGTGCAAGACCGCTTAAAGTGAGATTAAAGGACCATTCCATTTTTTATTTTTTTTTTTAATAAGAATAAAATTGTTATACTTGCCTGCTCTGTGCAATGGAGACAGGTTTTATTTGTATCACCAATACCGAGGGGTACTGTGGATACACAAGTGCCACCTCCCGATATATTGGACAATTAGAGAGAAATTTGGATGATGGACGTTATAGGCACCACGATGAAAACATATTAAATTTTAATGTTTTATTACAACATATACAGTTGAACAATACAAAAAACCTTGACTATTCATAATGCAACAGTGTTGCCCTAATAACATTTAACACACCACCTATTGAACCAATAACATTAGGCTACTTCTTGTCAAAGGGACCAAGGATCAACCAAGGATGTAGATTATCTCAGATCCATTAGCTGAGCTAATCTACAGCACACCGCCTATTCTACACTACATCTGATGGAACAATACCAATGGAAATTGATCCTTGGTTCCTTTGACAATAAGTAGCCTACTGTTATTGGTTCAATAGGTGGTATGTTAAATGTTAAGGTAACACCATTGCATTATGAATAGTCAATGTTTTTAGTATTGTTCAACTGTATGTTGTACTAAAACATTACATTTTAACATTTTGTCATTGTGGTGCTCTTTGCAATGATATTGCACAGAGTGGTCCCTTGCCACCTCTTTGGTGGTCCCCTGCTGGCACTGTCTTCTCACCCCTCAGGGTGTTTCATGAGCACGGCAAGTGCTAAGGGGGCACCTGTACTTGCACGCTCCTGATTTGGTCAAGGAATGCATTAAGGTAAAAAATGTGTTGACTTTAGAACCACTTTAAAGTGTATATCATGGCATTACCCAAATCTTCCCACCAAACGCCCTCTTGAACATGTCCCAGCATTAATGTTTTTGTTAGGGCTCATTCATACAGGTCCCGTGCTTCCCCACTTAAAAGTGTTCTGTGGTGGATAACTTTTCAGAGAGCGGTACCGGAGTTGCTGCCAGACATCCAGGAGACAATACTGCCTTCTCCTGAAGGTCTATTTTTTTATTTCCCCCCTGGACGATCAGGGATTCTGAATGAGAATCTGCACCGCAGCCACAAATCTGGTGACATAAGGGCTCATTTTCATCATGGCATGTGTTCAACCCCATCCAGCCACAGTTGGAGCCTAAGCCTGGGTTCACACTGCCCACCCCTTCAGCATGACTTGCATGTGACGACTTTAACAGAAGTCAATGCAAGTCGTACCAAAAGTAGTGCAGGAACCTTCTTCTAAGTCGTAGTGACTCAAATTGCTCCAAAGTCGGAGCGATTGTCGCATCAGTGTGAACCAGGCCTAAGGGTCAGTAAAACAGCTTGACTGTTTTTACTGCCCCTCCCCTGAAAATCCAGGTGAACAAGTCCTTACTTTGCTTTTATTGTGAGACTTTCCCACTGTCAGAATACACTGATCAGTGCTGCCAGCTGATAACCTCCCTGCCCATACATGGATTGAAATTCGACTGGTCCAGAATTTTGATCCATGTATGGGCCAGCTTCATACTTTTTAAAACAGTTTAAACGAGTAGAAAATTTTAAGTAGAAATGTATAAGCAAAACTTTATTTTTTTTTTCTTTTTAATTATTTTACTTTCAATGATAATGGTAAACAGGACAATTAAAGAGGGGGATCTCCCTGAGGCCTTATTCACACCTATGCATTTTTAGTGCATTTTGCAGATTTGCTCTACAGAACGTGTTCCATAGGAAGCCATGTTAAGTGGACTGTAGTGCAAAAAGCACTAACCATGCATAGGTGTGAATCGGGCCTGACGGGGACACAGACAGCAGTAAAAATCTAATAGATGTTCTAATCCATCTCCACTCTGTCCAAAACTGAAAAAAAAGTTTTGCCTTTTTTAGTTACTTTAATGCCATTCAGCATTGTGAACAATTTTAATTTGGTTTACTTGATTGTTACTGTGTACCTGATTAAAAAAAAATTGCTAGAACTTGATTCTTTACTCCTTGAGTTGAATACCAATTTGAACAGAGTCATGATTGTGGCCCCATAACCTGCTCCTTCATTACATTTTCTAATTGCATTTTTCAAGTCTATTTGTCTTACAAGGTCTTATGACAGGGAAAATATAATAAATCTAAGCTTGTTTGGTGTATCAAAGTTTTTATACACTCTATTGGACTGCTTTTTTTTTTTCCCCTTCATGATTTTTTTTTTAGATTGCTTAGAAGCAGTTGTCTTTTATCTAACATCGTGTTTCGTTTTCCTCTGTTGATAAACAGTCTAAACCAGGGGTAGGCAACCTTTTGAGCACAGTGTGCCGAAAAATGTTTTCAAAGAAATTGAGCGTGTCGATTTTATATAACAAAAAATCAACTTCACACTCCCGATCACGAAAAGGATTTTTTTATTAGGTAAATGCTATAAACTACTTTTATTAGTGGGAAATTAGCATCCTGCAACTCCACACCTCAGATCACTGTCTCACCACTGTAACCCCCCCTGCTCATCTGCCCCACCACTGTAACCCCTTTCTCATCTGCCCCACCACTGTAACCCCTTTCTCATCTGCCCCACCACTGTAACCCCCCCCTGCTCATCTGTCCCACCACTGTAACCCCTTTCTCATCTGCCCCACCACTGTAACCCCCCCTGCTCATCTGTCCCACCACTGTAACCCCCCCCTGCTCATCTGCCCCACCACTGTAACCCCTTTCTCATCTGTCCCACCACTGTAACCCCCCCTGCTCATCTGCCCCACCACTGTAACCCCCTGCACATCTGCCCCACCATTGTAACCCCTTTCTTATCTGCCCCATCACTGTATCCCTTTCTCATCTGCCCCACCTCTGTAACCCCCTGTACATCTGCCCTACCATTGTAACACCCTGGTCATCTGCCCCACCACTGTACCTCCCTGCACATCTGCTCCACTGCCGTACCCCCATGCTCTTCTGTCTCACCACTGAACCATCTTCTCATCTGTCCTAACACTGAACTTATCTGCTCATCTGCCCCACCACTATACCTCCTGCACATCTGTCCCACCTCTGTTCCCCCTGCTCTTCTGCCCCACCACTAGCCCCATGTGTTCCACCAATGTACCTCCTTTCTCCTCTGCACCCCTCTGCGTATCCCCCCCCCCGCTCCACCGCTGTAACCCTCTGCTCATCTGTCTCACCAATGTACCTCCTTTCTCCTCTGCCCCAACACTGAGCTCCCCTTCTCATCCTTCCCACCACTGTACCCCCTTGCTCTTCTGTCCCACTACTGTAACCTCCCTGCTCATCTGCCCTATCAATATACCTCTCCTTTCACATCTGCCCAACACTGAACCCCCCTCTGCTCATCATCTGTCCCAACACTGAACCCCCCCTGCTTATCTGGCCCAACGCTGAACCCCCGCTCATTTGGCCCAACGCTGAACCCCCCGCTCATTTGGCCCAACGCTGAACCCCCCGCTCATTTGGCCCAACGCTGAACCCCCCCGCTCATTTGGCCCAACGCTGAACCCCCCCGCTCATTTGGCCCAACGCTGAACCCCCCCGCTCATTTGGCCCAACGCTGAACCCCCCCGCTCATTTGGCCCAACGCTGAACCCCCCCGCTCATCTGGCCCAACGCTGAACCCCCCCCCGCTCATCTGGCCCAACGCTGAACCCCCCCCCGCTCATCTGGCCCAACGCTGAACCCCCCCCGCTCATCTGGCCCAACGCTGAACCCCCCCCGCTCATCTGGCCCAACGCTGAACCCCCCCCGCTCATCTGGCCCAACGCTGAACCCCCCCTGCTCATCTGGCCCAATGCTGAACCCCCCCTGCTCATCTGGCCCAACGCTGAACCCCCCCCTGCTCATCTGGCCCAACGCTGAACCCCCCCCTGCTCATCTGGCCCAACGCTGAACCCCCCCCCTGCTCATCTGGCCCAACGCTGAACCCCCCCCTGCTCATCTGGCCCAACGCTGAACCCCCCCCCTGCTCATCTGGCCCAACGCTGAACCCCCCCCTGCTCATCTGGCCCAACGCTGAACCCCCCCCTGCTCATCTGGCCCAACGCTGAACCCCCCCCTGCTCATCTGGCCCAACGCTGAACCCCCCTGCTCATCTGGCCCAACGCTGAACCCCCCTGCTCATCTGGCCCAACGCTGAACCCCCCTGCTCATCTGGCCCAACGCTGAACCCCCCCCTGCTCATCTGGCCCAACGCTGAACCCCCCCCTGCTCATCTGGCCCAACGCTGAACCCCCCCCCCTGCTCATCTGGCCCAACACGGAACCTCCCTGCCCAAATTACCCAACACTGAACCTCTCCTCATCATTTTCCCCACCTCTGAACCCCTCCTCCTCATTTTCCCCACCTCTAAACCCCTCCTCCTCATTTTCCCCACCTCTGAACCCCTCCTCCTCATTTTCCCCACCTCTGAACCCCTCCTCCTCATTTTCCCCACCGCTGTACCCTCTTCTCATCAATGATGTGTGATATGCAGAGTGGTGAAAGGAAGCAGATATGAGACACATCTACCTGTCCTGGCACACTCATCCTGCTGATCCACCTCTCTCATCCAGCCCACGTGCTTGTATGTGATGTCACATACAAGCATCTGGAATGGATGCACAATGATGAGCTCAGGTCAGGGGAATTTTCTGAAAGCAGTGGGCCTGTGTGCAGGATCAGAAGTTGGGCCCCTGCCGCTGAGAAAAAGTGTGGCGCTCTGCGCCACATCAAAAGTTGGGTGTATTTTTTTTTTTTTTTCATTGTGCTGAATACTGGCTGTGGATTAAAGAGACACAGAGTGCAGGGGTTCAGTAGTAAGTGACGCAAAGATTCAGGAATAATTTCAACAAAGTTCCTAGAAGCTCAACAGTAATTCCACAAACTGTCACCTGATTGGGGTTTTCTCAGTCGGTAAAATCCCTTCTTTCTGAGATTGATAGTGGCAACCAAGCGAGTCATCTTATCCCCCCCCCCCCCCAGCACAACTGCATCCAATCTCTTCCCCATCACAAAAGCTGACAATCGCAGCTACAGCAAAGTTAGAGAACCAAACAATGTTTCCCATGTTTTACAATGTGTGGGGGTACAGTGCCTCCCCCTCAGTGCAGTGGTGGTGTGGGGAATTCTGAAATTGGAATGCATTAGTGTCCCACTCACACTTCCCTGTGCTGCTCTGCTGATGGGGAGGGAGTCTAGTACTGGCAAAAGAGACTTCGCGTGCCAGGGGTTGCCTACCCCTGGTCTAGACAGTAAAAATGAAGGAAACCTTTTTTCTTTTGTCACCAGATCTGTGCTCATGTTCATTGACCTAGTCAACCTATTGCAACTGTATCTGTTTCCTCTCTGCTTATGTAACCCATGATTAGCTGCCTGGCAGGGCTTTTCTACTTGTACACTTTCTGTGCTCTCCCTAATCCTGTCTATTCCGAAGAAGCCTGCTCCCAAAAGGTCCAGCCAGACACCACTATCAGTCAGCCGATTTGTGGTTCTGCTCTTTCTACACCACCAGCTGGCGTCTGTTGTGGTTTTTTTTTTTTTTTCCTTTTTGGCTGCGAAGCAGTGTTGCTTAGATCCAAGCTGACAGATCCTCGAGCTGCAACCTGATAGTTTCTCTGCTCAGTGCCCCCTCCAAGCCTTTTTTTTTTTTTTTACTTTGCCATATAACAAAACTATGCTTGTTTGGAACCATTGGAGGAACATTCAATGGAACTATTGTTGTGAAAACAGTGCCCTGATTGAAAGAACTTCAGCTCCCTAGATGCTTCTCCCATGTTTTCCCCGCCCCACCTCTTATCTGGGCACTGCAGGTGCAGGAACAAGGCTTTTCTGCCATCTTAACAGCTTGTGTTCTGGAGAGACTCTTGTACAGTGTGGTTTCTTGAAGCGATTACTTTTTTTTTTTTTTCCCCCTTAATTCATGTAACTTGAAATAGATACCATGCTGTTGGCTAAGAGTGCCTAAAATGCAAAAAAAAAAAAAATCCAGTATGATGCATGTGCCAACTAAGAGAGAAGAGTTCTCAAGTTTGTTTGTTTTTTTTGCATTACAGACTTTTATTTAGTAATTATTAGCAAACATTTCGAATGATCCATTACTTCATGCAGGGTCCTGATGCTAACTATGACTGTGGTCTGATCTCTAAAGGATCAGTAGTCTTTTTCCATTGTCCATTGAGCACAATTTACACCTGGGCAATTTCAAGTATGTTTCTAGAAGTGCTTCAGTGCACAACACCAGATTTCCATGTTATTCTATTGTACCTGTTCACATCTGAGCAATGTGCTGTCACTCATAGCTCAGGAAAAGTTCAGGAGCTACTCTGGGGCATGATCGCATGTTATTGGCCCCAACAGACTTCAGTGAGAGAGCATAAAAAAACGATTTCACACCTAACTGCCGTCTCCTCCTAGTAGATGGCTTTCTATTGGATAAAACAAAAGCAGTCAAGCCTGAAAATGCCTAAAATGCATGTTAAAAAAAAAAAAACCCTCCAAAATCGCATATACATATTATTGCTCAATTATGAATTGAAGCTTACTCCATGCAGAAGTGAAGGAACTCTAGTGATCAGGCCTGCTGTGATTTCTTGGGTGCCTTGCTGGCCAGGCACATCAGTGGTTCAAAAAAAATGTCCTTAAGTGCACATTCAGCTCATCACTGAGACATGCACTATATTTCCAAAAGTATTGGGGCGCCTGCCTTTACACATACGTTAACTTTAATGGCATCTTAGTCCATAGGGTTCAATATTGAGTTGGCCCACCCTTTGCAGCTATAACAGCTTTGACTCTTCTGGGAAGGCTGTCCACAGGGTTTAGGAGTGTGTCTACAGGAATGTTTGACCATTTTCCCAGAAGCGTATTTGTGAGGTCAGGCACTGATGTGGACGAGAAGGCATGGCTTGCAGTCGCCTCTCTAATTCATCCCAGAGGTTGAGGTCAGAACTCTGTGCAGGCCAGTCAAGTTCCTTCACTCCAAACGTGCTCATCCATGTCTTTACGGACTTTGCTTTGTACATGGGTCCAAATCATTTGGTGGAGGGGGGATTATGATGTGGGGTTGTTTTTCAGGGCCTGGCCCCTTATTTCCAGTGAAGAGAACTCTTAAGATGTCAGCATACCAAGACATTTTGGACGATTTCATGCTCCCCAAGTTTGTGGGAACAGTTTGGAGATGGCCCCTTCCTTTTCCAACATGACTGTGCACAAAGCAAGGTCCATAGACCAAGACCTGAATGAGCGAGTTTGAGGTGGAAGAACTCGACTGGCCTGCAGAGTCCTGACCTCAACCTGATAGAAGACCTTTGGGATGAATTAGAGTGGAGACTGCGAGCCAGGCCTTCTCGTCCACATCAGTGCCTGACCTCACAAATGCCAACTCAATATTGAACCCTATGGACTAAGACACCATTAAAGTTCATGTGTGTGTAAAGGCAGGCGTCCCAATACTTTTGGTAATGTAGTGTATATAAAAGGCGTTCACCAGGATGTTGGCATTCACCAGGATGTTGGCACTCTAAATTGGGACAAATTCCCGTGGTCCATTAAAACAGGTTAAATTGATTCTCTACCCATATGCCTCTGTTATTACGAAAGGAGCTTGCATCAATTTTTGGAGTGCTGTCAACCTGATGTTTGCCGTTCATACAGAAGGTAACGTTTGTTTTGCAAACCAGCTGCACGTCCCAGTGCTAGGAAATCAATATCAGCAAAAAAACAGTTTAATTCTTTATCTACATAACAACACACCCGCTTCGCTGCAAGAGGTGAAACATCCGTGATAGTGAGCGTTTATACATTTTAGTGCGAGTCTTTGTGTTTTGAAGTTTTTTTTAATCACATTTATAAGCATATTATGATGATGCTACACATTTTCTGCCTTGTTTAATTTAAAGTACAATCAAAATCATTATTTTTCTTTTGCAAAATACTTGCTTTTGTGGGTATGTTTTAAAAAGGAAGTAAAATTTATTACATCTCATTCACTTTAACCACAGTGCAAATGAGACTTTTCTAAGCAGTTGGGCTCTGTCTTTTTCTACTCCTAAAAATATTTGTGTGTGGATGTAAATATTTCTATATTTACTTTTGTAATGAGATCATAATATTATTAATACAATCACAATTTGTGTGGAAGTCTTTTTACTGATCAGAGGCCCCATTACAGCTCCATTTTCATACGAAGGGGACACAAATTTAGAAGACAATGTTGTCCATAATACACAAATGTTACTGGCATACTAAATATTAAGAGTAAGCTGGCAATAGATGGATCGAAATTTGGCTAGTTCAGCATTTTCTGCTCAAACAGCAGCTCCCCCCCCCCCTTTTCAGCAGAACTTAACATCTTTTAGTTGAAAAACGCCTGATCGAATTTTTGCTAGTTCAGCAGGGACCAGCCAAATTTTGATCCATCTGTCAATCAGGAATGGTCATAGAAGTCAATCTAATGATCGACTTCTGTTGAGCTGGTATTTAGGGAAACTTTTGTCGATCAGCGGCTGCAGCCACTGATCAGTTTACAGAGGAGTCCCACTGTCAGAATACAGTAGCACAGCAGGGAGGATTCCTCCATCCACCTCCATGGGGAAATCCTTTTTTTTTTTCGGCCTGCTAGCTGAACATTAAACGGTAATCTATGGGCAGCTTTTCATGCATTTATTTTGTGATTTGTGTAGGCTTGTCAAAGGCGTTTTGTCTCTATTGTATCTACTGTTCTGTATGATCTTGCTGTCTCTTCGGTTGTATTTTTATTTTATTTTTCTTTTGTCATGAAGAGCTCCTAATGGGTTTTCACTAGATTTTGCAGAGCAAATCATTGTGACCAGCTGAGAGGTGCTTGCACTGCATTTTGGGATGTGTTGGGTTGTACCCCCTTCTTTCTTTTATGTAGAGTTGAATGTTGCACTTCTTGAGATTCAAAGAGACCAGAGGAGGCATTTCAAAGTGCCTGTGCAACTCTTTTGCTACATTCACATCAAAGTATCAAGTTTTTAAGCGTTTCTGAGCATTTTTTTTTTTTTTTTTGCAGCTTTTGTCAGGCGTTTTTCAACTAAAAGATGTGGAGTTCTGCTGAAAAAGAGGTGGAGAGCTGCTGTTTGAGCAGAAAATGCACAACAAAACTATCGAAAAAAAGCTCCTATCGCGCTTTTCGGGCATTTCCATTGAAGTCCATGGGGACAAACGCTCAAGTCTGCCTGAAAAGTAGCTCATGTACTTTTTTAGCGAACTGCATTTTGCTACAAGCAACAGGACTCTCAGGTGTGAGCAATGGCTATTTAAAAACAATAGTTTTTTGCTTTTTGAGCATATTCGAGCTACAAAACGCTAGAGTATGAACGGGTCCTCCGTGAATTCCAGTTACTGATACTTCCCATTAGTGACTTTCTTTATATTGTCTCCTGTGAGTTGGAAGTTTTCAATCTAAACCTGAAATGCGAAGGGCACCATTTGTTACTATTTTCTGACAGTGTTCAATATCTGGCTGTTATGCTGACATCACTACATTGAAATTCATTTTTCCGGAATAAGTATGTAGAAAAAAGTCCTCCTCTGCATATACTTGCTCAGTAAATAAAATGATTTGTAGTCCCAGCGTTGGCATGATGGCCCAGGCAGCTGCCATTTTCAGAACTGCAGTTCATCGGCTTCTGTTTTTCTCTCTACTAGTTTGCTTTACTTTTGCATTTTAAATGTCAGCTTTGGAGTTAGTGCACAGGGAGGCGTGATGTCTGCACCCAGTGGCCGTTCCCCTGTCAAGATGGAGTGTTATCCTAGCATTCCTACTTTAATGCAACAGTTGTCAAATTGATTTATCAACTTGTGCAAATCCTCTTGTCTGCAGTCTTTTGGGAACTGGTTTTCAAGTGGTGACCTAGCAACATGCATTACATTATGGACTTTTCTAGCTGTTGTGTTCTTTATTTGTAACGCATTGTAACAGTAGTAGGCTTTTGGTTTATTTTAGTGATGTTCAAAGCTTCCTAGTATTTTGTACATTTGCTGTATGTTGTGTTTTTGCATATGTAGTTTATAGCAGAATATCTCAAACATGTCTGTCCATTTGTAAAGGTTGCTGGCGGTTATCTTGCAAACTACTGTGGTCTTAGTTTTATATAGTGGGACCACAATTTCAATTAAATCCTGTTGTTCTGACCCTTCTGCTTACATTTCAGTTTTTCCATATAATTTAGCTTAAAAAAAAAAAAAAAAATACATTTTTAGTGTTTTTTTTCATTTCACTATATTCATAATTGGATTCCTGAATGTGTATGCTGTACTAGGAATGTGTAGCACTCTTTTGGTTCCTGTCTGTACAACCGTATTTATCAATGCTGTATATTCATGTTTGATATTTTGTTATGACTTGATTTGTTGTAGCCGTATTAGTGCAATTGTGACAGAGAAGATTGAGTACTGTCCGTGATACTTTTTTTATTTGCACTAACATACAATTTTTCAGGACAAGTTTTCGGCGTATGTCCCCTTCTTCAAGTCCAAGCAGTACTGATTCACAAATTTTTAAGCAGAATGTTAAAGAAAAAGAAGAGAAAAAAAAAGAAAAAAAAAAAAGAACACAAAACACATACAAATCAATGGTAATAAAGATAGCAGCAGAGTTAGTGAGATAAGACAGAGGGAGAGCTAGGGGGGAATGCAGGGGGGGGGGGGATACTAATCACAGAGCGGTATGTGTAAGGAAACCAATATCTAAATTCAGGCCATTATTCTTCGTGTCAAAAAGAAGTATCATTCTTAGTTCAAACGTTTTCCTTTCCTGGATAGTTCTGAAATTCCCTTTAAGAACTAAGACATTGAGGTCTTCTATGGTGTGGTCCGATTGTGAGAAATGATGTCCCACAGGTGTGCATAAACTGTCTTCTTTATGTTCTTTGATGGTATGTCTGCAAATTCATCCTCGCTTGCAACTTCTGTCCTGTTTCACCAACATAAGATCCTTTGCTGCACCTTTTGCATTGGATGAGGTACACAATAATGGTAGCAAACCCTGCAATAAAAAAACGCTGCAAACTATGCAACCAGATAAATCTATCCAAAAGTGTTACACACACTAATGGGACCTTCAATATCATGGGATCTTACAGCTGTACCTCAAGTAATGTTGTGTACCTCATCCAATGCAAAAGGTGCAGCAAAGGATCTTATGTTGGTGAAACAGGACAGAAGTTGCAAGCGAGGATGAATTTGCACAGACATACCACAAAGAACATAAAGAAGACAGTTTATGCACACCTGTGGGACATCATTTCTCACAATCGGACCACACCATAGAAGACCTCAATGTCTTAGTTCTTGAAGGGAATTTCAGAACTATCCAGGAAAGGAAAACGTTTGAACTAAGAATGATACTTCTTTTTGACACGAAGAATAATGGCCTGAATTTAGATATTGGTTTCCTTACACATTATGCTAAAGTTTTATGACCGCTCTGTGATTAGTATTCCCCCCCTCCTTGCATTCCCCCCTAGCTCTCCCTCTGTCTTATCTCACTAACTCTGCTGCTATCTTTATTACCATTGATTTGTATGTGTTTTGTTTTCTCTTTTTTTTTTTTTTTCTTCTTTTTCTTTAACATTCTGCTTAAAAATTTGTGAATCAGTACTGCTTGGACCTTGAAGAAGGGGACATACCCCGAAAGCTTGTCCTGAAAAATTGTATGTTAGTGCAAATAAAAAAAGTATCACGGACAGTACTCAATTTTCTCTTGTTATGACTTAAAATTGTTGTTTAATAAACTTGCAGTCCAGTTTCTACTTTTCCCTAAGGGCCCTTTCAGATGGAGCGGAATCCATCACGTGGGTCCGTCTGCTCAGCGAGGGATCTCTCTGCTGATCCCCCTGAGCAGGCGCATGACAGATCCGTGTTCACTCCACTATGCAGTGTGGACAGGGACACACACAGCCTGCTCCTCTCTATAGGGCGATCCATTTCTCCATAGAGAGTGATGGGTGGTCCGATTGGGTCTGCCTGAAAAACAGAAATGAACGGTCCGCTGGTGTCAAAGGGGCCTTAGGCCTCGTTCACACGGGATGTACTAAAGCGTTTGCCCATTTACCATGTTTACCCACACAGGGATGCACAGGTGTTTCTAAGCATCCCTGTGCAGGCAGTTCAGTGATTGTCAATTGTGACACACTGGCTGCATGGATACAGATGCTGCTCCCAATCTGACATCCATGGAGATGCACAGCCCTGAACGTTGACAATGAGGCTGCAGTGAAAGGATTGTGGATTTGTGTCTTTCTGTCCCACAAGTAAAACCTCAATAGTGCATTTATACCCCTGATAATTCACCAAAGCACCCCACCCCCCAACCCTCCACAGTAAAAAATAAAAATAAAAAAATAAAAAGTTAAAGGGGTTGTATACCCTCGAGGTTTTTCACCTTAATGCATTCAGGTGTAAAACCTTCTGTAGTGCAGCAGCCCCCCCAGAGCCCCGCCCCCCCCCTTTTTTTTTTTTTACCTGAACCCGATCATTCCAGTGACTGGAACAACCACGGCAGCCCCAACCATTGGCTCCTGCTGCTGTCAATCAAATCCAGTGACACAGGAGTCGTGCAGTATGGGGCCGAGTCCGGTCTATCAATGGACGCAGCAGCAGGACTTGGGAGCGCCCGCACGAATGCCCCCCTGGAATGCAGCTCTCTGTGGGGGCAATCGAAAAAAAGAGGAGTCAGGAGCACCACTTAGGGACCCCAGAAAAGAAGGATCAGGGCTGCTCTATGCAAAACCCTTGCACAGAGGAGGTAAGTATGACATGTATGTTTAAAAAAAAAAAAAAAGAAAAAACCTTAACCCCTTTTTAAGGGCTCATTCACACAGGTACTCTGGCCATGTGAATGCAAGGTTTATCCATGTGGCTAGAGCAGTGTTTGGGGCCATACACCTGCACCCACACACCCACCCTGGCTGGGGAAAGGGGGGGACTCTGTCAGGTAGGCTGTGCGGAGACCTGAAAAGCAGCCCTGATTGTAGGTTCAGATCCTTAATGTTATTAAAGAAGCTTGGTTGTTGCAGTGTCCTACAGCCTAGCAGTGTATTATTTAGAAGGTGAATTAGAATGATTCCGGAGGTAGAGGGGAAACTATGTATTTCCACTAGCAATAAAGCTAGTATTGGAGAAGGCCTTATAGGGGTGCCCGTAATATCAGATTGGAGAAATATACAGAATCCATATATATGGTAAAGGGAGCCTACTCTATTGGACTATTTTAAAGCTGAATTTTAGTTATGGCAATTTTTACATAGTTACATTGGTTCCGCTTGGTCCAATCTAACTATGCAAATCCCATACCTGGCTGTTACGTGTGGAAGCTGGAAATTACTGTAGGTAGATACTGCTACTACAGTGATTGCTGCTGGCTTCCAAGTCCTGTGCTGAGTAGAGGAAGAGGAGGGGAGGAGGTAGAATTGTAACTGACACTGAAGGTAAGGTGCGATAGGTGGTAGGATGGCAACCAACACAAAGGAATGGAGCTTTTTGGGGACGAGGAGGTAGTCGACTGTATCAGAGGCATCAGAGAGGTCCAGGAGTAGGAGTAAAGATAAAGACTGTTGGCTTTAGCTGTTAGTCGTTTGTGATTTTTATGGAGTAGTTTCTGTGGATTGTTGAGGGCGAAATCCAGACCGAAGGGATCAAGAAGGTTATTCTGAGGTGGTGAGTGAGGTGATAGTTCAGTCGGTTGTGGACCAGATTTTCAAGGAATTTGTAGTTAAAGGGGAGCAAGAAAATGGGTTGAGGTTGTTCAGATTGGTTGTATCCAATGAGGGCTTTTTAAGTATGGGGCTGACTAGTACATGTTTTAGATAGTTAGGGGGGAAAAGGAAAAAACCAGAAGAGAGGTAGTGATTGAAGATGTGCGTTAGAGCGTGTAGGATAGAGCCAGTGGGTGAATAGTATTTGTGATGGAGCAGGTGGTTAGGTGTGCATTAAAAAATAAATTAAAAAAATAGCAGCCATTGTTTATAGTGGCAAGGGTAAATGAGGGAAGTATTGAGTGTGCCTGTGGACTTGAAGGCAATCGGATATTTCATGGATCAACAATCTTTGGTGTATTTTACTTATAAGGACTCATTCACACAAGGCGTATTAACAGCTATGGGACTGCCTGCATGGAGTTGTTTGGAAAACTTGTGCATCCCCTTGCGGATATACACAGCCCCCACACTGGGCATGGATTCATACACCCAATGTGAACAAGGCTTAAATATTAATATCCAATTATATCTGCTACAGACACTCTTTGATCAAGTCAAAGCTCTATTGCTTTGCACAGTCCTTATCAGACCTCAGTTATTTTCAATGGCTCCCTAACATACTGTTTTAGTAGTGGCAATGCACAGAAAAAAAATGCAGGGTACAGGGTGCCCCATGATGGACTGTCTTAATGTAGCATGAAAGGGTGCCCAACACTCTCTCCAGGAGAAGAATAGTGCTGAACCTATGCCCTTAAGATGGTTATGTATGGTTTATATGTATATATCTGAGCTTCTGCTTTTGAGGGAGCTAAAAATTCACGTGACAACGGCTCTTTTACTACTCAGCCAAGACAGCAGTCGGGTTCACTTTCATATGCATAATCCTACCCTTATGCGATCACACGTTTTTTAAAAGCACAGGAATTCCCTTGTAAATAAGCATAAATGACCCATGCAGTCAGCATGGTAGACTGTGTGCCCAGTTACAAATTTATATGAATGTCTTTCCTATATGGTATAAAATGCTTATCAACCTGGTTTTGCAGTTTGAGAAAAAGCCTATTCACGTATTGCATACAGTTTTATTGGAGTATAAAATATGCAGTAACCGCTCTCTCAGAAACTTTTAATAAGTGCTCTTTATTTTGTGTATGAAGTGGCCTGCTTGCTTTTTGGCACTGGAGATAATATCCGGCATTAAGATATTGCTACCACTGGTTTGGGTAAAATGATGATTCATTAAAGAGAGGTTTGTGTGCTTAGAGTGGTAATCTCATGACATAAAACAGAGTTTTTGGACAGTACCTCCTTACTGGACCCCAGATCAAAATATTTTTTCTGTACTGTGGTATGTTCTGAATCCAGAAAGGATTAACACTTCATTCTGAAATTTTGGACACTTGAGAAGAGGAAGTCAACTGATTTCTAGGTTTCTTTTTAGTTCCATTTGAAAGGATTTTGTGTTTTCCCAATTACTGAAAATTGTTTCTGGTCTTTTGCAAGTTGAGAGCTTTTCAAAGGCTAAAAGGCTTAGGTAGTTTTTGTGTTAAAATTGTACATCAATATATCTTCTGCTTAGAACTGCTTGCATCCTTATATACCTCATTATTTCCCCACAATGGACGTATACATTTTACTAAAGCTTACTTTACTTGTTGGGGTTTTAAGATAGGACATTCTTCTTGTATGAGGCCATGTTGGTAGAAATTTTTAGTAGTACTCCTGCTCCAATAGCCCAATAAACTAAGTATTTACTTTTCCTTCTCCTACATTGAGGGGCTCTGAAAATATTTAACCTTTTTGCTTATACTCCCACCTAGAGGACTGGACAGTGGCAAGCAAAAAGGTTCTTTTCTACATCGCTGCTGAAGCTTTGTCTCCAATTGCAGCTATCCAGCTTGGTCATCTGCCTGGCTTTTCGAATGCCACTCTGACACTTCAGGACTAGACGCTGCAGGGATAGCCTTGAAGTGACATTCAGGCACCGAGTTCCATTTACGGTGCTTTTTAGACTGTTCTGTTTAAAGCTGGCTGTAGAATGCATTTTAGGCCCCAAGCTGCTGGAACTGCCTTAGTGATTGCTCTGTCCCTGAAGACTCACTCTAGTAGGACAGCCAGGCTAAACATAAGGCACTACCTCAATTAGGGCTTACTGCTGTCTAAGAGCTGATGTCATCTATTAGATGGAGTGTCATACACACTTTCTTTCCCACCGTTCAGTGTTACAGCATCTCCCCCTTTGCTGCAAAAAGCTTTCCTCCGCAAAAACTGCTTCCTTATTTGCTGTGGTCAGCCTCCTTCCTCTAGACAGGCCCAGGTGGATGTGGAACAGCAGCCTGGTAAGATTACTTGCAGATTCTCCATTGGCTCTTCCATATGGTCAGAGTCTTCTGTCCGAAGGATCGATTTGCCATCCTCCTTTGCGGTCACTGGCAGGAACAGGGGCATCTGTTTGTGTAATTCCTAAACCTAGGAAGTCTACCACTTTTAAAAGTCTATCCTTTGTCATGGAAGGCATACTTGGTGTGAGTCTCTGGGCATCCACCCTGGGAGTTTCATCATGGAATTTAAGAATCTCCTTCCTGCAACTGGGTCTAGACCAGCATCTCGCTACTACTATCAAAGGTCAGGTTTCTGCACCTTTCAATTAAAGTTTCAAAGACCATTGGCTTGCCTTTCTTTAACTAAGTCCTTTGCCTACAGGGTCACACCATCTGTTCCCCTGTGACTTTGTGGTTCTCCTTTGACACTGATGTTTAAACCCACTGAAGATTTAACTCCTTTCACTTTCATCCATGAGGAGGTATGTGTTTGTTTTTTTTTTTTGTGTGTGGAAATCACCTCTGTGGGATGGAAGTCTGAACAGGTGGGCCTTATCCTGCAAGGAACTCTTTTTGGTTTTGCATAAAGGCTATCATGGTGTTGAGGTCCATGACTTCATTCTTAAAGTGGGGTTCCACCCAAAAAAACCAAAAATACCTCAAAAATTCTAAAAACAAAAAAACATTTGGATATTTTTTTTTTTTTCACTTACCTCTAAATGCCTGTTGCTAGGTGGTCCCTCGTAGTCTGCCCCTTCCTTTGCCTGGGCTGGTGACATCACTTCCCACTCGGCACAGGAAGGGCTCTGCTCCCTCCCTCCTGTCAATCATCTGGGACCCATTACAGGTCCCAGGTGATTGAGCGGCCAATCACGGCCAATCATGGTGAAGCCATAGCCCAGCGCCCACAGTTGAAATGCCGACGAGCGGAGGGGGGGGACGAGCGGGGCTTCGATCCCCCGCATTGCTGGACCCAGGGACAGGTAAGTGTCCAAATAAAAGTCAGCAGCTGCAGTATTTGTAGCTGCTGACTTTTAATTTTTTTTTTGACGGCCCCCCTGGGTGGAACTCCTCTTTACCTAAGGTCATTTCTGCCTTTCACTTCTACCAGGACATAGTTATTATATCCCCCTGTCAGGCTTCAGTTCACCATTGTCAGGATGTGATTCAGAATATGAAAATTTTATCTCTCCACAACTGCTCCTTTCAGGAAAAAACATTTTTTGTAGCTCAAATGGACCCTGTAAGGTGGCAAATACTTCTCATTTCACCATCCTCCATATCTGGGAACATGCAACCTGTTTCCTGTAGATGCCAGCTTTTCATTGCTTGTCGGCTACTGGGCTCAGTTATCTGGTTTTCTGGTGATTGGAGGGACCGAAGAGTTACTCCTGTCAGGCACAGTAGAGATCAGGCTAGCTGCTGAATAGGGGATTCTATGCTCTTCTCCCTCCACTGGCAGCCTAATCAGGGCACAAAACAGGGAGAGGAGCACCTACTAAGAACCAATCTCCTCTGTATGAAGGTCTGCTGGTCAGTGAGTATGGACTGTGGGGAGGCTGGAAGAACTTGATGGCTGTCCTGTTCAGGATGTCTAAACTGAGCAACCCCTTAAAGCCCCATAGAGCACCATAGCCACCCCCTCACTTCTCTAGAGCCACACAGCCCCTAATTCAATGCATCATACAAATCCCTCCATCCCAGCTTCCCTCCTTCATTCCACTGACACAGATGGCAAGGCAGTTGTCCACAGACAAAATAGAATTCCCCCCTCGCCCCCCCACCGATGTATTGGCACTTTTCCACTCAATGGTATTGATCCAGCCCCATTCTTTTCTTCCAGTGGCACCACTTAGGCAGAGACCTTTTTTTTTTTTTTTCCTTCCAATGACACTAGTGATGTCAGGGCATTTCCTGCTTCGCCACTGTCATTCCCATATTTCACTGTAAGACAAGTTGTACACCACTACTTTTCAATTTGCTGTGGTGTGCTGCAACCTTTTTACATGTTTTGGTGTGGTGCACTTCCTGTGCTTCCTTTAGCTCCACCCCCTGTCTCACCCCTATTCTCAGCCCCACTAATATGAAACGTTCCTATCTTGAGGTTTCTCAGGCAGACCATCATCAAAGCATATGGCCATCCTAATTTGGTTCCACCCTTTCCTGTCAAGGAGTGTGTATGTTCTGCCAGTCTTGGAAAGAATATTTTAGACTTGTTACAACTACTTTAGAATTTTGCTGGTAAAGTACAGTATGTTCATCTAGATTATTTCCTATTACATCTGTCAGGTTATGCACCAGCTTTGATCAC
Organism: Lithobates clamitans; assembly: GCA_037952925.1. NCBI lineage: Eukaryota > Metazoa > Chordata > Amphibia > Anura > Ranidae > Lithobates > Lithobates clamitans. The sequence goes on along the minus strand of JBBGZY010001057.1, from coordinate 2,422,853 downwards.
CATTTCTTTTGTTTGTTATAAACCTAATGTGGCTCTCGTATATAAGCACATTCATGTAGAATAGATTTTACCTATGAAGGTATTTTTATTTTATTCATGCTGTTGCTGCAGGGATCTGCCAAATTTTGGTCAGTATGCAGACTACCCTGCTCGGCAGAAGTCACTTGTTTTTTTTTGTTTTTTTTATTTCTGTGGAAAGTGTTTGAATACTCTGATCAGTGACTGCAGCTGATCGGGGTTGAAAGGAGATTCCTCCTTCCACCTCATTTGTGTAGCTGGAGTAAGCTGTTTGTTTTTTTTTTTTTTTTCCATGCCCAAACTAATAGTGTGTGTCAATCTTTCAGCAATTTTAGTATTGCATTGCACCACAAATTCCCTGCCAGAGATCCATTTTCTGAGAGTCATAAGATCCACCCTTACACTAATGCCGCGTACACACGAGCGGACTTTCCGACAGACTTAGTCCGGCCGACAAGACTCTGTCGGAAAATTCGATCGTGTGTGGGCTCCAGTGGACTTTTTTCCCCCCAAAAGTCAGACAGAAATAAAACGTGTTTCAAATCTTTCTGACGGACTTGAGTCTGGTCGAAAAATCCGCTCGTCTGTATGCTAGTCTGACGGACTAAAACCGACGCTAGGTCAGATATTGGCTAGTGGCTATCAACTTCCTTATTTTAGTCCGGTCGTACGTCATCACGTACGAATCCGTCGGACTTGGGTGTGATTGTGTGTGCCCAAGTCCGTTTGTTTGAAAGTCCGGCGGACCTACGCTGCAAAGTCCGTCGGAAATACTGTCAGACCTAGTCCGTCAAAAAGTCCGCTCGTGTGTACGAGGCATTAGATGCACAATGATGGGATAAAGGTGAAGATTAAAGCCTAGTATGCACAGGTGACATCGATCGGGAGGACATCTGGCCCATGTGTCCTACAGCCGGTTTGACCAGCTTCTGTCGATGGGCATGACTGAAAAAGGTCTGCCGATCGGTATACGATCAGTGCCTTTGATTTACTTCCTTATATAAAGTGACCACGCTGTTGCTTGTCTTCCAGTTATGCTTTTGCTTTGTTACCCTGTCACATAATCGTCTCCTAGGGGGCGGGGCTACAGGTGCCTGTTTCAACACATTGTGCAGTGATGGTCCACGGTTGTCACTCTGAGAAATCCCACTCTTGAGGAATATCATGCGTCCATCCCTGGAGTAGATGGGACCACTGGATAGGAAGCGGTCATACAGTGGCAGCAGGAGATCAGCAGCACTGAAATACAACAAAGGAAAAAAGGATGAAAAGGAGTATTGTATTTAAAACAACTGACTATTGTTTAATACCCAGTGCCTTAACAACCTAGATGTCGGATCAGTAAGGGTTTACATATATTCCAGGCTTGGCTGCTATGTAAAATGCATAATCCACAGCTTGAAGGCAAATTATGTTTATTTCCTCTTACTTTATAAGTACCGGTATTTGTTTTGTGCTGATCCACACGCAGTTTTAAGTTGTCCAGGAGAAAGTTGCTGTTACAGGCTTGGATCCCAAGTGTTAATTTTTAACCTGTGAAAGTAAGTGCTAGGCTGGTATCTTGTCGCACAACACCCATTGGAAGGTGGTGTATAAAATATGATAAATGGCTTAAAAAGTAGGTTTTAATGAGAAGTACTGCACTGGCTGTTTTATTTTGTGTGTTTGTTTTTTTTTTTCTTCTTTTTGTTTTCTTTTAACCTTGTTCTGATGTAATGTTCTCCTCTAGTTAAAGCAGTCTTTCTCAACCCTTTTACCCCAGAAGAACCCTTGAAATAATTTTCTAGTCTCGAGGAACCCATACTAAAACCAATTCATTGGTGGTCAGTGAAAAAAAAAATGCCCCTTACATTTGTGGTCATGTGGAATGAGGCAGCCCTTACAGTGGTGGTCAAAATGCAGTCCCTACAGATGGCTTAAAAGATAGTTGGCTTCATGCAACTGGCTCTACCAAGTGACATTGACCCCAGAACTATGCAGACACCTTAAGATAGGAGGTCAGCCACAGCTCGAGGAACCCTGGTTGAGAATGGCTGAGTTAAAGTATTCAATAAATTAACTGTCTCAGCCCCTGAACTGTCACTTGGCTTCTGTGGTTTTCCAGCAAGTATTAAAGGCTTCCTCCTTATAAAACGTCACCTGTACATTGTTTTTAGTATCACTTTTGTTTTTGCTTTTCCTTTTGCTCTAAATGATGATCAAGGGTGGGGGTCTGAGTTTGTTCTTATTTTGGTATATCTTTGACGAGCCCTATACACCTTGTAAATGCTTTTAGCCCTCGTTCACATTGAACGTGGCTTTGAAAATGTACAATTTCAAATCCACATTTCAGTGCACTTCGTGTGCGACTTCATGCACAGATGTCTATTAAAGTCTCACCCGACATCGCCAAAAGTAGTGAGGAACTGCTTTTGCAAACCGATTGGAACGGTTGCTGGCAATAGGCTTTGACTTGTCATGCGATTTGGTCTGTCAAATCGTTTGACTAATCACTCCAGTGTGAACGAGGGCTTAAAGGAAAGCGGTCATGAGTGATAACACTGAAGCAGCCATTGCTTACCTCCTCCTTCCGAAAAAGGGAAAGGAAAAGGATTGGGTCGGCAAAACTCTTGCAAACATATCTACATAGAAGAATATTTAGCTGCAGCCAGAGGACGTTACTTTTCCATGTTTCAGAACTATACTTCGTAATTACTGATATCACAATTAAACTAAAATTAACTAAATCAACTTTTTGCATGAAATCATATGGCACTATGCATACGGCATACTGCAGAGAAGCGCTGCTGTGCTATGTGTTAATGCAGCGGTCTGTCGCCCCCTGTGGGTGAGAGCTAGGACTGTGCAATCAGGAGGAGTGCGAGTCAACATAAAGTATTGTAGCCACTGGGCCAGAATAGCACCAGCAACTAGGCTTTTTAAAAAAAAAAAAAAAAAAAAAGTTTACTAATGGCATCTTCCATTTTCTATCCGTACAGTTTCCCTTTAAGTTTAATGAAAGCATAAAAGCTTACTTTGTTACAAAGGCTACAGAAGCATAAACACATAGGACAGGTGAATGACTGTTCAGGAAGAACTGGGGCTAGTGTCATTCTGCTCAGCACTGGTCTTCTACTCATCTGCTTCTCTAGCAGCTCTATGGACTCTTTGACACTGGCGACTGGGAGGTGGTAAAAACAGGCGGCTGAGCCATGGCTTCATCATGCCCCTCGGAATTCTAACATTACAGCCTGACAGGTGTACACATACTCTGGCTGCAGCAATATTAACGTCGCCTGTCAAACTTGCCCTTTGTGATCAATGGTGCCGTACCACAAACTGCAAGTCAAACATTTGGCTCACAATTGCGGCACGGTCCACCAAATGTAAAATTTGGGGTTTGCCAAAGCCTTGGCTATACTGTCCTCTAAAAAGCAATCCACCCTGAATCACTGTGCAGAGGGGGGTAAGAATTACCGCCTGTCTGAAAGAGCCTTATTTGAAAGTACCAGCCTTGGCATTACCTCTCACATTGTTACCTGGGCAACTATAAAATGTTAGTCTCTTTCTGTAACTTTGTAGTTTCACGATAGGAAGCAATCTGTTTACATTGGCAATTATCATGTGGCAATGTGGCCTCAGTGAAGGAATTATGGGTAAGGTTGCTGGGTACAAACTTCTTGGATTCTTGCAGTTGGGTGTGGAATCCTAGAAGTAGGACTTTATTGGTATCTGCCTAATTATGCCTCATTGCAGTATTTATTTAATTGTTTTATTAGTATTTGGCATTCAGTAAGATTAATTTACACACTGGAAAATACTATATTTCTGTTCCAATGCCATTTAGCTTTGATTTCCCTGGAGCTTCCGGAGTTAAAAGAACATTGTGGAATGATTAGGGAGTAGAGCAATCCCTTCTGTTGTCGCTGACATCGTTTCCGTGTGATGGTGTGGTTTTTGGGCACTTTGAATTATGCGCAGTAGCGTGCGGTGTTAGCATTACTGTACAGTGTACAGATGCACCATGTTAACTGCTGTACTTGTGTATTTACTTTGATGTTCTCTGCCTGTTTTTAAAATGATGTACTTTGGTTTGTTTACAACATGTCTTTAAATACATTAAAGGAAATGTGGTGTTTGTTTTTTTTGTTTTTTGTTTTTTTTTTAACTATATATAGGAGTATGTTCAGCATAATTTAAATAATCTTGTCTTTGAAAGTTTTAGGTTTTAAAAATTGTGTTGCTATGTACATGTAAACATCACGTTTTCTCATTTTATGCATAGCTCTCCTTAAAGTGTTACTAAACCCGCAACCGTAAAATCACACTCTATACAGTAAAGCATGCTTGTTAATCCTCTGCATTGTGTAAAAAAAAAAAGGCTGTCTGATCCTGTCTTCTCCGATCCTCCCCTTCCAAAATCTCCAATCGATCCCCTGATAAGACAGCATTTGGAGTCGGGCTGCACATGCTCAGTTTGGTGTGTATTGCTAGAGTTTTTTTTTTCTTCTTGGGAGGGTGCATGTGATCAGCACAGGGCCAGGGAGGGTGCATGTGATCAGCACAGGTAGAATGAAAATTCCTCCTACAAGCTTTAACTAGACACTGATGGTCACAAGACTGCCATATACTGCTGAGAAAGTATTTAGCAGTTTACCAAAAAAAAAATATCATTTCCATGTTCTGTGTACTGTGGGAGACAAGATATAGTGAATGTAAGGTCCTGGGTTTAGTAACACTTTAATGTTTAGTAGTGCGTCACAGTCAAAAACGAGTTTGTCAGCAATAGGCCACTGTGCTTAATGTTTATTTGCCAGAAATTGATGGACAGAGTGGGGCTGCATATTACCTCCCCAAACACAGCACTGTTGCAGTGGGTGGCAGAGTGCTATGTCATTAAAATTACATTAAACTAGTTAAAAAAAACAATCTGTGTGTTAACCTAAAATATCATGTTTTGCTCTTGGCCACCTCCAAATATACAATTTTCCTGAATCGTCTTTCAGGACAGCCACCTTTTGAGAGACCTTACCTCCTCCCTTCACAGGAAATGCTGCCTTTAGCTTTAAGCCCCTCCTGCCCCACTGGACCCTCAGTTTCGATGTTTCCTCCGGTGGGGAGAGATCGCTGGGAACCAAGGCTGATCAGCTGGGGAGGTTGAAGCCGGTTTTCACTGTGGGGAGAAGCTCTCCCCAAATCTCTATTTCTTGGCAGAGCCTTGGGCCAGGTACCAATGGGTCCGCTGCTTAGCCACCCCAGCTTCTCCTGAGGGTGGGGAGGAAGTTGCGCAGGGGGCGGCACTGCCGGAGGTGCACCATTCCTCCCCGCGTTGTGTGTGTCCCGTGATGGAGCTCAAGGCTGGACCGCAGGGCGTGGTGACGTCACGTCCAGTGGGGGCGTGCACTTCTGCTGGGGTCGCGGCTTCCGGTTCCAGCCGTGGTTTGAAAGAGGGCCAGGCTCTGGCTGGTGCAAGCCTGTAATGCTGGAGGGGTCAGCAAGTGGCTCTGGAAGGCGGGACCACTGCGATCCTCAGTGGGAGATGTCCAGGGCAGAGGTGGCGCAGACTACTTCTGGCAATGCCAGCACCAGCCCCTAAGCAGAACTCTGGGGTGGGTATTCCCTTTCCGTATTACCTGATAGCTCCACGGGTCTAGACCCTTCTTGGTGGATGTGGGGGTTTGGGAGGTGGTACTGGGACCTTGGTGGTGGTTGGTCCTAGGGGGAACTCCCGGTGACACTCTGCTTAGGAGCAGGCCAGGGCACTCATGGCCCTTTTGAAGGAATGCCTAATTGGTTGTTTCCGTATTTAAAAAATAAATAAAAATAAAACAGTCCTCAGGGCAGTGAAGGTGCCTTCTGGCACCTCTTCAGTAGGCCACCTATCATCTACTAAACTCTGCAGATGTCTTGGGCCTCCAAACAAGGCTGGGAGGGAAAGTGTTAATTCCCAGAGTGGGACTTTAACCGTCATTGTCATTCAAAGGAGAAGTAGATTTTGGCTTGCAGGCAATGCATTCTGTACTGTAACCTGCTGTTCTCTGTGCAATGGGCTAAAAAGAACCAATAAGACCTAGTCCTTTACTGCTGTGCTGCCTCAATAGGTGGAGGCCTGGAAGAAGATCAACCTCCTTACGAGAGGCAGGACGGCAGGATCTCTGCCCAAAGTAGTTTCAGGGTATACTGTCTCAAAGGATTTACTTCTCTCAAGCTTTAGCATGATGTGCGTTTTGTATGAAGAGAACCCATCTATCACCTAGATGACTTCTCAGAGCGGATTTGTCTTGAATGTGCAATCTCGTAACCCTTTAGATCCTGCAGCCCCAGGCTAGCCCTCCGCCAGCTCAGCAGAGTATTGCACCAGCCACGCCAGCTCATTTGGCTGTACTTCTCCTATGTATCACAGGAGTGCAGTTCGTTTTGCACACCTGTGACCTGTTTTCAGCAGACAGCGGGCTGAAGTCGTCTTTGCTGATGTCAGTCGGTCCAGGCTGGGCATCATCACGACCATGAATTCAGGATGCACCTAGATCCCTGGACCGACACCCGGCTCAGCCTCTTGGCGAGCCACTGAGAGCCTGAGCCGGCTGCTCCCACCCCCTCCACAGCTCAGCGCTCCAGTGAGTGGGGCGTGGTGGGGCAGAGCGGAGAGCTGTGACTCAGTCAGCAGCTCTCTGCTCACGGAGCTGGGAGAACCGAGAGATCGGCGGTGTTCGACCGCTCGGGGGACAGATGCAGCATCGGAGCGATGCTGCATTCACCTAGGTAAGTATAAATAAAAAACAAAAACCCATACTTCTCTTTTAAAGCCAGCACAAATGGCCACGTGAACAGGTTTTAGTGATTTAAAAACATTTTCTTAGTGATTTCCTAGTTGTCTAGTATAACCTAGGCTCCTAAACCATTACAACTAGGTTATATTGTATATGCAGCTACTTTCAATTGATCAGACACTGGCAGGTAAAGAAGAATGCAGGGATGTTTCCCCCCCATATAACACTTCTCACTCAGTGCTGGCCTCAATGCTGGGAGAAGCATACTTTCTTCGAGGCTTCTCTCTATTTCCCTCTCTGGATAATATTCCATCCTGTAAGGAGCATTTCTTAGTGTTGCACAAGGGCAAAGTTGCCTTCCTCCTAAAGATCGGTCAAAGTAATCAGAATTGCTCTGATCCGTCCTGGAAGACCTAAAGAAAGAAGGGGGTGACCTCTGCACTGGTAGCGACATCTAATCGCCCATGGAGGTAAGTGAAGCGGGGTGGAAGGATGTAGGGGTACGTTTTTTTAATTTTTGTGAAAAGGTGAGCTTACACTTTAAATTCTACCAGGTGAATGTTCAGGACTCCTCTGATGCAAAAGTAAGGTGCTACAAGCCGCTTTGAATCGGCCTTTCTGACCATTTTTTTTTTTTTTTTTTCTTTCTTGGGTTTGTTGTCATGGTTTGTTGCTCCTCCCCTTCAGCTTAACTGCTTTTGGATGGCCCAATCTTAATGATTAAATAGCCTGTGTTCTGTCCTGTATGACTAGGAAAACAGAATGTTTGACTTACCAGTATAACCTGTTTTCCGGAGTATAGTAAGACACAGGCCCCTCCCCTATTTTCTTATGATCTTACTACAATATTTAGCTGGGGTGGAGGGGGTGGCTTGTAAAGCAGTTACCCTTGCAGCATTATTTTATTTACATTTTTTTGCCAGTGTCCAATTAGCTAGTCTAATGATTAGAGTGATTTGTTAAATGTTTTTTTTTTTTTCCCTTAAAAAAATTAACCTGTTATAACTACCTGCTCTCTTCAATACTTTTTGCACAGAGCGGTTCCTAGCTGCCTTTTCTGGGCCCCGACAGGGTTCTCCGCTCTTCCTCCTCTCTTATTACCCCCTGTAGTAAGCTGTGGGTACACTCGTTGGGGCGCGCCCTTGGGTTGTGTATGTCCATGGATGTGCACAAGGCAGCTCTCCCTCCCCCGTGCTCTCTCCTCACAGGATTTGATTGACAGCAGTAGGATCCAGTGGCTCCTGCTGCTGTTTGTGTCCTTTGAGAAAAGGGAGAGCGAACATTATTGCTGCACATGGGCTCAACGTTTTTTACCTTAATGCAGGAAATGCCTTAAGGTAAATGTCTTGCCTTTAGAACTACTTTAAAGAGTCTGCATCCTGGCTTGTGCTCCAGGAAACAACAGGTTTTTACTGGTAAGTTAAAAAAAAAAGCCTACTTTTTTTTTTTTTTTTGTGGTACATTAAAAATTCTTGTTAAAGAGCAAAGCATTTTAGTAATGGCTGGCAAACCTATGCCAACTTTTTGAATATTTTACCAGTGATAAACTTTTCCATAAGAATACATGCTCAGATTAGCAAGGCATGCATTACACCTATGGGGATGGGGAGAAGAAAAACACCCCTGGCACTGATATGGTGCTGTGAAGACTGTAGAGTGAATGTTCTCAGCTGATTCTGCCTATGAGAGGGGGTAATGCATTGGATGACAGAGTGGGGTGGCATATGGCTGCTTTCTAAAGTTTGTGGCTAGCTTTAGGCCTGATAGGTTAGTTATGTGATCCATGATTTTATATGTTCCTGGGTCTAGCTAACTACTGCATATTCAGCTGAATATTCAAGTCAAATTTAAATTACAGCAGTTCTAAATGATAGTATTTAAGGCTGGGTTCACACTGAGGAACCGAGCGGCTCACAGCAGGGGTCCTGTGCAATTAGCACAGGAGCCACTCCGGAGATGTGTGAACCGGCTCCATAGAGAGCCGGTGACAATCTCCTGACGTGAATTTGATGCGGAGAAACTTGCATACAATTCGCACTGGTGTGAACCCAGCCTAAAAGTTGGTCCTTTATTTTCTTTTTGGCATTATGAAGTTGTCATTTAAATAAGATTTTCCCAGTGTGTGTGTTTTATTATTACACAGCCCTCTTTTGCCTGAGATATCATCTTGGGTTTGTGATTCTCCAGTGGTAGCATTCCCAACTTTAAAGGGAGCTATGGGAGCTCTGCTCTTTGTAGTCTTGCAGTAAGCCATTTTTCTTTGGCATGCTGCAAGACAGGAATGACACATGAGGTGGTGTGACACGTTTACACCTGTCACCACCCGCATGAAGGCCCAGAAACACCCACGGTAACCCTAGGACCCACCCACGCCAACTCCCAGAACTGGTACAAGTGACTCCTATAGTCCACCCTGAAGTTACAGAGGCTTAAAGGATCATGGGACATGTAGTATGAGGACTGAAAAAGGAAGGAAACAGGAAGTCAGAGGACTTTGAAATTCAGCCAGGAGGAGGAGTGACATCACAGACAACACAGAAACCTGCTGTATACAGCTAAAGGAGGTAATTACACACAAACTGACAGTGGGGTTGTGATTCATTTACATGCACAATGCATCAGTTTTGGGGAGAAAAAGCTGGAGTTCTTCTTTAACATTTTGGTGCACTAAACTGTACTGCAAACAAAGTGCAAGCAGCTTTGCCTTTGTCAGGAACAGATTCACGCTGCTGACCCAGATAGGAAAAAGTCCCCAACACAATTATATTAAAATATGTCATCCTCAAAATAAAACTTGAGTAAAGCACATTTCTTTGCCGATATTGTTACATCTCGTGACAGCTTGTTGCCTGCAAATGACATTACATTTATTTTTCCATTTTTTTTTATGCATTAACATGTTCAGCATGACAGCGGGCGGGGGTTCCTCTCCCCACACCTACTGTCACAATTTAGAAGCAGCTGTATGGGGCTCCTCCCACACGGCTGTCAGTCATTCAGTTCCCTGCAAATAGTCTACAAGTATCACAACTGTAGTTCTTAATGAACTGCAAGGGCGCTGATGAGCTCTCTCATGTAGTTCATAGATCTTCCTGCTCATATTGGAGGTACAGGCGGACCGCTATCCTTAGTCTGCAGATGCTGGATGTTGCACATGCAATCTGCTCTGCAGGCTCCTTAGGGGGAAAAAAAAAAATACACATACTTTTTTACCTGCAAAAAAAAAAAAAAATGTGCATTTATTTTTTTTTTTTAAGGCAAGCTTATTGTTTTAAACTAAAAGTTGACCAGTATTTGCCCGCTTACCCTCTGCAAACCACCAAATCATAGCAACATAGCAGTTGTGTCTGTTTAGTAAAACATTTATTGAGAGAGGACAGAGTCTTGCCAGTAGTGATGGCATACTGCCTGAATGTTCAGCCTGATCATTTTGTGAGTTACCTTGGCTATAAATCTGTTTTAAGATGTCAAGCCTGAAATGCATTAGCTCAGTTTGAGACAGCTTTTGTGGCTGATATTTTTCAGGTGCACTGCCTGCGCTCTGCGTGGGCAACGCAAGTCTTAATTGTAACTTGCCAAGTCTAGCTTCTGAAAGCATTTAATTGTAAAAAAGCAATCCCCCATCTCTCTATACAGATATTTTTTCCATCACTGTAAACAAAGATTAGCAGAAATAATTGATCCGGAAAGCATCAAAAAACATGTATTGCTTCTAAAGAAACATACCATATATCGTGCAATAATTTTTTTTTATGCTTGACAATGTAATTAAACTAAATCAATAATCTTCGTGTTAGATTTCTTTTCTTTGGTTGAGCTGTGCAGAATTTTGGTGTGCATTGATCGGCTTTCTACAAAATAGAATGCTGGATGGTGTGCAAGTGGTGGCTGCCCCTGTCACATCTCTATCTGTATTTGACTTCAGTTGATGTCCTTTTCTATCCTGCCAGCGATATAACACAGAGGTCATTCGTTATCACAACAGGTCTGTTGAAATTCGTCAGTATTGTTGGTGCCAGTGTACAGCGTTTGGCTCCTTTACTGCTATGATTTGTTTTTTGCACAACAAAAGATCTGTTTATTAAAGGTTGACTTCTTTTAAAAACGGTTTCATTTGTTATGGATGGAGTGGGAAAATATTAGAAACTGTGTCCAGTTTTTAATGTTTGGACCCTTGGGGGAAAGTTTTCCACACATCCTGTCCCACTGCCCTGTCATTGGTGGGGGGGGGGGGGCACGGGGGACAGTGCCCCGTCATTAGTGGCAGTGGGGGGAGAACAGCGCCCTGTCATCGGTGGCAGTGAGGGGAGAATAGTGCCCCGTCATTGGTGGCAATGGGGGGGGGGGGGGACAGTGCCCCGTCATTGGTGGCAGTGGGTGGGAGAACAGCGCCCTGTCATCGGTGGCAGTGAGGGGAGAATAATGCCCCGTCATTGGTGGCAGTGGGGGGGAACAGTGCCCTGTCATTGGTGGGGGGAGGGGGAAGAACAGTGCCCCGTCATTGGTGGCAGTGGGGGGTGAACAGCACCCTGTCATCGGTGGCAGTGAGGGGAGAATAATGCCCCGTTATTGGTGGCAGTGGGGGAGGGGGGGCAGTGCCCCATCATTGGTGGCAGGGGGGGGAGAAGAACAGTGCCCCGTCATTGGTGGCAGTGGGGGAAGAACAGTGCCCCGTCATTGGTTGCAGGGGGGGGGACAGTGCCCTGTTGGTGTCGGGGGGGAACTTCCTCATCATTGGTGGCATGGGGGGGACAGTGCCCCGTCATTAGTGGGGGTGGGGAGAAGAACCGTGCCCCATCGGTGGTAGTGGAGGGGGGCAGTGCCCAGTCGTTGGTAGTGGGGGGGGGGGGGGCATTGACCTGTCAATGGGGGGAAGGGCAATGCCCCAACATTGGGGGGGGGGGGCAGTGGCCCATCATTGGTGGGCGTGGGGCAGTGTTCTATCACCAGTGTCAGTGGCGGAACTCTGCCCCACTGTTGCTGACAGTGGTGGGAATAATGCCCCAAGGGCCGGAATAAATTAAAGGGGTTGTAAAGGTAAAAGTTTGTTCACCTTAATGCATTCTTTGCATTAAGGTAAAAAAAATATCCGACAATACCCCCCCCGTTTTACTTGACCCGTCAAAAGTCCCGTGCTCGCCCCCCAACATCCTCTTCGCCGCTGTACCTGGCCGTTGATTGGTTACAGTGGATGCTGTCAATCACATCCAATGACGCGGCGCACCGGGGGGCAGGGCCGAGTGAGACAGTGAGGGGCTATGGCCGCCGGCTGTATCATGGGAGCGCGCCCGCAAGCAATCAACACCATGCGAGGGAGCTCGTATGAAGGTGTTATGTCCTTGCGGGGGGGGGGCTGAGACGGCCGCTGAGGGACCCCAGAAGACCAGGTTCGGGGCCACTCTGTGCAAAACGACCTGCACAGTGGAGGTAAGTATAACATGTTTGTTATTTAAAAAAAAAAAAAACATTCTCTTTATTGATCCTTTAAACAAAGGGCCACAGTTTGGAGACCACTGCCCTAAATTGATAAATATAAACAAAATCCAGCTTGCTGAATCATTGACGTGGTTTCCAGAACAGTTTACCTTCTATAAAGCTGGATAGCAGCTCAAGCAAAGATGTTTACTTGGTGCCCTTGCTGGGCATAAATGTGTGCCTGCTGTACATACGCTGAACTATGCCCGGTCTTTTACCACATCTTTTTTGAGGTTCTGTATAACTGGCCTGTTTTGACCACAAACTGGGCCGATTCCTGGATCAATGGTGGCTTTGGTTACATGCAAAGGGAATTTGCAAAAAAAAAAGCCCCTCGGTTGTCTGATCTAAGGCAGATGCTTTAGTCACTTAAGTTGCCACTTCCTCAGTTCAGGGCGATAACAATGAGCTCTGTGGGTAAAGGTTACACAGGTTGTAAAGAGTTTTTAACATATAACAATAAAAATAGAGATCAAGTGTAATGTGATCATGGATGATTAGGCATAGGGTGAATATAAGATATAATCGTGTATAGATAATACATTCTAAAAAAAATGAAAAATAAAAAAATCACATTGTATTCTGAGAAACAATCTGAGAAAATTATGACAAATAATCTGAGAAGTGCCTGAAAAATAACTTTGCCAAATATCAAGATGCAGGTGGAGTTTTTCCACGGTGAGTGCTCCATTGCCGGGTAATTACCATATTTCTACAATGATATTTCACAATTGGAAAAGCATATTTGATGGCCACTAGGCCGTATTCTTTTTTGGCACTTTGTCTATGTCAGCATAACTGCCAGACAGCTAGCTTTTTCATTTCTGTCCCTAGTAGCTCTAAGACAATTGTATTGTACAATCCCTTCCATTCTGAGATCTCTGTATGTAGGTTCTGTACGACCTTGTATTCTGTCATCTCACATCATTATAGAGGATTGGCCTTCTCTGTGTTGTAGTGATGTTCAGTTCATGAACTAATCATTCTTTTCAATCGATTCATCAGAGTGAACCCTTTGAAACCGTTCACTATGGACTCAATAGGAGAGCAGGTCTGCCAATATGATCCTAGAGTGAGAGCTCCGCCCCTCCCTGCAACCAATCAACCAGCCCACAGCACACTGACTATCAACAACTGGATACAAACTTTCAACAGCTCTGAGTCAGGAGTACACAGTACATTGAGTCAAAGAATCATACGAGTCAACAGAACACTAGTGCGACTTTACATTGACTCCCACAGCGGTTCACAGATCTCCGTGTGAACCACTGTGCGATTCAGGTTCTCGCATTGCACTTACTGAGTCCACGAATCATACGAGTCTCCAGAACAGTTACTGAGTCAAAGAATCATGAGTCCCAGAACACAGTGCACTGAAAGAATCAAGGAACCATGAGTCACCACCATTACAACAATACACTAAATCAGTTATCAGGTAGCAGCAGTTATGAGGTACAGACAGCCTTAGGGCCAGTTCACACCACATGCAATACAGTGCTTTTTTTTTTTTCTGCATCAAAAACGCAATGAAAGTAGGTTATATGGTTTTCAATGGCATAGTTACTAAAAGTGCAGTCAGTTAAAGAAAATAAAAAGTAGAACATGCTGCATTTTTCCTGCACTGAAACATGGTAAGGGCTAGTTCACACTATAGACGCTATTCGGATGCGTTCCAGATCCTTTTCTGCATGCACATTTTGATGCGTTCCAGTGTGTTTTTGATGCAGTCCAGTGCATTTTCCCCCCTCTTCTTTCTTAACCTTAAAGGACGTGTGTTCCAGAGCATTTACGTACGTTTTAAAGCATTCCAGTACAGTCCAGTGAAGGAAAAATGCAGCATGTTCTACTTTTTTTTTTTTTTTTTTCTGGAACACACCTGAACTGCAAGCACTGGTGTGAACTACGCCATTGAAAACCATATAGCCTTCTTTCCATGCGTTTAAAAAAAAAAAAAACGCACAGGACTGCATGTGGATGGTTATGGGACACTTTGTAATAACTATAACACAGAACCCTATGATCCGATTGATCATAACTTTGATCATACTGATCAAAGCTGATCAAAAGAAGGAAAGGGTTAAATACTCTATAGGTGACAATTTAAAAGCCTGTACAGAGCCTCAGTTTAGACCATTCTATTTCTAGAATTGTCGCTCACTCTGACATTTGTTGCGACACCTAGTGTGTGAAGCAATCATTGTTTATGTAAACATGCATGCCCCCTATGCATGTTTATTCTAATGCAGATATCGGGGTCGGTGGGAATGGTTTTATTTTATTTATTTATTTATTTATTTTTTTATCACTTTAAAAAAAATTTTTTTTTTTTACTTAACAAGGATCTGCCAACCTTCTGTGAATCAAAGTACTTGTCAGCGGACTCAGCAAGTTAACCCGAAGAATCAACTCATTTCAATGAACACTTCAAAATGAACCGATTCACATTAAAGATCCAAACTTCCCATCACTACCGTCTAGAGAGGTTTCTCTGGAGGGAAACAATCCCGTGCTCCCACCACAAACACCACCACATTGAAATATCTCCCGAACTGTGCAAAGTGGGTGATTGCCTGCAAGTGCTGACATCACCATTCCATGATCAGTGTGGGAATTTCATTCCAACAATTCTGCTGAACACATATTTCCCTAAGCAGATGGAAGTCAAATTTTGGCTGGAAAGCACAACACTTTATTTTTTTTTTTCATCTGAATGTTCCATCGTGTGCAGTGTTAATGCAACTTTTAGCCAGATGTTGAACATTTGCTCTGCGATTCCACGGCCATATGAATCCAATTGACTTTACGCTTTGCTTCTTTCAGGAAATAGTTTGTTTCTGTCCAAGGTAAAATGACGACCTCTAGGTCTATAGGGCATGTAAGGCAATGCAAGGCATCTGTAGTGAAAAAAGTCTTAGTTTGGACTGCACAAACATGCTTTTTACCATTAGTTTACTTCTTAGCAGTATTTTAATGGATGTTGTATGCAGTATGGGTTTAGATAAATCCCGTTTGTTTACATTTTTTGCAAAAAAAAAAAAAATTCCCTTACTTTCTAAATCAATAACATACAAACTAAATATAATGTAGTGACAGGATGGAGATGAGATGGAGAGGAAGAGGGGCGAAAAGGATTAAAAAAAATAAAATAATAAAAAAAACCCTTCAAATTATGTAAAACTTTAGAGTATCTTCACCTAATAAAGAAAAAAAAAAATAAGTCAGGAGATGCAAATACTGTAGCTGCTGACTTTTATAACAACGTACCTGTCCAGAGATCTGGAGCTGTTCTTCACAAATCTTCAGGTCCCTCCCACCGCCATGTTTACTGTGGGAAGCTGGCTGTGAGTCCTTACAGCCATTGTGCATGTGCGAACTGCACTTTGTGAATGGGCCCACAGCCTTCAGAGACCTGTGACGTGTCCCAGAAGGCTGCGATCAGAGAAAAGGAGGGGGGGGTGAAGTTCCGCTTTAAATCTACTCCTTCCTACCTTTCAGTAAATCCTCATTAACCACTTCTGGACCACCCATCGTTGGTACTTTGAAGAGGAATATCGTTATGGCAGCAGCTAGCTGCCATAACCCCGGTATCCTCTTCAGCGGGCGGTCCGCTTCAAGATACAAATGGTGTCTGCAGCGGATTTGCTGCAAGATCAATTTTATCGGCGGCGGGAGAGGGCCCCCCCCCCTCCCGCCGCGCTCCAGTGCCCTCCGCTGCTTACCGGAGCCATCGGTAGTGAAGGACGTGATCGCATCTTCTCTTTTGTGTGACATACAGATGAGGGGAAGATGGGGGCCCCCCCCCCCCCCCCCCGTCTCCATATCAATGCAGGGCAGAAGCGACGTCAAAACGTCACTTCCGGCCTTGACATTTTTTTTATTTATTGCATTTTAGTGTAAATATGAAATCTGAGGTCTTTTTGACCCCAGATCTCATATTTTAAGAGGACCTGCCATGCTTTTTTTCGATTACAAGGGAAGTTTACATTCCTTGTAATAGGAATAAAAGTGACACAATTTTTTTCCCGACAAGCTTGCATGCAGAAGCGAACACATACGTGAGTAGCGCCCGCATATGAACGCGCTGTTCAAACCACACATGTGAGGTATCGCCGTGATCGGTAGAGTGAGAGCAATAATTCTAGCCCTAGACCTCCTCTGCAACTAAAAACATGCAACCTGTAGAATTTTTTAAATGTCGCCTATGGAGATTTTTAAGGGTAAAAGTTTGTCGCCATTCCACGAGCGGGCGCAATTTTGAAGCGTGACATGTTGGGTATCAATTTACCTGGTGTAACATTATCTTTCACAATATAAAAAAAATTGGTTTAACTTTACTATTTTCTTATTTTTTAATAAAAAAAAGTGTATTTTTTCCCAAAAAAGTGCACTTGTAAGACCGCTGCGTAAATACAGTGTGACAAAAAGTATTGCAACCCACTGCCAATTTATTATTTAGAGTGTTTGAAAAAAATGTATAATGTTTGGGGGTTCAAAGTAATTTTTTAGCAAAAAAAAAAACTATTTTTAACTTGTAAACATCAAATCTCAGAATGAGGCTCGGTCCTTAAGTGGTTTATAAATAAACTTCGTTCACCTTCCTTTGTGATGGAAAGGGGAGGGCTCTTAAATGTAAACAAATCAGTGTTTACATTTGTGATTGCTTTGATTGGCGGCCACAGGGATCACAAGGTGCATTTTGCCTGTGATCTGCACTAATGAGGGCTGAGAAATCCACCCACCTCCCCTCCCCAAATGTGAAAGCTTTAGGTTAATGACTGGCCAGTCCCTAAATACCAATGCTGATTTGTGATCTTTATTTCTAGCTTTTGAATTGGTTGGGGAAGTAAAGAGAAGGCCCCTCGTGGTCAAAGCACTGGTTGTCATTAAATCACATTGAGGGTCTATTTGTATATACTGTATTTATAGCTGCAATTTTGTGTTTGGGTAGTAGTGATTGAAGTTCACTTTCTAATGTCTCATGGACAAGGCTATGTAGGGTTTGGAGAATTGGACATTAATTATGCATTTCTGAAAACCGCATAATGTGAGTCCTAGGGGAAACAACCCTGGAATAAAAAAAAAGAATGCAGCCCTAACTCTAGTAGTAAAATTTTAATAACATGGCAGGCTCTCCAAATATAAGATGTAGGCTGTGCATCATATTTGTTGCTCTACAGTATAGGCCAGCCAGTTCACTTAAATGGGCTGCTTTAAGTGCAAAAAAAAACCTCAAGTGTCTCATGTATCCTTTTTTGGGTACTGAGCCAAGTGCATTTTGCTGCTGGTTACCCTCATTCCAACCCCCCAGAACATTTAGGTGTAAATGCGGCTGCAAGGCCCCTTACACACGGGCTGTCTGATCAGGTCCACCTTTCAGGCAAGCCTGATTAGAAGGTCCATGCATCCCTATGGATAGATGGATGTAAACTGACATGGGTCTGTTTTACACCTGCCTACCTCTGGGTTTGATCCGGTCTATCAAAAATGGAAGGGAAACTGTTCTCTTCCACTTAGACAGACCAGAGTGCAGAGTGGGGCTCTGTCTGTGTCTTCGCTCCGCAGAAAAAGAGCAGACATGGATGTGTCATCTTCCCACTCTGCTCCGAATTAGCAGGGGATCTGTGAGCTGATCAGAGCGGAATCCGCCACATGTGAAAGGGGCCTAAAGGGCCGTACACATGGGCCCAATGTCAAGCGGCATCGGCCGGTTCAATAAACTGGCCGACATTCGGCCTGTGTGTACGGCAGCCAGTCTGACAGAAGCTGGCGGGACGTGACTGAAAAAAGGTCTGCCGATTTGGCATCCGATCAGCACTCTTAGCAGGTGTGTTCTAGGGGGGCCAGCCCCCTGTCAGAACAAAATAGCTCAGCGTGGGAGATCGTTGTACTAACATCACATAGTTAGTACAGCGGCTCCTCCTGAGCTATTCAGTTTTTTTTTTTGTTTTTTTTCTTCAGCCCCTAGGTCCCCTAAGTGTGTACTAGGCTTCAGGGTACTTGTTTGCTGTTCATATGCATAAATACTTTGCCTTTCATCATCATGTGATGGGTGTGCTTTAATTAGACACATTAGGTCTTTTTTTGTATCCTAGTATGGTTTTTAGAAATTTGGTATAGTATTGTGCCCATAATGAATATGTGTAGCAACCCTGAACTTTACAGTTCAAATGCTGTATACTTTAAGATATATGCTAATGGGAAATGTGCTATATTTTCCTTTTGGCTGGAAAAAAAGACGCGTTTAGTGTTTTTAAAGGTCTGTTATCTGAGGTGAAAGATCCTTGTTCTTGCGTTAAGTTTACTCAGTTATAGGCAAATATTGATATTTTACTGCTACTGCAGAAGGGTAATGGGACAGAGGCTGTGAATGTTCTGCTGTCTACATGTAAACAGTTAATGCACTGTTTTTTTTTTTTTATTCTCCTTTTTAAGCATGAACTGTTCTAATTCTCCTGTTAAGCAGTCTTTTTTGACAATGTTTTGTTTTGTCCAATTCTAGGATACAGCCTAACGGCGAAGATTAAACGTCTGGATTAGACTTGGGGAGGGAGTTATTCTTCAGAAGCAGCTCCTTGGCAGCAGAAGAGGAAGAGAGATGTGAGAGGCGATTGGGATGTAATTCTGCGGTGGCAATCTGTTAAGGAGCCCAGATCGGAGTGGAAAGAAGCAATGGGAATTGGAGGCCATGGTAACCTGACATAAATGGCAGGCTGGAGGCGATTTCACCTCTTCGCGTCCTGCTTTTACTGCCTTTTACTGTGCTGTTGCTGCTGCTCTCCTGAGGGACTCCACATATTGGCATTGCACAGCCAGGGGACAGTGCTAAAGAAATTGAGGTGAATGCTGGAAGCAGGTGGGGTGTTTGACCTCACCATGATTCATCTCTGGAAACTGGTTCGTCACATGCGACAGCTGGAACTGCACCGCTTGATCCTACTGTTGATTGCATTCAGCTTAGCCTCTATGTGCTTCTTGGCCTACTATGTCACCAACAGCCCTAAAATTAAGGAGCCTCCCCCTCTACCTTTCAGTGACTGCAGCAGCCAGCAGAGAATTGTGGTTCAGCCCCAAGCTAGCTGGCGGATAGCC
This sequence comes from Lithobates clamitans, assembly GCA_037952925.1. Lineage (NCBI taxonomy): Eukaryota > Metazoa > Chordata > Amphibia > Anura > Ranidae > Lithobates > Lithobates clamitans. The sequence goes on along the minus strand of JBBGZY010001057.1, from coordinate 2,403,522 downwards.
AAATCTGTGGACACCTCCCGTACTGAACCCGTAGTGCTTGTATTTGTTGAGAGCATATACTCCCAACTTGGACAGGAGATTGTTGCCATCTTGGAATCTGGCAGATTTAGGTACAGGACAGAAATTGCTCCAGGGAAAGGAGATATGCCAACTTTGACCGATAAAGATCGGGGCCGTTATGCTCTGATCATCTATGAGAATATTTTGAAATATGTAAATTTAGATGCTTGGAACCGAGAGCTTCTGGACAAATATTGTGTGGAATATGGTGTTGGCATCATTGGGTTCTTCAAAGCGAATGAGAACAGCTTGTTAAGTGCACAACTGAAGGGTTTCCCACTCTTCCTACATTCCAATTTGGGATTGAGGGACTACCACATTAACCCCAATGCTCCACTTCTGTATGTTACTAGAGCTAATGAGGTGGAGCAAGGGCCTCTTCCTGGAGATGACTGGACAGTGTTCCAGTCTAACCATAGCACGTATGAACCTGTACTGCTGGCTAGCACCAAGTCTGCTGAATCAATTCCTCACCTTGCTACACACAAAGCACTTCATGCCACCGTTGTACAGGACCTGGGTCTTCATGACGGCATTCAACGTGTATTATTTGGCAACAATCTTAATTTTTGGCTCCATAAACTTATTTTTGTAGATGCTATTGCTTACTTAACTGGCAAGCGTCTCTGCCTCACTCTTGATCGATATGTTTTGGTGGACATTGATGATATATTTGTTGGTAAAGAAGGAACACGCATGAAGGTTTCTGATGTAGAGGTAAGTGGTACACCAAAAAAATTTATTAAAAAAAAGTATTTATTTGGAGATCTGCTGGTTTGTCATATAATGAAAATTCAATTGATCAAAAGGTATTATCCTTCATTAGTCTTCTGCTCACTCCTTCTCCAGCAGTTTCAGGCTCAATGCAGGCATCAAAAGGTAATCATATAGTCGAGCCACTTCACACCTGAACATTTTGTAGCTTGAAGCTCCTAAACGTTCAGCAGACCAAATCCCATACTCGTAAAAAGTCCCTGTTCACATAAGAGCATTCAGGTGCCTGTCAAACATGATATAATTTACACAGTTTGCAGCACCAAGGCACTGAAGCGACAATCTGTATAAACACAAGTGGCCACCATGTCAGCTTGTAGGTAGGCGGTCCGTCAGTTAAACACTTTAGCTTACCTGATCCTCCACTCTCCTGGCAGATGGCGCTTTTCCACACTCCAGTGGTGTACTTTTACCTTGGTATGGTCACTTCCAATGCAGGGCCTATGGACCCTGCATTGCTTTAGACCAATGTTTCTCAACTCTAGTCCTCAAGGCGCCCCAACAGTTCATTTTTTCAGGCTTTCCGATATTTTGCACAGGTGATTTGATCAGTTTCACTGCCTTAGTAATTACCAGAACCGTTTCATCTGGTGGAAATCCTGAAAACATAACCTGTTGGGGTGCCTTGAGGACTGGAGTTGAGACTGTGCAGTCACTGGCTCCAGCACATGCCACTGGCTCCAGCACATGCCGATCACCGGTTCACGGCCAATGATTTATGGCTGGGACCTGCCGATTGTTGGAGCAAGTGACAGAGAGCTTTGTCTATGTAACTAACACAAAGCTCTCTGCTGGTGATGGCCGTGTGCCTGTTTTTGTTTCCATGGGAAGCAGGGAATAAAACCGGCACGTCCTTTAGTAAAAGCACCACACAGTTAACACGTTAGGCACATATTTAACCCTTTGCCCCAGATGTTAACCCCTAGCACTAATCACTGTATTAGGCTTCATGCACACGGGATGTTTCTCAACCTCTCCTGAACGCTGGAACATCACAGCTAGTAATCCACGTTTAAAAACGTGTGTTTAGCAGTGTTTACAAGCCCCGTGTGTGCGTGCGTTCAGAAGCGTTTACTAACTATAATTTGTAGAAGACATAAATTTGGATAGAAGCTTAGGAACAAAAAACACGGAGGAGAGATGGGTTTGCTATAGGGGCATTAACTAATGCATCCCATTGGGTAATTAATTTAAAAAAGCAAACAAGTCCTGGATAGCTTAACTCCAATGTAAAAATGCATATAAAAGCAAAGGAGAAGGCCTTCAAAAAATACAAGGTTGAGGGATAATCATCAGCATTCACACTTTATAAAGAATGCAACAAGAAATGTGCAATAAGGACGGCTAAGATAGAACATGAAAGACACATAGCGGAGGAGAGCAAAAACAATTCCAAGAAATTCTTTTAAGTTTGTAAACAGTAAAAAAGGGAGGACAGACCATATTGGCCCCATAAAGAATGAGGAAGGACATCTGGTTACAAAGGATTGGGGAGATGGCAAAGGTATTGAATTTATTTTTCTCCTCAGTCTTCACGAGGGAATCAGGGGGCTTCAGTAACCAAAACTGCAGTGTTTATCTTCATGACACATCACAGGAAGCACCTCCATGCTTAACAGAGGACAGAATTAAAATTAGACTTGGGAAACTTAACATGAATAAATCACTGGGACCAGATGGCTTGCATCTGAGGGTACTTGGGGAACTCCGTCAAGTAATGGCCAGGCCATTGTTCCTAACTTTTACTGATAGTCTACTGACTGGAATAGTACCAGCTGATTGGAGAAAAGCCAATGTAGCACCAATATTTAAAAAGGGCCCAAAATACATTCCTGGGAATTACAGACCAGTTAGCCTAACATCAATAGTATGTGAACTCTTGGAGGGGATGATAAGGGGCTATATACAAAATTTTAGTAATGAGAACGGTATCATTAACAGTAATCAGCATGGATTCATGAAGAATCGTTCTTGCCAAACCAATCTATTAACCTTCTATGATGAGGTGAGTTGCCATCTAGATAAAGGAAGGCCCGTAGAAAGGGTGTATGTGGATTTTGCAAAAGCATTTGACACAGTTCCCTGGTTGCATGACCGCACAATTACCGGTTAAAGTAGCGCAGTGCTAAATGCCAAAAAAATGGCCTGGTCATGAAGGGGGTAAAATCTTCCATAGCTCAAGTGGTTGTAGAAAAAAGTAAGGTTCTCTCTTTAATGACAGGCATGCCATGTGATGTTTACTATACAGGAAGGCAGCTGCTTGGCATGGTATCCAGAAGACCACGGCTATCGGTGTACAAAATGCAATATAACCAACCTGTACCTAGAATAAAATAGTTGCGTTGCTTGTGTTTTTTTTTTTTTTTTGTTTTTTTTTTTTTTTTGTTTTTTTTTTGTTAAACTAGAGCTGTTCTTTTAACACCACTGGACTGTCTTCAGATAAAAACTCCAACTTTTTACTGAGACATTGTTCTGGAATGAAAGAAAATAAAATGACAGTGATGTCCCATGGACCCTCTTTAGGTTTAATTTACCCATTTAACCAGTCACTAATCTCCTGACTACAGAAGCCTAATTACCTACCTTCTATCATTTAAATGGTGCACATCCTGAACTCCCAAACCATGTGACTGCAATCCTATTATATTAATCTCTTTATTTGGCATTATCCAGTTGCAAGATTTCATAGGTCTAATTCTTTTGTATGGATTGTAAGCACCTTATAGCAGAGACTGTTGTCTGTGAAATACCCTTCATTTAAGTTGCAAGGGAGTTTGGAGTTCAGCTTTGAGCTTGTATATATTGTAAATCTAGCCACCTGGATCGCTTACTAAAATGTTCCTTCCGGAGCCCAGGTATCTCTTAAATTTTACAGTCAGACACTTGCCGGGTATTTTTAGAGCAATATAAATGTATATCCTTGTCATATTAACTGGTATTTTTTTTGTTTGTTTTTTTTTCCCCTTTTTTTGAAATACAATTTTTTTTTTTTTTTTTAAAGATATGTTAGAGATTTTACATAAGTAACAAACAATAAAGCTTACAACTGAAAGCAAAACCAAGGTGTGCCTCCGAAGTCTGTCGTATAATGTATACATACATGAAAATACAGCTTGGATCTGATTTATAGCAAAAAATATAACGTATAGCACATGTATTAGGTCACTGAGTCATGCAGGAAGAAAAACGTCAACATTATAGACTGAATTCCTGAGCTTAAAGGAGCTAAGGTAAGAGAACTAGATAGCCATCTATTCCATAAGAGGAGAGGTCATTTTCATAGCTCAAAAGTGAGCTTATATAAGGATAGACTATTATTAATCAATTGATGTCAGGTGGTTATAGTGGGTTGGGACGTTCCCTTCCAGCTCCGGAGAATTAGACTTTCTTTGAAAAAATATAAAATGCATAATAATCGTTTAATGTGTGTGGAAACAGCTAATTCACCAAAAATACCCAATCAGGAATTTTTTTGGATGCAAAATATTAGGGATACCCAGTACAGTGGATAGGAATGAGTCAACTTCAGACCAAAATAAACAAACAAATGGACAAGACCAAAAACAATGAGACCCCTTTCACACAGAGGTGCTTTTCAGGCTTTTTAGCACTAAAAATAGCGCCTGTAAAGCGCCTTTTATGCTTACCCAATGTGCACCAGAGTGCTTTCACACTGGGGCGGTGCGCTTGTGGGACAGGAAAAAAAGTCCTGCAAGCAGCATCTTTGGGGTGGTGTTGGGAGCACTGTATACATCGCTCCTAAAACGCCCCTGCCCGTTGAAATGAATGGGCAGTGCTTCGGAAGCACCACAACATGGGCACTTTTAACCCTTTCTTCGGGCCCACTAGCGGGGGTTAAAAGCGCCCCGCTAGCTGCCGAAAAGCACCGCTAAAACTAGTGGCACTTTACAGCCAATGGACCCCCCTCCCAGTGTGAAAGTACCTGAAAGGATACTATGATAACGCTCTGGCATTGAGCCTAGTCTTATCTTACACATGCGATAAGGGGTGAGATGACTATGATAAAAAATATTTACTTGTATAACTCTCTCTAGAGGCTATGGCAGAACTTTTAAAAGCATCTACGAATTCAGCCCAATCATCAGTAAGTTGAATATCTAAAGCAGCCCAGCCAGTCTGTGCAGCCAAAGACCTCAGGTTAGAATAAGCCAGTAATGTAGAGTAATATTGGGAGATCAGCTTGGTATCGTCTGAGTTCCTGAGCAACTTTTCTAAGGGGGCCATCTGTAGTGGAAGCGAGTGCGAACCAAACTGTGCTCCTGGAGCATGGCGAAGCTGGAAATAAAAAAACAAGCGAGAGGGGGGAAGATGAAAATCCTCCCTTAATTGGGCAAAGAACTTAAAGTGGAGTGCCACCCACTTTTACAACTCTTCAGCATCCCTCACTAAATTGTGCACTGTAAACGAATTGGATTTTTTTTTTTTTTTTTCTCAGCACCTACTGTATATCTGCTCTATTCATTTTTCACTTCCTTCTACATGGCCAAGGCCCATCGCATCATTTCCTGTTTGCAATGCCTTCTGGGAAGGGGCGGCAACTTCCTCTGACACTGCCGTTGCTATGGAAACCTGACCTGAAACCTATTACACTGCTTGTGCTGCACTGAGCATGCGCGAGATCTGCAAGGATGAGATCCAGGAAGAAATGCAGTCTGGCTTCAGATGCCCACACTTAAGATGGCCACGGCCTGCTGTAAGTTTAGAAAATAACAAACTATTGCTTTAAACTAACAAAACAGACCTTAGTTTACAGACTATCTTTACTAGAATACATGAAGCTTGTGTATTATAGGGGTATTTTTATTTAAAAAGTATAATTTCGGCCGGAACACCACTTTAAGACCCTGTGCAGTGTATACATGACAGAGGTATCTAACATCCCTAACAATCCAGTATTGTGGATGAGGGATAGTGAACATTTTTGCTAGCACAGCATTATTCCAAAGCGGATTCTTAGAGGTGGCCCATGTATCTTTAGAGAAATGGGTCACTATGGTGGTAAAAAGAGACAGCGTAGTTTTGTAGCATTGCTGTTCCCGGACCAGATGGTGCCTGTCTACGGTATATAATATTGTGCAAAGTCTGGAACGAAGAGTCTCACAGCTTCAGTAGGGGTAAAAGCATTATGTGGAGAGGGTATAACCAGTCATGTACCACAAATAGTTGGGATGCCAAATAATAAAGGTAAAAGTTTGGAAAAGCCAAACAGGCTAAATGAACAGGCAATTTTAGATTTTCAGGGGGCCATTTTGGGAGAACGCCGGTTCCAAAGGAAGCTTGTGCATAGAGAGTCATGACATTTTAAAATTGACGTGAAATACCCAGTGGACCATGTAAACCTATGGGATAGACATGCAGTCTGGCTTCCCTGGCATTCGCTCACATACAGATGGCATGTCCTTTATAGTAATGACTTAACTCTTGGCAGTCAGCCAATATACAGTACAGTGTAAAGGTGTTTTGGCTACTGCAGGGATGTTCTTGTCTGCCAAAGTCCCCTTTGATCCACAGAGCCAACACTTCAAGGCATCTGTTTGCATGTTCCAATGCTCAAAAGCATAAGGCCCCTTTCACACAGGCGGTCCAGTGGGGTTGGTCTGTCCGTTTTTCAGGCAGACCAGAATTGACCCTCCATTTTCCTCCTTTATGGGTAGCCAAATTTAAACAGACTTGTGTCCGTTTACACCTGGCTACCTCTGATCCAGCAAAAACAAATAGAAGCGGGATCCCTTCTCCTCCTGGCTAGATCAGATTGGATGCCCATAGAGGAGAACAGGCTGTGCCTGTGATCTCCCTGCATAAGCAGAAAGGACATGGACTGGTCATCCGCTAGTTTAGTGGGGGATCAGTGGACAGATCCCCTGCTAAGCAAGCGGATCGCAGCCAAAGTCTGCCCCATGTGAAAGGGTCCTTAAGCTGTAGATTCTATAGTTCTTTTTTTGGTTTGTCTCTTCCCTCTTTAGGCCCCTTTCACACAGGGGAAGACTCCGGCTGCAATCTGCTTGCTCAGCATTGGATGGCAGGTCCATGCCCTGCAGAGTGGTCATGTACAGAGCCTGCTCTCCTCTACGGACAGTCAGATGTTCATGGACCAGGATGTCCGTTTTACACACGACTGTCATTCCAATCTAGCCAGACAGAGGGGAACGGATCCTCCTGCCGTTTTTGTTTTTGCTGAATCAGATTGGAGGTAGCCGGGTGTAAATGGACACAAGTCTTTTTATATCCGGCTACCCATAGAGGAAAATGGAGGGTCCGATCAGGGCCGCCTGAAAAATGGACAGGGGTACCTGACAAGGGTACCCATGTGAAAGGGACCTTGGTGTCCTCCTGGTGGACAGGGCAGTTAGGCTGCCAATTTCATTTGATGTCCCTATAATGGGGTGTGGAGGGCAGGGAGAGTTGGAACAGAGTGTATCCACAGAATCTTTGGTCATTAAAGTTGTTGTAAACCCTCTCATATACCCAGTGAAATTACTGGCCTTAGGTGATTCAGAGAAGAAACACATCCTCCTAAAAAAGTTGTATATGTTTATTTGCAGCCCCCTCTTCTCTACAGCCCTTCAAAGTGCTGAATTATAACGCTTGCTGAGAGTTCAGAAACGAAGGGGCGGAATTCTGAAGTTACACTTCGCAAAACTCAGTGAACTGAGAGCTGATTGGAGGGAAGGGACCCCCCCTCCACACAGCTCACAGGAGCAGAGCTGAGGCTGTCAGTCACCTGGAGATCCCTCCCTTGTCACCTTTTTTCTCTTGGTGTCAGGAAAGCTTGTTAGAAGTGATTCATGCAGATAGCAGAGGAATGGAGCGGCAGACAGAAATTACATTTAATGCTCTTAACTGAGACAAGTACACACTGTAAAGGTATATGCTTTCATATTTTAGGTCTGAGGTTTACAACCACTTTACAATAGTAGGCTTTGAATCAGGGGCCACCCCCCCCCCCCCTCAATACAGCTTTACTTTTAACTTCTACTCTACCTTTCAGACAGATTTAATGCTCTGTTTTGTATACATTGCTTTTACAGTCTGTTGAATGATATTGTCCATCACAGGCAGCTATCGTCTTTGCTTCTTCTTTTGAGTTTATGAAATAAGGAATACAGCTGGTAAGAGCATCAGTTCTGCCTTCAGACATTTTAATAATGACTGGATCCCAGCATGCAGGGTCCTGACATAATTAAAACAAATGCCAGCTCAAAATCTCAATGGTGTTTTTATTCTCATTGGACGCCTGTGTTTCCTGGCTCCTTTACATTTATGTGTAATCGCTGCTTGGATTGCAAACTAGATTGTAATTTCAGCGAATACACGCTTCTAGTGATTACCCTAAAGCTGAAGTTCTTTTTATTAGCTTGCTGTTCCATATAGTCGTGTTGAATATAAGGTTTTGTAGCATCACCTTCTCTAAATACCTAAGAACGTCAGTCAAGCCACTTGACAGGACTCGCTCTCTAAAGATGCTCTTTTTTTTCATCCCGTCTGTGCGTTAGTTCTTTTTGGCAGAAATCTATTAGTCTGCTCGATCACTTTATAGTACATACTTGGACCTTTCACTATGCATAGTGGGATCACTCTAGAACAGTGGTTCTCAACCTTCTAGTGCCGTGACCCCTTAATAAAATTTCCCAAGTTGTGGGGACCCCTAACAGTAAAATTATTTTTGCCGTGTGGGCTCCCCGAGTCCCTTCCACTTGTACAGCATTAAAACCCCTTATGGTAAATTTCGCGGATGTACCACTCTCTCTTTGTTCTCCTTTCTTTCCCTTTTTTCTCTCTCTAACCTAATTTCTTGTTTTTTTTCCCCCACCCCTCTCTCTAGCCGTCTTTCTTGTTCTTTCTCTCCCTTTTTTTCTTTGTTCCTCCCCCTCTTTTCCTCTCCCTTCCATATATTCTCTATTTTATTCCTTCTCTTACTCCTTGGTGGGGGGAATGGGATGAGTGGTAATGCTGGGGGGGGGGGGGGGTCCTGATCATCCAACTTAGGTGCTCTTGATCAAGGTCATCTGCTGATCTGAGAACTGTAGTGGGGACTTTTAATGGCAACTATAATCACAGGCAGTGTTACTCGCTGTGTCTCCGACTTTGTGGTGTCTCGTACCAGTGACACTTATGCCAAAATCAGGAGATAGGGTCTCCTCCAGCCCCTCCCACTTCACATTACTCACCAGTCAGCTGACCTTTAGTCTCTGACCCCCAGCCATGTCGTGAACTGAATGGGCGGCTGCGAAGAGGCTGAGTGGGCTCCATGGACAGCCCTGCTGGGGGGGCCGCAAAAAGGCTGGGAGAGCGGCGCAGCGGAACAGCCCAGGATTCGGTGACCCCTGGCAAATCATCATTCGACCCCCAAGTTGAGAACCACTGCTCTAGAAGCTGGAAATTGCTGTAGTAGACACAGCAGTGATTTCCACTTGCTTCCGGGTCCTGTATCAAATGGCTGCTCTGCTGCAGTGTGAACGCAGGAGGTCGGCTCCTCAGCTTCGTCGCCATTCAGAGTGCTTTTTACTTTTTCTCAATGGATGCAACGCATTCGTGGATTGGACCAGGTAGAGAGGTAGGGCAGTTGATGCTCTCTGCCTCATCCATTCGGAGCATGCTTTCTCATTAGGAAAACGCAAAACATTCTCTGAATGGCACCCATGCCTAGTGGCCAACCCCCCAAGCTGGACCAATGCAAAAATTCCATACCTGGAATTCTTTTACAAGGAACATCTAGAATTGTAACATGGCGAATCTTCCTTTTTTGAGTTCATTTCCGCTTTGTTCTACTAAGCAAGAAGCAGATCTTTCATATATGGAGGAGTATATCTCCCCAATGTATGTGTGTAATTGAAAACTACCAACCTAAAGTGATCAAATACACATTCAAAAAGATTATAGTTTCCCTTTAGGGTTTAAGCACATGACCAATTAGAGCTGCACCACCACCCAGATCAGTGTTTTTGTGCAACAGGTAGGGACAGGTATTGTAAACTGGTTGCTTACACCAAACCAAGGTTATAAAAGGGTACCTCATCCCTAATGGAAAATTAACAAATGTGGAATGAGACCTAGTATAGGTACCAAATAACCATGAAAAAAGTTACCATTCATATGACCTTTTACAAACAAATACATCAATGGTTACAGCTTCCATTAATGAAGATGTCTCCAATATCAGTCTGAAAAACCTCAACGTATTTCAACTCCTAGTCTTCATCAGGAGTGTAAAAAAAAAAAAAATTCAATATATACATCCCGGTCCCAATATATGTCCAAGTTCCAATAGTAATACAAAAAATGATTACTATCACAAAGATAACACTATCAAGTTGTTGCTTTGCAGCCTGAACTGAAGATAGTAACAGTTTGTTTTATCCAGCTGTATATTTTCAGTGCAACACACAATGCAACTTATAACATCCAAGTGAATAACCAATATGTCAGAAAATTTCTTAAAAAAATTCAAAACCACAATCACGAATGTGAAAAAATCTCAAACCAAAGCAAAAGCAAAAAAAATCTAAAAACCAAAACAAAGGGGAAAAAATCAAAAGTCAAAAATGAAGCAGCTGTTTAACCACTTGCCGCCCGCCCTATTACAGAATGAGGGCGGCAAAGTGGTTTGATATTCCTGATCGGACGTCATATGACGTGATCAGGAATAACGAGCTGCTGCGCGCCCCCGGGGAGAGACTCTTTACCACATGATCAGCCGTGTCCAATCACGGCTGATCACGATGTAAATAGAAAGAGCCGGTGATCGGCTTTTCCTCACTCGCGTCTGACAGATGGGAGTAGAGGAGAGCCGATCGGCTGCTCTCCTGACGGGGGGGTCTGTACTGATTGTTTATCAGCACAGCCCCCCCTCGGATCCTACCCAGGACCACCAGGGAGGCCGCCCAGGACCACCAGGGAAGTGATCCACACTGGACCACCAGGTATGCCCCTAGACCACTAGGGAAATGCCACTGTGTGCCCAGGCAGCTGCCAATCTGTGACCAGGCAGCTGCCAGTCAGTGCCCACTTCAATGCCTTCCACTGCCAGTGCCACCAGGGATGCCCATCAGTGCCTCATATCAGTGCCGCCTATCAGCGCCACCCTATCAGTGCCCAGCAGTGCCGCCTTTCATTGCCCATCAGTGGTGCCAATCAGTGCTGCACATGAGTGCCACCCATCAGTGCCGCATATCAGTGCCCGCTCATTGGTGCCACCTCATCGGTGCCGCCGTATCAGTGCCTGTCAGTGCCGCCTTATCAGTGCCCATCAGTGAAAGAGAAAACTTACTTATTTACAATTTTTTTTTTTAACAAACAAAAGCAAAACTTTTTTTTTTTTTTCAAAATTTTCGGTCTTTTTTTATTTGTTTAGCAAAAAATAAAAATCGCAGAGGTGATCAAATACCACCAAAAAGGTCTATTTGTGGGAACCAAATGATAAAAATTTAGTTTGGGCACAGTGTAGCATGACCGCACAATTGTCATTCAAACTGCGACAGCGCTGAAAGCTGAAAATTGGTCTGGGCAGGAAGGTGTCTAAGTGCCCTGTATTGAAGTGGTTAATAGATACTTTCCCTAGTCGGCAACAAAGCCAAGGGTTTACACTTACAGGAACACCTTGATGAACAGATCCTGGCAATAGCAGCAAAGGAAGTGTATAAAAGCCTAAATAATGCAAGTCATGGAGATCAGCTGCTATAAGTTAGCCAATCCAAATTGAGGCAGTAATAAGGGGCTTAAAATGAGACAACTGGGCAAATTAGGAGGCTCATCAAATAGCTGGCCTTCAACCATGTCCCCCCACTTCAATTCACTGCCAGCGAGAGCACCCAAACACAAATGGAGGAACCAGCAGTGGCTCATATCACTTCCGCCAGCGGGGGAAGGTGGCCAAAGAGTGTCCTGACGTCATATCCAGCGCGACCGCCATCAACCTGGAAGTATCGGGCAAAAGGGAGCAACCATGGCAAGTGAGGAAAGAGTGCCAGCACATCCAAAATCTCACAAAGTGAGAGCATTCCAGGAGACCCAGATGATAAACAGTCCAAAAAAGGGGAGTAGATGGCTACAACTCCACCCCCCATACAAACCCAACAAGACCTCTGAAGGGGGATGTAAATTCACTTATTCAAAATGACATGGCAAATCAAACAAAAATAACAAATAGTGTATAATTTTTGATTTGCTGTGTTCATTTTTTTTATAAGACTTGATTCATGTCCCCCAACAAGGAGTCGGTGAGTATGCAGATGACTGTAATTTGGTAAACCCTTTAATTTATGCAGCAAACTTGATGTTTTGATTAACCACTTCAGCCCCGGAAGGATTTACCCCCTTCCTGACCGGAGCGTTTTTTGCGATTCGGCACTGCGTTGCTTTAACTGACAATTGCGCAGTCGTGCGACGTGGCTCCCAAACAAAATTGACGTCCTTTTTTTCCCACAAATAGAGCTTTCTTTTGGTGGTATTTGATCGCCTCCTGCGATTTTTTATTTTTTGCGCTATAAACAAAATAAGAGCGACAATTTTGAAAAAAACGCATTATTTTTTACATTTTGCTATAATAAATATCCCCCAAAAATATATATAAAAAAACATTTTTTTTCTTCAGTTCAGGCCGATCGTATTCTTCTACATATTTTTAGTAAAAAAAATCGCAATAAGCGTTTATTAATTGGTTTGCGCAAACATTATAGTGTTTACTAATTAGGGGATAGTTTTATGGCATTTTTATTAATAATTTTTTTTTTTTACTAGTAATGGCGGCGATCAGCGATTTTTATTGTGACTGCGACGTTATGGCGGACATGTCGGACATTTTTGACACATTTTTGGGACCATTGTCATTTATACAGCGATCAGTGCGATTATAAATGCACTGATTACTGTGTAAATGACACTGGCAGTGAAGGGGTTAACCACTAGGGGGCGGGGAGGGGTTAAGTGTGTCCTAGGGAGTGATTACTAACTGTAGGGGGATGGGCTGTATGTGTGACGTCACTGATCTCTGCTCCAATGAAAGGGAGCAGAGATCGAGTGACACTTGTCACTAGGCAGAACGGGGAGATGCTGTTTACAACGGCATCTCCCCGTTCATCCGCTCCGTGAGGCGATCGCGGGTATCCCCGTGGCGATCGAGTCTGCGGGACCCGCGACCCGACTCATGGAGCTCCCGGCCGGCGCGCACGCAATGGCACGGCGGGAAATTCAAATGGACGTACAGGTACGCCCATTTACCCAGCCGTGCCGCTCTGCCGACGTACATCGGCGTGCGCCGGTCGGGAAGCGGTTAAAAAAAGGCTGCTCACTTATCTGTGTTTCTTGGACAATTCTGTGTATATATACAGTTGATTCCAAAAATAAATTGGTGGTTTATTGGATTACCGTATATACTTGAGTATAAGCCGAATTTTTCAGCACTTTTTTTGTGCTGAAAATGCCCCCCTCGGCTTATACTCGAGTCAAGCACTTTTCTGCAGCAGAGAATGACATTTTCTGAACCAAATTTGGAGCCCCATATCTCGGGGCCACTTGGTGCTAGGAACCCCAGCTTGGGATGTGTTGTAGTGCTAGTTCCATTAGGTTTGCACACCAAATTTAGGGTTCCTAGCACCAAGTGGCCCTGAGATACGGGGCCCCAAATTCGGTCAACTGTGTCCATCTGCAGCAATGTCATTTCGGAACCCTTTGGGTCCAGGGACCCCAAATTTTGGCTGCAGTTAGGGGGCATCTAGGAACCCTTAACTACCAAGTTTGAAGTTTGGGGGACCTATGGCTGCAAATGGGCACAGTGAGGCTGCAAATGGGCATTGTTGACCCTCTTTTCCACTTACAGTAGCTGTGCATTTCTCACCCTAGGCTTATACTCGAGTCAATAAGTTTTCCCAGTTTTTTTGGTAAAATTAGGTGCCTTAGCTTATATTCAGGTCGGCCTATACTCGAGTATATACGGTAATGCTTTGCTTGGTTATGTTAGGATGGGACAGGAGAAAGTTGTGTAATTCCAAGCTTGCCTCCCAAAAAAGAAGAAATTGAATGATTTTGGTAAATAGGATTACGGATTGTGGTGGCATTATTCACTGATAAAAAATTAAAATTGGCCCTCAGTGTAGTGATACCAATTGTGTAGAAGGGATAGTCAGCTGCAAATCACTTTAACAAATACAGTTACAACACTCATGGTGACTTTAACGAGCATTTGTAGGCTGTGACTGTAACAAGTTGTATCCGTCCTTTGTCTGGTAGTTTCTAAAGACCATCCAGAGGATTGTAACTGTCACTTAGTTCCAGTGATTTACTGACCTCTATTTTGAAGAGTTTCCAGATTTGGTTCACTTTTTTAACTGAATGCGAGAAAAGCAGCTGAAATTAGACTGTGTTTGATCTGAAATGGACCAAGGCAACCTATCTGCTTCAATCATTTCACAGGATAGATGGCTAGACAGATATAGATATATATAATATGTTCTAGTGTGTGTGTGTGTGTGTGTGTGTGTGTGTGTGTGTGTGTGTGTGTATGTATGTATATATATATGTATATATATACATACACACATTTTATTTTTTTTTTGTGGTAGCTGAGGAGTTTAAAGTCCCAGAATACAGTAATTTGAAAACACATTGGTTGAGGGAATACAGAGGCCTGTTGGGCTTCCACTTCAAGAGTCAATCCATACACCAATTCTAGTGCTCAGTATTCCCATTCTGATACATAAAACTGAACTAAACACTCAATCAACATTAACTATATTTTTAATCTTTATGCTGCTGGCATTAGAAAAAAAGATTGAAATTTATAATATATTTGCTTGTCGTAACTTTTTTTCTATTTTTTCCTTTTTTTTTTTTTTTTTTAACCTACATTTTTTTCAGTTGCCTCCTGGTTTCTGGCTAAGACCAAAATGATGTCATACATCCCAGGAGTCTTCATGGGCATTTTTTTTATATTGTGCATTTTTATAACACTGATCAATGTAATAATGTCACTGGTCCCCAAAAAGTGTCCTTTGGGGTCAGATTTGTCCACCGCAATGTTGCAGTCCCGCTAAAAATAGCAGCTCGCCGCCATTACCAGTAAAAACAAACAAAAAAAAAGTCCTTAAATCTATTCCGTAGTTTGTAGACATAACTTTTGCACAAACCAATCAATATATTGCGATTTTTTTTTTTTTTTTTTTACCAAAATTATGTAGAAGAACATATATAGGCCAAAACTGATTAATACATTTTTTAGTTTTTTTATTATTTGTATATGTATTATAGCAGAAAGTAAAAAAAAAATGTTTTTTATTTTTAAAAAATTGTCGGTCTTTTTTTGGTTATAGCGCAAAAAATAAAAACCACATAGGTGATCATATATCACCAAAAGCTCTATTTATGGGTAAAAAAGACATCAATTTTGTTTGGGTACAGTGTCACACGACCGCGCAATTGTCAGTTAAAGTGACGCAGTGCCGTATTGCAAAAAATGGCCTGGTCATTAGGGGGCAAATCCTTCCGGGGCTGAAGTGGTTAAAATTCTTTAACTTGTTAGTGTATTTAGATCGGCCAATACATCCAACACCCCCCTCCCAGGACTGACAGAGCTGCTGCCCAAAGGTGTCTGTGCTCCTTCATCCATTCTGTTACTGGCCAGATCACCAGGTGAAAACAGAGGGAAAATAGCCTAAAAAAAGAAAACTAATGCAGCCACCACATCTAATGATTGGCAAGTTGCAATATATATAATTTTTGGTTTTGAGATTAATACAGTTTTAAGTTTTTTTTTTGTGTAACTTCTCATTTCACGAGTGCTTGCAGTTTTAAAGGAGAAGTAGGACCAAAGCTCTTTTGGCCTTGCTTCTCCTGTAGTTCACAGGAGTGCACTGCGTTTTGCATCCCTCTGACTCGTATTCAGTTGACAATGGGCTAAAACCTGCTGTTGGCTGATGTCACTCAGCTGGCTCAGACTCTGGAGGGATCCCGACTTTAGAGTCAATATCCAGCTGGCTCAGCGTGCTGCTAAGAGCCTGGTCCAGCCGCTGAGTAGAGAGCCGCTCACTGACCGCCACGACTCTGTTCACTGAAGACTGAGAGCTGAGCGATCAGCAGTCCTTGATCGCTCATTTCTCGATGTAGAGGTGACAGGGGACAGATTCAGCAGGTAATTATGGATTTTTGGGTTTTTTTTTTGTTTTTGAAAACTCACACTGCTCTTAAGTCCAATCACACAATACATTTTTTCCTTTTATTTATTATTTTATTGAATTGCTTGAAATGCATCAAAATGCAAGTTGACACGTGAAAGCACAGATCAACATGCAGGTTGAGGCTTTTTTTTTTTTTTTTTTTTCAGTGGAAACTCATTAAGGTGTGAATGCAGCATCAAAGTATTACCTTGACAGCAGCCCTTCTTCTTTTTAGCTGAATTTTTATAGATTTTGTTCTGCTTGTAATTGTTCCTTAACTGAAAAGAGAGGTTTTCAGGAGAATCGGGCTGTATACAAAATCACAAGTACTGTTGCATATTTCTCTCGATTCTTTTTCTGTCACAATGTGGCAGACCTTTCATATCTGTAATATGGTTTTCATTGGTGCATATGCACAAAGGATAAACAAACGCAGCCATCTGAGATGCAGAATGTGGGCCAGCCGTGATGGTAAAAGGGGTTAAATGTCTTCTATTGAGCGTTTTAAAAGCATGACAATCTCGGGGGAGTGGAGATGTTTCATCTTCCTGTATGGTGGGCCTGAGATACATAAAGTAAAATGTAGAACACAATGGTAGCGCAGCACATTTTCTGATGTCGGTTTGCTTAGTAGGAGAAAAATGAAGTGTGTGCGGGTTGCTTGCCAATTGATGTGAGAACGGGACAGTGTCTGACCTTATTGTCTTATTTGCTGAATGATCTGCCTCTCTGTGGTCAGCTTTTAGAATAGAATAACGATTACCGGGAGTTTGCCAAGTTCTATAAATCCCTTATAGACTTTATTTATCATCCAAGGGCACAGGAGCAACGTTCTCCTCTGTCTGGCCACTGTATAGAAAAGGAGGAAAATGTCATCAAGACGTATTCTATAGCAGCTGAGTGCCCATGATGGTCATGAAATGGCAATAGCAGCACCTTTTTAAAATTCCCCGATGTAAAATAATTTTCCATCAATAATTTTGTCTTAAATGGAAGGCTATTGGATAATTGCAGTTTTAAAGTGTGCGATTTGGATGTGAACGGGAGTGCATTTTTTATTGAACACTTAGCAGAAGCGAGCCTTTTATTGTTTGGCATTTGGAGCTGTCCTGCCAGCTAATTGATTTTTCCTTCTCTGAGTTCCGGGCTGCCAGTAATTCAAGTATTCATGTTTAGGGGTTTGACCTGTAGTGTAACAAATGGCTGCACTGTGCGTTCACATCACACCGCTGGCAGTACAGCTTGCGTTACATTTTTCCCCATTTTATTGCACAGTTGTGTCTGCTTGTCCATTACAGCAGAATTATCAAAGCTTCTAAGCAAATCAAGCTGTTTTCTTAAACACAGTAGAAGTTAAGTAATCCTGTTACAGTATTGTGGGTCTATTTACATTCCCTTTCTTTCTGTGAAGTTTCCCATTTTAGTTCAGCGCATACTTTGTGAGAAGTTTCCTAGCGCTGGAAGAAACATCCCAGCAAACGCCAATGAAAGTATACAGGCTTTTGTATATTCTTGTGTAGTTTTGTGCAGCGGTCACCAACCAGTGGTCCGTGAGAAACTTTTGGTGGTCCCCTGGGGTTCTACCACTAATCCACATTGTGGCGGATGTACAGTGGGTATAGAAAAGAATCGCCCCCTTTTTCAAATCGCATTTTGTTGCTTTGCAGCCTGTAATGCAGACACAGTTTTTGTTTTATCCAGCTGTGTTTTACTAGTGCAACTTGTAACATCTAAGTGAAAGATATAACAACAACATGTCAGAAAACAATAATAAAAAAAGACTCCAACAGAATCACTGGAAAAAGGACAACCCCCCCCCCTCCCCCCAGCATTGTGTGTGTAAGGCACATATAATTCATGCTAGTGGTCCGTGTGATTCAGAATGGTGAATTTAGTGATCTGTGAGGTCCGAAAGTATGGGGACCACAGGCTTAGTGTGATAGTTCTTGCTGTAATAATTCATATCCATAGACCTGAGATTTAAAGCCAACACTTCTCAGTGCATGGCAGCTTTTACTTTCTGTGCTATGTCAAATGTTTTTGTGGTGTTCTAATTTCTAAGCTATACGCAACTATGTATAATATATATATATATATATATATATATATATATATATATATATATATATATATATATATATATATATATATATATATATATAAAATGTGTGTGTGTTTTATGTATATGTCTGTATGTTTATATACATTTTTTATACATTGTGTATTTATACATCAGTCAGCTATAACTTTGACCACTGACTGTTTAAAGCGGTAGTTAACTCCTCCTATATAATTTTCTTTTTAGGGGCCCCCAGGTGGGTTATGCCATAATGTGCTAGTATGCACAGCATATTTGTAGATTATGGCAGACTTACCTGTAAAAACGGTGCCCTCCAGTGCTGTGGAGGGAACAATCAGTCGGGCCCCCGGCGCTTCCATCTTCGTCCGGTCTTCATTTCGGGTTCCATGCTTTCAGCCATTTGATAGGCCAGGCCGTGATGATGTTACTCCCACGCATGCGCACGGGAGTCGCATCGCCGTGGCACGGACCGGGGCCGTAAATGTTCACTGCACATGACAGCTGACAGGCAGGAGGATGCATTTATGTCAGAGAAGACTGATAGGGTCTCTTCTGTCTTAATTCTCTGAATGTCAACAAATTTTTGAAAAATGAGATTTACTTCCACTTTTAGTGAATAATCTTGATTCTCGTTACAATGGCATCTGAAAATCAGTGGTATATAATGGGCTGAAAGTGAACATGTTGTCCATAAAGTTAATGTGGTGAAAGCATAAAAAATGGGCATTGCAGTTTGTGTATGGGACTGTGTAGCCACAGACCGCTGTGGGTGATCATTCTCTATAAGCAATGTATTCCCAATGCTTAGAGTCCCCAACTCGGTTTCACATGTTAAATAATAATCTTCAAAGTATAAAAAAACTATAAACGCTCACCAGAAAATCAGACCTTCATAAATAAATAGGTCATATCAGGCATTTTTAGCTTTACAAAAGGCCACCAGGTCTCACTTTCCCTCTTCTTCACCAAAGTCCCTTTTATTTCTTTTATCCCGGAAGTGTATAAAAGACAAAAGAAAAAACCTTAGTGCAATACTGTGCAAATAAATAAAACAATGATTATTGTGTTTACATAAAATGTGAAATTGCAATCTTTAAATCTACCAATGTGCGCACCTACTCCCTCTCCACCCACTGTGCTGCACCCGCATGCATTGGAATCTCACCAGACGAATGGAGCGACCTATAAATCTTATTGGGTCATTTACAGCATCTCCCTTGGCCCCTGAAATCACTCTTCTTGGGCACCTTTGTATATCTCCAAGAAATGCCATTTAAAAAAAAAAAAAAAAAAAGCATACCCAATAATTTATTATCACAAAAAAAAAAAACTTTTTTTAAAAGGTATGCTTACATAGAAAGTAGACAGTGCAAAAAATGCTCCAAGTATAATCAAAGATGGTGGAATCACCACTTCCATATCTATCATGCTGATGTCAAATATATATATATATCAGACATAACAAAACTGTTTAACCACTTGCTTCCCAAACCTATTCTGACACTTCTCACAAGTGTTAAAAATCTTTTTTTTTTTGCTAGAAAACACCCCATTGGCCCAGATCCTATGATGGACATAACACCAGTCCATAATGGGATGTCAATGCTAGGAGCCGTCCAGGGAGCGGGACTGGGCGTGACTGCAAGCCGAGTACACACGAGATCCGGCTCTGTATAATTCAGTGGCGCTCATTCCTTCCCCTCCGTGGCAGCCTATATCGGCGTATAACACGCACACACGATTATTCACCCTATTTTAAGGGGGAAAATGTGCATGTTATACGCTGATAAATACGGTAGTATAATTTAAAAAAAAACACATAGAAGTACCTTTTTCTTAATCTACAGCTGTCACATGACCCAGCTCTTTCCCAGCCCTTCTGCAGGGAAACATAAGCAGGAGGAGCATCTAGCCCTCTGCTGCTGGTCACTTGTTCAAAATAAAAAATAAACAAACTTTTGGTATACAGAGTAAAAATAAATATCAATAAACTGCTTTTAGATTGTTATACAAATATATATTTGAAATCAAATCTTTATTATTATTTGGCAATAACATGGTGTGGGCATATTTATGCCGTTCACGGGCTGTGTCACGCGCCTCCAGCCTGTGTCTCAGGATAAGAGGGAGGTGAAGCCTCCATCAATCTACATGTACTATCCCACCCCCATTGTGTTTAGCTGGTTAGTGGGCATGGAGGAGGGAGAGAGGGAGGGAGTGGGCTGTCATTTACCACTGTGTATACGCCTGCATGTGTGACGCTAGTCTCATGGGCTGCTCATATGTGATTGGGAGGAAATGGTCATCATACAAACTCACTGAAACCTGAGCATGTGCCACCAAAGCTGAAAAATCCCTAGCTGAATTGTGGGCATGAACAGAAGGGGGAGACAGAGAGCAGCAGATCAACCCTTTTTTTTATTTCTTTTTCTTTTTTTTTTTCTTTTTTTTTCTGTTTTGTTTTTTGCAGAATACAGAAAAGGAATTTCAGTGACTGAGTATGAATAATACACCATTTTATTGATAGTTTTTTATGTGGGTTTAGTGACACTTTAAGGGTGAGTTTGCCCATCACTTATATTTATTTAAAGATTTTCTTTGCAAATGTAAACCACTTACTATTACAGTTAGGGTTGTCCCGATACCGATACTAGTATCGGTATCGGCACCAATCCTGAGCATTTGCCCAAGTACTTGTACTTGGGCAAATGCTCCCGATGCTTCCCCCGATACCTGGAAGACAGCTGTGATCGGCGCGTGGGGGAGTTACAAGATTCTCCCCCAGCGGCTTTCAGCAGCTTTAGTGACATACAGTGGTGATCGCTCACCGCTGACTGTCACTGCATCCTCCTCCATGCCCCCTCCGTTCCTCTGTCTCCCTCCGCTGTCCCCCTCTGTTCCTCTCTCCTTCCCTGTGTCTCTCCGCTGTCCCCTCCGTTCTGTGTGTCTCTGCTGTCCCCTCCGTTCTGCTGTGTCTCTCCGCTGTCCCCCTCCGTTCCTCTCTCCTTCCCTGTGTCTCTCCACTGTCCCCCTCCGTTCCTCTCTCCTTCCCTGTGTCTCTCCGCTGTCCCCCTCCGTTCCTCTCTCCTTCCCTGTGTCTCTCCGCTGTCCCCCTCCGTTCCTCTCTCCTTCCCTGTGTCTCTCCGCTGTCCCCCTCCGTTCCTC
Source organism: Lithobates clamitans (assembly GCA_037952925.1). Taxonomy (NCBI): domain Eukaryota; kingdom Metazoa; phylum Chordata; class Amphibia; order Anura; family Ranidae; genus Lithobates; species Lithobates clamitans. The sequence continues at coordinate 2,382,276 of JBBGZY010001057.1, read as the reverse complement.
TCTCCTTCCCTGTGTCTCTCCGCTGTCCCCTCCGTTCCTCTCTCCTTCCCTGTGTCTCTCCGCTGTCCCCCTCCGTTCCTCTCTCCTTCCCTGTGCCTCTCCGCTGTCCCCTCCGTTCCCCTCTCCTTCTCTGTCACCCTCAGTTCTGCTGTCTCTCTCCGCTGTGTGAATGGACAGAGTCAGCTGACTCTGTCCATTCATATAACTGAAACATTGTAATCTCCTGTGATTACGATGTGTCCGTTTATGAATGGAGAGGAGCCGCTGTCTTCTCTCCATTCATTCTCAGTGCAGCTGAGGCTGCAGAGAAAGGGACTGGGGAATCTCTATTCTCTGTCTCAAGGGGGAGATATCAGAGGTCTGTTAAGACCCCTGATATCTCACCAAAATCCCCCCAACAGGGCTGATTTAAAAAAAAAAAAAAAAAAACATATAAAGAATAAAAAAAATATTATTGTAAAAAATAAAAATTGTAAAAAAAAAACAAAAAAAAACACACACACATACACCGTTCACTCCCCCCCCCCCCCCCCCCAAAAAAAGAAAACACTGTTAAAAAAAAAAAACACTGTCACGTGACATTAAAAAAAAGTATCGGTAATCGGTATCGGCGAGTACTTGAAAAAAAGTATCGGTACTTGTACTTGGTCCTAAAAAAGTGGTATCGGGACAACCCTAATTACAGTTAAAGTCTTTGGAACTGCCTGGTCACAAAGATTTATGGCTGTAGGAAAACCGCAAGGGTGACCCATCAAAATGACTTTAGTGCCATCCTCCAGCCTTTCATATAGTTAGATTTGCATGCAGAGTGATCTGCTATTCACAGATTGATTTAATTTACTAACAGACTTTACAAAAATGAGAAGAATCCTGTGAGTAGTAATCAGTGGAAGAAACTAGCACATAACTAAATGGATTTGCACATAAGAAGGATTTAAATTTTCTTCAGGCGTGAAGTTTTAAGGCCCTGAGACGACTGCTCCTTTCATGTTGTTTAAAGGACGTTTTCCTTTTTTTTATTATTTCTGGTGTCACATTGCTGGCAAAAATCAGGAATACCTCCTGTGGATACATCCCCTATCTGTGCTCTACGTCCGTCTTTATAGGCGAGGTGTGGATTGTGCTATCGGGTGCGAGGATTGAAGGCTGAGGGTGGAGGAGTGCAGACTTGTCAGCAGGGTTTCTATGTGACAGCTTGTCATTCGGCTCCATGTATCTTCTGTGTCCACGCTTCCCTGTGCCCAGCATGCCTCTCTGATGCCCGCTGAGATTTTCTTTGGCTTTGCACCTACTTGTTATCTGTTAAGGTTTCACATGGCTGAAAAAAAAAATCTGATCCCAGGAAAGCTTTAGAAATATTTTTCTTTTCCACACATTTAAACAGATGGCTTGTTTTTGTGTAATTCACTTTAATGGGGAGAGCAGGATTGTCATTTCTCTAAAATATTTAGACAATGAAGGCTTCACAAAGCACATTTCTCTTTGTTTTATCTGTTTTGCATGACTTCTATCTCTGGTTTCTCTGGTTTCTCTACCCATGTGAGTTGCTTATGAAGATTTTCAGAAGTCAAGTAATAGATGTGTTTGATGTAGCTAACATATTGTTGTAAAGCAGCAAATGATATTTATGGCTTTAAAAAAAAAATCATGGTAATGATTGAGTCACTGGAACAATCCATCATTCGCTGCACAGGTCTATATCACTAAAACTGTCTGTCATGGGAGACTAAAGGATGAAAAATGATCAACATCTGCAACAGAATCAGCTATACAGCAACTTGTCATAGACAGTTACAGATTCCTGTATAATGGGCTGAAACCTTGCCGAATTGTTTCCTGCATTTAGATGCCATTCCTTGTGTACAAGAAGTGCTGAACCTCATACTGTGGGTAACATAGAGGAACGCTTGAACTAATAAAAACAAACGTACAAATGCAATAGTGCTTCTGACACTTGAACACCCCATACATATTGGATGGCAGAAGGGCCTTCGGCCAAATCGCCAAGGCTTGTTTTCATGTTCGTTTGTTTTTCCTTTTTTTTTTATTTTGGTGGCCTATTTTAAAGTGGTTGTAAACCTCTGAAATGAAAAAGGAACAAAGCATATTCCTCTATTGCCTCTGTCCAAAGCCCCTATTGTGATTTCTGTCTGCCCTGCCTTTCCCCTGCTATCTGCATGACACCACAGAATCCCTAAAGAGTCGCCCCCCAACACAGCCTGCCTCACCTTTGCAAGATTTCCGATGAAAATGTGCAGAGGGGGTGTGTCCATTCCCTTCACTCAGGTCACAGATTACACTTGGCTTCCTAACCTATGCTGTGCTGTGTGTGACATCAAATCCCCGCCCTCTGCCTTCTGGAGCTGAGAAAAAAGTCTTTTTATCTGTGTAATTTGAACAACTGTACAAGAGAGAGAAATGCAGATAAACATGTACAACTTATGTAGGAGGATTTGTTTCATCTGTTATCACCTGAGGCCAGTCACTTCAGTGGGTATATGTAACTTTAAAATAGGATCTGTACTGTGAAGGTTGTGTCAGAAGTATTGCCTGTTTTCTAACCACAGCTGATCTTTTTTCATTTCTGCCTTACCAAACCTTGTTATGCATTGTGTATCTGTATTGAGGGCATCCATCTTGGTGAAGGCACAGGGCTGCTGCACTAGCAGTCAGATGCACAGTGTCTTAGATCAGGGGTGCCCAACCTTTTGAAGAATGAGGGCAACTTAAGCCACTTGGTAACCGGTCGCTGGCAACAATGAGCGGAGTGGGCAGATGGTAGGTCCATGTCCACTTTGCATATGCGGCGCGAACACGAACACAGCCCACTCTGCATATACGGACACAGCCCACTCTACTCTATGGGCCTTCTGATCTAGTCTGCCCAGATGGAAGGGGACGGAGGACCCCCTTGTGGTTTTTTTTTGTTTTGTTTGTTTTTTTACCAGTTTTGATTGGAGGTAAATGGAGGGTCTAATTGGGTTGGACCGATTGTGTGAAAGGGGCGTAAGGCTGCTTTCACACTCATATGCTGCAGTTTACCCACACCACGGGTGCAGCGCAGTGCACTTGTGGCTTTCCTGTGGGTTAGCTGCACTTTGCCATAGACTTCTGTTATATCCTGCAGGTGTAATGCACTTTCTGAAAGTGCACTAAATCCACATGTAATACCAGAAGTCTATGGCTCTGTGCAGGTAACCTGCAGGTGCACTGTGCTGCACCTGCGGATCAGTTTGAAAGCAGCCTAGTAACCTCTGCAGAACAGATATGCCCATGTATACACTGTGATTTTAATAATAAACTTACCTTTAATAACAGCAGTCTTCCATTCCGGTATCACCAGCTGTTGTATACAGGAAGCATCAGCTTGCGTGGCTCTGCTCCACAGCCACTTGCTTCCTCTACCGCTGACCTAATTTACAACCCCGATGGAGGGTCAGCAACCCGCGATCTGGGCTTGCCAACCAGCCATCCAAGATCAGGAGGTCCCGGGCCACATCAAAGCACTCCACGGGCCACTGGTTGGGCACCTCTGTCTTAGATGATCTCACACTGCTCATGTAATGCAGGAGTGCCTGGACACAAAAGCACTGCCATTTTGTCATTAGAGAGTCAAGACGCAGGGTAAATCTCTCAGGGTACTAATTGGGCACAATTAAAGAAGTATGGCCAAACCTTTTATGGCCAAATTTCTCCTGTGGATCACAGGAGTACAGTTAGTTCTGCATTCCTGTGATCTGGTTTCATCCAACAGCATGCTAAAGCCTGTTGTCGGCTGATGTCACAAAGCCTGTCCAGGATTTGAAAAGATCCTGACTATGTGGTTGGGTTCTGTCCAGAAGCCTGGGCTGACAACTGGCTCAGCCTTTCAGTGAGCTGCCGAGAGCCTGAGCTAGCCACTCCTGAGTTCAGCTGCTTGATTGTTTTTACAATCTCCTCCCGCCACCCTCCGGTGCTTCTACCGAGCTGGAGAATAAATCGGCCGCCGGCGGCCATTTACCATAGAGAATACCACGGACCAGATGGTCCCCAGCCATCTCTATGATCTTCGGAGGCCGGAGGTGATCCTTTGACATCAGGTCCGGCCTCGGCAGATGTAAGCACTGCCATTTTGCCTAGAAAGCTGAGATCGTGTTTTTTTCCCTTTTTTTGATCTCAGGCTTTCCAGCCTAGAGGCGAGATCTGGGGACTTGTACACCCTAGATCTCGCTGTAAAGAAGACCTGTCATATCCTATACCAAGGGATGTTTACATTTCTTGTAATAGGAATAAAAGTGATCAAAAAAAATATGTAAAGGGAAAGTGTAAAAATATAAAATAAACAATTAAAAAAATAAAACTAAAGTGCCCCTGTTCCCGCATGCTCACACGCAGAAGCGAACACATGCATACATCGAGCCCCGCTCTTAGAGCGAGAGCAATAATTCTAGCCCAAGACCTCCTCTGTAACTCTAAACCGGTACCCTATAAAAAAAAAAATGTAAACGTTGCCTATGGAGATTTTTAGGTACCGAAGTTTGGCGCCAGTCCACGAGCGTGCGCAATTTTAAAGTGTGACATGTTGGCTATCTATTTACTCAGCGTAACACTTTCCCATTATGCAAAAAAAAAAATAAGCTAACTTTACTGTATGTTTGTTTATTTTTTTTTTTATGTGTTTACAAAACTGCTGCGCAAATAGCGTGAGACATAAAAAGTTGCAACGACCACCATTTTATTTCCTACGGTCTCTGCAAAAAAAAATTTATAATGATTTATGTGTAATTTTTCTAGCAAAAACATGATGATTTTTACATGTAGGAGTGAAGTGTCAGCATTGGCTTGGGAGGCAAGTGGTTAATTAAAAAAAAAAGAATAATTACACAGTGCCATTATCGACTTACAGAAATAGAAGGGACAATGTAAATTAAACATTGTGTGTTTAGTATTATTTTAAAAATTTAAAGTAAAAAGTTTTTGCACGAGTCAACCAAAAAATAGAATGTGCATACCTTCCATTTACAGTCTTCTGTAATAAAAAAAATCTGATGTAAGCTTGCTGGTGAACGGACCTTTTGTTGATCTGGCAGCATTTTCCTAAGTCTATCAATGCATGCAATATGTATAAAAATAGAAATATTTGTGTGTATCAGAAAAAAATGCTTACACAAAGTCTAGTTATTGTTTGTATGGAGCTTGTGTTTCCCCCAGGCTTTGTATAGATGGAGTATGTTACTTGAGTGAAGTAGGCACTCATCAGCTCATCCGTGTTCTCATGCTTCATGCACTGAATTGTCTCTCTTGTATAGTCCCTTTTTCTTCAGTGTTACATTACACAGCCTTATGGTCTTGTTTTGGACTTCTCATCTGACAGATGTGCTGTCATGGCAACTCCAGGCAATCTCTAAATCTTCATTGGTGCACAAAACTGTTACCCACCCCCCTTGCCTGCTTTGCTATTGCTGAATTCTGTTACCCTAAAAAATATATATATTTCAGCCAGTGGATGAGAGCCACAGAAAACACGCTTCGTCAGCTTCCTTTTTTTTGACTGCACAAAGTATTACATCAAATCAGCCAGTGTCGCTAGATGGATGTGTTCCTGAGATTGCATCTTCAATCACAAGGCTCCTAATGTGCTTTTGTGTGGCTGCAGAAATTAGCAGCAGTGTGCAGAGTGCAGGTTCCATAGATTGAGAGCACACCTGCTCTTTGTCTAACAGTGGAAGCTATCTTCCTGTCATTCACACAAAGGCGTTCAGAGCAGTGATTGACAATGAAATACATGTACTTTCAGGCTATAAAGCTGTCCATGGGCAGAGGATTTTTTTTTTTCCCCTGGCCCGCTTGAAAGCCATTAGTGAAGCCTAAAATATCAGCTACTTTGTCTAAAAGAGCTACTAGCAAAAGCTTTGTCTGTATAGAACTATGGGTGGTAGAGAGTGCTAATAATCAGAAATTTTTAAAAAGGCATTTGAACGAGCCCAGTAACTTTTATGACGATCAGTCAAAATTCACTAGTCGGGACTGAAATCCTCGGATTTAAGGTTAGGATTAGGAATATTGAGAGGGGTCCAAGAAGTGGTAGTTCTACGGGAATATATAGGGATTTCCTGTTCCTTTCATCATTCCTATTGGAATAGAGCTGATTCAGGGCAGCACCTTCACCTCCTGAGACAACTGATCAATGTCCTAGTGATCTACTGCCAGCTTATAATGGCAGATGATGGGTCTCCATTATTGTAGCCATACACACATCAATGTGGCAACTAAACTGAACAAAAAAAATTGCAAAACTGAACATTTGTTTGATTTTTAGAAAGCTCCCAATTGATTTAGACTTTGCCGCTTCAAGCAATGGATGAATTTTAGCAATCACTTTAAACTCTCAAACAAATATCTGGTTGCGACAGAGGGACCATAATACAGATCAATTGCACAGTTGGTTTTAATTGACAGTTGACATTTTTGACTGCTTGTTGATATTTTTTTATCTAGATTTTCAGTCAATCGCAAATGCAGAACAGTGCCATTCCGTCTCATCATTTGATGATAAATTGCTCATACTTAAATGGTCTCATCTGACCTGTGTTGGTGTCTCTACGAATAGGATGAAGTTTTTGAAAATAAAGAAAAAATTTAAATCTGAAAAGAATGTAAACTTTTTTTTTTCCCAAACAAATCCATTGAATTGTACTAAAGGCAAAATCATGTTGTGTTTTTTTTATTTTTTTCATTTTAGATAGGGAGGGTCATTGTGGTGATTTCCTTTCACTTCCTATCCCGTAGCCAAGACCGGAAATGAAAGAAAATCTCTCCAAAGTTATGAAATTAAAGTGTTGCCAGAACTAATATCCCCATTAGAGAATATTTCACCTCCTATTAGTGTTCTGATATCAACACAAAGTGTTTTTTTTTTATTATTTATTTATTTTTTTACTTTCACATTCAATGATTGCAGTAAACAGGACAAATCGAGAGAGTGAATCTCCCGAACGGGTGTCACAGACATCAGTAAACACAGCAAGGTGTTTGAATCCTTCTCCAATCTATCCGAAACTTAAAAAAACAAAACTAATTGCCATTTATATTTACCCTTTACCTTTCAAATCTCAGTTGACGTATTGGGGACCTTGGAAGATCTCTACATTTATTACATGAGCACTAATCCATTTCTGTGACCACATAATGTGAATATACAAATGTCTTTTGTGGCTATCGCAGTAACCATTGGAGATGTCTCGTATCTTCTGGCTCTAAATGAGAGATTGTCTTCTTCAATGAACAATCCTACTGAGCTATGCATATTGCTGCTTTCCTTGTTAAAGGGTAACGACTCTGTCCTATTTTCATTTTTTTTAAAAATAACAAACCTGGTATACTTGCCTCTTCTGTGCAAGGGTTCAGCACAGAGTTGACCCGATCCTCCTCTTTTGGGGTCCCCCATGGTACTCCTGGCTCCTCCCCGCATTGAGTGCCTGCTTGGAGACCTGCTTTTCATGTGTCACTGGATTTGATTGACAGCAGCGGGAGCCATCAATCTGTCCAATGAGGACCCGAGACAGCGGCTGGAGTTGCTGGGCTCATTCTCGTTGATGAAAAGATCAGGTTCATGTAAGTAAAAGGGGGGCTCTGGGGCGCTGCTGCACTACAGAAAGTTTTTCACCCTAATGCCTAGAATGCATTAAGGTGGAAAAGCCTTGAGAGTTTACAGACTGTTTTTAACCGTGAAAACCTTAAACGTGAACACTTCTTATTTGCTCCCTTTTAACCTCTTAAAGGGGTTGTAAAGGTAATTAAAAAAAAAAAAAAATAACAAACATGTTATACTTACCTTCACTGTGCAGCTCGTTTTGCACAGAGTGGCCCCGAACCTGGTCTTCTGGGGTCCTTTGGCGGCTGTTTCAGCTCCTCCCCGCAAGAACTAACCACCTTAATGCGAGCTCCCTCGCATGGTGGTTAGTTCTTGCGGGAGCGCTCCCGTGATACAGCCGGCGGCTATAGCCGCTCACTGTATCACTTGGCCCCGCCCCCCGGCGCGCCGCGTCATTGGGTGTGATTGACAGCAGCGCGAGCCAATGGCTGCGCTGCTTTCAATCCATCCACTGTAGCCAATCAGCGGTCAGGCTGAGTGGCGAAATGGATGTCGGGAGCGAGCGGCTGACTTTCGAGGGGTCAGGTAAGTAAAACGGGGGGGCTGGGGGCGGCGGTATTGTCAGAAGTTTTTTCACCTTAATGCATAGAATGCATTAAGGTGAAATTTTTTTTTCCTTTACAACCCTTTTAAATATACGATTGGGTGCATTTTGTTAGTATTGCAAGTGGTTGATAAAAAATGGTGGGGAATGTGTATGTATTGCAGGGATGTTTCTTTTTATATTGCCTTGCCATACAATTTAATAGTACAGAAGCAGTATATGTAGAACACGTACCAAGCAAGTAATGATACCATATGCTAAAACCACTTCTAAAGAATGGGAAGTAGGCAGCATGGAGATAAATGGAAGTAGGGGGGGAGAGAGAGAGAGATAGAGAAGTTGCTGATCAGATTGGCATTTGCAAACTAAATGATGAATAAAGATTTTATTTCACATTCAGTAACTGTATTATTGCTTTTTTAACACTGAAACGGTTTCTTGAAGTGCATAAAATGAAAAAGCTATGACTCTTGAATCTGTAAAAAATTTGAAAGTCGGTCCATCAAGATGAGCTTGAATGCCTCAAACCTGTTGTAATGTGGGACAGTTAATGTGTACAATAATTGTGCCCCTTTTAGCTCTGTAAGCCGTGCATTATCATGCAGCATTTTGCCACCAATGCACTATGGACAAAGGAAAGTACATGTACTACGTTTCCTTATGCAGTGCACCACAATGCACTAGTTGGGTTGCAGTGTGATGTTTTCATACATTTGGGTGCCAATTAAAAATGAACACGCTAATGCACATAACATGGTTGCAGTAATGCGTATAACCAAATGATAAATTGTAGAAGTGAGAGTAAATAAATGTAAGTGTGCCCTCCTTTACAGAGGGCACTAAGCTGCTAGGTCTTTTTTCAAGGGCTAAAGCTATATTTGATGAGCTCAAGTCTTCCCTCAAGGTACATCATTTTTTTTTTCTGTCAGTTGCACATTTAAGGTACATATAACCCTGTAGGAATGAGATTGCATTTCCCCTAATGTAATCCTGCTGTGCACCTTCCAGTGCAGATCAACTTTGCCACCTAGTATTGTCCACACTTGCATGCTCTGTGTCATCTGCCATCCACAGTAGCAGCTCTATGACCTGGCAATTTCCTGCGGAGACAGCAAAGGCTACATTGTGGAGAGGCTTAATCCTGCCATACTTCCTTTACAACTGTGAGTAAGAAGAATTTTACAGAGCGCTGGTAAAGGCAGGCATAGGGAGGGTGTCTGGTCTATGTGTGTTTTTCCCAAGAGGTTCCTTTAAAACATGTTGCCCTTGATTGATCAGGCAGTATGAGAATTTAAAGGGCATGTGTCATATAAAGGACTTTTGCCTTTCTGCCTTTTGTGGACTGTATTCTGAATATGCTGGTTCCCTGACTGTACAGGTTTAGTATTTTTGAGTCACTGACCCAGGACAGGTAAATGGCAAATAAGTTGAGAAAGTCATAATAATTCCTCTTTATTTGTTCTGGTTTAGCGGTTCATGAGTAATGAATACAATGTCATCAGTATGACAGTTAGCTATCTAACTATAGATTTCAAGTCAAAGTAAGCAAAACCATGGGCCGTATCTGTGTAACATCTTTGAAAACACAGGGAAAGAAAAGGCAGAGGGCATTGTTTTATTTTTACTAAGTTATTTGGTATCCATAAATATATTAAAGTGATTGTAAAGTCTCAAGGTTTTTTACCTTAAGATCCCTTTCACACTGGGGCGCTTTTCAGGCGTTTTTAGCACTAAAAATAGCACCTGAAAAGCACGCCTCAAGCCACCCTAGTGTGTTGAGTGCTTTCACACTGGGGCGGTGCACTTGCAGGACGGGGAAAAGTCCTGCAAGTAGCATCTTTGGGATGGTGCGGGAGCGGAGTATACACTGCTCCTCCACTGCCCCTGCCCATTGAAATGAATGGGCAGCGCTGCAAAAAGTGCCTGCAAAGCGCTTCAGCCGCTAGCGGGGGGTTAAAAGCGCCCCGCTAGTGGCCAAAAAGTGCCGCTATAACAGCAGTAAAGCCCCCCAGTGGGGTCTCATGCATTCTATGCAAAGGACAATCCTAAACAAATTCTCTTGCTCCTGATGGTCTCAGTGATACTGCATATGTGTATGTTGTTTGAACAGAAACAATAGTGCACGTTTTGCTTTTCTTTCTTTTTTTTTTTTTTTTTTTTGTCTTACCTAAAACACACAGACACTGATAATAGTTTAAGAAAAAAAAAAAAAATCCTGCTCAAAATATATTGACCTTTTGAACCTTACTTGAACTAAACACTAATCCTGGCACTGAACTAGATCAAATAGATCAAACCTTGATCTATTTTTATTTTATTTTTTTTTATTTTTATTTTTTTTTACACACACTTTTCACTGGTGACAGTGACTGGTCACTGTGGTAGGCAATCGGAGGCTACCACAGCGATCAGGTAACCCAGAATTTGGCGTTCCGGTTCCCGACCATTTAGTGTGGGGCCTGGGGCTCTTGGTGAGACCTCGGTGCTGGGAGCACGATGTGCGGCGCGCTCCCAGCATGAAGGGAGATATGCAAATATGCAGCCCCATGACAAAAAGCTCAGTTCAGTGGGGCCGTATATTTGTGTGACATCGGCGTCAAGGGGTTAAATGGCGTTATGTTGAGGAGGAGCCAAATGTATTAAAGAAAAGGGGTAGAAAACGCTTGTTAAATTCTCCATCCTGCACATCACGCTTGTCCCTGTACAAATCTCAGGAAATAAAATGACCTTTTTATTGCTTTTAAGGCTGGTTGCATCTCCTCCCTAGGCTAAAGCTTAAATTATGGGTATTCCCATAAGGCAGTTAAAGCCAGAACTGAAGCTGTGAAACTGCTAAAAAAGTTAGTTAAAAAAAAACTGGCTCCTAACAAAGCTCACATGGTGAACTTCTTTTTAACCCTTTCGCTGCCAGATGTTTTTGCAATTTTTTTTTTTGCAATATATTTATTTTTGCACATGTTTTAAAAAAAAAAAATCAGTTTAGGCCTGAAGATTACATAAAACTCCCAAAACATATATTTTCTTAAAGCAGACACCCTAGAGAATAAAATGGTGGTAGTTCCACACGATATTACTTCAAAGGTAACCCCAAAAACACATTAAAGTTCATTTCAGGGGGCACAAAAGGCAAATTACCCAAATTTTTGGTAAAATATAAAAGACGAGGTTGCACCGAGTTAATAGAGACCCAACATGTGAAACCATAAATTTGCGTGCACTTGTGTAATGACGACAAACTTCAGTACCCTTTATTTTCCATAGGTGACGCTTTAAAAAGCCCCTCTGTAGGTCATCCGTTTAGTGTTAGAGGAGGTCTGGCGTTAGAATGATTGCTCCCATTCCAGCGCGTGCGGCGATATGTAACGTGTATGGCAATCTGTTTTCAGGTGTAGGTGCCCTGATGCGTGCACTTACATATGTGGGGCCTCCGTTTTTGTTTTTTTTAGGGGGGGGGGGGGGAGAGACTTTTTTTATATGCTTGGGTGTAACTTTAATTTTTTTACAATAAAAAAAAAAAAAAAAAGTTCTATACAAACCCCCCCCCCCAAAAAAGGTATAGTGTGTGTGTGTGTGTATATATATATATATATATATATATATATATATATATATATATATATATATATATTTGGCTTTGATTTCTATTTTAAATTGAATGGGTTGTTTTACCTGTTGATTGTTTACAAACACTTTAATGCTTTCTCTGCATTAAGGTAAAATCTCTTCTGTGCTGCAGCATTCCCCCAGTCCCCCTCTTAGGCCTCATACCCACGGATGTTTTTGCAGCCACTTTTTTGAGCGTTTTTTTGCAGCTTAAAACATCTCTCCATGTTAGCCTATGGCCTTATGCCCACCATGGCGTTTTTGAGCTGTAAGTGACATAGGCGTTTTAAGCTAAAAAAAACCCCCAGGACTGAGGTTCCAGCGCTAGAGCTGTAAAAATGGCAGACGCCGGAAAAGCTGTTAAACGTGATTTAACGGGGCTTAACCCTGTATACACAGCGTTATGCACCGTCCCACGTTTCTCTGTCTCTATTCAAAATCAATGGTTCCCTATGGGAGCCCATTGATTTGAATAGGAGTCTCACCAGAAGTCGAATTTTGCGTGAGGTTCCCCCCAAGATCCATAACAGACCCTTATCCAAGCACACAGCCCGGCAGGTCAGGAAAGGAGGGGGGATGAGCGAGGGCATGTGGACCATACCAGGCCACATGCCCTCAACATGGGGGGTGGGTGCTTTGGGGCGGAGGGGGGCCCCTGTGTCCCCCCAACCCCAAAGCACCTTGTCCCCATGTTGATGAGGACAAGGGTCTTTTCCCGACAACCCTTGCCCGGTGGTTGTCGGGTTCTGCGGATGGGAACTTATAGTGATCTGAAAGCCCCCTTTAGCAAGGGGCCCCCCATATCACGGCCCCCCACCCTAGGTGAATGAGTATTGGTGTACATCGTACCCCTACCCATTCACCTGTATAAAAGTGTCAAAAATAAACACACTACACAGGTTTTTAAAGTATTTTATTAAAGCAGCTCCGGCTCTTCTCCTCTTCTCTCTCCGCTAGCTTCTGCTCTTTTGCTGGGTCTTATCCCCTCTCCGGGTCTTCTCCCCTCTCTTCTGCTCTTTTGCTGGGTCTTCTCCCTCTGTTCTTCTTCCGATGTTGACTCGACGAGATCTCCCGGTGTAATGCTGGTTTCGCCGTGTGCAATGACTTATCTTGGCATGGAGCGGGGCCACCCGATGACATAAGTTAGAGGACACTCCCCTTGTGATGTCATCACCCAGGGCATGTCCTCTAACTTGCATCATCGTGTGACCCCGCCCCATGCCAATGTAAGTCATTGCACACGGCGGAACAAGCATTATATCGGGAAATCACGTTGAGTCAGCATCAGAAGAAGGATAGAGGGAGAAGACCCAGCAAAAGTGCAAAAGATAGCGCAGAGAGAGAACAGCCGAAGCTGCTTTAATAAAATACTTTAAAAACCTGTATAGTGTGTTTGTTTATTTTTGACACATTTTTTTATTTAGGTGAATGGGTATATTCATTCACCTAGGGTGGGGGGGCCGTGATCTGGGGGGGCCCCTTGTTAAAGGGGGCTTCCAGATCACTATAGGTCCCCGCCCGCAGTCCCAGACAACCACTGGGCAAGGGTTGTCGGGAAGAGACACTTGTCCTCATAAACATGGGGGCAAGGTGCTTTGGGGTGGGGTGGGGCGCAGGGGCCCCCTCTGCCCCAGAGCACCCCCCCCCCATGTTGAGGGCATGTGGCCTGGTATGGTCAAGGAGGGGGGGGGGGCGCTCACTCTTCCCCGCCTTTCCTGACCTGCCGGGCTGCTTGCTCGGATAAGGGTCTGGTATGGATCTTGGGGGGAACCTCACGCAAAATTTTGTCGGGGTTCCCCTTCAATAGTCTCAGCACATGAGTCACACCGCAAGTTGGATCATCTTGATCCGACTTCTGGTGAGACTTCTATTCAAATCATTGGGCTCCCATAGGGAACCATTTATTTTGAATAGAATCAGAGAAACGCGGCTGAAAGCTAGCGTGGCTAAACGGGTATTGACGCCAATGCAAAACGCGAAAAAAAAAATCATTTTAATGCCGCTTTTTTCCTGGCGTCGATACTAGCTTTGCAACTCATTTTTTAAAACGTCCGTGGGCATGAGGCCTTATACTTACCAGAGCCTTATATCAATCCAGCGCTGTCCCTTAAAACAGCAGTGGGTCTTTCTGTCTCCTCACAGGGCAAATTGATAGCAGTGGGATACACTGGCTCCCGCTGCTGTTTACCCCATGTTCACACAGGACCTAGCTGCATCGTCTGTCTATAGAAGCAGGCAGTATGTCTTGGGATTGAGTCTGCAAGACACAGGAACAAGGCATTTGCCGAAGACAGCGGGGAACCCCAGAAAAGGATTAGGGCTGCTCTGTGCAAAAAAGGTTTACAATCCCTATAAGTAGCAACATGCAGTAAATACTATAAGTCATAACATGCTTACATTAGTTCAGTCCACACCATTGTCAGCCCAAGCACAAATTCACATATTGTACAACTTCAAGACATGATTTTGTTTATTGATATGTTACTTGTAAGTACAAGCCCAGCCCATATGATTCACAACATTCTTAATCACAGACAAGTCTAGAGCAGATTTATCTTCACATTGGATAATCGGCATGATACGTTACTAGCTTACAGCTGAATGTGATAATCCTCCAGCTGTTTTTATGCTGGGACGTGTAGGGGCCACTCCTCACATCAATAAGGAATTACGTTTTATATGCCCACAGGTTCAGTACCAGACATGCTTCTATACGTTGTGGGGTTAACATGTCTCCCAGCTTTGAAGTTTCTTTTTCAAAACCTAATTTATTTTTATTTATTTTTTCAGTAGATACCTTTGAAATAACTTTGGCAACTTTACCATTAAAGCCAAATTGGACTTTCAGTTTAAATCTGCAAACTACATTCCTGGTCTTACATTTTTCTTTAGAAAGCAGCCACAGACATAGTAGAAAATCCTGTCCCCTGCCAGCATACTGCAAAGAAGAACCCTTGCGGTCAGTAGGGAAGGTGTGGTGTCTCTGAAAAGAGAGGTCCGACACCCCCCTACTGAATAAGACATGTAGCTCTACTATCAGCAGAACTCCTGCTTTCTGTTGATTGGAGAACTCTTGCTCTGATGCCTCAGGGGGCATTCCAGACCTCTTCTGAGAGTACACTGCTTCCACACTGAGAACAAGGGACCTTCTGTGCAGAATATTGGCAGGAGTACAGTCGACCCCCAAAATTTGTGGGGGGTTACATTCTTTGAGCACCCGCAAATTGTGAAAATCCCCAAATTTTGGATGTGGTAAAAAAAATGCCTATAAATTGTTCACACAGGGGCTTCAAAGTCACCCGACTCCCATCCGACTCTGAAGCTGTCCCGTAAAGCGTGACTTCAGCGTGGCTTGCAAAACGACTTCTGTAAAGAAGTCAATGCAGGCTGCTCCAAAGTCGCCCCCAAGTAGTACGGGAACCTTTTTCTAAGTCGGAGCGACTTGAGTAGCTATTGGACCGGGCTTTAATGCCATTTCTGTTGTCCAAAGCAACTAACCAGTTTCTCCTAAGTGTCCTAAATAAAAAGGAAAGTAATTATGTAATCTAATGGGACGCTCGCACCATTCACTCATCCGTCTTGATTGCGGCCCAGTGTTAGCCCACTGCAGGCTGCTGTTTCTAAGATTGAATTCTTTTTAATTATGTATTCATGTGGACGACTCCAGTGACCTGATTTAGAACATGCAAGTGACTTTGTTGTTCTGTTACTTTGTACAAGTTAAGAGAGGAAAGTAGCCTGTATGTGATGGGAGGAGTGGACACAGCAAGTGCTATCTGTGCCTTGTTTAGTTATTTTCCAAGCCAGTCTGTAGAAAAAAAAGCACATGAATTGCCCTGCTGCTTGTTCTCCACAGCCCACATTTTGCTCTCGGCAGGGAAGGGTATTTTGCAGCCCATTTAATACACTCAAGCTTCTGGATCAATGATACACATTGAGAAATCTTTGATTTTTCACCTCTCTGCGTCTGAAAATAATAAAATGGTGTGTTGGCTTTCTGCGTGCTTATGGCAATTTCAAAGGTGCCTCTTGTCTTTGTGCACTTGGGCTTCTTTTAGCTTAAATACTAGTAGTAGCTGAAGCGATCTTTCTTATAAACATGTAATTTTACATCCTCTTGTGTCTGCTAATAAAGTCTAACACAAAAACATAAAGGAAAAGATTTTATTGTTAACCATATATTCAATTGTTGAAAGTGTGTAATTGGTCCATAATGTATCCAGGACTGGCTTGTTTTTAAATAGAAAAAGCAGTTTAGAGCATTCCGGTATTAAGAGGCGAAGATAGATTTTCTGCAAATCTAAAGCTATACATTTTACACTAAAGTAAAAAGTATTCCCGCGCTGCCTAGAATAGTATCCTAATTGCAGCAAACACCGAATGGATCAACCAAAAAAAACAATAGAATAAAAATCAATATGTGATGTTGCACTCTAGGTAGTGCCTAAATTGATATACAGAATATCCTTAATAACATACAGAATATCCTTAATCATACACACAAAATGCCAGAGGGCTACAACTATAAAGTGCGAGTGCTATGAATAGTGACAAAAGGTATCTATTCCGTGAGAACCAATGTAAGAATAAAATACATATATATAATTTTTTGAGTGAAGTTCTTTTTTTTTTTTTTTTTTTTTTTTTTTGCCACTTCAGCGAAGTATTTTTAGGGACTATATTTTCAACTTTTCAGTTCAAGTCTGTCCCAGTAAGTATTCACATCACTGTGGCTATATTTCCTTATTTAGTTCAAAAAAAAAGAGAAAATTTCAAGGAGAAATTCTAGAAGATACATCTCCTATAGAGAAAGGAGGGACAGAAGAAATACGGAAGTAACATAGTCCCTTCCCCCGTGACCCGCCTAAACCTACCCTCCCCCCACCCCCCCCCCCATTGCTCCCGTGCAGCCCCACCCGTTCCCGACTCCAGCTCCTACATCCGTGTCTCAGGTGCGCGTTCGAAGTCGATGTGCTATTCCAAGTTTAGCAAATTACTACCTAGGTAGTTTTTTGTATTTTTGCCCTCAGGTTCCCCACAATTCAGCCGCTTGAAGTGAGTACCTAAAGTTCACCCAGTCCTTCCATGTCTCCTCGAAGGTTTTCATCTCTGCTCCTTCACTATACTTTAAGTATTCAAGATTATAAATCTCGTTTATCTTACCTAGCCACTCTCGTACCGTAGGTCTCCTTTTGTCTTGCCAATATCTGGGGATGAGGCTTTTTGCAGCATTTAAGAGGTGGGGGAGTAACGACCTCAGATATACCTTCGTGGGAACTTTCCTCCCATGGTGCAAAAACACCCAGGGATCTAAGGGGATGTCTATCTTAAGGATCTTATTGATGATTTGCCCAATCTCCCCCCAGAATTCCATGATTACCGGGCACTGCCACCACATGTGCGCCATAGTCCCTACTCCTCCACAACCCCTCCAACATAGCTGTGACCGTCCCTCCCTAATTCTATGCGCTCTATCTGGGGTTATGTACATCCTTGTGAGGATCTTGTAATTCATTTCTGAGAGCTTGTAATTTACTGAAGTTGCGTTCACCCTTTTCATGATCCTCCCCACCTCCTGTCTGTCGATCTTAATACCCAGCTCTTCCTCCCACTTCTCCACGAATCTCAGGTCTCCTACTCCCTCCAACTCCCCTAGCGCTCTATATGTCTTGGCTATACCTCCTTTCCCTTTTTTCTCAACACATAGTTTCTCCAGGGGGAGTAGATTCTCTATCGGTCTGATTGGTTGCGGGAGTGAATTAACAAAGTGTTTCAGTTGGTAGTATCGCCAGGGATCTATTATCAGCCATTCATTTTTGGCTTTTAATTCAGCCTCAGTACACATCTTCCCCTGTATCATAACATCTTTTAATTGCAAATCCTCCTTTATAATCCACCTCCCAGACACCTCTTCTTTCCCTGGTGCAAAATAATCTGTATTTTTTAAAAAAATTAGTGGTGAATTGAACTCCCAGTGCTCTTTTTTGTGTACCTTGTCCCACATATTAAGTGTATGCTTTGTTATATACATTGTTTCTGTGCCTAAATTTCTATACTGTGGTGGGATCCAGACCATCTTGCTCAAATCCGCTCCACTCATACTTTTTTCCATTTTTACCCATAATTTTTCTTCATTATTTTTTACCCAATCTAACAACCGTGATAAAGCAATCGCAGAGTAGTATTTTCTAATATCAGGTGCTCCCCACCCCCCCTTCTTCCTGTCCTTTATTAATTGTGCTAATTTTAATCTAGGTTTTCTCCCTCTTCATATAAATCTTAAGAAAACAGTGCGTAGCTTATTGAAGTAGGTCTGAGGGATTGGAATTGGTATCATTTGCATTTTGTAGATGATTTTTGGTAAAATTGACATCTTGAATAGATTAATCCTCCCTCCCCATGATAATTGAGTGTGTGAGATTCTGTTAAGATCATTTTTGACTTCGTTGAGAAGTGGTATGAAGTTTGCGAGGAATAGAGACTCCTTAGTAGTGGTTATTTTAATACCTAGGTAATTGAGTTCTTTTGCCCCCCATTTAAATGGGAAAGACGTTTGGTACGCCGTATCGCTCGTACTTCCCTTTATTATCTCAAGCGTTTCTGATTTGGCCTGGTTCACTCGGAAATTGGACAATCTGCCGTACTCTTTGAGGGTCGCTACCAAATTCGGGAGTGAAATCCTCGGGTGCGTGATGTAGAACAGTACGTCGTCCGCGAAGGCGGCGAGTTTATACTCCTCTTCACCCACCTTTACCCCTCTAATATCCGGGTTGGTCCTTATCTTTGCCAGAAGGGGTTCTAAGGCAATCACAAACAACAATGGGGAGAGGGGGCACCCCTGTCTCGTACCATTGTACATTCTAAATGGTTTCGATAGGGTTCCATTAATTTTCTCTCGCGCTGAAGGATGTGAATATAAAGCTTTTATCCAGCTGATCAGTCTGTCTCCTAGGCCTATCTCCTCCAGGGTGTCCCAAATGAAGCCCCAGTCAACCCTGTCAAAGGCTTTCTCGGCGTCAATTGACAGGAGGAGACCTGGGGCCCCACTATCATGAACACCCTGGACTGCCAGTATCGTCTTGATGGCATTATCCCTCCCCTCCCTGCCTGGCACGAATCCCACCTGATCTGGGTGGATGACCCCATTAATTATTCTTTTCAGCCTGTCAGCTAGGATTTTAGCGAATAACTTCGTGTCCACGTTCAGGAGAGAAATGGGCCTGTAACTCGAGCAAAGCGTATTATCTTTTCCTTCTTTCCAAATTACTGTTATGCTGGCCTCCAATGCTTCATTCCTCATATCCCATTTCTCCCCTATTCCGTTCATATACGAACACAACCTGGGGATCAAGAGTTCCTGAAATTTTTTATAGTAAAGGGCAGTTAGGCCGTCGGGCCCGGGGCTTTTACCATTTGGGATTCCCTGAATAGCTTTCCTAATCTCTAACTCCGAGATGGGGGTCTCTAGTATGCATTTATCACTGTCTGTTATCCTGGGTAGCATTGCTTCCTTTAAAAACTTTTTGATTCCTGCACTTTTGCTGCTTTTGTTCTCTTGAGTGTTTTCAGTATTGATGGCGTACAGCCCTCCATAGAATTCTTGGAAGGTGTCTGCTATATCCCCTGATCTAAATCTAATTTCCCCAGACTTTGTCCTTATTTTTTCTACGTAGTTGTTATTTTTCTTTTTTTTTAGGGCCCTTGCTAATAACTTCCCCGGTTTGTTCCCGTTGATATATCTGTCTTTTTTCACTAGATTAAATGTCTTGCGTGTTTCCTGCTCCATTAGATCCCTCAGCTCTTCTCTTCTCCTCATCAATCTGGCCAGTGTCTCCCCATCTCCCGTTATCTTGTGTTGTTGCTCTAAACCATGAATGTTTTTTAGTAAGATATTCTTCTCCTTGGCCCTGCTCCTTTTTTTTTCGGACCCCACCATCATAAGTATGCCCCTTATGTAGGCTTTATGCGCCTCCCAAGTTGTGGCTTCAGATGTCTCCCCTGGTACATTAATTTTAAAATACATATCTAATTCCTCTTTGATTCTTTTTTCTACCTCTTTATCATGTAGAAGCTCCTCGTTTAACCTCCAGCCACTACTCTGTATTTGGGGCATCTCTGTAGTCCATTGGAGGCTCACCGGGGCATGGTCAGAGAATGTGATGCTGCCAATGCTCGACTCTGGTACCCCCTCTAGCAATCTATGTTCTACGAGAAAAAAATCTATTCTCGAGTACGTCCCGTGCACGTGAGAGCGGTAGGTGTAGTCTCTGAGGTCCAAATGCTGTGACCTCCATACATCCACCAGCTGAAGTTGGTGGAGCTTCCTTTTTAACTTTGACCCCCACCCTCCGCTCAACTCACGCACACGGGACGTACTGTCCATCCCTGGGTCCAGACACAGGTTAAAGTCGCCCGCTATTATGGCGCCCTCTCTCTTGAACTCCTCAAACTTGGATAAAACTCCCAGTACAAATTTTATTGTGTTCTGATTTGGACAGTATATGTTAGCCAAGGAGCAGGCGGCTCCGTTTATTTTGCCTCTTAGAAAAATATACCTTCCTTCCGGATCAGACCTTCTCTCCTCTAACTCGAACCTTACCCCTCTGGCAAACCCAATTGCGACTCCTTTAGCTCCCCTAACCGGGGAGTCCCCATAGTACCATACCGGAAAATCCCTGGAGTATATTTTTTGATGATTGTTAATACATAGGTGCGTCTCCTGGAGCATAGCGACATCGGCTTTTAAAAATTTTAGTTCGTTTAATATATTGGCACGTTTTATAGGGGCATTCATGCCTCTTACATTATAGGATATAAAATTGACCCTAGACATTATAAATTACTTTCTCTCCTTTTTTTTTTTTTTTTTTTTCCTTAACTTTCGGGTGTCTACACTTAGTAGGGAACTGGGCCACCCTTACCCCCTCCTCTCTAGTGCCCCCCCACCCCCCCTCCCCAACCCCCCATTCCCCTCCCAATCCCTCACTCCTCCTCCTCCCCCCCCCCCTTGCCCGCCCAGTCCCCCCCACCCATCCCACTCTCCCTCCCCCCCTCCCTCCAATTCGCCCGGGGTGGGCTATCCTTCCTCGGTCTCCTAGTTGAGTAAAGGAGAGAAGACGTAGGAAGAAACCGGTCCCCTTCTCCCATCTCGGACTGACCGGTTAACCCCTCTGAGGTTGAGCTCCGATGCCGACACTTGACGGGGCTCGTTTTTTCCCTCCCAGATGAATTTTGGGGGGAAGAGTGTCCCACCTCAGCACCGGTCCTCCCCTCCCCACCCACCCCCCCCCACCCAACCGCCCAAGGCCCCCTTCCTCTAATTAGGATTGTATGAACCAGTCACGGTCCCGTTTCTTTTGCTATAGCTGAATATTTAAATTAGTCTTCTTCTGGGATGGGTAACTGGTTGCCATGTTTGTGATTCGTCTGCGATTCCCCCGTTTGCCCGGTTTTCCCACCATCCAGGTATTTCTATTATTGGTAGGTTGAAGTATTTGCAAAATTTAGGCGTGTCTTCTGGGAACCTCAGAACTGACGTTCTTCCCTCTTTTCGCCCCGTTAGACATGCCGGGAATCCCCATTGGTATTGAATCTCATGCGACTTCATCTGCTCTAGTAGGGGTTTTAACGTCCTTCTCCTTGCTAGGGTCTCCACTGCTAGATCAGGGAAAATTTGCAGGGTGGTTTCCCCATATTTTAAAGGTTGGTTTGTTTTCAAGAAAGTCCTAATCTTTTCTTTTTCCTGGAAATTATGAAATCTCACTATGACGTCTCTTGGCACTTCTCCCGATATTTCGGCAGGTTTCCTCACCCTGTGAATTCTTTCAAGCTTGATTTTTTTATCTGAACCTGCTTTATTCACTATATGACCGAAGATGCTATTTATTTTTTCTTGTAGATTGTCATTTTCGCCTCTTGTCTCGGGTAGGCCTCTGACCCTTAAGTTCTTCCTTCGGCTACGGTTTTCTTGGTCCTCGATTTTATACAGTAGATTTCTTTGGTCTCTTTGCATCTCGGTCATCTGTGATTTAAGCCTTTTGATCTCCTCTCCTTGTGTCGTCAGGTTCTCTTCTGTGGCCTCCACCCTTTGCAGTAGGTGATTCAAACTTTCTTGCATTGATGCCATTTCGCCTTTTATTGACATTTCCAGTTTTGCGAACATTTCTGCCATTTCATCCTTTGTTGGTAACTGTTTTTTCTGTCGGGTCTCCATTATTGATTCGTCTAGCGGCGTCGCACCTCCTACTGGGGTCTCCGTCACAACCAGTTGTTTCTTTGTTCCGTTCCTCTGTGGGCTCGCTGTTTGTTTATTTTTTGTTCCAGACAAGGTCTCCGGGTTTTCTTTTGTCGCTTCTTGTGTCATGTATTTTCTTATAGTCCCCGGGCTGGCGCTCGCTCTAGGTGGGATTCCTGGGGTCCCTTTCCCGGCCTTACCCCTCATCTCCTCCTGTTTCCTAACTAAAGGTTTTACAGGTGTCCAGGTCGCTGATTAGCCTCTTCTTCCTATACCTCCAGTAGTTATCTAATGTTTATTGTGGGTAGGTATGAGGGAGAGGATCTACTCGATCTATTGTCAGGGCCCGGATCTATCTACTTTACTCCACTTCCTTAACACTAAGGCAAAGGTAGTTCTTTAGCTAAGCGGTTCAGTCCCCCTCTTCGTGCAGGTCCACTAAGTCAAGTGTCTCTACCGTGTTTAAAACGATCTAGTTACGGCAGGGAAGCACTCAGTGACACAGCATACCATGTAAAATTCCCCCACAGTCCTGCAAATGGATCCTCCCTCGTTTTCCCCTTATGGGCTTTCACAATCCTGCGTCCTAGATCGTGGACTTCTGTTCAGCATAGACTGTCACATTTGTTTTTTGTTTTTGTTTTTTTTCCTCCAAACTCACCCAGGGCGCTACCACTACTTCCTTCCTCCTGGGGTCGGCCGTCCCTCAGAAGTTTTATATATATTTTTTTTTTTTTTTTTTTTTTTTTTTAACCTTCTCCGCCGGTTTCCAGCCCTTTTCAGCGCAGAGATCCTCCCACTCAGTATATGCACCAATCCATAAGATATCCTGGATAATCAGGTACCATTACCGTTAAAAAGGACTAACTGTCATATGCGGACCCAGGAGGCCACCTGTTACATCCAAACACTCAAGATAAATATTTAAGCTTTATATACTATGGACGGATGAACTGCCGAGCTGTCCAAACAAGTTATACATATGCAAAATATTAATTGGAAGTCCGAAAAGCTTGGAAGAGGGCAGCAAGTGTAGATTAATTGCTATGTAGTTGTGGCATCAGGGTTTGATCAACACTGAGTAAAATGATTAAGTGATAAAGTAAAGGACTGGCCATAGTAAGGGGATACAATAGTGTCAGAAAATAATAATGAAGCGGATAATCAGGGAGAGATGAAATAGATGACACCACCGTTACTGCAGGACAGGTATGTCTGTGGGCTGGTTGGTCGGAGCCTATCTAGGCCAGGGATGGCTCACAAGGCTGCAGACCAAGGTATGTGAATGGCGCCTGCCTACAGCTGGGATGGAGAAGGCAGGATGAATGGTAAACTGACACTGTAGAACGGAGGCCTAATCATACATGCGGTGAGTACCCAAGTAAGACAGTCCCAGCTCAGGGGTGCAGAAAGGAAAGATCTCACCCTGTGTTGTTTGCCGTCTCAGTCAGAAAGTAGGAATTGTGGCTGTCGCCGTCTCCTGTTTGCGGAACTCCTTCAGTTAGATGGTCCGGTCCTTGCTGCCGCTGCACTGCCCTTAAGCTCCCTCTACAATTCCGGTTCGTTAATTTTTTCACCTGAGGGATCGGCGGGTATCCTACCGCTTGCGGCCAGCCTCGGGAAGACGGGCGGGGGGGTACATGGGGGGGGGCTATACGGCCGTGACTCCGATCAGCCGCATGTCAGGAGAGCCCGTGCTGCGCGCACCCAGGACGAGCTCGGCGTCCACACTAGCCCCGCCTCGACATCCGGCTCCTCCCTCGTTTTGAGTGAAGTTCTTGATAATATATATGAGTCCTTATAGTAGTGAGCTGAAATAGTGGCTGCTATAAGCAATAGCAGTAAGTGCAAATCCAAAGAAAATTATTAGTGACTTGGTGATATCTTCAGTTTAAATTACACCTCTGTACAAAGTGGTCCCTCCGAGCTTGCAACCTGACGTCACTTCCAGTGCCTATCTGCTTCAATGCGTTCACTGATGAAGTCACGTGATTGTGACGCTATGCGTCGGAGCAGATAGGCACCGGAAGTGACGTCGGGTTGCGAGCTCGTGGTGCTGTGTTTTGCTTGTCTGTTTTAAATGCAAGTACATTCGGCGCTTTGTTTTAAATAAGACACACTTTTTTAAACATACTTCATGATCTGGACATCCATTTCTCCTTCCCTCCTATGCATTTTATCGGACCTGGAGCTCTCTCCTTCCTGTTCACCAACAAGGTACTAAAAGGAAACCTCTACTAGCCGTGACAGGAATTTGGATTACCTTTGCCATTCTGGTATTTTCATATGCCGTTACCTTACGGTAGTAAGGTAAGGGACCACCTTGCACAGAGGTGTAATTTGCACTGAAGATATCACCAAGTTACTAATAATTTTCTTTGGATTTGTACTTGCTGCTATTGGTTATGGCAGCCACTATTTCAGCACGCTGCTATAAGAACTCTTTTTTTATTTTTTTTATTTTTATTTTTTTATGTAGTATCAAGAACTTCACTCATAAATTGTATTTATGTATTTTATTCTTACATTGGTTCTCACTTAATATATATCTTTTTGTCACTATTCATAGCACCTGCACTTTATATTGATTGCCCTCTGGCATTTTATGTGTATGATTAAGGATATTCTGTATATCATTTTGGGCACTACCTAGAACGCAGCATCACACATTGATTTTTATTCTTTTAATTGTTTTATTTTTTGGTTGATCCATTCAGTGTTTGCTGCAACTAGGATCCTATTCTTGCTATTCTAGGCACTGCAAATTTTAAGAGTCCCGTGCATTTTTAGTGTGGTTCAGGTGCAAATTTAGTGTCAAATTCGCACCTGGTGGCACTTGAACCACTGAATGGAAACCGCACCGGACTCTGCACCAACACCGGACCTGCATATTTGTGAACACAGCCTTCGTAATGATGACTGATAGGCCTGAGTGAAAGAACACATCCCTGGAAATTTTTAGGCCCTTTTTACACATGCGGACCATTCTGTTCATCAGTTAAGCCACATTTTTTCAAAGAAAAAGATGAAGTTTACTTCAGTTTGTTTTCCAATTTTCATCGTTTTTTCATCCTCCAGCTTGGAATCCCTTTTTTTTTTTTTTTTTTTTAATTCTATTTATTATATGAAAAGAATTACAAGACAAGAAGCCTATTGTGCGTACCCAGGCTTTAAGGTCACAAGGACCAACTATCATCCCACCCTCCACCCACTGCCCACCCCCTTGTGCAACACGCCCTTCCCCAAACATTAGGATGAGGACATTCCCACCTACAGCACAGGAAAAACACATATAGGGAGAGATAAAGTTGCTGTACACCCCGGATAATATAATATGGGAAAATTCCCCCAAAGGGGTTTTTAACAGCGAGGTGAATGAATAGTAAGTAATTCAAAAATAAATGATTCTTTATTCAAAAAATTTTATTGACATACAAAATTACCATTAAGGTTAAAATATGAGCTCGAAAAAGGGGTATACCCAAAAAAGTGCAAATGTTGCAAATACAGAAATATACATAGCATTACATAGCAAACATGTCAAATATATGACAGAAACTGACGCTTTCCGACCCATTTCATTAGGGTCTTCTTCAGAGGATAAGTTTGCTGCAAAGAGACTGCATTTAGCATATCAAATTGGAAAAATGCATAACTGATTATGTACATACAACAAAAGCCATCTTACATATTCACCTAGATGCATACGGGGATGGGGACCTCCCAATCGAAATTCCCATACATGCTGTCAGATAATCCTGCGTGATGATAGGCTAAAAGGCACCCCAAACTAAGGCGACACCCCACTGAGTGCGGCTTTCAGGGAGTCACACTTTGATACTCCTAAGGTCCACCAGGTCGGGTGGGCTCAACACCTGCGGCGGAATTCCAGAATATATATAAATGCAAAGAATATATAGTGTGTATATATAGTATTACTATTAAATTTTTACTATTCCAACATTTCAATGAAAGCAAACCTTAACCGAACACCTACATTATTTGGTGTAAGGCCCCTTTCACACGATCGGACCGTTCAGGTCCGCCTGTCAGTTTTGACGGCTGACCTGAACGGGCGCTCCATGTTAGTCTATGGAGCGTCGGATGTCAGCGGAGCCATGTCCGCTGACATCCGACCCGGTCCGATCCGCTGAAGAGCAGACGGGGGAGATCTGACGAAAACGGACACGCTGTCCGTTTTCGTCCGATCCCTCCATAGGTGGCAGCGGCGCCTGACAAGCCCCTCCCCGCTCAGTGAGCAGAGAGGGACCTGTCATCCGCCGGCTCAGCGGAGATCAACGGACCGATCTCCCGCTGAGCCGGCGGACCGAGGCGGGCTCTGTAGAAACGGAGCCCGCCTCGTGTGAAAGGGGCCTAATTGTTACACAATAACTTCCTTGTTTCCCACCCTCCTCAGATGCCAGATAATACTTCAGCCGTCAGCCAGCCACCCCTGCCAAACCTTATCAAACCTTATCAAATTTACGTTGACAACCCCACAGCTTAGAATCCTTAATCACTTGAGTCCCATAGCCATTTTTTCATGCAAAAACAGACTATTTGTCCGCTTGCTTCTGTTTTTGTATCGGGAAAAAAATAGGGTTTCGATCCATTCCAAAAAAGGAGATTGACTGAAGTGGATGTAAACTTATGTAAATGGATGAAAAAAAACACAAAATCCTGCGAGCCACCACTAGCCAGATGCCCAGTAAATATATAGAGAAAGCAAAGCTGCTGGCGTTAAACACGTCTCACAAATCGTGCAAACATGAGAGAATACTAGGCCACGCTATAAATATGATCTCATCAAAAATAATTAAAAAAGGTATTGGATCAATATAAAATACAGCAGCAAAAAATAGATTATTAAATTGAAAAGTGCTGTGCTAGGTATTATGCATTATACACCCAATAATTGGATACCAAACGCATACATAACATAAAGACACACAAATGTTGACCAATGATGAAGTGCCAGTAAATAATACATAAAAATTAAGGGAGTGGAAACTCAAATGCACAGTAAATATATAGTGCTAATGTGAAAAAACAATTCATGAAATTCAAAAAGTTCATAAGCGTCCCATATAATGTATGTGAAAAAATATATAAGACAAGTATTAAAGTGCTCATGTGCAAAGTGTCCTGCTGTGCATCTAATTAATACGCTGAGTAGTCCATGCATTCACAAAAACAACTTGGTAGCTGTTCAGATGTGCCAAGGTGTCCTCCCTTCAGTGATCCCCTAGGTAGTGAACGCTCACCTTAGAGTGTGCAACTTGGTGATTAAGCTAAGTCTAAACACGCATTAGAACCTCCCATTGGACGGGTGATCTGTCTATCAAAGTGCCCGGTCAAGGGGGAGGGGCAGTATGTGACGGCATGCAGTGGGGAACACACAGCTATTGAAATGAAAACTGTGATGTTCCCGCCGCTGTAATCAAACAGGCGGCGGCTCTCCTCTCTTCTACGATATAGGAAGCCCCCCTGATAGGCGGCACCAGGGGTGGGGCAGAGCTCAGGCCCCGCCCCATTCGGTATCGGCAACAATTCTCTTTCTTTTTTTTGCCGAAAGGGCCATTTTCGGACGATATGTTCCACTAAATACACATTTGAAATATGTATATGTGTGCAGTTTAAGAAGGTTTTAAAATCGTGTTTAGCTAGTTTTGTGTGCAATTTAAGAAGACGGGTTTTAAAATCGTGTTTAGCTAGTTTTGTGATTCAGCCACGCCTGCCAAACAGTATAGCGATGTAGGTGACCTCTACTGCACTTAAGCAATAGAGCTTGGTCACCTCCATCTGTGATTTGGTCATTGAAGAATAACTGGGATTGGTTCAGTACTGACCCTACACCTTACCCAGCTCTCCTGTAGAGGGGATTACAGGAGTCTGATACCACTACAATGTCAACTTTTTTGATAGTTCTAGGTGAAAATGCATTCAATTTATATATGGTTTGGAAATTTATATAGGCATCAAAAAAAAAAAAAAACTTTCAAAAATGCACGTACAGGTATGAAAAGCCTCAAACTTACACGTTTGGATTCTCCTGGTGTTTACAGGGCAATGGACTTTTCTCTGAAGTTGAAATGCAGTTAAAGGAGTTCTATTATCACAGCTTTCATTTTATAACATCGGCATTGTAACAGCAATACAAAGAATAGTTCATTTTAACAATCCAATACACAGTGCATCCAGAAAGTATTCACATCGCTTCACTGTTTCCACATTTTGTTATGTTACAGCCTTATTTCAAAATGGGTTAAATTCATTATTTACCTCAAAATTCTACAAACAAAATCCCATAATTACCACATAAAAGAAGTTTGTTTGAAATCTTTGAAAATGTATTAAAAAAAAAAGAAATTGCATGTACTTAAGTAATTCACAGCCTTTGCCATGACACTTAAAAATTGAGCTCACGTACATCTTTTTTCCACTGATCATCCTTGAGATGTTTCTACAACTTGATTGGAGTCCACCTCTGGTAAATTCAGTCCATTGGAGTCCACCTCTAGACATGATTTGGAAAGGCACATACCTGTCTATATAAGGTCCCACAGTTAACAGTGCATGTCAGAGCACAAACCAAGCCATGAAGTCCAATGAATTTTCAGTAGACCTCAGACAGGATTGTATCCAAGCACAGATCTGGGGAAGGGTACAGAAAAATTTCTGCAGCACTGAAGGTCTAAATGAGCACAGTGCAATTGGTAAAGAAAAAAAAGTTGTGATAGCGCTGCCCAATAGTGAACAATCAATCATTCATTCAAATAATAAACTCCTGTGCTATAAAATTGCTATAAACATTGATACATTAAAAAAGACATAAACACATATTGGGTAAATAAAGCACAGTGGCCTCCATCATCCGTAAATGGAAGAAGTTTGGAACCACCAGGACTCTTCCTAGAGTGGCCTACCTGGCCAAAATGAGCAATCTGGGAGAAGGGCCTTAGTCAGCGAGGTGGCCAAGAAACCCAATGGTCACTCTAACAGAGCTCCATTTTCTCTCTGTGGAGAGAGGAGAACCTTCCAGAAGAACAATCTCTTCAGCACTCCACCAATCAGGACTGTATGGTAGAGTGTCCAGACGGAAGCTGCCACTCAATAAAAGGCACATGACAGCCCGTCTGGAATTTAAAAGGCACATGAGGGACTCTCAGACCATGAGAAACTAAATTCTCTGGTCTGATGAAGCAAAGATTAAACTCTTTGGCCTAAATGGCAAGCGTCATGTCTGGAGGAAACCAAGATAACAAAGCAATAGCTACGGGAACTCTGTGCGTGTGTCCTTGAGCGGCCCAGTAGAATTGTACTCAAAAAGACTTGAGGCTGTAATTGGTGCCAAAGGTGCTTCAACAAAGTATTGAGCAAAGGCTGTGTATTACTTATGTACATGTAATTTTTTTTTTTTTTTTTTTTTACAAATTTGAAAATATTTTAAACAAACTTCTTTCACAGTGTCCTTATGGAGTATTGTTTGTAGAATTATGAGGAAAATAATTAATTCATTTTGTAATAAGGCTGTAACTTAACAAAATATGGAAAAAGTGAAGCAATGTGAATTCTTTCCGGATGCACTGTAAGCTTACTTGAAAAATCTTCTTTCATATTCAGCCTGTCTGCTGGCCACCTTCCTGGATTCCCTGCATGCTTTGCAGCTCCTCCTCTGCTGTTTACTTTTGGTTTCTAAGGACTATATATACCATGATACCTTGCTGTCTGCAAGCAGGGATTCCTATACTTTAACTCCTCTCAACACCTCTGTAGTTTAGAAGGCAGGCTCTATGAAATGTGGGTCACTGTTGTGCCTACTCACAGGGCTTAGTGAATACATGTCACAGAGTTCAGGGAAGTAAATGTGTGGGATTCCTCACATAGTAAGTTTACAAACTTCAAGTTTGTTCAGAATAATGGGAGTAGGCTAGAAATATTTGAAATACTATGACATTTTGACCATAGATACTTTAAGCAAACCTTTTGCATATGCTTGCGTGCATTTTTTTTTTTTTCAGATCGTGATGCATCACATTTACTTTTAAAGTATATTTCCACTTTTTGAGAACACAATACTATGTTTTGTTATGTCCCCATTTACACTGCCTACTTGGGAGAAGGTCTCATGTCTGAATGCAAAAATTATGTCAGTCAGTCTGTCCCAATAGAAAGGCTTAGGACAGGCAAAGTCTCCACTCATTAACATACAATGAAAGAAGCCCAGCTTCTAAGTCTTGAACCCGTTGTTAGGACAGAGTACTCAGATCTAGTTTACACCTATAATATCATCTGCCAGTACAGTACTGCAGATTAATTAACCACCTCAATACTGGGCACTTTTGCCCCCTTCCTTCCCAGACCAATTTTCAGCTTTCAGCGCTCTTGCACTTTTAATGACAATTACTCAGTCATGCTACGCTGTACCCAAATGAAATTTTTATCATTTTGTTCTCACAAATAGAGCTTTCTTTTGGTGGTACTTATTCAAGACTCCATTTTTTTTTTTTTTGCGATATAAGCGCAAAAAGAGCGGAAATTTGAAAAAGAAACAATGTTTTCTTCTTTCTGTTTTAAAAGAAATCCAATAAAATCCAATTTTGTCATGAATTTAAGCCAAAATGTATTCTGCTACATGTTTTTGATAAAAAAAATCCCCTTAAGTGTATAATGGTTTGTGTGATCACGGACATATTTACGCAAATGATCATGTACAGATGTGCGCAGGTGATCACGGACATATGTGTGCAGATAATCATTGGGACATGTGATTTTAGTGGAACATATGTGGGGGACAGCTTTTTTTATTATTTGAGGACGTGTTTTGGGGACGTGTGTGTTTTACATTATGTGGGGACATGTGTGTGTTTTACATTGTATGGGGACATGTGTGTTGACACTAGGTTGGTGATCAGTGAGTAAAAAGCTGTAAAAAACAGCTCATACTCACTGATCGTCAGCCGGCTGAAGCGATCCCCTCTCCTCTCATCAGCGACAACTTTTGTGTGAGGAGAGGAGAGCTGATCGCCTAGCAACTGGCTGTGTTTGCATCACATGACGGTTGTGATTGGACACGGCCGTCATGTGATCAGGAGGGCCAATCACAGAGCCCTCCTGCCGATCGGAGATGCGCCGTGTCCGGGTGACACGAGCGCATCGGGATCGCGCCGCTGCGCGGGCACGATCCCGCTCCTTCTGAGGGACGTTCCTGAACGTCCACTCAGGAGAGAGCGCCCACCCGGCCGTTTATGTACATTGGCCAGGTGGGAAGTAGTTAAAGTGGTTGTAAACCCCATTTGTGAAATTTGACCTAAAACATATCTGTAGTGTTTACTTATCTCTCTCCAAAGCTCTAAGTGATGTTTCTCTCTGGTGCTTCATTCCTCTGTTATCAGCAGAGTCATTTCTGACAAGTTCTCGGACACAAGATAACAGCAGCTAAAAATTTGTATTGGGGAGATAAGGTATTCAGGTAGATAAGCAGAGAGTTTGTCTATTCAGACTACAGCTCTGCATGTTCCTTCATTCCTCTGCCTATATGGAGGTTGGGGTCGTGCCTTTCCTCCAATCAGCTCACTCACAGTGTAAGTGCATACTCTCCACTCACTGCTAAAAGAGGAAGAAAGATTTCTATCATGATCTGCACTTTCCAAAGAGTGTAGAAAGAAAAAGACTGCAGATATACAAGTAAAACTTATGTAGGGAGATTTGTTTCATCTCTGTGTATCATCTTGGGCTGTTAACTTCACTGGGTATAGGAGAGGGTTTACATCCAATTTAAGGAAAACACAGCTCCCTCATAAACAAAGAAAATAAAGTTGGATTTTCAGCACTGGAATTATTAGAAATTAGGGAAGCAGCAGGCTTTTTTTACATTTTGCTGTCTGAAGGAAAATCTGTTACAAATATCAGTTAGGTGGTGTTATCCCAGTTTGACTGCAAAAGTGAAAAATATACTTTTAGGGTCAGTCCACTTTATGAATGCTGCACTTTCACCAGTTACCACAGAAGGGGTGGTTCATCCTCTTTCTGCACCCATCACCAGGAAAAATCCAAATTGGAGAGTGAGATAAACTTTAAATAAACCTAAGGGTCATTGAAACCTAAGGGTCAGTAACAAAACGGACCCAGAGCCCTGGTTCACATTGGTACGAATTGACATGTCAAATCGGCGGCAATTGCCGGCAATGGCACCGTCCTAATCGGTGCGACGCTGCATTTGTGGCGCCGCACCAATTTCAAAAAGTATTTTCTGTACTACTTTTTGTGATTTCGGGCTGAGATTTACATTGACATCTGTGCAGAAACCTGCACAAATGTCTCAGAAATCGGGACCGACATGCGGGAGTGAAATCATGCGAGTTCAGCTGAACTCTTACGGCTTCATTTCCGCAGCTCAGAACCTGGGCTTTGAGAGGAGTCAGTAGTGGTAAACTCCATGTTTCTCCATGAGACACAAGAGACAAAGTAAGAGAGTGATTCAGTATTGGGTGGATTGATCCTGCAATAAACCATATAATAAGAGCATATGTACAGTACCTGACCGCGAGATTGTGTTTCCAGCGCGATACCATCGCGCTGGTTCTCGGCGACAGGGTACTGTGAATGTCGCGCTGGCTCGCTCATCGGGAAAGGAAAACTTTGTTTTCCTTCCGCGATGAGTGACAGGCAGCGCTGACAGCTGTCTAGTATGAATCCTGAGGCGGGAACACCGCGCCAAATTTTAAATGAAAAAACCGGCGTGGGTTTCCACCTCGGAGGCATACCAGGCCCTTAGGTCTGGCATGGATTGTAAGGGGAACCCCCTATGCCGAAAAATCGGCGTGGGGGTCCCCCCCAAATCCATACCAGACCCTTATCCGAGCACGCAGCCCGGCCGGCCAGGAAAGGGGGTGGGGACGAGCGAGCGAGCGCCCCCCCCCCCTCCTGAGCCGTACCAGGCCGCATGCCTTCAACATGGGGGGTGGGTGCCTTGGGGGAGTGGGGCGCCCTGCGGGGCCCCCCCACCCCAAAGCACCTTGTCCCCATGTTGATGAGGACAAGGGCCTCTTCCCGACAACCCTGGCCGTTGGTTGTCGGGGTCTGTGGGCGGGGGGCTTATCGGAATCCGGGGGCCCCCCTTAATAAGGTGGCCCCCCACCCTGTGTGAATGAGTTTGGGGTACATGGTACCCCTACCCATTCACCTAGGCAAAAGTGTCAATATAAAAAAAACACACTACACAGGTTTTAAGAATAATTTATTAGTCAGCTCCGGGGTCTTCTTCCGACTTTGGGGGGTCTCCTTCCGACTTCTCCCGGTGTTCGGCCTCTTCTCCCGGTGTTCGGCCTCTTCTCCCGGGCCCCGCCGCTATCTTCTTCCAGCTCTATTGCCAGCGAGGGGCCCGGTCTGCTGCCGCTGTCTCGCCGCCACTGTCTCGCCGCCGCTGTCTCGCCGCCGCTGTCTCTCCGCTTCTTCTCTTCTTTTCTTCTTTTTCTCCGATGTTGACACGACGCTCTCTCCGGCTCGAATGCTGTGTGCGAGCTGCGGAGCCATTTATATAGGCGGTAACCCCACCCCCTTACGACGTCATGGTCCCAGCATGCGCAGGGACTCTGGGGCCACGCCCCCTTATGACGCCAGAGTCCCTGCGCATGCTGGGACCATGACATCGTAAGGGGGTGGGGTTACCGCCTATATAAATGGCTCCGCAGCTCGCACACAGCATTCGAGCCAGGGAGAGAGCATCGTGTCAACATCGGGGAAGAAGAAAAGAAGAGAAGAAGCGGAGGGACAGCGGCGACAAGACAGCGGCAGCAGACCGGGCCCCTCGCTGGCAATAGAGTTGGAAGAAGATAACGGCGGGGCCCGGGAGAAGAGGCGGAACACCGGGAGAAGAGGCGGAACACCGGGAGAAGAGGCGGAACACCGGGAGAAGTCGGAAGGAGACCCCGGAGCTGACTAATAAATTATTCTTAAAACCTGTGTAGTGTGTTTTTTTTATATTGACACTTTTGCCTAGGTGAATGGGTAGGGGTACCATGTACCCCAAACTCATTCACACAGGGTGGGGGGGCCGGGATCTGGGGGCCACCTTATTAAGGGGGGGCTCCCGGATTCCGATAAGCCCCCCGCCCGCAGACCCCGACAACCAACGGCCAGGGTTGTCGGGAAGAGGCCCTTGTCCTCATCAACATGGGGACAAGGTGCTTTGGGGTGGGGGGGCCGCAGGGCGCCCCCCTCCCCCAAGGCACCCACCCCCCCATGTTGAGGGCATGCGACCTGGTACGGCTCAGGAGGGGGGGGGCTCGTCCCCCCCCCCCCCATTTCCTGGCCGGCCGGGCTGCGTGCTCGGATAAGGGTCTGGTATGGATTTGGGGGGGACCCCCACGACGATTTTTCGGCATAGGGGGTTCCCCTTACAATCCATGCCAGACCTAAGGGCCTGGTATGCCTCCGAGGGGGAACCCACGCCGGTTTTTTCATTTAAAATTTGGCGCGGTGTTCCCGCCTCAGGATTCATACTAGACAGCTGTCAGCACTGCCTGTCACTCATCGCGGAAGGAAAACAAAGTTTTCCTTTACCGATGAGTGAGCCATCTCGGCGCTGGCTCCTGCGACGGGGCTCGTAGGTGTCAAATCTCGCCGAGAAGTGCGGCGAGATTGACACAATATCGCGGTCACCTACTGTACCTGGGAGTTCCTGGATTTTGCATTTGATCACAGCAGCAGTCAAATGCATGTATTTGAACACATACTACAGCAAAAATCTGCCTTTATCTCAAATACATCTCAATAATACATGCTGCACCGAGAAATGGTCAAATGCAGCCTTAGAACCCATTTACACCGTTGAGGTAAATGGAAATCTGCTAACCTACTGTATGTTTGACATGGGTTTCAAACACGGGAACAAGCCACTTGTGTACAGAAGCCCCTAATAGTGTGGAATTGAAAAGTGTAGATTTTCATTAGACCTTGTTTACACCGGTGCGGTTTGTCGTGCGATTTGACAGTTCCCAATCGCATGACAAGTCGCACCCCATTGCCGGTAATGGAGCTGTTCATATAGGGAAATCTTATAATGGATGCACCTGATCGTGAAGATTTTCCTTACTTTGTAGAGGCTTCCTCTCACTACCTGTTGTATCTCTGAGGCTGTAAACAACTATCTCCTTAGTGAGTGAAGGAAATCCCCCAAAAAAATGAGTGGGGGTTTACACATTCCCTACTTTATACAAAACAAAAACGGCTTTAATTATGATGGGGTCTTTTTTTTTACAATGCACACGCATTAATGCACATTATGCTATAAATTGGATGAAGGTGCTTCCTGTATAAGTCGGTTGGTGAGGAAAATAATGTTTTAGTAGCACAGGCAGTGCTAGCAGTTACCGTTAAAAGGGTTTCTTTTGGCTTTGTTTTCTTCCCGTATATGACACACTTGTGCAGGCAATGTTTGAGACAAACTGCTTGTGATGTTAGGTCAGTTGATGCAGTAGGTATTGGCAAAGGGATGTTTCTCTTGGCTGGAGACGTGAAGGGAAAGAGAATTTAGGTTTCTCTCTGGTTACAGAATAGCAAACAGAATTGCTATGGTGACTTGTTGCTAAAAAAGGTTTAGCTACCTCATAAGACATGACCTTAGAATAAGGATTTCCTCAGAGATGTGTTTGATGTATGAAATCCTTTAATTGGGTTTGTACCAATACGGAGACAGACTCATTCCAAAAGTATGCATGTGTTGGATAACCTTTTTATAGGCCAGCCTTTCTCCTCCTCCGTCCTATGAGTTAATTAACATTTCCTTTTTTCAGTCCCCAAAAAAAAAAAAAAGCATATGTAAATGGTTTATTAAAGAGAAAGCCCCTACATATACGATATCCATTTTTTTCTTATGAAGATCTTATTGAATAGAAAATAGCAATTTACTATTTGTGAAAAACACCACTATGTACAATGCCATTGTTAATTTCTCCTTACGTTCCCACCTCCTTCTGGTGCGACCATCCTGTCAGAACTATGGATTGTGGGGATGGCATAGTGGTTAATTGGTTAGAACTCAATTCATTCTCATTATTGCTGTCCCCTCACTTCCTCTCCTTTGTCACTGGGAAAGAAGGTGAAATGAGATTCCTTCAAGATGCCAATCAAACATATTTTTTTTTTTCAGTATCTCCTGGTTGGACACCACAGCTAGGTCAAAAGGTGATTTGGGGAACGACTAGGTGAAGTGGACAGGAGCAGGTTTGAGAGACTACAGCACATTAGTAGAGGTCTAGCATAGACCATTCTTTTACATTCCAGTTGTATAGTGTCAAACACCTACACTTTAGGAAGCTTTTTGGATGGGGGAATTTTTTTAGAGCACATTCTGGATCTGTCCAAGTTTAAAGGTTTCGTACCGCAATTTTTCAGATAATTTACACGGTGTTAAGCCTAAGTATACTTTAAAGATCATTTTGTTACCCTCCTGAAGAAGCAAGCCAGGTGATCTTCTGAATCTTAGCCAAAGTCGTAAAGAACTGTCTTCAGGAAGAACAAGGTGGTCGTGGAAGAGATAGTGTGGCCGACCTGAACTCAACATCATTGGGGTTTTTTTAGGATTACACGAAGACAGAAGTAACTGAGACAACCTATATACACGCAAGAACTATGGTTAGTTCTCCAAGACTTTTGGAACAACCTACCTGCTGAGTTCCTTAAACTTTGTATACGTATAAGTGGACCCAGCAACAATGTATTCAGTTTTTAAGTCAAAGGATACACACCAAATAATTAATTTTTATTTTTTTCTGTTTATGCACTTTGTAGGTTAATTGATAAAGAAAAACTATTTAATGCATTTTTTTAAAAGCATCCTCATTTTCAGCATTTTTTTCACACATACTCAAATATTTTGCGCGGTACTGTAAATATCTTTTGATATCTGCAGAGATTCTAACCCAGACTGTCCACCTGTATTAAAATATAACAAAAAGTGGAAGTAAAATGTTGAAAGGTTAGTGGGCCATGCAACTGTCTGCTCAATGTACATTGGCAGTTAATTCTAGTCCTGAGAAAACTAGAAATGTTTTAAAGCAGCATATTTTTCCTCTGTCCATTCAGGTTACATAGGACCTAATGGATGGAGTTTGAATTTGCTGCTAGGAAGTAGAAACTAGTAGGCCCGTTCACTCTAGGTGTGTTGGTCTGTGCTGGGCAGCCATACTTGGTCAAGTTTCAACGCATGGACAAGACAAATTTCCTTATGTCCTATTTGTTCAGTTCACAATACTGCGCTGTAATGGGGTGAAAAGAAGTAGAACATTATTTTTTTTTTTTCCCATCAACATGTCTTGATCCTACATCCCATTGCAAAGAGCTGTGGTGAAAAGACACAAATGGAATGCCATTTTGTGACATTCCAATAAAGTTGGGGTGAAAAGTGCGAACGTTATAATCTGAGCATTGGCACTGCACTCCACAGAGCAAACCTGCAGCTGCGTTACAATGTGAAACGAGTCCTAAGAAATATACAGTTTTATGTCTTACCTGCAGATCTTTGAAGCATACAATTTTGGTCTCCTCACAATATATAAAACCATTGCCTATTTTTGTTGTTGCATTATAGACATGGGTGGTCTCTACTTTAATTTGAGAAGTAGAAGCCTAGGGTAAAAAAAACTAACTTTTCTTTCCTTTTAGGTGGTTATGTTAAGTGATTTCCATACTTGGGTAAACTGCATTATCATTTTATTAACCTTGTTCTGTCAGAAAAACATTTAAGCTGCTGCAGTTTTATGGTCTCATTTGCTCTTCAGAGATTCAATTCTAGCTTATAAGGTTTGCTCCCAACACCTCCATCTGTTGTCTTGCTTTCACTGAAATCAAGTGGTAATTTGCTTCGTTAGCTGGGTAGCTTCCTTCCTCAGCAAATCAAAGTGCAGCATCATCATCAGAGTGCTTATGTGTTCTGCAGATAGAATACATGTGTGTTGTAGACGTGAATGGACAGTAGATGGTTTTGCATGAGATTTGTATTTATGGAATCGGCAGTAATAACTGACACACAGGTTGAATTATAAAAACAAAGTTGACAGAAACGACTTCCTACCAGTAGCTGAGCCATACTATGACTTTGCATTGCCACCTAGTTTGTCATTAATCCTGTCCTGCAAAACAGTTTTCCTGAATATGGTTCCACTATTGGAGTGTCCTGCTTCTTGATAAATCGGCCTTTTGACAAATGCAGCGGGAGACCTTCTCTCTAATACGCTGACATCACTGTCTGTTTTTCCCACAGGCACTGCTGAATACCCAGAGCAAGCTAAGAACACTAGTACCAAATTTCACTTTCAACCTGGGCTTTTCGGGAAAGTTCTACCACACAGGTAAGTCATTTCTTGAAAATATTTTTATTTGTTATAAGTGGGGGCATGCAGCCTTGCCTTTAATTTGAATGTTAAAAATTGGAACTTTTGAGAACTACTAAATCTTAATGTGGCAGAAAAGCATGTCAGATAGTCTAGTATTAGCAATCTGGATTTTATAGTAAACAGTGGATCGCCGCACTGTGAACATAGTATTGTATCGTTTTATTGGAGTTGGTGCCGGAAGGTTGTCATTCCGAATAACAACATTTGGTAGCCAAGGAGTTCCTGCACATCATTACGTTTTGCATTTTATTGTTATTTTCACATTGTGTATTTTTGTAAGTAAACACGTTTGATGATCAGAGTATTGACGGGGATCTTGTGAAGCCATTCAGTGGGGTCCAGTAGCTATAACCTATGCCCTTGCCTAGAATGTTAATAATGTTGATGTAGTGCACATTGGACCTATGGAATGCTGGGATTTGTGTGGCTGGCTCTATATAGCAAAATACTTGGTAAAGAAAACCTTGGTATATATGGTAAACATTCTGCCTGATAAAGCCATTTAAGAAGTGTAGGAAAGTTTCAGATTTTTTTAATGACAAGCAGGGGTAATTTGAGTACTTACTAAAAGCAAAGGAATGAAGAAAATACTAGTACAGAGTTTAAAAATGGGGGGGGGTTGAATACAGGAGACCAAAGGAAAAATATTGAGGGAATTTTGAACGTGGCCTCATTTGTGTAGGTACAGTGCTGTTAAAAAGTATTTGCCCCTTCCTAATTTTTTTTTTTTTGCATATTTCTCACACTTAAATGACTCAGATCATCAAACAAATTTTTTTTTTTTTTTTTTTAAATCAAATCATTTTTTATTGATTTTCCCAATTTTACATTATTCAACATACCCAGTAAAAAAAACTACAAACATTCGTGTACATATAATCCCATAACACAATCCATATCTCTTAGCTTAACCCTGCTATATTCCCCTTTCATTACAATTTACTTTCCCTTTACCCCCACCCCCCCAACCCACCCCCCCTCCCCCAGTACCCCTTCGCCCACCCACCACCCCAAACTATTACTTCCGGTATAATAGCCATGACTTAAATTTGGCAAAACTTGTTACCCTATTATAAACCTATTGCGTGTACTAATCCCTTCATGATTCAGTACCCTATTCCTTATTTTCATACCCATAATAAGGTTCTATATTTCGTCATTACTTCCCTGACACCATGGGCCCCATATCCTTATAAACTTCTTATAACTTCCTCTCCTAGTATAAATCACCCTTTCTGTGCCAATTACTGTGTTCATTGTGTTAACCCATTCTACAGAAGAAGGGGGCACTGTTGATAACCATGCTTTCGCGATTAGTTTCCTCGCCTGGTATAGACAACGTACGATTGCTATTGCTCTATGGCCTTCCCCAGCGCTTTTACTTATTAACCCCAGCACGCATATCTTAGCCTCGCGTTCCAGTCTTATCCCGAACCTGGCATCTATAATATTTAGGATCTCAGTCCAATACCTGACTAGCTTCGGGCATCTCCACATTATATGAATAAGATCGCCCGTCTCTAGGCATCTGGGACATTTATCATCTGGTCTTCGACCAAATCTATGCAGTCTCTTGGGGGTATAGTAGGCTCTGTGCACGAGCAAGAGGTGCGAGGCCCGCTGCGACGGAGAGAGGGACACCAGTGGGCCAAGCTCCAGAATTCTCTCCCACTGATCATCACTCAACTCCCCCACATCAGTCCCCCACCTCTCCCTCGCACCCAGAAGTGGAGCTGATCTAGTTGCCCTAGCCATTAGATGGTCGTAGATCCCCGATATTAATCCCTTAAGGCTGGGCGCCTTCACCACCTTACTAAGTAGCGGTATGCTACTCCATTCCAATGCCTTAGTCCTGAGTTGCTTGTCTAATGCATGCCTGACCTGGAGATAAAAGTAAAATGTTTCTTTAGGGATTCCGAACTCCGCTCTCAGGTCCGAAAAAGACTTTAAAATATTACCATTAAATATTTGTACCAGCCTATTTAACCCCAACCGATCCCAGATCTTATTTTTTTCCATAGCTTTTAACTCCTGAAGTTGCCCATTCTGCCAGATGGGTGAGAACTCCGTAACACCCCTATATCCCATTTCAATCTTTACTAACCGCCAAACCTTCATGACCAATTTATATGTTGG
The DNA here is from genome assembly GCA_037952925.1 of Lithobates clamitans. Taxonomy (NCBI): domain Eukaryota; kingdom Metazoa; phylum Chordata; class Amphibia; order Anura; family Ranidae; genus Lithobates; species Lithobates clamitans. The sequence goes on along the minus strand of JBBGZY010001057.1, from coordinate 2,341,729 downwards.
AAATGGGGCTCCTATAGATCCGGCTTCCAATGCACCTATTAACGATTTATGCGGGCTCCCTGATAACATAATATTTACGCTGGAATTAACCTCACCCCTACATTCGCACCCCCCCAAATGTTGCAACTGGGCCGCCAAGAAGTATCTGAATGGATGAGGCACCGCCAATCCCCCCTCCTTGTTAGGGCGCTGCAAGGTCTGGAGACTAATCCTAGCCTGACCCTTCTTCCATATCAATTCACGGAAGAGAGAGTTGATTTTTAAGAACCAATCCCTCCCTATCCAAACCGGTGAATTGTGCAAAATGTACATTAGTTGTGGCATCCAGATCATCTTTAACAGGTTTACGCGTCCCGCCATGGACAGGGGGAGTCGACACCAGATATCTTTCTTCTTTTTAAACTTTTCCAATACCGGAGCTAGGTTGTCCTTAATATACTGAGTTGGGTTATTAGTTAATACTATGCCCAGATACTTGAACTTCTCTACCACCCTGAGACGAGGAATCCCCTGAGGGGGAGAACCGGAAGTCGAGTCAAGCGGCAGAAGTGTAGACTTCTCCCAATTGATTTTTAGCCCCGATATCCTCCCAAACCCTTCCACCAATTGCATCGTCTTTACTAGTGATGGCCCCATGTCGCCCAGAAACAACAATACATCATCAGCGTATAGTGCTATTCTTTCCTCAGTCCCTTTTCTTTTATAACCCTGCAGACCTGAAGCCTTCCTTATAACCTCTGCGAAAGGCTCCATTGCCAGGGCAAATAGCAGGGGTGACAAGGGGCAGCCCTGCCTAGTCCCCCTCTCAAGAAATATCCTTTCTGAGTATGTATTATTTATTTTTAATCTAGCGCTGGGATGCTGGTATAGGATCTTAAGCCATTTAATAAATAGAGGGCCGAACCCAAATTTCCCCAACACCCACCATAAGTATCCCCATTCCAGGGTGTCAAATGCCTTGGCGATATCCAAGGACAAGACAGCCCTGGAACCCACATTCTCTACCGGGGTCTGGAGATTCAAATAGGTTCTTCTTATATTTTTACTGGTAGACCTATTCTGCATAAATCCGGACTGATCCGGGTGGATCAAAGAAGATATACATTTATTCAGCCTGGATGCCAAGACCTTTGCCAAGATCTTGACATCCGTGCCCAACAATGAAATTGGTCTGTATGACGATGTGTCTAATTGGTTTTTCTCCTCTTTCTGAATCAATATTATAGTAGCTTCCGACATTGACAAGGGCAAACTACCTACTGCAGCTGACCAATTCAATGCCTTCAGCAGCTCCGGGGCCAGCACCTCCCCATAACGTTTATAAACCTCAGATGGCAATCCATCGGGGCCTGGGGACTTTTGATTCGGCATATCCTTAATTGCTTGTTCAAGCTCCTCCAGTGTTAACGGTGCTTCCAGACTATTCATGTCTGTGTCTGACAACACCGGTAAGACAGTATCTTCCAAGAATTTCTCCATCACTATTTGTTCCGGGCAATGGCGCGTTTTATATAAATCTCTATAGTATTCTGCGAATGTTTGGGTAATTACCTCAGGGTCTGATGAAATATTCCCTTCATTAGTTTTAATCATGGGGATTATTGAAGAGGGAGAATTAGTCTTGGCCAGTAAGGCCAGCGTCCGACCCACTCTTTCCCCCTCCTCAAAATATCTCTGCCTCTGGAAGACCTTTCTGTTTTCTGCTCTTCTAATTTCTTCCTTTTTGAATTCCTGTTGTTTCACTACCCAGAGTTCTCGATTTTCAATAGTTGGCTCCGCTATGTATTTTCTTTCTGATTCTTGGACCTCTTCTCTAATCAGCTCCCCCCTTGCCCTTGTCTGCTTCTTTATTTTCGATATCTGCTGTATCAAAAGTCCTCTGAGATATGCTTTCAAGGAGTCCCAGAGCACACCCCCCGAGGCAGTGCCAGTGTTGAATTCGATAAACTCTCTCAAACCTACACTTATTTCATCCCCATTCCCCAATAACCCCAACCATGCTGGATTTAATGCCCATATTCTCCGGCCTCCATTATCTCGCTTACATATTGTCAGTGTCAATGGCGAGTGATCAGACACCCCCCTGGGACGATATTCAATTCTACCTATTAAGGGGTGGGCTTCCTGATTACCAATGGCCATGTCTATACGGGAGAGAGTGTGGTGGGTCCCTGAGAAGCAAGAATATTGTTGGCAGCTAGGGTTACGCACTCTCCACATATCACTCCAACCGACCTCCTCAAGGAACTGTACCAGCCTTCCCTCCAACCCCCTACCACCCCCAGGCCCAGGCGGGAACCTATCTAACCTACTATCAAGCACATTATTAAAGTCTCCCACCATAATGAGCGGGACCTCTCTCTTATCCTCCAAGAACTCCAATAATAACCACAGAATCTCCATCTTAAATGGTGGAGGGATATACACATTTGCTATAACCAGTGGCCTACCCTCGATTAAACAGAACAGAAAGATAAAGCAACCCAAACTATCAATATTGACATCCCTGCAGGAAAACGTCACTCCTTTCCTGATCAGGATACTCACTCCCCTCGAGTAGGAGGAGTACACTGAATGATATTGTGTCGGAAAATTTTTTTTATTCTTAATAGATAACTTAGTCTCATTAGTCAAATGAGTTTCCTGCAGGCATATCACCTCAGCAGCACAAGATTCTAGCTCCTGGAATACAATAGCTTTTTTCATAGGGTCACCCATCCCCCTAATATTCCAGGAGGTTAAACCAAATGCTCTATTCTGCATTCCAATTAAACATCAATATAGACAAATACCAACTAAGGGAGTATCGGAGTAAAATTAGATTTTTGTTTTTACATATCGTGGCCAGGGCCACAAGGTGGCACTGTTCTAAACCCCTATCTTTTATAAAAAAACTGAAAAAAAAGAAAAAAAAAAAAAAAAAAACCAAACTCCCACCTCCAATCTGATGATACCACTTCACCACATGTGCCCTTATTCCCCTTAACCTTTTAACCTTTTGACGCATCTCGTCAGTACTCCCTTTCACCCCCTTCAGTGCTAAAGTTGTGAGGAGGGGGCCGCAGGAGCCCGGGAGCGAACTACCACCACACCCCGCCCCCCTCCCAATCCTGCCCAGGTCAATATTCCTAGTCCTATTAGTGTTTATAAACTTCACGTGTTTACCCTTCATTTCTTTCAGTTTCAAACAATTTTTTAATGGTGAAATGTGCAGTTTTGCCTTTTTTTATTGCAACTATGATACCCCTTTTTATAAGTGATCCCTTCTCCTCCCCCCCTTGCCTGACTCGGCTTGCCCTAGGGGCCTTCCTTGTGACCTTACTAATCCCCTCACCCCACTTCATCCGTCCCCTCCCCCCTCCCAATCCCCACTCGACCACCCCCTCCCCCCCCCCAACCCCAACACCCCCAGGACCCATAGGACCCTGGTCACCAACCTAAACCTCACTCTCATTACAACTTTTTCCACCCATCCCTCTCCCTCCCAACCCTTGATGCTGCACCCCAGAAGAAATAAAGAGAGAGAAAAAAAAAAAAAGGGGGAAAAAAAAAAAAAGCAATACATTCAATTGCACCTATGCAATAACATCATTATAAGTTCTTTTTGTTCTCTTCAAACCAATCCGTGACTCCCTTGACAGATTCAAAAAAACGAATAGACCCTAGGGCCTCAATACGCAGTCGTGCTGGGTATAGCAAAGCATATGGTATATTATAGTTCCGCAGGGCCCGCTTAATGTCCAAAAAACCTGCTCTTCTCTTTTGAAGGTCTGGAGAGTAATCTGGATAAATCGAGATTTTAACCCCATTAAAGAAAATGTCCCCCTTCTCTCTCGATTTTTGCATTAAGTTCAGCTTGTCTTTGTAATTAAAGAACCGCAGGATCATGGGTCTTGGACGATCTCCGCCATGTATTGGTCTGGAAGGCACTCTATGAGCACGCTCAATGGAAAAAAACTGTGAAAAAGCCTCAGCCCCAAAAACCTCCTTAAGCCATCTTTCCATGAATTCTTCGGGCCGGGAACCCTCACTTTTCTCGGGGAGACCCATCACTCTTACATTTTGTCTTCGCGACCTGTTCTCCCATTCATCCAGTTTAAGCTTATTAATATCCAGCTGAGCTTGCATTTTAATAAATTCCTGCCGCATTGGAATTACCATATCCTCTAGTTGGCTAACCCTTTCCTCCGCACCTTTAATTCTCTCCACTGCTTTCTGAAGCTCTTGTTTAATAGTGCCAAATTCTTCGCCTAGAGCTTTTAATTCTTCCCACATCCCGCTTATCGAGCTCCTGCAAGCATTAACAGCGCATAATACCTCTTTTAAGGTAGGTTCCTGTTCACTGATTCCGGTTGCATTAAAACTGCTATCCCCTGCTTCTCCTGGGTGCCCCCTCTCAGGGCTTCTTTTATTTGCTCTTCTTGTATTACCCGTCAGGTTATCAGGACCTTTCCCCAGGCTTTTTCTTTCCCCATGGCCCCCTACCGACATCTTCCCCGAGGGTAGCTGAATACTTTTATTAGGGGACTGCATTGAGCTATGAGCAAATTTTTCAAGCTTCGCAGCAGCTGCTGCTGCAGCCACATTTTGAGTCCCCTTTTCCTTTTCTTTAGTTGAACGAGTAGATTGGGTAGGCATACTTTCCTGGGGCTGCTGTTATTGATCCACCCCCTTCTTCTCAGTCAAAACACGCTGGGAGCCTTTAATAACTATATAGCCCGCCGGGCTGACCTAGCTATCAGCCAATATGTCCTTAATTATTAGATAACCGGTCTCTTAATAGGAGACAAGTCCTAGGCACCCTGCTATAACAGTCCCCGGCACTTTGCTTTATAAATATATAGAATTCAAGTTCTTTACCTCTCTCCGGTTAGCTTAGAGGATGAGTGCTTTCAGGGGGATGCAGACTACTCACAACTGGATCTCTCACACCCGCTGTCCACCGCACCGGATCTCCTCACTTTTAACATTCAGCGTCTGAAGTAATCTCTGCCGCTGCTCTGTCACAGATCTGGCTTCCTCAACTTACTCAGGCTCTCGCGATGTCTGCAGTACGTCGCTAGGCAACCAGGCACAACCACAGTCACGGCGGCGGTATTTGTCCCGGCGCTCCGATCCGTTCGGCAGCACAGCAAGGCGGGTACTCCTTCCCGGTCCCCTCTCCCATCAACCCGGCCACTCAGCGTTCCATCCCTCCGTCAGGAACCGAATTCAGCCTTCAGTAAGTCACAGGCAGGAGCCGGGATCTTCAGAGGGTATTCACGCGGCTGGGTAAGTACAAACGGCAGCCCTAGTGCAGCATCAGGGTTGGAGCCAGAGAGAGCTCTCACTCACTCACTGCTCACACCTGCATCCGGTCACGCCCCGAGGAAACAAATTTTAATATTACACAAAGATAACCCGAGTAAATCCAAGATGCAGTTTTTAAATTATTTCATTAAGGGAAAAAAGATGTTCAAACCTGCCTGGTTTGTGAAAAATTGCCCCCTCCCATTGCTGAATCATGAATGAACTGTGATTAACTCCAATTTTTTGGAAAGTGGAGTTAAATTTCACTTGCCACACCCAGGCCTGATTACTCCCGGACCTGTTGAATCAAAAAATCGCATAAATAGAAGCTGTCTGACAAAGTGAAGCACGCTAACAGATCACAAAAAGCCACATATCATTCCACAATCTAAAAAAAAAAAATCAATAACAGAATAGAATCATGTATCGGTCTAGGAAGGGTTTCAAAGCCACTTCTAAGGCTTTGGAACTCCAGTGAACCACAGGGAGAGCCATTATCCACAAATGGAGATGACTTGGAACAGTGGTGAACCTTCCCAGGAGTGGCCGGCCTACAAAAATTACTCCAAGAGCATGACGACGACTCATCCAGGAGGTCATAAAGGCCTCACTTGCCTCAGGTAAGATCCGTGTTCATGATTTAACAATAAGAAAGAGACTGGGCAAAAATGGCATCAATGGGAGAGTTCTAAGGCCAAAGCCACTGCTGATCAAAAAACACAAAGGCTCATCTCACATTTACCAAAAAAGTCTTGATTATCCCCGAGACTTAGGCAAATATTCTGTGGACTGATGAGACAAAAATGTAACTTTTTGGAAGGTGTGCGTCCCATTACATCTGGGATAAAACTAATACAGCTTTTAATAACAAGAACATCATACCAACAGTCAGACATGGTGGTGGTAGCATGATGGTCTGGGGCTGCTTTGCAGCTTTAGGACCTGCACAACTTACCATAATTGATGGAACCATGAATTCTGAACTCTACCAGAAAATCCTAAAGGAGAATGTCCGGCCATCAGTTCGTGACCTCAAGCTCAAGTGCACTTGGGTTATGCAGCAGGATAATGATCGGAAACACAACAGCAAGTCCACCTCCAAATGGTTAAAACAAAGCAAAATTTAGGTTTTGGAGTGGCCTAGTCAAAGCCCGGACTTAAATCCAATTGAGAAGCTGTATCATGACCTTACACAGGCCGTCAAGGGTGGCACAATCAGTTATTAGGTTAAGGGGGCAATTACTTTTTCACATAAAGCCAGGCAGGTTTGGACAGCTTTTTTGCCTTAATAAATGAAACCATCATTTAAAAACTGCGTTTTGTGTTTACTCGGGTTATCTTTGTGTAATAATAAAATTTGTTTAATGATCTGAGTCATTTAAGTGTAACAAATATGCAAAAAAAAAAATCAGAAAGGGACAAATATTTTTCACAGCATTGTATATGGTGATGTTTAATATTTATATATATATATATATTTTTTTTTTAGGCACAGATGAAGAAGATGAGGGGGATGACATGCTGCTCATGCACAGGAAGGAATTCTGGTGGTTCCCACATATGTGGAGTCACATGCAGCCTCACTTATTCCACAATGTCACTGTACTTGCAGAGCAGATGAAACTCAACAAGCAGTTTGCTTTGGTAATATAATTTATATAACTGTAGTCTAGATCTTTTTTTGGGTTACCATGTGCTTAAGAATATATTACGGTTTCTGAAAAAACATACATAAACATACAAAACATAAACTGCTATACCTGGAACTCCTCCAACTGCCCCAACATACCTGGAAGGTCACAAACTAATTGTTTGGAAGTATGGGTATTCATTATTAGGCTTCTGCTTTCCAATTATTTTCAGGTGGTAAATAAATGGGCCAAGGCAATATGGAAAACTTTCTCTTCTAACCAAGTTCTGAGCTAGGAGACTCGAACAATACTAAAGTTTTTTTTTTTTTTTTTTTTTTTTTTTTTAACTGTGACCTATATTCAAAAACCAAATTTTCAGTCAGTGGATTTGAGTTTTCCTTTTTAAGAAATTTCATCCTAGTACACTCATGCTTGGGTATACGTATCATTGTCTGACCCTTTGAAACTTACTAAGGTTCAGCAACCCATAGCAACTAACTATCTTTCATTAATTTGCATGCTCTGCAGGTGCTGAAAAGTAGAATCTGTTTTTTAATGGGCTGATAAGAGAAAAAGAAAAAACATAGGGATGCAAGAAAAAAGCATTCTTTGCAAAATTAGAGAACCCGTAGCAATCAAATTTCTTGTTTAAGTTTCCCAGGTGAAAAAAGAGAAAGCCCAATTAGCCTCCAATGGCTAATTCTCCAGTTTTTCTGAACTATTAGTTCCTTGCTTTTTAATGAACTGCCCACAGTATTTATATGAAGAGAATCCAATAATGTTGTGCTACATCTGTACGTTATCTACTTTAGGTTGGCCATGAACCTATAATAAACCCATAAAGCAAGCAATGCTAATCATTTTTGAATATGGTGATGTTTATCTGGGTTCATTAACACACAGGGAGGCTTTACCATCATGTTATAATATCTCCCTGTGAGCAGGTATTGACCCAGTTCTCTTCTAGGGGTAAAGACCCCTAAGCATTGCACAAGCCCCACTGTTAACTTTAAAGCGTTTGTTAACCTCAACTTAAAAAAAATGGATCCTGTCCCTTTTTAAAGCATGTTATACAGCCCAGTGCTTGTGCTGTGTCATTTGGCCCCCTGTATCACCTGAAAATACCTGGCTGATCCTGCTAGTTTCTGCCCTCCCCCTATAAGCTGACCACGCTGCTGAGCCCTGACACTGTGGTCAGCTTATGTGCCTCCTTTTGCAGCTCTCCTCTCTCTCCTCTGTCCTCTCTCCCCCCTCCCTCCCTCCCTGCCTGCCTATCTGCTCCTGTGACAATTCCCGCCCCCGCAAATTCTGCTGCTCTCATAACTGTTAAAATCTTACATAATCCTCCTTGTTCCCTAATGACAGGAGCTCCTGTCTGTGTTTTTATAAAAAAAAAAAAAAAACATGCCGCCTTTATCGTATTTCATAGCGGCCGTCTCTCCCTCTCCCTCTCCCTCTCCTCGCATCCCGGCTGACATCAGCGGGGGGAATTTCTCCCACTGCATCTGTTAGCTGGGCAGAGGAGAGAGCCAGCGGGTCACGTGATCGCGGGGAACTGGTCTGAAATATGGCAAAGGAGGCTTTTTTTAATAAAACACTAGACAGAAGCTCCTGTCATTAGGGAACAAGGAGGATTATGTAACGTTGGCAAAGCGGGTTAACAACCGCCCGTCAGAATTCTGTCCTCATTTTGTAAGATTGTTGGGTTTCCCTGTATACCTTTTTAAATTAGTCTGGGTAACCCATCTAAAAAGTCATCAAAAACCTAACTAATGTTCCTAACTTCGACTGACTATAGATGAGTGCCTATCTCCCTGTGATCAATGCAAAGTTCTTACGGTCCAACAGATCAAAGCGATTAATATCTATCTTGTATTTTTAAGACCCTTGTAGCCTTGCAGACTGTTCACCTACCAAATTGGGGTAAACTGTAACAACTAGTATCTGATATGAAAGGTTGTGAACCACCTTCATACACATCAACCACATGGGCGTTACAGAGAAATATGTCTTTACAACTTGTGTTTGTAGCATGCTACTTCACGATTTGCTGATTATTGGAAAGGTTAGGAACTAGCAACCCATGCAGTACAGTTGTTGCCTTCTTCAGTAAAGCATCATCTTTTCATTTGAAGTACTCAGGCGAGTGAGATTTTGTTATAGCTAAGAAGAAATGCTTGACTTGCTTTACAGTGTTCTGTGGAATGTAGGTCATGCAAGTCATTTTGGAAAGATTGATAAGAAAACTGAACATAGACATTCAGGCAATTAAATTGGGTAAATGCATAGTGTCTGTAGTGTGAAAAGGTACCTTCTGTTTCAGTGGCTTTAACGCCTGTGTGGAATAAAGACCAGGCCAGCCATAGTGAGCCATGACCATGCATGCAAGTAAAGCTTCTTTCTTAAGCCAATGCTTATTCTCCTTTTCTGTCTGTAAAATGTCAATACAGCTACTGTGTAGCAATAAAGGTCTGCCACCAAGCAACTATAAAGCTGGCCATAGAGCATTTTTCTTTCCTGCAACCGCAGTTTGATGGAAAGAAAATTGCTTAATGCCCCCATCAACACAGTTGGTATTGATGGAGGAATCACTCCTGCAGAGCCATTGTGTTCTCCCAGTGGGGGAAGCCATCCCTGCCAGGAGAACACAATGAATATTGATAGCCGCTACAGTAGCTGCTAGCAACAATCACGTGTAAAATCCAATAGGCTGGTTGTACCCAAGTTAATTAACTTGGGTACATTCAGCCTGCCCATACATGATTTAAATCTTGGCTGGTCCCTGCTGAACCGGTTGAGATTTGAACACTCTATGGCAGGCTTTAGGCTGAGCTTGGAATCTTTTGTTAGTCTGCACATTGCCAGCTCTTATATTTGAGTTACTGTGCTGACCTTAAATGGTCTCTTTCATGTAGTTGGTCCTTTCTTTGTGTCGTCATGACAATGGTGAGAGTGAACTTAATAATCTGCTAAGCAGGTCTGCTGGTATCTGGTCACAATGTTGAAATAAGGACAGACAGCTGTAAGGTCATTTATCATGTGCCTTGAATAGACTCTGCAGCCTTCTGTAGATAGCTGTTTGCTCAGTATTGCATGATTCATACTTGCCATCCGTTAGAAGCTTAGCATCAAGCTAAGGACATCAAGCTGCTGGTTATAAACTGTACTGAGCAGTCCCCAAACCTTTTACCTCAAGTTCTTTTCTTCTGTAGATAAGAGTGTAAATATTTCTGTCCTGTGCCTAGCCAAATATAGTGCACACAAGGGGAATTGCTTTATTTCAAAAGAAGACTTGCACTTAAACTGATTAGGTTCAACCTAGGTGAATTGTGTGACCGTATGCGTGTTAAATTATGCTTACGTTAACAGCCACATTGGGAAGACATGGTGTCCTGAAGTGATACTCCACCAAATCCCTCCTTTCTCTGGTTACTCTTCTGCTTGCCTTGTCAGAATTTCATATTTCATGGGGAATCATCAGTCAAGACATGCAGAAGCAGCATAATGAGAGGTCGCCAGGGGTGCTTGGTTCAGTTCATTATTGTACAAATATTTATATAAAAATGTTAAACTTGTCAATCATAACCCCAGTTCCTATGTTTTCATGCATAGTTGAGTTGCTTAGCCTTGTTTCCATGTCACATGCACAAAAACACAGGAACTGGGGTGCAGAAAAATGGTGGCAGGTGCTCGGAACTGAGTCAAAATATGAGGTGGATCGCTGATGTTTTTGGGATGTGTGAGCTAAAAGGCACAGGAAATTTGGTCAAAATTGTTGGCAAGATAAATGCAGTATCAAAAAATACTGGAGGAATATTTGCATTCATCAGCCAGGAAGCTGTGCATGGGACGTATTTGGACATTCCAACATGACAATGATTCAAAACACAAGGCCAAGTCGACCCATCATTGGCTACAGCAGAATAAAGTGAAGGTTCTGGAGGGACCATCTCAGTCTCCTGACCTCAATATCATTGAGCCACTCTGGGGAGATCTCGAACATGCAGTTCATGCAAGACAGGAACTGGAGGCTTTTTGCCAAGAGGAATGGGCAGCTTTACCATCTAAGAAGCTTCATCCACAAAAGACTTCAAGCTGTCATTGATGTTAAAGGGGGCAATACACAGTATTAAGAACTGGGCTAAACTTTTGGTCCGGGTCATTTGGATAGTTTTGTTGTCATTATGATTTAAAAAGAGTAAACACAGTTGATTGATAATAAATGGCTTCAGCCAAACACTAACCATGAGTAAAAGAAAAGTTTTTGTGTTATTCATATTCTCTGAAAAATGGCCAAGAAATAAAAAAAATTCATAAGCCAAATAGCAGCTAACAGTTCATGTCCTGACTCAGGTGTCAAAAGTAGGGGAAGGGGTGTTTAACCACCCAGTCATGTACAAAAAGAGGGGAGACACCTGGGAAAAGGAGAGGCTGCCCACCCCAAAATCATAAAAACAGGAATTTACCCCCAGAAGGTAAAGGGGCTTTGGAGGCAGCAGATAACAATGGAGATGTTGTATGGTATAAAAAGTAGCTTTATTAATGCATGAAACATCAGAGTAAAAACATGAACTGTGTACATCGAGCTATAAAAAGGGCACAAAAGTATTTATATACACAAGTGATGTGTTGAAAAAGCGCTTGGATATTTCTGACGCGTTTCGACCCCATCGGGTCTTCTTCAGAGGAAATGCATGCGCTGTAGGAGAATTTTGTATACATGAAACAATAGTACCAATAAGGTTGTCTATACTTGTAAATAATGAGCACAGTTATATATGATAAAACTTTTTGAGCATAATTACCCAAGGGTGTGCGTATAGCTGTATCTTCTGAGCTTGCGATTTTAGAAGTCTCCTCTACCATCAGATTTAGACACCAAGGCCCCACGGTCAGCCACCACCCCAAGAGGGGGGAGCTTGAGCAGCAGCTGTGTGACTTACGATGGCTTACACTTAGGAAGAACCCCCACACCTGGTAAGGGGCATGTGGATCAGCAGCACCCGCAATCTAAACACCAAGCAGCGACATAAGTAGAAGCATGTAGAGGTTTTTTAGAAAATTTGTATCGATCAATGATAAAAGTATCAAGATATTTATAAAATTTCTCTACAGGCTGGTGGGCCTAAATTATATCAGAGTAAAGATCTTTATATATTTTAGTCAAGGTTTTTAAAGCAGGTGTATGAGCATTGCGTAAAAGGAAAAATAAATTAAAATAAAGAATATATGTGCAGACCAATTGAGGAAATGGAAAGGGGCAAGAAGGAACAAGGAAGAAAAAAGGGGGAAAGGGGAGGAGCGGGGGGGGGGGAAGGGGAAGGGAATGAAAGTAGGGGAGGAAGGGACATGGAAAGAGGGGCAAGGAAAGGAAAAACAAATGGGGGACCAGGGGGAAAGAGGAAAAAGGGAGGGGAAAGAACAGAAGGGGAACAAAGAAAAAACAGGGAAAGGAAAAGGAAAGGGGAGAAAGTATCCTAGGCCTAGATATGGAGGGGAAAAAAAAAGGAGGAAAGGAAGAAAGGATAGAAAAAGAAAAGGATGGTCAGAGGTGAACAGGGGGAGAGGGAAGGGTTAAATGGACGGGGGAGGTGCTGAAGAAAAAAGTGCTGAACAAGTGCGATGGGTGGAAGAAATTGTGATATATTAGAGGAAGATAGCTAATAGGAAACAAATGAGAATATCGTGCAAATAAGTGAGAAATGAAAAAAGGAATGTAGTGCAATAAAGTGATAAGTGGGTGATGGAGGAAAAATATAACAGTGTGTGAGGGTAATTGTATAATGAGTGTCAAATTGTGAAAGTGTTTAGAATGCAAATCAGAGATTTACCTCTAAGTGCCAGACAAACGGCAGTGCTCCATGTGCAAAAAACAATCTGGGAAGTTGCACCAAAGAGGATGTTGTGGCTGTGTATGAAATTGCAAGATATGTTACAATCAGGCTAACAGTGCAAGAGTTAGTCTAATATGGGAGTTGATAAATACCTGAGTTTCAGGAGCTTCTTATGGAAGTAGTGTTTCCTGATAGAGCTTTGGGTATCAAATGCAGATCCCTTGTGGGGGACCTGCAGTCTTTAAAAGTAACGGCCTCTGGTTTTGATTGGTTGCTGATAGATCGCAGGTGTGTGCCGGCCACCCCCACCCTACTCACCTGTGCGGAAGTAGTGCTGACTGTCAGCACTCCATGTATATGTCACCCGGCATTCCGAAAAACTGAGTTCCGGCTCCGCCGCCCTTCCGACGTAATAGCGTGGCATCCTGACATCGCGTGCATGCTTGCGCCCCAGAATACGCACGCAGGCACGGGAATGGTGCCCGGAGGGGTTCGAAATGGCGCTGGCAGGGGGAGTACACGTCCCTGAGGGTCAAGCCCTCTGATGGTCGTGTGTATAAGCGCAGATAACTACGCTTGTCTCCCCCTGCCAGGAAGAAGCTTAGCACTGCAACCGCCACCCCCCCATATAGGGGGGGCGGTCGAACCGCTGGACCAGATGTGGACCTGAATGGAAAGGGCATGCAAGACACACATATACCCTATAACAGAATGATTTAAAGGCACTTGGGATATTGAGTATCAGCCCATAACCGATGGAATCATTCTATTTGTTACAGCAATTATAACCACATTTTGATTCATCCCGAAGGCATGGAATAAGAATATTTGTTCTAGACACTGAGAGCTTATTGGCTCATAGTTCAGGAGTCCCTGCATTTGTTAACACGTCATCTCCTTCTATTGCAAAATTATCTGTGCTAATCTTCCACCTTCTAGGGGGATACATGCAACAAAAGGGCATATTTGAATTGAAACATTATGTAAACAAACCAAAAAACGCATTGAGTACAAATCGCATGGAGACAAGAGGGAGAAAAGGAGGATAACAGAGCGATTTCAATATATTATATTGGATACAAGACAATAGGCGCACAGAGTGCCTCTTGATCCAGAAAGGCCAATCTGTGCTTCAGTATATTCATTGAAGGTTTTTATATGCCAAAACAAGGCCAATTTCTTTTCCAAAGTCTTTATAAGTTTCTAGAACAGGGAGGAAGCAGATAGATTTTTCTGCTCTCCCTGTGCAAAAGTAGCCTCATAATTTTGCATCAAAGCATCCCATTTGTCACCTACGAACTGACTCATGTGTATGACATTCGAACGTTCTTCTGAAAAAAGTATGAACAAACAAATATATGAATTGGACTCTATTCATAAGCCAAATAGCAGCTAACAGTTCATGTCCTGACTCAGGTGTCAAAAGTAGGGGAAGGGGTGTTTAACCACCCAGTCATGTACAAAAAGAGGGGAGACACCTGGGAAAAGGAGAGGCTGCCCACCCCAAAATCATAAAAATAGGAATTTACCCCCAGAAGGTAAAGGGGCTTTGGAGGCAGCAGATAACAATGGAGATGTTGTATGGTATAAAAAGTAGCTTTATTAATGCATGAAACATCGGAGTAAAAACATGAACTATGTACATCGAGCTATAAAAAGGGAACAAAAGTATTTATATACATAAGTGATGTGTTGAAAAAGCGCTTGGATATTTCTGACGCGTTTCGACCCCATCGGGTCTTCTTCAGAGGAAATGCATACGCTGTAGGAGAATTTTGTATACATGAAACAATAGTACCTATAAGGTTGTCTATACTTGTAAATAATGAGCACAGTTATATATGATAAAACTTTTTGAGCATAATTACCCAAGGGTATGCGTATAGCTGTATCTTCTGAGCTTGCGATTTTAGAAGTCGCCTCTACCATCAGATTTAGACACCAAGGCCCCACGGTCAGCCACCACCCCAAGAGGGGGAGCTTGAGCAGCAGCTGTGCGACTTACGATGGCTTACACTTAGGAAGAACCCCCACACCTGGTAAGGGGCATGTGGATCAGCAGCACCCGCAATCTAAACACCAAGCAGCGACATAAGTAGAAGCATGTAGAGGTTTTTTAGAAAATTTGTATCGATCAATGATAAAAGTATCAAGATATTTATAAAATTTCTCTACAGGCTGGTGGGCCTAAATTATATCAGAGTAAAGATCTTTATATATTTTAGTCAAGGTTTTTAAAGCAGGTGTATGAACTTTGCGTAAAAGGAAAAATAAATTAAAATAAAGAATATATGTGCAGACCAATTGAGGAAATGGAAAGGGGCAAGAAGGAACAAGGAAGAAAAAAGGGGGAAAGGGGGGGAGCGGGGGGGGGGGGAGGGGAAGGGAATGAAAGTAGGGGAGGAAGGGACATGGAAAGAGGGGCAAGGAAAGGAAAAACAAATGGGGGACCAGGGGGAAAGAGGAAAAAGGGAGGGGAAAGAACAGAAGGGGAACAAAGAAAAAAACAGGGAAAGGAAAAGGAAAGGGGAGAAAGTATCCTAGGCCTAGATATGGAGGGGGAAAAAAAGGAGGAAAGGAAGAAAGGATAGAAAAAGAAAAGAAAGAAAAGGATGGTCAGAGGTGAACGGGGAGAGGGAAGGGTTAAATGGACAGGGGAGGTGCTGAAGAAAAAAGTGCTGAACAAGTGCGATGGCTGGAAATCATAAATTCTGCCAGGGTATGTAAACCTATGAGCACAACTGTATATGTGTGTGTGTGTATGTATGTACAGTTGTGCTCATAATATATACAGCACAACTGTATATTTAATGCATATATAAAATGTGTGTGGCTATTTGCATTTTTTGTATGTTTTGTGTCTATTATAACACATACCTTTGATGCACACACCCTGATTTTTTCCTCATCAGCGAACTGATTGTCACAGCAGTTTTGTTGCCGACTATCATTGCATCGAAAAACTAACCCTCATACTATCAAATATTTGGATTAGTTTTTTTGGATAGCCTTTCCTTCCCAGAGTATCTGCTGTGTTTTGTGTAGGAGTATATATATAATCCTGATAACATTTTATATTTTTTTTGTAGGAACATGGTATCCCCATAGATTTGGGATATGCAGTCGCCCCTCATCATTCTGGTGTGTACCCCATACACAGCCAACTATATGACGCTTGGAAATCTGTATGGAATATCCAGGTTACTAGCACAGAAGAGTACCCTCACCTTAGACCAGCTCGCTATCGCAGAGGATTTGTACACAACAACATCATGGTAAGATTAACCATTTCCTAACATACTTTGGGTAGCCACAGTCAATATGGGTATTTATGTGATATTGGCTTGTCATCTAGACTCGCAATGAAAGCAGGGAATTTTTGGATGCATGCAATACATTTTTCTCCCAACTTTATTCTCATGATGTTATCTGCTGCTAGATTTTGCAACTTTTTCACTAAAGTTAACAAACGGTGTTGAAGTCATCAAATGTGTTGGATGTCCCCAAATGGGATGAGATCCAGTCTACTGGTAAACTCCATAGGGAGGTTAGGAGGCAGCTTAAAAAAATTTTGCTTTTAAACCCACACCCATAACGCCTACATCCAGACGGCTTTCGTTGAGCAAGTTTCCCAGTAAGAGATTCAATCATGTGACTTGTATAAATGAGGATCAACCTCTGCCCTTCTTCTGTGTGTTTTTTTTTTTTCCTTTTCCCTGTTAAGTGTTATAAATAAAGAAAAACCTCACCTTTTATCTATCCACTCTGGTGCTTGATGGGAAAACTCTATTCTTTAATTCCCCCACTCTCATATATAAGGGGGGGGGGGTCCAGATACCTTTTTTACACTTTTGACGGCACTCTTTCTGGGGCTAGGGCTGAAACAGTCTGTTTAATCTCATCCTCCATGATTTCAGCATCTGTGCATGGGCTGTGGGCAACTGAGGAAAATTTAGGACCCCAAAATATAAATGTATATTATGATGCATTTTGCTAAGCATAGAAATGTATACACTGTTTGTTGAATTCAGAAAAGCTGTTTATTATATCATCACTATTGGAAGGAATATTGCCTTCTGTAGTGTTTTTAATAATAGAGGTAGATAGTTGTTGCTTGACAGTATAGTCTAGTAGTTGACGCGGAGAGAATTCCTCTCTATCAGGATAAAGCACGAGAAAACCTTTCTGGGAATGAGTGTCGCCAAAAATCTATCCAACCCAGCTCAAACTTTTGCAGTTGGGGAAGGTATTGGGGCATGTTTTTAATGGGGGGTGGGATGACAATGGAACTGCAATGGAAGTCCCCCCCCCTACAAAGTGTACATGCTCTGGGGTATTGTTCCATAAAGGATATAGCAGCATTAATGATATTTTTTGAAGCTGGAGGCAGGTTGTATAGTCCTGTGATACCAAAGGGTAACAGATATGTGATGGAATATGCAAAAATATATACAGCCTCTATGGTCACTTCTAGTTTAATAAATTCCTATTGAACATATCTGTGAACCAGTAAGAGTTTGTTCATACAATGTCCAATAATCTATTTTCTGCACTGGATAAACATGGGTCACTGCACATTGAAAACAGTGTGCCTTGTACACACCGCAACACACATATATGCATACAAAATGGAAGGCACCATGCACAAAAAATGCATGCAGATGCGTGTTACTGTACATCCATATTTAGTGACCAAAGAGAGTAACTTTCCTGGAGTAAGAAGTATGATATGAGTGTCTAGAATAATTTTGAGCAAGGTTTATGGAAGACTGTGTTCTTTATTGCATTGGGCAATGTGTGCTTGTACATAAAAGGGTAGCTCAGACTAGTGTCTTAGGCTATGCAATGTGATCTGAACGGTAACACACGGATGTAACACAGCATCTGGTTTACTTTCTTTTACTGTTCATTTAGTCAAAGCTTTGTGCACTCGTTTATGTAGGCATGATGTGTCCAAGGATGATCATGACCTTTTTTTTTTTTTTTTTTTTTCTTTCTTTTTCATCTCCAGTTTTAGGGTAGATAACCTCCTAAGATGCATGTTAAAGTAATGGTAGGCAACTGCATCACAATGCAGAGGGGAGGTATACAAATATATATTTCTGTATACTGTGGTTCTGCTTTTAATATTGCAAATTTGACAATATGCATGGGTTTTCTTTGTGTATAGGTGTTACCAAGGCAGACCTGTGGACTGTTCACTCACACAATATTCTACAATGAATATCCAGGAGGATCAAAAGAGCTGGATAAGTCCATTCGTGGTGGTGAACTCTTCCTGACTGTCCTCCTTAACCCTGTAAGTCAGTAGAATCAAATTACAGTGAAATAAAATCTGAAGGTTCTAGAAAGCCCTAATGATCCAGGATCTTCATTTTGTGCCATTCTTTTTCCAGTGTGTCTGTTAAACAGGGTTTTTCGAATCATGTACCATACAAAGGCATCAAAGATTTACGATTTGACAGCCCCTAAGATATTGGGAGACCTTGGCCTTCCTAATATAGGACGTTATAACACCCTGCGTTATTGCAAGCCCCTTAGATTGGTACTGCAACCATCTTTCGAAAGACTGGGTGCGTCTCAAAAGACTACTTCAAATGTAATATTTTTTATTTAAAAACTTTTTCTTACACACAAATACATAGGACAAGATACATACATTAGCAAATTACAATAAGGAAAAAGCATACAAACACACACCTTATCAAAGGAGCCTGCAAGAGCAATATTCATATATAACTATAAGTATAATTAAAGTATTGCCATAATAACCAATCTCGAATAAATTCCATAGGGGCAACCTGGGATGCATTTAACTAGGCCAGCCACATATTTCAAATTAATTAAGACATCCTCTTTTTTTGATACAACGGTTTTTTTCCCAATGAAGAGCAGTAATTACCTCTTTGTCAATCTTTCAATGTGGGAGGAAGTGGCATAAGCCATTTCCTAGCCGTCAGTGGATTTTCCAAAAACAGGAGGTGCTTGCCAGCCAGCATTGCAAAGATATTTACCTATAAAGCATAAATGGTGAATGTAGCGCGAGTATATGTGCACATAAATTTTCAAATAAAACCGTGCAAAGGGTCAAATGTTCAAGTGACAAGTGAAAAAAGTCCAATAGATGAACTAAATCTGTTTAGAGATGGCCTATATATCATCCGCAAAAGATGGTGGAACAGGGACGTGTTGTGCTGACACTGTCCAGCCAGAAAGACATCAAGATGGTACTTCATCAATAAAACTAAGAGGTATATGTACTCTTACCAGAGCTGGTGGACTCAAATGTCAGCGACAAAGAGTCTTATAGGCATGGGAAGAACACCAAGACTGGATCTGAAAAGTCCGAGACCCAACTGGACAGCAGGGCAATCTCTCATCCGGGTGGTATGACAAAAAGGGAATGCTTCCAATAGTGTAGATCAAAAAAGTATGTTTTTTTTATTCATAAAAACCGGCATACCGCAATAAAAAATTGTGATCACAAGTTAAGTTTTTGGGCAATGTCAGGAGCGATAAGCCTGGCCTGACTCGTTTCAACCAAAAATGCCTTCAACTGGGGCCCAGTTGAAGGCCTTTTTGGTCGAAACGCGTCATGTAATGCCTAAATGGAATTAAGCCTCGATTTTAATCATAGCTGCGACATCAAGCCAGGGGACCCTTAAAGAGTCTAATGGAATTAAAATGTATTTATCCCAATTTATCTCTAGGCCTGGAAAAAAAGGAAAACCTGCTCATCAGGGACATTAAGTGAATTAAAATGGTGGTTCTAAATCTTAAAAAAAAATAAAAATAAAGTATCAACATACAATATTTTTCCTCCACTAAAACCTGCTTAAAGCCAACAATATCAAGAGACTTGGGCACCGCGAGTGCCAGAGGCTGTGCCTTGTACCAGGAGTAAGATGAAGAGGTGGCACCTTTCCCATTAACAGTTATATACACACATGATTTGGAGTACGATATGTAAACCAATTTATAGATTTGAGCCCTATTACAAAACGCAATACCTCCCATAAAAAAGGGCCATTTGACAGCGTTGAAGGCCTTTGCTGCATGGAATGATTAGCTCTCTTTCCTGGTTAAACTGCTAGATGTTCAATGTTAAGAAAAACTCTATGGACATTAATGAAGGTAGCTTCCAAATCCAAACTGGTCCTCATGAATCAAATTATTCATATATAGTGACAAGCAATTGGCAAGAACCCTTTGCTGAGAGCTTGGTGTGCACACTGAGTGGCTAAATAGGCCTGTAAAAAGTGGGCAGAGTTGCATTTTACCTGTTTTGATAATTAAAGTAAAATTCGCCTGATACATAGGAGCTGGAAGCTGACCTATAATGGAGGCCATGTTGAACGTCTCCAACAACATTGGAAGTTAGGCACTGTTGTATTTTTTTTTTATACAATTCCGCTGGTAATCCATCAGCGCCTTGAGTTTTAGTAGCAAGTAAAGATTTCAGAAGTTCAGCGAGTTCAGTTAAAGAGACAGGAGTCTCAAAAGCATCTCTTTCCCCTCACTCAAGAGCTGGGGAAGGAAACCATATCCAAAAAGCCAAGCAGATTGGAAAGATCATAATTAACCAAAGATGTGTACAAGTTATGATAGAATGGGTAAAACTCAATATACCTATGGAAATAAATAAATCACCAGTTGAGGAGTTAAGGTGCTTAACATAAGAGGCTTCCTTCTGGCTGCTTATGACCTGGGCTAGTAAATGTATCACTTGTTCCCTTTTCGTAAAGTGTTTACAATTAACAAAAAAAGCTCATCTGTTCAAGGATTTATTCCTTAATGCGTTTTGTGTTTTGACGTAATTTAGCTTTAGTTCCGCTTTAGAAACTGCACCTAAGTCAGATTCCCATTGTTTAGACTTAGCTTTACCATGAGATAAACTTTATGAGGTGCCTGCTTATTAAAAAGAGATAAGTGGTTGTAAACCTCAGACATGAAATATGAACAAAACCTATTTCTCTGTAGTGTGTAATTGTCTTATCTAAAAGCACCAGATTTTGCACTCTGCAGTTATGGTACATCAACCCCCAAGTATAATTTTTGTCTGCTGCTTTGTTCCTTTGCGTTTAGCATTAGTTCACTTCTGTTTTCTGTCACTTTGAGAAAAAAGGAACGTGTACAAAGAGGGTGTAGATATTGCGCCAACTCTTGAAATAAACAAAATGAAGCAGCCAACACAACAATCTGACCGTTGCAAATGTGAAAATAATAATAAAGTGTGGTGCTAATAGACGATGAGACACCTGTTACTAGACAGGTAGTAGTGATCTTTATAAAAAGTGTTAGAACTTAGAATGTGTACTCGTTGGGTGAATGTTAAGACATCTCAAAAAGATAGAGAATATATAGAAATAAATAACAGTGAGTGCTTAGGTATGTGAGGGAGTGGATACTTAGTAACAACCAATAGTTTAATTAAGAAACAGTTGTGCATAAGATATCATATTCAAAAAAAGGGCAATACAATAAAGTAATAATACAAAATGTCCCAGTATAATGAGTGTGCAGCTCAATAAAAGGTATTGTTCGTTTGAGTAAACGCTGAGAGAGAGGACGTCCAAGACCCTAAAAAGGGTAAACATATATAGATATTGGAAGTCTGTTATTGGAAAGATGGGGTACTCCTAGTTAACCCCACAGCCATCTGGGCGTAGGCCATCTTCATATATAATGATTGAGGGCTGTTTTAAAGAAATCCTTGAACACAAGTAGGTTCTTCACTCATGTAGATGGTATCAATATAGAGAGAGAAAGACAAAAGGATGCCCTTACCAGATAAGGTGGACTCACAGGCCCTTGGCGGTGAGTCAAACGAGCTTGTACCGTCAAGCGGTATGGGGTGACGATCTGTAAGAAGGTCTTGTGTGGAATCCCATCTGAAGTCGTCAGATGGTGTGCCAATTTGAGATCAGGAACCTCCAGGGTTCGGCTTCGGTCGCCGGTTGATCGTTTCCTCAATGGCCCATCCCATGAACGAGTAAGCAAGGAAAAGAAAAGAACTTCCACATAGTGTAAATCCTTATTTGTAAAAAAGCGTAGTAGCACTTTATTCAGGAATACACTCCGAAAAATTACAAGCGAGGGCAGTAAAAACTCGGTTAAAATAACAGGAATAGTAAGGAAAAGCATAAAAAATGGTGTAAAAGCAGCGCAGTGAGTAGTGGTGGGGTGTAATCATAGAGAACTGACGCGTTTTGCCTTCAAAGGCTTCTGCTGGGGTAGAAACAGGTGACTTGAAAAGACCTACGTCTTACAAGTAAGACATAGGTCTTTTCAAGTCACCTGTTTCCTGTAAGCCTCTCTTGATGCTCCGATGATGGTCCCGCCACCTATCTAGACGTCCCATTCATCTTTGGTTTTCTATCTATCCATCTACCAGAAGCTGTTTATTTTGTTTTAGAGGAAGCTTGGGAGCTTTATTCCTCATTATTCAACCCTCAGAGACTCTTGGTGGTGGTTTTCTATTTCCATTAGGAGTACAATTGTCAACGTTCATGGACTTTTTTGGTTGATTTGTCACTTATTTAAGATCTGTTTGTTCACTACACTGTTTTTTATCACTGGTTTATTACAATCACTATATCCTAAATGTTATTTAAAGCACTTAGTATACTTTTGATTTTATTCACTTATTTCATATGTAATTTTGAAGCATTCAATTTATTTTCTGGCCCTTAAGGGATGGCTAGAGTTTAGTTCACTGTTTAGTTTTTTAGATCTTATATTATTTATACACATAGCGCTACACTATATATTTTCTATCAGTTATTTCGACCTGTGTCTAAGAGGTGTGTTAGCTGCTTACTGTGTAACCATTTCTGTAACATCTCTGGTGCAGCGCTGTACTCATTCCCCATCAATCTTTACCCTTTAGCCTTCCAAGAAACCAGAGACCTCCATACAGGAAATTGCCCTGCTTACTTTAGTAGAAATCAATGAATTTTACGGTCTGGCCAATTAAAAAAATGAATTGACCACACCGTCTCCTTAAGACTGCGTTCACACCAGGGGCGTTGCTAGGTCTACAAAAGATCTGGGGCTAGAGCCCATAGCAGGGTAGTAAAGAAAGTCATACGCTTGGGGGGGCATACACATGTATATACAGTAATATACGTGTGTGTGTATATATATCCCCAGAGAGCCCCCCACTTACATCAGGGTCCCCAGAGAGTCCCCCCTTACATCAAGGTCCCCAGAGAGTCCCCCCTTACATCAGGGTCCCCAGAGAGCCCCCCTTACATCAGGGTCCCTAGAGAGCCTCCTTCTTACATCAGAGTCCTCAGAGAGCCTCCCCCTTTCATCAGGGTACCCAGAGGGCCCCCCATTTACATTAGGGTCCCCAGAGAGCCTCCCCCTTAAATCTGGGTCCTTAGAGAGCCTCTGCCTTAAAAGCAGGGTCCCCAGAGAGCCTTTCCCTTGCATCAGGGTCCCCAGAGAGCCCCCCACTTACATAAGGGTCCCCAGAGAGCCTCCCCTTTGGGGACCCCTGCAGAGACTCGGGGCTATTGGCCCCAGATTCGGGGCTATAGCCCCAAAAGCCACCCCCTAGCAACGCCCCTGGTTCACACTGAGGTGCTGCAGCGCTAAAAATAGCGCCTGCATAGCACCTGTAAAGAGCCTCTCCTCTCACTGCAGTGTGAAAGCCCGAGGGCTTTCACACTAGAGTGGTGCGCTCGCAGGACAGTAAAAAATGTCCTGCAGGCAGCATCTTTGCAGTACTGTAGTAGCGCCCCTGCCCATTGAAATTATTGGGCAAACGCCGACGCTTTGCCGGCTGTTTTAACCCTCTTCCGGCTGCTAGCGGGGGTTAAAAGTGCCCCGCTAGCGACCGAATAGCGCTGCTAAAAATAACGGTGCTTTACCGCCGACGCCCCCAATGCCCCAGTGTGAAAGCAGCCTTAGAGTACAACTGTACCTGTCCTTGACTCTCTCTAGAATGGATTCTACTCTCTCTTTTACCCCATCCCCTTGACACTCTTCTGTGCCCGCCCCCCCTCTCTACTCTTGTCTGTCACCTTACACAAGCACACATTTCTACAACTTTGCACCCCTCTGTTTATATATATTTAGAGAGAGATATTGTGTATATAATAAGAACACTATAATAATAATATATAAGAAGAACACTGCCTTCCCTTCTCTCTACAACACATAGTTGGCAAAATGTAAAACCTCGTTCCCATCCCTTTTTTTTTTTTTCTTCTCTCTTCCCCCATATCAAAAATGTATAAGACATATAGAGGCACTGTCTCTAATTACTCTAACTTGAGCGCTTCTTGGATCCTTGTCAAATGTGGTAACACATGCTGATTTGTTAACCGCACACTATATTTTGTATGCTCTGTGTGTCTTTTTATTAAAATAAAAAGGCACCATAGCCTAGCGTTTCTGAATTGTCAGTCGTCATATTGCAGTGTGTTTGTGTATATGAATAAACTATAAGCTGATGCAGTGCTGTGGGACATAGGTGCACCTGCAGTCTATGTTAAATTTATCTATGCGTTACATTTCTGCCTCACAAGGTTAAATAAGAACACTTGGAAGCAACTTCAAATGATGTCAATGGTTTTGGAATGGGATGTCAAACATGCTCATATAGGTGTCAAGTATCCGCAGAGTTTTTTGGCCATCTAGAGATTTTACAGTGTATGGAGTTCTTTAAATTTAAGTGTCCTTAGATACTGTGGTTTCTAGGTGAGCCAATCTCCCACTGATAGTCATCTACTTTAAGTGGAAATAGAAATGAACATGATTTTTCAGTTTTATTTAATTGGCAACTATATTGTATTAGTTTTCTATTGTGTATAGTGTATTTTTGTTAAATACTAAATGTGTTTTTGAAGGATTGAAATCCTTGGAATTATCGTAATTCAGACTTCCATCTTCCATCTTATCTTAAAGCTTTGGTAAAAGAATCACTAGAAATTAATTAGAAGAGATATATATATATATATATATATAATATATATAGGAGTGGCAACCTGATGAAAGGTGAATGAGAAGTGATCCACATTGTAATTAAACCCAGTGATAAAAGGGAAAGCACTGTGGTGCTGTGTGAAGCACATTATGTTAAAGAAGTGAATTGACTATTGAAGAAATCATTGTTAGAAAATTCCATTTAACTCTGTTTTTGATCTGATTGTGTTAGAATAAAAAGGTGGAAAAGAAGCTTGTTAACGAAAAAAATTAATGGGATAACTTAAGGCATTTACATAATACTGAAAGTACATATTTTTAGCTTCCTCTGAGCATTGAATCTCTAAGACTGCTGACCCTGCTGAAAGAGTAGTCTGCTTTGTGAATCATACGTTTTGGGCCTTCCCACTTATGTAAGTTATATGCATATATGCGTAATGTGTTGAGAGGAATAGAAAAAGTCTACAGACCCCTGTTAAAATGTCAGGTTTCTGTGATGTAAAAAAATGGGGCAAAGATAAATCATTTCAGAACTTTTTCCACCAATAATGTGACCTATAAACTGTACAACTCAATTGAAAAACAAACTGAAATCTTTTAGGGGAGGAAAGCAAAAATACAAAACTAAAATAATGCGGTTGCATAAGTGTCCACACCGTCTTATAAATGGGGCTGTAGCTGTGTTCAGAATTAAGCAATCACATTCAAACTCATGTTAAATAGGAGTCAGTACACACCTGCCATCATCTAATGTGCCTCTGATTATTCCCCCCCAAAAAGTTCAGCTATTCTAGTAGGCCTTTCCTAACATTTTCTTAGTTGCATCCTACAGCAAAAGCCATGGTCCGCAGAGAGCTTCCAAAGCATCAGAGGGATCTCATTGTTAAAAGGTATCAGTCAGGAGAAGGGTACAAAAGAATTTCCAAGGCATTAGATATACTATGGAACACAGTGAAGACAGTCATCAAGTGGAGAAAATATGGCACAACAGTGCAGTGACATTACCAAGAACTGGAGATCCCTCCAAAATTGAGAAAAAAAACTGGCCAGGGAGGCTGCCAAGAGGCCTACAGTAACATTAAAGGAGCTTCAGGAATATCTTGCACGTACTGGCTGTGTAGTACACGTGACAACAATCTCCCGTATTCTTCATATGTCTGGGCTATGGGGTGGAGTGGCAAGACCGGAGGCTTTTCTTACGAAAGAAAACCTCCAAGCCTGGCAAAATTTTGAAAAAACACATCTAAAGTCTCCCAAAAGCATGTGGGAAAATGTGTTATGGACCAAACCAATGTTGAACTTTTTGGCCATAATTCAAAAAGATATGTTTGGCGCAAAAACACTGCCCATCACCAAAAGAACACCATACCCACAGTGAAGCATGGTGGTGGCAGCATCATGCTTTGGGGCTGTTTTTCTTCAGTTGGAACAGCAGGGGCCTTAGTCAAGGTAGAGGGAATTATGAACCGTTCCAAATACCAGTCAATATTCGCACAAAACCTTCAGGCTTCTGCTAGAAAGATGAACATAAAGTGGAACTTCATCTTTCAGCATGACAACGACCCAAAGCATACATCTAAATCAACAAAGGAATGGCTTCACCCCCCCCGCGCCGTCCTCTGTTTCCCCCCCCCGCGCCGTCCTCTGTCTCCCCCCCTCCGCGCCGTCCTCTGTCTCCCCCCCCCTCTGCGCCATCCTCTGTCCCCCCCCCGCATCGTCCTCTGTCTCCCCCCCTCCCTCCGCGTCGTCCTCTGTCTCCCCCCCCTCCGCGTCGTCCTCTGTCTCCCCCCCCTCCGCGTCGTCCTCTGTCTCCCCCCCCCCTCCGCGTCGTCCTATGTCTCCCCCCCCCCGCGTCGTCCTCTGTCTCCCCCCCCCTCCGCGTCGTCCTCTGTCTCCCCCCCTCCGCGTCGTCCTCTGTCTCCCCCCCCTCCGCGTCGTCCTCTGTCTCCCCCCCCTCCGCGTCGTCCTCTGTCTCCCCCCCCTCCGCGTCGTCCTCTGTCTCCCCCCCCCTCCGCGTCGCCCTCTGCCTCCCCCCCCTCCGCCTCGTCCTCTGCCTCCCCCCCTCCGCGTCACCCCCCCACGTCGTCCTCTGTTTCCCCAATCCAATGTCCTGGATATGTTAAATACAGTGATATTAATAACAATGTATCTTCTTATGATAGTTCAAAAATATATCCAGTGTTTCAGTGCGGTTAAATCATGTGTAAATGATTGATTTGATAATGTCCAAATAAAAGATGAAAACTTCCTGAATCTTCACAGATCCTCAAAAAAATGTGCCTAATATGAATTCACCACAGTGCTCCCCCTATAGAAATGCGCTCATCTTAAAGAATGTGACCACACAATTCAGTTTGGTCAAAATTAACTTTAGTCACTCTGAACTAACAGGTTGTTTTCCTCCTTGGTGCTCTGTCAATCTTCTTCCATATATATGTGGAAAGAGCTCCATAGTGCTTTTATTATATGTTTTAAAACTTATAATTTATTAAAACTTTTGTACTTAAAACTGACATTTATTGCATGCTCCAGTGCACCAACTGTATACAGCATATATCAAATGACTCCAATACTGCAGTAAATTCGTGCCTTTCCTTGGATGATACAAGGGTCTTGTCAAACAAATCTGCCCCTTCCCTACGCGTTACGTCACAGGGTCACATGACTCACCAGGGGGATTGCTATAGTAAGGCAAGACGCTATCTCCTTTTAATATACTACTTCCACTCCACCCCATTGATTTTAGTTCATACAGGTGTGTTGTGTTGATACTGGCACCTGCCGCACACATAGAGCGTATCAGTGCCGTGTCTGTGTCTGATGGAAAACTATCAATTCACCTGAAATCTATATGTGTATGTTGACATAAATCAAATCATCGCTTCAATATTGGTGCCGTGGATTAACATATTGTAATCATCTTTACCATTCCTTTGCAGTATTTAGGTGTGTACAATAAAAATTAAAATTTAAAAGTATAAAATTGAAAATCCATATGAATTGCATAAATGTGAATAACATAATTAAATGAATACGCTCAAATAGCAGCCCAAAACCTGTTCCCTTTATATATCCATACATATTTAAGCAAAGACATTAAATGAGATGTGTGAACCCCCTATTCATTCCCTCAATCTATTTATCTCTTATTACTCAAAAAAACAGTAAAAAAAAAAAGTCAAATTTTTTGTTTAACACCTTTTGGCACCATTACAGACAGCTCATGGATCCACCATGATTCTCTTTTGGTTTAGTTATAATTTAACTTCAGCAATTTCATCAAGTAGGGGGTCCCCATATTTAATTTTTTTTTTAAAGTGTGGTAAGAGTGCCTTTCACAGATGTATCATCTTATGCAGCTCTACTAGTTCAGTATTTTGCAGGAGTAAAATCTTGAAGTGAAATGTGATTAGGTAGGATAAAAAATGCTTTGCTTGATGTATTCTGTGGCAAAGTGTGTGACTGTGTGTTCCAGCCTCCTGATTGCCCTTAGTATATGTAAATTTGGTACTGAAGATTCCTGTTGTGTCTATGAGCACACAGTGTGCTGACAGATATGATATGAGCAAGTCCCTCAGCCATCAGTAGTCACTTCTCTGTCTATATACAGAGAATATTGCTTCCTGTGGTTTCTTATTACACCACTGCATTCAGGCAGAACACATTCACATGTGCCATAGTTTTGTTCGTAAAGTGATCACCAAACACTGGTTGCGCTTTTTGTTTTTCTGCATGCTGTGCACTTGACTAAGTTTTTTTGTTTTTGTTTTTTTTAATCGTTTGAACAGCTAAAATAGTACAATGTTCTTTAACAATATTCCTGACGATATGTGCTTTGTTTATGAAACAAAGTCTTTCTTATTCAGAGAACCATATCTTCATTAGATGGCTTCAGTAAAGCAGATGTTGCCTAGTTTTTTATTCTCCATGTGATTTTTGCAGATAAGCAGTTATAGGCAATAATGGCAAAACACCAATCTACTTCAGGCTATACACTTATAGATTTTCTTTCAAAGATTTTCATTTTAAGAACCTTGTTTGATTTTCTAATCATCAGTGAGGTCAAATCAACGTTCCTTTTCCACCACAGAGATGAGAAAATTTGAAGGAGCAGGATGAAATTTTTTTCTCGAAATGAATATTCAGACCATGTATGTGGTTTTTGGTCTGGAACTACATTCATTTAAAATCGAAAATGTGAAAAGCAAGTGATATTTTCAAACATTAGCCCATTTATTGAATGTACAAAGAATTTTCTTACAAATGTTCCTATGAATATTTTAATTTGAAACTCTACTAGTGTATGGCCAGCATTTGGAACATTAGCACTGGCTTCTCAAGGGGTGGAAAGACAGGGGCCTGGTTTGATTCTTCCATCTTAAGATGTCCTTGGAGACTATTTCCTGTCTTATTCAAAGCAGAACTGCAGGCAAAAATAAGCGTTAAATGAATATCCCATCAAAAGATACAATAACAGATAATTGACTAATGATCCCCGGACTATCCCTGACTAGGTTCCCTCCTGGTTAAGGTGGACCAGAGTGCAGAGTCCTTTCCCCTTCACCTTCCTCCCTCCTTTTCTTCTTGTCCTTTTTTTGTTCTCTATCTCGATTTTGTGATTAAGGGATTTGGACTGTGTAATTCCGCAGTTGTGGAGTAGGGAGCGCCCTCCCCTATTTGGTTGAGGGGATTTGAAGGACATACTCTGAACCCCTTTAAATTGCATTAATACCATAATGTAGAAGGACATACTGAGACTTATAGGTTTTACAGTCCATTTTGCAGTCTATTTGTAAACTAAAACATTAGACTGTGGTTAACTGAGCATCAATTGTAAAGATTGTGGTTACATGCCTCCTGATATATGTGAGGACAGTAGTCTCAGGGGGCATGGCACTTTGCCAGTGCAGATTGTTGCAATATGTCCTTCGCTTTGTACTAATACAGTTACAATGTATAACTTTCTGCCTTTCTACTATATGCAATCCATATTGTGGATGTTGTATACTCTTCCAAACCAATGCTGGAACCTCCTTTATTTTTGTTTATGAATATATTCTATTAATAAAAATATTAAAACCGAAAAAAAGATGCAATAATAAACCAGCGGTTTCTGCAGTTGGACATTCAGTTTTAATCCAAAGATTTCACCCACCACCTTTTTTTGTTCTTTGCTGTTAGATGCTGGCCAGCGGGTTAAGGGCATTTTTCAACCCACTACCTCGGCTTGTGTCATCCCAGCCTCTGATTGGGCGGTGAAAGATCTCTTTCATTATCGGGATGCTTCTTGTCAGCATATGAACTGATTGGCTCCTTTTACTGCTTCTCACACTCCAGCCCCCTGTAGGGACTGAAAAAAAGCTAATGCCAGTTCAAATGCAGTTGCTTGCATTTCAAGAATACATTTAATGATGTATTAAGGATTATAGAGCTACATTCGTTGGTCCTTTATGTCTGCCTAGAGTACAGCTTTGACACAATTCCTTCACCACTTGCAGCGTCATAAATAACAGTGTCAGGTACCTCACTTACAAACATGGCTGAAACTGTTATGAGGGTGACTTAGTTACCTAGCTAGAAACAGGGTGATAACACACCTTAAAAAATGTATACGTCATTGTTATGTGTAAAATTTGGCACTTTGTACAACTTAGGGTGCATTTACACAAACGATTATGGCCTACAGTGGGTTCCTGTGGCAAAAATCGATGGATTCTTGTGGCGGGAATCACATGTATGTAAACAGCTGTGGCCAAGAAATGTGCAAATGATTGAGAGGCTGACAGCAGCAGCATTGTGATGATAACAGAGATGCCCATCTACCAACCCCTTTCATAAAATACCTGGAAAATATGTAAATCCTCCCAGGTAGACGAGTAATGCTATAGTAACGATGAGCCTTCCGTTTGGATGTATGGCCTAAGTGAATAAATGGTGTCTAAAATGATAGCATGCTGTTAGAATCTTTTTTGTATTTACATGAATATAAAATATAATGCTGCTTTGTTATCCTGAAGTAAGATTTAAAATAGTTTTGTGTATGGTATACACTAATTACAGAGTAGTGTTTTTGTGACAGTTGCCCATGGTCTCAGTCTTTCTGGTTTCAATTTTAAAGTAAATAGACTACAGCCAGTCCTATTTTAGCCTGTGACATGAGGAAGAATGCTGGGAATAAGGTTAAAATTTCATGTCTCTCTGATGTATACTTGTGCTGTATCTTGTTATATATCCGTTTCCTCTTAATCTTCAGCACCCTTTTACTAGAGTAATTGTCCTCAGTCAGTCTGAACTTTCTTTGTTCATGATACTCTTATTTGTGTTTCAAAATGTACTCACTATTGTGAGATACTGTATCCGTGCCTGAGGTCAGGAACTGAAGTGGATGAGAAAGCCTTGCTCAGTCTCCGCAATAATTCTTTGGGATGAATTAGAGCGGAGACTAGGAACCAGGCCTTCTTGTCCAACATCAGTGTGACCTCGTATATAAAAAGATTGAGTAGGCTATAAGCCTGTGTAGATTGTTTTAGAAATTAGGAGTGATATGATGGACTTTAACTGTACCAGTAAGGGACATTTAAACAAATGAATAGTTAATGTCTTTATTACAAAAAAGAATTTAAAATTATTTTTATACATATAAAAGCATATGAAAATTGATCAAGTAACAATATTCTCAAGATCTCTCTTTATACAAACGTCAGAAGGTCGACGTGTTTCTCAGCTTTGCTTCTTCAAGATCTTATATTTTGACTTAAAACAGAGATCCTGTTCAAGGATAAGAGAAAATGCATAAGTATTATTTACATTTGGATTATATATAGGCACAGTAGAATTATTTTCAAAAAATATATATAATCCAAAAGGATTAAATAATGGCATATATGGGGACTCGCATCTAAAGGAGACCCGTTAAGAATGACGTACCAGGTGACAAAGGAAGGACGATGCAACAATCGGTATCTTTAGACAAAAGATTATTCTCCATTAGTTGGTATAATTAAAAATAATGATTATATTGTGAAAGGTGCCAATGAGCATAGAATTAATTTAGGTAAGACCTAGGTCAATAAACTGACCATAATCATAGAATACTTACAAAAATAATAAAATCCTAGTTGGAAGAGGAAAGATGTTGGCCTCAGCCAGATACCAAATCACAGAAGAACCTGCTAATATTCCAGCAGCCATTCCCTAAATAAATCCAATATATGGTAATTGTTTCACATATCGGGATAGGGTTAATATCTCTACTCTAACCAAAAACAAAAATCAACGACAAAGACAGAACCGAAAAAAAAGCAATTGTCAGAGTGTATATATACCTTGATACTGTATGAATGTTAATTATTGATGCTGTTGATGCATAAATTTGCTCACAGACTTAAAAAGGTATAGTAGCTGGTATCTCCTAAGAATAAAGAATTGCCTAATAAGATCTTTTATTTACCTTTTAATACATATATTTACAAGTACTAGTGAACGCAGAAGATTCACTGAAAATAGGGTATACAACAAGGAATAGCCACTTACCATTCAACTGGTGGCCAGTGGAGAACTATATCCTGCTGGGACTTTTGTCTAACCAATATATCCTGTCTTGTCTTATATCCAGATTCTGCATCCACAGATCTATAAAGTATATAATTGCGTATCCAATGGGCTACAATAGCTCCGATGATAAGCATAACCATGTATCCATTAATAATACTCCCATTAGGACTTACCTATAACATCCATCCACAAAGAATGACAGCATTCACTAGACCTGGGAAAGCAAGACTGAATTTATATCAGTTTTTGGTGCCGTTTTTGGCATTCTAATTAGTACTGGGTTCAGGTGATACAGTGGGAGGGTGCTAGCAAAGGGTGGGCCAACTCGATATTGAACCCTACGGACTGTGTATGTACATACAGTATGTATTTATATTAAAAAAATTAGTTTAGACCGACCTGAAGCTCACTGGGTTCTCGCATGTACACAAAGTTTGGAAACAAAGCCAGCACGATAATTCACGTATATTCACGTATAGCCACAAACTGAGCCGGCGCAGAGATCTCAGTATTGACAAACAAGCCTTCAGAGCCTCCCAAACGGATGAGGCAAAGTAAACATCAGGCATCAAGCCATAGCCTCCCCTATTCCTCCGCACATCAAAGCGCACCAACCCACCCCATAAATAGGCGCCAGCCACCGATCATTACCAGCACAGTATCATTTAACTTCATCTTGCACCTGACAAATGTGGGAGTTCCTGGGCTCCTTCCACATCAAACCCACCCCCATGGCAGGTCAAGGCGACTGAAAAACACACCCCTTCTCCCCAGAATGTAACCATGCCAGGGGTCCCACATATTCAGGGACTGGTTGTTAATCGCAGATCCCAGGATCAGCCAATACGTCATCTATAGCTATTAAGATAAATAGAATCATATCTATTTTATGAATGACAAAATAATTATTTAATCATGAATAATGCAGTATTGACATCCATAGCTCTACCGTAATCTTCAAATCCAAGCATAAACAACAACTTTGTATAGAATAATTTTGTACATCAATTATTATAGTTCATGATCAAGTGTTTTCATACATAAGACATATAAAGGTAGATACAGGTATACACATCAAATCAGATTAGGGTTACATGATTCATAATCTATAGAGTACAGGTGTTCAAAATAATGAACCACAACCAAGGCAACGCGCCTGGGATTAGCCCATAAAGGCCTGTAGCTCATGGACTCATTAAGGCCTGGCAGACGAGTGGCATTTAATTTAAAAATCCACCTGGTCTTGGGTTAAAGTAATTTTTGGTCTGTTACCCCTTTAGGATCCTCAGGGACCCTTTTAAAGTCATCAGTGTAACCTCAAATGCGCTTCTAGAAGAATGGTCAAACATTCCCATAGACACACTCCTAAACCTTGTGGACAATCTTTTTCAGAAGAGTTGAAGCTGTTATAGCTGCAAAGGGTGGGCCAACTCGATATTGAACCCTACGGACTGTGTGTGTGTGTGTGTGTGTGTGTGTGTGTATGTACATACAGTATGTATTTATATTAAAAAAATTAGTTTAGACCGACCTGAAGCTCACTGGGTTCTCACATGTACACAAAGTTTCACCATCGTTGTATAATGTAATGTTTACAGTATTCCACTGTCTTCATACCAAATACGTGCTGCAAATATTGGATTTACAGGGTCTCGCTGACTTTAAATTTTAACTCTAGGCAAAACACTTTTTAGATTATGTGTAAAATTATAACCTCTATCAGGTTTTTACTGCTGCCTCTGTCACTTTGGGGAGATTTAGTTCCTCTCCTGGCAACATCGGTCACTGGGATAAGGAAGTGAGGGGAAATCTAAACAGGGACTCTTAACCGAATTGATCAAAAATGTATTGCATATGTTCAGGTTTCCACAGTTCTGTCCAGGTAACTACTGTTTTTCGAACAGAGATAGGAAATAATAAGGGCAATCCCCCCAATGGTAACTCATACTGCAGTAAAAAAAAAACTAAAGTTCTAACCCCTTACTATGCAAAAAAGATTATTGGCTGAAGATCCACAGTAACCATGATTCATTATAGGAGACCTTAATTAAACAAATTAGTGACACAATTAGATGCATATCATTCTGGTTCTTCTTTAGCAAAGTCTGTGTGACAGTTTTTCTGTGTAAGGGCAACCTCTGTGTTTGTAATCCTAGGTAGGCAACTAAAACAGGTTTGCACAGGTCTGCAACAGATTTACAAAGAAGATGACAGTTTTCAATAGACACACAATTAAGCGATCAGAGGAAGGCTTTAGAACTCATGGCAGGGGACTTTGGGATTGTGTTGATGACATCAGTTTGAGATGCTTCTGAGATGATTCTTGTGTTCTGCTTTTATTATGCTTTAAGCAAGTTTTGCAAACCTCATAGACTTGTATGGCAAAGCAAACCCCACTTAAAGTGAAAAAAAGCCCATCAACACAGACCTTTATTCAGTCTCAGTGCAACTTTATAGTAGCTGAGCATTTATAAATGAAGGTACAACCTTCATTTTAACCCTGCCTCATTGCAGTGCGTTGCTGTGGGACAGAATTGATGTCCCTTATTGAGTTGTCAGTATTCCAATAGTAGTAGGTATACATATACACATGTAGCTGATACTTTTACTTTGTAATAAAGAATGTTCTATCACTTGGACTTCAGCAAGTATTATACAAAATGTGTGGATTTATGGATGCATGTTTATGGATTGAAAGCACACTTACTGCACCCATTAACACCTACATACCTTCTCTTGACTTTGTAAAAATACAAGAGTCCATTTTTTTACAGTTGTCTCCTCACACAATTACGTCCTATAGCTGAGCTCCCGCTGATGTTTACATTTTTCTGCATGTTAGTGGGCAGGTAGTTCAAACAAAGCAGCATCTCAATATTTTGGTTGTGAGATGAGGACTTCAAGGTTTGGAATATTGGTGATGTACTACTAGTAAGAAAAGGGAGCCCACAAAGTAAAAAAAAGGGGGAAAAATTTGAAAAATGCCCAGTTCAGCAGGGACCGGCCAAGGTTCGATCCATCTATGGCCGTTCCTGGTTGAACTAAGTCAATCTAACGATCGAGGTCTGTCGAACAGGACTATTGCAAAAATGTTCTCAATCAGCTGGCTGCATCCACTGATCATTTTCTGACAGCTGAGGAGTCCAGCTGTCAGAATTCAATGTCCCGGCGGCGTGTGTGAATGGGGAAATCCATTTGTTAAATTTATTAAAAAACCAACATCAACTGACTAGCACTTTAGCTTGGCCACCGCATCCCTTGAGTTTGGTGATGGCCTGCCACTGTAATGGGCTGACTCATGTAGAAAGCGTGTAATGCTAGGTGCATGGGGGAGTGAACCAAACTGTTGACTTGCTAGCAGAAGGCTAGTGAATACATGCAAAAGTATGCCTGTTCCAGAAACTGGTAAAGTTGGGGATATTACCTACAATGCTAAAAGTAGAAAGTGTGGAAGGATAGGACCCACTTCTGCTAGTTTTTTCAATTTGAATTTTTTTTTTGGGTGTTATCGGGTTGTTTTAATGGAGGCATCAGGGTCTTTTAGACTATCATATACAGATTGGGTACG
This sequence comes from Lithobates clamitans, assembly GCA_037952925.1. Lineage (NCBI taxonomy): Eukaryota > Metazoa > Chordata > Amphibia > Anura > Ranidae > Lithobates > Lithobates clamitans. The sequence continues at coordinate 2,305,919 of JBBGZY010001057.1, read as the reverse complement.
TAAAGTCTCTGATCTGCATCTGAGCTGGCAAAGGTAAGAACATAGAAGTAATCTGGGCCAGGAGTCCTCCTTATGTTGTGACAGATTGTGGGCTCCGTGTCTGATAATGTCGGCTGTCTGTCCATGATTGAGAGTTTGTGATCTTTACCTAAGGGGCCACCTTGCTGCTAACATAGATCCTGGCAAGGTGGGTGTCTATGCTGGGGGCAAGATATAGAGAAAAGACCAACAGTGTGCCAGGGTGGGATCACGCTGGATTGGAGACAGGATAAGTGGCACTTACAATAGTGATTGTTTTTGCATAATAGAGAGCACCTTTGAATGCCTGCCCATTAACTTCTGATATGCGTATAGTATTCTCAGTATACATTATCTGTAGGTTCCGTTGACCATGTCATTGACACAGATTACCCTGTCCTTGTTCCTATTCAGCTCCTTAATGCAAAGCAGTTGTAATTTTGTCGACTAAAACCTTTTCGTTGACTAAATTTAATACTATTTTAGTATACTAAAATATGAATAAAACTAAAATGGCATTTTAGTCAAGAGTATGACTAAAACCTAATTGAATTTTGATGCCAAAATTAACATTGGTCTGTAGTGCATGCTCAAACCTTAATACCATAAATAATAACATATTCATTTTTTTCACTCCAGCAGTATAGAATGAATTTGGAAATGGTAGAGAAATGCTTAAATAATACATTACAATTTAACTACACCCATTAGATTTTAGACGACTACAATGAGTTTTGGTCAACTAAAATTTTTATTTTATTTTTTTATTTATAATGATTTTAGTCGACTAAAATGTACTGGAGATTTTAGTAAATATGACTAAAACAATTGCAGAAGACTAAAATGGGACTAAAACTAAAATCCCATTTTAGTTCAGACTAAAACTAAATTGAAATTTGCTGCCAAAAATTAACACTGATGTAAAGTTCCTACTGGAGATTGCAGAAGGTACTGTAGAGATACAGTAATATTTAACACCTGCAGAGTGATGGAACGTCAAAACTAGAAAAAGATCAGAACTGTTACATAATGATTTGGAAGTTTGGTTTCTTTATGTAACATCAGAATTCTCCTGTGCGTGCAGAAAGTACAAAATAATGTTATGCACAGTCTGTAACTCTCCAGTGGTTATGTCACCATTAAGCCAGTCTGTTTCTTCTCAGCCGTTGTACAGTTCTTTGGACTGCATAATGGATCTTGAGAGTGCAAGTGTTTTACTGTGGGTTTTCAGACATACACCAGCGAGGACCCCACGGAGCTCGCTGAAAAACCATTTTCATGCTACAGTTAGAGAAAGCTGGAGAGAGCTTCAGCAGAATGTGAAAATGAAGTCTGTAATCAAGAGCATAAGAGGGAAGGTAATGGTTGTTTGTTTGATCGATGCCTCTTCACACCTTCGGTACACAGATTTCCAGCTACTTTCTCTCTCTCCTAGACTTGTTGCTAGAAGTAAGTAAACATATATCTGTATACCCACTTAGGAGCTTATATAGACGTCTAGGGTGACATTTGTTTTCTTGGCTTTTTATAGTGTGAGAATGTTTTGTTTTTATTATTTAGCTCAAATCCTGGAATCATGACTACTACACACTGGATGTAATTTATAGATTATCTGATCATTTAATTTAAACGATTCCATTCTAAATGTAGCTGTTTTCTCATTTATTGTTATTAGATAAATGTTATATAGGTGAAATAAAAAGAAAAAACAGATAGATGATCCTATGATCTGCATGATGGCATATGCCTAATACATGTATGCAGCTTCACTGAAACTCTGGAATTCTGTTTGCATTCCAACATTTAGCAAAGTGTTTCCATTGCAGAAGGTACCATGTCTTCCATGTGATTCTTATAGCAAATGGTCTAGTAGGCGATGGGTTGGAGATCTGTAGGGGATGCACAAGTAGAGCAGAACGCAGTCTTCCCATCTCGCCTCTGAAATATTCAGCAGGGCACAACGGAGAGGTCATGAAATATTCAAAGGTTCTAGCTCTAATGTCATGTTAATGTCAAGAAAAGACTGCTTTACATCAAGTGAATGTGAATCCTAACCAGAAAATTGTACCATGCTCTAAAATCCCACAGCACCTGCAGCACCTTTTCTTGCATACCGTCTTTTATCTCCCTGCAAGACACATTCATAATAGATGTGTGTTTATACAGCCAAGTACTGTGCTTAGGAGAATTAACCTAGATGGCAATCCCTGTGTGTGCCTGTTACAGATCAGCATCTTCATGACGCATCTCTCAAACTATGGCAATGACCGCCTGGGGCTGTACACGTTTGAAAGCTTGGTGAAGTTTGTACAGTGCTGGACCAACCTCAGATTACAGACTCTGCCACCTGTCCAATTGGCTAAGAAGTATTTTGAGATCTTCCCCCAAGAGAAGAACCCACTGTGGCAGGTAGGTGCAAATAATCCTTTATATAACACTCCCATGGCCTTGAGAGCAAAACACTCAGGCGTGTCGTGATTACATAAGATTTTGTATCTGTTGCATTTTACTTACTGCTAGACAACATGTGTCAAACAAATCCGGCCCTCTAGGCCATTTCATGTGGCCCTCACACCCAGAAGGGGGGGATGGAAGTAAGGTGTAAAAAGCCTGTGAAAGAGAGCTGATTCTTGCACATTGTGTATAGCAAACCCCTAAACTCTGCCCGTAGTGCATCCCTGAACTCTGCGCTTTGTACGTAGCACATCACAGAACTCGGCACGTAATGCACTCCAGGTATTTATTGCCCTTTTAAGATCCTCTCACTGTTCAATTTGGCCACACATTGTTCAATATGGTTTGGTGGGGGGTGTGGTTAAGTTCCTGCACCTATTCTCTAAGAAAAAAAGCCGTGCATAAATGTACATAGTCTTGCAGATACAACTGGCCCTTTGAGGACAACTATAATGCTGATGCGGCCCACAATGAAATAGAGTTGGACACCGCTGCGCTAGCCAGAAGCGCTCCATTCTGTGTGTCACTCTGTATGGCTGTGTCCATGCATTTATTGATTTTCCTAATGCATTATAGAATAAATTAAAAGATAAAAAATGAATAGCTTCAATTCAAAAGCTTTAAAGCGGAGTTCTACCTGGAAAAAAAAAAAATTAAGTCAGCAGCTACAAATACTGTAGCTGCTGACTTTTAATATAAGGACCCTTACCTGTCCAGGGAGCCCACGATGTCGGCATCCGAAGCCAACCCGTCCCTCGGCTCCAGGTGCAGGCGCCGGCATCCTTACTAAGGGAAACAGGAAGTGAAGCCTTGTGGCTTCACAGCCTGCTTCTTACTGCGCATGCGTGAGTCGCGCTGCGTGTGCTGAATGGTCCCTGCTGTCTTCTGGGACTTGTGTGTCTCCCAGAAGGCAGCGGGGGGGAGGGGCTGAACATTGTGTAGTTCGCCGCACTGAGTTATTTTAGAGAACCACAACGCAGTCCTCCTCCAACTAACCCAAGATTGACTCCCTCTACAGGAATCTAGGGGGTGCAAACTCTTGACAGGAAAAATTACTTTAAATAATGGATTGCTCTTTAACTATATTAAGTTATGTATTAAGCTATTCAAATGTGTCCCCATTAAGATTATAGGTCTACGCGTAGGCCTACCTCTGGTATATGAAGTGACCATTTTAAAAACGTTGCTCACAAAGGGTTTTTTCTAATACAAATCCCACCAGGTCTCATCCAGGGACATAGATTGAGAAGGACCAAAGCTGAAAAAAATAACAATAAATATACAGTTGTGCTCATAAGTTTTACATACCCTGGTAGAATTTTTTCAGAGAATAGGAATAACACAAACTTTTCTTTCACTCATGGTTAGTATTTGGCTGAAGCCACTTATTATCAATCAACTGTGTTTACTCTTTTTAAATCATAATGGCAACAGAAACTACCGAAATTACCCTGATCAAAAGTTTACATACCCCAGTTCTTAATACTTTTATTGCCCCTTTTAACATCAATGATAGCTTGTAGTCTTTTGTGGTATTTGTGGATGAGGCTCTTTATTTTCTCAGATGGTTACGCTGCCCATTCCTCTTGGCAAAAAGCCTCTAGTTCCTGTAAATTCTTGGGCTGTCTTGCATGAACTGCACCTTTGAGATCTCCCCAGAGTGGCTCAATGATATTGAGGTCAGGAGACTGAGATGGCCACTCCAGAACCTTCACTTTATTCTGCTGTAGCCAATGACAGGTCGACTTGGCCTTGTGTTTTGGATCATTGTCATGTTGAAATGTCCAAGTACGCCCCATGCGCAGCTTCCTGGCTGATGAAGGCAAATGTTCCTCCAGTAATTTTGATCAAATTTCCTGTGCCTTTTGTAGCTCACACATCCCTAAAACATCAGCGATCCACCTCCGTACCTTTCATCATGGGCCTTGTTGACTCTCCAAATGTAGCGATTATGGTTGTGGAAAAAAGCTAAATTTTGGTCTCAAGTACTCCAAATGACTTTGTGCCAGAAGGTTGGAGGCGTGTCTCTGTGCTGTTTGGCGTATTGTAAGCGGGATACTTTGTGGCATTTGCGTAGTAATGGCTTTCTTCTGGCGACTCGACCATGCAGCCCATCTTTCTTCAAGTGCCTCCTTATTGTGCATCTTGAAACAGCCAAACCACATGTTTTCAGAGAGTTCTGTATTTCACCTGAAGTTATTTGTGGGTTTTTCTTTGCATCCCGAACAATTTTCCTGGCAGCTGTGCCTGAAATTTTAGTTGGTCTACCTGACCGTGGTTTGGTTTCAACAGAACCCCTCATTTTCCACTTCTTGATTAGTTTGAATGCTGCTGATTGGCATTCTCAATTCCTTGGATGTCTTTTTATATCCCTTTCCTGTTTTATACAGTTCAACTACCTTTTCCCACAGACCCTTTTGAATATTCACTTGCTTTCCCCATAACTCGGAATCCAGAAATGTCAGTACAGCACTGGATGAAAGATGCAAGAGTCTGTCAGGAGTCCAGAAACTCATTGACCTTTTATACACACACACTAATTACAAGCAAACAGATCACAGGTGAGGATGGTTACCTTTTAATAGCCATTTAAACCCCTTTGTGTCAACTTGTGTGCATGTGCAGGCCAAAATCACCAGGGTAGGTATCATTTTGATCAGGGTCATTTGGATAAGTTTCTGTTGCCATTATGATTTAAAAAGAGTAAACACAGTTGATTGATAATAAATGGCTTCATCCAAACACTAGCCATGAGTGAAAAATGTTTTTGTGTTCATATTTTCTGAAAAATGGCTAAGAAATCATAATTTCTGCCAGTGTTTGTGTGTATGTGTGTGTATATATATATATATATATATATATATATATATATATATATATATTCTATTCTCCATCCCTTTAACTTGGTTATAACTATCTTAATAAGCCTACAGCCGAACCACAGGCCATTCTCTACTTAACATCACCAGCAAACATTCCCACTACTGTCTAGGGAGCAATCCAAGAGGCCTTATGGTATTCAAGGGTTTTTTTTATAGAGCCCGTTGAATCCTAATTGATGTAATAATGCTGCTCCCAGCATAAATATCATACAAGTGTGGAGCACTGGCAACAGTTCCCTCAATCCCTATCAGAAGAGTAAACAAAAAAAGGCACCCATATCATCTGACTCCTGCATGTGTCATCGTGCACAACGGCGCCAGTGCAGTGATTACTCTCCGGGTGAGAATTCCAATGTGCCTCTGGGGAAGACGTACTTGGGCATGTTAATCTGAGCAAGAGAACACTCCATTTGAGGCATATTCTAAATGATCATCAACCATAAGAATTCTCAAGACCCAGATTTACAATTGTTAATACAGACAACCCCTCAATTTAGTGTAATGCGTGCCTAGAATGTTTGTTTGAATTTTTTTTTCCCCTCCATATAGAACCCTTGTGATGACAAGAGACATAAGGACATCTGGTCTAAGGAAAAGACTTGTGATAGGCTCCCTAAATTCCTTGTTGTCGGACCCCAAAAGACAGGTACATCTGGTGATGATTTCCATAAAATGTACCAGGGTTACTGGAGGTGACTGACCTCTCCTCACTGCCATATATTTGGGTTATTCCAACAGGTACAACTGCACTATACACGTTCCTCACCATGCACCCTGCTGTCACCAGCAACTTCCAGAGCCCGGTTACCTTTGAAGAGATCCAGTTTTTTAATGGACAGAACTACCACAAGGGCATTGATTGGTAATTATTTTTGCTGTACACGTATACTGAGTTTTGGGGAAAAGTAATATGCATTTTTTAAAGCGTTTCTCCTATTCCCTTAGGTACATGGATTTCTTCCCTATACCTTCCAATGCCAGCACAGATTTCATGTTTGAAAAAAGTGCCAATTATTTTGACACAGAAGTGGTACCAAAACGGGCAGCAGCTCTCCTACCCAGAGCCAAAATTATTGCCATTCTGATCAGTCCTGTTGATCGTGCTTATTCCTGGTACCAGGTAAGTGATTACTGAAAGCCATAATTCTCATTCCCAATAGCACAGAAGTCTCATGATGTTAAACTACATAATTAGCAAGGCTTACAGGTGTCATTGCTCAGACATTCTAGACCAACTAAACATTCATTAATGGACAATACAAAATGGGGTGTAGACAAAGTGAACTTTTAACACATCTGACCTGATTTACAATACCCAAGTAAACAACATTTCTCCAATTTCCTCCAGTCCTATTAGAACTGTATTAGCATTATCAGATTCCCTTTTCTTTTCAATAAAGAAGTGATGGGTAAACATAGGGTTCTCTGCATAGCTTATATCGTATTACTTGTGCAGTTAAACCCGTATTAAACCCAAAATTTAATGTATTGCAGTTTACCAATCATTAGATGTGGTGACTACATCAGTTTCCTTTTCTTAGGCCTTTTCTCCTTTTGTTTTCACCTGGTGATTTGGCCAGTAACACACCACCTTTATTAGACTGCGCCACTCTGGATGAATGAACATGGGGTACAGCAGACAGCAGCATTGTCAGTCTGAGGGGAGTGTTATATGTACAACCCCAATTCCAAAAAAAATAAAAATGTGTGCCGTGTAAAAGCTACAGAAAAACAGAATGCAATGATTTGCAAATCTCATAAACCCATATTTTACCTACAATAGAAAGTAGAAAACCATCAAAAATGTACCATTTTAGGAAAAAAATAGTGATTTTGAAATTGATGTCAGCAACATGTCTCAAAGTTGGGACAGGGCCGTGTTTACCAGGGTGCAGAATCACCTCTTCTTTTAACAACGCTCTGTAAACGTCAGGGTACTGAGGAGACCAGTTGCCGGTGTTTTGGAAGAGGAATGTTGTCCCATTCTACTCTTATATAGGATTCTAACATCTCAACAATCCTGGGTCGTTTTTGTTGTATTTTTCATTTTAAGGTGCGCCAAAGATTTTCAGTTGGTGAAGGGTCTGGACTGCAGGCAGACCAGCTAAGCACCTGGACTCTTCTACTACGAAACCCATGCTGTTATCAACAGCTCATTTCCTTTTGTGCATGCTCCCAGACACTTCATTGAAGGCATATGTTTTGTTGAAATGATGATTAGGGCAGCCTGCTTTGGATCAGTCAGATATGAGAAACAAGATATCAGTCGCTGATCATTTTTGTCATAAGGGCGTGCTTAGTCTTTAGTTGTACCACTGTGTGTTTGCAGCTGAGCACTAAGACTTTTAGGCTCCAGGATTACATTCCACCAGTGTATTCATTACAGAGGTCAGGTTGACTTTCATGGATTTGTAACTGATGCCCCGACACTGTCATACGATTATTTACATACATATCAGAGTAGATTTAACAGGTGACAACATATCTGCAGAATGTAGATAGTAGCTGGAACACAAGAACATGCAGAACAATAAAACATGCAGATAAAGCCAAGGTTGGGTTCAGTAAAAATGCCCAGAAGTGTTAGGCCACAGTGTAAATATGTGGAGGCAATACAAGTGTGCTTTACATAGTCACACAAACTTCCTCAGTCCAAAGCAAAAAACTAACACTGAAACACAGGATTTCCCTAGGTAAATTCCGGCATGAAAGTGTCATGTAGGTACAATAAATGGGTTTTCAGTCATAACTTTAGAACCGCAAAACTGATGGTATAAGACATAAAAGAAAATGGGTCAACACTAGAGAAGACCTCCAAAGCTGTATAAGAAATAATGAGAGGTGCTGAATAATAGAAATTCGGTCTGATTTTGATAAAGTATTCACTTCAATCATCCAATCTTTTCCAATAACCTTTCGGTAGCTCACTTCAAACTTTAGTATATCAGACCCATTATGTGCAAAATTCTGCTAGTTACATTTTGCCCACCTTACACTGCTTAGCAAAGCTTTTGGTAGCTATTGATGAGTCCTAATAATGAAGGAAGGCTATCAAACCTTCATGATCACATGATGGCTTACTGGTTTCTCAGTTGTATTAACTGATTGGGGATGGGGGGAATGGGGTAGATTGCATAACTATGGGGTAAGAATGTTCTCTACACCTTCATAGTTATTACACAAGAGTTGGAGTATTATAGGATTTTTTTATAATCTAATCAATGAACAAATAAGAGGGCAAATGATTACTAATGCACAGTGACATCTTCTCTTATCCTCTATGTGCTTCCTGTGGTTTAGTGTCCATGTGTTTAATGCATTTAATAGAATGGTCCTTAAAGGTTAATAGTTTAGTGGCGTTGCGGGTGTTGGAATGCTCTCATTTTAATATATGCTGTCATGATTAGCCTGGATGAGCAGAGTTTGCGACCGCAGTTAAAAAGCTAATTATTGCCGCATAAACAAGATCAGAAACCTGAAATAGTCTACAGAGGTTTCAGTATTGATTTAACTATTCGTGGTCACTTCTGCTAAAATTTGTATTGTGTGCCAGAATTTTTTTTTCTATGTGTAATACTTAAAAATCTCAGGACTCCCTGATTGTCCATGTTTTTACATTGTGAGCTCTCCAATGTCTGTGCAGAAGTTCTTGGCCACAGTTTGCCAGTTCTCCCCTTTGAATACACTGCTTCATAAGTGTGTTAAGGCATCTATCCAAGAACGGACAGATTATTGTCCACACTGTACTGCTATGTGCAAACTACAAAGGGGAATGTGGGAAGGGCTGGGGGTACTGGGTAACCAATAGGTAAGAGAATTCCAATGACAGGCAGTTGTAGGTATTGGTAATTGAACTCGAATTTAGATTTTGTTTCCTGTTGTAAATATTATTGAATGCAAATTTTTACGAATAAATACACTTAAAGTGGAGTTCCACCCAAAAAAATGCAACTTCAGCTTTAAGTGCTGGTGACCCCCTGACATGCCACATTTGGAATGTCATTTTTTGGGGGAGGGGAGCGGGTACCCTGTTTTTATGGGCACCCAGCTCCCACTTCCTCCACGGTCTCCACGGCGCCGAAAGGAAGTTCACCTCTCCCCCCTCCCTCCCTGCAATCTTCTGGGACACGTCAGAAGATTGCCCGACCATTCGCAGCGTGGCTCGCCTGGCTGTGAAGCCAATGCCGGGCGCACAAAGTTAAAATGTCAGGACTTCGGAGAGGAGGGGCTTCATGAGCCCGCATCACTGGACCGTGGGACAGGGGAGTGTCTGATTATTAAAAGTCAGCAGCTACACTTTTTGTAGCTGCTGACTTTTAAATGGGTGGAACTCCACTTTAAATTAATTTTAGTGAGCACAAAAACAATAAAATACCCATTTTTTTAGTACGTTATAAAATGTTGTTGCTTCAAGTGTACATACCGAACATGTCAAGAATTAAAATTGCACATGCCAGTGAAATGGCAACAAGCCTACAGTAGCTAAACTTGCCCATTGGCACTGCTTTAAAAGCCTTTACAGGTTATCTGTTTAGAGTTAAACATAAGCTATGGCACTAGAATTATTGTTCTCACTCCGAGTTTTTTTTAATTCAACATTTTTTACACTTTCTTTTTTTAATTTAACTCTATCATCATAAGGGGTAAACAAGCCCCCAATAGTTTTGGGCAGTGATGGGTACTCTCTATTGAGACATGATGGGTCTAGTAGACCCCTGATCATTCCTCTGCCCTCTAGGGCCGCTGATCAAACACAGATTGTGTTTGATCATCTGCTTCCCTGGCTGTACTGGCCCGGGAACTACAGCAGAGTTGATTCGTCACAAAGGAGATTGGGGAATGGATATTCCTCCATCTCCTCCGTGGGTAGCCGACTTGACTGCTTACCATGGTGGTGGTGGGGCACACACCTTTCTAAGTGCTGTAAAAGTGATGGAGTGGCTGTAAAGCCATGATCCTAGTATAAAAACTTGCTGCTCAGGCCATATATAAACATAAGAAAAAAAAGAGAGGGTGCACTGGCCTAACAAATTTATTAATAATATATCTTATAAAACCAAAAAAATGTCTACTCACAAACATGAACTTGAAAACTCGCTCATCAAGCCACGTAGGTGGCTAGTCTCACATACTGTTTGGACTACCAGACCAAGGGAGGGGGTCCTAAATAGGACGCTGTTGGCTGGCGTGTTTCAAAGGACTGACCACCTTCTTCAGAGCCTGATTGCAAATGGTTACAATGTACTTATACCTTATACCTTACATGACACACCCATGATGTGAGAGCCAAGGGGAGGAATAAGGGAGAGCAAGATAGTTTAAGTGATATCAAAATAAACAAAGACTCAAGGAAAATCAAAATATGCCATAATGGGAGCCAAATCTGCATGTTCCTCAGCAATGCTGGACTCTCATACACTCAGGTTCATCTTACTTGTGTAAAGGAAAATAGACATGCGTTGATCTATACCTAGATGTATAGTGTGCTTAAGACGTCACATAAGCCAATGATTCTCTAGATTGGATACTGCTGTGCATGCACTTACCAGGGGGGGTGCTTACTTGCAGACCAGGAACGTGTGGTGTGATTTTTTTTATTTGAATTTATATATATTTGTATTTATTTTAAATTTTTATTTATATTTATTTTAATTTTCATTATTTAATTTCATTCACATTTTCATTGTATTAATTTTAATTTCATTTTTTTTTTCATTTAATATATAATATGCGGCCATTTTTTCTTTTTCCCAATGCATCATGGTTTTTCTGGTGTCATTTGTATCTCCAATTGGAGTGTATCGATTGCCCTTTTGCATTGGGCAATTGGCATCTATTACCTTTCAGGTGCCTACACAGTTGCCAATTTTTTGGTTTCGCCTCCCCCCTACATGCACAGAGAGCTTTTACCTCTAGTGGTGATCTCCGCAAAGATGGCGGCGACCCGTGGAGAGGAAATGACGCAGGGGTGCACAGGAAGTGCTGGCTGGAATGCATTTCTGGCCCCATTTCCGGGTCCCTATGGTCGGCGTGAAACCACACATCCTTCTATGTCAGGCATTCATTGACCACCTAAGAAAGACTGACACTAAATACATCACACCCTACGTTCTTGGTCTGCAAGTAAGCACCCCCCTGGTAAGTGCATGCATAGCTGTATCCAATCTAGAGAATTGCTGGCTTATGTGGTGTCTTAAGCACATTGTGATCTACGTATAGATCAATGCATCATGTCTATTTTCCTTTACACAGATCAGATGAACCTGAGTGTATGACAGTCCGGCATTGCAGAGGAACATGCGGATTTGGCTCCCATTATGACACATTTTGATTTTCCCCGAGTCTGTTTATTTTGATATCACTTTAGCTGTCTTGCCCTCCCTTGTTCCTCCCCTTGGGGGGGGGGGCTATGGCTTCCACATTGTGGGTGTGTGTGTGTAAGGTATATGTACCATTGAGCAAACCATTTGTAATCAGGCTCTGAAGAAGGTTGGTCCTTCAAAACGCGTCAACCAACAAGGTCCCATTTAGGACCGCCTCCCTTTGTCTGTTAGTCCAAGCAGTTTGTGAGATACTAGCCACCTGTGGCTCGATGAGCGAGTTTTCAAGTTCATGTTTGCGAGTAGACATCTTTTTGGTTTTATCTGATATGTTTAATGCATTTGTCGGATAATTGGGAGAAACTGCGCTTTTTCACTCATAGGAGGCTCTGTATCCTTGCCATGGGTTCGGTGGTGTGGCTGATGATGAGATGACCTCTGGTGGACACCGCTGGCAGTTCCCATTTCTGGCTTTTAAAGATTTCTGCTTGCTGTGATCCTTTGTGGTGGGGGGTCATGGCCATCTGGTAAGGAGCAACCCCTTCCATTTCTGGTGGTGGACCCTCCCTTGCTGTCACGGATTCACATTAATTATCACTTGGACTTCTGTTGTTTATTGTTGATGATTTGGACTCACTATGATATTTTATTGATGCTTCATCTGATGGGACTTCTTTATATCACCACCAAATGTTTTGCACATTGCTTTAGTTTTATTTATGATTATTATACAAATCTTCTTTCACTGTAGATTTCACGTTATGCTACACAAGTATTAACGCAACCCCTTATTTTTCTTATTTGTTGGATAATGCACTAGGCCAGTGCGCCCTCTCTTTTTTTTCTTATATTCTTTCAGGACGACCCCAGTCCTAGAGGGCAGCAAGGCATTTAAGGGATTATCCATTCTCTGACCAAATAATACAACACTATAGAGTCAGTTCACTCATGCACAGGAGTATGTTGTTTTATTTGTTTGTATACAAACATACGCTGGGCAGCAAGTTGGTAATTGTTTGGCCTGTTTTAGATCTAATTACTGTTTAGCTCTCACCTGTAGAGCACTAGACTGAGACCCAGTAATGGTTGGATATGTGGTTTAATAACAAAGTGTTGGTCCCCAAACTCAGTCCATGCATTAACCCAAGCAGTACTATGCCACACCTCATGTTTGAACACAAATAGAAACTTCAGAGACAGGAATGTGAAAATGTACTCTACTGTAGGCTGCGCAAGCAGGGCAATAGATGACACCATGAAACTACATGATCAATGCACATATTATGTAGGTGAAAAACATGAGGTAAACTAGGGAGGTTTATAATGCCTTTAATGAATTGAATCTTGTATCACACATAATGTTGGGAAAGGACTATGCACCTAAACATTGTAAATCATGATGAGGAGCAATGTTCTGTATTACAAGTTGGTGGCAGCTCTTTATACTTCTATATAATGAGTAATGACTTTGTGCTTTTCCCTGATAGCACCAGCGAGCACACAATGACCCTGTGGCACTGAACTACACCTTTGCTCAAGTAGTAACTGCTGGATCACATGCCTCACAACAGCTGAAGAACCTTCAGAGTCGCTGTTTGGTCCCAGGATGGTATGCTACTCACCTAGAGAGATGGCTAACGAACTACCCACCCAGTCAAGTAAGCCTAGTGGGTATAATCTAGTCCAACATGTATAGTTCTTTGCACTGTGCCTGTACTATGCCTCTTTGTAAAAAAAAAAAAAAAAAATTACCTAACATGAAATTCTGCATCAGGTGTATTTTTTTTTTTTTTCTCTCCAGCTTTATATAGTTGATGGTCAAGAGCTGAGGAACAACCCAGCCGCAGCCATGGATAGTGTACAGAAATTCTTGGGAGTGACACCACATTTCAATTACACACAGGCATTAAAGTAAGTCATCAAAGCATAGGTCCCGTATTTGTTTACTGATATTCCATGTAGTTACTTCTGCACTGGATCCCCTTTCTGAACACCCAATCAGACAGGGAGGCACCAGTAAGAGACGTTTCCTACATCCTTCCCTGAACAGAATGACCTGTTTTATCCTCGTCTGTTTTGAATATGTGCCCGTGTCTCCTAAATTTGGAGAAAAATGGGGATCTTGTGCTATGTAAAATCATTTCTTGATTAGTTGAGGGAAACAGTTCTTGCCTATTCTTTTGTTTTGTTTCTGTTCTCAGTACTTTGTGTTTATTATCCTGTCTTGGTACCGCTAACAGCTGGTACATCTCACAGAGGAAGTGGTGTGTCTGGATTTTTTTTCTTCTTCTCCTAGGGCTGTAGCCTGTACATCATAGTCTATATTGCAGGGGCGTCAAACTCAGTTTCATTGTGGGCCACACCAGCATTATGGTTGCCCTCAAAGAGCTGGTTGTAACTGTAAGACTAGATATCCAGAGCACCCCCAACCCCCCTTACATCAGAAGTTAAGATTCCCTCACCCTTCCTTCATTTACAGTACACTCTACTTACCTGGTGCTGGGAAGAAGCTGGGGGGCGGGGCTGGGAAGCAGAAAATTCAAGGTTTGGAGGAGGACCAGAGGAGGGCAGGTGTCAACTGGGGGAGTCTGCTGAATGCTGAGACAAGGTGAGGCGGAGACAAGAGGGTGTTGCGGCTGCACAAATGAGCCGCAGGATCGGTAGGAGGAGTTCTGTCCTCCCTTTTGCTGCCAACTGCTGAGACAGGGTGGGGATGCAGAGAGGAGCGCCTCCGTGGCTGCATAAAGAAGCACAGGATCTGGCGGGGGAGTTCCGTCTTCTCTGCTGCTAACTGCAGAGACAAGGTGGGGGCAGAGATGAGGGGGTGCCACAACTTCAGGAGACCATGTGAGGGCCACATGAAATGGCATGGAGGGCCATATTCGGCCCGTGGGCCTTGTTTTAGACACGTGGTCTATTGTGTTCCTCAATTAACTAATCTTAAACTCTACAGAAAGCACCAAAAAACCAAATAGGTGTCAGCGTGTGTGTTATTCCATTCTGCACATCGGCAGGAAATATTTAAAGCCAATCCTAAAAGCGCGTAGTCAGTTTTTACAATTGAATGATATGGCGTTCTTTAGGAATTTACTGTATTTAAAAAGTGCAATAGAACATTGTCCTGTTTTTACTCGGAAAGCCTATTAGGAGAAGAAAAAACATTTCCCCAATATTTATTCAATGAACAAGGCTCTTTGGGTTGGCATAATCTAGTACTTTTCCTTGCAGGGGATTTAGAATGAAAAGTCTCCTTGAGAAGTCTTCATCCCAGCGTTCCATAGATTTGTACATCATAATTATATCCTCTCATAGGTGCCTATTTTCTAATGTAAACAAATTAGTTAGCCCGCTCTTTCCTCATAATGCAGCCCTTTCATTCATTCCCTCTGACTGACTTCTTCACAATGACACTTTTGTTCTGCCGGTACTTCTACCCAAAGTAAATTGAAAGTGAGGACTTGGCTTGGTTAACCCTTCACAACTCGAGATGATGGTTTCCTAACATTCCTCTACCAATTCCTGAAATGGAGAACAGCATCCCCTGATATAGTTCTAGAACACCTTCGATCCTGAAGGTTTGCTTTGTCTTTTTACCTTGTCAAGGAAATGTGCCATTACTAATCTCCCTCTGAAAATGCTATTTGCCTGACAGTCAAGCTCATCTAACTAGCAACCTAGAATAAGCATGCAGCTCATTTGTATACTTGTTGGGGGTCAGTAATTAAGGAAGTACTTCAACCTTTAGATCAGAGTAATAGCCAAGCCTTTTTAGCATTTTTAGAAGTAAAGGCCAGCAGTGGCAGCTTCAAGCGGTATTAAACCCAAAAACAAAAAAAGTATTATATTGCAGCAATTCTTAGATGTGGTGGCTGCATTAGTTATCTATTTTTCCTTTTTTTAACCTGGTGATCTGACCAGTAAGTCTGTTTATTTTTAAATTTCCTTTAACAGACCAAGCTGTCCATCAAAAGTTGCAGTATATGGTTGAGACAACCATTTAACACTGATAATTGTCAGCTTTTATTTATGTAAAACCATTACCCCAAAAGGAAAAAAACAATGGTGCTGTAACTGCCCAAAAAGTGAAGTCTAGCTAGTGCACCCAACACTATCCTCTTCCCAGACTGATGACGCTGCCATCAAGGTGTCTCTGCTCTGTCTTTATCCAGAGAGGAGACAACTTAACTCCTTGGCCTCACCACCTCCTGGCCCTTTAAGGGGTTTCAGATGCCAGGGTTTTTGATCATATGACCGCTGTGGTTGTCTGTCACATGATTGGAAAGCATCCCATCGCAAGTGGAGATTGGGAGCTTTCTGTTAGCCGCCAGCAACTGTGCCACTCTCGGAACAGCTCTTTTATCTGTTTATCTTTAGGTACACATGTATGCGACCTTTCTGCGTTGAGGCCCAGCTGCCGAAAGGCTGCATATATGCGTATGGCCGGCGTGAAGGGAAGTGTGTTACTGGCCAGATCACAGGTGCCACCACATTTAAGGATTGCTAAGCTGCAATATCTAGTTTTTCTTGGTTTTGAGCTTGATATTTTGCATTGTTTTCAGCACGGGTTCTTTATAGGAAAGCTACATACAGTGATTTCATTCTTCCTTCACTCCTTGGCAGCTTTATTAGAAAAGCATTGTCCACACCAGTAAAGGATAACGTTAGTTATCAGTGCCTATACCCTCACACAGATATCTGATGAATCCAAAATCATTGCTTACTTCTGGTGGAAGCTTTGTACAATAATGTACAGCCAGATAGAATACATTTTGTAATGGTAAAATAAATGGTTACACTCTGGTGCAGCCCCTTCATATAACTTTCTGGTCTCTGAAAACCCCTGCTAATAACTATTATATCTACAAATCATGGGACATTAGTGTAAACCATTTTAGATCTAAGAATAAATAAATATTAAACAGAGGACAATCCGCGCAAACTAAACGTGATATTGAATGCAAGCTGAACACTTAAAGGATTCACCAACCTCAATAACAGATAACTAAACAAATGAAAGTGCAGCGCAAACTGATAAAAAAAATTTAATTAAAAGTCCATGTGGCAACACATACCGTATTTATCGGCGTATAACACGCACTTTTTTCCCCTTAAAATCAGGGGAAAATCGTGGGTGCGTGTTATATGCCGATCCCCGCTATTTTGTAATCTATCGGACCGATCGCCGCCGACATTCACATAGCGTGTAGTTTTAAATATGGTGCCGCGGAGTTCGGAGGGACTCACAGTGAGGGAGGGAGAACACAGTGACTGGGCGGAGCCGAGATACACGTAGCCGAGGGTTCTCGGCTCTTCTCGGCGCCGTTCACAGTCACGCCCAGTCCCGCCATTGGACCTGTGTTATGTCCATCATAGGGACTGGGCGTGACTGTGAACGGCGCCGAGAACCCTCGGCTATGTGTATCTCGGCTCCGCCCAGTCACTGTGTTCTCAGCGGCGCTCGTTCAGCTCCGCCGAGTCCCTCCGAACTCCGCGGCGCCATATTTAAAACTACACACTAAACTTGTGTATGTCTGCGACGATCATGTAATGTACACTGGGGGCAAGGCTTCACTGGGGGCAAGGCTGCACTGGGGGCAAGGCTGCACTGGGGGCAAGGCTGCACTGACAAGGCTGCACTGTACACTGGGGCAAGGCTGCTCTGTCAAGGCTGCAGATGGACACGATAACGCTGCATTGATGGGCATTTAAATGTAAGGTTTTTTTTTCCTTAAAATTCCCTCCTAAAAGTTTTTTTCCTTAAAATTCCCTCCTAAACTTGGGGTGCGTGTTATACGCCGATAAATACGGTATATTAAATTCTTCTTATCACAAGCAGACTGGTCCCTTTTCGTACGTTTCAGATGTCATGTACAAAATCGTATGGGTGCGCTTACCAGAAAGGATGGACCCCTTAATTACAGGGGGTCAGACAAGCCTGGATAAATATCTGATAGACAGCTGCATTAGATCTCGTCTGCGATGGTCGGTCATTCAGTAATCCTGAGATAAAGCCGTAACCTTCAGTGCAGGATGGAAAACAGCAATCACCAAAGATAGAGAAAAAAAAGATCTAAGTGTATTCCGTCTAAAATTTATTGGATGAATTATCAATTTAAAAGTTCGGTATAACCAAAGCAGAATGGTAAAAAGCGCTCCACGGCACGGCAAATACAAAAAGCACTAGCTGCAAACAGACTGTTTGCGTCTGAACAAGTCCGAACACACATCCTGCACTGAAGGTTACGGCTTTATCTCAGGATTACTGAATGACCGACCATCGCAGACGAGATCTAATGCAGCTGTCTATCAGATATTTATCCAGGCCTGTCTGACCCCCTGTAATTAAGGGGTCCATCCTTTCTGGTAAGCGTACCCATACGATTTTGTACATGACATCTGAAACGTACAAAAAGGGACCAGTTCTGCTTGTGATAAGAAGAATTTAATATATGTGTTGCCACATGGACTTTTAATTTAATTTTTTTAGCAGTTTGCGCTGCACTTTCATTTGTTTTAGTAATAAATATTATATGGAATGTGTAGTAATTAGCATATTTGACACCCAGGGCTGCTCTATAATACAATATTTTTTTTTAGTAAATATATTTAAAACATAATAACAGCCAGAAAAGAGAGAGAAGATTGCAGTGCACCCTCAAAGTTGGTGGTAAATCAAGAATCACCCCTCCTTAGATCCAATAAATCTTAAGCCTTTTTTGAAAAACAAACTTGACCTCTTACATTTATGGTTAGTGCAGTAATAGAGGAAACCCTTGTACACTGGTGGTCACACAGCCAGGGGGGAGGGGGGGGGATGCCCGTTTATAGGTAGCTGAAAAGATCATAGGTGACAGTGGCTGTTGATCTGGGAGGCATAAATTGCCCCTTTAGTATTTCCCTTGTAACTCTACCCCACTCTGAGTCTGTTTTTTTGCTAGTGTCCTAAGGTAATGGATGTCTTGTTTCCTTTGAAGAAATCACACATAGCGTTACTGGTTTATTTTACTTTGGATTCTTCAGTCAACACTTCGCTGTCTTCTTATTTAAGAATAAAAACCAGGCATCTGGACCAGTGCATCCTCAATTAAACCTTGGGAGCTGGTCCCGGAAATGTGGGGGGACAGTCTACAGTGTTGCTTTTGGCACTGGGTCCTGGGTGAGTGCTCATCTGGTCACTTGGTGCAATGCGTGTCTGTAGCCGCAGGGTACATTACAGGTCCAGGTCCAGGGCCATGGTCCCATGCTTGTGGAATGCAGATCCTGAAGGGGTATGCTGGGCGGCCCTATATGGGGAATAGCGACATAGATAGGTAAGACAGGGTCACTCTGTATCCTTTCACCTATACTGTAGTCTCACAGGAAGTATGAAACAAAATAGATGTACAACTTGCTTTACACCATATGTGTGATTAGTATGCATTTATATGTTAGAACTATCAGGAGCTCAACTGCGCCGCCCCCCCCCCCCCCCCCAAATCCATACTAGACCCTTAGGCTCCGCCTCCCCAAAATCGTCTTGTCCCCTACTTGTACCCCTACTTTTTCACCAAAAAGAAATAAAAACACACACCGTTTGTGACCATTCCTTTATTAAAAACAAAAAAACAATGCCCCCCCCCCCATGTAAATCCATCGTCAATCAAACCCCTCACTGGGAAAAAAAAAACAAAAAAAAAAAACTTTGCCTATAACGAAGGCTACCGCTTTCTTCCTGCTCCGCCATGTGACAGTTTTTAAATAGGTAAGTTACGGGCAGGGCCACCTGGCGACAGTAGCCTTGGTTGTAGGAGGAGCTTTTTTTTTTTTTTTTTTTTTTTTTTTTTTTTTTTTTTTAGGATTGGACGATGGATCTACATTGGGTGGGACATAATTTCTTTTATTAAAAATAAAAAAAAGTCAAAAACGAGGTGTGTGATTTTTATTTCTTTTTGACACTTTTGGTGAATAAGTAGGGGTACATAGTATCCCATACTCATTCATATGGGAGGGAGTCTGGATCTTGGGGCCCTCTTGTTAAAGGGGCTTCCAGATTTTGACAAGCACTCCGCCAGCAGACCCCCCACAACCACTGCCCAGGCTTGTGGGGAAGAGGCATTTGTCCCCATCAACCCCATCATGAGGACAGGGTGCTTTGGGGCAGACCTAAGCACCCCCCTTATGTTGAGGACATGTGGCCTGTTATGGTTTTGGGGAGGGGGGCTCGCTCATCCCCCCCCCTTTCTGGCTTGGCAGACTGCATGCTCAAATAAGGGTCTGGTAAAGATTTTTTATTTTTTTTAACCACTTCAGCTCCGGAAGGATTAACCCCCTTCCTGACCAGAGCACTTTTTACAATTTGGCACTGCGTCGATTTAACTGCTAATTGCGTGGTCATGCAATGCTGTACCCAAACAAAATTTGCGTCCTTTTCTTCCCACAAATAGAGCTTTCTTTTGATGGTATTTGATCACCTCTGGGGTTTTTATTTTTTGCGCTATAAATGGAAAAAGACCGAAAATTTTGAAAAAAATTATATTTTCTACTTTTTGTTATAAAAAAAAAATCCAATAAACTCAATTTTAGTCATACATTTAGGCCAAAATGTATTCGGCCACATGTCTTTGGTAAAAAAAATGTCAATAAGCGTATATTGGTTTGAGCAAAAGTTATAGTGTCTACAAACTAGGGTACATTTTCTGGAATTTACACAGCTTTTAGTTTGACTGCCTATGTCATTTCTTGAGGTGCTAAAATGGCAGCACAGTACAAAACCCACCCAAATGACCCCATTTTGGAAAGTAGACACCCCAAGGAAATTGCTGAGAGGCATGTTGAGCCCATTGAATATTATTTTTTTTTTGTCCCAAGTGATTGAATAATGACAAAAAAAAAATTTACAAAAATTTGTTATTAAATGATATATTGCTCACACAGGCCATGGGCATATGTGGAATTGCACCCCAAAATACATTTAGCTGCTTCTCCTGAGTATGGGGATACCACATGTGTGGGACTTTTTGGGAGCCTAGCCGCGTACGGGGCCCCGAAAACCAAGAACCGCCTTTAGGATTTCTAAGGGCGTAAATTTTTGATTTCACTCCTCACTACCTATCACAGTTTTGAAGGCCATAAAATGCCAAGATGGCACAACCCCCCCCCCCCAAATGACCCCATTTTGGAAAGTAGACACCCCAAGCTATTTGCTGAGAGGCATGTTGAGTCCATGGAATATTTTATATTTTGACACAAGTTGCGGGAAAGTGACACTTTTTTATTTATTTATTTTTTTTGCACAAAGTTGTCACTAAATCATATATTGCTCAAACATGCCATGGGCATATGTGGAATTACACCCCAAAATACATTCTGCTGCTTCTCCTGAGTACAGGGATACCACATGTGTGGGACTTTTTGGGAGCCTAGCCTCGTACGGGGCCCCGAAACCAAGCACCGCCTTCAGGATTTCGAAGGGCGTACATTTTTGATTTCACTCCTCACTACCTATCACAGTTTCGAAGGCCATAAAATGCCAAGATAGCACAAACCCCCCCCCCCCCCAAATGACCCCATTTTGGAAAGTAGACACCCCAAGCTATTTGCTGAGAGGCATGGTGAGTATTTTGCAGCTCTCATTTGTTTTTGAAAATGAAGAAAGACAAGAAATTTTTTTATTCTTTTTTCAAAACTTTGTGACAAGTGAGGTCTGCAAAATACTCACTATACCTCTCAGCAAATAGCTTGGGGTGTCTACTTTCCAAAATAGGGTCATTTAGGGGGGGTTGTGCCACCTGGGCATTCCATGGCCTCCGAAACTGATAGGCAGTGAAGAGTGAAATCAAAAATTTACGCCCTTAGAAAGCCTGAAGGCGGTGCTTGGTTTTCGGGGTCCCGTACGCGGCTAGGCTCCCAAAAAGTCTCACACATGTGGTATCCCCGTACTCAGGAGAAGCAACAGAATGTATTTTGGGGTGTAATTTCACATATTCCCATGGCATGTTTGAGTAATATATCATTTAGTGACAACTTTGTTAAAAAAAAAAATATTGTCTTTTTCCCGCAACTTGTGTCACAATATAAAATATTCCATGGACTCGACATGCCTCTCAGCAAATAGCTTGGGGTGTCTACTTTCCAAAATGGGGCCATTTAGGGGGGGTTTTGAACTGTCCTGGCATTTTATGCACAACATTTAGAAGCTTATGTCACACATCACCCACTCTTCTAACCACTTGAAGACAAAGCCCTTTCTGACACTTTTTGTTTACATGAAAAAATTTTTTTTTTTTGCAAGAAAATTACTTTGAACCCCCAAACATTATATATTTTTTAAAGCAAATGCCCTACAGATTAAAATGGTGGGTGTTTCATTTTTTTTTTTTCACAGTACTTGCGCAGCGATTTTTCAAACGCATTTTTTTGGGAAAAAACACACTTTTTTAATGCACTAAAACACACTATATTGCCCGAATGTTTGATGAAATAAAAAAGATGATCTTAGGCCGAGTACATGGATACCAAACATGACATACTTTAAAATTGCGCACAAACGTGCAGTGGTGACAAACTAAATACATATTTAAAAGCCTTTACAGGTTACCACTTTAGATTTACAGAGGAGGTCTACTGCTAAAATGACTGCCCTCGATCTGACCTTCGCGGTGATACCTCACATGCATGGTGCAATTGCTGTTTACATTTGACGCCAGACTGACGCTTGCGTTCGCCTTTGCGCGAGAGCAGGGGGGGACAGGGGTGCTTTTTTTTTTTTTTGCTTTTTTATCTTCTTTTTAAACTGTTTTCCTTTCATTTTTTTTTTAATCATTTTTATTGTTATCTCAGGGAATGTAAATATCCCCTATGATAGCAATAGGTAGTGACAGGTACTCTTTTTTGAAAAAACTGGGGGTCTATTAGACCCTAGATCTCTCCTCTGCCCTCAAAGCATCTGACCACACCAAGATCGGTGTGATAAAATGCTTTCCCAATTTCCCAATGGCGCTGTTTACATCCGGCGAAATCTAAGTCATGAAATGCTCGTAGCTTCCGGTTTCTTAGGCCATAGAGATGATTGGAGCCATTCTGGTCTCTGATCAGCTCTATGGTCAGCTGGCTGAATCACCAGCTGCATTCTCAGGTTCCCGTTGAGACAGGAGAGCCAGAGAAAAACATGGAAGACGGTGGGGAGGGGAGCGGCATTCCCTCCCACTGCTTGTAAAAGCAGTCTAGAGGCTAATTAGCCGCTAGGATTGCTTTTACATGAAAGCCGACCGCTGGCTGAAAAGAATGACACCAAGATGATACCTAAACCTGCAGGCATCATTCTGGTATAACCACTCAAAGTCCAGCAACATACCAGTACGTTGCTGGTCCTTGTTGGGCATATATTGTAAACTTTTTTTTCATGCAGCCTGTGGGCTGAACGAAAAAGAGATCAAGTGGGTATGCCCACCATTAGAATACCTCCCTTCATCCACCCACTTCTAATGATGGGCATACATGCATCGTATATATATATGCCGAAGCATGGGGGCATCCTCCCGCAAAAGTTAGGAGCAAATCGCTCCTCCGCCCTCTGCTGCCCCCACGCTTCGGCATATATGTAACTGTGGTGGTGAAATCAACTCCGACAGCGCTGGAGTCACGGCTTTATGTATTGTGGGAGCAAACGCTGTTGCTGTCAAGATAGATAAATCCGCGCTGCAACTGAATGGCGTACCTGCTAAGCAAATTATGGTTAACAATAAAACAAAGTAACATTACAGTATAACAGTAAGACTTACCATACCTGCAAAGCAAATACAAAAAAAACATAGTAAAAAATAAAACATTTAACGCAACCTGTGCCTAAAATATATATATGCCGAAGCATGTGGGCATCCTCCTGCAAAAGGTAGGAGCAAATCGCTCCTCCACCCACTGCTGCCCCTACGCTTCGGCATATATGCTGAAGTATGTAACTGTGGTGGTGAAATCACCTCCGACAGCGCTGGAGTCAAGGCTTTATGTATTGTGGGAGCAAACGCTGTTGCTGTCAAGATAGGTTAATCCGCTCTGCAGCTGAATGGCGTACCTGAAAACAAATAAATGGTTACCAATAAAAAACAGTAAAGTATAAAAAAAATTGCATATCTGAAAAGCAAACATGGTAAAACAAAACAATAAAACGTTGCAGAATAGAATACAGTAAATAAGAGCAGAACAATAAAACAACTATTTTTGTTTTTTTTATTTTATATTTTTTGTTTTTATTGTTTTTATTTTTTTATTTTTTTTTTTCACTTTTTTTTGCAACTATAACTTTTGTAACTGGTACCAGGTTCGGGTCTCTCAAAATGCGATGGCATCTTGGGAGACCCTGTGAAAGTGTGTCCTAGTCTGTGCAGTGCTGTACCCTACGCTAATACTCAACTAGTGAATGGTAGCGTTCAAAACATTCATCAATGCATAGACCAGGATTGCCAGGACAGGAGGGACAATAACACCAGTTGTCACGCCTAAATCCGCGCTTGCTGCAGACACGACATCTTCTTTGGGGGGGCTCGTTGGGTAGTGGTACTCGGGAGGACATAAGGAAAATACCTCTCATGCAGCCGGCTTGCTGCATTTGGTTGGGAAGGTGAGGTGGAGCACCGTCTGCATACAGAAGGGCTCTGACGATCTCTTCCTGGAATTTAAGGAAGGATCCAGTCTGTCCTGAAGCTCTGTATAGCACATGAGCATTCAGCAAAGCCAATTGAAATAAACAGACACTTTCTTGTACCAGCGTCTGGCCTTACGGGCAACTAGGTACGGCGCCAACAACTGGTCGTTGAGGTCCACCCCTCCCATATTTTGGTTATATTCGTGGACACAGTCCAGTCGCCGTAGTAATTTGGACCGTCGTATCTGCATGAAGGGAGGTAAGAACGAAAACATTCTTATTATCCCTCCACTTCATAGCGAGCAAGTTATTACACTTGAAGCAGGCTCTCTCCCCCAGCCTAAGACGGGAATCTACAAGCCGCTGGGGAAAGGCCCGGCGATTAGGTCGCACGGGGCCACATGCTCCAATCTGTTGATCAAAAAGGTGACAAAAAAGTGGCACGCTCGGGTAATAATTGTCCACGTACAAGTGGTACCCCTTTCCGAATAAGGGTGACGCCAAGTCCCACACTATCTTGCCAGCGCTTCCTATGTAGTCAGGGCAGTTTGTCGGCTCTACGTGACTATCTTTGCCCTCGTGAACCATAAAACTACATGTATAGCCTGTGGCCCTGTCACAGAGCTTATACATCTTGACCCCGTATCTGGCACGCTTGCTGGGAAGGTACTGTTTGAATGACAAGCGGCCAGAAAACTTAATCAGGGACTCATCAACGCAGACAACTTGATGGGGAGTAAACAAGTCTGCAAAACATTGGTTGAAGTGGTTTACGAGGGGCCGAATTTTGTAGCGCCGATCGTATTCAGGGTCTCCAGGAGGACGACAGAGTTCATTGTTGCTGAAGTGCATGAACCGCAAAATCTGCTCGTATCGTGCCCTGGTCATGGAGGCAGAGAACAAGGGCATATGGTGAATTGGGTCAGTGGACCAATATGATCGCAACTCACTCTTTTTAGTTATGCCCATGTTAAGGGAAAGGCCCAGAAAGATCTTAAATTTGGAGACCTTAATTGGTCTCCAATCTCTGGCAAGGGAGGACTGGGGAATAGTGGCGATGTGTTGACCAGCGTATAAATTGCTTTGGTCCACAATAGATCTATAGAGATCTTCGGTGAAAAACAGCGAATAAAAATCCAGTGGCGTAAAATCAACTGTTTCCACATGAATGCCGGGTTGGCCAGTGAATGGGGGAAGTACGGGGTGCTGCAGAAGTGGTGGGTTCCCAATTCGGATTGGCAAATGCAGCAGGAAGGGCACTATGGGCACGACGGGCCTGTGTTCGTCTTCTTGGTGGCAGCGGGACACTACTTGTGCTTGCCACCTCGCCAGCTTTAACTGCACTTATAGGACTCGCCACGTCACCAAGTGTTACTGCAGTTCTGGATGTACGACCAGGGTGTACTAGGCCGCTGGTGCTTGCCAGTTCACCAGAAGGAATAGCGGCGCTAGTACTGCTCTGCTCCATACGAGGGACCTGCGGTTCTTGCACATCAAGGACAGAAAAAAAAAGTTCGGGGTCTGGTACGCCTGACCTTGGCAGGGACCATAACTCCGTCGTCAGAGCTATCTATCATGGAGCTGCTGTCCTCTACAGCAGTGGTCAGCAACCCTGTCCTCAGGGCCCACTAACAGGCCAGGTTTTAAGTATTACCTTGGGAGATGCAGACTAGAATACTGCAATCACTGAGCAGCAAATGATATCACCTGTGATGTATTTCAGTTATCTTGCAAACCTGGCCTGTTAGTGGGCCCTGAGGACAGGGTTGATGACCACTGCTCTACAGGATCATATTCTGAGCCTAAATCGGACAGATGAGTGACTTTCCTCTTCACTATCTGTCATGCTCAGAAACGTGTAGGCCTCTTCACTAGTGTACCTTCGATTTGCCATTTTGGGCTCTAAATTTAGTGGTACACTAGTGAGACTCGCAGGCAAAAAAGCTCCTGACTGTTAGCAACTGTATGAAAACGCTACCAACAAAAACTGTTAGTGATCGCAGGGATCAGGCCTGACTCTGCGAACGCTGCAGTTATGTGTGTTTAGTGTTTTGTAAGTGACAGTGATCAATCGATACTGCACTTGAGTGGGCTGGGCAGGGCTGGGCCGAGGGGCAAAACGCAGGTGCTAGCAGGTATCTTGGCTGATCCCGCTAACACTGTGTTTATGGGAACCCTAAACTGCTGGGGATGCTAGTATAGATCTGATTGGATCAGATATTGATCCGTTCAGATACTATAGCACTAAGGGAGGTGTATGCTGCGTGCGTGGGTGTTAGCGGTACTGGCGCTAACCTGACGCTGCCTGGGGCGACGCAGACCTTATCTGACCCTAAAAACTTATATCACCGCCGGGCAATTAGGGGGTTAAACCTTTATTAGGTAATAAACGGCGGGTGCCCTAAAACTATAATAAACAAACTAACCAGCGTCACCCGTAACAGTTATACCGTGATCACTGGTGAAAGGGTTAGCTAGGGGGGCAATCGGGGGGTTAAAACCTTTATTAGGTAGTATATGGGGGTCCCTGTCGCTATAAAACGCGGACGGCAAACCTATATACTTACCTCCCTAACTAGCGTCACCTGTGTCACTAATACAGCGATCAGAAAAGCGATCGCTTAGTGACACTGGCGATGGGGGGTGATCAAGGGGTTAACCTTTATTAGGGGGGTATCCTAGACCTAAAGGGGGCTAATACTAACTGCCCTACCACTTATAACTGTCACAAACTGACACCAATGCAAAAAAAAAACAAAACTGCTATTGGTGTCACTGTGACAGGGGGGTGATGGGGGTGAAAAGTGTGCCTAGTGTGTTCTACTGAAAGTGTAGTGTTTGGTGCACTTACTTGATGCCTTCTCTCCTCGGCGCCGGAACAAAAAGGCAGGTTCGAGGAGTTATGACATCACTTCCTCTGTTTACATTACAGAGGCAGAGGAATGATTTCATTGGCCGGGAGCGATCGCGAGGGGGTGGCCACGAATGGATGGCCTCACCCTCACCTCCGATCGCCGGGGGAGAAATACCGTCCGCCTCGGGCACCGGGGGGTCCGATCGGACCGCCTGCGGGAGGCAAGTAACGTACCTGTACATTACTTTGCCTGCCCGTGCCATTCTGCCAAAATATATCGTCGTGCGACGGTCAATATATTTATGCGTGAGGTTCCCCTTAAGATCCCTACCAGACCCGAAAAGGCCTGGTATTGTCTGGGGGGAGGGAACCCCTATATTGTTTTTTTGTTTGGATCAAATTTGTTTTAAAACTGATGCGATGTGCGATTCAGATGTGTTCCCATAGAAGGTAATAGCCTGGAATTTGCATCTGAACCCCACTGCAGTGCTCAAAAATTGCACAGGACTCTTCATATTCGCACTGCCGTTGCACCAGACATATGTGAACCGGCTCTATAGAAAGCCAGTATAATTCACGTGTCATGCAAATCGTATGTGACTCTAAATGCATCCAATTCACATATATATCAGAGCCTAAATGATGTCTCCAAGAAGGTTGGCTTCCAAGAGAGAAATCTGACTAACGTGATAGCTAAGGTAACAGCTGTCTTGTAAGGAGTCATTTCTTATTCTTAACACGGTTGTCTTGTGCCAAGACCCTCCTTTCTGCCTAGGTGGTGACCATCCACATCAATGAAGGCATATTCCTTCTTTCTCTATGCCCCGCTGCAAACCACCCAAAGGAGATTGCTGTTCACTTTCTGGATGTTGTAAAAGCCATCAGAGCTTACCTCAGAGCTACACCTTCCATCAGGAAGACTGACTCCCATTTCACCCAAACCTAAGGACCTCACAAGGGACATCCTGCTATAAGATCCACCATTGTTGGCTAAATGCACATCTTGCAGATACATACAGATTGGTAAGAGTTTCCAGGGGATTCTGTAATCAAGCATCTGTTGCCCAGCTTTGTAAGGCCACCACCTTTTCTGCTCATACTTGTTCCAACTTCTACCAGGTGGATGTGCGATCACCTGTGGAAGCAGTTTTTGGCCCCAAGGTTCTTGCAGCAGCACTGTTGACTCTTCTTAATGTTGGGCCTGTTGGTACAGTTCTGTTTGCCTTGTTGTTGTCCAACCTTCTTATTCATTGCTTGGGGATATCTCGGGGTCTATGAATATCAAGCCTGTGCCCTGTATGGTGACCTTTTGTTAGGAGAAAAGGAATTTTGACTTGCCTGTAAATTCCATATCATGGAGTGCAGTGTAGGACACAAGCCACTCTCTCTCTCTGTTCCTATGTTTAGTCTGCATTGCTTGCTGAGTAGGATAAGGTTATAGGGGGATGCTGAAGGGGCATATCCTCAAAAACTTTGACAGTGTCCAATCACCTGAAGGTACCAACCTATAACCCAGGGTCTTTGAATATTAAGCCCATGTTCTTTCTGTACTCCAAGATATGGAATTTACAGGCAGGTCAAAATTAAATTTTATTGCTCAAGGAAACTAGCATCCCTGTGGAGGACCCATGGTTCAGAAAGGCTGTTATGGTGGTCTGGCTATACAGTACAATTTGATTATACAGTCTTTTGAATGTTTAGGCAAGGCATTCACACTACAGTTTTTTTTAATCTAAAGGAAACTGTTCTGAGATTCCAATATATTATAATTTGTGGCAAAGGTTTGCAAACTCCTATTCTCATGTTTCTTTTACTGCGTGTGATGACACCATACAGTGACTGCAACTTGAGAATCTATTTCTCTCTTGTTCAAAATTTTTATTGAAGGAAGCAACAATAAATCTCAACAGGATGCATCGAAAATAACACTTCCCCCAGGGGGAGGCAATAGTAGTGTAGTGACACGTTGCAGAGGTAAGGACATAGCCCTTTGCAACTGAACATACAGAGAGGAATAAAAATAAAAAACAATCCGGCAGAAAATGACATCATAAGGATACGCGGTATGGGTTAGTTTTGGGACACTTAGCAGATTGGTGGTAGGTGAGATCCAGGAACTGAGAATCTATTTCTTTGAATGTGAGGTACGCCTGTAACAGACATCAATGTTTATTTTTTCTATGAAAAGGGGTGTATTCAGTGTCCCTGAAATATGTTGGTGCTGCGATAGGTGCTAAGGAGCAGAGTTCAGAAAACCTATTGCAAGTATCACAAATAAAGTTTAGAGACACTGAATAGTTCCAGTTGTAAAAGGAAATGGTAGTAACATTACAAGGGTATACCTTATTACAGCCAGTCTGATGTAGGACAGACTCATGAAATGATGTTGCTGTGTAGGTGTAACTCCAGGTAATTGGTGCACACAATCAATTTACTTTGTGCATTACCTGCCAGAGGATTTGTGATTTTATTCAGCTGTTCTTAAGATTTGTATATCTGCCACAAAGATCTTAGCACTACTTTCTCGATCACCTCCCATATCATGATAATGCATTACTCAGTGGGCAGGCTGGAGGTACAGAGGTTACACAGGAACTGCCTTGCTGAATTAAGAAGTGTGTGTCACTTGCCTGGCTATGCAATGTAGCGTGTGTAAATCACATGATTGATAGTTTAAAAAATTTTTTTGGCAGGATAGACCGTAGACCTATGTATTGATATTGTGCATTTAGCTGTTTGCAGTTCTCCGTGCTCTTATAAATGTAACAAGCTTATCAGATGCAACATTTTCAGCCAGAGCACCACTGTTAGGCAGAATATTTTAAAACACATTTAACACTTACTTTTTTTTATGTATATTTTATAGGTTTGAAGAATCAAAAGGATTCTGGTGTCAAGTGGCTGACAATGGAAAAACAAAATGCCTTGGAAAAAGCAAAGGCCGAAAATACCCTGACATGGAACCTTCGGTATGTCTTTCACAAGCAACTGATACAAAAATGCCAGACTGAAGAACAGGCTCCATATCCCTCATAGTAACCTATCAGCTTCCCAGTTTCCTGTGGTTGCAGCAGGTTAGAGAGAAGCTGATTTGGTTTTTAGAAATCAACATTGGCTGTCCAAGCAGAACTAAATACGTTCAATCTGCATTAGCATCCTGACCACTCTATAGCCCCATACACAACAAACTGCGATGCATTGTGTGTTCTGACACCTTTCTGCCGGAACCAAAATTAACTTTTTCAGCAATTTTAGCTACAGTAGCTTTTCTATTGGATCAGACTATACAGGCCAGCCTTTGCTCCCCATGTGCACTAGTGAGCCTTTGTTGTCCATGGTGCTGGTTTCTCTTCCTTAGAACTTACCAAAAGTGGTCTGACCACTACAGACCGGCAACAAAACGCAAGAGTTGCAGCTTTGGAGATGCCCTGACCCAGCCATTACAATTTGGCCCTTATCAAAGTTGCCCCCCCCCCCCCCCCTTTTTTTTTTTTTTTCTCCCCCAAGCTTTTGACTTCAGAGACACAATGTTCACTTGCTGCCTAATATATGCCACCCACTTTCAGAAGCCATTGTCACAAGGTAATTAGGTATTTGGTTTAACTGTCAGTGGTCATAATGTTATAACTGGTGTATGTAAATAGGCAGCCATATATTCACACTATACTGTATGCAGGTTAGTAGTAGCGTACAATGAATCCTCCCCATGTGTACCTTTTTTTTTTTATAGGTCAGGCATGACCTACTGGCATTTAAACTCAGTAAAGTTTCCTATAGATACAAAAACAGGGAGGAACAGGCAGGCATGATATGTGTAATGCTGGTAAGTGTTAAACATGTACATTCAGCTCAGTCCAGTGTTCACGTTTAGCCCGTGGGAGGGACAAAGCAGCAACTATCAGTGTTCTTACTACTAACCACTGGTTTCTTGATGGCAACTATCTCTTGTCTGTCCATTGTTACCTGGTGCCAGTGATGATACAATCCTGTATGACTGACCTAGGCAGACAAAGCACTTGTTGGTAATTAGGAGGAGGTTTAGGCACAAGAAAAATAGATGTAGGCTTGCCTTACATGGTGCAAACTTCTTTCCTGCAACCATGGGTTGCAGAAAAGAAATTTTGAATTATTCATCCCAACACAGGCAGTGTTGACAGGGGAATCGGCAATTGTCTTCTCCTTGGGGGTGGGAAGCTGTCCCTGCTGGGAGAAGACAGTGATTATCGCTAGTGCCTGTAGCAATCGCTAGCAATAAATTGCAAGAGAATCTAGTAGGCTTGTTGTACCAAAGTTGATCGATCAACTTGGTACATTCAGAGTGCCCATTAATGGGGTCTGAAGTTTAGCCAATTCCTCCGGAGTTTTAAACCATGCATGGCTGGCCTTCGTGTAATCAAATGTTTTCTAATCCAGTACTAGAAGATGGTGACTAGAGTAACTGTTAAGTCAGCACCACATAGACGCCTGTGTGTTTCATTTTGTATACATATTATGTTCACTTGGTGATGTAGAAAAGAGAATTGTCATTTTTATGAGCCATATCAACCTGTATGGTGTTATCTTGTGTATATTATGCACATTGAGGCCTAACAAGAAATCTGCTGGTCTTTCCACAGACACGGAGCTACCTTGTAGACTTTTACCGGGAAAACAACATTGAGCTGTCTAAGCTGCTGAATCGATTGGGACAACCTCTGCCAACATGGCTGCGAGAGGAGCTCCAGAATTCCAGCAGGAGTTGAACTTGGCCTCCAGGTGGGAGGGAGTGACCATTTCTTGTCTCTGGTGATTCGCAGCACTATTACGACTGTTCACCGTTACTTTTGGGAGCACACAGACTTAAGTTCTCATTGCTGTGGAATGTGGACATCTGGTACTGCGATAATGAACATCACCATGTGATCATGACTGGGCCTCCTGGGACTGGATAAAGGGGTCTTCAGTGACTAAAAATGCACCTCTTGTGGGAAAGTGTTAACCTTTTTGTTACACAGTATCATGGTGCCAGAATCGCACAAATAAAACTGTGTACTCGGAGCACAGAGGAAGGCCAATCATGATTTTACGGGGCATGTGCCATCCTGTCTATGGATATCCCTCCTCTAGGACGTGTATGCATTTACAACCAGGAGAAGCTACATGTATTGTGGGTTCTTCCAACTGCAAGGTGACTCAAGCTGTGGCAACTAAGACCATTTTTGGCACTGGAATCTGTTTTCGTGTGTGTTATGAAAAGTCTGGGATTATTTCCTCACTATTTTTCACAGGCTGACAAAGTCAAGGCACTCCTAGGCTCAGAGAGGATAGTGGTATTTAGGAAGATTTCTTGAAAAATGGAGTCAACAACAATCATGCTTTCCTGTATAATCACGGTTTTCCTTTCCGCATAGGGCTTGTTGAATGTAAACCAGAATAATCTTGGTGTGTTGTGAGAGATCACATGGGCTAAAGTGGTTTATTTTTCACAATGCTGCTCTGTGTAATAGAAGATGTGACACTGACCCTGCCTATTGTCCACCCGCTCTAACGAGGGGAAATCACATTACTGTCAGTTGGATTTATATTTGAACTGATATTTTAGTTTTGCAAGCATTTTAGTGTAAACTCTCTGGATTACAGTATTCAATTTATGAACTTCTGACCAGCAAGTCTTGGGAAATGAGGTTCATAATTATCTCCACAATGTAAGATTTTTAATATTTGCTCAATCTTTTGTGGGGCCTGTCAATGGGCTGTGCATTGTTTACATTTATAGTGTAGGTCCACGTTAAAGGGAACCTTTACTTGGGTCAAGCAAGATCCAGTTCTGTAGGCTGCCAGCATCATCTAACGCACCAGGAGCAGTTACTTCTAGTGCTGAGATATTATTGTGGGTTGATTTACTAACACTGGCGTGTGCAAAATCTGGTGCAGCTGTGCATGGTGGCCAATCAGCTTGTTTAATTAAGCTTTGACAAAAATACCTGGAAGCTGATGACTACCATGCACAGCTGCACCAGATTTTGTGCACTCCAGTTTTAGTAAATCAAAATCTGTGCGTATCAGTGCTTACCACAATGACTTTCTGCACTGGATAATAGCCTCCAGTAAGTAAGGCAAAAGTATCATTACTTGTACTAAACCACAAGAATCACCTTTTGCCTGGAGTAACACAAGTTACAACCAGCAGCGTGGCTTAACCCTCTTGTGCAACACTGTGGTTCTCTGGCTGCTGAGAACTCTTGTAGAAGTTGAACACTGGAGGGCTGTATGTTTGGAATTTTCACCCACTAGTCTCTACTAATATACTAAAGGCTGACACAGGTCAAGGTTCTTTTGGACAGCCAACATTCCATTTAGTCAGACATTAATTGGCTTGGCTATGGCTTTCAAGGCAGAAAAGTAATGAAATGCAGAGCAGACACAGCACTGTTTTTTTTTTTTTTTGTTTTTTTTAAATCTGGGTTGGTGATCCCATATGAAAAGGACACTTTAGCATGGTTTTAGTATTTAACCTTTTCTTTTCAGATGGGTTTTAACTGTCATTCCACAGCAATGTGTTTTAGGGTGCCACTCTACAAAACATGTTGTTGTCTTAACAGACTGTGAGGGGAGGGAGAGCAGATGGGGCATTTTCCACAAGCTTCTTAAGTTAAGCTGTAGGTATTGTGTATTTTGTAAAATGGTCCATTTACTCTTGTATGTTGAAATGTAAATAGTATGCAATATAGCATTTTATGCCATGTACCTTTTTTTATTTTCTGGGGGGGGGGGGTTACAAATTGTGCAACCAAAAGCTTACACACAAGAAAAAAGTTACATGTGGTATATTTTGTCAACAAGCCCTCTGTCCCCCTGCTGCACTGAACCCTCATGTATTGTGTCATTCACATTGAATGATGATAATGGAGAAACTTTTGGCTCTCGCAGCTGAACACGTCTAAATAAAAGCTAGAAGTAGCATTTGTGGATTCACTAAATGTCTCGCTGTTGTCACTTGCACCATTTTATATACTTGTATACATTGCTTTGGCAGGCCCAATCACCCCTGTAGTAAATGTGGACTGTAATATACTTGGTGTGGCTTGGGAATGGGCTATATAACGGGCATCCAGTTTATGTTGTCTTAATACTTTAGTGAAGATGCAGAAACTACATGTGTCAAGAAATCCTGTTGGTTTTTCCTGAATGTTTAGTGTTAAGCCAGACTTAATGACACACGAATCATTGCCTCAGTATAGAGCTGAACTACTCCTGTGTGCTTAAAGTTACATAGTACAAAGAACAGCGATAGACAGCAAATCATACCAACCAATCAAACATTTGGCAAAAATTGGTTTCTGATTTGCTGCTATTGATCTTGTACTTCACTTTGTACCATGTTATTAAAGAGACCTATAGTGTGAGAAATATGGGAGCTTATATTGCCAACCTTAAAATGTTAGTTGCCTGGCTGTTTTTGATGCTTTGACAAACATGCATATCAGGAACCACAAGCCTCTAATCTGTACATATAAATACGAGTCATGGAGAGTTATGAAAGGCTGATTCTTGGTAAGAGCTTTAGTAATTCCCAAACACTGACCTGAAAGAAGGAAAGAGTGAGTGTAGGTGTGTATGTAATTTATAAATCGGAGAGGTGGCATGATCCTGTTCTGCACACTTGTTTCAGGTCAGTGCAACTGCCAGCTAACTAGCATTTTCAGAAAGAGGATACCAGTGGCAGCTCCCATGCTTTCTTTTCAGGGAAAGTTTACTTTACCATCAACCTTCAAAAAAAATTAGTGATGTACAATCCCTGCCTTCCTCTTATGCAGCATGTAATCTTTGGGTGTAACAACTAACCACAGTTTCCTAGTGTGATGCATTTGTGAAGAGCTGTCCAGGATGTTCCAATGGTTTCCTTGCTGTCAGCCTACACCCCTCCCTCAACGTAACTGTTCGCAGGTCCCTGTGCCCAGTCTCCTACCACACATGCATATCTCATTCCCATCCACCACATTACCTTCACATTCTAAATGTTACTAGAGCAATCAGACAAAGGAAACTTAGTGTAAAGAATTGTTTCTCTTTTAATTAGGAAACAAAAATAAGACACAAAAGCATTAATCTAACAGGAAAGAAAACCAACAAAAAGGACAAATACTGCTTTTAAGTGGGACATACATAATGAAACTTGAAAATCCCTGTTGGGGTTTTGGCTGGTGGTAAAACAGACACCAGTTTTCTGACAGAGTACGGCATAAGCCCCCATAGAAATGCTCTGAGAATATTGGCTAGGAGAAAGGGAAATAAACCCCTTTTCTGTATATCTGTAAAGGAATCAAACTTCAAAACTGTACTACGGGCCCAATGCCAGAGCATGTGCCAAACACAAAAAAAAAAAACACAACAAAATAAATATTTTATCCCAAGATGGGACTAGACAAACATGCACCCCACGGCAAATGAACCAAGTAACTGAAGGAACAGTTAGAAGATTGAACAAAGACCCAGCCAATATCACCAAAGCCAACATAGGAAGTGAGGCATATACGTCAACAAGTGTTCTGTAATAAGGAATGACACAGTAAACCTGTGATTGTATTAACTAAAATAAAAAGTATATTTATATATATTTATATAATTAAAAAAAAAAATTCAACCTTGTACAAAGAGTTTATATAGCTGCAACCCTATCAGTTCTTTCGCTGTACGAAAAGCCGGGAGCTGGTTCTTATGTCCTGCTGGCGCTAAATAACCCTCAATGAGATCTTAATGCTTGACCAGTACAGTGCTACAGTCCTTGATGTGGAAGCTGTTCATTTTGCTACTTGCTTTGACCACAATTTTGACTGCTGTTTCTGCACATTGCTGGTAGGGTCAAGGTGAGTAAGTAGCCATTTCCAGTGATACCCTTTGCCACAACTCCTTGGTCTGTTTGCCCCTCTTCAGATTCTGTAGAATGTCATTGAACTGCATGGCTCCCAAAGGGGTGAGGCAGAATGCACTCCTTGCACTGCGAATGGCATTTACAAAGTCGTCATAGTCCGCTGGGGTAAGGTGTATTAAACGATGGTGGATGTACTAAAAGAAAACACATTTATTACTTTGGTTCTGCACATACAGATCATGATTCTTTTCTATACACAAAATGTTGCTGACTCTTATGCCTTAGTGCACCAGGTAGTTCATGGCCTGATGCTTGACTCAAGAAATTGCATACATAACCTGATCTGAAAATTACTTGGCATTGAACATTATTCTTACAAATTAGTAAATATATATATATATATATACACTCTGGCCCCATCTTTTATGCTTGTGTGATGTAAGCCGTGAACACATAAAAACGGCCCAATCTACACAGTTTCTTTTATACAAATCCCAGTTTCTTCCCCCCCCCCATCATATATTTGATCTTTCTTCAGTGTTAAAGTGAATCCGTGCTTTGGCAATGTTAGAAAAGAAAAAAAAACAACAGGTTTGAGGGTGGCCTTACTTAATGTTCTTAGCTGAAATCTTGCTGTTCTATTTGGCTACTGGGAGGAAAGACTTTTTTTTTTTTTTTTTTTCTTCACTGCCCTGGCCAGAGACTGTTTGCATGGGGTAGTAGTGATGCATCGCCTGGCTTTAAGAATAGTTGCTGTGATATACACAGTTTGGTGGTTATAAATTTGCCATAGTCTTTGTGGCAATGTGATCCTTGTAAGTGGAGCTAAGACACTGATCACCACATGCATGCAAACCCTGTTAGGTCATTAGCAGGCTGTGGCAGTGAGAATATAGGAGTCTGTAAATTTATTTATCTTGGTTTGCACTTTCAAAAATAACCCAAATCAGTGTATACTATTTAGTCTGTGAAAGTTATAGTCTACAAACTATGGTATAAATATTTGTAAATAAATCAAGCCCGATGGCCTATCATTTATTGAAGCCCTGAAATGCCAGGACAATATAAATACCCCCTTCTTATACATTTGATAGTCCAAAGGTATTTAGCAAGAGGCATGGTGAGGTTCTTTTTAAAGTTGTAACTTGTCACTTTCTCTCTGAAAGTATCGGTGCAAATACTCGGTATCGATACTAGTATCAGTGCAACCCTAATTTGTACTGAATCTCCTTTACCCTTAATCAGCCACAACTGAGTCTTCTTAGCTATACGTGTTACTATGATTTTATTTGTTATCTTTCAGTTTCATTTTTATAGTGTTGCATTAAAAATACACAAACTTTGGGGAAAAAAAAAAACTTTTTGAAAAATAGTATTAGAATAAAAAGTTTTTTTTGCTATGTAATATATAGACTTAAAAAAAAAAATTGTTGCAAGAAAGCCTAGTTTGTCCCTAAAATTCCATAGGCAGTATACAGGTATGAGCTAAATGGGTAAAATCAACAAGACTGTCACAAGTGGCCTACAATAATTAACATTTAAATCCTTGATCTACCTCTTCCATGTGGGTATAGGAATGTATACTTCAAACTCGTGTAAGGCTCCATTCACACTAGCGCGTTTTTTGATGCATTTTGCAGAAATGCACAGGAATTTTTTAACATGGGTTCCTATGGTACATGTTCACATCAATGCCTTTTTGTTTCTCTGCATTTTTGGAAAGGGTCTGGGACTTTTTTTCATGCAAAATGCAGCGTTTTGCATGTAATAGAATTCAATGGACAAGCATCAAAAACGCAAGTGCACCGTTTTTGATGCGTTTTTGATGAATTTTGGCCTTTTTTTTATTATTATTATTTTTTTTAAGACTGTAAAAAAAAAAACGCAAAACGCAAATCGCGGCAAAAACGCTGCTCAAAAACGTAGCGAGCATTAAAAAAAACCTCCAAAAACGCTCAAAAGCAACATGCATAGGTGTGAATCGAGCCTTAGAGATACAGTTAAAACTAATTTACAAACAGCAAAAGGTCACCATTGTTGTTTCTGGCAACAAACAGCATACAAATGTACTGGAGTACTTTCCCATGAAATGAACAGACATACTGTGAAGGGAAAAATAGACCAGTAAAATATTTGTTGCTTAGTCGTCTTCTGAATTAAACATCTGCATAGTTACTTCTGCAGCTTGGGGACTAAATAGAAATGCCTGATGGCAAATGACAGTACAGGGTTTGTGGAACCTTATGTGCTACATAGACAGAATACGTTTAATACGATGTGCATTGAGACATCAGAACAGAGTGCTCAATGGGCATTTCCCATTACCGCCAACACCAAATAACTGCTCTATACCCACAGCACTTGGCCTGGTAATCCATTTTTGTTAAAAAAAAAAACATTTAGTCTGGCTGTAAGGTTGAAAAAGGACATGGATCCATCCAATAACCTATCTCCAGCTTCTTTAGGAAGATATCTAAAAGTGTTTTGTTTTCAAGTGTACACGCTCAGCTACTACCACTTCCTGACAGAGGGGGAGTGCCACATTTCTACTGCTTTAAAAGTAAAGGACTCTTTCTGCAAGCTAAGATTATGTATGGTCTGATTGCTTTGTTGGAAAGTCTCCCAGGATGTGTACAAGCGCACGGCCCTATAGAGAGGATCTTGTCTAAAGGCACCAGAGAACTGAATTCATTCTACTACAGGATCTTGGATAAACAAGTTTACTAATACCAAAGTATAAAGCTATATAAAATATTAACAAGAGAAATGAAGCAATAATGAAAAACTCTCTTCCATAGTACATAGCTGAAAGCAAAAAAGTAGACTAGACCCAGACTGGCTTTTACTGCCATGTATAAAAGTGACAGACCAAAGCTCACCAGAATGCTATTCAACCTTTTCTATACAATTTGATAAGTGAGTAGTGCTCGGCCTCAAGACATTTTAAAGCATACAAACATTTTTGTCACCAATTCAGGCAGAAATTCTGTCACTGTTTATACAGTTCAAAAATAAACCATGAAGTTATTGTGGAGACAACAGCAATGTAGAATAAAGCATATCTAAACCCCAAAAACATGTAATGTCATCTTTAGATTGCAGCTTACCATTCCTTAGATGGCTGCATTTCTGGCTCTTTTCTCCAACTATTGAAGGTGGCCAAACACTATAAATCTGATTCTGGTTTATCAAAACTATACAATAGCCGTGTCCTCCTATCTATCCAATCACTCTGTCACCAATCAGGCAGGCCCTACCTAGCACTTCATAGTTGATAGCCGAGCTAAAGGCATTTGTACAGTGTAAGGTGCACTTTACAGACTTCCAGGGATACACTTCCCTGTTTTCAATACTACATCTCTGCTCCATATAGGCTGCTGATCGCTCAGCTCCTGCACATGCTGCCAAATGAAGGATCTATGCCCAAAAAAGGTAAGGTAGAAAGAGATCGACCAGCAGAGGAAGACATTGAGATTGTTTTCCTAAAACTGGAGCGTGCACAAAATCTGCTACAGCTGTACATGGTGGCCAATCGGCTTCTAACTTAAAATTTTTTAATTAAGCTTTGACAAAAAAAACCTGTAAGCCGATTGGTTACTGTGCAGAGGTGCACCAGATTTGGCACTCACCAGTTTTAGTAAATTAACCTCACTGGCTATGTATTCCAGGAGAACTGTGCTCACTGACATTGCGCGCATTGAAGAAGCATGCTACTACAGAGGTGGCTGGATGGAAGCAATCTCCTGGAGGGGGAGAGCAGGTGCAGAGTGTGTTTTAATAAAGGTCAGTTGCTGAACTACTTCCTCACATTACGAACAGTTTTCATGTCCTATAGGACATACACTAGGAAGTCACGTCAAAAGTGCCGACTATGACTATGCCCAGGGTGGCATCTGCACAATTCACAGCTGTACTGTTGGTTCCCACAATGAAAATGGCTCTATGAATGGAGGAGGGGGTAGATAAATGATCTGTCTATTCATAGAGTGCTTTTTTTGGAAACGGCTTCTATGTAGCCTCTATGGAAGATGTGGAAAGGTCAGGCAATCAGCACACTTTTCATTCATTATAAGTACTGTGCCTGGTGTGTTTTTTTTCCTTTTTAAATCCCTAAACATTAGCTGTTTATTTACTAACCATTTATTTATGTGTAAAATAGCAATTGTCTGCCTGTGTGATATCTCTGCTTGTGAATTGAATGTTGTTTCACCAGAAAATGATTATAAGATGTAGAAGCAATGCACTCAACTTTTACAGCTTAGTGAATTCATACTACTAAGTATTAACTACACAAGGGAGACCTTTCAATGGATATGAAAAAAATAAATGGGTCTTTTTGGTATACATTTGTGACAAATCAATATGTGGGGGACTATTCCGGTTGCATATAATATTTCTTACCTGCATGTAGGACTGCTGACAACGTTGAACCAGCTGATGGAAAGCAGGAGTGCGCAGGTGGTTATGGATGTGGGCGGGGTTAAGTCGCTGAAGAGCCTCCATAATTATTTCCTGTAGGACAAATGGACTGAGCACACCTTTTGCTGCCCCGACACAGAACTGATGCACATAATTCACTCCTAGGAAAAACAACAAAATGGGTTAGAAAATAAGTGTTTATACTTTAACAGTTGACTATGTATCAAGAACTGCATGACACAGTCTGTGATGCCTCAACTTATTATTTATGAAGCTGCACTGATGAATGACAGGGAGTGAACAAAAAGCATTCTTCCACAAACAATGAGAAATAGAGCCTGTCATCCTCCTTTCGCTTTACCCCGAATCAATGTATTCAGAATTTAAAACAGCCTGAACTCGAGGGACTCCTCAAACTCAGCAATCACATAAGTATATACGACTACAGTATAACCCATGTCAAACACATGTACATCCCACCTTGATTTTTCTTTTTTCTCCCCCCTAGGCCTCATGCATATGGCCTTATTGTTTTTTATAAAGGTCCATATACATGGAAGGTTTGTGCCAACGTTTACATGCGCACAAAATAAATGGGCCGCCGTTGCTGCTCACAGCGGGCATGTAAATATCAAGAATTGTGTAGGTAGCTGTGCCTCTGATTACACACTATTGATGTTTACACCTCCACCTGTACTAATCATTAATAGGACACAAGTCTGAGGTCAATTGGCGCTGCCTCCTACACATTGTTGATGTATGGGTCAGCCCCGAGCAGCAGTA
Source organism: Lithobates clamitans (assembly GCA_037952925.1). Lineage (NCBI taxonomy): Eukaryota > Metazoa > Chordata > Amphibia > Anura > Ranidae > Lithobates > Lithobates clamitans. Next base: position 2,264,719 of record JBBGZY010001057.1, on the reverse strand, counting down.
GTGGCCAATAGTGTCCATTCACACTGTACACATATAAACCCCATCACAAAATGTTTTCTTGCCTACAGCATAAAATCCAGTTCAAGATAGGACTGCAAACGCAGATTTTTCTTGTTTTGGTTTACACACTGATGGCCACAAAGGAGCGGTGTGCATCGGGCCATAGCATGCTGCATTCACATAGGTATGAATTATGGATCTGTTTGCAGCACACTGTACATCCATGTGCAGGAGCCCTTAAAGTGAAACTGTGGGCGGACGGCTAAATACGTGGTTTGATATTCTACAAGACAAAGATTTGTAATTCTTGCCAGTGTTTGTATGATGCACAGGCACACAGGTGACAAACATATATGGGCTCAGAAATTCAGTCTCCTGATTTTTGTCATCACTGCTTTGCATCCAGCCAGATCATTGAAAAGGCAATCAACAGCCTCCCCTCAGTCCAGTGATCAGCCAGCTGACCCAGAGAGCAGTAAAGTCAACCCAGGAAGCAGGTATGGCACATAGGAAAGTAGCAGCGATCTTACTGAAAAGAAGATGCTTGTGTATTATAAGATGGCTGGGCAAAATCCCAAATCATTCTGCAGGTAGAAAAGTAAAAAGGTTTTTTCAACAATTTGCCTAGAACAGTGCTTTTATGTGGGATGCGTGTTTGACAGACAATCCCCTGTTGGAAAAATCCCTGTAAAATGCAGCTGTTCCCTCCCAACAGTGATCACCTCCTTCACATGGCACTTGAGACACAGAGGATATTCCCTACAAATGGAGGAGTAGGAAATTAGAGGTGATGCCCACTGTAATGGGATTTCAGCTTTCACATTTAACCACTTCAGGATTTTAAATGCAGGGGATATGTCCTAAAAAAAAAAAACCCTTAAGAAAAAAAGTTTCCAGGAAAGTATTGGGACGCCTGCCCTTTACACGCACATGAAATTTAATGGCATCCCAGTCTTATTCCGTGGGGTTCAATATTGAGTTTGTCCACCCTTTGCAGCTATAACAGCTTCAACCCTTCTGGGAAGGCTGTCCACAAGGTTTAGGAATGTGTCTATGGAAATGTTTGACCATTCTTCCAGAAAAGAATTTGTGAGATCAGGCACTGATGTGGATGAGAAGGCCTGGCTCACAGTTTCCACTTTAATTTGTCCCAAAGGTGTACTATCGGGTTGAGGTCAGGACTCTATGCAGGCCAGTAAAGTTCCTCCACCCCAAACACTCTCATTCATGTTTTTATGGACCTTGCTTTGTGCACTGGTCCAAATCATTTGGTAGAGGGGGGATTTGGGTGTGGGGTTGTTTTTCAGGGGTTGGCCTCTTAGTTCCAGTGAAGGGAACTCTTAAGGCATCAGCATACCAAGAAATTCTGGACAATTTCATGCTCCCAACTTTGTGGGAACAGTTTGGGGGTGGCCCCTTCCTATTCCAACATGACTGCACACCAATGCACAAAACAAGGTCCATAAAGACATGGATGAGCGAGTTTAGGGTGGAGGAACTTGTAATATAGAAGTCTACAGATTACATAGACAATATTGCCTAAAGAAAGCCTAGTTTGTCCCCCATAAAGCAATGTGTAGATTACCCAATTATCTTAAAGTAGAATTTTAGACAATAGAGGGTTATAACCTGTCAGATTTTTTTTTTCCCCATCATCTGTGTCCCATTGCAGAGATTTCACTTCACTTCAATTCCTGTTCCATAGCCAAAACAGGAAGTGAGAGGAAATCCCTGCAAATTAAGGGAATCCCTTAGGGACCCCCAGGTCACCAGAAGTGTCCCAATTGGAAGATTTTCCATCTATTACTTTTCTGGGGACATCCCTAAATTTGGGATTTTCTTTTACTTTCAATGATAATGGTAAACAGGACAAATAGAGATGGTGAATCTCCCTAACAGGGGCACAGACAGAAATAAAAACTGACAGGGGGTCCAATCCTTCTCCACTGTATCCAAAAGTATAACTAAAGGCAAAAAAAGGTTTTGCCTTTAGTTATACTTTATCGCTATATAAACAGGCACATCATGAAAAAAATGTTCCATCAACATGGGTTTAAAGGCCCGAGAGCAGAAGTGGTTAATGTAGGTTGAAATATGAAATGTGACATTTGATTGGTTAGTACGACAGACCACTTATAGAATAACACCCAAAGAGCCAGGCGAAATCATTGTTTGATTAACCCATTAATGAATAGAAGATACACCCAACGTGTACAATGTCATTTCAGTGTGACAAGCAGAACACTCCCCATCCAGCACAAGCGTTCTCTGAAAAGGTCAGTTAACAGAGGATGCATAAACTTGGTCTCATTACAGCAAAGTGACTGCTGCAATCGGAGAAGCTTGGCATTTACTGCATTCAACACAGGATTAAATATTTCGGCTGCAGAGAATAGGGCAGCTTATCGTTCAGCAGGTCCAGCCCATGATACATCATTAAACGACCTTACCTAACTTGGCAGCTAAACTTAGCAGCCACTTCACATCTTCCGTGTATGGGGGGCTTCTGGAGAAGTTGTTGGGGTGGTCATTGTGAGCTCTGCGTCCCAGCATCTCTAATGCCAGCATCCCTGAGGACACAACACATTTTATGTTAGTTAAAAAAAAATACAAAGTGAGAGCATATCTTATAAAAGCATTACTTATCTCCTACAAATATCAAATCCCCCTTCACTACATTCCTCTATTAAAGCATATCTACATCCAAAACTGTTTTTTAGACCTGGATAGAATATATCTATATCCAAAACTTTTTACGATATAATAGAGAAGGATTAGGACAGCTCTCGTGTTTTTATTGTGGTCTGTGTCCCTGCTGATCACAATTATGCCCAAGACACAAAGCTGACGTCTTGATGAAACGCGTAGGGCGTGACCCACGCTATCAACATCAAGCCTGAGACATTTTAACCATGTAAGTGCATTTTGTAGATATTACAATATGTTCAAGGATTTCACACTCATGTGGGTTTCTTTTTTTTTTATTTTTACATGCACATCTGCAACACTTACGGTACATGCATTGTGCGATTTTGTTTGCGTGATTGCAGTGCGATTTGTCACGCAGCACAAATGCGATGCAATTTTGACGCAATTGTTGCGTGACAAATCACGATGCAATCGAGCAAACAAAATCGCCAAACTCCAGCTCACACTGCAATTGGACAAGCCATTTTAGTGACAGTTTTCTTTTCTTTTGGGATAAAGGTTTTATATAAATAAATAAAAACGGACCATTGTAAGCACCGGTCAGTGGTAAATGCCACATTCGGAGGACAGCTTGGTCTGCTTAAAAAAAACCAACAGACTTGCTGGCTGGATCACTAGAAGAGAATAGCCTAGATAAGAAAACAAATGCGGCCATCACATCTAAGAATTGGTAAGCTGCAAATATAATAAATGTTTGCTTTTTGATTTAATATCGCTTTAACCCCAATGATCACTGGGTGGGCAAGCTGGAAAGGCTCAGTTTGCCATAAATAGGCTTTTCTGTCCAGCCCACCTCCTTTTTCCAAGAGAGCATTTAGTATGGTAGGTGGAACTATGACCCAAAAGCTCACAAGACTCATCTGCAAGCATCAAGAGGTTAAGTTTCATCAAAATTAACTAGGCCTCTTTAAAGTATATGTAAACCCTAACTAAATGACTTTGAATTTGCTAAAGTACGGAGTACTGAATGACTGCAATGCTTGTTTGTCAGGGGTGCCATCGCCTGGAAATTAGTAATGGGGGGGGAGAAAATGTTCTGTTAGAGACTTCCATATAGGAGACTGTCCAGAAGTGACAAACTAGGCCATACATGTCAAATTACTTTTTGTTATGTTGGGATGAAGACTTTGACCCAGAATGTGTCAAAAACATGGCGTTGAATCCTTGCTCCTAGTAAACATTACAGCAAGCAAGCGTGCAAGTATGGCTCCATGTACTACTCCAGCAGAGCAGGGTTATGGACAGTGGCAGAGCAGCCAAGTCTGTACTGGCTTTAATGTATATGTCTGGCTTAAGCCGGGTACACACTCTTTCTTTTCGTGCATGAAAAAAAACTGACAGCTCTGATCGAAGCCATACGAGGTTAGTCCAGCGATCTCTCCCACTGAGCAATTATGTTCTGACACCCCCCCCGCTAGAACACTCCAATCAGCTGATCGGGAGTTGGTCGGCTGCTGGTTCTCCAGAATGGACGTCCGATATACACACGGGCTGAATTATGGACTTTTTTTTGGAACCAGCTGTTGTATCACAACATTTGGCCCGTGTGTACCGGGCTTTATATTGTGGAGACCTGGGGCAACGTTTTGTTAGTATGGAGACTGTCCTCTCGGAGACTGTCTTCTTATAGAAGTGTCATCTGACAAATTGCCCATCTATACTGGTGGTGTAGTGAGTGACAATGCTCTGGAGAAAGTAAAGCCTCAGCCCCTGAGGAAGAGATGAGATACATAGTGAATCTGGTTGAAAAAACTCCATCCAGTTCAATCAAGAAAAAATAAACAAATAGAAAACCTCCATATATACAATTCTATACCCACAGTTAAACAAGAGTAAGGCATAAAAAACAAAAAGACAAAAGCATGATCCAATTTGCTCCAGAGAGGAAAAAAATTCATTCCTAATCCCACAAGAGGTAATCGGATATTCCCTGGATCAACTTTAACTCTTATGCTCCGTACGCACGGTCGGATTTTCCGATAGAAAATGTGTGATAGGACCTTGTTGTCGGAAATTCCGACCGTGTGTAGGCTCCATCACACATTCTCCATCGGAATTTCCGAGACACAAAGTTTGAGAGCAGGCTATAAAATTTTCCGACAACAAAATCCGTTGTCAGAAATTCCGATCGTGTGTACACAAATCCAATGCACAAAGTGCCACGCATGCTCAGAATAAATTAAGAGACGAAAGCTATTGGCTACTGCCCCGTTTATAGTCCTGCCGTACGTGTTTTACGTCACTGCGTTCAGAATGATCGGATTTTCCGACAACTTTGTGCGACCGTTTGTATGCAAGACAAGACATCCGTCGGAAAAAATCCATGGATTTTGTTGTCGGAATGTCCAATCAATGTCCGATCGTGTGTACAGGGCATAAATGTTAGTACCCAGTTATATTATGTACATTTAGGAAAAAATCCAGGCCTTTTTAAAAGCAATCTACTGAGCTGGACAGAACCACCTTATAAGGGAGTTTATTTCACAGCTCTTACTGTGAAGAAGCCTTTCCATATTTGGAGATTAAATCTCTTTTCCTCAAGGCGTAAAGAATGCCGCCATGTCCTCTGTGATGACCCTAAAGTAAATAACTCTGTAGGTGATACCTTGAAACGCGTCCTATTGCACATTTCCAAGGGCGATGTCAGAGAAGGGTAGATCTCTGGGGTTCTGCCTTCACTGGATCATTTATGGTTTTGGCCGAGGCACCTGTCCCTGTCAGAGATTGGAGTCTTCCTCACTGTACAATGACACTGCGGTATTCCACCATCTGTCTGTTGGTTTAACACGTCAGTGCATTTTTGAATACATTTTGATTTACTACACTATGCTATTACTGCACTATGCAGATTGTGTGTTTTTTCTCTCCCATTTTTGCATTAAATGTAGCGTCCCCTCCAGATCGGCCAGCAGCATTCCATCCTTAGTTAGATCAGTCTTTTCCTAATTAGTGTCGGGTTGTGATCGGAGGTTGTGTTTATCTGTGATCCTATTGATTACCAGTTATACTGAGCCCTGGCTCACACTGATGCGATTGGTCATGAGATTTGACATTTTGTATGACAAGTCGCACCCAATTGCCAGCAATGGAACCATTCAAATTGGTGCTACTTATGCTGCAGTGACTTTGAAAAAAGCTCCTGCACTACTTTTTTCCAATTTCATTGCAACATGCATAGACTTCTGTTAAATGAAGTCACAAGCCGCATTGAAATCAGAGATCCAAATCGCGTCTTTGAAATTGTCGTGAAGTAGCGAGATTTCAAAGCCACACTGGTATGAACCATCTTTCTTATGACATGATTAGGCAGCGTTCACATATGGCAGGTATGAGGAGCGCGGATGATCCATTGGAGGTTATTTTTACTTAACTTTTGTAAGAAACTTGCCTAATCATACCAGTTAAATATATTTGTTTGTTTAAATGCTTTGCAAAAAAAAAGGCTACACTGCCAGCTTTACATCTCATTCAGGCGAGTTAATATGAAGGGCTTGTGTACGCCAAATATAATAACCCCCTCAGCAAAGGAAAATTCCACTTTCATTAAAAATGATGCAATCTAAATTAATGTTGCACTCATTTTATTAAACGGTTACTTTTCAATCTGCAGCCATCTGATTTTCTAAATCTGCCATAAAATTCAGATGTTATTTCCTTGAAACCATGGCAATCAGGATAATATTGGGAGTGTTCTGTATGCAAGAGATATCAGTTTCTGCTCATGTGATTGGCTCACAGTTTGATCAGACCAGCAATAGATAAAAACTCTAAGTGATGTCCAATAAAATCCCTGAAGTGTGTAACCTGGACCGTATTTTACAAGAGACACAAATTACAGCCAAAGGTCAATTTCAGCTGTCAGTCTTCAGGTGAACATTGTGTTATTGTCACCGCCAGCTGTGAAAGATGGTGGATGAGGAGGATGTACACCGCTTTATACGCTACACAGGAGAGCGCGTCACATACAGAACAAACACTTCTCGGGTTGGATTGCTGAAAGCTTCTTGGATTCTATTTACATTTTGGTCAATTCACGCTAGTGAGAGAAGCTAGGTACATGAAAAGGATTTTCTATTTCCACTAGAGCTTCTATAGAACCCCCTCATTCTGGTCATTTACTTGCAAATGTAACCTTGCATGTTATTTGAAAGTATGTATGTAATGTAAATGGCTATCAACTGTCGATTGTCATACAGCGATGCGATGGGTACAGCGGTGTGTCTACACAGTTCAGTTGGATTTCACCATAAGGACAACACTAACTACTTTTAAACTATAAAAATATTAAGAAAAAAAAAAAAAAAAGAAGAACAGGCTAAATCAACTTGCACATTATCGCCATTCCTCATACCATTTTGTAAAGCATGCTCTGCTTTCTGATAAGAAAGCCCAGCACTGCCTGCTAGCTTAGAAGGACCCCTTTACACATGAGCCATTTGGATGGTCCGTTAAAGCGGAGCTCCACTCAAAAGGGGAAGCCCTGCTTGTTGCCCCCCCTCCGCTGCCACATGACACCTTTCGGGGAAGCTGATATGTGTTTTTGTCAGATACTGCTCCCCACTTCCGGGAAGTTTGGCCCCCCTTGCCGCTGGGCCATTCAGAAAGTGCAGCTCGCTTCGCACATGAGCAGTAGGGAACCGTCTGTGAAGCTGCAAGGCTTCACTGCCTGTTTTCGTTACAAGGAATGGCGGCGGCAGCAGCATTCGAGAGCCAATCGAATAAACCGGCTGGGGTGCAAACATGGCAGGATCCCTGGACATTTAAGTGTCTTAATATACAGTATTTGTAGCTGCTGACTTAATTTTTGAAGGGCGGGCTGGAGTTCCGCTTTAAGTTACTTTTTCCTAGGAAGCAGGAGGAGAGCTGTACCCCTGATGGGACCTCCCTTCTTTTCAATCTATTTCACTAATGTAGCGGTTATCTTAGCATTAGTTTGTTGCTCGATACCTGTAAGTAAAAAATAAGGTTTCCTTAAAATTAGCAGTACTGCTTACCTCCCTCAGAAAAGCTAACCGTGATGGATAGCTCTTCAGAGGGCAGAAAAGCAGTGGCTTTTATTTTTAAATTGCCATATGGCAATTTTGCATTGCAGGACAGCGCTGTAACTAAAAGCTGAGCATTCGGCTCGCACGTGCTGTGCAGCCCCATTGAACGTAATGGGTGGGTTTGACATATGGTGCTGCCTGTCAAACTCTGCAGCCTGAGTTTAAGGATAAGTTCACCTTTCATAACACGTTACACCCATACTCAGGGTGTACTATGCTATGAAAGGACCGGCCCCCACTCCCCCTGCTTTGACAGCAAGCAGGGGATCTTCTCCCCCGCTAGCTGTCACAACATAAAAAGAAAAAACAGTGTTCTGTGAATGGGAAAACTACAAGTCCCAACAGCCTTTGCAGCTGTCAGCTTGTAGTCCTCAATGCACTTCCACTGCACTGCGAGTATTGCAATAATTCATTGAGTCTTCCTGTCAGCGTGTATCGGCTTGCTCGTACGAGCAAACAGATACACTGACAGGTCCGCAGGAGACCAGCGATCTGCTGATTGCTGGTGCAATGCTTTACAGGCTCCTGCAGCAAAAAATAATAAATGCACATTTTTTTTTACCTGCAAAAAAATGTGCATTTATTATTTTGTGTCAAATGGGAACTTGTCCTTTAACTACTTGCCTACAGGGCACTTTTACCCCCTTCCTGTCCAGGCCCCTTTTTTAGCTTTTAACGCTGACAATTTTTTTTTTTTTTAACTAAATGATTATTAGTACATTAAAAGGAAGATAATAATGTGAAATGTATTTTTAGGGTGGCCCTCCACTTTAATGAAGAAAAGAAAAACAGTGCAAAAAAAAGGTTTATAGAAAAGATAAAAAAGTGAAAAGTACTTGGCAAAGTTTACCTAGTGCTTGGTTTCCATGCAAGGCAATTTGCCTGCAGAGTAAACCAATGTGATGGTTCCCATAATTGACTCAGCATTCCTTCATAGCATAGATGGTAAGCAAGAACAGCTTAGCTGCAAATGCAGCCATTTTTCAGGTCCCCAAAACGGGGTTTACAGAGATAACGCAAGCAATCAAGTGGTCTAAGAGGTGTGCTGAAGTGGCTGGAGAGCATTTTTATTTGCAGATGCTCACTCTCACACACACACACACACACACACACACACACACACACGCTAACACACCCTAACACACCCTAACACACCCTAACACACCCTTAAAGTGGTTGTAAAGTCAGAAAGTTTATCTTAATGCATTCTAAGCATTAATATAAAAAGCCTTCTGTGTGCAGCAGTCCCCCTTAGCCCCCTTAATACTTACCTGAAGTCCCTCTAGCTCCATTGATGTTGTAGGAATGTCTCGGCAATCCGGAAATCCCCTCCTCATTGGCTGAGACAGCAGCGTGGTGCTCCCGCTGCTGTCAAAGTCAGTCAGCCAATGAGAATATAAAGGGGGCGGGGCCGGGCTGCAGCCGAATGGACACAAGGAGCTTTGACTCAGCTCGGGTGCCCCCATAGCAAGCTGCTTGCTGTGGGGGCACTCGACGGGAGGGAGGGGCCAGGAGAGCCGAAGAGGGACCCGAGAAGAGGAGGATCTGGGCTGTTCTGTGCAAAACCATTACACAGTGCAGGTAAGTACAACATGCTTGTTATTTTATTTTTGTATTTTTTAAAACAAGATTTTACAATCACTTTAATACCAATTATTTTAACCATGCCTATATTTCCAGATGACATGGTTTTACAATCAGACAACAAATATTATTGCACAGAAAGGCAATAGACCAAATATGATATAAATTTGATGCATATATTGCTTTAATGTGTTTCATTACCCTGCTGGACCTGGTAATATAGGTGTGTTTGGTGTATGATTTTTTTTTTTAAAGATACAGTGCCTTGAAAAAAGTATTCATACCCCTTGAAAATTATCCACATTTTGCTATGTTACAACCAAAAAAGTAAAATGTATTTTATTGGGATTTTGTGCGATAGACCAACACACATTGGCACATAATTGTGAAGTGGAAGGAAAAGATATAATTTTTTTAATTTTCAAATTTTGTCACAAATAAATATCTGAAACGTGTGGCGTGCATTTGTATTCAGCTCCCTTTACTCCGATACCCCTAACTAAAATCTAGTGGAACCAATTGCATTTAGAGGTCCCCTAATTAGTGAATACAGTCGACCTGTGTGTAATTTAATCTCAGTATAAATACAGCTGTTCTGTGAAGCCCTCAGAGGTTTGTTAGAGAACCTTTGTGAACAAACAGCATCATGAAGGCCAATGAACACACCAGACAGGTCAGGGATAAAGTTGGAGAAGTTTAAAGCAGGGTTAGGTTATAAAAAATATCCCAAGCTTTGAACATCTCACAGAGCACTGTTCAATCCATCATCCAAAAATGGGAGTAGGGCACAACTGTAAACCTACCAAGACATGGCTGTTCACCTAAACTGACAGGCCAGGCAAGGAGAGCATTAATCAGAGAAGCAGCCATGAGGCCCATGGTAACTCTGGAGGAGCTGCAGAGATCCACAGCTCAGGTGGTAAAATTTGTCCACAGGACAACTATTGGTAGTGCACTCTATAAATCTGGCCTTTATGGAAAAGTGGCAAGAAGAAAGCCATAAGAAGTCCCGTTTGCAGTTTGTGAGAAGCCATGTGGGCGACACAGCAAACATGGAAGAAGGTACTCTGGTCAGATGAGACCAAAATTTTACTTTTTGGTCTAAAAGCAAAATGTTATGTGGCGGAAAATGAACACTGCACATCACCCTGAACACACCATCCCCACCGTGAAAGATGGCGGTGGCAGCATCATGCTCTTGGGCTGCGTTTCTTCAGCAGGGACAGGGAAGCTGGTCAGAGTTGATGGGAAGATGGATGGAGCCAAATATAGGGAAATCTTAGAAGAAACCCTGTTAGAGTTTGCAAAAGACTTGAGACTGGGGCAGAGGTTCAACTTCCAGCAGGACAACGACCCTAAACTTATGGAATAGTTTTGATCAAAGCATATTCTTGTGTTAGAATGGCCCAGTCAAAGTCCAGACCTAAATCCAATTAAGAATCTGTGGCAAGACTTGAAAATTGCTGTTCACAGATGCTGTCCATCCAATCTGGCAGAGCTTGGGCCATTTTGCAAAGAATGGGCAAAAACGTCACTCTCTAGATGTACAAAGCTGGTAGAGACATCCCCAAAAAGACTTTCAGCTGTAATTGCAGCAAAAGGTGGTTCTACAAAGTATTGACTCAGGGGGCTGAATACAAATTTATAATTTTCCTTCCACTTCACATTTAGGTGCCATGTTGTGCTGGTCTATGACAAAAAATCCCAATAAAATACATTTATGTTTTTGGTTGCAACATGACAATATGTGGAAAATTTCAAGGGATATGAACACTTTTTCAAGGTGCCAGACTCTGAATATATATTGTTTTAAACTGCTCTGCAAGACTATTTAACACACAGCAGTTTTACAACAGTGCTTAATGATGAGGGTACGCACATACGTGGCCTCACTAAAGTGCGTCTTTTTCTCTGGGGCTGCATAAGTGCATACCTGTGTTTGTGCTGCTCTGCACAGCTCAGAGGCTCACACTAATGATCAGTAGCTGGGAGGATTGGCTCTTGATCGCTATGATAGCCTGGCCCTCACAGCGGTCAGTAGCTGTACAGCCCGCATATGTACTCTTTCTACTATTAAATGGAGAAGATGATACAACTTTTTCTCTTTGCTACAGAAGATGTAAACAGAAAAAGTTGTGTAAGCCCATACAGCAGGGGTCGGCAATCTATGGCCCGCAGCTGCTAAATGTTCAGCCCGCTAGTGCATGTGATGAGTTCACGTGCGCCCAGCCCACAGACATTTTAACCACCTCGTGCCTGCACTATAGCCGAAAGACGGCTACAGCGCAGGCCTCAATTATGCTCCCCGCATGCCTGCATCGTGGAAAATCTGGAAGTTTCCCGGTGGGCCGATGGCTCAGTGGGACGGTTTGGGGGACAGCCTGTCAAAGTAATGGCTGCGCGGCCCGCACAGCCATTACTTTGAGCACTGCTGTACTGCAGGGATGGACTGACCTATCGGCACTGTGGGGCCCTATGACAGGCTCTGCAACACTAGCACTAGAAGCAGGTGCAATAGGACCTCTCACAGCATGCTGTTCCCCGCCAGCCCCTCCTTCCCTCCCGTCCACCCCAGGTGCTTGTACATAATATCATCCGGGACGGACGAGAAGAGCGGAGGGGCCGGCAGAGAGCAGTTCGCTATGTGAGGTCCTTATTGCAAGCATCGGGTGAGGCTGTGTACTATCGCCATCACTGGGGAGGGGGGAGCAGAGGCAGCCAGTACAGATGTAGGGGGCCCGGGCCCCAACAGGATCGCAGGTGGCCCCATGATACTCTTCTGTCCCCCCCCACGGTGTCCCCTTTTGTCCTCCAACCCCCACGGTGTCCTCCACCATCCTCCACCCCCCACGATGTCTCACTGTGTCCTCCACCTCCCCCACTGTGTCCTCCACCCCCCCACTGTGTCTCCCTGTGTCCTCCTGTGTCCTCCAACCCCTACTGTGTCCCACTGTGTCCTCCACCCCCCCATGGTTGTCCTCCATCCCCCCCCCCCCAGTGTGTCCCCCTGTGTCCTCCACCCCTCCCACTGTGTCCTCCACCCCCCCCCCCACTGTGTCCTCCACCCCCCACTGTGTCCCCCTGTGTCCTCCACCCCCCCTCCACTGAGTCCCCCTGTGTCCTCCACCCCCCCACTGTGTCCCCTTGTGTCCTCCACCCCCCTCCACTGTGTCCTCCAACCCCCACTGTGTCCTCCACCCCCCCATGGTGTCCCCCTTTCTCCTCCAACCCCCATTGTGTCCTCCAACCCCCACTGTGTCCCACTCTGTTCTCCAGGGTGTCCTCCCTCCCCCCCACGGTTTTCCCCTATGTGTCCTCCACCCCATCCCTCCCCACGGTGTCCCCCTGTGTCCTCCACCCCCCACTGTTTCCTTCGTCCCCCACTGTGTGCCACCCCCCTCCCCCCCACGGTTTTCCTCTGTGTCCTCCACCCCTCCCCCCCCCCCAATTGTATCCCCCTGTGCCCTCCACCCCCCAGTGTTCCCCTGTGTCCTCCACCCCCCCCCACTGTGACCCTGTGTCCTCCAACCCCCATTGTGTCCCACTCAGTCCTCCACCCCCTATGATGTCCTCCCTCTCCCCCCCCCACGGTTTTTCCCTGTGTCCTTCACCCCCACCCCCCCACTACGGTTTTCCCCTATGTCCTCCACCCCCCCACGGTGTCCCCCTGTGTCCTCCCCCCATGACAGCTCACACAGAGACCGCTTGTGAGGAGGGAGAGCGATATTGGAGCCGAGTAAGCGTTTTGTCCTTGACAAAACAGTGTCACAGTGCCATTATTATCTTCTTCATTTATTAGCAGGTGAATGCGGCTCTCCATACATTCACATACTTTGAATCCGGCCCTTAAGTGGAAAAAGGTTGCTGACCCCTGCCATACAATGTAGATAAATGTAGATCATATCAACCTTTCTGGCAAAACATGTAGTAGATAAAGGATAAAAGTACTCTCCACAGTACATTAAATTTTACTTACCAACACGATAAGCTGAGTGGAGGTAGTGTAATCCTTGTGGACTGACTGGCTGGCTGTGCTGTTCATCCTCAGCAGGGAAGCCTCCAGTAACTATTTGGGCAGGCTGGGTGCTAATTGTAGTTATGGTGGACCCAGGGATTGTGGGAAAGGTGGCTCCTGTATGAACGCTTCCTACTGAAATTAGAAATGGTAGGACATTAAAAAACGTTAAGGACAGAAGAGGTTTCTTCATTTACAGACAAGGTGGTCCCAACTTCACATCACCTTTTGGCATTTTCCACATTCTTCCATTAAAGGAGAAATTTGGGGTGCAAGAACAAAAAATATACATACTCGCCTCCATGTTGCAGCATCGCCCAGATGCTGCAGTTGTCCCCAATAGTCTCTAAACCCAAGAACTAAGCAATGACATGATTGCTTAGTTCTAATTCAGCCCTGAGCAGACAGCAGTGACAATCAGTAACCACTCTTTGCTCTGCCCCTCCAGTGCTCACTAGGGTGCTGGGCTGGGGAGGAGCAGGCTCAGCTGGCCGGCCTTGGCTCTCAGCCGTGCTGAGTGCTAGAGCCAACTGTCAATCGGAGCACTGGGTGGATCCTGACAATATGGTTGGGATCCTTCCAGACCCTAGAGCAACTCTGACGCCTGCTGACAGCAGGCTTTAGTCCACTCTCAGCTGATTGTGGGTCACAGGAGTGCACAAGTGCACTCCTGTGACTCACAAGAGAAGTATGGCAAGAAAAGCTTTGGACAAACTTCTTTTTTGAGTAAGTCCTTATCCCACTGTGTACATGATTCCTGCAGACCAACTCCACCCATTTGAATAGAATATCACCAATAGAAAAATGTGAAAAGTTAAAATAACACCTTGAAAACCCAACAAATATCTGCAAATAAACCATGATTCATAGTTGCACAATGCTTGTAACACTCCTCACACAATATGAGCGTTTACCCATCAGTGCTGTTTTCTTAAAGGTTCAACAGCCCCACTGTGAAATGGTCCTTTTCAACCTAATAAAGGCCTTAAGAGATACTCCGAAAAATAGAATAAGGGAGAAAAAAAAGGGATGAAATTCCTTGGGAGAGGTCCTTCTGAATGTAGTATTTAAATTTCTACAAAACAGTATAATGAATGATTTCAAAGACAAATGGAAATCGAATACTCACACACAGTATATAATGTTCAAAGTTGCCCAAATAGCAGTTTGCGCTACTGGAAAGGAGAGTGTGCAGGAAATATTTCTGTCTGTTCAAAAGCAGGCTGCACTCAATGCTTGTTGGGGTTTAGTTCGGACAATCCTGTGCTAAAGAACAGGATCTTAATGTAGGGTGAGGATAAGGATACAAGCCCCAAAAAGCCCCCGTTCTGTTACAGACACCTCTGCAGATCTCAGTTCCTTGTTTTGGGGGGGATTTCTATCCTCAACCTTAAAGATACAGGAAATCAACAGAGGTTAAAAGCTCCACCCCTTCTTCCATCCCCCAGTTTGTTTCAAGTAACCCATCAGATCTTATTAATGCATGAAGGGGAATAACTGAATGCTTTCACAAAATGTCATGAACATTGCATAAAAGGTAAGAATAAGTCATGTTTTCCATATCAGTCAATCACAGCACTACAATGAGATTTATTTATAAGCTGTGGGCAATGTGGATCAACTGTGGGTATAGGATTGTGTGATTTTTTTTTACTGGTTGAACTAGATGGACTTGTATCTTTTTTCAAGCTATGTAAATTAAACCTTGCGCCAAATATAAAAAATTGGTGGCATAGCCGCTAACCCCAAACGTGTACCTACACACTAAACAAAAAAGGGCATAAAGTGAGGGGGCGCTATACTAAATATATAGCGCAGATATAGAATTAAAAAAAAAAAAATCAAATTTCAATAACAGTACATAGTATGGTGCCCTCCTCAGAACTAAGATTGTCTGCCTTAGATACTGAAATAGGTCACCACCGCTCAATAGACCTCATCAGGAAGCGCTTCCTGAAGACGTCTAATGGCAAAACTTACGTCAAGGCGTAATTTCCGGTCAAGTCACTTCCAGATCCCTTCCTCCTGACAGTGGAACCCGCGCCAGCTCCAGGTGGACTGGAGCGAGGGCGACCTACATCATTATCTAACGTGGACAATCTTAGTGCCGAGGAGAGCACCATACAATGTGAGCAGCCTGTATATGTTTTAGCAATTATTTTAATAAATGATATTATCCTATAGTATTCTCTGCCTTATTGTGACATGGTGGAGAGGAGAGAGATGTTGGATCCCTGACTGGTGTACATGAAGGGTCACAAGGAAATTGAGCACCCATGGATTTTTTGACCTTTTTAATTAAAGAAGTCATGGAAATCTGATGAGTGTTATTCCAGTAGAGCACATTGGGTGTAAAGGAGTATGATGGTGTAATGACATTTTACATGTGAAGAAAAAATAAGTTTTGGTTTAAGAAGAAAAGTGAACTTTATTTAAAGCACTATTTGTTCATTTTAATACTTTTGTCTCAAAATTTTTTAAATTATTTGCACTATAATATGCACGTGCACTTTCATTGTTACTAATATTGTAGTTTTACTGTTATGGAAGTTTGAATCACTTTTTATTCTATATCTGCACTATATATTTAGAATAGTGCTCCCTCACTTTATGCCCTTTATGAAATATCCCAGACAGGTTGTACAGTAAAGCAGTGTAGTGCTGAGCAAGTGTTGGCTCCACAAAAAAAAGGTAGACTTCAGCAGGCCAGGAGAAAGAAGATTACTGCAGAATATGCTTTTATAATGGATGGAGACAGTTTTTCTATGGCAGGAAATCTTATAGAAAGGAAGGGGCTGTTTGTAATCGTAGCAAAACCAACCTTTGCAGAGTTATAAATCAAACAGGTTCCAAAGGGTAGATTACACCTAAGCCAGAATGCATGATTTTGAAAGAAGGATCTCCTGTTGTCACCAGAAGGTTAGGCTGCCAATACATGGATCTAAATGCGGTCAGTCCAGCAGGGGCAAGATGAATTTTGATCCACGTATAATCAGGGAGTTTGCACAGCAGTCAATCTACCGATCGACTTCTATACAACCACCTGTGGAATTTCCCCTGCTTGATCAGCGTTGCAGGCTATAGCCTGCAACAACGATCAGTGCATTCTGACGATGGGGAAGTCACTTTGATGTCAGAATACAATAGCTCAGCGGGGAGGATTCCCCCATCCACATCAAACCATCTATGGCCTGACTTACCTAGAAAGACAACAAAAGCGGCCAAGAACTTCACTACTTTTAAGATGGGGACCTTAGAATAAATAAAGGTTAGAACTGTAATAGATAACATCCCAGTTTAGCCTTCACCTGCCTAACAATTCACAGCAATAGGAAAAATAAGCTGTCTAGTGGGTCCCTGTCATCCATAAGTACATTCTTTCTGCACTCTTCAGATCGCGTCTGTGTTCAGAAGCACTACACAAGTAGATTGGGTGTAATATTATTAACAGTTTATATATTCTGATCAGTAAAATCCCTACCTGAGCCCTTCATAACTAGACACCTGTCCCATGCCTGTCAAAAGACAGCAGAACACTTGGAGTTAAATGAATGATGCTACAACCAGACTTTTTGCATTTGTTCAGAGCAGTCAGAAAAACAAACGGATATTGGTATTTGGTCATTTTGGGATGCAGTACTTTATACATTACTTTATACATTAATCTCCACCTTAATAAATAAAAGCTGCCGTAAGCAAGCAGAGGGTTGAAACGAAAAAAAAGAAAATAATACTCTTTTCTAGGGGAAAAACTACTGAGTGGAGCAAGGGAAAGTTTACGTTGCCTAGAACAATTTAAATTACATTCTACAAGCCAGACATTTTTCTTAAAATTAAAGCAAGACAGTTATTCCACAGTAAGATATGCGAGTTAGCCTCCCAAACAGTTTGAAAATTAACTTTCCTTTGCATTGCCATCTAAAGTCGATCGGGTCTGTTGTTGCTACAGCAACATCCTTTCTGTTCCAAGTGTGCAAAGGGAATAGAGTGACACCTAGAGGCAAAGATGTAGTACTGTATTATCTGCTTCTCCAAAAGGAGTAGATGCTCTCATGAGTGTACAGGATAAAAGCACATGTTCACTAGAGAGTGAAATAGTAATGTACAGCCGATTACACACAAATGTCATTGTATACATCAAAGCTCACTTACTTGCTACATTAGAAGACAGTGAAAGCCCTGCCTCTGTGTGGAAAGGGTGAACAGCAATCTGGGTCATAGATGGAACTGGTGCCCCTGGAAAGGAGACGGCTGTAGCTGCTATGGAAGGAGTTGTAACTGTGTAGGGGTACTGTGCTCCAATGAAAGCTGGGTGGACACCCTACAAAATGAAGAGACAATGAAAAGACAATTACAAAAGGTACAACAGATTAAGCAATATACCTACGAAAAAGCAAACTGGACATGAGGTGTCACCCAAAGCTGGAGCTTTAAACTTCTACCCAAAGTCCTCTGGATGGTTGGATCTTTATATGGGATGGCTCTGCTTTTGCCTGCACAAGTGTTTCAGCTTGTCACTTCAGTGACACAATTTTATTTTTACATTTAATAAATGGACTATAAAAGGACCATAAAAGTAGAAATTGGGGTTAGAAGTAACTATGCTTAAAATGTCTCTCCCTTCTAACATCTATACTAACTACCCTATAAAAGGAAGATGCATTTACCAGTCACATGATCTCTCCAGCAGCTGGCTTCAGAGAAGAGGAGATAATGGATGGAATGCCAGGACAGCAATGTCACCCACAGGGCTTACTACGGGGAATCTGGTGTCCTCTGTCCCTCCCCTGAAGCCGCCGCTGGGAGCCAATCACCTGACTGGACTGGAGCACCCTGAGAATAGGCAAGTATAAGCATTTTCCTTCTACAGGGCAATTTGTATAGGCGTTAGCGGGGTGTTGGGAGCAGTTTTAAGCTTAGTTCGTTCTAGCCCAGGCTTCTACTTTTAATCTAGATCAATAATTGTTAGATGTAATTCCAGTCTCTGACTTGCCCTTTCAAACCCAAATCCAATCATTGTCCAAACCTTGCTGCCTTTACCTCCATAACATTTCCAAAATATGTCCCTTCTTAATCAATGACACCAATAAGCTACTAATTTATTTCCTCTTTATCTCTTACTTCTACTATTGCAACTCATTCTATATAAGCTATAGAATCCATCACGAATGCTGCTACCAGACTCATTAACCTTAGCAACCGCTCCATGTCTGCCACCCCGCTCTGCCAATCCCTCTATTGGTTTCTGATACATTAAACTCCAAATGCAAAAACTTACAAAGCCATCCACAACTCTGCCCCCAGCTACATCAGCAACCTAGTTCCAAAATATCACCCAAACTGTCCTCTTCACAAGATCTCCTACTCGCTAGCTCCTTCATCACTTCTTCAGAGCCTTTCCCATCCTATGGAACTTTCTACCCCAAATCTGTCTGGCCATCATCTACTCTCTCCACCTTTAGGAGATTTACCTTTTATGAGAAGCCCATCCCACCTTTGCCTACCATTGATTCATCCCCATATTGTCTGTTAGTACCTTTTGTACCACTTGCTCCTCACTTTTATATTGTAAGTGTTTATGAGTTGGACAAACACTTATTAGTCCAAGTAACAAATGTAAATGAGGGCAATACCTGCGCATTTACATTTTTAAGGTGTAACATGTTCCAGTACCTGCCTCCTCACCCCCAGCCCCTCCTCCTGCGACAGTGGGTGGGGGTTCCTCTCCCCAGCAGCCGCTATAATTCTGTGAATGAATGAACTACAATTCCTATCTTCCATGGTGGCAGACGAGTTTGTAGTTCTCAATGGACTCAAGTGCACTAATTGGTGCGCTCTTAGTTTATTCAATCTTCCTTCCAGCTTTCTAACTGAAAGCCTGTACCTAGGTATGGGCAGAAAGCTGGAGGGGGAGTATGCAGGAGCCTGACAGGGCACCCATAATACACTGATTGCGGGTGCAACACCTTGCAGGCTCCTGTGTTTAAAAAATTAAATGAACATGTTTTTACCTGCAAAAATATGTGCATTTATTATGTTTTACTTAAAGGTGAACTTAGCCTTTAAAACTTGACAGGACCACTTTGATGGACTTACCCTGTGACTGGGCAGTTAAAGAAGGAGTAGCACATTGATGAGCTCATCTCTGTTTTCTCCTCTCCTCCTATCACAAAGATTCCTTACCTTTTTCTGTAGCACAACATGCTGGCTCCTTGTGTTGCTTCCCTCTCTCTAAACTTTTCTGTTCTGACTGTACTGAATGCAAAAGGCTGATCCCAAGTCAAATTCACATGCTTTCACTGCTTTCATTAAAGAAAAAAATTATATTCATAATTAGAGAGCTCCATAATGTGTTTTATATCTTCCTGGAGTGTAGCTTTAAAAAATAACATTCTTTTCCTAAATTATTTGACATCTACCAGAGTACCACCATAGTTCATCTGTGAGCATGCAGTATTCTGTCAACTGCGATTTATATAAAACAAGGAAATTACCACATAAAAATCAACCATCAGTGAAAAGAAAACCACTGAACTAGCATTACATCGTAAAATCATATTACCTGTGTGTACAATGTCCCGGGTACTGGGAAGACGGTGGGTTGTGACATTTGCTGCCGAGGAATTCCAATGTACTGGGGAGTACAGACTGTCGGTATATGTGTTTGCAGAGTGGAATAGGGATGTAGTCCTTGGGTGTGAGGATGAGCCATTGCAGTATGTGGGGGGTAAATTGTTGACCCAACTGAAATCACTGGAACCACAGTTGCTGCAGTCACTGCTGCTGCCACAGTTACAGTGGAGGTATCTGTTATTATCCTGCTGTCTGTAAGTCCACGCACAGCTTCTACCACAGAACGTGCTGCTCCTGCACTGCAGCCAGTAGCTCCTTCTCGGGGAACTGGAGTCCCACCCGCCATCTGCTCATACAGCCAGTACCACTGATGAGCCACTTCAAACAAGACCTCTGGATAAACACCTCCTCCCTTAGCTGCATCCTCTACTGCCATGCATGCCTTCTCCAACATCAGGTTGTCCTGGGCAGATAACAAAAGAACTTATTTAGCCTGCAGTGTTCCGATTTACTGTACAAGATCTTTGTGTATAAGTTCACTCTATGCACTATAGACTTGGTTAACACATATGTAAACCCTCACCTTGTAAAACAACCCATTCAATTTAAAATAGTATGAAAGGCAAAACATTTGTGTGTATATTATATATATATATATATATATAAACACATCATAAACACTTGTTTTCCCTTTATTATAAGTGATCACATTCCCTCTGTTCTCTTATGCAGCTCTAAACAAAAAGTGGCCAAAGCTTTAACTTCAGCTATTTTAACATAATATGCCTAGAAAAGTCCACTGATATATCAAATAACAAAAATATTGGCCTTTTAAAATTAGGCACACCCATACGTCCATACATACCTGTTCCTTACACTGTACAAGAGCTCGCTGGATCTCATTAGGATTTAATGCATGGGCATGAGGGAGGCAGCTCAGAGCCAGTTCAGCTGCAGCTCGCACCATGTTAGAATCTCTGGCTCGAGAAGCTCTGTCTGCCAAGGATGCCACCTCTGGAGGAGTTAGATGCCCATCCCAGCACTCCACAAGGATATTCAGGGCTGCACTACCAATCTCCATGGCTTGGCCTGAAATCCAAAATTAAGTAGTCACGTTATTTACACATCAAGCAGCTAAGGAGAGAGGAACAAGCAGAAAACCTTGCCATAAACAGATTACTCTTTTCTCTTTCCTTTCCACCTCATATTTTTTTCCTTAAAGGGGCAATTGACCCAAGAATAATAATCTTCTACCAATACGGCACTCCAGTGGTACAACCATTTACATGAGAGTATCTTTGTCAGGTTTGTCAATTTCACATATGTAAAAACACAGCTATGGCATTTCTTCGGGGCAAAGTCAGGAACTGATCCACAAGCAACAGAAAGCCAATGGGTTAATTGACAGATATCCACATGTCTCTAATACCAAATTTAGGGCACACTAACAAATAAATTAGCTTTCCCTTGTTTACCACCCATATGTTTTTCTCCTTCCATCCCATATTATATCCAAAGAGTCTTTGTTCACCTGCCACTTTCTAGTTACATTGCCATATGATACAACTTTCACACTTAAAGTAAAAGAAGAAAATACAAAGGAAAGGAATCAAAACGAAGAAAAGATAATACAAAGTAGTGGTAAAAGTACCAACAATTTTGCTTTCCGGTTACTTTAGCGTTTCTCACCAGTTATCCAGGAAACATGTGAAGAGTACGTCCTAGAAAGCCAGTTTGGAGACACAAAATTGTGCAGGCCCAGGGCATAGAGACCTATTTCAAAGGCACACAGGTGCAGGTTGCGATGGGGGCCTTGATGTCCACCACTGGATGAAGGATGTGTGAATATGGAAGTGCTGCTATTCCCCCCAGCTTTAATGAGGACAGTCTTCGCCAATTCAAAATAGAAGTGGGCAGCAGCTTCTGAAGGCTGATTAGGTACATGTGGAGCGTGACTCTCTAGACGACGTCCCTTATACCTAGGTAAATTAAATAACCAGAATTATACATTTTGACCAAAATGGAAATAACTAAAGCTCTATATTAATGAACGCTGTTCTTACCTGCCCATCTCCACTGTCTTGGCTCTAGCTCCACCACTTGCTCGCCTGCTACCACTAGAGGACGATGAACCAAGTGAGTCACTGGATGAGCTACTAATGCTGTCACTGTCTTGTCCTCGCCCCCATGGGGTGGCTCCCCAGCCCCCACGAAGAGGTCGGCGACTAAGGGTTGGCGAACTGTCAGATGTGGTCTCTGGGGCACTGCTATCAATACTGGCCATTCCTAAAGAGTGCAGATCAAGTAAATGCATTTTAGATGAATAAATTCTCACCAACAATTTGTTTTACATAACTCTTAGCTCCTTTAAATACCTAATCTAGGAAGAGGAAGCAAGCATGTCAAAGAGATCACCTACACCTGTATTACTGCTATTATCTTTCAGACCATTACAAAGGGTTTAAACATTACTGTCTAAACCCAGAAAAGACCACTTGAATTGCACAGGTTAATCACATGTGGCTTTTACAAATTTGTTACCCCAAATTTAACAGCATACGTAAATGTAAGTCCAAAAAAATATATAATGTATAAAAAAATTCAGAGAAATAACCATTTTAACAATTACCTGTATGCTTCTTTTTCTGACGCACTGGTGACCCCCAACATCGACCATTATAGCCTCCCCGGTTACCAAGGGCTAGTCGGCTAGGAACTTTCACTTCCTGCTTATACACCTGTGCTTCTCCTGCAGGCTCACTGGAGGATTTCTGGTTGTTGTCTGCAATGAAAGAATACATGTTTGTTAACGCATACAGAATTCACCCTTTAAATATATCATTCACTTCCGTTTGTTAGACATACATGCAAGTGAACCAAAGAAAAACACTATAAGGCTTATTTAAAAAAGCAGCAAAGATCCTACCTGCTCTGCGGCTAACTAGGTCACCTGTTCTGGGGATTTTAACAATAGGTACCCGAAACCTAGATTGGTGACCTTCAAACCACGGAGCTACCAGAGATAGATTGGTCTGATCATCCTCCCTCAAGAACATGCCAAGCCACATAGCCGGAACTTGGCCTTGGGGACAGTTTAAACATTCTCTCCTTACTATCCCACCTGTGCATCCATATGAATGACTCCTTTATTATTCAGGTTATTTTATAAGTGAAAAATGCTGTTTATACTATTTACAGTTCATAAGTTAAGATCTTCTCTTTGAGATGTGACTTTTTGATATACATGTTGTTTAACCAATCAGTTTTCTAGGATGACACATATCAATTTCTCTGTACACCCAACACACAGTGCACAGACTCTGTAATTTTATTTTTCTTACAACAGTCATCGTTTTGTAATGCACTTCCTATTATATTTTTTTTTGAAAATTTTATAAAAATTTGAACCAGAAAAAAAGCAGCAAAGACTGTTTGGAAACATGCTGTAACCCAAGAATTTGAATCAGAAGTAATTTTTACCCATCAGACTACAGTAAAATGAAATGTAATTGGTTGATTGGGTACTAGACATTGTGATTGTTTTATATGCTGGTGTGTCCCATGAACATCATAACTGTCAACATTTTTAAAAGCATGTTCTATTAATTTCTTAATTTGTTACAAGCTATAACTGACATTACAAGTTATGTATAACTTCTTTGTAGAATGGGTTTTATATATAAACCATAGGGTTATTGATCTTATCAAAACTTAGAGCAGTTTTTGTCAACTCAATTGCTCAAATACCTAAAACAGTCCAGATAAAGCAATCCTAAAGCAATCCTAAAGGCCAAGTTTACCTTTTGGGAAAAAATAATAAATGCACATATTTTTGCAGGGAAAAAAAAATAAGTGCATTTATTATTCCCTCAGGAGCCTGCAAAGCATTGCACCCATGCTCAGATGTCAGGCTCATGCAGAAAATCCCTGCAGCTTTCAGTCTGCACCTCTGATACGGGCTGAATGTTTACAAGCTGTAGGACTTGTGAATAAACTACGAGAGCACTCGTCAGCCCCCTCGCAGCTCATTGAGAACTACAAGTCGTGAGCCACAATGGCAGATGGTACTTGTAGCTCTCTCATTCACAGATCGCTGTGAATGATGCGGCTGTGTGGGTGGAGCCAATTCGGCCTTGCTTTTTTCAAAATGCGACAGCGGGTGCGGAAAGAAGATCCCATGCCCACTGTCACAGAGAGGGGGTGGATCGGGGGACAGATGTAACATGCTCCTAAAGATGAACTTATCTTTTAAACATTTAATGTGTCCACAGAGAGAATGTTCAGTTTCAAGCACTTTTAGGTTTAACCTATTGATTGAAAAAAATAACGCAAGCAAATAATCAATATTAAAATAAAAATTTAGTGCCAAGTACAGCTCATAACAGATCAATGTTTAAGTATGGAAAAGATGTAGATTTATCACATTAGACATTGGAAAGTTAACAGATTTTACCCCTGGCCTAGCTCTGAAATAACAGGACCCATTACAATAATTTACAGCTTGTGACAAGACCGCTTCACATTATCTTTGGCTATATACCATTAAGCTCAGAAATTACCTTGAATCTTCTCTGGAAAGTTTTCAGTTATTGCCCCATGGACTGCAGGGGTCACTCCTGGTTGCTGATGACTGGCTGGACTATTTGATATTATTATAGTTGTTGTAGACTGTGAGGCATGCTTAGAAGGAGACTTTTGATTGGCTGTTGTTGGTTTACTGGAGGAGTAGAAGGAGCTCAAAGTTTGTGGTTTATGAGTCTGACTTTCTCGATCCAAGAGCTTATCCAGTATCTGGGTGAATAAATGGGAAAAGGACACAAAATGTTAATTTTTCCTTAGAAGTTTGTTAATTTATCTGCATAACTTAAAGAAAAAAATACCCCATATAGCGATCTAGTAATTTAAAGCACATCCAAACAGCATAAACATCATGCTCACATCAATGCAGTTAACAAGAATATTCTTTGAATAGAACAGCAGACAATGGGGGAATTAAATCAGAACTTGATGGGCATGTTTGAAGTAAAATACTGGTCCTCAGAATCCTCTCAAGCAAGAAGATAAAATGCTTTTCAGATCTCTATCCTGTCATTCACATATACAGTAGCTGGCCATTATGCATTCTGTGCCACTAAACTTTGTATTCACTGTCACTGAGGAGCACCAACCACATACGGATGATCTATTGGAGGACTTCAGCAGCATGTTGAAAATGTTTCTTGCACTGACTGTCATGGCGTAGTCATACTGCTCAATGTGACAGCTGCTATAGCAACCAGTGTCTCAGTTACAGAGTTGATATTCGCTAAACTAGTCAGCAGCAGCATATTAGAAGATATTCCACCAAGTCAGCTTAGCCTGCCAGGTATACCTCTCAGAACTTTAAAAAAATACCTGCCAAACATAACTGATCTGTTTATGAATTTTAGATTATGCTTTAAGTTATATTCCTGTGCAACTACTGCAACTCCTCATTTAAAACCTAAAGAAAACCATAAAAAAAAACAAACAAAAAAAACCACAACGTTATGGATGCACTGGCTAGACATCCAAAGACTATAGACAAGCTATAAAAAAGGTATATTCTATAATTGTGCTGGCAGGAAAAACAAGTGGAGAAATCCAAAAAGGAAATTGCACAGATTTACAGGAACAAGAGATTTCCCTTTTTGTCTTTCTCACCATGCTTTTCTCAATGTTTGCCTCTTTAACTACTTACTTCCCTACCAGGCCAATTCTGGCATTTCCCTCCTACATATAAAATACATTTTTTTGCTAGAAAATTACTCAGAATTAAAGTGTAAAGTGTACTTAAAAAATTGTTAAAAAACCATTTTAGTCTCTTGGGACTTTGCTTAAAAAAAATAAATATATATTATATTTATTTTTTTAAGCAAAGTCCCAAGAGACTAAAATGGTAGGGTGTTGCAGTTTTTTTATGCCACACAATATTTGCGCAATGATTTTTTTAAATACACTTTAATTTCAATGCAAAAAACACAATAACTCATTTTTTGGTAAAATATAAAAGATGTTACACAAAGTAAATAGATACCAAACGTGTCAAGCTTTAAAATGGCGCCAAACTATGGTACTTAAAAATCTCCATAGGTCAAGCTTTAAAAATGTTTACAGGTTACCATTTTAGAGTTACAGAGGAGGGGTCTAATGTTAGAATTATTGCTCTCGCTATAGCATTGTTCATGGCGATACCTCACAACCTTTGATCATCTAACCAAAACCTCCTCCTCATTCCCAAATTCCGCTACAAAGCAAAGGGAGAACGAAGGTTCGCAGTCCAAGGACCTCGGCTATGGAACGCTCTTCCGACTCACATCCGCATGGAAGAAAACCATCTGGACTTCAGGCAAAAACTCAAGACCTACCTCTTCTAAGAAGCTGACAACATAAAAGCATTCAGCGCCTTGAGGCGATTCAGTTCGCATTTGTAGCGATTTACAAATTATTCATTCATTCATTTACATGTGTGGTGCGAACACCGAAATACAAATACATGCGCAACCTACGTAAGCATTCGCGTCTGCGCATGAGCACAAGGGGAGCGCGGCTCTTTAAAAGATTTTTTTTTTACATCGTCCCTTTAATTTCTTTTTTTTAATCACTTTTATTTCTATTCCTTGTGATAGAAACAAGGCATGACAGGTCCTCTTTATGGAGATATCTGTCTCTACTCTCCTCTACCCTGGAAAGCATGTGATTAAAAAAAAAAAAAACCCTTGATCTCTGCTTTAAAGAAAATGGCAGTGTTTACATCTGCCAAAACTGGAAGTGACGTCATGACTAGGATGGCTTTTTACAAAAAAGGGAATCGTTGGCTTGAAAAAAAAAAAAAAATTAACAGGATGATGCTTGTAGCTGCAGATATTATCCAGGTATAATCAATGGATGTCCTACCGGGGGGGGTTAAACCTCATCAACCTTTTAACCTAAGCACCGAGTACCCATTATTTGTACAGCCCGTTTTATATTTATTCTCATTTTTTTTTTTTAAATACAATGTACATATTACTTCCAAGGCCAGCCATAGACAGATCAAAATTTGGACCCATCTATGGGAAGGCTGGTTGTGCTAAAGTCAATCTATTCATTCAATACAACCAGCCTGTTGGGTTCTTGTGCGTTCACTGCCAGCAGCTTTAGCCGTCGACGGTGATCATTGAATTCTGACTGCAGGGAAATCACACTGACTGTGCTGATGGTGGAATCTAGTGATTTTTCTTCCTTCAATCCATGGTTGAAGAAAAGAAAATTGCATAATCTATGACTCCCCCACCTCCTAAGCTGCTAGACAGAACATCGCTCTGCTGTGCAGTGCTGTCTCCTCATCTCTCCTGTTTAGTTTACACTGTGGACCTGCAGCCTGCTCAGAGAAACAGAGAGTGGAGACTGTCAGGTGGTGTCGTGATTAATTACACTTTTCATTCATCCATAAAAACACAAGCTGACAATAGCACAAGCCAGATACTACACTAAGCTGTATCAGACTAGAGTAGTAGCCTGCTTGTGATGTTGTCAGCTTGTGTTTTAGGGAGTGAAAGCACTATTTTTGATCTGCAAATCATTCACAAAACAAGCTGACAGTTTCCACACACTGTCCTGAAAGTGGTATTAAACCCAAAAGCAAACATTATTTTGCAGCTTATTATTTCTTAGATGTGATGGCTGTAAACATTTTCTTAATTCTATTTTCGTCTGGTGATCCAGCAAGTCTGCTTTTTAAAAGAGCAAGCTGAACGTATAAGTTGAAGATATGAGACACAGCATTTAACATCAGCAGAGGTGCTTACAATGATCAGCTTTCATTTACCTATGTAAAACCTTTATCTTAAAAGGGAAAAAAAAAACAGTTTGCTGTAACTGCTTATAAAGTGTGAGCTGGAGTTTGGCTTCAATTTGTTTGTGTATTTAAATCTGCAAGTACATCTAACACCCCCTTCCCCTATGACTGACAATGCTGCTGTCCAGATGTGTCCCCTGTGCTCCTTCCACCAGAGTAGGGGCACTAATACAGGAGGTGTGTTACTGGCCAGATCGCCAGGTGATAACAGAGGGGAAAAGGCCCAAGAAAAAAAAAACTGATGCAGCCACCACATCGAACGGTTGGTAAACTGCAATACAATAAATTATTGGGTTTATTACCACTTGAATATGAGGCTGCAGATCCAGACTCTGTGTGTACCGAGTAGGACAGTGGAGGCACAGCACTGCAGAATGGAGAGGGGGCAGGGATCAATACTGGCTGTAAATCCCCCCTCCCATTAGAAGGAATAGCCTGGTCCTGAAAATATTGCCCTGATCAAATGTACCTTGCAATGGACAGGCAAATAAAATATGTCAGTCCCAAGATCCAGTTGTCACAATGAATATATTCTATAAGCAAAAATGGCATATATTATATGCCATTTTTACTTATATAATATTTTTTAAAACAGAATACAATTATAGTACAATATTTAGCAATTTATCATTCTGTATATTTTCCTAAGTAAACAGTGCCTAATTAGACTTTGTTCATACTGCAGCTATACATTTAGACTGTTCAGGGACACATGTTGGAGCTATAAAGCAAATAGATAAGGGTGAATTATCGCTCTCTGCCGCAGGCATAATAAAACCCAGAAGCAGCCCAGTCTAGGACACTATTCTGTACTCACAACTGTCATTAGTCACCACTAAGTGGGCAACGTGCCTTCTGCATTCATTACAAGCATATCAAACTTATTACAATTGTAAAATTAGTGCAAACCCATCTTAAAGAAATCACAGAGCACTATAAACCTAATTACATTTTTTTGGGGCTCCAGCTAAGTGGACCTGGTGGGAAACAAGCGTCTGCAAACTATTGATTTATTGGGTATTTCCTTCATTTATGATCCCTCTTTGAAAAATTCTGTGCTTGACCCTCAAAATTCCTTTAAAGCTGTATTAAATCCAAAAATGTATTATATTGCAGCTTACCAATCATTAGAGATGATGGCTGCATCATTTTTCTTTTCTTACGCTTTTTTCCCCCCTCTGTTTTCACCTGGTGATCTGGCCAGTAACACACCACCTGTATTACAGTGCCCCACTCTGGATGAAGGAGAATAGGGGGAACCTTTGGAAAGCAGCATTGTCAGTCTGGGTGGAGTGTTAGATGTACTAGCAGATTTAAATACACTAACAAACTGACAGCAAACTCCAGCTAATACTTTACAAGCAGTTACAGCAACAGTTTTGTTTGTTTTTGGGATAAAGGTTTTACCCAGGTAAATAAAAAGCTGACCTCTGTAAGCAACCCTGCTAGTGTTAATTGGCTTGTCTCATCTCTGTAACCTATACATTCTGCTGGAGTTTGTTCTTTGAAAAGACAACAGACTTACTGGCTGGATCACTAGATGAAAATAGAAGAAAGAAAGCCTAAAAAAACTAAATGCAGCCATCACATCTAATAAATGGTAAGCTGCAATATTAATGTTTGCTTTTGAACTTAATACCACTATAAGAACTCATTACATGAATGGGGGTGTTATGCCGTATACCTCGTCTTTAGAACAGTGGATCAGAAAGAGGGAGCTGAGAATTTTATTTTTTTTTTGCTTATTTAGGGTCCTTTTCAAACTGGGGCGGTTTGCAGGCGCTAGTGCGCTAATAATAGCGCCTGCAAACCAACCCGAAAGTGCCGCTGCTTTAATTTCAGTGTGAAAGCCCCGAGGGCTTTCACACTGGAGTGGTGCGCTGGCAGGACGGGAAAAAAAAAAGTCCTGCTAGCAGCATCTTCGGAGCTCCTGCCCATTGAAATTAATGGGATGGCGCGGCTATACCGCCGGCAAAGCGCCTCTGCAGAGGCGCTTTGCGGTGGTTTTAACCCTTTCTCGGCCGCTAAGGGGGATAAAACCGCCCCGCTAGCGGCCGAATACCGGCGGTGAAGCGCCACTTACAATAGCGGCGCTTTAACGCTGACAACGCCCCCGCCCCAGTGTGAAAGGACCCTTAGAGTCCTGCCGTTTCTCTCTGCCTGCCACTAAATGTTAAGCTTCAAGAAGCTCTAGCATCTCATGTTGTAAAGCGCTGCGCAAACTGTTGGCGCTATATAAAACCTGTATAATAAAATAATAATAATCATCCAGGCAGGGAAAAAAAAAATTAAACAGAAAAAGCTGAAAGAATATTTGCAGAATCATTTCATTTTTCATTTAGTTCTGTAACAATCCATGGAAGATCTCTCAAGAACATGGTGCAGGTGCGAACCGGCCCTTAAAAAGACCCCATTGCTAGACCGTTTATTTCGCCAAATATCTTCCCATACAATTATATGTGCATTATACATATTTTATGCATGTGCTTTACCCGTAAATGCCTCTCTTGTGTAAATATCCAAAATCCCTGAGACTGCTGCTAGGTTCCGCCACCTTGGATGTGATGTCAGTAGCCCCAGCACTCTCAGAACTGTCACTTAGGTGACACTTTAGTATTCAGCTTTGCATCTACATAAAGAGGTTGGCAGGGCAGAAGAGGGTATGACATTCCCAAAAAAGGGGAGTGCTTTCATTTGCAAAGAGAGATGGGGCTGTGCTAAAACTCAACTCTTCCTAAAGTAGTTCAAATTTTTAGAAATTTTATAGGCACATTTCTGTGCGTGCCTTTGCCTGGAAAAAAGCGTATTCCATTTTTAGTCAAATTTGAGAAAACCTTACTATATGTTTGTCATTTGTCCCCATTCTCACAGCATAAGTTAAAAAAAAATAGAAAAATATATTTCTTAAGTTTTAGATGTTCCTGAGGAGAAGGCCTCATGGCAGATTGCAAGTGTTTCTGGACAGTGTTTGTACTCACACAGACTGGGCACTCACTGAGCTATCCCTCATTAACATACATTGCAGGAGGCCAGCTTCTAAATTTTGAGCCCTTTGTTAGGACAAAATGTTCAAATCTAGTTTTCAACTGATAATGAAGAGCTGCCAGCAGTACAGATTGGTTTAATTCTGTTAAATATTACTCCACAAACCCCTCCTACACATTACCATGCAGGGAACGCTTGATATTTTTATGCATATAAAACACCTTTAAAGGCTCTTTTACACTGGGGCGGTTTGCAGGCGCTATTGCGCAAGTAATAGCGCCTGCAAACCGACCCGAAAGTGCCGCTGCTTTGTCTCCAGTGTAAAAGCCCCGAGGGCTTTCACACTGGAGCGGTGCGCTGGCAGGACGGTAAAAAAAGCCCTGGTAGCAGCATCTTCGGAGCGGTGAAGGAGCGGAGTATATACCGCTCCTTCACCGCTCCTGCCCATTGAAATCAATGGTACGGCGCGGCTATACCGCCAGCAAAGCTCCTCTGCAGAGGCGCTTTGCGGTGGTTTTTAACCCTTTCTCGGCCGCTAGCAGAAGGTAAAACCCCCCGCTAGCGGCCGAATACCGACAGTAAAGCGTCGCTTACAATAGTGGCGCTTTACCGCCGACGCGGCCCCCGCCCCAGTGTGAAAGGGCCTTAAGGGTAACCAGCTTTTTCTAGGTTATGCTATGTTAAAACAAAGTCAGTGCTATCCCAATTTGAGCGCAAAAGTGGAAAGTTTTGAAAGTTGTTGACGGCATCTCAGTCTGGCTTGGATTTTTGGGTATTTGTTCTCTCTAGTGAAGTAGTTAGAAATTTAGGGAGTGATGTAAGAAAATAATTTAGTCATCCACTGGAGGTATGTGAGCGTCTTCCTGACTTTATAGCCATACCTAAAATCTATTTTTACATTGCGAACATGCGTCTTCATGCAGAATGACCATCTTTGTACACGGTCTTACATTTTTTTTTTTATAATTTTTTTTTATTGCATTTTCAAGACAAACAATACATATA
Source organism: Lithobates clamitans (assembly GCA_037952925.1). Taxonomy (NCBI): domain Eukaryota; kingdom Metazoa; phylum Chordata; class Amphibia; order Anura; family Ranidae; genus Lithobates; species Lithobates clamitans. Next base: position 2,232,945 of record JBBGZY010001057.1, on the reverse strand, counting down.
CAACTTAAAGACTAAAAGAAAAAGAAAAACTGTGGTGCTTATACAAAGTATCCTACACATCACATGACAAGATATTATAATTTGTGTTATTTATCTTATGATGAGTTAACCTATGGCTCGCTTCTTCTTGTATCTATTTAGAGGTCACTTAAGACGTCAAGTCCTCTCTCCAATCGTAGCCAATAAATTCTCACTGCTCCCCCCCATCATATCATTTGACGTCTCAACCAGCTGTTTCCACATCCTCTAACCATGTACGCCAGACTCTATCGTACTTCATCGGGCACCCTCTGTTGAAGTATGTGTCTTTATATAAAGGAAGGTTATTATTGACCAGACTTTTCCATTGTGTCAATGAAGGGGGGGCGGGCTTCTTCCACCGTATGGCAATGTTTTTCCAGGCATAAAATAGCAATAACCCGACCAGTGTGCGTTTTGCCATTGTTGGTACAAGTGTTTCAATTAACCCCAATAGACAGACTTCCATGGCATGTGGTAATGTAGTTGATGCGACTCTATTTACCGTGTCAAGTACCTCACTCCAATATCGCTGAATTTTAGGGCAGTGCCAAAAAATATGAGAGAAATCTCCTGGGGAGATTCCACATCTCCAACACTCCGATGGACATGTAGGGTTCATTTGATGGAGTCTATGTGGAGTAAAGTACGCTCTATGCACTATTTTAAACTGGATCAGCCGATCCCGCATAGAAACTAAGGAGCAGAAAGGGAAATCCCAAACATCATCCCAATCATCATTGTCCAGCGAGGGTCAAGCTGCCAGTGAGACCAGAGCTTATCTAGAGGTGGGAGAGACACATAGACCAAATGCTCATAGAGCTGTGAGGTAGGTTTCTCTGCACATTTAGTTCTAAGCGTCTTCTCCAGTCCTGACTGGACAACGATCCAGGAAGCGCGTGGAAACTGTGCAGCAAAAGCATGTGACAATTGGAGATAGCGAAATTGGTAATGATGAGGTATGTTATACATAGACGAAAGGTGTGAAAGGGGAGATAATGACATTTGTGACACAATGTGGGAAATAATTTTTATACCATACTTAGTCCATGCAAAGGGGTCCGGAAGTTTGTAAATGTGTGGCAAAGTAGGGTTCAGCCAGATCGGGGTGTTAGGAGAGATCTCGGTTGATTTGTATTTTTCTATATCTAGACCTGCCCGCCAAGCCCGCAGGGTGGTACGCATAGAGGGTGTCAAATGATATGGGGCTCGAGGGCCTCTGAATATCAGGAATTGCAAGGCTTCGAAAGAGCCCACTATCGTGGCCTCTAGGGCTGTGGAAGAGTTAGTTTTGTCAGGGTGCAGCCACCAGGCCACTGTCACCAGTTGGGTGGCTAGAAAATATTAGTAGCAATCAGGAAATGCCATACCACCCTGCGTTGTCGGCCGCATCAAAGTCGACAGCCGATACCTGGGTGGCGAGGAGCCCCAGATAAAGGATGAGAACAATTGATTCATTGTATTAAAAAACGATTTAGGTACGGTCTTACATTTTACCATATTATTATTATACAGGATTCATATAGCACCAACAGCTGGAGGGAGACAGTACAGTTACAGCACATTTGAATACTCTTCTTGAAAATTGAGGAGGGATTGAAGGGTCCTGCAAGTACATTCTAAAAAGGAAGGGTAAAGTGATAGAAAAGGCAAATAGAAGTCATACTGACATTGTGTTTTTGACCATGGAAATACCTTTTTCAGCTTGGACTGATCATCTTTGTAGGTAATCATCAGAGCTAGTGCCAAGTCACCCTTCTCTCTTCTTGTTCCTTCACAAAGCAAAGGATGCTCAGCTTCACTCACTGTGGTCTTCATACCTGTGCAAAAGAGTGAACGTTAAACAAAAAATGCTATTTCCACTAGGTTTACACATTTTTTAAACATGCGGGGAAAAAACAAAAGAAGGGGGAAGGTGGATTTCAAAGCACTTGATATATCAGAACTGGTAGCAGGTGCTGAACACCCCCCCCCCCCCCCAAAAAAAGCCAAAACTTACAGTGGAACTGCAGTCATGAAAAATACTGTAAACAATATATATTATAGGTTGTAAAAGTGTCATTTCAACTTTTAACATAAGCTGTATCTTCACAGTTCTTATAATTTGAAATAAATATCTAGCTGCGTTCATCAATTCATAAAACTGTGTTGCATTTTGTCACCCCTCACCAAAATATTATACTTGAATATTCTCAAAAAATGGTTTTCTTCAGTTTGTTAATGGCTGTTCTAGAACATGTAGCATTACATTATTATCTTCTGAAAACAGCAGCCAAAACACACAACCCTGTCTCAAATCTGAGCTCTTTCTAAACAATGAGGTTCATTTCAATGTGGCTTGAAGGTAAAGGCTACTAAACACAGTTTTGAACCAGTGTCCTTAAACATCCAGTTTACTGTCACTCAATAGGACCCTATATTTTACAAAGAAAAGGGGGCACACAGTTCATTTGTTCCAACAATCCATAATTTATGGAAGCACTCGATGATGCCAGAGTATAGCGAGAGTGTCAGTGCTCAGCCATTCTTTAAATGCATAGCTGGTTTGTGTTACAGCATATTACTGTTCTAATGGAGACCTTGTAATCAGTCCTCTAAAGGTCATTTGTGGTCTTGAGGTTAAAGAAAAAAAAAAAAAAGAATGAAACATGTGACAGTTATTGATTACCCTTGTTGGTTGAAATGAGAGAGGAGGTCGTTCCTGCCTTCATAAATAATGATAAAAAAATTAGCTATACTAACGACTGATCAATAAACAGACAATGTAGGTATAGCATACATAGGAATTGGTGTACAATCAGTTAGATTCCAAACCCAGTTGCATGACAATGTCAACATGTACTGACAATATGCATATGATTATTTTGAAGCTCTCATGTATGAGCATCTTTGAGAATGGGCCAACAATGGACATTTTAACAATCACAATCTTTGCTTTTGAGATGGTAACACTTGGCAGACATTTCTCCTCTGACGGGAAGAGAATACAAGCACACAGAACGATCTCTAAGTGGTAAATCTGCACTTTTAGAACAATTTAAGAGAGTAAATTCAGTTTGTTACAAACGTGCATTCCTGGCTCTTAATTTCTGGTTCTCTGAAGCTGCAGCTTAAACAAATTAGTTGCAGATTCAAGAAACTATTAATAGCCAATTAATAGAGAAGTTCACCTTTTCAAAAAAAAAAAAAAAAGAAAAAACATTTTTTGCAGGTAAAAAATATGCATACACTATTTTTTTTTTCTTGGGTGCTTGTAAAGCTTTACACCCGCAGTCAGCAGAACGTGGGTGCAATGCCAGGCTCCTGCAGACTGTCAGTGTAGCTGACTGCTCGTACCGCCAATATGAGAAAGCAGTTACTTCAGTCCAGGAAGCTCAATGAACTATAAGAGCGCTCACCAGCACCCTCGCAGTTCATCGAAAACTACAGTACTTGTAGGCATTCATTCACAGCACTCTGAATGAATGAAGTGACTGTCTGGGCGGAGCCCCACACAGCTGTGCCATTTTCAAAATTGTGACAGCAGGTGTGGGGAGAAGGTCACCGGCCCGCTGTCACAGGGAGGGGGTGAATCAGGGGGAGAGTGGCAGGCGCGGGAACAGCTTACATGTTCCACCCTATAAAGTGGTGGAAAATGTAACATGTTCCCAGAGAGGAACTTATCCTTTAACTATTTATGTCAGTAAGTTCTGCATCATCCTAATTTAATAGCCATGTTAGACATTAACACACTGCAGAATGGATGTCAAGACAATATGAATGTTTAATACATAAATCAAATATAATGCAACTGTGCATGTCACACGTCGTGTGCAGCCAACTGTATCTTAGTTTTAGCATGGCGAGAAAATTAATGTAATCAAACAATTTAAAAGCCTGGAAAGCGGATTACATATAGGATCACTTAAAGCAGTAGAAGCAAAGAATTATGGAGCTTCTGTCCATAGAAACCAATCAATTTTAAAATAATGAAGCAAACTACAATAATGAATAATATAATGCCTCGTTTCCACTGAGCGGATCGGTTCAGTTTGGTATGATACGCTATTTTGAGTGTTTCTTTTATGAAAGCGGTCCATACAACCGAACCGCACCATTCTGGGTCCTGCTTCAGATGTGGGGCCATAGAAAATGGTACAGTTCGGTTAGGGCGGAGCTATGATACACTTCACTGATTGGCAGACGTGTGACGCCATGCTAGGCATTTTTTCTAAACCCACATATGGCCCCTGGCGGTCCCACTTGCAGTGGAAACGCTCACCCGAATAGGCCAGACCATTCTAGGCCTTCCAAACTCCGCCTTACTGAACCCGAACCGATCCGCTCAGTAGAAACGAGGCATAAGTGATTAGCTAGAGCTTTACTTTTTCTTCGCTTCTGCTTCCATATACCAGTTTTTTAGCCTAAAAGAACATTTGTTTACAATGGGTAACCATTTATGAAAAGAGTGGGGGCACAACCACTACATTTTTGCAGGGGTCCAAGAATCATCCCCCCCCCCCCCCCAACAACTATACATTCCCAAAATGTGGGCATTCTGTATACATATATATTAGACATCATGTATACATATATATTATTTTTAAAGGCCTTGTCATGTAATCACAGCTGGGCTTTCTGCACTGTATGCAGCCAAGGCTATGGGCAGGTCTGAAGCTGTAACTTAAAGTCACAGATTTGAAGTTGTGGGATTCTACATTCTACAGTGCCGGTGGTATGTTATACAATATTGGATTACTGGGTAATATTTTAAAATGCTGGTAGAATATACCCCCCCCTTCCCATAAACACAAACTAACCGGTACAAGCCAAGTACAATAAAAGTGCCAAATATTAACATGCGAGTGGAGTACCATAGCAATCAATTGACCTTATACTTCCAGGTGGTCACATAGATGGTTTTAACACAACCTTAAAACCTAACACTTGCCCATGTGAACAATGCCTAAGGGTTTATAAGCTCCTGCTAATTTAATGCTTGGTCTTCTTTTAAATAATTATCACCTAATTAAATAAAGAGTTAAACAAAATGAGAATGGCTGATATGTATTCATGATACACTCACCTAGTGCGGCAACAGCTGCCTCGAACCCCAGCTCTTCATCCCCAGGCATCTCGTTGTTACGGTTACGACTTGGAGGACGGGAACCTGTTGGGGATACCACTGCAAAAAGAAAGCAAATTAGCTAATAGCCAGTAATCACACAGCTGTCGGTCCATGTGCTCTTACTCTAGAATAATAAAAATTATACTTTCCTGATGTTGACAGCAACATAAAGGGATGCATATATAAAAGGCAGCATACAGTTCTCTTTTGATTATCTATATACAGCATACTACAGAAATTCTAGAAGGGTCCAAATCAAAACCTGTGTAATATACCAGATCTGAAAAAGAACTGAAAGCTTAACTCCAAGGAAACAGCTAAATACAAAGATGAAATACATATAAAAGTGCTGTAAAAGAATTTGTAATTTTGTCAATTACAAGAGTTTACACTGCCCAGCCACACAACTTGTCCCCCCGCCAGTATACACCGGTCACTGTAAGAAGCTGATACCAAGTCAAATTCAGAGACTAAACACTGCATGAATTAAAAGTACATTTGATTATTTATCATTGAATACAGAGCTGCATTACATTGTGTCTTTCACCTGCCTGGCGTTCTGCATTAACCACTTCAGCCCAGGAAGGATTTTACCCCCTTAATGACAAGGCCATTTTTTGTGATACAACACTGCATTACTTTAACTGACATTTGCGCGGGTGTGCGACACTGTACCCAAATAAGATGTATGTCTTTTTTTCCCCACAAATAGAGCTTTCTTTTGGAGGTATTTGATCACCTCTGCAATTTTTATTTTTTGCGCTATAAACAAAAGACGGCCGACAATTAAAAAAAATAATAATTTTTTTTTACTTTCTGCTATAATACAGATCTAAAAAAAATAACAAAAAAAAAGAACATGTAAAAAATAGGTCTTCATCAATTTAAGCCAATATGTATTCTGCTACATATTTTTGGTAAAAAAAAATCCCAATAAGCCTATATTGATTGGTTTGCACAAAAGGTATAGCGTATATAAACTACAGGATAGATTTATGGACTTTATTTTTTTTTTATTGGTTTTACTGGTAATGGAAGCGATCAACAATTTTAAGGGGGACTGCGACATTTGCGACCGACAAATCTGACCCTGACACTTTTTGGGGACCAGTGACAACAATACAGTGATTCGTGCTACAAAATGCACTGATCACTGTATAAATCACACTGGCAGGTAAGGGGTTAACATCAGGGGCGATGAAAGGGTTAAATGTGTTCCCTCAGTGTGTTTCTAACTGTGTGGGGAAGTACTGACAGGAAGAACACCGAGATCGCTGTTCCTGATTATTAGGAACAGACGATCTCCATGTTCTCCCCTGTCAGAATGGCGATCTGCCTTGTTTACATAGGGAGATCCCTGTTCTGCCTTTCTGTGAAGCGATCGCGGGTGGCCGGACACGCTCATCGGCTTCTCCTCCATGCAACGGACGCACGCGCCCACAGTATCTATTGCATGAAACAACGTACAGGTATGTTTCGCACAATAGAGCTGCCCTGCCACAGTATATATGCAGTGGGTGGTCCTTAAGTGGTTAAAGTAGTGCTGGAGGCTGGTTTCAAACTGGAGCAGTGCGGCACTGCACATGTGATTCGCATAGGAATCGCATTCCATAGCCCATACAACATTCATGTTGTTTGGGCTAAATTCACACCGAACTACACGAAAAAGGTGCAGGAATCCTTTTTTTTGCCACACCGGAATCGGATCACATGGCTGTGAACACCCACCCGGTTCTTGCAATCGCCCTGTGTTTTGAAATCTGTTTTGAGGTGCTATTGATTTAACATTGACACCGGTGGCAGTTTGCATGAACAGAGTGCGATTTCAGTGCAGTGCAGGAAACACTCAGCATTCACTGTGTTTTCCACACCGCATATATGCGAACCAAACCGGAAGCTTTTTTACCTTCATGCATGTGAAATTATCTCGTCTAATGACCCAATTTTCAGTGGAACTTTCACCATCAGTTTAAAACAGTCAGTGAGAGAGCCATGAGGTTTTAAAGCGACACCAAACTGGTTTAAAATGAAAAAAGAATCTATTCAATTATGTATCCTTAAAGTATTCTAAACCCACAACAGTAAAATCAGTCTGTATATGCAGTAAAGCATGCTTGTTATACTCACCGTGGAACCTAAGGGGTTAATCCTGCGCATTGTGTAAAAAAAGGCTGTCTTCTCTGATCCTCCCCTTCTTCCACAGTCTCCAAACCATCTCCTGATAGTACAGAGCCTTGTGGGCACTCTACAAATGCTCAGTTTAGTGTGTATTGCTATAGAGTTTATTTTATTTTATTTTTTTGGGGAGGGTGCATGTGATCGGCACAGGGCCAATCGGCACTGTCCAGGCAGAGGGTTAGGAGTCATGCAGCCTCATAGTACAGTCAGGAGAAGAATGAAAACTCCTCCTGCAAGCTTTAATCAATGCTTGGCCGGACACCGATGGAAGACTGCTATATACTGCTGATGAGAAAAAAGTATTTAGCCGTTTAGATTTATAAAAATAATTGCTTTTCCATGTTCTGTGTAGTGTAGGAGACCAGATATAGTGAATGCAGGCTCCTGGGTTTAGTAACACTTTTAACTTACTTATATTGCTCTCAGCCTCCTCCAGATCTCCATTTTTTTTTGCTGTGATCCAACTCCCTGTTCATTGTCCATGGTCCCATTGTATGTAGGAATGTAGTCACCCTCTTTTTCTAGCTCCTGAGGTGGACTACAGACTTTGAACCATGGGATTTGTAGTGTGCCAAACAAGGGCAAGTGAGGGGGGGGAGAAGAGGTGCAGAACCTCACAGAGGGCAGAAAAACAAAGTAAGAAACAGTTTATAGATTAAAGGATCATTAAGTATGGTGTGTAGATTATTGGTGAATAAGGATATTGTATAATGTCACTTTAATATGCCCATCACATCTTATATACTGCTCGTCATGTTGATTGTATTTGGTTTTTGCTCAGCATCCTTATAAGAAAATGGCACTAAAAAGCGATCAGACAGTAAACCCACAATCTGCCCTAGCAGGACATTGACTGCTGCTTTTCATTACACAAGCCCGATGACTCTAGGCCTAAAGGTTCATCTTATACTGCACTGCCATGTGAAAAATCACAGTGTGCGAGAATGATTGATCATCTCCATTGCTGATTCGATTACTTAGTGATAGCAGAGCTGATCATTTCATTTTCCTCCGTAGAGGTACATTAGTCAGAGATTTGACTGACTAGTGACCAAATCATTCAGTGATGAACAATCCAATAACTGTTCGAGTTGCATCCATGCTAAACATAACAAAATTATTTAAACATTTCTCAGGATGTAGTGACAGCATCCACTTCATCAGGACCGAGAGATGGCGTATCTTATTATACCAGCCTGGATTCATAGCACTTTAACCACTGACAGCCCACAGCCATTTTCACATTTCAGCTGTGGACCTAGTCTTTCTGTATTCATTTTGATATCATAGTACAGAAATTAATTTTTTTCAGGGGGGAGGGTTGTAGAACAAATAAATATATAAAATAATAAAGAAAATATATTTCAAGTGCAAAAAAAAAAAAAAAAATGTCAAGCGACAGTTTAAAAGCGAACCAAGTGGCCAGGCAACAGCGAAAGTTTCATATTTGTGGCCGCTGAGAACAACTTATGTTATTTCAGTGCTTTCTGCTGTGAATGTTGATAATGAATTGCTTCACAGTGCCTGCACCTACAGAGGTCAGTGCAGGCTTGTTTTAAAGGTTACTTTACTGGTTGTTAAAGTAGATGTAACCTCAATCATCAAAAATCGAATATATGATTTAGCACGTTAAAGAGGTATTAAACCAAAAACCAAATGTAATATTTTACCAATCACCCGGTGATCTGGTCAGTAACACACCTCCTGTATTAGAGTGCCTCCACTCTGGATGAATGAGCATAGGGGGGGACAGCAACATTATCAGTCTGGGGGGAAAAAGGATGTTAGATGTACTAGTAGATTTAACCACTTGCCGACCGCCTAATTGTAAATATACGATATTACTTTTTCCTTTTCTTTTAAAAGGTAAAAGAGATCTGGGGTCTTTTTGACCCCAGATCTCTCAATAAAGAGCACCTGTCAATGTTTACATTCCTTGTAAAAGGAACAGAAGTGCTCAGGAAAAAAAAATTAAGGGACAGTGTAAAAAGAAAAAATAGAAAGGAAGGAAAAAAAAAAAAAAAAATTTTTAAAGCGCCCCGTCCCTACGAGCTCGCACGCAGAAGCGAATGCATACGCAAGTCGTGCCCGCATATGTAAACAGTGTTCAAACCAGATGTGAGGTATCACTGCGATTGTTAAAGCATGAGCAATAATGATAGCGCAAGACCTCCTCTGTAACTCCGTAATCTGTAAAAAAAAAAGTTAAAATCGTCTCCTATGGAGATTTTTATGTACCGTAGTTTGTCACCATTCCACGAGTGTGACATGTTGGGTATCTATTTATTCAGCGTAACATCATCTTTCACATTATAGAAAAAAAATTGGGCTAACTTTACTTTTTTTTTTTAACCAGCTCACGTCTTTTTACGGGGGTAGAATGGCTTCCCTGCACGAAACCCCATATAAGTATGGGGTTCCTTTAAGAGCCGCCGGAGGGGCATGTGCCTGCTGCACGGCAGGGCACCCGATGCGCGTGGCCGGCGGCCGCGATCGCCGACGGCCACGCGCAATCGCATGCACGAGCATCAGCACGGGGAATTGCGTGTGTAAACACACGAATCCCTGTGCTATCAGAGGAGAGGAGACACGTTGTTTGTTCCTAGTAAGTAGGAACAGCGAAATGTCTCCTCTCCTACTCAGTCCTATCCTCATACAGTTAGAACACACTGAGGGAACACACATTTAACCCCTTGACCGCCCCCTAGTGTTAACCCCTTCCCTGTCAGTGTTATTTACATAGTAATCAGTGCATTTTTATAGCACTGATTGCTGTATAAATGCCAATGGTCCCAAAAATGTGTCAAAAGTGTCCGATCTGTCTATTGCAATACCGCTAAAAATCGCAGATCACCGCCATTACTAGTGTAAAAAAATATATATAAAAATGCCATAAATCTTTCCCATAGTTTGTAGACGCTATAACTTTTGCGCAAACCAATCAATATACAATATATATTTTTTTTTTTACCAAAAACGTGTAGAAGAATACATATTGGCCTAAACTGATGAAGAAATTTGTTTTTTAAAAACATTTTTCGGGATATTTATTATAGCAAAAAGTAAAAAATATTGTTTTTTTTTCAAAATTGTCGCTCTTTTTTTGTGTATAGCGCAAAAAATAAAAACCACAGAGGTGATCAAAAAGCACCAAAAGAGAACTCTATTTGTGGGGAAAAAAAGAACGCAAATTTTGTTTGGGTACAGCATTGCATGACTGCGCAATTACCAGTTAAAGCGACGCAGTGTCAGATTGTAAAAAGTGCTCTGGTCAGGAAGGGGGCAAAACCTTCCGGGGCTGAAGTGGTTAATTCATTCAAGTGTATTTTTTTCCAAAAAAATTGTGTTTGAAAGACCGCTGTGCAAATATAATGTGACATAAAATATTGCAACGACCGCCATTTTATGCTCTAGGGTCTTTGCTAAAAAAATATACATATATAATGTTTGGGGGTTCTAAGTAAATTTTCTAGCAAAAAATACAACAAATGTCAGAGGGCCTGGTCTTAAAGTGGTTAAAGCCAAACTCCAGCTAATACAAGCAGCTACAGCAAACTTTTTTTTTCTTTTGGGTTTTACATAAATTAAAGCTGATCATTGTATGAACCCCTGCTAGTAATAAATTGTTGTCTCATCTCTGTAACTGATGCATTCTGCTGGAGAGCTTGTTCTTTTGAAAAACAGACTTACCTAAAAAAATGAATGCAGCTACACATCTAGGAATTCTTAAGCAGCAATAAAAATAAATGTTTGCTTGTGGGTTTAATACCACTTTAATATCATTCCAAAAGTCCTTTTAAAAATCTGCGGTTTTCATTAAAATAATGAAACCTGTCTAAAGGCCCTTACTCAAGCACTTCCTGTTATGGAGTGACAACGCTCTGTCAATATCTCCCAACTGTGCTTCTGTGTTGTCACCCTTCCACACTGGCATGGACTATAGAATATATAAATACTTGAATGACCAAAGCCTGGCCACGGGTTCACCAAACATTTTAGGTTAATAGATATAAAAGTGCTGATTTTGTTGTATGTAAAAATAAATAATCTGCTCCTGAGAGCAACAGTCGACTGACATGTATTTGTTTTGTTTACATTTTTACAAGCATTGAGCTGGAACATGTTGCTTTTGTGCTTAATTTCTGCCTATAGCAGCTCTGATAGACATATCATAACCTCAGTTTTCAAAACTGACAGTCGGATCCAATAGCTGTGTGGGTGTGATCTCAGCTGGAAACAATGTACAAGATAAGTGACTATACAGCTCTACAAATCAATAAATTAAACTGTAAAAATATGAAAATGAAAGAATAAAAATTAACAATTAGGCGATTACATTTTGGCATTCATTAGATCTAAGACAAAACAAAATGGAGTGCAATGTAATCACTTTTGTACCATGGTAAGTTTATCAACAATGGATGCTCATCACTGTGACCTGGGTGGCTGTAGAGCTGCTAGATTTCTGTTATGGGATTCTTGTGGTGCTATCACATTCCCCAAGATTCTCTAGGGTACCTCTCTTCCTGAGCACCCTGCAAGAGTATCCTAAGTTCTGGATCACAGCTGTCACTGAGAGACACGGAGTCCAGGTCTCAATTTAGAATGACGAGGGGTCAAATAACCGCTAAAGTAGCACTTCCTAAGCAGTTTTGAAACAGCATCTAGGATGGCTAAAGGTTAAGTTCACCTATTCTAGAAAACAATAAATGCACCCATATTTGCAGCAAAAAAGTGCATTTATTTGTGGTTTCTGCAAATAAGACTGCAAAGCACAACCATAACCCTCCAGCTTTGTGTTCATATCAAGTGTCACAGCACCCAGCATTCCCCCTCTGCTCCCCACCTCTCCAGAACACATGAGTGTGGGGATCTATGCAGTCAACAACTGGCCCCTTGCACACAACTCCTACTCCACACCTCCTGTATGCGAGGTGCCAGGCTGTCAGATTCCCTGCTGTGGCCGATGTACTGATTATCTCATACTGGCCCCAGATTTCCTTCCCCCAGGCACCAGGGTCTAGCAGGCCCAGCTCGCTCTTCTTCCCGCACTGTGCCCCCTTGGAAGACAAAGAGCTTGCCCCCAGCCGCGGTCCTGATGTGGCTGCACAGAAAAGGGGCAGAGCATGTTGCAAGGGCAATCTGATGCCAAGCATCAGATTGTGCCCTAGAACAAATACATCTACCTGGGCTGGGGAAACAGTGCCAGAATTCTTCTGCCAGTCCCCCTGGATCATACATGTGCATGTGAGGAACCCAGATTGAGGTTGGGCCTCCAGGCCCTGCCTCTGCCTCTCATTGCCCAGCCGCCTCTCTGCCTGTGCACCCTGTGGTTCTGATCCGTGGGCAGGGTGTCCAACACTTCCTATCCCTCTCACTCTGGAACCAGCGGACGCCTGCCCAGGGATCTTCCTGTATAAACCCTTCTGAACCAGCTGTCCATCGCCCAAGACAGCCATACCAGCAGCCAAGGGCCATCCAACCTACTCAGCGTGAGTCCCTGTACCTTCCTGTCTCTCCCCTTGTTGTGCCATATTACCACTCGGAATATCCTTTCCCCTTGCCGTGCCTATTGTCGCCCTGTAAACGGTCTCTCTTTTTGAGCTATCACTAAGCACTGTTAAGTGTGAGACGCGTCAGCTAGTTTGTCCTATTTTTTGCTGTGGCATGTATCTGTTGGATTTTTTACTAATAATGGCTATATTCCGGAGTGCGGCTGTCCAGAACTTCCTTTTTGCCTCATTTTCCCTTTTTTGCTGTGTCATATTTCCTTTCCATAGACATTTAACCCTTGCTGTGCTATGCTACCTCCCCCATAGGATCATTTCCCCTTGCCATGCCTTACTGTCTCCTTCTGGACTGTGTCCTTTTTGCTGCGCCATATTTCCTCCCCATGGACGCTTAAAGTGTTACTAAACCTAAAAATGTTTTCTACCTTAATGCATTGTTTGCATTAAGGTAAAAAATGGTTTCAGCTGCTCTGTGACCCCCCTTCCCTGTATGAAGAGTAAGAGAGGGGAGAAGAGATCAGCGCTCTGTACGGCTGCTGATCTCTTCTCCCCTCTTTTCCTCTTTACACTGCATTCGAGCAGCAGCAGGAGCCATTGGCTCTTGCTGCTGTCAATCAGATGCAGTGAAGAAGAAATGGGGGGAGGGCCTAAATCCCACTGTGTAAGTTTATGGAACGTAGCTCCGTAGACACAGCTTGGGACAGCGGGGACCACACCCTTCCCATAGCCAGTGGCTGGCTAGGGTGGTCCCTCTAAAGAAGAGGAGGAGCCAAGATTGCCGCTGGGCACCCAAGAAGAGGAGGGAGGATCAGGGCCGCTCTGATGTTTGTTATTTTACTTTTTCACTTTTTTTACTTTAGTAACACTTTAAGCCTTGCTGTGCCACACTGCCACTCAGAGGATCATGTCCCTTTCCTGTGCCTTTCTGTCACCTTGTTGACCACGTCCTTTTTGCTGCACCATATTTCCTCCCCATGGATGCTTAACCCTTGCTGTGCCAAACCACCACCCAGAGGATCATTTTCCCCTTGCCGTGCCTTATTATCACCCTGTGGACTGTGTCCCTTTTGCTGTGCCATATTTAGTCTCCATGGACACTTAACCTTTGCTTTGCTATACTATTGCCCAGAGGATCATTTCCCCATGCCGTGCCTTACTGTTGTCCTATGGAATGTTTCCCCTTTTGCTGTGCCATATTCCCACCCTGAGAATCATTTCCCATTGCTGTGCCTCATTGCTGCCTCGGATACTGTATCCCTTTTGCCTGTATTCTAGCTCCATGAACTGTTAACCCTTGCTGTGTCTTACCACCCTGAGGATCATCTCCCTGTGCTGTGCCTATAGTTACCCGTGAACTGTTAATCCATGTTTTGCCCATTGCTACTCTGAACTGTCTCTCTGTGCTGTGTCCTAACGCTATCCCTCCCATAAACCCACGTTACAATAAAATCCCACATGTTGGGTTCCATGGACAATCGCTGCACTTTTGTTCCACTGAGAACTACAAGTCTGTCTACTGCAAGGAAGGAGGGACAGCCCCTAAAATCACGTTTTTCCCTAAATATGGGTGGAACACAAAATATGGTCCAAAATGGGGAGTTAGCCTTTAAAAGAGGGATGGTCCAGATGTCTAGCAAGATGGAAAACACTAACTAGTACAGGACAGGTAGTACTGTTAAACATTTTGTGTTTAAAAGGTACACAATTAAAAAAAACACAACAGGAATAAAAATAAATTGTAAAATAACCCGAGTTAGTCAAAGATGGTAAAGCAGGTCTTTCTTGCCCTCTTGTGGCGAATGCAAGAATTTTATCATTAAACACTTCTATTACCCAGAATGTCTGTAATGTAACATTTTAGAAACCGAAGAACGTTGAATCACTTTGAGCACTAGAGCTAAATGTATATTTAAACCCCAATGATGACCCAAATATTTTACTTTAGTTTTGGATAACAAGGGAAGGGTTAGAACAGCCCTTCTCAACCTGGGGGTTCCTCCAGAGGTTGGTAGGGGCTGTAGCTAATCGACTTCCCATCTGAGTCTTATTCCATTTGGCAGAGCCAGCAGCATGACACTAATGAGCCTTTTGGCTGTCTGGAGGGGTGTAATTCTAACCATCACAGTGAGGGGGGGTGGGGGGGGGACGCATTCTTCTCAATAACCACCAATGTTGGGGGCATTTTTCCCGCTGACCAACAATGAATTGGTTTTGGCAGGGGGTCCCCGAAGACCTGGAAATCATTGCAAGCATTCATCTGGAGTAAAAAGATTGAGAAAGGCTGGTTTGAATCTGTCATGTTTTTATTGCTGTGCTCCTGATAAGGTTTGCCCTTGCTTATTACCCAGACACAAGGCGAGTTACCAACAGAAGAAACAGGAAATCTTCCTAGTGGGAACACAGCAATATAACATTATTAAAAAATATATAATAATTATGCCGATATTCTTAAAATGGAAAACCTAAACCAAACTGGATTTTCTGGAGAAAAAAAAAACTAGTAAAAATCTGACAAAAGTAAAACTATCCTACTCAGCCCAAAACGTAAACGCTCAGGTAGAGTTGAACTTTATCACTTTTAAAAATGAATCTGTATGGTGCAAGATATTAAACTTAAAGTGGTTGTAAAGGAACAAGGTTTTTTACCTTCATGCATTCCATGCATGAAGGTAAAAAAACCTTCTGTGTACAGCAGCCCCCTATAATACTTACCTGAGCCCCCTCTCAATCCAGCGATGTCCACGAGAGCCTTGCACTCCCGATTGGCTATTGGCAGCAGCGAGAGTTAATCAGGAGACGGAGGGGGGTGGGGCCAAACCACGTTTGAATGGACACACAGAGCTGCGGCTCGGGTGCCCCATAGCAAGCTGCTTGCTGTGGGAGCACCCAATAGGAGGGAGGAGCCAGGAGCGCCAGTGTGGGACCTGAGAAGAGGAGGATCCTGGCCACTCAGTGCAAAACCATTGCACAGAGCAGGTAAGTATAACATGTTTATTATTTGAATGAAAAAAAAAAAAGCTTTACAATCACTTGAATGTATTCAGTAATAAAGCAGCCACGCCTAAAACCACACAACTCCAATTTCTAATAGCAGTCTTACCTGGAGTACAAAGGACATCAAAAATGAAACTGGCCAACATAAGAGGGAGAACAGGCCGATAATCACACAAAGTGCCATCCCGTAACTCTTTAGCTCGCTCACGAATAGTGTTCATTTCATTGCAGTCCAAAGGAATCTTCTTCAATAGTGATACAACCTCAGACTCCTGGTATGCCAACTTCACCTAGAGAGCCAAAACACAATTCTAAATGCAAACACAACATCCATCATGATAATTTAAAAAAAAAAAGTTTCTAGTAAAACATGTAATTATTTTGTTTAACATTTTTCAGTGGCAAGTGAACCTGTCCACAGACTATTCACACTAATGTAGTAACATTGTCTAAGCAAGTAGTAAAAGCCCTCATACACCTCTGTCACTATAGACATCTTCAACATTCATCTTAGAGGGCACCGACATTTTGTTTCTTACTGTCTATTGCAACATAGTTTTGGCAGCTTGCTAGCCCTCTAATCTAAAAACATGTCTGTGCACCCCATCCCTGTACAGATGTACACACTTAACTGAGCAGGAAAGATCTGTACAACTGCTGCATCTCTCAGCTTGTCATTTATTTTTACAGGCTGGCTGCACAGAATACCTGTCACTTCCAGGCGTATATACACGGCCCCCTGAATTGATGTACAGGTCCCATTAGCCCATATGAATAAGGCTTTAGGGTGGGCACACATGCTATAATTTTTTTATCCGATCGATGTGCGATTGAATCAAAATGATCCAATTCACAAACAATCAAATACCCAAACTTCCCTTCCAATCAATGATGATTCCGTTTAGATCAGATTTAATCAAGGTGCTTCCTCAATGTGCATTCTTACTTGAGATTGTGGATTGAAAACATGTACATCTTAGTCAGATGCCTCATTTAATATAGATGCAGAGTTCTTTTTTTAAATACATCTGCAGGCAGGAATCTAAATTGGTTAAACTGTTGAGGTTCCTAAAATGGCACTCAAAAATAGCTGAAATCAGGAAAAAAAAATGAATTAATGCAAACTTGCTAAGAGCTGCCAGCTGTACAAGATGAATGCTAGGATAAAATGAGAGCCACTCATTAGTTTGTGTTCTCTGAGTCAGTCTAAATGCAGTATTAGTGTGTGACCGTATGGTATCTCAAAATATCATAAAAGAGAATGCAAGAACACAGACCAACCAATCACATAAAGCCAATCATCTCTAGTTGCACTATATTTTACATTGGTTTTGTTTAAATCCAAAATCCGTCCAAAACATTTTACTTTCCTCATCTTTTAGATGAGATACAGCATGGAGTTAAACTGCTAACGTGTAACAAGATGGAGTCACCAGAAACCATTTCCACATAAGTTATAAGTGAACTGTTGATTACCTCTTGTTGTGTTTGGAGTTCTTTCTCCTACTTTTAGCCTTGTCTAGACAATGTAGGAATGAGAAGATGTCTAAGGCCTGGGATGGTAGCCATTGTTACTGATGTGTGGGATGACGGTTAGAGGCAGGTGGCTAGGAAAAGCCATAAGGCCTTGTGCCTTTGGTTAAGATTTTTCCTATTTTATGGGTTCCTTTCATGTTATTTACAGAAACTTTACACATGGAAATTTCACACTAAAAAACATCAATACAGCTGGAAGGATTAAGATGATATTAAAGCCTCTTTTTTATGTTAAAATAAAAAGAGATTCACTACTTACCTGCTTTGTGAAATGGCATTGCACAAAGCAGTCCCTTACCTCCGCTTCTGGAATCCCCCGCTAGTGCTCTCCGCCAATTCTTCCTGCGGGTGCCCCCATAGCGAGCCATTAGCTACAAGGGCACCAGTGTTGGCGTGCTCCCGAATCGGGCTGTGTACATCCATAGACACACACAGCCTTCTGCTCTCTCCTTACAGGATATGACTGACAGCAACAGGAGCCTATGGCTCTCGCTACTGCCGGAGTCTCCTGTGAGACCAGGAAATTAAGAGAGAAGACCTGCAGCCAGGACAGTGCTGGATCGCTGTCAGGATAGTTAGTGGGGAGTTTTTGACTTTAAAGTGGAACTTTAGGCTAGGAATGAAAATTGGCACACAGGCAGGATTTTAAATGCAGAAAAGACATTAAAGTGATTGTAAAAGGATCGTTTTTTAATTTTTTTTTTTAAATAACAAACATGTCATACTTACCTCCACTGTGCAGCTCGTTTTGCACAGAGTGGCCCCGAACAGCCTCTTCTGGGGTCCTCCAGTGGCTCCTCCCCGCATCAGATAACCCCCTAGGAGAAGCACTCTCCTGAGGGGGTTACCTTGTGGGCGTGCTCCCGAGTCCAGCATTTACATCCAGAGACACCAATGCCAGACTCGGCCCCGTCCCCCCATCGCCCACGTCATTGGATTTGATTAACAGCAGCGGGAGCCAATGGCTGCGCTGCTATCAATCTATCCAATCAAGAGCCGGGACCCCGTGAAGAGAGGGAGAAGAAGGGGCTCAGGTAAGTAAAACGGGGGGGGGGGGGGCGGTGACTGCCAGGTGGTTTTTCATCTTAATGCATAGGATGCATTAAGGTGAAAAAACATGAGGGTTTACAACCCCTTTAAAGCTACTTACCTGCTTGTCTACCCCCTGCACAGCTCACTGCACAAATTTGACAATGCTGAATCTGACAGAACTCCTGCACATGCACGGGAGTGACATCATCATGGCCTGACAATGACAGCGGCTGGCGATTGAGACCCATAAAAGGCTGAGCCGGATGCCAGACCAGGCATGTGGGTGGATCCTGATTTCATTGTCTCGATCTTGCCCAAGCCTGAACCGGCTCTGTAGCTTCAGCCCACTGTCTGCTGAAAATGGTTCACAGGAGTGCAGAACAAACGAAGGAGCCTTGGCTGTACTTCTCCTGTAAAGCCTGTGTTAGCTTTGTATTGCAATCTTTCTCTGTTGGAGAGATAACTTCTTACTTGCTTCTGCCCTCGTGCCAGGACAGGAAGTGGCTATTCATATTTCCATAGGGGACACAGACAAAACCAAAAACATGACAAAAGGAATGTGACTTTTGGGGCAGACCTTTCCCTTCCTCAGGCAGACAGAGACCTTTTGGTCTATCTTGAAATGTTGCATTGTTTTTTTGTGTGATTAAAAGATTTTCATGAGGAAGGTTCATGATGTACATGTGATTTCACTTTGGTTTCCCCAACAGCAGCTCCATCTGCTGCTAGTTACTACAGCAATTGTCATTTCAATGCTTTTTGAAGTGCACCGCAATTTCTACTACAGATAAAATCAAAAAGGCATTTTAGTTCAGCAAGGAAGGGACAGAACTTTTGACAATGTTTTTATTGATGTATGCGCCTTCCTATCCCGGTGACAACCACTACCCCCATTCCATGTACAGGTATACCAGGCACAGGAGGTATGGAAAAATCTCACCAACGGGGGTCACAGATAAAAATACTGTAAAAACTGAAAGGAATGTCAACTCTTCCCAAATCCGTTAATAATTCAATTTACATTTCAACTGGATGTAGGCTTTAATCCACAGCTGCAGATGTAACGTATATGATGCCAATTATATCAACAAAAGACAGAAATGAAGAGCTACACATTGGTCCTAAAGAATCAGATTTATGAAGAAGACAAACCTCCAGTGCCTTGGTGGATGCAGGGGGTCTCTGAAGTTCCAGAGCAAACATACCAATACAGAAAGCCAGGTTGTGGTACTCCTGACGCTCACTTAGCACAGTCAGAAGAAAAGCAGCTTTGGATAGGGTGTTTGTAGCAATCCAAGTCTGCTTAGTTGTGGAAACTTTGTTCTTTTTACCCTGCCAGGAAAAGCAAAAAATGCATTGCAAGCTCAAAGATATTTAAGAAATGCTGGTTTTACATTTATTTAAAAAAAAAATTATAAAACATAAGCACATATTTTACAAATTTGAGAATAAAAAAGCAAGTTTGGGACTTTTCAGCTTTGAAAATTTGCAAACTTATTGAGTTTTATACATGAAATTTTTGCATTGAAAGCCTTTATAAAACCGTAACAAGTATGTATTTGTGTGCTACAAATAAACTGCACTTTGGAAAAACACACACATCTGAAAATGTCCTGTTTTCAACCTGCCCTAGTTTTAGAAATGTCCCCCTATAGTATTCTGCAGCTCACAAAGACGACCGGCAGTGTTATCAAAGCGAAATAAATCATGGGTATGGAGTCCAACATTCCCTGCATGATAATATGAGCCAGATTTACTCCTGACGGATTGTTTACAAAGCAGTACGGTTCATCTATGGCTTAAAAAAAATTGGCTCAGTTATTTTGGCTGGGAAAGATCTGGAACCATAATTTCTACATAATAAATTTCCTGCCTAAACAACTTTAACCACATGTGGTATTTTGGCACACACAAATCACACCCTAAAAATGTATTTAAATAAGATAAGTTATTTACTGATCCCTAAACCTCTAACTAATTTTAAAGCTGAACTCCTGACAGATTAAAAACACACCATGTAAATATGTGTTCATTAAAAAAAAAAAAACACGACTGTAAAGCTTGTCATACACTGTTTGCAATTCGGCCGGTTCAGCAAGGACCGGTCGAGTTTCAACCAGTGTGTGGCCATGTTGCTCATTTGATAAACTTCTGTCAAAGGGACATGATGGAAATGATTTGTGAATCAGCAACTGCAGCCAATCAGCAGCAGCCACTGATCAATGTATTCTGACAGCTGCAGCTGTTAGAATACAACCTCCCGGTGAGGGCGATACCTCCATCCACCTCATTTGTGTGTATGGTCAGCTTAAGGCATAGACTGTTCGAATCTCGGACGGTTCCTGCTGATTCGAACCGTGTATGGGCAAGCTTGATGTACTAAGTTGATCGCCTGGCTGATTCACTTGCAACTATCACTAGCGGCTGTTATAGCCGCTAGCAATAATCACTGTCTGCTCCTAGCTAGGACGGCTTCCTTCCCGCCTCCGACGGGAGCAGACAATTGCTCGGCAGGAGGGAATACCCCTGTCAGTACTGTCTGTGTCGATGAGACAGTACGAGAAGTTTGCGGTTCCAAATTACATATACTTTAAGTCTATTTTTTTAATATCGAAGACATTTGAGTTCTTTACCTTTGTTGGAGGCTGCTCCACCTTCAGGTCAGGTGGGTTAAGCAGTAGATCCTGAGCTAGCTCCACTGTAAGACGACAAGCTTCATTACTATATCCATGAGCATACAGAGCCTCAGCACAAGCAAAAAGCACCTGAAAACGATAAACAATCAGGTAATTTGAATGCAATTACAAATCATACAATAAAGTACTATATTGAGCTGACAAGTCATTACCATGATATTCCAGGGCAAGCTGCTGCTTACGCGAATGCCTTGTTCCATGCCATGGAATACATTATCAGCCAACCACACTGACAAATTACAAAATTGCCCAATAAGGCTTCATTCACACGGGCGTACTAATCTGAACACCCATTTAAAGGGCCATTTTCATCCATGTAGGATGCACAAGTGTTCCATGCAGTCGCATGAAGGTAGCTGCATAGATCTCCAAAGCTCATTCCTGACTATACATCGTTGTGGGAACATTGCACAAATCAGAACACAGACTACATTCCAATTCCTACATCGGTCCTCAAGGATGTACAGTCAGGAGTGTGATTAAGATCTGTGCACCACTCCCCTATCACTGATTTGAACAGGCTATCTGCATGGAACAGAGGTGCATCCGATGTGGGTGAAGATAGCCCTTCGCATTGGTGTATGGATCGGTCTGCCCATAGGAACAAGGCTTAAAGGAACTGCTGATCCATGGAAATAAATCTGAATTCACAATGACTAGGGTCAC
The DNA here is from genome assembly GCA_037952925.1 of Lithobates clamitans. Classification (NCBI taxonomy): domain Eukaryota; kingdom Metazoa; phylum Chordata; class Amphibia; order Anura; family Ranidae; genus Lithobates; species Lithobates clamitans. Next base: position 2,211,208 of record JBBGZY010001057.1, on the reverse strand, counting down.
CATACACGTTACAACCTGAAAGTACAATTAACTTTAGATTTACCAAAACTATTTAATATGAGGACCTACCTATTCCATCCAATCAATTTGTATTCAGTCAGGGAGGCCCTTGCACTACATTTTTAAACGGATTTAAACGAGATTGTGCGGTCTTCAACTGAACAGAAGGCTTACTGGATTCCCATTGGAAACACTGGTTAAAGACTTCCTTTCTCGACAGGAAGTGAGGGGAATTCTCCACACTAGGGGCACTGATGGCAATAAAAACCAGAGAGGCTCTAACCCTTCTACTTGCCTCCTGTTCCAATGACAGTGGTAAAATGAGGCCTTTCCCATAACTTTCTGTCCCGATGAAAACCGTAACCAGGACAAAGAGTGTGAACCTCCTTAACGAGTCATAGACCACAATATAAACCTAACAGGAGGTCATGCTATAAAAAGAAATAGGATTTTTGTACTCACCATAAAATCCTTCTTTTGGGGTGCATTGAGAGACACAACTTCATGGTAATAAGCAACCAAGGGTTATACTGCCAGCCCCCAAAATACTATAACACCTCCCACTTTGCCAGTTGTAGCAGGCAGTCTAGGAAGGAAAAAATAGCATATGGGGTGCACCATGTCCCTCAAGACAAATTCTGGATGGACCCTCTGCACACTGCTACACTCTTCCCAGAAAACTATACAATGAAAAACAAGGATATTTAGTTCACATATATTGCAATACATGTTTAGCTGACCAACTGCGTCAAAGTAATCCCTCTTTTGGCCAGTCCTACACTGCCTTGCCACTGCAAAAGCTACGGTGAACACCATACCAACAAGAGACACAGCTTCATAGTAATAAACAAAGAGACATCCAAAAGTAGTCCAAAGTGAGGGATAGGTAAACCAACACAGCCCAACCAGCCGAACAAACCCATACCAAGGTGAAAGCAAGAGCATTAAACAGCCACTTGCAGAACTGTTCTGCCTTGGAGCCAATGCTGTTCAGTTTGTTTATTAATGATACAGAGTTTGGAATCAAGGGATCAATTTCAGTTTTTGCTGATGATACCAAATAGTGCCAGGAAATAACTTCAGTACGGGATATATAGCATCATTACAGGAAGACCTTGACAAATTAGGGGATTGAGCAACAACATGGCAGATGAGGTTCTATATTGATAAATGTAAAGTTATGCACTTGTGTTCCAAAAATGCACAGGCAAAAATACACATTAGGGGTTCCCCTGGGGGAAAAAAAAGTGATAAAAAAAGGATCTGGGGGGGCTTGTAGATCACAAACTAGAAAGAGAAAAGTAAAGTAAAAAGGGCAGCAAAATTACTAAGAGGGATGAGGACCTCAGCTATTGGGGTCAATTACATGGATTACAGTTATTCACTGTGTAGAAGAGGCACTTAAGAGAGAATATGAATACAATGTACAAATATATCAAAAAGCGACGTCAGTAAGTAATTAAGAAGTAATAAACTATTTATTCTAAGGTCCCTGAAGAGGACAAGTGGCCACAATTTGAGGTTAGAAGAAAATAGGTTTAACTTTAGAATGGCAGTAGGAGTTAGAGCAGTAAAATGTGGAACTCCCTTCCCCAGTAAGTAGTACTAGCTGGAAGTATTGACAACTGAAAAAAACTTAGATGTCTTATTCTGAAAGCAGAGCATACAGGTCTAAGGAAATAGGTAGAGAATAAATATCACACACACATAGGTTGAACTGGATGGACCTGTGTCTTTTTTTTATAAACTATGCAACTATGAAATTAACATCCACAGGGGCAGATATACTCAGCGTGTTGAACTTAGAGAATTTGTAAACAACAAAACAGGTAGAGCAACCTTATGGAATTGAGACACAAAAGCTTGATGACGAAAAAAAAAAACCCTGCCCTACTATAAAGGGTATTAACGGGAAAAGGAAGTACTTTATTTCGCAACCCAGAGGCTTGCAAAACAACCTGTCTAATCCACTAGAAATAAATCTAGAAAACTTGTTTTAGGACCTTCTGGAGTAACAAATAAGGAATATGTCGATCTAAAGGTCGTAGTGGCTGAGAAGTAAACCAACAGCCTTCACCATAACCAGACACTAGAAAAACAGCTCCTTGGGGTGAACTGGAGCTGGACACTGGAAAAGTAACACAATATCTTTTAAAATGTTCAAGGTAGAGACCACTCTGGGCAAAAAAGTACTAAATAGTATCAAAACATCAAAATCAAATGGAGCTCCTTACAAGCCAATGCTGACAACTCATAAATCCTACTAGACAGTGAAAGGCTACCTTACGGGTTGTCATCTAGGAAATTTCCCAATTTGTTTTAAATGGGGGTTTTACAAAATTGACAATATAAAATTGAAAAGCCATGGTTAGAGTAGGCACCAAACAGAGGAGGCAACACGTGTAATTCTTGACAAGTAAATAAACATTAGGTGCAACCCCTAGTAAAAATAAAAGGGGTTTTTCCTGGTAAAGGTAAAGCACCTTAAAGTGGAGTTCCACACAAAAATGGAACTTACGCTTTAAGGGAAGGTGACCCCCCAGACACGCCACATTTGGCATGTAATTTTTTTTTTGGGGGGGGGGGAGTGGGCGGAAACCCTCATTTTAGAGGGTTCCAGCTCCCACTTCCTCCCGGGGTCCACGGCGCTGGAAGGGAGAAAGCCCCCCTTCCTCTCGACAATCATCTGGGACACGTCACAGGTCCCAGATGATTGCCCGGCCAGTCACAGCGTGCAGCGCGGCTCGCGCATTCCCGGCTGTGAAGCCACAGTGACAATGCCGGCGCCACAGAGAGGAGGGAGAGACTAGCGGGGCTTAATTCCTCCGCATCGCTAGACCCTGTGACAGGTAAGTGTCTGATTATTAAAAGTCAGCAGCTTTAACAGAGCTGTCAGAGCAAAAATGCTGTTTTTTTTTTCATTTTCCTTGCATGTCCCCCTCAGTTCTGTAGTGACTGCACTTCCAAGTGCACTTGTAGTGCAAAGTAGATTTACCTTGAGTAAATAACCCCCACAGTTTCGGAAAACAAAATTCACACAGCATGTAATTACTCACAACTGGAAGTCTTCGAAGACAGAGACAGAGTATTACATCAGGCTGACTTTTTCAAATGCACTAAAGATGTTCTGATAGGGACATGTCCCTTCTGCCTTCTCCTCTATTGAGAAAAGTTTCCTCTCTGGATTTTGCTGCCTGGGACACTATCTGTGCATGGGGGAGAGCTTGACCAGTCACAGGATTCTCTCGCCCATTCACAAATGATGTCACAGATAGTGTAATCAGTGAAAGAACTTTTCTCAATGGAGAAGAGGTTGTGTCCCTGTCTGATCTGTTTTAGTGCAGCTTAGCCTGGAGACCTGAAGGTCTTAACCCCCACAACACTGGATGTTCAGCCACAGGAAGAGGACAGGGAAGCTCAGCAGTGAAGATTTCTACCGAGCCCAGCAGCCTGCCCATTGTGAGACATATTTCATTAGAATTTCATTAGAGGTAAGTAATGTAACTAGAGCTGTAGAGGGGAAAACGCCTTTTTTTTTTTTTTTTTTTTTTAATAGCTAAACTTTAGCTTTAAATTAATAAATTAGTACTATATTAAATGATTACCTCCATTCTATTTTCCTGGTCCAGAGGCTTTATTCCTGCAAATATATCTTGCTCTTCTGTCCCCTCATCTGCCTTCTCATCTTCATTTTTAGCTGCCTCTTGGGGGTTTAAGTAGTATGCTTGATAGTCATCTTCTTCCTCACCCTTTTCATGGGTCTCACTTTCCTCTGTGCCTTTACTTTCCCCTTGACCACCTCCAATTGCTCCATTTTTGGCTACTTCTTCTGGTTTGAGGCTTTTACCCTCCACATCATCTGCAACAATCGGGTCCTCCTCTCCACTGCCAGCAGCAGCTAAAACTTCCACCATCAGATCAGCATCAACCTTAGGCACCGACTGACTGACAACGGCTGAAGGTTCCAGGCTTTCTGAATAATACACACCTCCTTCATCCTCAAAGTTGTCTCGATACCTTCTACTTAAAGGGGATTCTATGAAGCTAAAGGTATTGCTGGCTTCAGCTCCAAGTGCCAAGCTGCTATCATCAAGACTCATTTCAGCCATGTCTGGTTCCAGTGAACTGTCTTCACTGCTCATTCGACGCTTGCCGCTGTGCTTACTGGCCATACACTTACTTGCTGGAATCTTTGTTTTGGTAACAGTGGTTTTATATACACTTTTTTCTCCCCCTTCTGCAGAAAGCCGTCTTAAAACCCTTTGGGGTACTTCAGAAGCCACTTTCCTCTTTCCAACGAGCTCCTTCGGGCGTACGGACATTTCCTGAGAAGAGGGACGTGATCTGTCTCCAAAAAGCAGGCAGCTCTCATGCCCTTGTGCCCGACCACCTTCACACACAGCTTCTGTGCACTGTAGTCGACAGCTTCTCTGTTGAAAGGCTTTAACCCAGGAGAAAGAGTTTTTTTTGTCAGTGCTGCAGTAGGTGATTCCAGGGATGGGGTACGCTTGTTCCCAATTGAAATAACATGCCTCCACTGCCGGTTTGAAGCCCTGGAAGAGTTTATCTAAAGACTTTTTGTGTTGACCCCTCTTAACATTCTCAATCACTTTTAGTTGCCATTGACGTAGCTGGGAACAAAGGTCCCTCCGTCTGTTACAGACAGCAAGTGAAACAAGGTATTAAATAAAACTGCGATAATGTAGAATACACAGATAACATCACTATAAAAGTAAATAGGTGAAGTGATTTTAAAGTAGATCTACACCCAAGAACAAACATTTGATATACTGCATCTTACCAGTCCTTAGTTTCGGTGGTAGTATTGATTTTTTTCTCTGTAGCTACCTGGTGATTCTGCCAGTAACACACTTTCTGTCCAACGGTGACAACACTTACTCACTTTACTGTATCTGTGTACGAGCAGTGTTGTCTTAGGACAGGAAGTGTGTTAAGACTATAAAACAATGCCCTGTCTTCTCATCTCTATTAAATAGAGATGCTGTGTTCTATTGTCTGCAGAGAGAATGTAGGCAGGGCTGAATGTTTCAGTGCAGCATTGTTAGCTCACTACAGAAAGTTGAAGACTCACTGGATTTCTGACTGCATCAGCAGGTAATTTTGTTTTCAAAACAGATAACAAAAAGTTTTGTGTATATTTAATATACCAAAAGGAGGCAAAGGCGACCCATTATTTTTTTTACCTGCCCCTACTTATTACCCTCCACAAAAAAGAAACGTTATCTACCCCCCAAGAGCACCATGGTTACACTAGTCAGATTCTGCAAATAGTACAGTGGAACCTTGGATTACGAGCATAATCCGTTCCAGGAGAATGCTTGTAATCCAAAGCACTTGTATATCAAAGCGAGTTGCCCCATAGAAGTCAATGGAAACGAAGATATGTTTGTTCCATACTGACGTTTGTTGCATGCAATACCGCATGTGGCCAGAGGTGGGGGCGATGGGAAATACTCGGAGACCGCTCGGAAATCCTTGGAAAGGCTCAGAAACACTTGGGAATGGAGTATTTCCGAGTGTTTCCAAGTATTTCCGAACAGCTCCGAGTGTCACCGGCGCCCCTGTACCTCTGGCCAAATGCGGTACTGCACACCGCAGAGGCTTGAATGCTGCTCGTTTTGCGAGACAACATTCGCAAACCGAGTCAGGATTTTTAAAAAATAATTGCTCGTATTGCGAAACACTCGTTAACCATGTTACTAGCAATCCGAGGTTCCACTGTAATATTAATAGTGACTGTACATACGACATGCCTATTAAAAGTTAAGGCTACACCTGATCATTATAACTACTAAAATAAATAAGATGCTGCTTCTAGAAAATATCTACTTCAGCCAGCCATACACAGAGCGATTTTCTTTCCTGCAACAGTGGGTTGCAGAAAAGAAAAATCACTTGATTCCTGGGGACGGTGTTGATGGGGGAATCCCTCCTGTGGAGCCAATCTGTTCTCCTGGCAGGGGAGCAGGGGAAGCCGTCCCAGCCGGGAGAACACAGTGAATATTGCTAGCGACAAAGACTGGTTGTACCCAAGTTGATCGATCAATCAACACGGATACATTCAGCCTGCCCATACATGGTTCGAATTTCAGCCGGTACCTGCTATGGCTGGTTTTAGGGACATGTATTAACAACAAATGAATGTCATACATTGACAGCATTGGATCAAATTAGTATGCTGTCTGAAATTCTGTTTGCACTTTGAGCTAAAAAGGAGAGCCTACGAGAGAGAGAGAGAGAGAGACTACAAGAGAAAGACTACAAGAGAAAGACTACAAGAGAAAGACTACAAGAGAAAGACTACAAGAGAAAGACTACAAGAGAAAGACTACAAGAGAAAGACTACAAGAGAAAGACTACAAGAGAAAGACTACAAGAGAAAGACTACAAGAGAAAGACTACAAGAGAAAGACTACAAGAGAAAGAGACCACAAGAGAGAGAGAGAGAGAGAGAGAGACACACACTACGAGAGAGAGAGAGAGAGAGAGACACACACACTACGAGAGAGAGAGAGAGAGAGACAGACAAAGAGAGAGAGAGACACACACTACGAGAGAGAGAGAGAGAGAGAGAGAGAGAGAGAGAGAGACACACTACGAGAAAGAGAGAGACACACACTACGAGAGAGAGAGAGAGAGACACACACTACGAGAGAGAGAGAGACACACTACGAGAGAGAGAGACACAGACACACACACACTACGAGAGAGAGAGAGACACTATGAGAGAGAGAGAGAGAGAGAGAGAGAGAGACTACAAGAGAGACACTACGAGAGAGTGTGTGACTACGAGACAGAGAGAGAGAGACTACGAGACAGAGAGAGAGAGAGAGACTACGAGAGAGACTACAAGAGAGACTACAAGAGAGAGAGAGAGACTACAAGAGAGAGAGAGAGACTACAAGAGAGAGAGAGAGACTACAAGAGAGAGAGAGAGACTACAAGAGAGAGAGAGAGACTACAAGAGAGAGAGAGAGACTACAAGAGAGAGAGACTACGAGAGAGAGAGACTACGAGAGAGAGAGAGAGACTACGAGAGAGAGAGAGAGACTACGAGAGAGAGAGACTACAACAGAGAATGAATGGCAGAAAATACCAGATAAAGAGAAGCTTGGGAGATTACGGTACATTAAATTAATTTTAAAAATATACATTTTAATAAGCAAATTAAGAATATCACTTACCTTTGGGGACTGATGGTAGGGTCTAGAACGGCCAGCCTCCAAAGGACAACCATTTCATCACACATACTGGCACATGCATGAGCAGCAACTTCTGACTGGCCATTACTGCGACCAGTATGACCACTAGCACTGCTATGAGAGGCTGAAGTGCGTACATTGTACCACCACCCTGTAATCTACAAAGGAAACAAAAATTAAAATGCTGCACTTATAAAACAAGCCATATTACAATTGATAGTGTTTAAAGTACATATTTACAGATACAATATTTTTTTCTTTGTTTTTTTTTAGTCAGGTAAATTAAAATACTGCATAGAATAAATACTACACATTTACCGTTTGATAGGCAGCATACATGACAGATGCAAAGCTAGTACTCCAGGGCTACAGATATCAGACATGAACAACAAGATCTCAGTATTCTCAAACCTACCTCACATGCTATGCTTATGTGACGGCTTGGGTAGGCTGTGGGGATTGGTGGGATCCCTACTATTGAGGGGTGTTGTTTTGACTTTGTACGAATGCAAGGGCAGCATTGAGTGTGATGTTTATTTGGAGCATACTATAACAGAATTTTGTTTTTGAACTTTGAAGTAATAGAAACGCCCCTGAGTTTTATGGATTTGTATTTGTTTCCCTTAGCTTTGCTTCCTGGGGTTGGCCTCTGTTTGCAATGGCGGTCACCGCCCTGTGTACTCCAGTGCTTAGATGCCAGTTCCCCCATACTGGTTGGGAATGGGGGGAGTCATTCCTGCCAGGGATGTCGGGCAGCACCTAATGTGATTTATAAACAATGTGGTAAGAACTCATGCAAATGCGGAATTAAGTACGATATGTTTGTTTTTGTATATGTGTATTATGTTTATATGATTATTTTTATTACACTGTAGATTGTATATTATAGATCAGTGGTTCTCAACCTCTCTAGTACCGTGACCCCTTGATAAAATTTCCCAAGTTGTGGAAACCCCCAACCGTAAATTATTTTCATAGCATGGGTTGTCAGCACCCAAGGCAAGTAATTTGCGCCCCTAACCCATGGACATTTAGTGCTCCCTGAGTCCCTTCCACTCATACAGTATTAAAACCCCTTATGGTACATTTTAGGATGTACCACTATTTCTCTTTGTTCTCCTTTCTTTCCCTTTTACCTCTCTCTATCCAAATTTCTTGTTTTTTTCCCCCCATCCCTCTTTCTAGCCATCTTTCTTGTTCTTTCTCTTATTCTTTCTCTCCGTTCCTCCCACTCTTTTCCTCTCCCTTCTATGTATTCTCTATTTTTATTTCTTCTCTTACTCCTTGGTGGTGGTGGTGGTGGTGGTGGTGGTGGGGGGGGGGTGGTGGCAATGGGATGAGTGGCAATGTTGGCGGGGAGTTCTGATAGGCCAACTTAGGTGCTCTTGATCAAGATCATCTGCTGATCTGAGAACTGTAGTGGGGACTTTTAATGGCAACTATAATCACAGGTAGTGTTACTCACTGTGTCTCTGACATTGTGGTGTCTTGTAGCAGTGACAACTATGCCGAAATCAGGAGATAGGGTCTCCTCCAGACGGCGGGCGGCTGCGGGCTCCAGGGACAGCCCTGCTGGGCGGCCACAAAAAGGCTGGGAGAGCGGTGCTTCAGAAACAGCCAAGGATTTGGTGACCCCTGGCAAATCATCATTTGACCCCCGAGGGGGTCCCGACCCCCAGGTTGAGAACCACTGTTATAGATGTTCCTATGCTGCTTCCTCCGGGGCATAGTGTCACTGGCTGTGAAACATGTCGAGCTTACAAGGCCTGTACATTACTTTTGTGTCCTGTAGCTGTTTTGGCAATATAGTATTGAACTGTGATCTATATTTGTGTGTGTGAGATAGAGATATATATATCTATATCTATTATATATATCTATATATCTATATCTATATATATATATAGATATAGATATGTATATATATATCTATATATCTCTCTCTCTCTCTCTCTCTCTCTCCACACACACACACACATACATACACACACAGTATCTCACAAAAGTAAGTACACCCCTCACATTTTTGTAAATATTTTATTCTATCTTTTCATGTGACAACACTGAAGAAATTACACTTTGCTACAATATAAAAGTAGTGCGTGTACAGCTTGTATAACATTGTAAATTTCCTGTCCACTCAAAGTAACTCAACACACAGCCATTAATGTCTAAACCACTGGCATCAAAAAAGTAAAAATGCCCAAATTGGGTTCAAAGTGTCAATATTTTGTGTGGCCACCATTTTCCAGCACTGCCTTAACCCTCTTGGGCATGGAGTTCACCAGAGCTTCACAGGTTGCCACTGGAGTCCTCTTCCACTGCTCCATGATGAAATCATGGAGCTGGTGGATGTTAGAGCCCCACAGATGCTCAATAGGGTTTAGGTTTGAAGCTATGCTTGACCAGTCCATCACCTTTACCCTCAGCTTCTTTTAGCAAGGCAGTGGTTGTCTTGGAGCTGTGTTTGGGGTCGCTATGTTGGAATACTGCCCTGCGGCCCAGTCTCCGAAGGGAGGGGATCATGCTCTGCTTTAGTATGTTACAGCACATGTTGGCATTCATGGTTTCCTCAATGAATTGTAGCTACCCAGTGCAGGCAGCACTCTTGCAGCCCCAGACCATGACACTCCCACCACCATGCTTGACTGTAGGCAAGACACACTTGTCTTGTACTTCTCACTTGGTTCCCGCCACACACACTTGACACCATCTGAACCAAATAAGTTTATCTCGGTCTCATTAGACCACATGACATGGTTCCAGTAATCTGTGTCCTTAGCCTGATTGTCTTCAGCAAACTGTTTGCAGGCTTTCTTGTTCATCATCTTTAGAAGAGGCTTCCTTCTGGGACGACACCATGCAGACCAATTTGATGCAATGTTCAGCGTATGGTTTGAGCACTGACAGTCTGACCTCCCCCACCCCTTCAACATTTGCAGCAATGTTGGTAGCACTCATACATCTATTTCCCAAAGACAACCTCTGGATATGATGCTGAGCACGTGCACTCAACCTCTTTGGTCGACCATGACGAGGCCTGTTCTGAGTGGACCCTGTCCTGTTAAACCGCTGTATGATCTTGGCCACTGTGCTGCAGCTCAGTTTAAGGGACTGGGCAATCTTCTTATAGCCTAGGCCATTTTTGTGTAGAGCAACAATTCTTTTATAGATCCTCAGAGAGTTCTTTTCCATCAGGTGCCATGTTGAACTTCCAGTGACTGGTATCAGAGCAATAACACCAAATTTAAAACACCTGCTTCCCATTCACACCTGAGACCTTGTAACACTAACGTGTCACATGACACCGAGGGAAAATGGCTAATTGGGCCCAGTTTGGACATTTTCACTTAGGGGTGTATTCACTTTTGTTGCCAGCGGTTTAGACATTAATGGCTGTGTGTTGAGTTATTTTGAGGGGACAGCATATTTACACTGTTATACAAGCTGTACACTCACTACTTTACATTGTAGCAAAGTGTCATTTCTTTAGTGTTGTCACATGAAAAGATAATAAAATATTTACAAAAACGTGAGGGGTGTACCCACTTTTGTGAGATACTGTATATATCCACAGGTGAGGCAAACTGCGCAGCACTGCACGCAATCAGACCCTCAGAAAGGCAGCATATAAATAAATGAGTCCAGGATTGCTACACCTAAAATTTAAAAAAAGAAAAAAATATATAAAAAGCAAATGAAAAATTTAATTTTGTATGTTTTTTTCTTTCCTTTAATAAATTTAAGTGCAGCAATCTCGGACTCGTGTGTGTGTATGTATGTATATATATATATATATATATATATATATATATATATATATATATATATATATATATATATATATATATATATATATATATATATATATTTTTTTTTTTTTTTTATATTTTTTTTTTTAATGTAAGGTTAAACCTTTTTGGTTGTACACGCTTTTATGATGCTTCAGTTCTAATAAGTCCTATGGTTGTTCATTCCTTATATCTCTGAATCTGAATGAACAACAAGATCTCAGTATTCTCAAACATTCATCTGAATCAGTTAGAGAAGGGACGCTCCTCTCTACAAGCAAGCACAAGTGCAGAGCTAAGCCTTTCCTATTAGAAATCCTGGCATTTAAAGCAGAAGTTCAGCCAAACCACTTTCAGCATTACTGTTTCAATTTTTCCCCCATACTCGCCAAACTGTGACACTATGAATTTTCATAGAAGGGCAAAGCAGGCACATTTCCTGTCTGCAGATGCCCAGCCTTCCACAAGACCCACTGATCATTCTAGCAGTGCCCCCTGAGAACCAAGGGGTGTCAGTCACCGCTGCTGCATCCTCTATTGTCCATACAACCTTTTATTTTTTTTTAATTATTATCCGCAGTGGTGTGCAAAAACCTTTAAGTGTACCACTACTATAGGACTAGGCTTATTGTAATTAGAACGACATAGCTTCAGAGCCCATCCGCTCTCTGTATACCCTCAGCAAATCCTTTACAGCAGTTGGTGTGTGGATGAGACAATTGTCTGTGCATTGAGATGCAGCCTGCAGGCACAAGTAACAATCTTGAGAGAAACGGTAATTTGCATAGACCACCACCCCAACCTCCCTCCTGTGCACACTGAATGCCAAAACTCAGGAATTCTTTGGCAGCTGACAATGTACTACATATGGTTGCTTATGCTCTTTGTATGAATTCAGTGTTTAATTGCGTACACCTGACTTGCTGTGCTCCTTTGTTGTATTAGCAGATAGGGAGGTTGATTTACTAATGTCAAATATACTGCGCACTTCAAGTGCAGTTGCTCTAGATATGAGCGTGAAGCTCTGGAATGGGGGGAAGCTCTGAAATGAGGGGAAGTTCTGCTGACTTTTATCATCCAATCATGTGCAAGCAAAAATGTTTTTTTTATGTTCCTTGCATGTGAATTTTCTTTGCAAAGTGAAGCTTTACGTCATGTACTAAGCTCTGGAGCAAGTGTACAGTATATTTGCCTTTAGTAAATCAACCCCTATGTGTGCTGCATAAATATACCCGAGTACGGAGTGCCATAAATCTAGATGAAAAAGATCAAGCATGGTCACGTTACCTCTTTTTTTCTGTCCAGTCTTAAAAGGCAGAAAAACTCTAGTTTAATATTAAAATTGTTACAGAATGCTTCAGAACAGGCAGAGGTGCGTAAATGGATTGCTACATACTGGAGTCTTGATTGAAAATACCATTGACCAAAATACCTAACATTTACCTTTAATATTTTGCTTTGATCCAAATGATTAAGCACTAGACAGCTAATGTTTAATGTTATGCACACTAGGAAAGTGCAAAGATTTTTTCAGTACTAACAGCCATTACATGAATAACGACTGAAAGATGGATTTTGCATAGAAATTGCCACAAACTACTTCAGATTCAATTTACAATTCAAAGATACAGACACTGCTGCACTAAACATTAGTTTCCCTTGGCAGTAAAATGGTATTTTAACATAAGACATCCTGCTGCAACTACACAGCAGGTTTCTTTAACAGAGAGAGAGAAATACTGTATTTATCAGCGTATAACATACACATTCATTTTAAGAGGGAAGTTGTAGCGAAAAAAAAACTTAAATTTTAAATAAAGAACTTTGAAGCAAAATAAGGGTCAGTGCCCATCTGCAGCCTCACCATTGCCATCAATGCAGCCTGATCAATACCCATCTGCAGCCTCACAAGTGCCATCAATGCAGCAGCCTCACAAGTGCCATCAATGTAGCAGCCTCATCATTGCCATCAATGCAGCAGCCTCACCATTGCCATCAGTGCAGCAGCCTCACCATTGCCATCAGTGCAGCCTGATCGATGACCATCTGCAGCCTAGAGGGGACAGGGAAGCAGAATCTCCTATGATAGACATAACAGTGGCCCAATGGTGGCCCAGGAGAAGGGACTTCCTATCACAGAGGCCACCAAGTAAACAGGAGATTCTCATTGTATGTAATCTGACGGTGCTCGTCCCGCCCCCCTCCCTGTCCCCTACGAGGCAGCTAAAATTTAAGTATTGGCGTATAACACGCACACGCTATTTGCACTTGATTTTCATGGTGAAAAAAAGTTAGTGTTATACGCCAATAAATAAAGTATTTTGGTCTTGGGACAGTGATTCTACTCAGATTACTGAATAAAAAAAAACTGTGCACCGGCATTCTTGATATAAAAAAATAAAATGTGTAAAGCCCAACTTCAGAAAGTTTGGGATAGGTTTGAAATTCTGTCAGGTTTTTATTGCCGTTTGTGACTTCCCATCATATTTTACCTCTATTCCATGGTGAAAAGGGGACATTAGGACTGTTCCAGTCTTTATTGCAGGGCAAATTTCCCATCAGTTACTGTCCCCTCTAACTACCTGTCAGAGGAAAGGTGAAATGGGGACACGGATGACTATAAAAACTTGACAGATTCTAACCCTTCTGCCTTTCATCTGGATTTGAACTTTAATCTTCAACATGTGACAGACGTGTTGGTATTAACCACTTCCCATTTGCCGTACCTGTATAAACATGCTAGGACGAAAAGGGTGATATCTCCTCGTTGCTGCAGCCTTGATCGTGTTATTTTTTAGGGTCAGCAATTCCTTACAAAGTAAAGTAATCCTAGCAGCTAACAAACCATTTTTGATTGAAACAATTAGGACCCCACTCTTCTTAGATTTCGGGGTATACATAAGGCATGTAAACACTGGAGGAGCGATGATATGCAGAAAAAAAAAGTGTCGCAGTTGGAGACCAAGTGGATATATGAGCTTGATACTTTGCATCCACTTGGCCTCAACATTGACATCGACCTGAACGGTTTTCTAACCAAATCATTATATAAATATGTAGGGGTATTAAAAATAATGTTTACAGATATTGATAAATGAAGTACACTGATGTGGGAAGGTATTTATATACATTTTTTATATATAACCTATATATATATTATATATTTTTTCATATTTGGAATATATGTTTTTTGTGCATTTTTAAACCCATCTCTCTACTTTGCACTAAAATAGAGAGATTATTGCAGGAAAATTAGGTATTTATCCACTAGATGGCAGGGTAGTTACAAAACCCTATGAAGAGTAGAGTGCACCCATGTAGAGAATGTAATAGTATGCCATTTAATATATCGGGTTAAAAAAAAGGGCTTTTTTTTATTTTCATATTTACTAAAAGTAAGTTTTAAAATGGGAATCAGAACAATTATGTATAAATAGAAATGTTAAAAGGGAAACCGCAACAGAGTACACAGCTGAATTATCGGCCATATTGTTGGAGCCTACCAATTGGTATTATAAAAATTCCGTTAAAATGGTGGCACTGGACTACCTGAAGGCGCCATCTTGGTGAAACGCGTTGAAGCGCATGTTGCCGTCATTTTTGGTTCCCGCATGACGTCACATCCAGTCCTATACTTCCGGCTACTAGAACACACGCCAGCTCATGTAAACGATGCGGCGGAGCGTTCTTCTAATAATGAAAGCAGTTTACACTGGTGACAGTCTAAGGACACTTTTACATGTGAATGTGACTTGCATATTATTTGTGGGAACATTTTTAATTTAGTAATACTGCACAACAATTTAATATATTTAGCATTCTCCCCAGTGTGTGGCTGAGTGGTTGGAGAAAGAGAATTGTTGGGAAGTGGAAGAAGAATATCAGACCTGCTCTGGCTGAAAATCTTAATGGAAAACAAAGTGCTTTTGACCTTCCTTTATTCAGGGATTAATCCCTGTGGTGAGGTCTATTTGATCACCTACAATCTTGCTGTGTTGGGCAAAATTTGTCACCTGGACTTTTCTTTTTGCACACAAATTTATGGACTTACTTATTTTATTGAATTAACTGAAAGAATAGTAGTGCCAGTCCTTTTTTCTATTGTCATTTGTATCATTATTGATTTACACTGAAAAGGGGAGCTGCGCATTATTGATATATTAAAGCGTAGGTCCGCCCACCACTGCAAAAATTAAAAGCCAGCAGCTACACATACAGTAGCTGCTGGCTTTTAATAATAGGACACTTACCTGTCCTGGAGTCCCGCGATATCGGCACCGCAGCTGACGTTTCCACCAGCTGTCGGGTGCTGCCACCGCCATTGTTGGTAAGGGAACCCGACAGTGTAGCCTTACGGCTTCACGCTGGGAACCCTAATGCGCATGCGCGAGGCTCCCCTCCTCTCTCCTACCGGCCCGGCGACAGGGGGGGGAAGGGGGAGCCAAGCAGTGACATCAATAGCCACGGCGTGACTCCTGGAAGTGGGAACAGGTAGTCAAAAGAAAGGTATGTCAAAGACTGGTATCCTGTCCCCCCTCCCCCCCAAAAGGTGGCACTGGTGAGGGGGAGGAGACAAATGAATGGAAGTCCCACTTTTGGGTGGAACTCTGCTTTAACCCCTTCACGCCGATAGTATGCAAATTTGTGGCCTCACTGGACTGGGCTTTTTTCCCCCTGTGCTGGGAGTGCGCCGCACGGAGACCAGGGTCTCACCGAAAGCCCCAGGCCCTGTTCTAATCAGATCACCGGATCGCTGTGATAGTCTCCGATTGGTTATAACAGATATATATATACAGTCCCTGTGAAGCCCACCCCCGTATTTTCTGTCTCTGTGGAAAAAAAGAATTATTAAAAAAAAAAAATACCTAGATTGAGGTTTGATCTAGGTCAATGACAGGGTTAGTGTTTAGGTCAAAGGTCAGGGGTCAGTATTTTTTGGACAAGAATTATTTATTTTTTTAATTAGTATCAGTGTCAACGTGTTTTAGGTAGGATTTAAAAAAAGTAAAATTGTGCACTATTGATTCTGGGCTGTACTACCAGTACAAACAACAACTAACATACACATGTGGTATTGCTGTGATTGTCAGGAGCAGGAGAATATATTTTGGGTTGTTCTTTGATGGTAGGTTATGGTAGTAGCAAGAAATATACAGTTACATTTAAAAAATATATATATTTTTTAAATATTTTGAGCCAGTTTTCCTTTGATAATTAAAAAAAAAAAAAAAAATTAGGAGATATCTATCTATCTATTAAAGGGCCGGCTCCTGCTGACTGGAAAGAGTTGCTGGTTACTATGCAGCCCTGACTATTTTAATAAAGTTCTTCTTTAAGGAGCCCTCCCTTTCTTTCTTCCTATGATGATAACACTATGCTCAGGGCTGAGCCCTTTTCTGTGGACCCATCCATCTCCATCTTAGTACCCGACGTCCTTTCCAGTTTCCATCTTCGCCCCTGGGAGTTCCGGACTAGCAGGATCTCAAAGCCCATTTAGACCCTCTGTAACGGGGGGTCATGGGGTTCTGGTAAGCGGCCAGGCTCTTACTATTGGTGGTGGACCCACACATCTACGGTTCCATGCGGTTGAAAGACCCGGGATTGTCAGTCACGGTTTTGGGTTTTTTTTATATGGACTATTCCTTTAACTGTTCACATTTATTTCCTATTATATTTATTACACATGGACTCAATTTGAAATTTGTTTGCACTAATTGTGATATATTACTGCACTGACTTTTTATGTATCCACATAATACCTGCTGTATCTAGATTTTTCTGGTGCGGCATTTCTTCAGCCACACATCCACTAATTTGTTTAGCGCGAGTCGACAATTTTTCTTACTTATGTTGTGTGTTTGTGTCACATTTAGGACATCGCAGCTATTTTTACCACATTTTATATATCTTTGAAGCGCAATTATTTTTCCCCCTTTTTTTCGGAGATATCTATCACCATTTACCACCAAATAAAAGCCCAATTTTTCCTGAAAAAAAAACAAGGTATAATCCACCTGGATGCACAAAGTAGTTGATGATATGTACGGTTTAACTATCACACATGTCAAAATGACAAAATTGGGCTAAGGCATTTAGTTTTGTTTTACCCTTAGGCGTGAAGGGGTTAATTCTCATTAATCTTTTAGAAAAAATCTCTCAAGAATTATTATGGTGGAAGATAGGAAGGTGCCACTTTAATGGTATATTTATTTTCGATGATATTTACTGCCATTGGTGCCTCACTAGGCAGATTCACCCTCTCTATTTGTCTTGCTGACCACTGTCACCAGGACAGAAAGTAATTGGGAAATCTAACATTTTAAAGATGTCACCACAAAAGAAACAAACAGATGGGACATTTTCTAATGGGGACACCTGCTTCAGTGATAGAGGGGATTTAGCCTTTTTTTTTTTTTTTTTTTTTTTTTTTTTTTTAAACCATTCCCTAATTTACCCAGAAATATAAAATATGTATACTTCAACTCTCTGAGAAAATATTTTGAGCTTTTTTCACACAAGCAGGCACGTTCTTGATAGCATTACTAAACTGGCACCATTTTGTATTCCTGGATCCTCCAAGTGTAATTAAAAGCAAAACTGTGTCCCATAGCCAAAACAGGATGCGAGAGGAAATGTCTCACGCTATTACTTTTCTGGGGGACGACCCAAAATGAGGGAATGACTTTTCCTTTCACTTTCAATAGTGATGGTAAACATGACAAACAGGTTGTTCTAAGATCCCATCCATTCTATCCTAAACTAAAAAAAAAAAAAAAAAAAGAAAAAAAAAAGGTTTGCATTTAGTAACACTTTCAATTTCCCCCCTCGCAGCTGCCTAAATGATGGATATGTCAATTAAAAACTACATGAACTGATCAATAAAAATGAATGTATGCATAATAAATGCATTTTCATGTCATTCTCTTGGATTTGTTTATTTCAAGGATTCTCCTGATGTCATTGTTTTCCTGCAATATAATGGAATAGTGTCACAACTTCATTATTATTCAACACACAAATAACCATGAAACTAAAGTTCCTAGCAGCTGACAAACCTCCCAAGGCTTCTTAGCTAGCAAAAGAGCAAAAATTTCAAAAGCTTTCTTGCTTAGCAAGAGACTTAACTCCTTTCTTTATACGCAAATGGTTTATTTTATTTTTTCCTTTTTATCTTCTCTACTTCTGTCTTCCGATTGTTTTATCTTCCTATACCTACTGCCAATCATTTTTTCCTTTGTCAAAATATTTCACAATAACACATGTAAAGGAACAACACATCAGTAATATGCAACAAAATGTAAAGTAACATTAAAACTTCAGTTTTTTTTTTTTAAACGACAAAACATGGTATACTTACCTGCTCTGTGCAACAGTTCTGCACAGAGCAGCCCCGATCCTCCATTTCTGGGGTCCCTCACCGGCACTCCAGGCCCTCTTCAATGAGGGCCCCCTTGGAAAGCCGCTTTGGGGGCAACCATGCAGGCTCACTCCCAAGCCACCCTATCTGCGTCTATTGACAGACCATGCAACTCAGCCCCACCCCCTGCTCCCTCGTCACAGCATTTAATTGAAAGTATCGAGAGTCAATGGCTGCCACTGCTATCAATTTGCCCAATGAGGAGGGAGACAGCGGCGAGAGCTGCTGCTCTCGTGCACGTCGCCAGATCGGGCTCAGGTAAGAAGAATGCATTGAGGTAAAAAGTCTTAAGGCCTTAGAACCACTTTAAGCAGGAGAAACTAGTGGTAAAAAGGAAAGATATTCAAAAACTTCAGTTAGGTGCCCAGCAACACTTCAAGCTTTGCTGTCCTCTTCAGATTGGGAAGATCTTTAGTTCTAAATAACAGAAGAAAAGAGAGCACCAGCCTTGTGCATTATCACAAGCACCATTTATTAAACACAACAAATTCACATAGTTATTAAGGTTGAATAAAGACACCAGTCCATCCAGTTGAACCTGAGTGAGTGTGCGTGTCTACAATTGTCCCTATCCCTGTACATTGTTACATAGTTACATAGTAGGTGAGGTTGAAAAAAGACACAAGTCCATCAAGTCCAACCTTAGTGTGTGATTATGTGTCAGTATTACATTACATATCCCTGTATATTGCGGTCATTCAGGTGATTATCTAATAGTTTCTTGAAGCTATCAATGCTCCCCGCTGAGACCACCGCCTGTGGAAGGGAATTCCACATCCTTGCCGCTCTTACAGTAAAGAACCCTCTACGTAGTTTAAGGTTAAACCTCTTTTCTTCTAATTGTAATGAGTGGCCACGAGTCTTATTAAACTCTCTTCTGCGAAAAAAGTTTTATCCCTATTGTGGGGTCACCAGTACAGCATTTGTAAATTGAAATCATATCCCCTCTCAAGCGTCTCTTCTCCAGAGAGAATAAGTTCAGTGCTCGCAACCTTTCCTCATAACTAAGATCCTCCAGACCCTTTATTAGCTTTGTTGCCCTTCTTTGTACTCGCTCCATTTCCAGTACGTCCCTCCTGAGAACTGGTGCCCAGAACTGGACAGCATACTCCAGGTGCGGCCGGACCAGAGTCTTGTAGAGCGGGAGAATTATTGTTTTATCTCTGCAGTTGATCCCCCTTTTAATGCATGCCAATATTCTGTTTGCTTTATTAGCAGCAGCTTGGCATTGGCATCTACTAGGACCCCCAGGTCCTTTTCCATCCTAGATTTCCCCCAGAGGTTCTCCCCCCAGTGTATTGATTGTATTCATATTTTTGCCACCCAAATGCATTATTTTACATTTTTCTACATTGAACCTCATTTACCATGTAGTCGCCCACCCCATTAATTTGTTCAGGTCTTTTTGCAAGATTTCTACATCCTGCTGAGAAGTTATTGCCCTGCTTAGCTTAGTATCGTCTGCAAATACAGAGATTGAACTGTTTATCCCATCCTCCAGGTCCTTTATGAACAAATTAAATAGGATTGGTCCCAGCACAGAACCCTGGGGAACCCCACTACCCACCCCTGACCATTCTGAGTACTCCCCATTTATCACCACCCTCTGAACACGCCCTTGTAGCCAGTTTTCAATCCATATACTCACCCTATGGTCCATGCCAACGCACCTTATTTTGTACAGTAAACGTTTATGGGGAACTGTGTCAAATGCTTTTGCAAAATCCAGATACACCACGTCTACGGGCCTTCCTTTATCTAGATGGCAACTCACCTCCTCATAGAAGGTTAATAGATTGGTTTGGCAAGAACGATTCTTCATGAATCCATGCTGATTACTGCTAATGATATCATTCTTATTACTAAAATCTTGTATATAGTCCCTTATCATCCCCTCCAAGAGTTTACATACTATTGATGTTAGGCTAACTGGTCTGTAATTCCCAGGGATGTTTTTTGGGCCCTTTTTAAATATTGGTGCTACATTGGCTTTTCTCCAATCAGCTGGTACAATTCCAGTCAGTAGACTGTCTGTAAAAATTAGGAACAACGATCTGGCAATCACCTGACTGAGTTCCCTAAGTACCCTCGGATGCAAGCCATCTGGTCCCGGTGATTTATTATTAAGTTTCTCAAGTCTAATTTTAATTCCGTCCTCTGTTAACCATGTAGGTGCTTCCTGTGTTGTGTCATGAGGATAAACACTGCAGTTTTGGTTACTGAAGCCCCCCGATTCACTCGTGAAGACTGAGGAGAAGAATAAATTCAATACCTTTGCCATCTCCCCATCCTTTGTAACCAGATGTCCTTCCTCATTCTTTATGGGGCCAATATGGTCTGTCCTCCCTTTTTTACTGTTTACATACTTAAAGAATTTCTTGGGATTTTTTTTGCTCTCCTCCGCTATGTGTCTTTCATGTTCTATCTTAGCCATCCTAATTGCACCCTTACATTTCTTATTGCATTCTTTATAAATTCTGAATGCTGAGGATGATCCCTCAACCTTGTATTTTTTGAAGGCCTTCTCCTTTGCTTTTATATGCATTTTTACATTGGAGTTTAGCCATCCAGGATGTTTGTTCGCTCTTTTAAATTTATTACCCAATGGGATACATTGGCTAATGCCCTTATATAATATGCTCTTAAAGCAAACCCATCTCTCCTCTGTATTCTTTGTTCCTAATATTTTATCCCAATTTATGCCTTTTAGCAAGGTTTGTAGTTTAGGGAAGTTGGCTCTTTTGAAATTCAGTGTCTTTGTGTTCCCTTCATGTTTCCTATTTGTGTGATTTATACTGAAACTAATTGACCTGTGATCGCTGTTACCTAAATTGCCCCGTATTTCCACATCTGTTATCAGGTCTGTATTGTTGGTAATCAGTAGATCTAGTAATGTTTTATTTCTAGTTGGTGCGTCTACCATCTGACCCAAAAAATTGTCCTGCAAGACACTAAGGAACTGGCGAGCCTTAAATGAATGCGCGGTTCCCTCCGCCCAGTCTATGTCTGGATAATTAAAATCCCCCATTATGATAACACTTCCCATCCTTGCTGCTAATCCAATTTGTGATAGGAGATCCGTCTCCACTTCCTCCCTCAGGTTAGGGGCCTATAGCAAACTCCCAGTATTATTTTCCCCTTAGCTTCATCCCTTTGGAGCTCTACCCATAAAGATTTCACCTCCTCCTTAGCCCCCTCAGTGATGTCATCTCTCACATTCACTTGTACATTATTCTTGATATATAGGCATACCCCTCCCCCCTTTTTACCCTCTCTAACCTTGCGGTATAGGGTATACCCTTGAATGTTTGCCAGCCAATCATGAGAGCTGTTGAACCAGGTCTCTGAAATTCCCACAAAATCCAAATCCTCCTTGTACAACAGTATCTCTAGTTCACCCATCTTGTCCGCCATGCTCCTGGCATTAGTGAACATGCCACATAGTTTAGACCGGTCGCATATTGTCCTCGTATTGGGTGTTTCAAGATTGCAACTAGGACTTGCTACTATACTCACCTTGTGTTTTTCTGCTTTGGTTAACCTACCACTAATGCCCCCAATACTATCCTCTGGAATATCTTCCGCGCTGGCTATCACTGTCTCTGGACCCTCCCCCCCATCGCCTAGTTTAAAAACCCCTCTAACTTTTTGTCTCATTAAGATGCTCATCTATTATATTATTATTTATTTAAGATACCTATATAGCGCCATCAATTTACGCAGTGCTCCACACATACATTGCACACTCACATCGGCCCCTACCCTCAAGAAGCCCACAATCCAAGGTCCCCAACTCACATTCATATACTAGGGCCGATTTCGGACAGAAGCCAATTAACGTACCAGCATGTCTTTGGAGTGTGGGAGGAAACCGGAGTACCCAGAGGAAACCCACACAGGCACAGGGAGAACATGCAAACTCCAGGCAAGTAGTGTCATGTATAGGCCTCATGCACATTGGGAATTAGCCAAGCTATTCTGAACACCTTTTTTTCCTGGCAGGGGAAAAGCAGTGTTAAAAACACGCCTAAAGCCACGTTTTACAAATGCGTTTAGGCACTTTCAGACGTTCATTCGATTCATTGGCCAGAATAATAATTGATACGACATGCCTAGTGTTTATACACATTTGGCTTTTTTTTTTTTTCAGCTGGAACTCCTCTGCCTGTAAACACCTGTATGTGCGCAAGGACACATAGACAAACATGGAGGAGCATTTAGCGGCAAAAAAAAAAAGTGGTGTTCTTGACACCCAGTCTGCTTGAAGTCTTATACTCACAAGAGCCATAGTGAGCACAAAGTAAAACAAAGCCACAAAGTTGACCCGAAACCAAGGACCAAATGTCTCATATAATGTCCTGGACTACACCCCTCAGTGTATACACCAGTTAATGCTTTTTGAGGGCTATATCCCCCTTTCAGAGCTGACTAGTGCACCAAACAATAGCTGTATAAATAACACTATAACACCATAAGCTGATACATAGCTCCTCAATCTCTAAAATGAGGGGATGATCCACAACAAAGATTAACCCCTCAGGAGCAGTAGTGGGCCACCTCAATGACCACCTTCAGATGTCATACACAGGGAGATCATAATACACTTAGCCACAAGCATGTGAGGTGATAATGCATCTCCCCGTTAAAATGAACAGCAAATGTTTAAAACACCTCTGGGTACAGAGGTTTCCAATAATTACATTATTAATAATAAAGAGAATACATAGACACGAGTAGAATATAATGTAATGGACCTGATAACCCCCATGTTTCACATCTTGAATTTGCCAATCCTTTGACCACTGATGCTTTCTACAGTGTGGAAGCAAAACCACCCGGAATGCACTTAAACAGCTATGAGAAGAAGTGTACTAGAGCGCACACATGAAGCAGAACGGAAGTGACGTGTGCAATTGAGAAATGCCAAAATGGGAAACTAAACAAGACCCTGGAGACCAAGAATGGTTACAGTGCATTTGAAAGTAACAGCAGACCGGACACTGCTGGTGGACAACATAACAAAACCAGAAGAGTGTGAAAACATATGTTATATTACAGCGAGGGAAAGAGTATTTGATCCCCTGCTGATTTTGTACGTTTGCCCACTGACAAAGCAATGATAAGTTTATCATTTTAATGGTAGGTTTTTTTTTAACAGTAAATAAAACTGTTAAAATAATGTCAACAGAACAAAAATATCCAGAAAAACGCATTTTTTAAAAGTTATAAATGGTTTTGTATTTTAATGAGTGAAATAAGTATTTGATTCTCTATCAAATCAACAAGATTTCTGGCTCCCAGGTGTCTTCTATACAGTTATCGAGTTGAGATTAGGAGCACGCTCTTAAAAGGAGTGCTCCTAATCTAAGCTAGTTACCTGTATAAAAGACACCTGTCCACAGAAGCAATCAGATTCCAATCTCTCCACCATGGTCAAGACCAAAGAGCTGTCCAAGGATGTCAGGGGCAAGATTGTAGACCTACACAAGGCTGGAATGGGCTACAAGACCACCGTCAAGCAGCTTGGTGTGAGGGTGACAACAGTTGGTGTGATTATTCACAATGGGAAGGAACACATAAAATAACTGTCAATCTCCCTCGGTCTTGGGCTCCATGCAAGATCTCACCTCATCGAGTTTCAATGATTATGAGAACGGCGAGGAATAAGCCCAGAACTACACAGGAGAATCTTGTCAATGATCTCAAGGCAACTGGGATCATAGTCACCAAGAAAACAATTGGTAACACCCTACGCCATGAAGGACTGAAATTCTGTAGCGCCCGCAAGGTCTCCCTGCTCAAGAAGGCACATGTACAGGCCCGTCTGAAGTTTGCTAATGAACATCTGAATGATTCAGAGGAGAACTGGGTGAAAGTGCTGTGGTCAGATGAGACCAAAATCAAGCTTTTTGGCATCAACTCAACTCGCAATGTTTGGAGGAGGAATGCTACCCATGACCCAAAGTACACCATCCCCACCGTCAAACATAAAGGCGGAAATATTATACTTTGGGGGTGTTTTTCTGCCAAGGGGACAGGTCAACTTCACTGCATTAAAAGGGATGATGGACGGGATGATGGTCGGAACCATGTACTGTCAAAGCTTGGGTGAGAACCTTTCTGTACAGAAGCTAACATTTTTCTTATGCAGAGGGTTACATTTTGCCCCCTCCAGTCCCCCTAATCAATACAAATTGTTCACAAATCTCAAAGAGTTTGTGAGAAAGCTCACAGTGAAGAGGTATGAAATACGATAGTGATAGAAATAATATGAGATCTGACGATATTGACTGTATTGACGATATTGATCTGAATGGTTGCAATAAACCAGCCCTTGATATTTAGGAAAGTTTGATAACTGAAAGAGGGACCTGGACTCTTAACTCTTCAAACCTTCCTGATCTCTCCGGCATGCCCGATTCCCTTCCAGTATCTATGGACTTAGGTACCATTTGTCAGACATCATTCAGACCCAAGTCCATTTTTCACCTATGTTCCCCATTGCGACAGACCCAAATCATATCAAATACTTGCTTGGGTATGATTGATAATCCTTATATAAATTTCCCTTATTTTTCAGGATTAAAGGTGCAACAAATTAGTTTAATAAGTGCCACTGCTTTGTTAACTCTTTTATCAAGCATTTGCACACCTGCAGTTTTTGGTTTTGCTCTAAAATACCTTTCTGTGCTAGATTTCTATAAAATCTGAAAAAAAAAAAACTTAATATGGCCCATAACTGTTTCTTATATATAAACATGCTTGGAGAACGAATAAAAACCCAACAGCATTATTAAAAAGGTAGTGCATTAAAACCTGTACTGTATATGAGGTAAACCCTTGGCAGGTTAGCATGCTGCTGTGACCCTTATTGACATTTTGATATGAAAGCCCTTTACCCCTTTCCTCCACAAAGAAAATAAGAGACATCAGGTCACATATATATTTTACAACATTTTGGAAAATCTCGATGTATGAGGAGTACTTTGTCATTACCAGACAGGTGCCCAGTTTTGTTGTATAGCAGCTATTGGTTCATGTGTGGTCATGCTTAATGTGGATCCCACTGGTGGAATTATATTAACAGGCATTGGAAAAGGGTAGATTCAGACTGCTGTGATATGTTACCACATGCATATGAACGTGCATTATTTTGCTTTTTGCATTAAGGCAGCACGTTCATTTAGAATTTTATCAAAACAGCATACCAGAACACAAAGATGGTTCACACCTGTGCATTGTGGTGCACTAAAATGTACATGCAAAGTGACGAAAAGGGGTGTCAGTCAAAATAAACAGCACTGCAACAATCTGCACATTTCTGTGCATTATCATGCATTGCAGTAAAACACAAATATGATTAAAGCCAAAATTATTTTCTTTTGTGTGCAGTCTTATTCTGTGACAGATTAAAACGCCCAAGCTCAATTA
The DNA here is from genome assembly GCA_037952925.1 of Lithobates clamitans. Lineage (NCBI taxonomy): Eukaryota > Metazoa > Chordata > Amphibia > Anura > Ranidae > Lithobates > Lithobates clamitans. The sequence continues at coordinate 2,185,346 of JBBGZY010001057.1, read as the reverse complement.
GGTAGACATTCAGTCACTGCTGTTCTCATGTAGCAAAGATTGTATTTAATATAAAGTGATCTAAAGTAAAAGTTAGAGTAAATGAAACCATAATATGCATAAAAGCGTTTGAGGATTGTGAAAAAGCTCAAATGCACTTGCATTCAGGTGCATGCCACTTACATTTCGAATGTGTTTGCTATGCTTCTGAGTGCCTCCAAAGTTGCTTCTGCATTTCCACTGACTTGTATAAGGAACAAAATAGCTCTGACACAAACAAATGTCTGTGTAAACAAGCCCTTTGAGATGCTTCCTAGCGCATGATCCATACCTGTTCATAAGTGAGACACTGGTCTGTTAGGATCTCAAGTAAAGGGGCTGCATTGGTGTCCCGTCTCTTGAACATCTCCCGAACAATGGACAGAAGATTCCAGATACCTTCAGGTTCCCGTCCACGTAAAGGGCGCAGGAGACAAGCCCATTCTGCTGCAGCTGGTGGTTCAGTGGATGAGAGGTACATGGAGTTGACATCACTGTTGGGAGTAATAAAGTAAACATTGCTTGAAAGACCACTGAAACGTTACAAACTGTTTTAGAGGATGAGAGTTTTTCCATAACAGAAGTGTGTAATAGAAGGTTTAAATATGTAGACTGCATATAAATATACAATTTATTTTATTAAAATTGTTTGGTACTTTAATTGGCTAGTGCATCAAGTATATATTGTGTATAGTGCTGAATATTTTCAAAAATACCTAAAAACAACAGGAGAAGGTCCACAGAACTTATGAAGGGTCTTCTTGATGTTATCACTCAAAGTGGATTCATCCAGATACCAGGTGCTCTGGTCAGATGCAGAGGGTCCAGCAGTGGGGTCTAGAATAGAGAGCCAGTCAGTAGCTCACTTTAAAATGAACGTTAATACTCAGCGCACCACTCTTAATCAGCCCCATAAAATCATGCCATAGAATGTCAATGCTAGAATTCCCCCTTTGCTGGTTACTGTGCAGTAAAGTTACAAAATAATTCAAATTTCCTCATCACCTTTTTATATTACAACTTTTCTGCTGTGCCATGAGACTTAACAATGACTACTTGGCATTAATAGATGAAAGAAGAAAACAGCAACGTGAACTTAAAGTGAAACTTTAGTCTGAAAAGCAAGTCCTTGGATTGCTTCACGCTGGCCCCTTTTGCAGGTATAGCTATGTAAAGCATTAAAAATAAGTGCCTCTACTATTTAAAATTCAGTAATACACCGGCTCATCCTGCTCTGCACATGCTCAATTGCTCTCTATTTTTAGGCACTGTGCCAACTTTGTAAAGGACGATCTGCTGACAGCCTAAAGATTTACTGTTGTTCGGGGGCTCTGGGCTTCAGCAAAATTGCAGCCTTTAGCAAGAATAAGCAGGAACAATGCTGAAGGCAATTTACAGCACACACTAATGTTGGTAGCATAATTCATAATGTGGAATGTATGTTCCTTGCTAAAGAACATTATTTTTTATCAAAAGTTCCACTTTAAAATCTCCACACAGATACACAATTGTTCCATATTGCTGAGGATCACCGATACCTGGAGCTCCACACACTGTATTGATGGCAGTTGATTGAGAAGAGAGCAGTTCATCCAAAAGACGTTGAGCAGTGGGGAGGATCTGAATAACAGAAAATTCAATTAGGTAACATGTTACTATAAGCCTGTGTTAATGACTCGTTTGCTTCAAGCAGTTTTTCCATTCTGCTACTAATGTATGGGCATGCAAAACCCACTTGATGGGCGTGAAATGTGGGTCACATGCACCTGTCAATGAATTCAGAATGATCTCAGCATCTCAAACTGATGTCAATTTGATGTACAACCCCTAATGACCCAGTTCCCTAAAAAGGTTGCAGAATACTGAATGAAAAAAAAATGCATGTAATATGTACATAGGACTGTATACTCACTTGTTGTGGCAGCTCACTGATAAGATACTGGGCAAACTTTTGTAGCTGATCTCTCTGCAGCCGAGATAAGGATTCTGAAACTGGGGCTCGTAAACAGACAGCTGACGCCTGTGTGGAGTAGAACAATTACATGGATATTTCAGATTATTTATGTAACCATATAAAAACAACCTAAAAACATGACTAATCTATTGTGAGGTAAGTACCATACTATACACTTCACACACTTAAAAGCGGAAGTAAGGAATGGTGGGAACAGTCTTGATTTGCCATAAAGTGCAAGTGTGAGCATACTTGCACATTATGACCATTATCTTTGGATGTGCTTTCCTCCAACTTTGTGAGGTCCAAGCTCTCCACATCCTCTCCATCCCCACTACTGCCATGTCTTTCCTCTTCTTCCAGGTCCATTGTATTCTTCCTTATCCTATTGGGCAGGCACAGATGCTGTTATTTCAGTGCAAGCACACAGGAGTGACATGTTTACAGCACCCAGCTACTGTACATTCTCCTGTAAGATGCCGGTCTGTACACTGTACTGTGCATGTGCTGCAGTTAGTGTACAGATTTAAAAAAAAAAAAACTAGCTGGTGAGTAAATGTTTTTGTTTGAAAAGATTTAAATTCTATTCTACCAAAAAATAGTGAAATAGCTTACTGAATAAAAGCCAATGCACTTCTTGTGACGTAATTTCTGCTCTCAGATACAGGCAATCTACTGTATATGTACATTGATGTAAACTCGTTGGCTTTTATTCTTTTTATTTAATAAACGTTACTTCACTTTGGAAAGTACTCTCTTCTCTCCTTGGCATTGATCATTTTACCTTTTATGTGGTACATGCAAAGCACCCAAGCGGATCCCTGGGTGTTAGGCCCCTTTCACACGGACGGATAGAATTATGCTTTTAGCTGCGTTTTCTACCGCAGCTAAAACGCACACAATGCTTTCCTATGGCCCCATTGACACACTGCGTTTAGCTGCGTTTTGATTACATGTGGTTTTGTGCAGATAGAAGAAAAAGTATTGGATGCGTCCAGGAGTGATTTAGCGCAGCTATCCGCACATAACCGCAGGTAACCGCAGTGCACTGTGTCAGCTGCGGATAGGAGCGCCGAGCTGGCTCGCTCATCGGGAAAGGAAAAATGTTTTTTCCTTTCCCAATGAGCTACAAGCACGGGGATCAGTGTTTGGTATGAATCTTGAGCGGGAACTCCACGCTAAATTTTAAATAAAAAAACGGCATGGGTTCCCCTCCAAGAGCATACCAGGCCCTTCGGTCTGGTATGGATTTCAAGGGGCACCCCCTACGCCGAAAAAACGGCGTGGGGGTCCCCCCAAAATCCATACCAGACCCTTATCCGAGCACACAGCCCGGTCGGTCAGGAAAGGGGGTGGGGACGAGCGCCCCCCCCCTCCTGAACCGTACCAGGCCGCATGCCCTCAACATGGGGGGGTGGTGCTTTGGGGTAAGGGGGGTTCCCTGCAGGCCCCCCCCACCCCAAAGCACCTCGCTCCCATGTTGATGAGGACAAGGGCCTCTTCCCGACAACCCTGGCCATTGATTGTTGGGGTCTGCGGGTGGGGGGCTTATCGGAATCCGGAAGCCCCCTTTAATAAGGGGGCCCCCCACCCTATGTGAATGAGTAGGCATACATCGTACCCCTACCCATTCACCTGGGGAAAAAAAGTGTCAATAGAAAAAACACACTACACAGGTTTTAAAAGTAATTTATTAGGCAGCTCCGGGGGTCTTCTTCCGACTTCGGGGGTCTCTCAGGCCTCTTCTCCCTCTCTCCGGTGTCATCTCCGCGCTCTCTGGTTCTTCTCCGGTGCCTTCTTCCTTCTGCCGTGCTCCTCCGATATCTTCTGCTCTTTTGCCGCTCTTTTGCTAGCGGAGGAGCCCGATCTTCTGAGGCGTCTTCTTCCCTCTTCTCTTCCAGAGATGTTGACATGACGCTCCCTCTCGCTGTAATGCCATGAGCGAGGTCCGCAACCAATTATATAGGCATGGGGCATGGCCACCGGGTGATGTCACCCGGTGACCCCGCCCCTTATGTCGTCACAGTCCCATCATGAGTCATAAGTGGGCGGGGTCACCGGGTGACATCTCCTGGTGGCCACGCCCCATGCCTATATAATTGGTTGCAGACCTCGCTCACGGCATTACAGCGAGAGGGAGCGTCGTGTCAACATCTCTGGAAGAGAAGAGGGAAGAAGACGTCTCAGAAGACCGGGTTCCTCCTCTAGCAAAAGAGCGGAAAAAGAGCAGAAGATAGTGGAGGAGCATGGCAGAAGGAAGAAGGCACCGGAGAAGAACCAGAGAGCGCGGAGACGACACCGGAAAGAGGGAGAAGAGGCCTGAGAGACCCCCGAAGTCGGAAGAAGACCCCCGGAGCTGCCTAATAAATTACTTTTAAAACCTGTGTAGTGTGTTTTTTTGTGACACTTTTTCCCCAGGCGAATGGGTAGGGGTACCATGTACCTCATACTCTATCACATAGGGTGGGGGGCCGGGATCTGGGGGCCCCCTTATTAAAGGGGGCTCCCGGATTCCGATAAGCCCCCCGCCTGCAGATCCCGACAACCAACGGCCAGGGTTGTCGGGAAGAGGCCCTTGTCCTCATCAACATGGGGACGAGGTGCTTTGGGGTGGGGGCCCCAAAGCACCAACCTCCCCATGTTGAGGGCATGCGGCCTGGTACGGTTCGGGGGGCGCTCGCTCGTCCCCACCCCCTTTCCTGACCGACCGGGCTGCGTGCTCGGATAAGGGTCTGGTATGGATTTTGGGGGGACCCCCACGCCGTTTTTTCGGCGAAGGGAGTGCCCCTTGGAATCCATACCAGACCGAAGGGCCTGGTATGCTCTTGGAGGGAAACCCATTCCGATTTTTTTATTTAAATGTTAACGTGAAGTTCCCCCTCAAGATTCATACCAAACACAGTGCCTGGTATTGGCGGGGATCCAAGTCGGATCCCCGTTCAATATGAGTCGGTACCCTGTCGGGTTGCTATGGAAATGGCAAACCGCAGCTAAACGCAACTGCAGCTAATCGCACTGTACAAATGCAGCTGATCGCAGTGCCTGGTGTCTTGAATTTCACAGAAAAAAAAACATGCTTTTAACTGCGGCAGAATAGCCGTCCGTGTGAAAGGCGCCTTATAAACGATTTGACTCACTTGACAAAACAAGGACTCAATATTGTCCGGTGAGTGCAGGAGAAGTTTGGGGGCACCTGGAGTGCACCTGGGAGGCCCTTTTAGAACACCACCATTTCATTGGATGAATTTTGATACAAGTCACAGATTTTGCATTTTGGAATAACACAAACACTTTACTGTATTGGACTTTTAAGCACTATTGTCAACATTGGACTGTTTTTATATATTGTTTGGTTTGCACACCGAGTTTACCTGTTGGTGACGCAGCACTGTACCCTCTGTGGGGTTTTTACTATTTCAGCCTTCAGAGTGCTTCAGCACTTTGTGGCAGCAGCGAGGTCCATTTATTTAATTCCTTTGTAGCGCAGGTATGCATTTAGATTTTTCTCCATTGAATGAATTTTGAAACAAGTCACAGATTTTGCTTTTGTGAAACACTGAGCACTTTACTGTATTGGACTTCTATGCACTACTATTAATGCTGGACTGTTTTTATATATGGTTAGGTTTGCACATTTGATTCAATTGTTCGTGACGAAGTGCTGCACCCCGTGGGGATTTTACAAATTTACTTTTCAGAATGCTTCGGCACTTTGTGGCAGCAGCCTGGGTCCATTTATGTATTTACTTATTTTGTAGCGCAGGTGTGTATTTATGCTTTCATTTAAAAAAGCCCTACCTGTTGGCATTTATTTTTTCCTTCTGCTTTAAGTAGAGGGAAAATAAAAATCTCACCAGAAACCAATTTATTAAAAGGAATCCTGTATTAATTAAATAACAGTTTAAAAATATGGTAAACACAAAGGAAAATGCTCAAATTTTGAAAGGTCTGGGGTAAAAAGATGTGCTTCCTTTAATAAAACCAAAACAAAAGAAATTTAAAAAAAATGACCTGTTTACTAATCTTTTGGAACAGTTTACTTCTATAGTTGTAATATCGTAAAAAATACTGCGCTATCCCATAAGTGGAAATGATCCCCACATGTGTGTGATGAAAAGACAAATATCTCAAACCAAAAATTGAAATGTAAAATGCTGCTGCAACCTTAGATGTGAAACAACCTCCACCATACTAGCTATACAATTTAAAGGCTGCGCTGCTAGTGCAAATACATGATCATATTAACTGAAAATACCATAATTATGAATGAACACAAGTGAATTGTTTCATAACAAAAAAAAAAAAATGCACATAAATCAACGCCGTTTCGACAAATCTGTCGTCTTCCTGGGGTGAAGACGCCAGGAAGACGACAGATTTGTCGAAACGGCGTAGGGAGGAGCGGCGTGCTGACATCACCACCATACCACGCTGAACCCGGAAGAAACAGGCAGCAGCTGAAGCCGGCCGGCGCTACATGTTTTTATAAGCGATCTTTACTGCACAAATTGTAAGTGCTTTTCTTTTATAAATTAAAGTGGATTTTAACTGTATTACGCTATGGAGCATTTCTTTCCTATTTATCCATGGTCTGTGAGCGGATAAATCACGTTTGGATTGATTTCCTGGAGAGGTGGCTTCCGATCTGCGCACTGACAGAGACCCAGTGGCTGGGGGACACAGCCACATGTGTGCATGATCTCTGTGACAGGAGATCTTTGGATCTGGTAAGGGGCTTACCTTACTTGAGGTGGAGGATCTTCTCTCTATTTTAACATCACGCTCCCTACGGAGATAATCTTTATATCACTTGAAGGAAGGGTGTCTTTCTCCCTCTATCCAACCATTTTCTACACCCACAAGACCTACAGTTCATTTCAATCTATGACTAAATGGACTCTATTTAATCGTTTTTGTTTACTGAATGTTCCACTCATTTTTTTTGCATGCGATTCTTTTTTTTGCATGCGATTTATGTGCATTTTTATTTTTTTTTATTTATTTTTTTTTTTTGTTATGAAACAATTCACTTGTGTTCATTCATAATTATGGTATTTTCAGTTAATATGATCATGTATTTGCACTAGCAGCGCAGCCTTTAAATTGTATACTTCTATAGTTGGTCAACTCTATTTATTGCACAGCTACAGGTTTACTTGCTAGCAGTTCCTGCACTTATACCGATTATTTTGCTCATTCAAACATATTCTACAAGAGAAAATTGCTCACTCAACCTTGCCTATTCACATTGCAGAACTCCGATATTAGGATGCCTTTGCTAGTTACCAGTTCACAAGTTTATATTCTCTTTCAAGTTCCAAAAATTCTAGTTGGGTGCAAATATACCATATGTGTGGTTGATTCAGAGGTGACTACATAAGTGCAATCACAGAATGTAGGGATACAGGTTTTCCTTTTTTGATGGTACTATGGGGGCAAGGGTGCAAACAGTAGAACATAGTGGAAGTTGTATTCAAGCCTCCCCCTTACTGCAGGTTACGAACATTGTGAATTCGAAAGAGGCAGAGGGCAACGACGTGGGAACACCACTTGGCTCCAGCTCCACAGGTACAACTGCAAGATGTAATTCGGCAGCGGTCAAACATCACAGCTACGTTGTAGGCCCCTTTTGGAGGCAGCATTTGTGGCGGTATCACTGTGGCGCTCAAGTGAAAACCTGCAAAGAGTGGAAATAGGAAGAAATACTTACTATTGTTCAAAGTACTATATGAAAGAAAAAATAAAGCCCCACAAACGGAGATTCAACATAAACAGTCCAAATTCAACCCCAACTTGAACGGTTTTTGTTGTTATGTACAATTTATGAGATATTATCTATGCAACTGAGCTGATCCTTCTTTAGTCTTATCAGTCAAGTCACAACAGGTATAGTAACCAGGGATGAGCTCAGGCCTTTTCAGACACTTGTTCTGAAGGCCCCTGAGCTTTCTGCCAGGAAGAAGTCAATCATAGGCGGTGGAGGCATCCCCTGCCGTGCAGCCGCACATATACATGCCCCTTGCATGTGTGTGGCTGCGGGGTAGGGCATGCCTCTGTTGCGTATGACTAGCTGTCCGCTTTGACAGCTTCCTGGTGGGATAACCCTGGGAGGTTTGGACCCGTGTCCGAAAACACACGAGCTAACCCCTATTAGTGGCACGTATTTGCAAATAAGGGAGACAACTGCCCATCTGTGGCCACCCTGAGCCAAAAACAAAATGAAATAAAAAATGAAATATTTTAGCGCAATAATATTTTTACTAGTTAGTTTTTATGACCGCCATGTCGAAAAAAAAAGTTGTTTACTCACTAAGGATCGTATGAGAGAAACATTCATTGACCTAATGACATGGACATTAAACACAATTACAAAAGCCATCTGTGCAGCTAGCAACTAAAAGTTGAAAGCAGTATGGCAAAGCATACATTACTGGGTAAGGACAGAATTTTCAAGTGTGACGTGGCAAACCCGTACCTCAGGCTGTCTTGCTCATCCTTGCAGGCCCTGTGTACAGTATATCCAAAACCAAAAACAACTGGGAGTAAGAATAAACCAAAAAAGAGCATGCTGCAGGTAAAACACCCAAAACACCCTTTAATCAATAAAATGCACCTCCAGTGAAGGTACTTTATTCCCAGGTTGCCAACTTGGTCCTCATTTAATATAAGCCACTCTGAAGAATTATTTCACCCCTGGTTTGTTCAGTAAACTTTACAGCCTTTTACTACCACACAAAATCCCTTATTTCACCAGCATTTTAAAAAAGGAATAAAATAAAATGTAAAAAAAAATATTTCTGCATCTGTACTGTAAGTGAACATTTGATGGGAGTGGATTTTCCTTGTCAATATGCTCTGCCTGATCAAGTTGCTTCTTTGCAAGCACATTTTATTTATATTTTATTGATTAAAGGGTGTTTTACCTGCACTATCTGATGCACTCCGTTTTCCTTTATGCTTGTCCCTGGGAAAGGAGAATGATAAATCCCTCCACCAAAGAATGCGAACTTAGAAAGCCCATAGAGTTTTTTTTATTTATTTATTTTATTAATTAAACCAGTGAGTTTAACTAAAAAAAAAAAAAAAAATTTTTTACTTAAGTCCCCCATCCACACACTCCGTGTGACTGGGGGGATCCTCCTAAACCATCTCAAATATTCAGATAGTCACTGTCACTTTACCCATTCAAGGTGATGGCCTACCTTTACTCATCTACACTCTCTTTCCATCTCCCGGCTCATTCACATCTCTCGCTTCCTTGCTCTAACAGAGCAGATCTTCCAGGTAGGGGATAACAGGTGTTTTGCCCATGCAACAGTTTATGGGCCGAGCAGCCAAATGCCAGGCCTAAATGCTGTCACTTGGGATGGGCAGTAATATCATGCACCCAGGTAAGCTCCAAAATCATTGGACTCCAGAACTTATGAACTCCTGAAGCAGTAAGAAGTGCGAATGGGTTAGTATACCTTGACAGGGGGGAAATGTGGCCCTATGTCACTCCTCACTGAATGGGCAGGTGGCAGAGTGTGTACAGTCTAAAGAATCCTTTAAAACTGCCTCCATAGTAAAAATGAAAGTGAATGAAAGCTGCCAGTCAAGTGCCTCTATGCAATTAAAAACCATAGATAGCCATTTTAACAGTCAGCATGGATAAACATCCACTTTTTTTTTTCCTTCCATCGGACAGGATTTAGCCAAAATATAAAAACATCTAACATAAAAAATGAAATAGGGAGTTTGACAACCCTTGTGAATACAGGGCAAGGGATTCAAATATGCAGTATCTAGATCAGGGGTGTCCAACCTTTTGAGGAGTGAGGGCCACTTTAGCGCCATTGGGTAACCGGTCGCAGGCCACAATCAGCGAAACAGGCAGATGACCGGTCCATATCCACTCAGCATATGCAGAGCAGACACAGCACGCTCTACTCTATGGGCCCTGCAATCCGATCCGCCCAGACAGAAGGGGACGAATCACCTTCTGTTTTTTTAAGTGGATCGGATTGGAGAAAGACGGGTGTAAACGGACACAAGTCCATTTACATCTGCCGCTCTATAGAGGTAAATGGAGGGTCCAATTGGGTCCACCTGAAAAATCGACAGGTTGACCCGATCGGACCGATCGTGTGAAAGGGGCCTAATGCCGCGCACACGAGCGGACTTTTCAGCGGACTAGTTCCGACGGTCTTTCCGACGGACTTTCTGACTAGGTCCGACAGACTTTCCGAACCAACAGACTTGGCCACACACGATAGGACTAAGTCCGTTCGGTTTGAACGTGATGACGTAAACGGGACTAAAAAAGGAAGTTCAATAGCCAGTAGCCAATAGCTTCCCTTGCGTTGTATTTGGTCCGTCGGACCAGCACACAGACAAACAGTTTTCCCAATTTTAGTCCGTCGGACTTTGAGTCCATCGGACAGATTTGAAACGTGTTCTATTTCTAGGTCAGTCAGATTTTTATCCCGAAAAGCTATCGGACTAGCCTACACACTATCGGATTGTCCGCCGGACTAATCCGGTCGGACCTAGTCCGCTCGTGTGTACGTGGCTTAAGGCTGCTTTCTCACTGATGCACTGCGGTTTACCTGCACCTCCACTGACCTCAATCTTCACTTCCTCAGGGTTCCTGCAGGTATCGCTGGCTGCTGTTGTTCCCCAGGCGGGAATGGCTAGTGGCTGCTGCTGGCTGTCCTCCAAGCCTGGTACTGCTGGTGGGTATTGCTGGCCGGTTCCCAACCCACCATCCCCGAGCATCAGTGTGACAGAAGCCAACGCTGGAGAAAGCATGTGACTGCATTAGAGAGGAGAGCTGATGCTTCCTGTATTGCTCCTGTCACAGGCAGAGTACATTTAGTATCACTACACCTGTGACAGGAGCCGGCGCTATACAGGAAGCATCGGCCCTGCTTCCTCTAGAGCTGGCTTCGTTCTTCACACTGATGCTCGGGGGTGGCGGGTTGGTAACCCGCGATCTTGGCTTGTCGACCTGCCATCCCAAAGCAGGAGGAAGCGGGCAAAATCAGAGGGCGCCCAAGGGCCAGCGGTTGGGTACCCCTGATCTAGATGCTGAATAAAGGCATTCAAATCCATAGAATACATCCATTCTCTTCTTTCCAATTCTCGGTGAAGTAAAGTAGCACTTACCTCTCGCTAAGCTCTGAGCCCTGCAGTAAGGCACTAATAATGGCCATTTGGATTGCTTTAACAGCCATGCAAGTCAGAGCCATTAATTTGAAATGTTACAACTGAAATATTTACCAATCTGTAGCGGATCTTTTACAGCTCGCATGCGGAATAACTGCTCTCCCCTCTGGAACTCATCTGCACTTCCATTTGCCAAACAGGAGTAAAGCCTGTAGAAATGTGCAGATAAAACATTATTATATAGTAGATCTCTATATGTTATATCTTTAGCCTTTACTTTTACTCCTTATCCCACATACACCCACTTGTTATGAATTTACTGTAAGGGCACTAGGGATGTCACCAGGGAATGGAAAATGAACATCAGCTATTACTTGTTGATAAACAGATTCTAAAGAAATCTTAACAAAACCGATATATGCATCCCTGTTTAAGTGGTCCCCTGAAACGTGAAACCTCAGAATTATAGTCTGAAAGAACTGCGGTAAAGCTTGGCTATTGTGTAAAATGTTCATCCACTTTTAGTTTTAAGCAAAGAAAATTTCCCCAAAGATACCCAACATCGGCCAAACAAGTCGAAGCCTAACTTCATTAGACCCTCCTAGTACAGCTGAAGAAGACCACATCATATGATGTTGAATAGTAGTCACCTAAATTCTAACATTTCTACCTTGCAGGATGACAATCCTCTAGATTATTAAAGGGATGATATCTGCCTCCACATGGTACCACATATCTGTTATTCTAAACAGATGCAATACATTGGAATTACTGACTAGCTTAAAACTAATTTACAGGGAAAATAAAAATGCTCCTCTGCAGTGGGGCTGCCCCCACACTGTAAGAGTTAAACGGTCAGAAAAGCACTTTTTCTTACCCAAACTTCCATTCCCACAGGCTCCTCCGTGCTGCAAGAACAGCCCCTGCAGCCTCTTCTTCCCTTTGCTCCAGCAGTCAGATGCTCTCTGACATGATGTGAGGATACCAAAGAGCAGTCCTGTGCCCAAGCATAGGGGCAGCTCTATCTTCAGAGGATCAGGTAAGTAAAGCTGCTTTTCCATCCCCTAGACCAGTGGTCTCCAAACTGTGGCCCTTTGCTTGTCTTTATCTGGCCCTTGGGGTGCCATTCCTCCCACAGATACAAGGCACTATTCCTTCCACTGACACCAACAGTGGGGCATAATTCCTGCAGCTGATATCAATAATGGGGCACTATTCCTCAACAACAGGGCAGTATTTCTCCCACTGGCACTAATGAGGAGTCATTATTCCTTCCACTGACAAACAATGGGACAATATTTCTTCCAATGACACCAACCACAGGGTAATATTTCTCCCACTAACACCAATGATGGGGTACTATTCCTTCCCCTGATATCAACAATGTGGCACTATTCCACCCATCAAAACAAACAATGGGGCACTATTCCTCCCATTACTACCAACGATGGGGCACCCCCCCCCCCCAACAATAGGACACTATTCCTCCAATCAATACAAACAGTGGGAACACTAGTACTTCCCCTGATACCAACAATGTGGAACTATTGCTCCCACTAATACCAACAATGGGGCATTATTCCTGCCATCAATACCAACAATTAGGCACTATTCCTTCCCCTGATACCAACAATGGGGCAATATTCCTCACATCAATACCAACAATGGGGCATTATCCCTCACATCAGTACCAACAATGGGGCACTATTCCTAAAACCATTACTAATGATGGGGCAATATTCTTCCCACTAATACCGATGATGGGTCATTATTTACTCCCATTGATGTCAGGACATTTTCTACTTGCACTGGCCACAGTCCGGCCCCCTAAAAGTTTTAAGGACAGTAAATTGGCCCCTTGTTTAGAAAGTTTGGAGACCCTGCCCTGGACAAACAAGCATTTAACCCTTGAAGTGCATGGGTAGCCCCACTGTAAGGGAGCATTTTCACTTTTCCCGAAGTTCGGTTTTAAAGCGTTACTAAACCCAGGACCCTGCTTTCGCTATATCTGGTCTCCCACAGTACACAGAACTGCAATTATTTTAGTAAATATAAACTGCTAAATACTTTTTCTCATCAGCAGTATATAGCAGTCTTGTGACTTCTATCAGTGTCTGGTTAAAGCTCGTAGGAGGAGTTTTCATTCTCTTCTGACTGTCCTATGAGGCTGCATGACTCCTGACCCTCTGTCTGGACAGTGAGGATTTGCCCTGTGCTGATCACATGCACCCTCCCAATAGAGAAAAAAAAAAACCTCTAGCAATACACACCGAACTGAGCATGTGCCGAGTGACCCCAAAGGCTCTGTTTTATCAGTGAGTATAATAAGCATGCTTTACTGCATATACAGAGTGATTTTACTGTTGTGGGTTTAACAACACTTTATGTTTACCTGTAGCCAGCCTTTAAAGAGGCCATCCAACCCCCAGGCTATTATGATGCTTTGCACGGCACCTTGCAAAACAGACAAGAATGCAGAGTGACTGCTGCTCATAGGGCTCAGTAACTCTACAACTAGAGGGAGGCTTGATGCAGGGGGGACTCAGTCTCAATGGTCCATCCACACAAGCCCTTAACGTTTACAGTATAAAAGAAATATGTCACTACAGGTACATGCGGAAATGTGAATATATGACCACAATAGACAAAATTCTCCTCAACAACTCACCTTATGTCCTCTTCATTTTCCGGAAAGCTCCAAAATGCTATACGCAACTGCAGCTGCTCTGGTACTGGAGGATACACCTTTTCCACTACTTCGAATGGAATGTGAAATGCCACCTGTTTTGCAGACAGCTCTACCAATGGGTTCACAAGTCCATCTAAAAAGAGAATAAATATGTTTCAGCAAAATGTTTAAGTCAAACTATCAGTACAGTTCTACTCACAATATCCCACTTTAAAGTAACGTGCAAAACCAAACCTCATTCTTTATCTGCAGGAAGAAATTTTTTTGGAGCAAGAAACTGTGTGCCAGATAAATTTTCAATCAAGAAAAGGTATATTTTAGTAAGGAAACTGTGGTGCTATAAAATTTAATTCTGCAATAATCACCCCCAATGTGGGTAGCAGTGTCTGCAAAAAATAACCCCCCAGCATTGAGGTCAGTGACTACAATAATATACCTCCAAACGCTGGACTTTCATAAAGAAAGACAGCCTGGATAAGGAATACAGTGGGCGTGGCTACATAGTGCTGAATATTGGACATGTTTTAAGTGGCTATGGTTCAAGTGATTCTCAAGGCTGGAGTTTTTTTACGCATGAAGGTAAAAAAACCTTCAGTATGCAGCTTCCCCCGCAGCCCCCCAATAGTTACCTGAGCTCAATCCCAATCCAGTGATCTGCACAAGAGAGGCTGCTCTCCCGGGTCTCTGTCTCCTCACTGGCTGAGATGCAGCTGCTGTCACAGCCAGTAAGGAGGGGGCAGGCCTGTCTTATGGACACACAGAGCGTAGCTCGAGAGCCAGCATGCACAAGTGCCCCAGTAGCAAGCGGCTTGCTATGGGGGCACATGGAGAAGAGAAGCCAGAAGCGCTGGTGAGGGACCCGAGAAGAGAAGGATCCAGGCTGCTCTGTACAAAACCATTAGGCCCAGCAGATTTGTTTGCTCAGCGGGGGAGATCACCACTGATCCCCACTGAGCAGGAGGATGACAGGTCCGCGTCTGCTCTGCTATGCAGAGCAGACATGGACACAGCCTGGTCTCCTCTATGGAGTGGTCGGATGGAAATGGACCGCCTGTTCGTTTCCATCCGACCATCATCTGATCCGATGGATTGGGAACAGATCCCCATACGTCTGTTCTTGGCGCCCCGGATATGATGCTGGCGGGTGCCAGCAGACACGTCAGCTGACCTCCACTGCTCCATAGAGTGCTATAGAGGGGCCCTAAAGAGAGTAGGCAAGTATAAGATGCTGGTTATATTTAGAGAAAAAAATATATATACGCCTTTAATATAATTTTAAGTAGAGTCCAAGTCTATGCACAGTATACATTTGCCGCAATCCTTGCATTACTACGGAGACACTTAGTAACCATCAAATGTAGAAATACACTTCAGCCATAAAATTATGACCATTGACAGGTAAACCGAATAACATTGATTATGTCACGACAATGGCACCTGAAAGTGGGTGGGATATCAGGCAGCAAGTGAACATGTTGTCCCTGAAGTTGGATTTGTTGAAAGAAGAAAAAAAATGGAAACAAAAAATGGAAAAAAAATGGACAAGAGTAAGGATTTGCTTTACTTGGACAAGGGCCAAACTGTAATGACTAGACGACTGGATCAGAGCATCCCCAAAACCACAGCTCTTGTGCGATTATTCTGATGTGCAGTGGTCAGGACAGATCAAAAGTGGTCCAAGGAAGGAAAACCAGAGAACCAGCGACAAGGTATGGGCAGCTAAGGGTCATCGATGCAAGTAGGAAACGAAGGCTGGCCCATGTAGTTCGATCCAATAGAAAAGCTACTGCATCTCAAATTGGTATAAAAAATAAAACATTGCTGGTTCCAATATCAAAGGTGTCAGAACACACAGTGCATCGCAGTTTGTTGAGTATGGGGCTGTGTAAGAGCAGATCTGTCAGGGTGCCCATGCGGACCTGTGTTCAGTTAAAATTAACAATATTAATTTTGGACCTGGGAAGGTCTGTAAGTATGTAAACATATACAAAACAAACATCTGCTCATGAAATAATGAGCAAATGCACAATTATTAGAAGCAGTAGAGAAAACATGTTCTCTGCTAATCTGCAAGTCACAGTGGGTGCAGTACAGGCTGGTAAAAGCAGTGACTGAGCCGACAGGCACAGGGGTAATTAACTGATATGCCATTTTGAGTGCCAATGTGTGACCAACAAGCTCAGGGAGATACCTGGCAGAGCTGCAAGCACTGGCAGGAGAAAGCCTGAAATCGGTACAGCAGGGATTTCTGCAGATCCTGTAATGAAGAACGGGTGCATGGCCCCTGGGGTTTGCAGCACGCAGGCTCAGTTCTGGCACTAATATGGAGAATTTTGCCTTGGAGATGTCCCAAAGCTCTTCTACCAAAACTGCCCCTCCACTGTATTAATCAGCTGCTCGGGCTCTTTCCTTCAAGTGCTTACAGCTCTGCCAGTTATCTCCCTGGGCCTGTCAGTCCAGGTTACAAAAGCACAGGTCCAATGCTTGCAGCTCTCCACGGGGACATCTGTTAGCATGCCTCTCTAAACCTGTCAGCTTACTCAGAGAAGAAGCTGACAGGTTCATAGAGGCATGCTGACAGTGGAGGCATTGAGGGCCAGACAGGAACAGCCAAAGGGCCGGATGTGGCCCAGGGGCTGTAAAATGCCTTGGTCTGTATGATGTGAGGTCCATTAGAATTTGTGCCCCTGCTTCTCTTAAACAGGCAGATTCCCTGTTAGTCATTCCAGAATTTATAAGTGGATTTGACAGGTTATTGTGCAGGCCTATGAGTTGCTAAATAAAATGCCTACTTTTCTTGACAAAAAACAATCCACTAGGGCAGCTAGTGCCTCGGGCTCTTCATCATCAGGCCTCTATGTCTTAAATCTGCAACATGGTTTTCTGTCCATACTTTCTGTAAGTTGTACAAGGTTGATGTGTCCCACCTTCACAAATGCTAGATTCGAGCATAAAGGATCTACAAGCAGATTTTTATTGTCCTTGGCATCAGTTTTTTTTTTTCTTGGTAAGTAGTTCACCTGTTTGGGTGTGCCCATCCCTTAGCATGGACTGCTTTTGAAGAGTCCTAGGTTGCTTAACATAAAGTTGTGTCCCTCAATGGACGATAAAGAAAATTTGTATTTTTGACTTACTTTAAAATCCTTTTCTTGAAGAACATTAGAGGACACTGGATACATACTATACAGGTATCCTGCAGACATTGCTATCTTTCCAGTACTTTAGAAAGGGTTGAATATATTCAGATGTAAAGCAGAAAGCCCTCAGATATTGAATGTTCACTAAGCTGGAATCAGGTTTCAGGGAATGGAAATATTATAAAGCCTCTCAGAAAAGCTATTTCCTAAGGTGAAAATGTCTGATCCGGTTTTCAGAATAAGGCAACACTGTCCATTGTCTGCATAATCCAATGTTTACTGTCACTGCAGTTTATATTACTGTAGTACTCAGGCCAAGACTTAAAAATGTACTACTTTGTTATTGCTGGAATAAGGTCAATATTAACAAACGTCCACCTTTAACCACTTCCTTACAACAATATCCCAGCATATATTTAGAAAGGAAAACATCCTTTCAGAAGCAACACACACAAAAGAAAACCACCCAAAAAATGAAAACCATTTTAGAAACACAAAAGAAAAGCCTAAAGGTAACCATCAGAACTGTAATAAGAAAGACAGACATACACCACGACACAACAAGAAAAACTGCAGTAATAGGACAAGGGGCAACTATTGCCCACACCCAGCAGGCAGTGAACACAAGATTCCACTTCAGTTAATTGCTTCTCTTTATATTCATGTTCTACATTATACTGCAATGTCCTCTGTAGAAATATGCCATAAAGAAGCAGTAACTAAAAAGGTTTTTTTTTTTGTTTTGTTTTTTACACCAACTGCTATATTTATCAACAATTCACCTAGTCATTCATCCAATGAAGCTGCATGCACATTCATTCTGTGCGAATTAGGCAAAAACAAATGTTCTTTAGGCGACTTCCTCTTCTGAAGGAAGGTTCTTACTATTGACTATAGATGCACCAATAACAATATCGATGTTGCTTCCAAGCATTTGAGCGAATATCGGTACTCGCCCAAATGATTCCAATACCGAAACCAATACTTTGCAGTGGAATTTGCGTCAATTTAAAATGAATGGATGCAAATCGCACTACAAAGAATTGCATGCGATTTGAACAGGAATGTGGTGCGATTCCTGTCCAAATTGCATGCAATTTCCCCCCCACTGCTCATTTGCGTGTGTGTAGAAAAAGATTAAAGCCCCATGTAGTGGGTAGTTTAAAAAATGTTACAACTCACAGTACATATCTGGCCACATGCAAAACAATCTACATAGGTGTCCCAGTCCCACCGTTGATAGCAAATCAGTGCCGCTGGAAGAGATGTAGAGGCGGTCCGTCCCCAAGCTGACATTCCTTCTGCCCTATACCCACGGGGTCCTGGAACTTCGCTTTCAGCCCTATGAGCACCTCCAGCGGCCCTGGGTTGCTAGCATCGGCAGACCGGGACACCTATAAAGATTAATTTTGCATGTGGCCAAATATGTACTGCAAGTTCTAACATTTTTTTTAAACTGCCCACTAGATGGCGCTTTAATCCCTTTCTATATACACACACAGGAGTGGTAGGGGAAATCGCATGCGATTCGGACAGAAATAGCAGCGCATTCCTGTTCAAATCGCATGCAATTCTTTGCAGTGTAATTTGCACCAATTTTTTTTGTATTGACGCCAATCGCACCGCAAAGTATCGGTACTGGCGAGTACTTGACCAAAAAGTATTGGTACTTGTACTCTGATTTAAAAAAAAAAAACGGTATTGGTGTGACCCTACTACAGTAGACGACAAAATGTAGTAGTTCCCGAGAATTCTAGTAGGTGTTAGCAAACCAAAGTAAACCATTGGTTATTATACTAGCGTTTCCTATGCTCCTCAGCTTCATTGGTTTTTATGTGAGGTTTACTACTGCCCATAACAAAAGAACAATTTGCTAAGAAGAGAAAATAGCCCACAGAACATTTGTTTGCACTTAACTCGTACTGAACGAATGTACATGCAGATTCACTAGGCAAATGGCTATGCAAATGTTTTTAATAAATAGATCCCCAATGGTACATAAATCAGTGTCACCATTCAGAGACGCAAAGCAGCATATTTGCGGTCCTTTGACCACAAAACAGAAAAATATACCCTTTTACTTTCAAAGAAAACCACTCATAGAATATACATACATGTAGGTATGCCCTCTATGCAATATAAAAATAAGCATATAGGAATTTTATCCATTAATACCAAAGTATGTATCATCCCTAAAAGTATAAACCAAAAACCACAGAAATGGGACTTTATATACACCTCCAATAGTAAGCAGACATTGGTTAAAAATATCATCAATCTTTATTGTGTACAAAAGGTTTAGACCATGGTTGTTACATCAAAAAGATATTTAAAAAAAATCATTTAATGTGCACAAGGTCAACAGATTACAGAAGCAACCTATCTTCAATACATCCCAGTTTCATTTGAATACATGGATACATGTTTTTCTGCTGGGCTCCACGTTTAGATATAGACTCTGCATAGCAGCAATCTCTTTTCTAACAGGTTATAAGCTATCTAGAAGTGCCAGCCTGAGTTTCTTTAATCTTGGATACTCCATGCTTACCGCTTTGATCTTTCCCCCACGGGGCCACTTAGGGCTTGAATTGGAATACAGCACTACCTTATTTTATGCGGATGATGGTTTACGCATTGACCCTACTACGATGACCATATCGACATTCCAACTGCGATGTTTTGGAGATAGGTTGATGTTGTAATAGGCTGACCTTGTGCACATTGAATTAAATGTTTTTGTTTTTTTTTATCTTGGAAGTAACAACCATGGTTTTTAACCTTTGTATACAATAAAGATTCATGTCATTTTTAATTGATGTGTACTTACTATTGGAGGTGTATACAGCATAAAGTCCCATTTCTGTGGCTTTTGTTTTTGGATTATGCAAGATAAATTCAGGCATACAAAATTAAAAGAAAGACATGCTTGAAATAGATCACTCTGTGTGTGTAATGAATCTATACAATATAGGAGTTTCACTTTTTGAATTTAATTACTGAAATAAATTAACTTGTTAATGATATTCTAATTTTTTTTTAGATGTACAGTACCTGTATACTGTATGTGGGCGGTTTGCTCCCCCCCTGCACGCTAGTTTAAGTTACGCATGCAAACATGGTCTAGGCAATATTTGTGTTTGTAATCATTGTGTCAAGACCATGGTAGACTAGAGATCACATTCCCCCCTCCCCCCTCCTTTCAGCTTGCTGGTATAAACTCTCACTAATATGGAGAATGAAGAAAGAGCACTATATTCCTGATGTTCTAACTGCACAAATAACACTGACTCAATACACACTATTTACAAACACCTCTGGATGTTGGCTTAGGATACAATACTAGGATGGAAACTTATACCACGGTCACTCCTATTAGTAATTTGTAGACCCCTGTGTACATTGTATTGGTCTTTGGTATTTTGATCTCTCTTTCGGGGTCTTCAGCAAGCATTTTCTATATTTTCAGCTCTGCTTCCCTCACCATGAATTCTCATTTTTCTTGGTGTAAACTCCAGATTGTATCCTAAAAGACAAATCCAAAAGGGACAGTGAGATTACCTATACTGTTCATAGTAAATGGGAAGACACAGGACTTCAAGTGCAGTGATCTCTTCACTAGTTTCTGAGAGCTGTACAAAGTATGCGGGTCATTCAAGTGGCAGCTACTAAAGCCAACATATTTGTTTTGGATGTACAAACCCTTTAAGAGAAAAACTAAAGCAGATATATTACTCACATGCATGTTTTCAATAGCTTTAAGGAGGGTTAGACCCTCTGTCAAGTTTTTAGGGCTGCCTTTGCCCCTCACTGGGGAGATTTACTCTTCTATTTGATTGGCAATTATCCAGAAAGTGAGGGGAGAATACAAAATGGAATCCCCAGAGCCAGCAGTAAGGCCCGGTTCACACTGGTGCGACAGGCACTCCGATTTTGAGAGCACATGTCACATGACAAGTTGCGGCCCGTTAAGTGCAAAGGAACGGTTCTAATAGGAGCAACTTGAGTCACTCCGACTTAGAAAAAGGTTCCTGCGCTACTTTTGGTACGACTTCAGCAACTTGCATTGACTTCTGTTAAAGTCGTACGCAAGTCTTGCCAAAGTCCTGCTGGGATGTCGACTAATGAAGTCGCGGCAGTGTGAACCGGGCCTTAGGGAAAACCTTCCAATGGAGACACCGTTTAAGAGGAGAGGGGGATTCTAATCACTTCTGAATGATTTCCTCCCGCTGTACTGCCTCTGGGAGAGGAAGTGAATAAAAAGTTCCCCTATGGTACATAGAAGAGCTGCACGATTAAATCTGTAAAAAATTGCAAATCACGATTTAACCCCCCCCCCCTCACAATCTTAATACAGCATTTCCACGATTCAGTGCAGAGCCGTTCTTTGCTCACAGCTGACAGCTGTCAAAAAGAAACAAAAAACAAAACAAACAGGCACCCTGCCAAGTTTATCACAACATTCCTCAGTGCTGAGAGATAACTATAAACAACGTAACCTTTGGTTCTTTTAGGGCAGGTTCACACTGCTGCAATGTCAGACATCGCATGTGATTCTCACTGCACTGCTATGCAAATCACAATGAGATGTCTGTGCGATGCAAACTCAGCAATACAGATTGTACGGCTGAATTTGCATCGCATTCAGACCATCCTCGTGTACAACCCTTTTTTTTGGTCCGCACCAGAATCAGATCGCATCTGTGAACTGCCGGTTGGAGACATGCTATGCGGGAACCCATACTGGATTTGCAGGGTTCCCGCATCGCTGCAGTATGAACTGAGCCTTAGATCAAAGGAATGAACTTCGGTCTGTAAATGAGGTCAGTTTAACCACTTAAAGACTAAACCTGTTTCTGACACTTGTTACTTACAAGTTAAAATCAGTATTTTTTGCTAGAAAAAAGAAAATGAGAAAAGTAGAAAATTAGAACTTAGAACCCCCAAACAATATATATATATATTTTTTAGCAGAGACCCTAGAGAATAAAATGGTGGTTGTTGCAATATTTTATGTCACATTGTATTTGCGCAGCGGTCTTTTTAAAACGCAATTTAAAAAAAATAAATAAACTTTAATGAATTAAAAAAAATAAACAGTAAAGTTAGCCCCATTTTTTTTGTATAGTGTGAAAGATGATGTTACGTTGAGAGAATCGTGATCTTTATTCCAAGCAAAAAAATCATGATTCTCATTGTAGCCAGAATCGTACAGCTCTAGTACAATGGCAGTAAAAAAAAAAAAAAGAAAAAAAAAAAGACTAGCAGGGGTTTAAAACGCTGCCCTGCTCTACCCGAAAAAACTTAAAGATTCAGCTATATTGTATCTGCTTGCCAATTGCCTCAGATAAGACTATGGCAGCACCAATACTTGATTCAGCACTTCCTGGTAGGAGGTGCGCATGGCTGCCGAGCCCGCTGTGTTGTGATTAGTCGCAGCACAAGCCGATTAGTGGGTGCCAGCCAATGATTGACTGCCGGCACCCGCTGATCGGAGAAGATGACAGGAAAGAGCTCTGTGAATGTAAACAATACAGAGCTCTGTCTTGTCAGTGGGGATGTGCCGGTTTTTGTATCCCTGCAAAGCAAGAAACAAAAACCAGCACATCCCCAATGCACCAAGCACTGTTAGGCACACATTTAACCCCTTGATGTTAACTTTCGGTATTTTTTCTTTTATAGAGCAAAAAATAAAGAAACTCAGTAGTGATCAAATACCACCGAAAGAAAGCTCCATTTGTGGGGAAAAAAAATATGATATATTATAAATTTAACTCGGGTACAGTGTTGCATGACTGCACAATTGTCAGTTAAAGTAATGCAGAGCCAAAAACATACACTATATTTTATATATATATATATATATATATACACACACACACACACATACGCACATACATACACACACACATACATACACATTAAAAGCCTGCCAAGCATTTTCAAATTGGTAAAAAGAAAACAAAAAATTCTTTGGGGCTCATGTACAAAAAGTGTGCTATAGGAAAATGTTCTTGTTGCCTATAGCAAACCACAGAGTTTCATTTTAAATCATGAACTGCAGAAATGACAGAAGTGGACTGGACTCTATAGGCCACAACAATGTTTTCTCATAGCAAAAACCATACATAAGCCCCTGCTACACGCAGACCTATCAGCTTTGGCATTAAACCAAATTAGTACACAAGTAAGACACAACAGAAAACAAAAATGCAAATGCTTCTGGCTTTATAGAGATCTCACCATATGGTCCCCACAGCATGGAGAATAACAGCAAGTACTTGATATTCTACTGATGCAGTATAGAAGAAATGTACCAATCAGGTGACACTGCTCAGCAGATGAACATTACTTGTATCTATTAGAAATGACTCTGGCCCTTGGAGTTGTAAGAAAACGTCTGTGAACCAATATTAATAATAAAATCGTATTGAAATATGTATAGCTTTTTACATTACATAATAAACACATTATTAAAGTGTTTACAAAATCAAGGTTATTATTGCAATAACACTTGTATTTAGTGCAAACTCCCTTAGAATTCCCACTACTTCTATTCCACATTTCCATGCACGGACATCAGTTTTTTTGTACCATACTGCCTTGATACACATTTTTTTATATGTCACAATAATGAGCATTTTATTTGTTTACAGGAAGAGCTAAAAAAAAAAATATTTTTATTTCTATAACATGTATTGCAGCATGCTTTGACATGCTGTAATGCGTTGCATTGCATTTAAATGCAGTATATTCCATTTTCACCCAACATGCATCACCACAACATCACTGTGAACAGAGCCTACTGGAAACAATGTATTTTGGCTTGGTATTGTATCAAACAATGCAGCCAATGTGGTGCAAACAGGTCCACCCTGGAAATAACCTCAACTAGCTGCTGCCTGAACTTACACCAAGGTCAGGAGGTATTTTGGCATCTTCATACAGAAATAAAAAAATCAGTATGATCATATGTCTTGGATGACCTTCAGATCATACCACAGCATTTCAACAGTACTCAGATCAGACTCTGAACTGGCCATTCTAAGATATAGAATGCATTGTTTGAACCACTTTTCTTGATTTACTTCTTTATTTTATATATCACGGTCATAGGGCATGATCCAGATGTTGAGTTAAAGCTGAATTTCAGGAATTCAGCTACTTTGTAAAAACTGCAAGCATACCATGAGTATAAATCTTATGAGGCGCCAGCTGTCTAGTAGACTTATCTTTATTTTTTACATCTGACAGGTTTATTGGGCTCCAGGAAAATAACTTCCAGAGCTCTGAGGCTGCTCGCTGTAGTCTCAGTTCCTTCAAGAGCAGAGCCCCTGGAACTGCTATGCCCATCTCTCCCCTCCTTCTGTCCATTCACAGAAGCCTTTGTATTATGTGAACTCATTCACAAAATGAAAGGCTTCTGTGAATGAGCGGCAGAGGAGAGGGGCGTGAATAGCTGCTGTGTGCTTCCCTACCCTCAAAGCACATGCACCTAATCAGACAACATAGCAACAACATCATTTCTTTCAGAGGGAATCTGGTAATTAGATTTCTCTTAGACACAAATTAAAGAATATGTAAACCCAACACTTCATATTCCTGATATACCATGTTCTCTTTGTATTGCTTCCTTCATGTGTATAGCATTGTGGACTACAATTGCAAAGTACAGTAATCCGCCGGTATTTCTATATATTGCATGTCCTTCTAGTGCCCAGCGTTACTAACTGACATCATATTCGTGAGCCAAACTAAAGGGATTGTGGGGTTAGTAGTTCCTCAGAATGGCAATTGCTTTGCAAGACTATGCACCTGGACTACATATCCCAAGGATTTTCTTTATCGTACATCACGGGGCACAGAGCCACAGTAATAACTGTATGGGTTATATGGCACCTTTAGGTGGTGGACACTGGCACACTCCCCATATAAACCCTCCCCTTACTGGGAGTACCTCAGTTTTTTCACCAGTGTCTTAGGTGTTGGTCACGAGTAAAGATGTGCTGTGCTAAGCTCCGCTGGAATATTCCTTACTGGGGCAAGCCATGCAACCGGATCCATTCAAAATGTCTTTTCCAGGCTGAATTGAATGGTACCCGGGCCTCGTGTCCAAAGAAACAAGGTTTTGCCTGTAACGCTTCTCTTTTTAGAGAGCTGGACCCCGGGATCCAGTATTTGTTTTTTTTCAGCTATATTCCTGGTGGGGTGCTTTTTTTTTTTTTTTTTTTTTTTTTTTTTTTTACGGGCCCAGGGCTGTGGATCCCCCGATAAAAAAGGGGGCCCCAGTCCCTGAAGGTTTTCTAAACGGAGCCCACCATGAGAGGTGAAGATTGGGTCTGTTACCACAGAACCCTGCAGCTGGATAAGGCAAGGGAGATTCCTAAGGAGTTTTTCTAATTCTTGTGGGCTTTCTCCTCTAAAGCAAATATTGCTATGCCTATAGTCCCCACCAGGGGCTGTCAAGAGAACGTCCCTTTCCACGCGTGTCAGTCTCGCCTCTGTGTACAAGCTGCATGCTTCCTCCGGCCCAGACTCCAGGTAAAGTCGTGGGAAAGGGGGTTTTTTCCCCCTCATAGGAATGTCCCCCACCTGGATAGCTTCCTCCAGGCAGTAGGAGCATGGCATCAGACGGCGGTGTGCCGTGCCGCTCCCGCCGCTATTATGGCGGTTCCCATCGGCAGCTCTCCTCCTCTCCCAGCCTTCCCTCCATGCGGTTCGGGTAGGTTCGGAGCTCGCCCGCGCAGGAAAACACTATCTTAAAATAGATGTGGGGCGCGATGGGTGGTCTGAAAAAGCCGACGGGGCTTAGCAGCATTGGCGCGAATAACGTCCACAAGGTGGACTGCATAGCTATAAAATGCACCTTTTTCAGGTGCATACAGCTAGGAGGGACACAGAGCGGATGGATGGCATGTGAGCTTAATAGCAGAGGCAGTTGCTGGACTATTGCTCAGCAGTGGGTGCATTTTTTGGGTGGTACCTCTGCGTTGTGCTTGACACTATGACCAGAGGAGGTGGTTCAAATGACGCAAAGACCAAAAACACAAAAGGAGTCACCCTCAGATCCTAAGGACCCTCCCTCTGCAACACCATCCCATACTAAGGAGGCTGGTCAGAGTGAGTCATCAGGGGCTGCAATTGCTTCCCACACTTCAGCCCCTGTCTATATAACTGAGCAGGTTTTCTCCTCAGCTATGAGTGGCTTAGAGGAAAGATTGGTGGCTTTAATCACGCCTTCACAGAGAGGAAAAAAAACGCATTAGGTCCCCTTCTACCACCCAGGATCCCCAAACGGAGGAACTGTGGGAGGGGGAAGATGAATCCCCCTCAGGGGACCGTAAATAGGCTGATGACTCCTCTTCCCAGAAATCAAGTTGGGAAGGATCTTCTTCAGCTTCACATGGTGAGAAGTTGCTGGTGCATTCTCTTACTGAAATGGTCCGCGTCACATTTAAGCTACCCTTAACAGAGTCGGTTGAAGAGCCCACCTCCTGTTTGGGTTCACTAAAGCCCCCGCAAGCCTTGCGTGCCTTTCCAGTCCATTCATTACTAAAAAAGCTTATGTATTCTGAGTAGAATCACCCATATGAGCACTTTTTTCCTCCTAAGAAGTTTTCAACACTTTATCCTATGGAGGAAAAATTCACCAAGATGTATACCAGCAATTGACGCTACTATATCCTCTGTGAATAAAAGTTTGACTTGTCTGGTTGACAATGCGCAAATGCTTAGGGATCCAACTGATAAAAAATTTGAATTCCTGTTAAAAAAAATATTTTCTCCCTGGCAGGTTCAGTGGCGGCAATTGGGGTATGTCAATCCTTGAGAGACCACTTGAAACAGGTGCTCAAGGTGTTCCCTGAAGAGCAGGCCCAGGAATTAACTGAGCTGCCAGCAGCTTTGTGCTTTGCAATTGACGCAATCAGAGATTCTATTCTTCAAATCTCTCGCCTTACGCTTGGGTTGGTACATATGCGTAGAATCTTATGGTTAAAGGGTTGGGCAGCCGAAGCGCCATGCAAGAAACTCCTGGCTGGTTTTCCTTTTCGCGGTGAAAAGCTGTAACGTCCCTCATTTAAACGGGCTCTTTCTCTAGTGCCAGGGGCATCAAAGCCTCCAGGCAGTCACGACGGCCTCCACTGTCAGGTTCAAGGGGTAAACTTCAGGGTCAACCCCAGGGACAAAAGAATTCCTGGGGGAGGAAGCCCGCAAGACAGAGCGCTAAAGCCTCTTTATGAAAGGGTGTCCCCGTTCGTTCGAGTGGGGGGGGGGGGGGGGGAGACTTCTCCAGCTCTCAAAAGGTCTGTCAGGAAGAATTTTGGGACAGATGGGTGGTCTCCACAATAGCTCTAGGTTACAAACTAGAGTTCCGAGAGTTCCTGTCTCCTCGCTTCCTCAGGTCAAATGTCGAAAAAAGATCCAGAGAAAAAGAAGTCTATCTTTCTAGTGTTAGACCGACTTTTGTCGCAAAAGGTCATCATGGTGGTTCCTGTGGAAGAGCAGGGGTCAGGGTTTTATTCAAACCTTTTCACGGTACCAAAACCAAATGGGGATGTCAGGCCAATTGTAGATCTCAAAGATCTAAATCGATTCCTGAAGATTCGCTCTTTTCGCATGGAATCAATCCGATCAGTAGTCTGCATCCTACAAGGGGGAGAGCTTCTGGCATCAATTGACATCAAGGATGCATATCCTGCATGTACCCATTTTCCCCGCTCACCAGAATTATCTGCGTTTCGAAGTAGGAGGACTTAATTTTCAGTTTGTAGCCTTGCCTTTCGGTCTAGCTACTGCACCTTGGGTGTTTACAAAACTTTGGGCCCTTCCCCAGGCCAGGTTATGGACTGAAGGTATAATAATCGGTAGTCAGCTTGGACCAAAATGTGGTCACCACGGTCAACTACCTGGAATACCTAGGTTGGGTCATCAACCTAGAGAAATCTTCTTTAAAGCCAGTAAGAAGATTAGAGTAATTGGGTCTGGTCATAGATACAGCCCAGAAGGTGTTTTTACCCCGGGCAAAGATCAGCGCCATAAAAGGAGCTGGTCCAAGGGGTCAGGGCAAAGAAGGGTCCGTCCATTCGCCTTTGTATGAGGTTGTTGGGGAAGATGGTGGCTTCATTCGAAGCAGTTCCCTATGCTCAGTTTCATTCGAGACTGCTGCAAAACAGTATCCTATCGGCCTGGAACAAGAAGATTCAGGCACTAGATTTTCCAATGCATTTGTCGCCAAAAGTGCGCCAGAGCCTCAGTTGGTGGAGGATATCCGAGAATCTGCAGAAGGGGAAATCCTTCTTGCTGGTTACCTGGAAGGTAGTAACAACAGATGCCAGCCTTTCAGGTTGGGGAGCAGTCCAGGAAGAAGCGTCTGTCCAAGGGAAATGGTCCAGAACCCGAAAAGACCTTGCCATCAACATTCTAGAAATTCCAGCGGCGCATCTAGCCCTAAGGGCCTGGACATTCAGGTTGCAGAATTCTCCTGTCAGGATTCAATCTGACAACACCACAGCAGTGGCTTATTATCAATCACCAAGGGGGCACCAGAAGTCAGGCAGCCCAGGGAGAGGTAAACCATATCCTAACCTGGGCAGAAAAACATGTTCCGTGCATTTCGGCAATCTTCATTCCAGGGGTAGAGAACTGGCAGGCAGATTACTTAAGTCGCCAGCAGCTGTTCCCGGGTGAATGGTCCCTTCACCCCGACATCTTCCTGGCTATATGCCAGAAATGGTTGATCCCGGATGTAGATCTGTTTGTGTCCAGGTTCAAAAACAAAGTCGACAACTTTGTGTCAAGAACGAGGGATCCACTTGCATGTGGAACAGATGCCTTGGTGACCCCGTGAGATTAGTTCTCACTGATTTATGCATTCCCTCCTATTCTGCGGCTACCTCGACTTCTTCACAGGATCAAGCGAGAAAGGAAGTCGGTAGTTCTTGTGGCCCCAGCGTGGCCCAGAAGATCTTGGTATGCAGAAATAGCAAAGATGGTGGTAGGGGCCCCATGGCCCCTACCACCACGTCCAGACCTGCTATCACAGGGACCGATGTTCCATCCTACTTTACAAACCCTAAAGTTAACAGTTTGGCTATTGAAACCCACATTCTAAGGAATAGTGGGCTTTCAGGCTCAGTGATACCTACCCTGATAGGTGCAAGGAAGCCAGCTTCCAGAATCATTTATTATAGAGTATGAAAGGCATATGTTTCTTGGTGTGAATCCAGGGGTTGGCATACTAGGAAGTATGTCATAGGTAGAATTCTTGCCTATCTGCAAATGGGGCTAGAAATGAAACTGGCCTTGAGTACTATCAAGGGCCAGGTCTCGGCCTTATCCGTATTGTTTCAGCGTCCGCTTGCTTCGCATTCTTTGATCCGAGGCTTTATAAAGGGGGTAACGTGGCTTAATCCACCAGTTAGGGCACTCCTGAATCCTTGGGACTTGAATTTAGTTCTGTCTGTATTACAGAAACAGCCTTTTCAGCCGATACGACATATTCCTTTGGTCCTTTTGACAAGGAAGTTAGTTTTTCTGGTAGCTATTTCTTCTGCAAGAAGGGTATCAGAGTTGGCGGCTCTTTCTTGTAAAGAGCCATATTTAAATCGAGGATAGAGTTGTATTGCATCCTCACCCTAGCTTTCTGCCAAAGGTAGTTTCAGGTTTTCACCTAAACCAGGATATTGTTTTACCTTCATTTTTTCCAGAACCCTGTTCTAAGGAAGGAAAGTCACTACACTCTAGGGCTGGGGAAAAAAACAATTTAAATCTTGAATCGAGTTGAGATGTCAAATCGATTCAAAATTTAATTAAATTAAATTTAAAGTAAATCGATTTTTGTAGATTTTTTCTTTCAACGCGCCGGTCCTGAGCTGCGGGCAGGAGTTTTTAGGTGAGGCCGCGGCTTCGGCCTAGTCCGCGAGGCCGGACGCCGCGGACTAGGTCGAAGCCGCGGCCTCGCCTAAAAGCTCCTGCCCGCAACTCCTCAGGACCGGCGCGGTGTACAAAAAAAAAAAAAAAAAAAAAACTCGATTCGAATCGTGAAGAGTTTTTTTTTTTAGAAAATCGCCCAGCCCTACTACACTCTTTGGATGTAGTGAGAGTAGTCAAGATCTATTCAAAAGGAGTCTGCTCAGATTCAAAGAACAGATGTTTTGTTGATGTTGCCTGAAGGTCCTAGGAAAGGACAGGCAGCATCGCAATCCAATATTGCCAAATGGATTAGGCAGATAATTATTCAAGCTTATGGCTTAAAGAAGGTTCCACCTTTTCAGGACAAAGCACACTCCACCAGGGCTGTTAGTGCTTCGTGGGCAGTGCATCACCAAGCCTCCATGGCTCAAATCTGCAAGGCCGCAACCTGGTCTTCAGTCCATACATTCACCAGATTCTATCGGGTGGATGTAAGAAGGCATGAGGATATCGCCTTTGGGCGCAGTGTGCTGCAGGCAGCAGTATAGGACATCAGGTCTGATTGCACCCTACTTTTGTTTGTGTCCCCTCAGGTGGCACTGCTCTGGGACATCTCATACAGTTATTACTGTGGCTCTGTGTCCCGCTATGTACGATAAAGAAAATAGGATTTTTATAACAGCTTACCTGTAAAATCCTTTTCTTGGAGTACATCACGGGACAGGGGTCCCTCCCCTCTTTCTGGTTACATATGTATTGCTTTTCTACAAAACTGAGGTACCCCCGGTAAGGGGAGGGGTTATATGGGGAATTGAACTTCCTGTTTAAGGTGTGCCAGTGTACATCACCTAAAAGGTGCCATATAACCCATACAGTTATTACTGTCGCTCTGCGTCCTGTGGTGTACTCCAAGAAAAGGATTTTACAGGTAAGCTGTTATAAAAAAACTTTTTTTGTTACCATCAGGGAGATTGCTGGGAGGAGCTAAAAAAGAACAAGAAACCTGCCCCACGCCCTCTTCCTCCTGGGCCTGCTGCACGACAGATCTCTCCGTGTATGGAGAATGGGGTTGCGGCCTACTACGCGGGGTACATTCCAACCCGGATGAGAAGGACCTAGCACTGCTTGCTGTTCTTCAGACATCATCCAGCACCACATCAGTCACCCGACAACCCATGCTTCGAGCTTCGCATCGGGAGATCGTCACAGTGAATCCGCTGCACAAGCATTGCTCCGGGAGCTGTTGTCTAGAAGGCATTGAATCGGTCGTTGGTGAGAGGGCAATTGCCCACCTTTGCAAACCTTTCCTTATTACTTCACTGGGACACTGTGTATAGACAGCTTAGCTTGGGAATACTTTACTGCACTATCTTTGAACACTGTACATAGACATCTTTAGCTTCTTCCATTTTAGGAAATCTCACTGCATGTTGCTGCACCTTATTGGATATAATTAATGAGCTCCGACTGCCAGTGAAGACCATCAGGCCTGCAAAGGGGATACTGCTGTCATTACTACTTAAAGGGCCCTCATACTATTTCTATTAAGCCTGATCTCTCATTAGGATTAAAAGGTTAATAGACCGGCCTGGGTTTCCCCTTTAGAAGTTTGCCAGTATAAATACTTAACCTTTGCTTATCCTTTCAGGTTCAAGCAGTACGCTACTGTACATATGTGTATATAATATACTGTTATTTACTTTCTTAAATAATCTTTATTAACAATTCTTGATTTACATACACCATTTTAAAAACATCTACGCGTTCATGTGGGCGTACTCCACTACTGAGGAGGCCATAAGTCCCTCCTTCGCTCCTCCCCACCTCCATTACATCTACATAGCCCGTCCACAAGCTAAGCTTTATACGGTTTGTTGAGGTGACATGTAGTTATTTTCTCCCCTACCCACCCTCCCTTCCCTTACCCTCCACCCCCCCTACGCCAGATCCTTCCTTTTATTCCTGACACCCCATACTTATTAACCACGGGTTCCACATCTTTTCAAACTTCTTAAGATTCCCTCTTCTAATATATAGGGCTCTCTCCTTCCAAATTACATCATTTATTGTTTTAACCCACTCATCCACTGCAGGGGGAAGAGCTGTTTGCCATCTTCGCATAATAAGCTTCCGGGCCTGGTAAAGGCATCTCAAAACGGCTGTTTTAGCCGCTGTCTCCTCCCGTCTCCATGCCCTGTATCCAAGGATACAGAATCTGACGTCTGTCTCCAGAGAGATCCCCCACTTGCCCTCAATAGAGCCCACAACCCCCAGCCAGTAACGTACTAGTTTGGGGCACCTCCATACCATGTGTATCAGGTCGCCCTCCTCCCCACACCTGGGGCATGTGGCGTCAGGTCTTACACCAAAACGGAATAATTTTTTTGGGGTGTAGTATGCTCTATGTAGCAACATTAAGTGGGAGAGTCTCTGTGCAGGTGAAACTGAGACCTCCTGTCCTGCCTCCAGTATTTCCCTCCACTGTATATCTGTCAACTTCCCCACATCCTTCTCCCACCCCTCCCTGCAGCCGAGATGCTCTGATCTGACAATTACTTCCTTGCACAGCTGCGCATATATTCCAGAGATAAAACCCTTCATCTTCCCAGGTTTAATCACCCTCTGCAGTAGTGCAGCATCTGTCCAGGCTGGGGGATTTACCCTGAATTGTACCTCCAATGCCGCTCTCATTTGCAAATACCTGAAGAATGTTTGTCTTGGAATACTATATTCCTTTTGGAGGTCCTCAAACGTTTTCAATACTCTCCCTCTGTACAGCTGGGATAATCTATTTATACCCCACCTCGACCATTCCTTAAATTCCCCCATAGCCACTATCTCCTGTAGATTCCTGTTATGCCAGAGGGGAGCGTATTCTGTAAACCCAACATATCCCATTAAGGTCTTTGTTGCCTTCCAGACTTTTGTTATTAACTTAATTGTGGGGCCTCTACCAGGTAATGAGTCTGCCTCCAATGCTTCCACTATGGTTTTATGGGGTGCCTCCAGAGTTAACAAACCTCTGTCCGCACTTTCACCTCCTAGATGCTGCAACTGTGCTGCCAGAAAATAGCACCTCGGATGCGGGAGGGCTATCCCACCCTCTCTAACTGGTAACTGTAAGTTCTGAAGACTAATCCTGGCCTTCCCCCTCCTCCACAACAACTCCCTAAAAAGTGAGTCGATCTTTTGGAACCACTTTTTATTCACCCACACCGGTGAGTTGTGTAACAGATACAGCAGTTGAGGCAACCAAACCATCTTGATTAGGTTGCCCCTTCCTGCTACAGATAGGGGTAGCCGGCTCCAAATATCTATTTTACACCTAAATTTACCCAGCAGTGGATCTAAGTTATCCACAATGAACTGATTGGGATCTTTTGACATATTTATGCCCAGGTAGCGGATCGTTGAAACTACTTTTAAGTGTGGGCTTTCCGACAGGACCGGACCACTATGGTTATCTAATGGCAGTAATGCAGACTTCCTCCAGTTCACCACCAGTCCAGACACCATGCCAAACCTATCCATTATGTCCATTACCTGCCTAAGAGAGCCTCCCGTATCTCCAAGAAACAATAGGACATCGTCGGCATACAGGGCAATCCTCTCCTCTCCTATTCTTCTTACAAAACCTTCGATCTTTGAGCTAGACCTAATATGAATTGCTAATGGCTCCATAGCGAGAGCGAACAACAGGGGGGACAGGGGACATCCCTGTCTCGTCCCCCTCTCTAGGCATATTTTCCCTGAGAATTCTTTATTAACCCTGACCCTCGCACTTGGGCCCCTATACAGTATTTTTAACCACCTTCTAAAGACAGGACCCAAGCCAAACTCCTCCAGCACCCGCCAGAGATAGGGCCATTCCAAGCTGTCAAAGGCCTTGGTTATATCCAGGGATACCACTGCTCTTGAGCCCATGTTCTCCGTCGGGGTCTGAAAATTCATGTATGCCCTCCTAATGTTCATACTCGTGGTCCTATGGGAAATAAATCCCGTTTCATCCACGTGAATGAGTTTATGCACAATTTTATTAAGTCTAGCAGCCAATACCCTGGCCAGGATTTTGGCGTCTGTGCACAACAGAGAGATAGGCCTGTATGCCGACGGTTCCAATGGATCACCCCCTTCTTTATGAAGCAGGATAATGTTTGTTTCAGTCATGGAGACAGGCAGACACCCTCCCTGCAGAGCCCAATTCAATGTTTTCAACAACTCAGGTAGGAGGATCTTCCCGTAGAGCTTATAGGTCTCCACCGGGAGACCGTCCGGCCCTGGAGATTTTTGATTTGCCATTCCATTTACAGCTTGTTGTAGTTCAGCTAATGTAATTGGCGCATCTATACCCTCCCTATCCTCTTCAGTAATTTTGGGGACCTGTATATCCTTAAAAAAATTTTCCATGTCCTCCTCCCCCGCGAGCCCCTGCGACCTATACAAATTTGCATAATACCTCTCAAATGTGACTGTGATTTCTGAACTCTGAGAGGATATCTCACCATTAGGAGTCCTGATTGCCGGGATCGCCGAGGAGGAGGAGTTGGTTTTAACCAAATAGGCCAACATACGTCCCACACTTTCTCCCTCCCCAAAAGTCCGTTGCTTCTGGAAGAGTTGCTTGTTTTCACCCCTCTTCAGGACTGCTGTTCTATAGGCCTCCTGTTTCCCCTCCCACAATTTCTGCCTCTCTGGTGTAGGGCCATCTATAAATTGCTTCTCTGCCATCTCCAGTTCCCTCCTAATTCCCTCCTCCCACTCCCTTGCCCTCCTTTTGACTCCTGCCACCTCCTGGATCAAGATACCCCTAAGGAATGCCTTCAATGTGTCCCATTGTACACCTGCTGTCGTTGAGCCTTCATTAAATTTTAGAAACTCTTCTAGCTTTGTTATTGTCCTCTCTGGCTCCCCCATTAATTCCAACCAATACGGACTCAGCTTCCAAAACCCTCTAGCCTCCCTGGCCCCTATACTCACTGAGGTCACCATCAGGGAGTGATCCGAGACCCCTCTCGGATAGTATACTACATCCTTTATTATTGGCGCTGCCTCTGCATTCCCCAGGGTCATGTCAATTCTGGAGAAGGTGGAGTGGGAGGAAGAGAAGCAAGAGTATTGCCTAGCTCCAGGATTCCGGACCCTCCACATATCCAACAGGCCTGCCTCCTCCAGGAAATGACCCAACCGGCCCCCTGCTACACTGTTTACTTGGACTCTCGGTGGAAATCTGTCCATCTCTCTGTTCAACACTTCATTGAAATCCCCTAATACTATCACCGGGGTATCTTCTTTATCCAACATAAACTCCATTAAGTTATACAGCACTTCCAATTTAAAAGGTGGGGGGATATAAATGTTAGCAATGACAAACATTCTGTTTTCAATAGAACAGTATAAAAAAACATAACGACCCAAACTATCTATCCTGGTCTGCCTACAGGAGAACATCACACTTCTTGTTACCAATATACTCACCCCCCTCGAGTAGGAGGAGTACACCGAGTGGTATTGGGCCTGGAACCTTCTACTTGGAAGACATTTCATCGTGTCCTTTGTCAAATGAGTCTCCTGTAGGCAGACCAAGCCCACCCCCCTTATTTCTAGCAGTGAAAAAATGGAGGCCCTCTTATTTGAATTCCCCATCCCCCGTACATTCCAGGAGCCTATCTTGAGAATTTTAGACTGCATCGGACAGACAACAAGCAGGTATTGGCCTCAGAAAACCTACGACAGTGGACATCTTCAACTTGGTATATTGTCTTGTGCCAAAAAATAACACCTCCTTACCCCTTAAAAAAAAAAAAAAAAAAAAAGGAGAGGGAAAAAAAAAAAAAAAAAAAGGGAAAAAAAAAAAAAAAAAAAGTGTTCCCCTAATTACCCTCTGTGCTTCGTTTCTATTATTTCCCTTTCTAGTAAACTTTCTTGGTGTTCCCCTTTCCTTTTTCCCCATGTTCCTATTCGTAGTGTTTATATTTACCACACATGTGCTTAATCCTACATCCCCCCTCCCCCCCTTCCCCCTAACTACCCCCGCAGTTACTAAGTGCATTTTAATTCCAAAAATAAGTTTGCAACCCCCTTTCCTCTCCACCACCCACCCCCCCTCTCCCTCCCCCCCACCAATCCCCCCCAACCCTTCCCCCCTCTCTCCCCCACCTTACCAGGTTTGCCCCTGGGGCTTTATTCGTGACCACCTCATATATTCCCTTCACAACACTTCTTCCTAACATTCCCCCCCCTCCCTCCATCAATAATATCCACATGTGCCAGAATCTAAGTATAATATCCTCCTCCTCCCTCATTCCTACTCTACCATAGCCCATCATTCTTCCTCTCTATACCAAGTTCAATTATTCCCCACAGTCCAGGTTTCCTTATCTTCTTATCAGGCGTCCTGCCTCTCTGGGCTCCGTTCTTTGAATTTCAATCTTTGTTTGTTTTCTTCATACCAGCGTGTTGCCCCCACCGGGGAATCGAAAACGAGAACCTCCCCAGTTGCCTCAACCCGTAGCCTAGCTGGGTACAATAAGGCATACTTGACTTCAAATTTTTGAAGAGTGCGTTTGATCTCCCCGAACCCTTCCCTGCGTCTCTGCAGCTCTGGCGAGAAGTCCGCGAAGAATGAAACCTTTGCTCCGTTATAAAGGATAAGTCCCTTCTCTCTGGCTCTGCATAAGTAGAGTTAACTTGTCACAATGATTCAAAAATTTCATTAACAAGGACCTGGGGCGCCCTCCAGGGAGTGGAGCCCTGAAGGGGACCCGGTGGGCTCTCTCAATCGCAAATTGTGCGGTAAATGCATCTCTTCCGAATATTTCTATGAGCCATCCTTCCAAAAAAGCAATGGGACTATGCCCCTCACATCTCTCTGGGAGGCCTACTATTCTTATGTTATCCCTTCTCAGGCGATTTTCCATTTCATCCATTTTCTCATTAATTCTACCCAGTTGCTGCTTCATGGTTTTAACATCTTGCTGTAGGGGAAAAACATCATCCTCCACTTGGCTCATTCTTCCCTCTAAGCCCGTTATTCTGTCCACTGCCTTTTGCAACTCCTGCTTTATTAATAACAGTTCATCTTTAACCTCTTTAATTTGGCCACTTAACCCCTCCACTGATGCTTTACAGGAATTGATCGCTTGCAATACTTCCCTCAGGGTAGGTTCTACCTCAATGGCGGAGACGGTGGTTGGCAGTGGTAACTGAGCTTTTTCCCCTGCCCCTGTACCTTTATTAACATTCGGGTTTTTATGCCCTGCTCCAACTGCAGATGATGATGCCTGTCCTTGACTTTTCCTGTCCCCAGTAGCCTTGAGTTGTGGAAGTTGCCCGTTTTTGGTGGGGGTTTGTTCAGGGGTATGTGCAAACCTCTCCAGCTTTGCTGCTGCTGCTGCCGCCTGGTTCCCCTTCTCCTTTGCTGACCGTAGTGACTGGGGGCCCAGGTTCTCCATATTACCTGGCTCCTCCCCTCTCCTCCTGGACATTGCCTTTGTCACCTTTATTTCTTTTATATACCCAGGTAGTCAATACCACCAGGAGAAACAGGCTGAGGAAAAGCAAAGACCAGGGAACAGCAAAAAAGTTTTGGCTGAGCTTACACAGACAAGTACTGCCCCTTAATGCATAAGGATCTAACTGCAACCCTGCAATCAGCCGGTGTACTTATTCGGCAATCTGAGTATTTGTTGTGCTAGTCAGATGCATCACATATGCCCGTTCACTCCTCCGTTCCCCTGTTATAGTATAGGGTCACCTCAAACAGTCCTTTATTCTTTTATCCGAGCACAGTGAGCTATGGTAAAATGACAGGGTTAAACCCTCTTTCCAAGTCCCGCTCACCTGCTCCGGTCCCCACAGTCCCAGGGCCCAGCATCCAACTCCTTACCAGCCTCCACGGGGTATCCCAGACAGTTTGGCATAAAAATCACCTCTGGACTTCTGTTCCACCACCACCCGTCCGCCTCTCCTCCTCTCTCGGTGCTCCGTAGCGGCACACTGAAAGCCGCTCCACCGACTCCCAAGCGCGCAGGCGCAGTAGCTGCCGCGGCTCCAGTGAGGGCGCCTCGATGCGGCTAGTATGTTCAGGCAGCCGGCTTCTCCGTCCAGGGGCACTTCCTCGCCCGCCCGCTTCACATCGGCACGCCGAAATCCAAGTGCCCGCAGCAGCAGCCGACCAAACACTCCAGCCCTCCAGTATCAGCAGGTAACCGGCAAGGTGGAGAGACTCTCAGCACACCGCTCGCTCTGCTCCACACTCCATCCACACCCACGTCCGGTCACGCCCCCCCACACAATTCATATACTGTTATTTACATATCTACAAATTATCTTGCCTTTATGTTATTGTGAGGGGATTCCTCTACTGAGCTAGGACTGTTACTCAAAGCTTAGTAGATCTATTACCTCATCTTTGTAACAATACACTCTTTGAATTGTTCCAGTAAACGTTACTATAATATAAACACACTGAGTTGTTGTTATTACTTTAAGGGGATGCAAAGATGTCTGAACCCAGAGTTTCAGGTGGGTTGGAATGTTCACAAGGTCATGGCGGTGCAGATGAGCAGGTAAATCCAAGCAGTCTGGAAGGGGGTCATGCTACATGTGAAACCCCTGGTGTTGCTGTCAGTCCCTCTGCTTACCTATTAAAAACTGACCACACTAAGCAGGAGAACAAGCCATGGTCAATTCTCTAGCTATGCTGGGAACTCAGCCTGCTCTCCTCTAATCATCAGAGTTGTCCTGACATGCCCCTCCCCCCTGCACAAACATTAACTGGGAAGCTCAGTATGCTGTTGCTTCTTCTCCCCTAGCTCTAATGCAGCTGAGAACAAAGGAATTCTGATCACTTCTATAAAAAAAAAAAAAAGGGGGGGGGGGGGTATTTATAATCTTATTTATATCTCTACACACGTTTTACCTTTTCTTTCAAATTATAAACTGACTGGATTATTTTACAAGGTGATCGTTTACAATCACTTTAATTCATAGTGTGCCTGAACTTTTTGCAAAGTTGCTAAATTCCTGGAAATCAGCTTTAAAAGATTTGGATTTTCTTGTCTTGACATTCTGCTGAACAATGTCTCGATACAAGAGGGAATTTATCATGCCCTTAATAACTAAGCATTCAAGGCCGTGAAGCAGAGCCATGTTATTCCCTTCATTACGATTCAGAACTGAGATAGGATTGGTGCAGCTTCTTGTTTTATCCAAATATACATATGCAATATATATTTACCAAAAAGTTAATATTTTGTATGCTGCAGTGATGTAGAACATAAAGATGTTTAGTATTTTTAGCAAACCTGAGAAGGCTAGGGTGTGTTTTTTTTTCAAAGCCAAATCCCCCCCAACTGTCCCAGATTCTGTGGGACTGTTCTGGGATTTCAACACAATCCAAGCAACTTGAAGCTCCTGAAATTGCTGCCGAGTGCCCAGTGGTGCAACCACCCGACATTCACCTGGGACTGCTCCTATACACCAGTAGAAAAGAGCCACACGTGTGCAGTAGTTAGGCCAAGAAATGAGTGTGTCCCTATGTTGGTTGGAAGGTATTGGGTTCTGTTCTCTTTGTTGGTTATAATCACTGCCATCTGCTTTCGTCAGGATTACTTTAAACCTGGGAAGCTTCCCAGGTATTAACCCTTCTCGGACACTACAGCCCACAGTACCAACCACGCCACGATTTACCACCGCCTAGATAACCACACCCCATCAACCATGTTTTAACTTTTCCCTGACACCCAACCCCACTTCCCAAGTATTAACCATTCCCTGACAACTCAACATTGTCCAGGCTACAGTGACTGCAGAAGTGTGTGTGGGGATGTGGGGGGGGTTTAGAGATGCTGATACGGTGTATGGGGATTGGAGAGGGGGGCGTTAAAAAGACTACAGATATGTGCGACAGGGTAGAGTAGGGATTGCGCAGAGAGCCACAGGTGTGGTGGTGGTGGTGGGGGGGGGGGGTAAAGTGATGTCAGAGTGTGTCAGGTGTCAGAGGGTACAATAATGCAGAGGTTTTGGGGGGGGGCGTGGTGGTAGAAATATGCATTAGAAGCAATAATAGAAGAGCTTTGCAGGGAAAACACCACTGTATCACTGGGGTGCTGTTGGTACAGAGGTAGAAGTGGGGTTAGTAGTGGTGGAAGAGGAGTATGCGGATGGTGTGTGTTAAGTACTCCTGACCTCTGCACTTTGCATGCTGGTACAGCATTGGTGCAGCAGTCAGAATTCTGTCACACATCACGCAAATTACATATGAATGATTGCCATACTCTGTACACTGTGCTTTACACTACATACCCTTTGCTGTTGTATGTTACATTGTGTAATTATGGAGATTGCACAATAAATGGTATACCCCTGACTAGGGTTGCACCGATACTGGTATTGATAGTGAGCGCTTGGCACAAAGCAAATGCTCCGATACCGGATATAGTAATGCCAGTACACATGGGTTTCCCGCACTGCACCCGCATAACAATCGCACTGTGTTCATGGGATCTGCTGCAGGTGTCGATTAAAAGTTAATGACATCCCAAAAGCAAGTTGCAAAATGCAGTGCGTTTGCCTGAATCAGACTGCATAGGTATGAACAGTGTGGCAAAGAAAAAAAAAAAAAAAGTGCCTAGACCTTTTTCTTGCAGATGTGGTGTGATATGAGCCATGCAAAAATGATGGGCTAAAATCGCACTGCACAGAATCGCATGTGATTTGCACAGGAATGTGGTGCGTTTTCCTGTTTTAATCACAATGTAACAGTTTGCATAAGTGAAAAACCCAGCCTGAACAAAGTCATTTTTGTTCTTCCACCCCCCCACTGATTGCCGGCGCCATGACATTTATTTGTCTCCCACTGACCAGCAAGCAGACGCCCTGACCTGTGCACTGTGTGTTCTATTCCTGATCTTTCATTTTATAAAGCTATATTGTACAATCCATACGCCTAACTACTGCATTGTATATGCTGTGGTTCATGCCATAGTCCTAATCGCTGCACTCTGTAAGCTGTGCTGTAAATTACATACTCCTGACCTCAGTGTTTATTGTAGCAACAGTTGTCGATTGCCAACTATGGGTTGTCCCCAACTTTTTTAGTGAAGTTCTTCTTTAAAGTAGGATCAGAAAAATCTGTCTACATATATTCAGTGCAGCAAAAAGGTATGTAAAAATGACAGTTTCAATTTTCAAAAATGATGACATACTGTGCGCGTGTGGTAAACACTGCAAGTAGGCCCAGACTCTAATAAGCCATGCTTAATCTTCACCAAATGCCCACTTCTCACCCTGGTGAACCCCAGGTACCCTTGTTCCTAAAGTGTTCCTCTCTCTCAAGTTCAAAAATTAAGCAAAGTAATGATGTCATTCATGGGAAACCTTCTATGCATAACATTTTTGTTCATTAGCCTAGGTTCACACATATGCAATGCGGGAAATGCAGCGATCCCTGTGAAATTCCCGCACCGCATAACAATTGCACTGTGTTCGCGGTCTGCTTCAGGTGTCAATACAAAGTTACCGACACTCCGAACACATCACAAATGCAGGAC
The DNA here is from genome assembly GCA_037952925.1 of Lithobates clamitans. NCBI lineage: Eukaryota > Metazoa > Chordata > Amphibia > Anura > Ranidae > Lithobates > Lithobates clamitans. Next base: position 2,143,940 of record JBBGZY010001057.1, on the reverse strand, counting down.
ACCGGATCGCATGGTACAAAATGACCATGCGATCGGTTTGCGTTGCTACCCTAAAAAAAAGGTGCCTGCACTTTTTAACCACTTCAGCCCCAGAAGGTTATACCCCCTTAAATGACCAGGCCATTTTTTGCTTTAACTGACAATTGCGCAGTCGTGCGATGCTGTACCCAAACAAAATTTATGTCCTTTTTTACCCCGCAAATAGAGCTTTCTTTTGGTGGTATATGATCACCTCTGAAGGTTTATTTTTGCGCTATAAAACAAACAAAAAAAAAAAAAAAAAAAAAAACTTATTTTTTTACTTTCTGCTAATAAAATATATCCAATAAAAAAAATGAAAAAAAAAATCAAAATTTCTTTATCAATTTAGGCCAATATGTATTCTGCTATATATTTTTGTTTAAAAATCCCAATAAGAGTATACTGATTGGTTTGCGCAAAAGTTATCGCATCTACAAAACTATGGGATAGATTTTGGGACTTTATTTCTTTTTTTATATATTTTACTAGTAATGGCGGCGATCAGCGATTTTTAGCAGGACTGTGACATTGCGGCGGACGAATATGACACGAATACAGTGGTCAGTGCTAAATAAATTTACTGTCACTGTATAAATGACACTGGCAGGGAAGGGGTTAACATCAGGGGCGATCAAAGGGTTAAGTGTGCTCCTAGGGAGTGCTTTCTAACTGGGGGGGGGGGGTTAATACTAACACTGGAGGAAAACAGACATCCATGTTTCTGCTCTGAAACAAAAGATCTCCATTTTACTCTCTGGCAGAACAGAGGTCTGCATTTCTACATAGGCAGGCCGTAGTTCTGCCTCTCCTCAGAAGGATCGGTGGGTCCTGGCCGCTGGACCTGCTGATTGGCTCCTGCTGTGCACAACGGGAGCGGGTCTCTGGCGGCACGCGCCCCAGAAGAAGCGAACGTACAGGTACGTTGTTTCATGCAGCCGGGCAGCCCTGCCGCAGTATATGTGCAGTGGGCGATCCGGAAGCAGTTAAGTGCGATTGGAGCCCATTCAAAATGAATAGGCTCCAGTCTCACCACACTGAATCGCATGTGAATTGCACAGAAAAAGGGGTGCAGTTCCTGTGCAATTCACATGCCAGGAAAGTGTGAACCGGGGCTTACTTTTCTGAAAATAAATTGCCTCTGATCTTATCAAGTGAAAAACATACCTATTAGCCGTTATCTTGGGAATCATGATTACAGTGGATATAAAAAGTATATACACCCCTGTTAAATTGTCAGGTTTCTGTGATGTAAAAAAAATATGAGACAAAGATAAATAATTTCACAACTTTTTCCACCTTTAACCACTTCAGCCCCGGAAGATTTGGCTGCTCAATGACCCGGCCATTTTTTTGCAATACGGCACTGCGTCGCTTTAACTGACAATTGCGCGGTCATGAGACGCTGTACCCAATAAAATTGATGCCCTTTTTTTCCCACAAATAGAGCTTTCTTTTGGTGGTATTTGATCATCTCTGCGGTTTTTATTTTTTGCACTATAAACAAAAGTGCGACAATTTTGAGGAAAAAAAAAACAAAAAAAAAAACAAAAAAAAAACCACATTATCTTTTACTTTTTGCTATAATAAAAATATCCCACATTTTTTTTAATTAAAAAAAAAAAAATCTTCTCCTCCGTTTAGACTGATGTGTATTCTTCTACATATTTTTGGTAAATATATATATATATATATATATATATATATATATATATATATATATATATATATATATATCGCAATAAGCGTATATTGATTGGTTTGCGCAAAATTTATAGTGCCCACAAAATAGGGGATAGATTTATGGCATTTCTATTTATTTATTTTTTACTAGTAATGGCAGTTTTTATCGGGATATTGCGGCGGACAAATTGGACAGATTGGTTTTCATACTTAGATCTGTCCCTACTCCCATGAAAGAACCGGGATTTATGCGTTTACACACAAAGATCCCAGTTCTCGCTCTATCACAAGTGATCACGGGTCCCTGGTGGTCATCGCTCCCGCCGGGCACTTGCATCGGCTCCGGGCACACGCTGCGGCCAAAAGGCGAAGAGACGTAAGTTAACGTTGTTTTGCCCAGCCATGCCATTCTGCCGCAGTAAAACTGCGGCGGCTGGTCAGCAAGCAGTTAACGTGAACTGTAAACTGTACAACTCAGTTGAACAAAAAATCTTTTGGGTGGAAATAATAATAAAAAAATTAAAAAAACTAAAATAATATGGTTGCATAAGTGTGCACACCCTTAAACTAATACTTTGTTAATGCACCTTTTGATTTTATTACAGCACTTAGTCTTTTTGGGTATGAGTCTATCAGCATGGCACATCTTGATTCTTCTTTGCAAAAACACTCCAAATCTGTCAGTTTGCGAGGGCATCTCCTGTGCACAGCCCTCTTCAGATCACTCCACATTTTTCCCAATCCGATTCAGGTCTGGGCTCTTGCTGAGCCATTCCAAAATTTTAATCTTCTTCTGGAGAAGCCATTTTTTTTTGTCCATTTAGATGTATGCTTTGGGTCGTTGTCATGCTGAAAGATGAAGTTCCTCTTCATGTTCAGCTTTCTAGCAGAAGCCTGAAGGTTTTGTGCCAATATTGACTGGTATTTGGAACTGTTCATAATTCCCTCTACCTTGACTAAGGCCCCTGTTCCACCTGAAGAAAAACAGCCCCAAAGCATGATGCTGCCACCACCATGCTTCACGGTGGGTATGGTGATCTTTTGGTGATGTGCAGTGTTGTTTTTGCACCAAACATATCTTTTGGAATTATGGCCACAAAGTTTAACCTTGGTTTCATCAGACCAGAACACATTTTTCCCACATGCTTTTGGGAGACTTCAGATGCGTTTTTTGCTAAATTTAGCCAGCCTTGGATGTTTTTCTTCGTAAGAAAAGGCTTCTGTCTTGCCACTCCACCCCATAGCCCAGACATATGACAAATACGGGAGATTGTTGTCACATGTATTACACAGTCAGTACTTGCCAGATATTTCTGCAGTTCCTTAAATGTTGCTGTAGGCCTCTTGGCAGCCTCTCTGACCAGTTTTCTTCTAATCTTTTCATTACTTTTGGAGAGATGTCCAGTTCTTGGTAATGTCACCGTTGTGCCATATTTTCCCTACTTGATGATGACTGTCTTCACTGTTTTCCATGTTATATCTGCCTTGGAAATTCTTTTGTACCCTTCTCCTGACTGATAACTTTTAACAATGAGATCCCTCTGATGCTTTGGAAGCTCTCTGCAGACCATGGCTTTTTCTGTAGGATGTGACTAAGGAAATGTCAGGAAAGACCTACTAGAACAGCTGAACTTTATTTTGGCTTAATCAGAGGCACGTTACATGATGGCAGGTAGGTACTGACTCCTATTTAACATAAGTTTGAATTTGATTGCTTAATTCTGAACACAACTACATCCCCAATTATAAAAAGTGGGCACAATTATGCAATCACATTATTTGTTTATTTTTACCCCTAAAATACTTCAGTTTGTTTTTCAATTGAGTTGTACAGTTTATAGGTCACATTATAGGTGGAAAAAGTTCTAAAATGATTGATCTGTGTCTCATTTTTTACATCACAGAAGCCTGACATTTTAACAGGGATGTGTAGACTTTTTATATCCATTCCACTGTATATATATCAGAATTGTATGGTGTATTCTTGATCTCTGTAAGCTTCCCATTATTAAAAGAGACTAGTAATGGTGCAGAATTTCTCTCAGTTGTAAGCGATCTGCCTGACAATTCAAAAACCTTTATAAAAACTTGCCTTACAATCTTCAATGGTTCTGTGAAATTTGCATTGCTCAACCATATTGTATTGAAGTAGAATTATAGTAGGAAGACTACGTAACCAAAAAGTGTGTGTTTGTTTCATAGACTGGGTCAGGTCAAACATACTTGAACAGACCAAAATTTCAGACTCTTGGACAAAAATACTAGATTTCCAATCAACCTTTTTCAAGATGCCTTTATCTTAAAATTCACATACTTTCTATTTTAATAACTGCAGCAGTTTTTTCAATTACGTTAGCTTTTAGTAAACCTTTAACAGCTGCTGATATAAGGATTATGTCAGCGGCAGAACCGCCATGTAACCAAGCTGGAGCTTACTTACATTTTCACACTACACTGTCAGCTTTCGTGTGGAAGTCATCACATCATGTACTCTAATGTGCCACCCCTTGTGATAGCAACGCCAATTCTCTCAACATTTGTAAAAGCTGCAAAAAGTATACTAACCTATTAAGTGAAAAATAGCTTAAAACATAAATGTGATCAAATAAATGTAAAAAAAAAAATTGTATACAGCCCCCCCTCCTGTCCCCCTCGTATACATGAACGCAAACATGCAGCAGGTGCGCCTGCGTACAAAAACAACAAGTGTGCCACAAATTAGGCATCGCCACACAAACCGGAGTGAGAATAATTCTAGGGCCACCATTCAGCGTTAAAGCAGTATTAAACTCAAAAAAATTATATTGCAGCTTACCAATTCATAAATAGGGTGGCTGCATTAGTTATCTTTTTTAGGCTTTTAAGGGCTCTTTCACACGGATCCATGAGTAGATCTGAGAATCGTTGCTGAATGAGATAAATGTCAATTTTTGACATCCATGCCCCTTTAATTTGTGTCTGGAGGGCACGGGCGGACCCGTGCTAGCTCTATGGGTCTCTAGGACGCCATTGTCTGTTTACATCATGCTACCGTCATGTTTAGGTGCAGGAAAAAAAAAAAAAAAACAAACAAAACAGTCCTTTTCTGTTTTTTTGTTGTTTTTTTTTCAGACCTGGACAGACTTGGATGTAAGCAGGTGTAAACTGACACAGATCATCACATATCTTCCTGTCCGTAGAACTCCATGGAGCATCCGATCAGGTCTACCTGAGAAAACTGAGAGGGGGGGCCTGATCAGGAAAGCCTGTGTGAAAGGGGTCTCCGTGCCTGGCAAACACAACCCATTCAACTAAATGAGGCGACTCAGAACCACATTCAACGCATGTGGTTGTGCCAAGTGTTTAAACCGGTTAAAACAGATGAAAAAAGAGTCGTCAACACCTCACTGCCTGTTAAATGCCTTCCAAAGAGCAAACCCATGCTGAACTCTCTTCAAGGTGCAAGGCAAGTGTAAACAAGGCCTTAGAGGGTTGAGACAAACCATTTAACATTGACATGGCTGCCTACAACAGTCACCTTTTATTCATTTATGTGAAACCTTTATACCAAGACAAAAAAATAAATAAATAAAAATGTTGCTGTAACTGATTAAAAAGTGTTAGCGACAAATTGACTTTGATTTGTAGTATGTGTAAGGGGCCAAGGGCTTTCTCCAAGGATTGCCTAGTGTCTGGAAAAAAACTGTCAGAAGTGACCCATGGAGATAGCAGACAAAAGGAGAGAGCAAACAGGAGCCACCCCAAGTGCTATGGACAGAGGCAAGTACATAATATAGGAGGATATACTTTATGAATTTCATTTCAGAGGTTTACAACCACTTTAAGCCCGATCTGCGTTAGGATAATGCTCCAGAGGCTCCTGACAGGCAGTGAGGAAGTGATGGGTCGCCTCCTTACAGCCTGTTTTAACTCCATGTGTGTCGACAATTGCACCGCAACTGTATGCATTTCATGCGGTTGCGGGGTGTTTGTGGTGCTTCCCCACTGACTTGCATGTGTAGCATCGCGGCTGCAGCATAAAAACATCCCCATTTGCTGCCTAATGCCGGTTAAGGGAAGGTGGCGGTTATTGGGCATCAAAAACACAGCTCAACTGCACATTTTTGCTGCCCTCCAACCGCTAGTCTAAATGAGGCCTTACTCTATAGATATCAAAATATGATAGCACTTTTTAAGCAATAGTTCTTCTGGACCCCTTATACCTCCCTTGCACTCAGCCAAGTCTGATCAAAGACACAGCATCCTCAATCTGCTGCTTCACCCAAGTTCTCCTAGCTGGGAACTGACTGCTCTGAACCCTAAAGTGCTCAGAGCTTAGCGCTTCCAGGTTCATACTTTACAGGAGACTCTTCATCTCTCCCTGCTCGCCATCCTGGTGTGTTTTTTTTTTTTTAGTTTCCCAGGTTGCCAGGAGAAGCAGGCAAGCCTGAGCACCAAGAAGAGTGGTCATTTGAGATGGAAAGGCAGGGCACATTAAATATAACCACTGTGGGAAGATTAGCTCGTGGGAATCACCTTTTCTGAAGGTCAGCAAACGGGCACTTTCTTAAAAATCTGGCGGATGTCAGGTTTATTTACAGGAGGTTTGCAAGTAAAGTAAATCCTTGCCGACCGGCGCTAACTAAACAAACAGTCTCCTCTCTAGACAGTGCGGGGCTGATCCCCGTCACCCACAAAACATGCGGTAAAGCAAACCTTTTTAGTCCAATAGCCAGAGCTCCTCTCACTCAGGTTCCTTCCTGAGTCTCAAAACCAGAGCCCTGCTGAGCTCTCTTCCTGGTTATTTAAATTCCACCTGAGTGTGGGCTCAAGTGGACCAGAACTTCCAGACCGGAACCTAGCCTGCCACAGAGGCTGGAAAAACCCGGGCCGGATTCCGATTCAATCCCTTACAACAGAACGAATGCGAGGTGAAATGTAGCGATTATCCACTATATCACCTCGCATACTGTCACACCACCCAATTGCTTTCACGATATAGCTGGCAGCCTTCTCTTAAAAAGTAAAACTCATGGATACTATTGTGCCTGTGAGTTTTACATGCCTCTACTACAACCAACACAGTAGTTGATGGAAATAAAATGGTTAAAATATAGCACAATTTTTTCTCTGTTTATTAAAAGGTGCATTCTATTTCGCCTACCCTGATGCCATGAGCCCATGTGCTAAACCAATTGCATGAACCCATTTACTGTGTACTGTACTATTTATCAGACACCAACAGTTTATTGCAGTGGAACCAAACCAGACCTGAAGTTCATTATTATATGTATGAAAGGGCAGCCATGTTTGCTTATTACAGGTTTTGCTTGTATAGCAATTGTGTCTTACTGGAAGTCTACCAGTCAGATCTTGCTAAACAATGCATTCCCTAGGTGGTAGAGGTCTTTGGACTGATCAGGAAAACATAGCGACTCTAGAACAATTGCCTCTAGGAAAAGAATCTAAATAAAAAAACTGTTCTAGCATAACGGAAATATGGCACAAAAACCAGGCAAGGACTGAAATGTTACATGGAAACTTTCCTTAGGGTAAGCAGTAAAATAATAACCCCAAAAAATATAAGATAGTTTACTTTTACCAGCCTGATCACTTAACATCTAAATGCAACGACTCTGGAATTTTCAACCTTCAGTTCTCTGTTCTATTTATTGGATCCTCATATTTTCCACGGCTCGGATCAGAGAATATTTCCCTTCTGGGCTCCCTATGGCAAACAACCAACATCACACCTACTACTAAAATGTTAAAGAGGTGTTCCCTTGTGGCGGAGCTATGCTGGAGGAAAACAATACTCAAGAGGTCTTCATAGCTTCTAAACAAGCTTTACACAAATTCAGGGAAGATCTTTCATCTGCTAAACAATCATACTTCTGTCGTATCCACACATTTTCCAAACCCAGAGCAGCTCTTCAAACCCCTTCAATTCCCTACCCTGTCTTCTGCCGTTTCCTCCCACTTCCAGCTTGTTGTCTGAAGACTTTGCCCCATAGATTTCCCCCTTCAAAAATCTGACAACATATGAAATGCTTTCCCTGTACAACCAGTGTGTGTCAGACCAATCTCTTCCCCTGTGACATCACTCCCATTCATTGAACCAAAGACTTTCCATATTACTACCTGTATAACTGATCCTATTCCCTGCTGTCTCCTTCCTTATCACTGCTTACTCTTCATTGATGAAAGGCATCTGGGCTGATTTTGGTTTGCTCACATAAAACCAAAAATGTATTTTCATTGCAAAACATGTCTTTTGGCACAAGTCATTAATCCAATCCCATTTATAAGAAATAATAAACATTACACCGCCACCCGGCCATTCTCACACTTCATAAAAAATAACTGCTGCAAGCTTTCTATGTTTTTATCATCTTAATTTGTAGAATCCTTCTACTTTAGATCTATGGAGTTGCCCAAAGTATATATCAATCATTTATTTAAAGCTGAACTCCAGGAACAAGACATTTCCTTTAAAAATAAAAAACTTCACTCTCTCAATCAACATTAACTTTCCCTCTTTACATTGCGTAAACTGTTAGCAATTTATAAATCCTGTATAATAATCAAATGTTTTTAATCTTTATGCTGCTAGCATTAGTGAATAGAAAGGTAGATTATATGTACTTGTTTTTAAACCTTGTTTTTCCTCTCTCATTTCTTCAGTTGCTTCCTGGTTTCTGGCCAAAATGATATAATACATGCCACATTCATTTGGAGGAGGGGAGGAAGGGCTTTCTCATCTAAGCATGCCTTGGTGCCTGCATGCCTGAGCTAAGGGAAGATGGATGCTAGGACGTAAATACTACATGAAGGATTTTTTCAAAGTGATTTCTCAGCAAAATAAAGCATGGATAGATGAGTTTGCTTCAAATAATATGAATTAATTCAAAAACATGTTCAGTTTGCAGTGCTCAGATACAGTTAAAGTGGAGTTCCACCCAAAAATGGAACTTCCACTTTTTGGAATCCCCCCCCCTCCGGTGTCACATTTGGCACCTTTCAGGGGGGAGGAGGGAGCAGATACCTATCCAATACAGGTATTTGCTCCCACTTCCTGGCATAGATCACCGCGGCGCTTGCGGTGACCTACGCCACTTCCGGCGCCTACACTCTCCTCCACCGCTGTATTCTGTGAGACACAGAACACAGCAGGGACCAGAGAGGACGCGCAGCGCGACTCACACATGCGCAGTAGGGAACCAGGAAGTGAAGCCGCACGGCTTCACTTCCTTATTCCCTTACAGAGGATGGCGGCGGCAGCAGCCGAGAGCCGAAGGATGGATTGGCTTCGGCTGCCGACATCGCAGGCTCCCTGGACAGGTAAGTGTCCATATATTAAAAGCCAGCAGCTGCAGTATTTGTAGCTGCTGGCTTTTAATAATTTTTTTTCAGCGAACCTCCGCTTTAAAGTGGCTGTAACAAACATGTTATACTTACCTGCTCTGTGCAATGGTTTTGCACAGAGCAGCCCAAATTCTCTTCTTCTGGAGGCCTACTACTAATGAACAGATCTGGTTAGGACAGCCAACACTATCATGCAGCACCTGTTGCTGTTCTGTGGGGCTAGATTTGTAAAATGCTTCAGCAGGATGCCATTTAAATCTGGAGGTGTATTCAACACGTTGGAACCCCATAATATAATGTGGGGCCCCTGTCCATAAAATGCTGCACATCCCCGTGAGTTGAGATGAGGGTGTTCTTCAATGTGGACCTTAGTGAAAATTGAAACTCCTATGGAATTTGGGGCTTCTGAGGTGCCCCGCAGCAATGTTTGGTAAAATGAATTCCAAGGATGAGTACTGTACAATCTTTTGTTAGTAGGTGTGCTTTAACAACGCCCTTAATTTTACATTTTGCTTACCAGAGTCTTTAAAAAACCCTGAGCGGTTTTAAGTCAATCCTGAATGTTTAGCCATCATTAGAGGAAAAGAAAAGATGGAGGTAGAGAAGGAAGCAGCTGTCAGCGGTAAGGGTGACTGCACTGAGAGACTCATAATCTGCCCATGACCTTGCAGAGGATTTTGCTACAAACTCTCTGGGTTTAGCCTTTATTGTGACGATTCTTCAATGAATGTAGACTGACTATTGAAAGATTACCACAAATAATATTGTTTGTTAATTGACATTTAAGACAAAATGCTGGTTTTGCAAGAAACTGCAAATGTAAAAAACAGATCCTTTCCATAAATGTATATTTTCCTGTATGTACTCACAATTAAATTGTTTAAAGGACAGCTTTCAAGTCTCATTTACAGCTAAAATTGTGCCTTACCTTCCATCTCTCCAGTACTAAATCTACTCTGATTTTACTGCACACTGTAAGCTTCTCACAGTGTGCATTGGAAGTTGCAGCAAATCAGACAAAACCCATCTCATTTTATGGCTGGAGGACATCAAGCATCATCTACACCTTTTCTCCCCACCTTTATCATTCTGACCCACTCCGTCCATTTACTAGATTTTTCTTTAAATCATGGGGGCTCAGCATCACATATGAGCAAAACTGTAGCTTATGGGTTTTTTCAGGACTATACAGCGGGGGTTGGCAAGCCATCCATTGAGATCAACTGGTCGACCGTGGGAAGCCAATAGGTGGATTGTGACAACAGATCTGTCTCCCCCCAGCGCTCTCATTCACCACAGAGCGGAGAGCAGGAAGCAGCATAGTGCTGAATGGAGGGGGGGGGGGGGGCGGCGGCTGTCTCAGTGATTGGTTGCTATGAAACGTTAACTCCAGAAGCTCCATCTCCCACAAAGCACTATGCCGTCTTCTGATTTCCCGCTCTGCTGTAGCCACTCTGACAGGTAGGTAGGTAGGAAGTGCTACCTACACAGCACTGTGTGTAAGGGGGGGGGTGGGTTGATGTGAAGGGGACAGAGGAGACACTGTTGAAGGGGGGACAGAGAACACAACAGTGAGGGGGGGGGGAGGGATTGTGATGAGAAATGGTCAGAGGACACTGCTTTGGGGATGGGGAGGCAGAGGATACTGCTTTCAGGGGGCTGGAGGGGCACAGGACACTTTGTGGCGGGCACAGGACAATGCTATGGGGGGGGGGGTGATGTGAATGGGGGCCAGAGGACACTGCTTTGGGGGGGGGGGATTATACAGTGGACACTAGAGTGGGGGAGGGTGATGTAAAGGGGGCACAGGGCACTGCGTTGGGGTTACAGAACACGGTCTTTGATCTTTTTTTTTTTTTGTTGTTTTTTAAGGGCGCCTAGTACCAAAATCCCCCAGGGGATCTTTGCTTTCCTCCATGTTGTCCAGGTAGATCTCCACCTCTAAAAGGTTGCCTACCCCTGCAGCACCCTGCTGACCCCTATCACAAGCCACAATCTGCATGCATTGCAAAGAGAAGCACACAGACTTGTGTACCATTTGCATGGGAATTTTGCCATGAATCCACGGATTCCTGCTGTTGGGACTGACAGCTGTGTGCAAATAGACTGCTGTGTCCAGTCGCAATCACCATATGAGATTGCTGGCTGTGCGATCAGGCAAGAATAGCTGCATCCGCCAATAACCTGTCATTGCAGTGTACGAGCTCAGCCGCGGCTGCTATCCATACAAAGCTGTCAATCCCAGCAGCAGGAATCAATAGATTCCTGCCTCTAGGATTTGCAGCACGACAAAATGCTGATGCCACCTCTGATGCAACAGGGTCTGAAATAAGGTATGTAACCAAACGTTTTAATAAATAATTTCATATGCATATTGATGAGAAATCAAGAAAAGCAAAATGAGTATAAGCGGAATAAAATTCAACAACAAATGGTTTATAGAGAGTCATCCCTCCAGGTCCTTTGCACCCACAATGGCTGGCATTTAGGATGTTTCCCTGTGCTGTAATAACAAAAGTTTATTGCTGGACTGTTTGTTGGCAAATGTAGCATTCAGCTTTTAGTACCCATTCACACCACACTGCAGCACACGTAGTAATGTGCACACCTAGGTGAGAATGGGCCCCCTATAGCTTACCTAAGCTGTAATCATATAGATGTTAAACAGCCATTCGAAAAATAACAGGATTTCTACTTAAAATGCATTTTCATACAGTAAATTTAAAGAGGTGATCTGGTCACTGTGAAAAGTGACTCCTCGCCTCACATCTTGCCCCTCAGGAAAGTTGGCATTCTCCATACCCAGGAGCTCCCTGTCATCCATGTGGCTTCAGCCTCCAGATACTCACATCTTAATGTTGTGGTTCACTATGTTCACTGGTTGGTCGCTGCATGACTGCTAAATGCCTTAATTTTTACACCTTATCCCATGTGGAATAAACACCTTATGCCTTTACCTACCCAAGATTGAGTTTCAGTCTTTTGCCATGGCACAGTGCTTTTCCCAATTTTGGTTCTTTTTATGTCTCATTGGTATTTGAGTTTGGGATAGCAGTAGCCCTAGTTTGGCAGCCCTCATCCACTTGGGGCAGTTGTCCATACGCCTGGATTTTTGTATGTTTGACTTTCAATAAACACCCACTTACCTGTCCAGGGATAAACTCCATAGAGCACAGTTTTGCTTTCAGCCGCCTCATCAAGGAGGGAGGGAGGGGAAGAGAGAGGACAGGACTGGACGGGGGCGCTCCAGAACGACACCTCTCTACTGGGCGGCACCAAGGGCGGGCCCTGCCCCATTTTCGGCAAGAATTCTCTTTCAGCAAATTTGCGAAAAGACCATTTTCGACCGATATGTTTCGGCGGCTGAAATTTCGGTGCATCCCTACCAGCTACAGTATTCATAGCTGCTGACTTCTACTTTAACTTACTGTAACTAACTATATTAGTATCACTGGTGATGTCAGTGGCAGTTAGTCTTTTCTCCCCAGCATCAGTTAGTCTCAGACTGTAGGCCACAATATCACGGCCCCATTCGTTAGTATATAAAAAAAAATTGTAAAAAATAAAAGTTCCAGTATATAACCCATCGTTTGTAGGCGCTATAAAACTTTAACGTAAACCGATCAATGTACACCTATTAGGATTTTTTTTTTTTTTTTATCAAAAACATGTAGCAGAATACATTCTAGCCAAAATTTATGAAGAAATTAGATTTTTTTTATTTTATATGTTTAATAGCAGAAAGTAAAAGTTTTTTTTTCTTCAAAATTTTCAGTCTTTTTTCATTTAGATCGCAAAAAATAAAAACCCAGTGGTGACCAAATACCACCAAAAGAAATCTGTATGTGTGTGAAAAAAAAAATGATACAAATTTCATTTGGGTACAGCGTTGCATGACCGCCAGCTAAAGTAGCGCAGCGCTGAATAGCAAAAAATGGCCTGGTCATGAAGGGGGTAAAACATTGCAAAGGTCCGGTGGTTAAAGACTACAAGGGGTTTATGCAGGCATAAGAACAGAAGTCCAGCCACTGTCACAAAATTTCATAAAAAAGGAAAAATCCCAAGCTGTGTATTTCTATAAGGCTCAAAAGACTGTAGTTCCAAAACGGAAAAGAAACAAAGAGAAGACAAGGCAGAGCACGGAGCGCAGGAATTTCTGGGTAGTTTCAGGAGAAAGGTCACCTAAGGATAGCCTTCTCCTTCAGCTGAGTCACCACTCCAAGTGGGGTGGATCAATTTTATAGCAAGATAAGCACAGAAAGTGCACTCTTTTCTTATTTTATTTATAATTAACGTAAATAAACATCTTTCTATATTTATGTTCACAAGCGATCATAGAATTGCTTGGAGTTATGCATTTTAAAAATACTTCCCAGTCCTAAAGCTAGCTCTACCAGCTGCACAGGAACACAGAGGTAGCTGTCACTGCAATGTCTATGCCCAAAGGGGAGAAAAAGCTGAGTCGCCAATCACAAAACATAGATAGATCAATTGTACCATGGAAACAGTTGTCAAGGGGCACCTTGTTTGTCTCATTTAGCCATAACTGAGGCATATTTGCAGCTCATCTGTAGAATTAAAACAGTGTTGAACTCAAAACCAAAACTGTATGAGTGTTTTTTTAGGTTTTCCCTCTATTTTCACCTGGTGATCTGGCCAGTAACACTTCCTGTAATAGAGTGTCCCCACCCTGGATGAAGGAGCACAGGGGGCACTCTTGGACAGAAGTGTTGTCAGTTGAGGGGGTGAGTGTTAGTGTATTTAAACCTGCTATTACATCTAACAAACTGAAGCCAAACATCAGCTCACACTTTATAACCAGCTACAGCAAACTGTTTTTTTTCCCCAGGATAAAGATTTAACATTAATAAATAAAAGCGGATCATTGTAAGCACAACTGTCAATGGTGGTTTGCCTCATCCATGTAAACTGATACATCTGGAAAATAGCTTGTGCTTTTGAAAAACAGACTGTCTGGATCATCAAATTAAAATAGAAGAAAGCCTAAAAAAGGAAACGATCACAGCCATCACATCTAAGAATTGGTAAGTTGCATTGTATAAAACATTTTCTTTTGGGTTTATTACCACTTTAACCATTTCAGCCCCGGAAGGATTTACCCACTTCCTGACCAGGCCCTTTTTTGCGATATGGCACTGCGTTGCTTTAACTGACAATTGTACTTGGGGCGTTGTACCCAAATAAAATTGATGGCCTTTTTACCCACAAATAGAGCTTTCTTTTGGTAGTATTTGATCAGCTCTGCGTTGTTTATTTTTTGCACTATAAAAAAAAAAAGACCGACAATTTTGAAAAAAATTTTTTTACTTTCTGCTAAAATACATATCTAAAAAAATAAAATAAAAAAAAAAACAAAACACTGACATTGCGGCAGACAAATCTGACCCCAAGTGACACTTTTTGGTGACCGGCGACATCAATAAAGTGATCAGTGCTATAAAAATGCACTGATCCCTGTATAAATGACACTGGCAGGGAAGGGGTTAACAGTAGGGGCGATAAAGGGGTTAAATGTGTTCCCTGGGAGGTGTTTCTAACTGTGGTGGGAGTGGATTCACTGGAGGAGAAAAGAGAGATCATGTTTCAGCCTAACCGAAACACAATGTCTCACTTTTCCTACCTGACAGATCAGCGGTGTGCCTTGTTTACCTCTGCTCCATCTCTACTGTGAACGGTCGGTGAGTTGAGGCGGCCATCGCAGCCACCGAACCCGCTGATTGGCTCCCATTGTGTCCAATCACAGCGGAAGCGGCGCATGCACCCTCTAAACCGCATGCACAAAATCACGTACAGGTATGTGATTTTGCGACCCCCGGGCCGCCCTGCCGCAGTAAATGTACGTGGGGCGGTCGGGAAGCGGGTAAAGCTTGTATTGGCTAGGCTCACTTTATTGCACCTTTTGTTGTATACATTCGGCTATGTAGTTGTAAGTACTCCGCATCTGAACTTTATTAGTATTAGGTGGCATTCTCACCCTTGCTTGTATTATTTACTTTGTACAGTACTAATTGAAATGACATACTTTATGAACTGTTAAAGTTGATGTTTATTCTGTCTTTATTGGTACTTCCCTTCAATAACATGCTAAGACATATTTAAATAAAACCTTCACATACAGTATATAAAATGTAACTTATTTTAAACCCACTTACTTCATCTGTGGGTCTCTGCCTCTAAAAGCAATGCAGGCATATCATGGGTGTGGGGAGGGGGGGCAGGAGGGTGCTACACATAGCTTCCTAAAAATATCACAGCACCCTCCATCAGTATTCCACTCAAAAGCCCTCACCCCAGTAATCATGGCTGCTGTTCCAGTATGCCGTGGTCAGTTTATGGGCCTCAGTCACCAAGCACTTTCTCCTCTCTCTCCACCTTTCAGCTCAGTCTGTGTGAGAGCGCCAATAAAAACCCTAAATACCTCCTGTCACAGCGCCACTCTGCGGTCACGTGGTCTTATTCTGCTGGCCGGCTGACGTCAGAGGGAATCTCCGCTGCTCTCCTTAGAAGAGCGGAGGGGGATGATGTGACTGCAGAACAGCGGTGTGAGAAGCGGTATTTAGGATAAATTTAATTTAATTTATTTTTTAAAATTAACTACAGGAGAGGTGTATGTCAGAGCACAAACCAAGCCATGAAGTCCAAGGAATTGTCTGTAGACCTCCGAGGGTACAGAAACATTTCTGGAGCACTAAAGGTCCCAATGAGCACAGTGGCCTCCATCATCAGTAAATGGAAGAAATTTGGAACCACCAGGACTCTTCCTAGAGTTGGCCGCCCAGCCAAACTGAGCGATCGGGGGAGAAGGGCCTTAGTCAGGGAGGTGACCACAAACCCAATGGTCGCTCTAGCAGAGCTTCAGCATTTCTCTGTGGAGAGAGAAGAACCTTCCAAAAGAACAACCATCTCTGGTGCACTCCACCAATCAGGCCTGTATGGTAGAGTGGCCAGACGGGAGCCACTCCTCAGTAAAAGGCACATTTTTTAAAAAAACAACATTCCCTGGTCTGATGAAACAATAATTGATCTCTTTGGCCTGAATGGCAAGCGTTATGTCTGGAGGAAACCAGGCACCCCTCATCACCTGGCCAATACCATCCCTATAGTTAAGCATGGTGGTGGCAGCGTTATACTGTGGGGATGTTATTCAGCAGCAGGAACTGGGAGACTAGTCAGGATTGAGACATCCTTGATGAAAAACCTGTTCCAGAGCACTGTGGACCTCAGACTGGGGTAAAGGTTCATCTTCTAACAGGACAACGACCCTAAGCACACAGCCAAGAAAACAAAGGAATGGCTGCGGGACAACTCTGTGAATGTCCTTGAGTGGCCCAGCCAGAGCCCAGACTTGGACCTGAATGAACATCTCTGAAGTAATTTGAAACTAGCTGTGCACCGACGTTCCTTATCCAACCTGATGGAGCTTGAGAGGTCCTGCAAGAAAGAATGGTAGAAAGTGCCCGAAAATAAGTGTGCCAAGCTTGTAGAAACATACTCAAAAATACTTGAGGCTGTAATTGGTGCCAGAAGTGCTTCAACAAAGTATCGAGCAAAGGCTGTGAATACTTATGTACATGGGATTTTCTTTCGTTTTTTATTTTTTAAATATTTGCAAAGATTTCAAAAAACCTTCTTTCACGTTGTCATTATGGGATATTGTTTGTAGAATTTTGAGGAAAATAATTAATTTATTCCATTTTGGAATAAGGCCCCTTCCACACAGGGCGGATCTCTTTAGCAGAGTCCGCCAGCTCAGCAGGAGATCGCTCCGTTGATCTCTGCTGAGCTGGCGGATGATAGGTCTGTCCCGTCTCTGCTCACTGAACGGGAGGGACCTGTCAGAGCCCCGCTGATTCCTATGGGGAGATCAGACGAAAAAAAACAGCACGTCCGTTTTCATCAGATCTCATCCGATCTGCCAGACGGATGGAGGAACGCATCAACATAGGTCTGATTTTAGCAGATCGGATGGCAGGCGGGTGTCAGCGGACACATCTCCGCTGACATCCACCTGCCCATAGGAGTCAATGGATGGCCTGCTCGGATCTGCCTGAAAAACGGACAGGGGCCTTAGGATGTAACATAACAAAATGTGAAAAAAGTAAAGCGTGGTGAAAACTTTCCGGATGCACTGTAGATGCAATATCGTCTATGGAATAATGCACACAGCACAGTAAAGATCAGTAATATAGCAATGAGTACAGAGCAGTAAAACCAAAATAGAAAAGGTTACATTTGAGTGCAGTAATTTACACGTCTATAAGCATGTTTACACAAGTATAAATGAGTATATTACAACACTGGCAATGAAGGACAATTTTACTCGTCTATACGCTTACACACCTTTTTTCGCGCCTATACTCAACATTACTCAGGTCTTTACACACAGTGGTTTTATTCACGGCCTGTCAACAAGTTCCTAAGTAAACATCAGTAAATTATGACGCCTGTGTGTTTGGGCCCTTAGAATCCTTTATCAGGCAAGAATGGGACAACATTCCTCTCCCAAAACTCTAGCAACTGCTTTCCTCAGTTCCCAGGCATTTACAGAGCGTTGATAAAAGAAGAGGGGATGCTACATGGTGGTAAATATTTATTTTATTTTTATTTATTTCAGGTACTTATATAGCGCCGTCAATTTACGCAGCGCTTTACATATATATAAATAAAATATGGCCAACTGTCCCAACTTTTTTTAAAAGTGTTGCTGACATCAATTTCAAAACTACCCTTTTTTCTTAAAATGTTTAAACATTTGATATATATGTGGGTTTATGAGATTTGCAAATCATTGCATTCTGTTTTTTTGTAAATTTGTTTTTTTTTTTATTTAAAAAACTGATTTTTTTGATTTTTAACATTTTTAATAAAATGCTTTTGGAGTAAAAATCTATCTAAAGATAGTTTTCTATTTAAGGAGGAAGTAAACCCTTATGGGTTTTACTTCCTCTTTTTTCCCCTGCTTTCCCCTGCAAAGTAAAAGCATAATGGGCTAGTATGCATCGCTTTAAGATACATTAAAAGGATACATCAAAAAAGGAGAAGTCCAGCCTGAGCTTTTTTAGGCTGGGCTTCTCCTAAGGGTCACAGGAGTGCAATTCGTTTTGCACTCCTGTGACCCGTTTTCAGCGGAGAGCGGTCTGAAGTCGGCTCTCCGCTGACGTCACTGCTATCAGTTGAGGCACCGTGACATCCTGATTTCCAAGTCTGGATCTGCCAGCTGCTGAGACAGCCTCTTCCCGGCCCTCCACAGCTCAGCCCTCCAATGAGCGTGGAGAAGCAGAGAGGAGAGACGCTGACTGACAGCCAGCAACTTTCCTCTCCGGTATCTGAGAACCAAGCCATCGTCGATGTTCGTTGGCTCGGTAAGTACGAATCAAAAAAAAAAAAAAAAAAAAAACCATACCGTATATACTCGAGTATAAGTCGAATTTTTCAGCACATTTTTTTGTGCTGAAAGTGCCCCCCTCGACTTATACTCGAGTCAAGCACTTTTCTGCAGCAAAAAATGTCATTTTCTGAACCGATATTTGGGGCCCCGTATCTCAGGGCCACTTAGTGCTAGGAACCCCAAATTTGGTGTGCAAACCCAGTGGAACTGGTGCCAACACATATCCAAAGCTGAAGTTCCTAGCACTAAGTGGCCCCGAGATACAGGGCCCCAAAATCGGTTCGGAAAATGTCATTCTCTGCTGCAGAAAAGTGCTTGACATTTTCAGAACCGACTTTGGGGCCCCATATCTCAGGGCCACTTGGTGCTAGGAACCCCAAATTTGGTGTGCAAACCCAGTGGAACTGGTACCATAACATATCCAAAGCTGGAGTTCTTAGCACCAAGTGGCCCTAAGATACGGGGCCCCAAAACCGGTTCGGAAAATGTCATTCTCTGCTGCAAAAAAGTGCTTGACATTTTCTGAACTGATTTTTGGGGCCCTGTATCTCGGGGCCACTTGGTGCTAGAAACCCCAGCTTTGGAAATTTTATGGTGCTAGTTCCACTGGGTTTGCACACCAAATTTGGGGTTCTTAGCACTAAGTGGCCCTGAGATACGGGGCCCCAAAGTCGGTCAACTGTGTCCATCTGCAGCAATGTCATTTTGGGACCCTTTGGGTTCAGAGACCCCAAATTTTGGCTGCAGCTAGGGGGCATCTAGGAACCCTTAACTACCGAGTTTTAAGTTCAGGGGACCTATGGCTGCAAATGGGAACAGTGATGCTGCAAATGGGCATTGTTGACCCTCTTTTCCACTTACAGTAGCTGTGCATTTCTCACCCTCGTCTTATACTCGGGTCAATAAGTTTTTCCCATTTTTTTGTGGTAAATTAGGGCCTCGACTTATACTCGGAACGACTTATACTCGAGTATATACGGTACTTCTCTTTTAAAAATTATGCAAGCTGAGATAATATGCACTAAATAATGCATTCACACAATTTCATGGTAACCACGAGATAAAACAAGGTTCAGGATTATTCCTTTATAACATTGCTTTGCAAATCTATGTACACCATTATTCTAAATAGGAAACCTTGACTTTGTTTGCAAATATTAAAGATTCTTACTACCAACAAAAAAAAATCCTTACATTTAAAGAGCACCTGTCATTTCAGATCCATCATGGCAGCGCCTGTTAGCGGGCATCCACTCACCTGCTGCCGCCACGTCCCTCACCTTGTTGTGTCACTGACGCATCACTTGCGGTTCCATTAAAGTGAATGGGACTGTCGGTGAGTCAACAGCGGGTCAGAGGAGGAGCCACTGCAGGACTGAGATGACAGTTGCTCTTTAAAAATGATTTAAAATGGAGTTGATTTAAATCATAGCCTTTTTACCAGTGATTTAAATCAAATCCACCCTGCAGCTAACACTTTATAAGCAGTTACAGCAAACAGGTATTTCCGTTTGGGATAAAAGTTTTACATAACTAAAAAGCTGATCACTTTAAGCACCCCTGTCAGTGTCAAGTGGTTTGTCTCTGTAATTGATACAACTGCAGGACAGCTTGTTCTGTTAAAAACAGACTTACTGGCTGGATTACCAGGTTATATAGTTGGTGAAGTCGAAAAAAATCCATCAAGTCCAACCTATGTGTGTGAATATATGTCAGTATTACATTATATACCCCTGTATGTTACGGTCGTTCAGGTGCTTCTCTAACAGTTTCTTGAAACTATCGCTGCCCCCGCTGAGACCACCGCCTGTGAAAGGGAATTCCACATTCTTGCCTCTCTTATAGTAAAGAACCCTCTACGTAGTTTAAGGTTAAACCTCTTTTCTTCTAATTTTAATGAGTAGCCACGAGTCTTGTTACACTCCCTTCTGTGAAAAAGTTTTATCCCTATTGTGGGGTCACCAGTATGGTATTTGTATATTGAAATCATATCCCCTCTCAAGCGTCTCTTCTCCAAAGAGAATAAGTTCAGAGCTCGCAACCTTTCCTCATAACTAAGATCCTCCAGATCCTTTATTAGCTTTATTGCCCTTCTTTGTACTCGCTCCAATTCCAGTACATCCTTCCTGAGGACTGGTGCCCAGAGCTGGACAGCATACTCCAGGTGTGGCCGGACCAGAGTCTTGTAGAGTGGGACTCACCCTATGGTCCATGCCAATGGACCTTACATTGTACAGTAAATGTTTATGGGGAACGGTGTCAAATGCTTTTGCAAAATCCACATACGCCACGTCTACGGGCCTTCCTTTATCTAGATGGTAACCCACCTCCTCGTAGAAGGTTAATAGATTGGTTTGGCAAGAACGATTCTTCATAAATCTATGCCGATTACTGCTAATGATACCGTTCTCATTACTAAAATCTTGTATATAGTCCCTTATCATCCCCTCCAAGAATTTACATACTATTGATGTTAGGCTAACTGGTCTGTAATTCCCAGGGATGTATTTTGGGCCCTTTTTAAATATTGGTGCTATATTGGCTTTTCTCCAATCAGCTGGTACCATTCCAGTCAGTAGACTGTCAGTAAAAATTAGGAACAACGGTCTGGCAATTACTTGACTGAGTTCCCTAAGTACCCCCGGGTGCAAGCCATCTGGTCCCGGTGATTTAATAATGTTAACTTTCCCAAGTCTAATTTTAATCCTGTCCTCTGTTAACCGTGGAGGTTCTTCCTGTGATGTGTCACGAGGATAAACACTGCAGTTTTGGTTACTGAAGCCCCTCGATTCCCTCGTGAAGACTGAGGAAAAGAATAAATTCAATACCTTCACCATCTCCCCATCCTTTGTAACCAGATGTCCTTCCTCATTCTTTATGGGGTCAATATGGTCTGTCCTCCCTTTTTTACTGTTTACATACATAAATAATTTCTTGGGATTTTATAGCAAACCCATCTCTTCTCCGTGCTCTTTGTTCCTAAGATTTTATCCCGATTTATGCCTTCTAGCAAGGTTCGTAGTTTAGGGAAGTTGGCTCTTTTGAAATTCAGTGTCTTTGTATTCCCTTTATGTTTCCTATTTGTGTGATTTATACTGAAGCCAATTGACCTGTGATTGATGTTACCTAAATTGCCCCGTATTTCCATATCCGTGATCAGGTCTGTATTGTTGGTAATCAGTAGACCTAGTAACGCTTTATTTCTAGTTGGTGCGTCTACCATCTGACCCAAAAAATTGTCCTGCAAGACATTTAGGAACTGGCGAACCTTAGATGAATGCGTGGTTCCCTCCGCCCAGTCCATGTCTGGATAATTAAAATCCCCCATTATGATAACACTTCCCATCCTTGCTGCTAATCCAAATTGTGATAGGAGATGTCTCCCCTTCCTCCCTCAGGTTAGGGGGCCTATAGCATACTCCCAGTATTATTTTCCCCTTAGCTTCATTCTTTTGGAGCTCTACCCATAAGGATTCCACCTCCTCCCTAGCTCCCTTAGTGATGTCATCTCTCACATTCACTTGTACATTATTCTTGATATATAGGCATACCCCTCCCCCTTTTTACCCTCTCTATCCTTGCGATAAAGGGTACACCCTTGAATGGTTGCCAGCCAATCATGAGAGTGTTAAACCAGGTCTCTGAATTTCCCACAAAATCCAAATCCTCCTTGTACAACAGTATCTCTAGTTCACCCATCTTGTCCGCCAGGCTCCTGGCGTTGGTGAACATGCCACGTAGTTTAGACCAGTCACATATTATCCTCTTATTGGGTGTTTGGAGATTGCAACTAGGACTTGCTACTATACTTTCCTTGGGTTTATGTGCTTTGGTCAACCTACCACTAATGTCCCCAATACTACCCTCTGGAATATGTTCCGTGCTATCTCTACCTCTGGGCCCCCCCCCGTCGCCTAGTTTAAAAACTCCTCTAACTATAGTACTGGTTATTGACTGAGAAGTCGGCCCAGTCCTCCAGGAACCCAAACCCCTCCTTACTACACCAGCTCTTCAGCCACTTGTTTACTTCCCTCTGCCTTTCTGGTGTGGCTCGATGTACCGGTAGTATTCCTGAGAATAAGGAAGGTCCTTTTCCTCAGTTTAGCTCCCAAGTCCCTAAAATCATTCTTTAGGACACTCCATCTGACTTTGTCATTGGTGCCAACGTGCACCATGACAGCTGGGTCTTTCCCAGCCCCTCCCAGTAATCTGTCCACCAGATCCATGATGTGCCGAACCAGAGCGCCCAGTAGACAACATACAGTTCGGCGCTTCAGGTCTTTGTTACAGATTGGGTACTCCATTCTTAGAAGGACAAAGAGGCCAAAGAATTCAAAGAATTGAACTGAGGTGATAACAGAAGAAAGAAAGCCTAAACATGAAAACTAATTCACATCTATGAATTAGTAAACTGCAATATAATGAATATTTGCTTTGTGGTTTAATATTGCTTTAAAGCAAAGCTCACACAAAAAATAATAGTAATAATAATAATAATAATATTATTAACAGAAGCTAATATTGCACTAAGAAAAATTATTTTCCTGCTTTAGAATTGTAAAGACCCATACACACATATCCACACTACTGCAACACATGGAAGGGCACCATTCACACTTCAGTGCTTCAAAAGCACCATATGCACAACACAATACTATGCCCTGTGGTGTGCTGCATAAAATGAATGGTGTATGTCCAATTTTCAGTCTGTTCTGGTGCATCAACAGCCCATTCAAATAGACTGCCTTAAAACCACACGCGTGAACAGTAAAAATCTGAATGGATCCTTAAAGTAAAACAAACTTTGATAAAAATTTATATAGAATATAATAGAGAAAATACAATAGAGAAAGAGCGCACTGAATATGTAAAGCTGGTCAAAAAAATAAAAAAGGTGGTCATTGCTTATAGTGATATTGTGCAAGCAGACACCCCATCCCCATTTAGTAGCCAATTTGGGAAAGGACATAAGAACGGTGTCAATGTCCTCAGAACAGAGAGAGGTAGGACTCTGCAATACAGTTTGCATATTAAAGAATTCACCTGGAGGGCAATTTCTTTCCAGCAAAATGGATTTACAACTTAGGCCCCTTGCACACAACTGCCCTAAGCCCCTACAACAAATTCCAGCATACTTCTACCAGCCGGGAAGCCCTGGTGCTGCGTAAAGCCTCCCACTGAAATGAATGGCTGTGAGCGGCTATACTCAGGTATAAGAGGAAACACTCATATAGAGTATGGACATGTTCCAAGAGAAAAAAAATGTTTCTATTACTAGAATACACCCGTACGCTATATGAGTGTTTACATGAGTACCGCCATATACAGTCACACAGCCATTCATGTCTGTCAGCCCCTATACAAGCACCTGGGTTCCCTGGGTGGGGGAAATATGCTGGAACTTACTCGGCATAGGGTCCCCAAGTATAACAGCCCCTCAAGTGACGGTCACTTTAAGGCCAGCCATAGATTATGCAATTTGCCATCCTGCAACCACAGGTTCATCAATTCCACCATCAACACAGTCAGCGCCTCCCACGGAGACATTTTATTCTCCTGGCGGGGGGCACAGGGAGTCATCCCTGCTTGGAAAACACAATGGTGATTGCTAGCAGCCACTGGTAATAACTGCATGCTGGAAATCAGACATACTGGTTTGTACCCAAGTTGATTGATGGATCGACTTGGGTACAATCAGCCTGTCCATAGATGGATCGAATCTCAGCAGTTCCCTGCTTAACCGGCTGAGATTCAGATCATCCATGGTCGGTTTTACAATCAAAGGGTGCTGATGGGTGTAAAGTGCAAATAACAGATGCTTTCAGCACCTCCCACCCCCCTACTGAATGCAATACCATTCTACTCAGGCAACTTGCTGCCCTCCATATAATCACACTGTTCCATCCATGTAACTACAATGGGCTCCCTCCCTGGCTAAAAGTAGTGGGCGATAGGTGGAAGGCAAGTTTTGACACTATCAGGATGAGCCGAACCTTTGTCCCATCAACATGTAGAGGCAAAGTGGTTCCATATTATACATTTGTCTTTTGCAGACTATATACTTTTTGCAAGCGTTTATATCAGTTAGCATTATCTACTAAACTGTCCATAAAGTAAATCTGTTGTATGTATGTACTTGAAGTATGGCAGTATATAATAACATTACACTACACTGTATTAAAGTGGTTGTAAACCCCCCTGACCTATTTTTACATATAGGTAAGCCTTATTATAGGCTTACCTATATGTACTGAAAATAATGCCTAAACGTGCACCGTTTAGGAGATAATTGCCTTGTAGTGCGCCGATTATGTCATATGCGATTATGTAGTTTTTTCCCCAGTGTGTGCCGTGACTGGCACATGCGCGGGAGTAACGACACGTGGCTCCAGTCACAGAGCCGGAGTCCATGGCCCTGCAAAGAGGGGTGAAGATGGATGCTTCTTCATACTAGCCCATTATACTTATACTTTGCAGGGAAATAAAGAGGAAGCAAAACCCATCAGGGTTTACTTCCTCTTTAACACAGCTGTTATTGCAACTGTAAATGAGGCCTTAAAGCTGAACTCCAGGAGAAAAATTTATATATATATATATATATATATATATATATATATATATATATATATATATATATACACACATATATACACACACACACCTTTATTTGTACAAAAAAATAAGTTGCCACTAATGATGTGTGCCTGCTGCATTTGCACTAGCTGTTCATTTTATTAGTCCTGTACACCAGTGGTTCTCAACCCTGTCCTGAAGTACCCCCAACAGGCCATGTTAGCAGGTTTTCCTTTATCTTGCACAGGTGCTTTAAATCGGAGTCAATGACTTGGTATTTTGGACAGGTATTTTATCTAAGAAAAATTCCCAAAACATGTCCTGTTAGGAATACTTGAGGAAAGGGTTGAGAACCACTGCTGTACACTACAGTACACGTTGATGATACGGTGATGAAACTAAAGCTGGGGTAAACACATATTGAAATTAAGCTGGAACTAGACAAATTCTAACCACCCAACTTCTGTCAATCAGTCCTGTTAGAAAACCAGCATTCAATCAGCTGCTACAGTTCTTATCAGTGTATTCTGATGGGGGGTCTTTATGAAAGTATATGTATCCATCATCTATGTAAAACAACCCATTCAGTTTAAAAATAGAAATGAAAGGCAACACATTTGTGTATACACATAAAACATTAGGGTCCTTTCACACTGAGGCGATTTGCAGGCGCTACTGCACTAATAATAGCGCCTGCAAACCGACCCGAAAGTGCCGCTGCTTTAATTCCAGTGTGAAAGCCCCGAGGGCTTTCACACTGGAGCGGTGCGCTAGCAGGATGGTAAAAAAAGTCCTGCCAGCAGCATCTTCGGAGCGGTGAAGGAGCGGAGTGTATACCGCTCCTGCCCATTGAAATCAATGGGACGGCTATACCGCCGGCAAAGCGCCTCTGCAGAGGCGCCTTACGGTGGTTTTTAACCCTCTCGGCCGCTAGCGGGGGGGGGTAAAACAGCCCCGGTAGCGGCCGAATACCGACGGTAAAGCGCCGCTTACAATAGCGGCGCTTTACCACCGCCCCCGCCCCAGTGCGAAAGGGCCCTATATTAGAGCTGCACGATTCTGGCCAAAATGGGAATCATGATTATTTTTGCTTAGAATAAAAATATGACGATTCTCACAAAGTAAAATCTTTCACATTATGCAAAAAAATATTTGTGTTAACTTTACTGATTAGTTTTTTTTTCATTTTTTTACTTCATTAAAGTAATTTTTTCCAAAAAAAATTGCATTTGAAAGACCGCTGCGCAAATACAGTGTGACTTAAAATATTGCAACAACCACCATTTTATTCTCTAGGGTCTCTACTAAGATATATATATGTATATATTTATATAATGTTTGGTGGTTCTAAGTAATGTCTAGCAATTTCTAGCAAAAAAAAAAAATGATTTTAAACTTGAAAACAACTGTCAGAAAAAGGTTTAGTGTTTAAGTGGTTAAACGTTCCTAATTTACAGAAGTCTATTCCTTTGATGTAAAAGACAAACTGATACAATGTTTAGACTTAACATTCCACTGATAGAATGTTTTAAAACTTGGCAGACTTTGGCTGAGAGCAGAGAGAAAATTCTCTGCATACCAAAAGATCGTGAAGATCTGGAAACCCTTTGCCAAGATCGCAATGGGAAAAAATAACAATTCTTGACCATTAATCGTGCAGCTCTGTAAAACATTTTAAATCCCTCCCCCCTTTTTTTAAGTGATCACATAATCTCTGTTCTCAGCTGCATAAAGATCTTAGGGAGCTGCAGGAGGAGAAACCAGGGTGGATAAAAATCAATGATTTTTTTTTTTAATCAAAGAAAAAAAAAAAAAAAAAATCGGATTTTTTGATTTTTATCAAGTTTATTTTCATAAAATGCTTTTGGAGTAAAAATCTATCTAAAGATAGGTTTTCTATTTAAGATACATTAATAATTGAGTTTATTCAGCATGAAATTGAGTTTAGTTATGTAGCATGAGGCTGTATATTCTGCAATATTTACAGTTTTGGTAAACTCAATCAACGAATCCAAGCTCTGCAAGCTGACATAACATACACTGCATTTATGCATTCACACAATTTCACAGTAACCATGAGATAACAAGGTTCAGGAATATTCCTTTATCCCATTGTTTTGCAAATCGATGTACACTACAAACTGTATGATTGAATTGGTTCTGATATCACTGTTTTACTGACCTGACAGCTTATTTTTCTAAATAGAAAACCTTCATTTTGTTTGCAAATTTTAAAGATTTTTAAAGACCAGTAAGAATAAGTCCTTACATTTAAAGAGCACCTGTCATTTCAGATCCATCATGGCAGTGCCTGTTAGCGGGCATCCACTCACCTGCTGCCGCCACGTCCCTCACCTTGTTGCATCACTGCCACATCACCAGCCGTCCCATTAAAGTGAATAGGACTGGGACTGTCAGTGAGTCAACAGCAGATCAGAGGAGGAGCCGCTGCACTCTGCGGGACAGAGATGACAGTTGCTCTTAAAAAATGATGATTTAAATGAAGTCTTTTTACTAGCAATTTTAAATCGACTTGATTTAAATCAAACCCACCCTGGGGAGAAACAACAGTACACTTATCTTCCCACTGAAAGGCTGTGCATGAGGGTGTCAGGACAAGTCTGATCATTGGAGAAGAGCAGCATAGCTAGAGAACTGATCAAGATGTGTTACCATGCTTAGTGTGATCAGTTTTTAATAGGAAAGCAGTGGGACAGGCGGCAGGGTCACAAGAAATTTCACACAAAGGAAGCAATACAAAGAGAACAGGATACTTTTTCATACAACTACATGGTACAGCAAAAGAGAAACAAGAGGGCATGGACAAGGGGACAGTGGCTGATGTTGACCCCATAACATTTCCACCCTATGAATAGCTGGACAATCTTGGTACTGATTGACAACAACATACAAATTATGGTAAAAAAGGAGATTTATTACATAAAGGAAAATACATAGCATACTTATTAAAATTGAAAAAACAGAAGCTCAGGCTTTCCCCAAGGGATATCTGTTATCACAAGATAACCCCGTACATGGTACAGCAGGCACATCAGGGATATGAAATGTTGGGGTAACATATTCTTTACGTATACGGCTTTCACAACACTCGATTTATGCACCTTGCCGTTTCCCTATTGCCTGTGGATACTTTCCATGATTCTGGAGCTGCCGAATCTTTAGTGTGATTATTTATGGATCGCCTTCCTAATACTGCTCTTTGCTGTGGACATTCAGTAATTACACAAGTACTGGATGCTTCGATCACCTTTTATTTTTTATACTAGAGCTGCACGATTAATCACTAAAAGATCATGCTCTGGATTCGACCCCCCACACAATCCTAAAGGGGTTGTAAACCCTCAAGGTTTTTCACCTTAATGCATTCTATGCATTATGGTGAAAAACCTGTAGTGCAGCAGCCCCCCAGAGCCCCCCTTTTACTTACCTGAACACAATCATTTCAACGAAGGGGACCAGCACAGAAGCTCCAGCTTCTGTCTCAAGTTCTCATTGGATAGATTCAATGGCTCCCGCTGCGGTCAATCAAATCTAGCTACATGGGAGCCAGGGGGCGGGGCCGAGTCCTGCACGAGTGCCTCGATGGAATGCGGCTCTATGTGGGAGCACTCGAGAAGGATGAGGAGCCAGGAGCACCACTGGGGGACCCCAGAAAAGGAGGATCGGGGCCACTCTGTGCAAAATCCTTGCACAAAGGAGGTGAGTATAACATATTTGTTATCTTTTTTTTTTTTTTTTTTTTTTAAACAAACCTTTACAACCCCTTTAATCCAGCATTTCCATGATTCATGTAAAAAGTGCAGAACAGTTCCCCTGCTCACAGCTGTAAAAAAAAAAAAAAAAAAAAAAAAGAAACATTGTATCTTCTGATCTGTCCTTCTGTTTATTAATTTACAGATCAAAAAGGATGAATTTTGGTCTGCAAATCAAGTCAGTTTAAAGCAACCTTGTCAAGTAACACATTTTTTTTGTTTTTATTCAATTGTTCCTCTGTGTAACCCCTTATTACTCTAATCAGCCTTATTGACATTGTACTCTTTTTCTCCATTTAATTATTTTCCTGCTGATTTTTACTTCTATTTTATAAACCATTAATAATTAAAACATTTTTTTTGGTTTGCTTTGTTCATTAATAATTTTACACCTTTAACATATATTTATATGTTTCACATTGAAAAAAATAGCAAAATGTAACAAACAAAAAAAAAAAAGAAGTATTTCATTTGTAAAATAACTTTTCAATGCTTTGTACCATTGCCGACAGCTGAAATGTAAACAACAAAGTTGCGGTAGGTAATTGGTATCAGCAAGTACTAAAAAAAAAACACTACACTAATATAACTTATTTTCATTTCTTTACACATTACATTTCTTTAAATTTTAATTGAAACAAAAGGAGTATTCTGTCTTATTTTATTGCCATTTTATTTGATAACCTTATGTTTAGGGGTTGTAAATCTTTTAAATAAAAAAGTTCTTCAGAATCGTGATCTTTATTCTAAGAAAAAAAAATTATCGATATTCTCATTTTTTTCCAGAATTGTGCAGCTCTATCACGTACATATAAGAAGTCACAGCAGGAATTCTATCTGCCTGGAGTTTGCATGTTGTCCCTGTGCTTGTATTGGTTTCCTCCGGGTAGTCCGGTTTCCTCCCACACTCCAAAGACATGCTGGTAGGTTCATTGGTTCCTGGCTAAACTGGCCTTGTGTATATGAGATAAGGACCTTAGATTGTAAGCTCTTTGAGGGCAGGGGCTGGTGTGGATATACATGTAAAGAGCTGTGTACGAGGTGTGTCCATTAAATAATGAGACTGTGATCCCACCTAGTAAACAAAGCAGTCAGAATGGGTTATAACTGCATGTGTGGTGACCTTGAACATGTTTGAACCTGCATGACAAGCAGCAGCACTCTATGATGTTAAGTCTATTGTGAGTCACCATTTAGTTTGGTTGTGTTTTCTGTAGTGTGCCGAAAAAATGCTAAAAGCTTAAAAGTTGAACATGTCAATTCAAAATTTTTAGTAAAATTGCACAAAACACCAACAGAATGTTTTCAAATGCTTACTACAGCTTATGGGAATGACGGCATTGACGGCCTGTCTTGTGCGTGTGCTTTAATGGCACAAAAGATTCAGCGAGGGACATGAGAATGAATTCCCAAAAGTTAAATCAGTACTTAAAGGGAGATGTTTGAGTCAATTGATGCTGTAAAGAAGAAAACGGCGGATGTGTTGAAACAGCTGACAGAAATAAGTTTTCTCCATGCCTTTGACCAGTGGAAAACAAGACTGCAGCAATGTATTAGTGCAAATGGGGAATATATTGAAGGGGACAAGCATTAATTTTGTAATACATATAAATAAAGGGGAGTTATTTAATCAGTCTCCTTATTTAATAGACACACCTCGTATATTGTCAGCACTATATGAATACCTGTAATAAATAAAATCACAAAACACAATTACAATCAGCCATACTGCTCCAGCCAAGCCGTGAACATCCTATGAATGAAGAAAACATGGCGGCCGCGAACAAAGGACCCACCTTTCATTTTCACCGTAGGAGAATTGGGACCTGCGGATTGTTTGCGCCATCCTCTCCAATTCTGACAGAGACTTTCTGCCTCCGAGATAAAGGAACATAACGAGTCCTCCTCGAACCGGTCCGAGTCTTCAAAGGAAAACCTTTCCCCGTCCTCCCACTCTGCGAACATGAGTTCCATCACACCCAAGGATGTAAACCAAGAGGCGTCTTGTGAACTTTACACAGGGAACAGGTGAAGAGCAGAGGGATAAAAGATTTTCAGGAGGCACCCGTGGCCGTCCCAGGCAAAAAAACACGAAAAAGTAATTTTAGCTTATGGAAAAATAACTAGAATCTGACACCTTATTACATCGCTGGCAAAAATAGTCTTCCCTCTGTAGCAGTCTCGCATATTTGATATCGGAGAGAAAAGTTCCCCCACACAAAATCCGGGGCTGCTTCTGCAAATCCCTACACTTTATAACATTTGTGCTTTTCCAGATATGCCATAAAAAAATATACTGTGCTCGATCGATCCTTTAGGTGACTTTCTTCAATTTCCTAGTGAATACAAAAACAGGCATAAAAAAAATGGGGGGGGGGTGACTATTATAACCTAGGGGGGGATACGAGGAGGGAAGACAGGTCGGGGATTGTGTGCCCAAGGGCCAGCATGGTTCAAGATCTACACAACCAAATCCTGAGCCCCCCCGATTGTAATGATTATATAATAATGGGTTAAGGGGGGGGGGAGAAAATGTCCAGAAAAATGCAAAAGGGTTATTATGAAGTATCTGGACTGCTTGGCCAATGATGCTAAATGAAAGAAAACGTGGGAAGGATCTTCATAAAATCATAATGTCACTAGATGACATCTAGTGTCCATAGATCTCTATATTATTGTTTGCACCCCCCCAGCATCTGCAATCAGCCAGCCCAGAGAAGAAGAGGAGGATGGGGATGACTGTCTGCTCTGTGCCAGGGATGATGGCAGAGCCCTCAGATGAGGATTCCTCCTCCCTTGCCCTCTTTGTTCTCCTCTTCTTTTGTTTCCTTTGCCTAGCTGGGCACACAGGAGGCTGCAGCAGCACCCCAGGCGAGGTGACACAAGGCGAGCCCAGGCCTCCCTCAGGGAATCGCTCAGCTGCTTCTCACTAAACAAAAGCCCCCCCACTGCTACTACTGCTCCCCCCCACTGGACACAATGCCCCCGTGTGGCCGGGCCGGGTACGCTGAGTCCTCTGGCCTCCTCCTGTTCCCTATGCGGGGCGCCTCGTCAGACTGCACTCCGGGTCAGAGTCTCCATCCGTCCTATGGCCAGCCCCCCCCCGCCTGCCTTGGCTTTCTCTCCCCGGCTCTACCTGGGGACAGCTCGATCAGCTGATCTCCGCTTCCGCTCTCCGCCTTCCGGCTTCCTTCACCACAGAGGGGTTGAGTGTGCGGTGGAGGAGGATGGGAAGCGCCGCTCTATAGTGGCTTTGCTGTTCTATGGTGCGAGGAGGACCCGGAGCCTGCATCTGTGTTTCTAAAGATGTTTGCCATGAACACTCTGCAACATGCAAGGGCTCTATAAAAAATACATACCTCCGAACTGTCCCTGATTTGGAGCAATGTCCCTCTGTCCCTCATTCCTCAGCTTTGTCCCTCATTTTGGTCTGATCTATAAAGATGTATATTAAATGCACCTTTTATCTATCAAAAAGTGTTTTCCAGCGCTAAACCTTTCATCTGATTTCTAAATTGCTGCATTTGTAAATTCCAAATCCAATATAAAGGAATAGTAAAGAGTAAGAAAGCACTTTTGGGTTTAACCAATCTTTTATTTTTTGTACAATTCTCCTTTAACCACTAGCCTACCGCCCACCGTCATATGACGGCGGGATAGTAAGCCTCTTGTGCTGGGCGGACGTCATATGAGGTGAGCCCGTTTAAACAGGGCATGCGCGCGATCGTGAGTGCGCAGCCCTGTACTGTCGGTGGCGGCGTGTCACCGAGACACCGCTCGTCACCGACAGGGGTGAACAGCCACTGGGCATGGCTGTTTACCACGTGATCGGCCGTGATGAAGTCACGGCCGATCACGAATGGTACATCCCCGCATTGCACGGCGCATGCTCGCGATCGTGAGCCCGCTGCGCGTGCACGTCGGTGACGGCGTGTTCCCGGGAACACTGCTCTTCACCGACGATAGTACACAGCCATTGGCCAGGGCTGTGTACCATGTGATCGGCTGTGATCCATTCACAGCCGTTCACTAACTGTAAACAAAGAGCTGTCACTAGCTGTTACTAGCCCTTCTCTCCTCACACACTGTTTCCAGTGTGAGGAGAGAAGAGCTAGGAGCAGTGAGTTACAGATCTATGTTTAGTAGTGTCTGCACCAACACCACACCTGTCCCATCGCCCCCCCACAATTGTCATCTGTCACCCAACAGTCACCCCATTAAGGTGCACCTGTCACATAAGAGACTGCCATCAGTGACCATCAGCAGTGCAACCGTCACCCACCAGTGACCGTGCCCTGTCACCCGTCACCCATCAGTGACCTGCCCTGTCACCCGTCACCCACCAGTGATCGTGCCCCGACACCCGTCACCCATCAGTGACCATCAGCGGTGCACCTGTCACCCATCAGTGACCGTCACCTGTCAGTGACCGTCGCCTGTCAACAATCTGTGACTATCACCTGTCACCGTCCGTGGCCTGTCACCCATCAGTGACTGTGCCCTCTCACCCGTCACCCATCAGTGACCGTGCCCTGTCACCCGTCACCCATCAGTGACTGTGCCCTGTCACCCATCAGTGACCATCAGCGGTGCACCTGTCACCCATCAGTGACCGTCGCCTGTCAACTATCTGTGACCATTACCCGTCACCGTCCGTGGCCTGT
This sequence comes from Lithobates clamitans, assembly GCA_037952925.1. NCBI lineage: Eukaryota > Metazoa > Chordata > Amphibia > Anura > Ranidae > Lithobates > Lithobates clamitans. Next base: position 2,110,476 of record JBBGZY010001057.1, on the reverse strand, counting down.
CACCCATCAGTGACCATTGCCTGTCACCCATCAGTGACCATCGCCCATCACACCATCACCTCTCAGTGAACGTCACCTGCCACCCATCACACAGCCCATCAGTGACCGATTCCTGCCATCCATCTGTCACATGTCGCACAGCTACCCACCACACAGCCATGTCCAAAAGAGGATATACTAGTGAGGAGGCGTTCCAGATCCTCTCTATGACTGATGAGAGCACCGAGGAGTTCTCATCAGAGTCCAATTCTGATTCAAAATCAAATTTGGCATTTGAACCGATCAAGAGTAGCAATGATTCGGATGAAGAATGGGTTCCTCCTAAAAGGGCACGACACTCTGGAAACCAGGAAGCCGCCAGCAACCAGGATTATATTCCCAGGCCCAGTACCAGCTCTGCCGCCAGAAATAGGCCCCAGGAAGAAAGGCCCAGTACCAGTGCTGCCGCCAGCAATAGGCCCCAGGAACAAAGGCCCAGTACCAGTGCTGCCGCCAGAGATAGGCCCCGCGCACAAACGCCCAGGCCCAGTACTAGTGCTGCCACATCACACCTGAGTACCAGCACAGGAAATTCGAATCCCCCAACTACTGGAGTGTCACGTCCCCCAAGAGCCAGGGCCGCTACTTACATGCCAGATGGTCTTGCCAACCCAACATGGCTGCCTTCCAACTCAGGATAACCAATTATTCCCCCTTTCACAGCACAGCCAGGTGTGCAGGCCAACACCCAAAATTTCACAGAGATTAATTTTTTTCACCTGTTTTTGCCCGACACTTTGCTGCAGTTCATTGTGGACCAGACAAATTTGTATGCCCAGCAGTATATTGCCAGCAACCCCCAATCATCTTATGCCCATCCGTTTGAGTGGAGAGATTTGAATTTGGAGGAGTTCAAATTGTTTTTGGGCCTCACCCTAAATATGGGGCTTACAAAAAAAAATGAAGGACATACCTATTGGTCCACCAACCCCATCCACCATATGCCCATGTATTCTGCCGCAATGTGGAGATCCCGATATGAGATGATTATGAGATTCTTTCATTTTAATGACAACACCCAGTGCCCTCCCCCCGTTTGCAGAACTCTATGTCCCCGAGAAGAATATATGTGTGGATGAGTCCCTGGTACCATTTTCAGGCCGGCTAGGAATAAAACAATATATTCCTAGCAAAAAGGCTAAATACGGAGTCAAATTTTACAAGCTGTGTGAGAGAGCCACGGGATATCTATATGCGTTCCGCATATATGAAGGAAGAGATTCCCAGCTCCAGCCCCCTGAGTGCCCGGCCTACATGGGCACAACTGGAAAAATCGTATGGGACCTGGCTTACCCACTTCTGAAAAAAGGATATCATATATACCTGGACAACTTTTATACCAGCCTGCCCCTTTTCAGACACCTATATATCGAAAAAACCCTGGCATGCGGAACCTCAAGAAAAAATAGGAAGGGCTTCCCACAATCCATAGTGAACAAAAAGCTGCAAAGGGGGGAAAGAGCAACACTGAGATGCAATGAAGTGCTGGCCTTGAGGTGGAAGGATAACAGGAACGTGCACATGATGTCCACCATTCATGATGACACTACAGTTGTAGTTCAGCGAAGACGAGGTCCCATTGAAAAACCGACATGTGTCCAAGACTATAATCTCTACATGGGGGGGTGGATTTTAATGACCAAATGATTCAGCCCTATTTGTCAATAAGGAGGTCCCAATTCTGGTAGAAGAAGGTAGCAATTTATCTAATCCATTTGGCCATTTACAATTCCTACATAGTCTACACAAAATTCACAGAAAGCCCCGCCCCCTTCCTAAAATTCATAGAAGTAGTAATCACGTCCCTCATCAATCAACAAAGACCCTCCCCAGAAGACCTTCGTTCTGATGCTGTCAGCCGACTTCATGAACGCCACTTCCCGTACAACATTCCACCATCGGAAGCAGGCCGAAGATGGCAAAAAAGATGTTGCGTGTGCAGCAGAAGAGGTTTTCAAAAAGATACCAGCTTCCATTGTCCCCAGTGTCCCTCCCAACCTGGCCTTTGCATTGGTGAATGCTTCGAACTGTATCATACATCCCTAAATCATTAGCCCATATTTTCCCCATTTTCGCTGATCATTTTCCATGCTTCCCCAAATAACCATGCCACTGCCTTCAACGTGAACTGACCCTGGCCTGCTTTTTGACTATGCCTCTGCCCACCGTTTGGGCTGCTTGCTCGTGAACTGACCCTGGCCTGTTTTGTGACTATGCTTCTGCCCACCGCTTGGACTGCTTGCACGTTAACTGACCCTGGCCTGTTTTATGGACTATGCATTTGCCTACCGCTTGGACTGATCTGTTGCCCTGCTACTATAGTACACAGGGGTCTCACATATGTGAGGGGCTCCAGAATAGTTTTTCCGGATGGAGAAAACAATTTTTTTTGTTTTCTCCGGGTTTTGTAATTTCCGGATTAGGGTCTGGAGTCTTCATAGAGATTTGGGTGGGTCAAAGCCTCTACCCCTGTGCCCCTGTGCACAGGTCTTACCCGATTGCGGCCCTCAGCCTGCTGCTGACTTACTGCCATCATGCCTTTGCCTGCCACATGAACGGACCACACCTCTGCCTGCTACCTGGACTATGCAAATAATTAGCTGTAGCAAGAGGCAGTATGTTTATGAAGGGCTGGAGAGCGGTACAATAATGAGTGTCTGTAGGTAACAGTGTACCAGGACCAATATTATGGCTGTGCTGGCTATCTCTGCCTGGACAATTTCTATGGACAAATGCTTTGGCTGTGCTGACAATATCCTTGTGCTGACTATAGACAATATTCATGCCTGCTGCCTGGATAATTACTATTGCTGTCGCTAAGCACATCCCTGACTGCTGCCTGGACCAGTGCTCTCTTCTGTGGACACTACTAAAAGCACAGGTAATACTTTTTTTTACCCTTTCTGCAATAGAATTTATTTTGGATTGTAATTCTTGGTATGTACATGCTATGTGTTAGAAATATGAAGGGCCTTCAAAAATGATAGGTTGCCAGGAAATTATCTATGTAATGTATGCTCCTAGAACGCCTGATGGTGCTACTTGGATGTTGGGCCTCTGTATGTGGCCAAGCTGTGTAAAAGTCTCACACATGTGGTATCCCCATACTCAGGAGGAGTAGCAGAATGTATTTTGGGGTATCATTTTTGCTATGTGTTGGAAATATCTTATAAATGGACAACTTTGTGTAAAAAAAATGCGTTTTTATTTTTTTTCCACATTTTCCAAAAACTTCTGGAAAAAAAATAACCGTTCAAAAGACTCATTATGCCTCATAGATTATACGTTGGGGTGTTTGCTTTCCAAAATGGGGTCATTTTGTGGGCAATTCCATTGTCCTGGTGCTCCAGGGCCTTCAAAAATGTAATAGGTGGTTGAGAAATGAGATGTGCAATTTATGCTCGTAGATCGCCTGATGGTGCTACTTTAATGTTGGGCCTTTGTATGTGGCCAGGCTGTGTAAAAGTCCCACACGTGTGGTATCGCCATAGTCCGGAGGAGTAGCAGAATGTATTTTGGGGTGTCATTTTTGCTATGTATTTGCTATGTGTTGGAAATATCTTATAAATGGACAACTTTGTGTAAAAAAAATGCGTTTTCATTTTTTTTCCACATTTTCCAAAAACATCTGGAAAAAAAATAACCATTCAAAAGACTCATTATGCCTCATAGATTATACGTTGGGGTGTTTGCTTTCCAAAATGGGGTCATTTTGTGGGCAATTCCTTTGTTCTGGTGCTCCAGGGCCTTTAAAAGTGTAATAGGTGGTTGAGAAATGAGATGTGCAATTCATGCCCGTAGATCGCCTGATGGTGCTACTTCAATGTTGGGCCTTTGTATGTGGCCAGGCTGTGTAAAAGTCCCACACATGTGGTATCGCTATACTCAGGAGGAGTAGCAGAATATATTTTGGGGTGTCATTTTTGCTATGTATTTGCTATGTGTTGGAAATATCTTATAAATGGACAACTTTGTGTAAAAAAAATGCATTTTCATTTTTTTTTCCACATTTTCCAAAAACATCTGGAAAAAAAATAACTGTTCAAAAGACTCATTATGCCTCATAAATTATATGTTGGGGTATTTGTTTTCCAAAATGGGGTCATTTTGTGGGCAATTCCTTTGTCCTGGTGCTCCAGGGCCTTCAAAAGTGTAATAGGTGGTTGAGAAATGAGATGTGCAATTTATGCTCGTAGATCACCTGATGGTGCTACTTTAATGTTGGGCCTTTGTATGTGGCCAGGCTGTGTAAAAGTCCCACACATGTGGTATCCCCATACTCAGTAAGAGTAGCAAAATGTATTTTGGGGGTGTAATTTGTTGTATGCATATGCTCTGTGAGAGAAATAACCAGTTAATATGACAATTTTGAAGAAAAAAAAATCTTCCTTTTGCAAAGAATTGTGGGAAAAAATTACAACTTAAAAAAACTCACCATGCTACTTACTTAATACCTTGGAATGTCTACTTTCTAAAAAGGGGTCATTTGGGGGGTATTTGTACTTTTCTGACTTGTTAGTACCTCAAGAAATGAGATTCACCTGATGTACTGAAGGCCTGATCAGATGTTTTCAATTTTCAGTGATTGGCACCATAGTTTGTAGACTCTATAACTTTCACAAAGACCAAATAATATACACTAATTTGGGTTATTTTTACCAAAGATATATAGCAGTATAAATTTTGGCCAAAATTTATGAAGAAAAATTACTAATTTGCTAAATGTTATGACAAAAACAAAGAAAAAAGGCAATTTTTCACAAAATTTACGGTCTTTTTTTATTTTTGTGTGAAAAAAAGGACACAAATTTCATTTGGGTACAGTGTTGCATGACTGAGTAATTGTCATTTAAAGTGTGAGAGCACCGAAAGCTGAAAATTGGTCTGGGCAGGAAGGGAGTTTAAGTGCCCTGTAATGAGGTGGTTAAAGGGGCGTGGCCAGGGGTGTGTTCTATGCCTGCATACTTTTGCTGACAGGTGTCCCTCATTCCCATCTCAAAAAGTTGGGAGGTATGAAAATATACTCACATGTCTGTACATTTAGGCATCAGTTTTATTATACATTTAAAGTAGAACTGAAGGCAAAACTTTTTTTTTTCATTTTGGATAAGAAAGTTATAACCCCTGTAAGGTTTTATTTTCGCCATTTATTTCCCATTGGGGAGATTTTCTGTCACATAACCAAAACAGGAAGTGAGAGAAAATTCCTCTAAAGTAAAGGAATCCAGGACTAGTGTCCCCATTGGAAAATATCCCCACTATTCCTGTTTTGGGGACAACCCAAAATGTGGGATTTTCTTTTACTTTCGTTTTTATCAATAAGGCTCCGTTCACACCAGGGCGTTTTGAATCTGCCCGCAATTTAAAAATGCTCTGGTAAAAATGAGAGTTCGAACAATGCGAATTTCAGATGCCATTCGTTCGAATGGCACCTAAAAACCCAGTGCAGTTCTGCCATGATCTGTCGCACAAAAAAAAAAGGATCAGGAGCTTCTTTTCAGGTGACAAACTTTGCGCAATGCGGTTTGCCGCGATTGCGGCACGATTTATCACGACAGAACTTAAAATAAATGGCATCTGAAATTCACGTGCGATTTGACATTTTAGCAGAGCATTTTTCAATCACGGGCAGAATCGCGGTTTCCAAAAGTTTTGCCTTTAGATATACTCTAAAGGGTGACCTTTACCAAAAACTTCCTATGCAGATGAGGGACTTTTTACAGATAAAATGAACCACTTCAGCCCTGGAAGATTTCCCCCGTAGCCTCCCTGGCGGTTTTCCCGAGTGTGGCTCAGGGTTAAATTTCGGCACCATTAGCGGTAACCCCGAGCCACACTCGGGATTACATTTTTACATCGTTATCGACCCCTGGCTTATTCCTCGACTATGCTTCTGCCTAATCCCAACCTGCAATTACTCATTACTGATCTTTGGCTTGTTTACTGACTACGCTTGTGTTTGATCCTTACCTGCTTATCCGCTACTAGACCCCAGCTTGCGCACCTTCTGGTGGGGAGATCCTGATGACCGCAACCTGGTACTAACATGCAGCAAAGTCCATCTCCACCATCAGGAGCTCTGGTAATCATCGGTTAGTTCTTAGACCCCGCTTAGGAAAGCCTGTGTCATCCACCAGGGTGACTGCCTGTGTACCTATCCTGCTGGTCGGTGGTAGCACCACTACTGCTATAGCAACTGGTCTTCGAGCCTGACCCCTGAGCATGACAACAGAAAAGCAGCAGACATAGAAAAGCAAAATACAAGCCAAAGGTAAAGTCAGGCAGTGGACATGGATAACCACGATACAAGCCAGGGGTCAGGACAGATAACAAATATATAACAATAAACAAATAATCTTATGCCGCGTACACACGATCGGAAATTCCTTTGTCGGAAAATGCAACCGCGTGTATGCTCCATTGGTCCTTTGCTGGCGGAGTTCCAGCCAGCAAAAGATTGAGAGCAAGTTCCCTATTTTTCGGTCGGGAAAAGTTCCTATCCAAAATTCGATCATCTGTACAAATTCCGACGCGCAAAATTCCTATGCATGCTCGGAAACAATTCGAAGCATGCTCGGAAGCATTGAACTTCATTTTCTCGGCTTGTCGTAGTGTTGTATGTCACTGCGTTCTTGACGGTCGAAAGTTCAGAGTTTTTTTGTGTGACCGTGTATATGCAAGGTAAGCTTGAGCGGATTTCTGTCGGAAAAACCATCCAAGTTTTTTCCGACGGAAAATCCGCTTGTGTGTACAGGGCATTAGAGAAAGTTGTGAGGCTTTAGCAATAAAATGTGCAATCTAAATGATACAATTCCTTTAAATGATTTAAATGCTAAAATTCCCTTAAATGCTAAAATTCCTTTAATAATTAAACCCTATTTTATCAATTTAATTTATATTAAATAATTGTGCTGAATACACCTACACTTTTAGATGGATTTTCTGTTTGTCCATCTAGCACATATTTGTTTTTGTTCCACTATTATTATTTTTACAACATTTATTATGGAAGTTCACAACAGGGCACAGCAAATACACACATTTGAGGTTTATGTACTCATTTATATGGTAATGGTGAGAAGTTTCAGTTTGACACTTTTTTCTGACACTTGTTTAATGAATCAATTGATTGCTAATTAGGGCGTCAATTGATAACCTTCTCCTCATGTAATTATCTATGTACTTGTGTGTATATATACCTGTCTGTAGACACCAGTTTTTTGAGCTATGAGTAAGCACCTGACCTCGGTGTGAAACATGTAGGCTGATACCTGTAGTTCACCTTTGTATCCGTCACTTGAATAAAGAAATTGCATAGGAGTGCGGCTGTCCAGCCTTCTTTTCCTCTAAGTATTTGTTTGCATACAGGGCTCGCACCATGTGATAGAGGCTTTTTGGAGCAGCAGGGTAAGAGAAACTGCCTTAGAGCAATGTACATGTACATCGGGGCGATCCTGATGACCGCAACCAGGTACTAACATGCAGCAAAGTCCATCTCCATCATCAGGAGCTCTAGTAATCATCAGTTAGTACTTAGACTCCGCTTAGGAGAGCCTGTGTCATCCACCAGGGTGACTGCATGTGTACCTATCCTGCTGATCGGTGGTAGCCCCACTACTGCTATAGCAGCTGGTCTTCAAGCCTGACCCCTGAGCATGACAACAGGAAAGCAGCATAGAAAAGCAGAATACAAGCCAGAGGTAAAGGTAAAGTCAGGCAGTGGACATGGAAAATCACGATACAAGCCAGATGTCAGGACAGATAACAAATATGGATAACCAGTTTACAAGTCAGAGGTCAGGCAACAGACATGACAAAAACAGGATACAAGCCAGAGGTCAGGGCAGACAGTGGACATGGATAACCAGGATAGAAACCAAAGGTCAAGGAAGGCAGTGGTCATGGAAAACTAGGGTACAAGTCAGAGGTCAGAGCAGGCAGTAGACACAGATAACCAGTATACAGGGAAGGCAGCAGACATAGATAAGCAAGATACAAGCGAGAGGTCATGGCAGGTAGTGGACACGGATACCCAGGACACAAGCCAAAGGTTAGGGCATCCAACAAACATGGATAACCAGTATATAAATCAGAGCTCAGGGCAGAAAACGAACATGAACAATGAAGATACAACCAAAGGTCAGGGCAGGCAGCAGACACTGGTATCCGAGATACAAGCCCAAGGTCAGGACAGTTAGCAGACATGGGTAAATTGGATACAAACCAGAGGTCGGAGCAAGCAGCAGACAAAGATAACCAGGATAAAATCCAAAGGTCAAGCAGGCAGCAGACACAGATAAGCAGAATATAAGCTAGAAATCAGAGCAGGTAGTGGATAGGAATAGTCAGGATATAATGCAGAGGTAAGGGACAGGCAGTGGACATGGATAATGTGGATACAAGCCAGAGGTCAGGCAGGCAGCAGAAATGGATAACTAGGATACAAACGTCAGGGTAGGCAGAAAATACAGATAACCAGCATACAGGACAGTCAGCAGGCATATAAATGCAGAAGACCAGCCAGAGGTAAAGGCTGGCAGTGGACATGGATAACCACGATACAAGCCAGAGGTCAGGACATATTGATAGTCAGTTTACAATTTAAAAGGCAGGTCAAGTAGCAGACAAGAATAACCAGGATACAAGCTAGAGGTCAGAGCACAGAAATCAGAATAGGGTACAGGTGAGGGTTAACTAGCTAGCTTTAACGAGCGTAGTTCAAATAGGCTTTAAGGAAGGGAAAGCTGTGCTGATTGATCGCAACTGAAAGAAGAGTGCTGCACTGACTGGCCATGGGTGAAAGCCTTGCCAATTGGCTTAGACTGCAACATTCCACGTAAAACCTGGAAGTGCACACAGCTGCAGTGCATGCGGTATATGCAATGCTGGAACATGGGAGGTGAGTGGTGCGGACATGCACAATAGTCAACTAATGAATACCTATGCTCTGCCTGAACAGTGTATGCTACTGTAAAGTATATCTCTAGGCCAAACCTTTTATTTAATTCTGAATAGAGTGGGGACAGGTCAGCGCCTCTGTTAGTAAAATACTCAATTAAATCTCTCCATGGTCTTATTATGATAATACACCTGACCCTCACCACATGTGTTACAATTTGATTGTACAATCTACTTTAGATCTACCAATTTGTATGTAGTGAAAGGGCCTGCCTGATTGGCCACAAATTGATTGCAAAGTTTAGGTAGGCCCTCATATTACATAGTTTTGGTAGATCCAACGTCGATTGTACAGAGTTTGTATGGTCAGATTAAAACGTGTATGGTTTCAAAACATTTTAAAGAATAATTACAAGCATGGTATATTTTTTACACAGTTACAGGAACTGGGTATAGAGGCAGGGCTCTGATGTCACACTCTTCACCTCGTCCAATGGGGGCACCCTGTCAGACATCACAGCCAGTCTTACAAGGCAGCTAGGAAGATGGGACACAGTACATGTATTTTCATCAGGAATTGAATACTGTAAAGTGCAAAGTGATACTCCTTCTTTACATGAGAAGTAGGGCCAAAGCTCTTTTGGCCTTACTTCTTCTGTGGGTTACAGGAGTGCACTTAGTTCTGCACTCAGATGTCCCAGATTAAGCCAAAGGCTAATGGCTGCTGTTGGCTGACATCACACAACCGGTCCAGGTTTTGGAGGGATCCCGACTCTAATGGTACCTTTATCCTCAGTTACCCTTTAACTGTGGGCACACAGGCTTTGATTGTATTAGCCGGTTGGTGTATGATTCATTCATAACAATTAAAACTGCAAACAAATTGCCATAACTTCGCTTCCAATCGATTTAGACTCAATTTAGAATGCATTCAATTAAAACTGAGTTGATCAGCCAGGGTGGAAATATATTGATCATTTTGCATCAATCGGGCGCATTGAGATACTTTTTTCATGGATTCGACTGTATCTTAATTGATCAGATTATGAGTTTATATGGTGGAAACAGAGATGCGATCAATAACTTACAATCATATCCTACTGATTAAAATCCACTTCCCTGTGTGTAGCATATAGATCAAATAAGTAGAGAGAGATCGATTGGGACATAAATCAATCACTTATCCAAATGTGTTTGGCCACCATAAGTGAAAATTCTTGATGAATATGTAAACATTTCTCAGAAAGCCTTTCTTTGAAATACAGTTAGTTCCTATGTATTATAGTTCTGTACCCCTGCCCAACTGTATACATTTTTAGAGCAAGGATAGGTTTAGGTTGACTCTGGACATCTACTAGAAAATTAGTCTAGTATTGCCTTGTGAAAGTAGGGTTTTTGATCTGAGGTCTGTAAATTCAACTGAAAATCCAAATTACTGCCCCAATGATGCAGAGAGCTGTACTAAATATGATATTACACAGAAGTCAACCCTCCACATATGCTGGGCTATGATACCTATAGATAATGGGTATAGGTGAATGCCATGTTCAAAACCTGAGCTTACATAAATTAATCTACAAACTTGTTTGCTTTTTTTTCTGTCTTTTAAAAGACTTCAACATTTTGCAAGTGTTACACAGATACTAAATACAATATAAACACAAAGTGTAAGTGGTAAAAGAAAATAGTTGAATAGCTTGCCTAACCATGGATTAGTCCAGTTTTGCAGAATTAGTGAATACCCCAGCTCATCTATGGCATATTTGCAATGCAGATTTGTCATTCAATAATGATTCATTTATAATTGAATACTGGTGTTAGCAAACCTGAAACTTCCAACTTGAATGCATGAACTTTACGCAGTGTAGAGGTATGGCGGTCATGGTCTAATTACAGTAAGGCTAGGGCTACAGTGCTTCTTAAAAGTGACAGATAAAAACACAAATTTGAGCATTTCTCTATTCATTAATAAATACATTTATTTTTTGAATAAAAGTAGTGTATTTGAATTTTTATGCAATCTTTTTTGTACATTTTAAGCATTGCAAAAAATAAAGTAGGAAAAAAATAGTCAGCATCCATAATGACAGGTATCGCAAACATCAATAGTGCAACAGCCACAGGTCTTCCCATGTCCCTGACTTTCGGTCAAAGGGGGCAATCCCTTTAAGCATTGAGGGAACAAGAGCAGACCAACATGGGCAGCTGATTTGAAACATTTTGAACAGAAAATAAAGACAACAAAAAAAACACAATTAGTGCAAACAATGGCCCCTAGCAGTGGCGGCCGGTGCTTAATGTATTATGCCCCGTACACACGGTCGGACATTGATCGGACATTCCGACAACAAAATCCTCGGATTTTTTCCTACGGATGTTGGCTCAAACTTGTTTTGCCTACACACGGTCGCACAAAGTTGTCAGAATTTCCGATCGCCAAGAACGCGGTGACGTCAAGCACGTACGACGAGACTAGAAAAGGCCGGTTCAGAACCAAGCGCAGCACCCTTTGGGCTCCTTTTGCTAATCTCGTGTTAGTAAAAGTTTGGTGAGAGACGATTCGCGCTTTTTCAGACTCGTGGCTTTCAGATCGTTTTCTGCCGTTCAATTTGTGCTTGTGGGTTTGTATCTGCTCTTCAGTGCGTGCAGTCAGTTCGTATTGGAGTTTTCTGTGCGATCTTGTCCGCTCGTTGCTGTTTTCCAGGTCGCTCTTCACAGGCCTTGCTGTTCTTCAGTGCGTTCTGTTACTTCGTTCTGAGCAGCCGACCGTTTTCTAGCCATGTTTCGTATGCGTACTCCTCGTAGAGTTCGTGCTGTGCGGGGGCTTGGTGTTGGGGTCCTGACCTTGACACAAGTCCAGTCCATGAACAGGGTGGGGAGGAGTTCATGGACCAAGAATTGGTTGCTTCAGCGTGACCAGTTCTGTCATATGCCTTTGCTCCGTGAGATCCGTGAGAATAAACCTGATGATTTCAGGAACTTTCTCAGGATGACGGACCCCGTGTTTCACCGTCTGCTGGCTTCGCTGACCCCCTATATCAGCAGGCAGGATACCTGCATGAGGCAAGCCATCACTCCGGAGCAGAGGTTGGTCGCTACCTTGCGGTATTTGGCCACAGGGAGAAGCCTGCAGGACCTCAAGTTCTCGACAGGCATCTCCCCCCAGGCTCTGGGGATCATTATCCCAGAGACCTGTTCTGCCATCATACAGGTCCTACAGAAGGAGTATATGAAGGTAAGATTTTTATCCTTTTATATCACATTTTATTGTATTGAATGTTTGATAATATATTGTATTTCTTTCCTCATTCCCTAATTACCATGATTGTATTATGCTGTGAATGTCCCCTTTGTCCTCATGCATTCTGGATTTTTATGTAATTATTATTTTAGGTCCTTCATACATATTTGCCCTTCACTAACCTCCCCAGCATGGTGTCTCCTGCCCTATATTCACCTCATGTAGTCACTTAACAATGTATTTTATCAGCTCCATAGTAGTGCTTTACCCCAAACACCCCCTAAAATGTTTGGAAATGTTATTTTTGATGTAAATTCAGGCAGAGGGCCAGAGGCTTTTTTTTGTGGTGTCCCCAAATTTTTTGTAACCCTCCCTCCCCCAACTGCTAAGTCAGCTGATCCCAATTCTCTATCCTCAATCATCTATCTGCTGACTTTGCCAAACCCATACACACTATACCCATCTCTTTACTGGTCAGATTTATGGATGAATTCCCCAAAGCATGTAGTGCAAGGGCCTGCCTGTATACTTTCAAATGGTACTGTTTAAAGTTCTTGTATCCTATTATGATCTTGATAGGTAATAGCAGAATGTCCAAATGTGCTCAAATGTGTACAGTGTGTATTTATATCTTTGTATTATGACACTTCTTACCTGTCCAGTGGGCTGCCAATAGTGTAACTAAGGAGGGGCTGTTCCAAGTAATACCCTGTATTTAGGCATTCATCTCTCAATGAAGTGAAGAGGGTTACCTGGCCAAGAGTTCCTCCCCCCTATAATGTTAGAAATGGCCCATGAGAGGGGGGGGGGGGGGGTGGTGAATATGATAGGTGTACCTTATACTTTGTTGTTGTTAAATTCCCCTTAATAAATGCTATCTGGAGGTTGACCCATAATGTTTGTGTCTAATCTGCTTGCCAGGTTTCTGTGCAAAAATAGTAATGTTTATTGTTTTTTCCTCAACAGTTTCCTTCCACGCCACAGGAATGGCAGACTGTGGCCTCCCACTTTGCCCAGCGGTGGGACTTTCCTAACTGCGGAGGGGCAATTGATGGGAAACACGTCCACATCGTCCCACCACCCAACTCGGGGTCGTACTATTATAATTACAAGGGGTTTAATAGTATAGTGATGTTGGCGGTGGTGTCGGCTAATTACGACTTCTTGTATGTGGACGTGGGGAAGAATGGCCGGATGTCCGATGGTGGAGTGATCGCCCAGACGGAGTTCTACAGGCGTCTCCAGAATGGCAGCTTGGACTTGCCACCTCCAGAGGACAATGTTGAAGGTCTCCCATTTGTGTTCGTTGCTGATGAAGCATTTGCGCTGGGGGACCACCTGATGCGGCCATTCCCGATGAGGACCCTCACCCCGGAACAGAGGGTTTTTAATTACTGGCTGGCCAGAGCCCGAAGAGTGGTGGAGAACACATTTGGAATCCTGGCCAGCCGGTTCCGATTATTTATGACACCCATCCATATGGCGGAGTATAAACTGAACCATATAATACTTGCCTGCTGTGTTCTCCATAATTTTCTACGAAAACATTCAGCCAACTATGCTGGCTCAGTTGGGCCTGAGGCCGGAATCCCAAATACTTCAACAATGACGGCACTTGAAAGCGGCCGTCCTGGCTTGCCCTCCCTGAATGCCCGTGATGTCCGGTTACGATACCTGGAGTTCTTTGCGGGTAGGGGGGCTATCAATATGCCAGACAATATGTGACACCTTTTTCAAATAAAAAACAACCAAAAGAAATTCTTGGTGGACATTTACTGCTTGTGTTTGTTTTAGCTGACCCTGACAGAAATGTGTTGAGTGCAGAAAATGTCGTGATTGGGTAACCTTATAAAAAACAGTGTTGGCTGGTACTTCCTAAATGCAAAAACACATTTCACTACAAGTGCACTTGCAACTGCACTGAACCTGCACTTGTAGTGCAAAGAGGATTTGCCCTTAGGAAATAACCCCCATTTGTGCATAAAACAACAATTACATCACCCCAAAGGTGTTGTAGTGTTGAGACAATAATCCACACATTCTTGAGTAAGGCACTTTTTTATACCTGCACAATCACATGTGCATTTACCAAAGGTTTTTAAAACAAACCAACATGTTTGTTGTATAAAATGTTTGCAGTAGCATTATGAAAAATCTAAATATCCATTTCAGATAAAACAGGCCTGTGTAAAACCAACAAGAAAGCCAAAAAACTAGAACTTACAAAGTTCACATTAGGTAAAACCTGAAGGCTATATCAGACATCAGTATTTAGGAACTGGGTTTGATATATTGATATAGCGTTCAGATGGGGGGAAATCACCCCTGGAAAAGCCAAATTTGGAAGATGCACACCAATTTACAAATGTCCACATGTGCTATCTGTCATCAGGGGGGATCAAGGGACGTGTTTGGGGGGAGCAAGCCCTTCCTCAACGCTACTTTATAATTGAGGAAGGGGTTGCCCCCCCAAAACGCGTCCATTGATCTCCCGTGATGGCAGATAGCACATGTTGGCACACTGTGTGCATCCTCCAAATTTGGCTTTTCTAACTAAACATAGAAAAAAGTTTGGTACCATAAAACAGGTGATTTTGTGGGGTTTAAATTCGCCCCAAAACATCAATGATGTTATTATTTTTTTTAATAACATCACTGATTTGTTGCTGGATGTTTTGCAATTGGAGATTGCATCCCATGATCTCCCCTATCAGTATCTGGGCACTTTCAGAAGTAAAGCGTTCTCTCTCCCTCACATCACGATCACCTAAAAAGAGATAAAGAACAAAAAAAAGGTCTCAAAAATCTGCCACCAGCCATCTCTTTTACCTGAGCCTGTGGTTGCAGACACTCACCTGTTGTGGTGCCAATCTCCACCACGTCTTCTTCTTCCTCCTGCTCAGCTTCTTGGGTTGGTGGTATTTCAACTTCTTCCAGAGGGGGGGGGGTCTGTGTTCTCCTGGGATGAGGGGTGTCCCCCGAGTCTTTTCTCCCCTATTTAAAACAAAAATGGTATACTTAGCACACAGATATTTGATGGCAGAACTATGGAAATAGGAAACATTGCTTGGAAGTGGGGTACAATTGTCTATTTTAGCCGAGTTCAAAGATGTATATTTTTTATTGCCCTTTGTCAAGCTGCAATACTTTACCTGTTTGGTACAAGCTTCACAGATGGAGACCCCCCCATAGTATACACTGGAGCATCTGTGTGGGCCCCCTAATAAAAATGGTGTTCTTGTGTCCCACACTAGTGCTCCAGTGTCCAGATGTGAAAACAGCTGCTCAGTGTCCTCTCCTTACACACAATCTAGTTTGCATTTCATTCTAGTAACAAACCCATCTACACAAACAAATATTTGGCATCCAAGTAGGCCCCCAAAAATGTGTGAAAATGCATATGGCCTAAACAATGGTGTTCTAGAGGCCGAAAGAAAAATGTTTGATACGAACGAATAATGTGCCCATGAACATTAAAGTTGACCTTTGGAAACGTTACAACTAATCAAAGCATATGGAGCAGAACGAACGTAATAAAGACAGAAAGAATAGGAACACAGCACAACTACTTACTTTTTTGCAGCACTCTCCGGATCTTTCGGTACTGCTCTGGCTCTCTCAACTTCAGGTCTGACCACCGCTTCCTGAGCTGATCTTTAGACCTTCATACCCCGAAATTCCGCTCGAGACTCCTGACCACTTTCGCCATGATTTTGGCCTTTCGGATGTTGGGGTTGGGGTAAGGCCCATATTTTCCGTCGTAGTCGGACTTCTTCATGATGTCTACCATCTCCAACATCTCCCCAAACTACATATTTGTGGCCTTAAAACGTCTCCTTCTGGATCGGAACGTGCCTGGATCCGCCCTTTCCTCCTCCTCCTCCTCCTCGTTGCTACAATTAGCCCGCACCTGCTGTATGTCCGCCATCATGCTCTTCCCCCACTGCGCCGAACGAAAAGGGGCGGGGAATACACTAGAAAGAACGTCAGGGGCAGGCGGAGTTACACGCATGCGCAGTGTATATAAAGCGTAACACGCGTGCGTATTACGTTTGATCTGTGAGCAGAGGAAGGAGCATTGAACGCGGCGATCGTAAGAACGAAGGTAAGAGACAAACTTGGGCCTATACTGCTTCTATAGATTGAGGCCTATATTGTAACAAGATTAGGAGAGTTTGGTGTGACATTAGGCTTTGTCTTGTGTTGTGTCTTGCAGTGAACATGGATATGGTACTGGAAGATCAGGACTTCATTTCAGTCTTCATTGATATGCTAAGGGAGCTGCCCTGTCTGTGGGAGATTAAACACCCCCATTACAAGAACCAAATAAAGAGGAAGGCAGCACTGGAGCAATTGTGTGAAATTATGAAGCAGGTGATCCCCATGGCAGACATCCTCTATTTAAAGATTTTCATTGGTGGCCTGAGGAGCACATATCTGAGGGAGCGCCAGAAAGTCCTTGATTCGCAGAGATCCGGAGCAGCAGGTGACATCTATGTCCCCAGGATGTTGTACTACGACAGGCTGCACTTTCTGGCAGGCCAGACTGAACCCAGGCCATCCCTCTCAAGTCTTCCTTCCACGCTTCCTTCCCCCCGGCTGAGACTTCTGAGGCCCAACCTGGGCCTTCCAGGCCGCATGTGGAGGAGCCCAGATTGAGCCAGGTATAGCATTCCTCTAAATATTTCTGCTTGTCCAATCAATGATGTTAACTAGATGTTAGTTGGGAGTACTAATTTATGATTGTGATTGATGATGCAAAAACTAAAACCATGTCCCTTTTTCATACACAGGGAAGTGTCAGCCAGGAGGTGGCTGATCTGCAGGTCCCTCCACCCCCCCTGGAAAGAGAAAGTGGCAGCAGGAGGAGTAGCCTAGAGGAGGCGGCTATCAGATTTTTTTGTAGGGCTACAGAGGTCCTGGGAGCACCACACACCAGGCAGGAGAACCTTGCTGCATTCATAGCCTATAAAATGCAGAGGATGGAGGAGGGCCAAAAAGCCATGTGTGAGGCCCTCATATCTGAGGCTCTGGCGAAAGGTGTGAGGGGCCAACTTACACCTCACACACAGCTTTGGGATGGTCCTCCTCCTCCTCCTGCAGGTCCTACTCCTCCTCCAGGTCCTACTCCTCATCCTGCCACATCTCCAACTGCACAGCCACAGCCCGGAAGGAAGTGTGAAAGGAAGACCAGAGAGTGAGGACCCTGGATCCAGTCTGGTCGGCCAAAAGATGCAGCCTCTTGTGGTACCACAGCCTGGGGACACTGATGTCATCTGCTGCTATCCAAGTCTCTGTGAATCCCGGACCAGACTGCCCTCCCTTATATATGGACTCCTCAGGCCACCAATTTTGAGGTTTAAGAATTGATGTCTGCCGTGGGGGTCCCAGGCTTCACTAATTTCTCCTGTTGATCCAGTGTTGCCTTCCTCTTTGTTTGGTTCTGATACCTTAATAAAGGATTTTTGTTTTGAATTATACTCTCCTATGTGTTTTACTTCAAAAATGATGGTTTGTTTGTGAGGATTCAGGTACATTTCTAATATACAATGTGAAATGAACAAGGGACACCAACAACAAAAAATCTCATGGAGATTAAATAATAAAAGATATCAATGGTGTTGGGGTAACTTGCCACACAAAACACACACAAAAATATTCTGGAGTAAAAATAAAAATAACATTGAACAAAGATCAGCCTTGGAAACAATCCAAACATTAAAGAAAAAAAAAGGCTCCAAAAAAAAAAAAAAAAAACATAAAAAATATAAAACTGTCAGATGTGACAACTAATAACAATATATTGAGGAAATCCCACTAAAAAAACACAAATAAAACTTTGTGAGAAGTGTGTGTGAATATGAGCAGCAAAACGACTTAATTCTTGTCACATTATAAAGAAGAAGAGAGTGCGCTGTATTAAACCATTTTTAACATTGCAGCGTGACGAAAGTGGTGTATCCATTGCGAACGCTAAGTTTACCAGAACGAGCTGTCCCGTGTCGGAATTTCTTCTGAGCATGCGTGGCACTTTGTGCGTCGGAACAGGCCACACACGGTCAGAATTGACGCGATCGGATTTTGTTGTCGGAAAATTTTATCTCCTGCTGTCCAACTTTGTGTGTCGGAAAATCCGATGGAAAATGTCCGATGGAGCCCACACACGGTCGGAATTTCCGACAACACGCTCCGATCGGACATTTTCCATCGGAAAATCCGACCGTGTGTACGGGGCATTAGTGTGGGGGGGGGGCGGCAAACTAACACCAACCCCCCCACCCCCCCTGCAGGAGACGGGCAGGAATGCGGCGATCGCACACCCCGAGCCCACCTTTTTTTAAGCCAATTAGAGCATCATGGTCTTATCACGTGCTTAAAAAAAAACAAAAAAACATTGAAATCCATGCGTCCAGCGCCCAGCATGTAGATTAGGGACCAGATGCATGGATGCCGGGGACGGCACCCATGCACCCTGCATGAGCAGCGACCACTGGCCCTTAGATGTTGTCAAAAGTTTGCCAATGGAGCGCACAACCAAGTGTGAGCCTGAAGGGGTCTCACTCGGCCACCAGACAGTTTAAAGAGTAGACTTTCCATGAGTGAGAATGATCTCCAACTCAAACAAAGTTGAAGAGGACATGTAGCGTCTGGCCATAACTAAATGAAATAAAGAAAGAAATAGAAAACACCACATAAAATAATATTCAAAATACATTTTAAACATGTAGGACGCTAAATATCACTGAAGTGCCAAAATTTGTCAGTCACGCCTGGTTAACGGGCTGATTAAAAAGAAAAAGGAGAAAAATAATATGAAGTTAAGATTGCTGGTGCACCTGCACAAGTTGTTGAAATGTAAGATCTGCTAGAGTCAACAGGGCAATGTCCAAACTAAAGGAAATTGGAAACTGGGACCAACCCAGGCACATGGTTCCTCAATGGGGCCCAGATAGAGTCAAAATGCTCCAGAGTACCCTTGCAAGTAGCAATCCACTCCCCCGCTTCCATAATCTCAGCCACCTTCCCTATCCAGTCCTGTTCACTTGGAACATACAAGCTCCTCAAATGGACAGGTATTTTGGAAAGACATTTTGCAGCATTGAGAAGGTGGGGGAAAGCTCTACGTTTATAATGGGAAAAAGGGATGGTAGGGATGTGGAGTAGAAAGTGCTTCGTCAAGATGGGGAGATCACATCCCCTCCAACACAGGTCGGAAACGGATAGGTAAATCCTGGCGAGGGTTGTAGGCACACTATACCACCTCGTCAACAACTTGTAGGTATTTTCTTGTGTCTAGGTATCCACTGAACTGGAGTGTGTCAAGAGGTACAGATGGTGCAGTTGCTCATCAGTAAACTTGCACTGGAGGTCACATTCCCATACTCTGATGTAAAGCGGTTTAGGGCTAGGGATAACTGAGGTAAGCAGCTTATAGAGGACTGAAATCATATGGGGAATGGGGTCCTTGGCAGCCCATAGGCGCTAAAAACATTTGCGGGGGTAGACCTTATCTGGGCTATGTACAAAAAAGTTACAGAGCTGCCGATACCTTAAAAAGACAAAAGGGAAACTGACAAATCGCTCCCTAAGGGTAGCAAGAGGTGCCAGGGTACCATTCTCCATAAAACTGGATAAGCCAATATCCCTGTCACTCACCCAGGGTCCAAAAAACCTGGACAACTTCTCACCGGAGGGAAATTATGGGAAACCCCCTACTGGTGCCAGTGTTGATAATGCAAATTTTGAGGACATGAACAGTGAATTGTGAAACCCAAACAGAAAGACCTCTGTTGTTCGGAGAGGCCTACGGTGCTCAAGACAAATTTCGGTCTGCAATCATTTTTTCAAGGGGGACCCAAAGCTTAGAGGAAGCGTAAAACCTCCAGTTAAGAACTCGCTGTATTGCAACTACTCCATAATTTTGTTGTATGTCAGATATACCCAGCCCTCCCATCTGCTTAGACCGTTGCAGTTTAGCTATGGCAAGTCATGGTCTCCGGCCACTCCATACTAAATAAACAGGCTGCAGAGTTTAAGAAAGAAGCATCTGGGCAGGGGGACAGGCACCATCTGCACAGTGTACTTGAATTTAACTTGGTATCAGCCTCTTGCAGTCCTTGAATGGCAGGGTGGGAGAAAAAAAAGCAGTTCTCTTTGCTCTCAGATCCACTTGGATGAAAAACTAAAACACTGAGCAGAAAGGCTGAGCTCTACTTGTCTCAAAGTGAAATGCAAAATAAAATCAGTTCAAAGCTAGAGCTGGGCAAACAGTTTGAGCCGAGCAAAAGTTTGGCCCGAACATCGCCTGTTCGGTGAACACCCGAACTTGCTGGACGTTGAGCGGGATGTTCACCAGTGGAGAGCCCCACAATGCACTGCATGCTGCACAGTGCATCTAGGGCCCTAATTGGATGAAGCTGGTCAGGTGCAAGGCTTTGCTCAATCAGGGCATAGAAGACAGTCAGAGCCATGATTGGACAAAGACATGATGACTTTGCCCAATCATGGCTCAGTGCTCATAGTCCCATCCCCACACTATAAAAGGTTCCTTCCCACAAGGAACTTTTGTAGTGTGTTGTTGGAATGGAGATAGATAGAGCAGGGCATTGTTTACTACTACTGAGTTAGTGTGTTATTGTGACTCTGAGTGTAGAGTGTCAGTGTAGTGTTAGTGTAGCGTGAGTGTATTGTGAGTATAGTGTAGTGTGAGTATAGTGTGTCAGTGTAGTGTGAGTATAGTGTTAGTATATTGCAGTGTTTAACACAGCATTACATAACATTTAGTGCTGTATACTCCTTTTTTTTGTTTGCTGCAGTTATTTTGGGAGGGGGTTTCCTGTGCCTGCCCCCTTTTGTGTGGCTTTCAGGTGCTCTTGCCAACTGGCTGAGTGATGGGAGGTTAAATGCCTTGTCAAGCATGTGGTACCCAAATGGCTGGTGTTTTTTTTTTCTTTTCATTTTTGACAAATGTCAGCCGGTCATCGAAGTCTGTGGACAGACACGCTCTTTTATCTGTCACAAAGCTGACAGCCCTGGGCACCAAAAACTACATTTTTTTTAAATACATCACTTAGGCAGCCCCCTTCTCCACCGCTCCTCCTTTGACCAACAGAAGCCTCAAAACCTGTTCCATGAGACTGTAACCTACCAGAGTCTGGAAGAGTCTTCAAGATATTTCATCCTGTGCTCCCTCTGCGAGGGCAGGATGAGTTCCGAGACTTTCCTTTTGTAACGGTGGTCAAGGAGGATTGCCAACCAATAATGATCCTTCTTCTTGATGCCATGGATTCTCTGGTCCTTTCAGAGGCATGAGAAGCAGAGTCCTCGGGGTCTGTCACGTACTTGGTGGAGACTGAGCTGTAGAGAGGGCTTATCTTGCACCCCCTGTCTAGCACCCCTAATAGAGATGACAGGGAGTGAAAGACACAGAGTGGCACGAGGGCTGATGTAGCAGGTGGCCCAGGACGGGTCTTGGCAGGAGCCCGATAGCTGCAGATTACCAGACGGGCACTGAGGACTGGAACTCTGTGTTGCTGGAACAGCAGGTTGAGTCGTGGTGGGTACATAAGCCAGGAGGTCATCAACAGCCGAGCAGAGCAGGTACTGGAACGTGAGACAGGGTCAAAGACGGGATACAGGCCAGGTTCGGTACACAGTCAGGCGGCACGGTACAGGAGCATGAAGCAGGGACAAGGTCAAAACACAAGCCGGGGTCACAGGAAGGCAGGCAGAAGTCCAAGAGGGGTCTCAGGTACAAGACGGGTCAAACACAGGAACACAGGAACAGATCAGATTCAGGTAACAGGTACTAGCTGAAAGACCACTCAGCAAGGCTCATGTGTCAGTGTTCAGCTTAAATAAAGTATTTGACGCCCAGGCGTGCACGTGTGCGCGTGTGCACACGCAGTGGCACGCGCATGTGCCAGCCGATACAAGTCCTTTTTACACACACTGGTGTGCCCGTGCTTGTGTGCAGGTGCGCCTCTGTTAGCCGGACTTCTCTTACAGGGTCACTGAGGATTACACTATCTGAATCTGCCTCCTTCCAGCCATGTACTACACCCAAAGTTTCTGGGGACTGAAAACCATCTCCTAAGGTTGGACAGTGGACTTATGTCTTCCTCTGCTTTAATTCCCTCAAAACAGCCAGAATCCTCCTCCTCTTCTCTCTCCTCTTGTTTGTTCTGTGGCATCGCAAGAATGGTGTCTGCATAAAGCAGACCTTGAGAGAAAAGGAATTCCTTCTCTTCCACCCACTGCTCTGCCTCGAGTGCCGTGTCCATAATGCCATGCAGAGTATGCTCCATTATGCATGCATTGTCACAGGTACTCGTTGACGGCCCTCTGCTGTATGTGCAGCTGCTGCAGTATTGCCAAAGTTAAGTTCCACCTGATGGGCATGTCACAAATCAGGCGGTTTATGGGCAGGTGAAATTCCCTTTAAATTTCAGCCAACCGAACACTGGCTGTGTTTGACCACCTGAAATGTGGAGGAGCCCAGATTGAGCCAGGTATAGCATTCCTCTAAATATTTCTGCTTGTCCAATCAATGATGTTAACTAGATGTTAGTTGGGAGTACTAATTTATGATTGTGATTGATGATGCAAAAACTAAAACCATGTCCCTTTTTCATACACAGGGAAGTGTCAGCCAGGAGGTGGCTGATCTGCAGGTCCCTCCACCCCCCCTGGAAAGAGAAAGTGGCAGCAGGAGGAGTAGCCTAGAGGAGGCGGCTATCAGATTTTTTTGTAGGGCTACAGAGGTCCTGGGAGCACCACACACCAGGCAGGAGAACCTTGCTGCATTCATAGCCTATAAAATGCAGAGGATGGAGGAGGGCCAAAAAGCCATGTGTGAGGCCCTCATATCTGAGGCTCTGGCGAAAGGTGTGAGGGGCCAACTTACACCTCACACACAGCTTTGGGATGGTCCTCCTCCTCCTCCTGCAGGTCCTACTCCTCCTCCAGGTCCTACTCCTCCTCCTGCCACATCTCCAACTGCACAGCCACAGCCCGGAAGGAAGTGTGAAAGGAAGACCAGAGAGTGAGGACCCTGGATCCAGTCTGGTCGGCCAAAAGATGCAGCCTCTTGTGGTACCACAGCCTGGGGACACTGATGTCATCTGCTGCTATCCAAGTCTCTGTGAATCCCGGACCAGACTGCCCTCCCTTATATATGGACTCCTCAGGCCACCAATTTTGAGGTTTAAGAATTGATGTCTGCCGTGGGGGTCCCAGGCTTCACTAATTTCTCCTGTTGATCCAGTGTTGCCTTCCTCTTTGTTTGGTTCTGATACCTTAATAAAGGATTTTTGTTTTGAATTATACTCTCCTATGTGTTTTACTTCAAAAATGATGGTTTGTTTGTGAGGATTCAGGTACATTTCTAATATACAATGTGAAATGAACAAGGGACACCAACAACAAAAAATCTCATGGAGATTAAATAATAAAAGATATCAATGGTGTTGGGGTAACTTGCCACACAAAACACACACAAAAATATTCTGGAGTAAAAATAAAAATAACATTGAACAAAGATCAGCCTTGGAAACAATCCAAACATTAAAGAAAAAAAAAGGCTCCAAAAAAAAAAAAAAAAAACATAAAAAATATAAAACTGTCAGATGTGACAACTAATAACAATATATTGAGGAAATCCCACTAAAAAAACACAAATAAAACTTTGTGAGAAGTGTGTGTGAATATGAGCAGCAAAACGACTTAATTCTTGTCACATTATAAAGAAGAAGAGAGTGCGCTGTATTAAACCATTTTTAACATTGCAGCGTGACGAAAGTGGTGTATCCATTGCGAACGCTAAGTTTACCAGAACGAGCTGTCCCGTGTCGGAATTTCTTCTGAGCATGCGTGGCACTTTGTGCGTCGGAACAGGCCACACACGGTCAGAATTGACGCGATCGGATTTTGTTGTCGGAAAATTTTATCTCCTGCTGTCCAACTTTGTGTGTCGGAAAAGCCGATGGAAAATGTCCGATGGAGCCCACACACGGTCGGAATTTCCGACAACACGCTCCGATCGGACATTTTCCATCGGAAAATCCGACCGTGTGTACGGGGCATTAGTGTGGGGGGGGGGCGGCAAACTAACACCAACCCCCCCACCCCCCCTGCAGGAGACGGGCAGGAATGCGGCGATCGCACACCCCGAGCCCACCTTTTTTTAAGCCAATTAGAGCATCATGGTCTTATCACGTGCTTAAAAAAAAACAAAAAAACATTGAAATCCATGCGTCCAGCGCCCAGCATGTAGATTAGGGACCAGATGCATGGATGCCGGGGACGGCACCCATGCACCCTGCATGAGCAGCGACCACTGGCCCTTAGATGTTGTCAAAAGTTTGCCAATGGAGCGCACAACCAAGTGTGAGCCTGAAGGGGTCTCACTCGGCCACCAGACAGTTTAAAGAGTAGACTTTCCATGAGTGAGAATGATCTCCAACTCAAACAAAGTTGAAGAGGACATGTAGCGTCTGGCCATAACTAAATGAAATAAAGAAAGAAATAGAAAACACCACATAAAATAATATTCAAAATACATTTTAAACATGTAGGACGCTAAATATCACTGAAGTGCCAAAATTTGTCAGTCACGCCTGGTTAACGGGCTGATTAAAAAGAAAAAGGAGAAAAATAATATGAAGTTAAGATTGCTGGTGCACCTGCACAAGTTGTTGAAATGTAAGATCTGCTAGAGTCAACAGGGCAATGTCCAAACTAAAGGAAATTGGAAACTGGGACCAACCCAGGCACATGGTTCCTCAATGGGGCCCAGATAGAGTCAAAATGCTCCAGAGTACCCTTGCAAGTAGCAATCCACTCCCCCGCTTCCATAATCTCAGCCACCTTCCCTATCCAGTCCTGTTCACTTGGAACATACAAGCTCCTCAAATGGACAGGTATTTTGGAAAGACATTTTGCAGCATTGAGAAGGTGGGGGAAAGCTCTACGTTTATAATGGGAAAAAGGGATGGTAGGGATGTGGAGTAGAAAGTGCTTCGTCAAGATGGGGAGATCACATCCCCTCCAACACAGGTCGGAAACGGATAGGTAAATCCTGGCGAGGGTTGTAGGCACACTATACCACCTCGTCAACAACTTGTAGGTATTTTCTTGTGTCTAGGTATCCACTGAACTGGAGTGTGTCAAGAGGTACAGATGGTGCAGTTGCTCATCAGTAAACTTGCACTGGAGGTCACATTCCCATACTCTGATGTAAAGCGGTTTAGGGCTAGGGATAACTGAGGTAAGCAGCTTATAGAGGACTGAAATCATATGGGGAATGGGGTCCTTGGCAGCCCATAGGCGCTAAAAA
Source organism: Lithobates clamitans (assembly GCA_037952925.1). Classification (NCBI taxonomy): domain Eukaryota; kingdom Metazoa; phylum Chordata; class Amphibia; order Anura; family Ranidae; genus Lithobates; species Lithobates clamitans. The sequence goes on along the minus strand of JBBGZY010001057.1, from coordinate 2,084,962 downwards.
CATTTGCGGGGGTAGACCTTATCTGGGCTATGTACAAAAAAGTTACAGAGCTGCCGATACCTTAAAAAGACAAAAGGGAAACTGACAAATCGCTCCCTAAGGGTAGCAAGAGGTGCCAGGGTACCATTCTCCATAAAACTGGATAAGCCAATATCCCTGTCACTCACCCAGGGTCCAAAAAACCTGGACAACTTCTCACCGGAGGGAAATTATGGGAAACCCCCTACTGGTGCCAGTGTTGATAATGCAAATTTTGAGGACATGAACAGTGAATTGTGAAACCCAAACAGAAAGACCTCTGTTGTTCGGAGAGGCCTACGGTGCTCAAGACAAATTTCGGTCTGCAATCATTTTTTCAAGGGGGACCCAAAGCTTAGAGGAAGCGTAAAACCTCCAGTTAAGAACTCGCTGTATTGCAACTACTCCATAATTTTGTTGTATGTCAGATATACCCAGCCCTCCCATCTGCTTAGACCGTTGCAGTTTAGCTATGGCAAGTCATGGTCTCCGGCCACTCCATACTAAATAAACAGGCTGCAGAGTTTAAGAAAGAAGCATCTGGGCAGGGGGACAGGCACCATCTGCACAGTGTACTTGAATTTAACTTGGTATCAGCCTCTTGCAGTCCTTGAATGGCAGGGTGGGAGAAAAAAAAGCAGTTCTCTTTGCTCTCAGATCCACTTGGATGAAAAACTAAAACACTGAGCAGAAAGGCTGAGCTCTACTTGTCTCAAAGTGAAATGCAAAATAAAATCAGTTCAAAGCTAGAGCTGGGCAAACAGTTTGAGCCGAGCAAAAGTTTGGCCCGAACATCGCCTGTTCGGTGAACACCCGAACTTGCTGGACGTTGAGCGGGATGTTCACCAGTGGAGAGCCCCACAATGCACTGCATGCTGCACAGTGCATCTAGGGCCCTAATTGGATGAAGCTGGTCAGGTGCAAGGCTTTGCTCAATCAGGGCATAGAAGACAGTCAGAGCCATGATTGGACAAAGACATGATGATTTTGCCCAATCATGGCTCAGTGCTCATAGTCCCATCCCCACACTATAAAAGGTTCCTTCCCACAAGGAACTTTTGTAGTGTGTTGTTGGAATGGAGATAGATAGAGCAGGGCATTGTTTACTACTACTGAGTTAGTGTGTTATTGTGACTCTGAGTGTAGAGTGTCAGTGTAGTGTTAGTGTAGCGTGAGTGTATTGTGAGTATAGTGTAGTGTGAGTATAGTGTGTCAGTGTAGTGTGAGTATAGTGTTAGTATATTGCAGTGTTTAACACAGCATTACATAACATTTAGTGCTGTATACTCCTTTTTTTTGTTTGCTGCAGTTATTTTGGGAGGGGGTTTCCTGTGCCTGCCCCCTTTTGTGTGGCTTTCAGGTGCTCTTGCCAACTGGCTGAGTGATGGGAGGTTAAATGCCTTGTCAAGCATGTGGTACCCAAATGGCTGGTGTTTTTTTTTTCTTTTCATTTTTGACAAATGTCAGCCGGTCATCGAAGTCTGTGGACAGACACGCTCTTTTATCTGTCACAAAGCTGACAGCCCTGGGCACCAAAAACTACATTTTTTTTAAATACATCACTTAGGCAGCCCCCTTCTCCACCGCTCCTCCTTTGACCAACAGAAGCCTCAAAACCTGTTCCATGAGACTGTAACCTACCAGAGTCTGGAAGAGTCTTCAAGATATTTCATCCTGTGCTCCCTCTGCGAGGGCAGGATGAGTTCCGAGACTTTCCTTTTGTAACGGTGGTCAAGGAGGATTGCCAACCAATAATGATCCTTCTTCTTGATGCCATGGATTCTCTGGTCCTTTCAGAGGCATGAGAAGCAGAGTCCTCGGGGTCTGTCACGTACTTGGTGGAGACTGAGCTGTAGAGAGGGCTTATCTTGCACCCCCTGTCTAGCACCCCTAATAGAGATGACAGGGAGTGAAAGACACAGAGTGGCACGAGGGCTGATGTAGCAGGTGGCCCAGGACGGGTCTTGGCAGGAGCCCGATAGCTGCAGATTACCAGACGGGCACTGAGGACTGGAACTCTGTGTTGCTGGAACAGCAGGTTGAGTCGTGGTGGGTACATAAGCCAGGAGGTCATCAACAGCCGAGCAGAGCAGGTACTGGAACGTGAGACAGGGTCAAAGACGGGATACAGGCCAGGTTCGGTACACAGTCAGGCGGCACGGTACAGGAGCATGAAGCAGGGACAAGGTCAAAACACAAGCCGGGGTCACAGGAAGGCAGGCAGAAGTCCAAGAGGGGTCTCAGGTACAAGACGGGTCAAACACAGGAACACAGGAACAGATCAGATTCAGGTAACAGGTACTAGCTGAAAGACCACTCAGCAAGGCTCATGTGTCAGTGTTCAGCTTAAATAAAGTATTTGACGCCCAGGCGTGCACGTGTGCGCGTGTGCACACGCAGTGGCACGCGCATGTGCCAGCCGATACAAGTCCTTTTTACACACACTGGTGTGCCCGTGCTTGTGTGCAGGTGCGCCTCTGTTAGCCGGACTTCTCTTACAGGGTCACTGAGGATTACACTATCTGAATCTGCCTCCTTCCAGCCATGTACTACACCCAAAGTTTCTGGGGACTGAAAACCATCTCCTAAGGTTGGACTCAGGGGCGTTGCTAGGTCTACAAAAGATCTGGGGCTAGAGCCCATAGCAGCGTAGTAAAGAAAGTCATACGCTTGGGCGGGCATACACATGTATATCCCCAGAGAGCCCCTGCTTACATCAGGGTCCCCAGAGAGCCCCCCCTTATATCACTTTACATCAGGGTCCCCAGAGAGCCTCCTCCTTACATCAGAGTCCTCAGAGAGCCTCCCCCTTCCATCAGGGTACCCAGAGGCCCCCCCCACTTACATCAGGGTTCCCAGAGAGGCCCCCTTACATTAGGGTCCCCAGAGAGCCTCCCCCTTAAATCTGGGTCCCTAGAGAGCCTAGGCCTTAAAATCAGGGTCCCCAGAGAGCCTCTCCCTTACATTAGGGTCCCCAGAGAGCCCCCCCCCCACTTACATAAGGGTCCCCAGAGAGCCTCCCCTCCCCTTGGGAACCCCTGCAGAGACTCGGGGCTATTGGCCTCAGATTCGGGGCTATAGCCCCAAAAGCCACCCCCTAGCAACGCCCCTGGTTGGACTTATGTCTTCCTCTGCTTTAATTCCCTCAAAACAGCCAGAATCCTCCTCCTCTTCTCTCTCCTCTTGTTTGTTCTGTGGCATCGCAAGAATGGTGTCTGCATAAAGCAGACCTTGAGAGAAAAGGAATTCCTTCTCTTCCACCCACTGCTCTGCCTCGAGTGCCGTGTCCATAATGCCATGCAGAGTATGCTCCATTATGCATGCATTGTCACAGGTACTCGTTGACGGCCCTCTGCTGTATGTGCAGCTGCTGCAGTATTGCCAAAGTTAAGTTCCACCTGATGGGCATGTCACAAATCAGGCGGTTTATGGGCAGGTGAAATTCCCTTTAAATTTCAGCCAACCGAACACTGGCTGTGTTTGACCACCTGAAATGACTACAGACTCTTTTGGCCTGCCTTAGAAGATCTTGCAACCTGTTTAAGAAATGCTGTACCAAATTGAGGCAAGGCACATGTGTCAACTTACCCTGTCGAAGGGCGGACAGAAGGTTGGTGCCATTATCGCACAGCACCATTCCTGGCTCAAGCTTCCGTGGCGTGAACCACATCTGGGTCTCTTCTCCAGTGTGGCTCCTGTCCCCTAGACAGACCAGCTGAAGCACTGCATGGTATCTTTTAGCTTGACTTGTTGAATAGCCCCTTGAACGTTTAGGCTTCATGTACACGGGACGTTTTTGCAACCTCTCCTGAATGATTTAACTTGACAGATAGTAACCCACGTTTAAAACGTCCGTTTTGCCACAATTAAAACATCCGTTTTGCCGCGTTTACATGCATCGTTTAGCAGTGTTTTGCCACGTTTGCACTTAGAAGTGTTTTTTAAAAAAAATATTTTTTTTCAAATTAGCCAAAAATGAAAAACGCCTGTAAACGAAATGCGGGTAAACGCGAGTTCCCGCGTTTAGAAGTGGTTGGGGCTTAAAATGCCTCTAAGCTCAGCTTCTGATCCCATTTTTTTGCGTTCCAAAAAAAGCCTCTAAACTTAACTGCCTAGAAATGACCCTGGTCATTTAGAGGTAAATGACCCTGTATACTGATAGGATAACATAGAGGAGAGTTCAGTGGCAGTTGAAAAAAATGCCCAACTGCTCCTAAACGTCCGTTTAGCAGCAGCAGTGTACGTGAGGCCTTAGGAACAAAAAACAGAAAATTGCCCTGGGACTTTAAATTAGGTGAATGCGGTTAGCAAACAATTGACAGAGTAAATTTAGTCTCAAAATGTATTAAACTTGTTTCCTCTGCCTCCTCAGCTCCTGAGCCGGACGCTCATTACTGCTGCCTCTGAGTGTTCAGCATTTGGTAGTCTGATCCAGTCTTCGGTGAGTATAGGGCCATGCGTTTTGGACCCTCTTGACTGATTGTCACAATACCATCTCTGTGTTACTTATACTTATTTGGTTCATTATACCCCCTACAGATATACTACACACGCATCTACCCCTAATGAAGTGAGCATGGTCTTGCGAAACGCGTTGGGATACTTTTTCTGCCTGTGTACTTTGCAATTTACATTTCATACCATGAAATGTGTAATGACATTTTTTACTGTATGTATCATTTCAGTGGCTTGGCTATGATTCATGTTGTTTATGTTTGCATGACAATTTTAATACATTTTAAAGCTGCATTTACTCTGTCAATTGTTTTCTAACCGCATTCACCTCATTTAAAGTCCCGGGGTGATTTCCTGTTTTATGTTGCATATATTGGAATGGAGGTGCTTTGCGTGTGATACCACACCTTTTTCTTTTTGTCTATTGATCGCTAAGGGGCTACTTGTGGTTCGTAGGACAATTCAGCAGAGGAGGGCATGGAGGAGGAAAAGGAGTGGAGCTTACAGATCTCACAACATCACCAGCTGTATGAAGACATGCCGGCAAAACAAGCTCCCGCACGGAGCCCTGTCCTGCATCCTTCCTACTTGCAAACAGAGTTACCCAGTGTGCTGTGAATGAAATACAGTATATTGTCCTTGACCATGCTTGCTGGACCACATGTGAGCAGCGAGTCTACGAGACTCGGCTGATCATAGATTGGAGTAGGGGCCAATCCCGACCCCTTACCACGTGATCAGCTGTCAGCCAATAACAGCTGATCACGTGATGTAAACAGAGCTGGTAATCGGCTACTTTTTTTTCTTATGCTGACAGCGTGAGGAGAAAAAAAAAAGCAGACATTGGTCCTGAACAGCTAGAGCCACTGCCGCCTCATCTGTGCCCACTAGTGCCAACTACCAGTGAAAATCAGTGCTGCCTATCAGTGCCACGTACCAGTGCCCACCAGTGCCACCTATCAGTGCCGATCAGTGCTGTCAATCAGTGCCTCATCATCGATGCCTATCAGTGTCTCCTAGCAGTGCCCATCAGTGCCACCTATCAGTGTTACCTATCAGTGCCACCCACCAGTGCCACCTATCAATGCCCATCAGTGCAGCTTCATCAGAGCCCATCAGTGCCGCCTTATCAGTGCACATCGGTGCTGCCTTATTAGTGCCTATCAGTGCCCATCAGTGCAGCCTTATCAGCACACAACAATGAAGGAGAAAAATTACCTGTTTGCAAAATGTTATAACAAACTAAGAAAACTGGTCTTTTTTTGTTTGTTTAGCAAAAAATTAAAACCCCAGTAGTGATTAAATACCACCAAAAGAAAGCACATGTAGCATGATATAAAATGTAAATTGCAAAGTACACAGGCAGAAAAAAAATTATACCAATGCATTTCGCAAGGCCATGCTTGCTTCATCAGGGGTAGATGCGTGTGTAGTATATCTGTAGGGGGTATAATGAACCACAAATTCAATAATAATAAAAATAAAATGTTAATTTGGGTACAGTGTAGCATGACCGTGCAATTGTCATTCAAAGTTCGACAGTGCTGAACGCTGAAAATTGGCCTGGGCAGGAAGGGGATTTAAGTGCCCAGTAGGCAAGTGGTTAAAAAACAATCTTTTTAAAAAAAAAAAAAATTGCATTGATACAGGGCAGTATCTGGACCCCAATATCCTTTTAATGGACAATAACTTGCATATAAGCCTTCAAAATGGGCACTTTTGATTTTTCAAGTTCGGGTCCCATAGACTTTAATAGGGTTCGCGGTTCGGGTCTGAACTTTTGCAATGTTCAAGTGTTCTGGCGCGAACCGAACCGGGGGGTGTTCGGCCCAACTCTATTCAGAGCCCTCTCTCAACTACCAGTAATTAACATTCAACTAAACCATAACTGGATGACATTACATTGTATGGCCTGTGCCAGCACATTTGTAAAGCACCCTGGTGTGCTGTACAAACGTGCCCTCTGCTTCAGTTGCTTCAGATCTCTTACTTTTAGCCACTTCCTGTCTACATGCACTAGCTTTAAAATATTCTGTACATCATTACTATGGACCAGATTTCTCTACCAGGGGTGCATGTGAGGATGCAAGGATGACATGGCAGGAGCACAACTGGGAGGCAGTTGACACCCTCTAGTAAGGTGGCCCTTCATGGCAGGTTCAATAGGTATTCATTTAATGAAAGCTGCATATTTAAAAAGATGACGTGTGCAATGCGCCCCTGTGAAAAATGGGCCTGGTTACAATATACTGTTTGGGCATGTCTCAAAGGAGCATGTCAAATAGAGTCTGAGCTTACTTATAATAAACACTATACACAGTTTGCAGTTCTTGAACCCACAAAATGCACCCTACTACCTTTACTAATAGTGAGAGTCTCACACATATAAACCTAAAGAATCATTTAAGTAGAAATAAAACAAAATAATACTTTGAGGTGTATTTATTAAAAAAAAAATGCTGTATGAATGTTTCAGCGTCCACACAGCCAATAATCCCTGCAATGCTTCTAATATGTTTATTCTATGAAGGAAGAAAAAAAATGGAGTCAGTGGGTACAATAACAACCCTCCTTCAATGGAGTCAGTGGGTACAATAACAACCTTCCTTCAATGGTGTCAGTGGGTACAATAACAACTCTCCTTCAATGGAGTCAGTGGGTACAATAACAACCTTCCTTCAATGGTGTCATAGGGTAAAATATTGACCTCCCATCATAGGTGTTGGTGGGTACAATATTAACCTCCACTTTATTAGTGATGGTGGATACAAATAGTACCCCCCATTCATTGGTAAAATATAACATTTCTTGTTGATGCTGCAAGAAAATTTGTATCCTGATAAGTTCCTGTGGACTGAACTAAAACCTCAAACAATAAAATCAGCCTTCCCAGCTATCGTATGTGAGATACATAACAACTCCCCCGTATGTAATGGGAATGTGGAGAGAGGACGATGTTTGTAGCCCATATCAGAAGAGAAGTCTAGGCTGACAACTCTGCTCTTTCATAGATACAGTGCAGTAAGCGTTGTCACCATAAGAAAATAAATGTGTTACTGTCAGGATCACCAGATGAAAGTAAAGGGAAAACAGAAAACCAATGCAGCCACTATATCTAGGAACTGTTGTTTTTGGTTTTAGATACCCTTTAAACATTGAAACATTTTATTTAATAAAACACAGAAGACTTTAGGAAGTTTCTGATATCTTTAATTGCATGAGCACGAGATCCTCTGAAAAAATGACATAATTGCACTTATTTAGCAGACATGAACTTGCAGTTGATCCACTATATGATAATAAAGAAAACATGACAATCCTTAATACACATTTGTTTTGCAGCTCTGTACAAGCAAGCTAGAAATTCAAGTTAATATTTACAAAATTCAAAACATTAAAGTGGTTGTTAAGGCTAAAGGTTTTTTACATTAGTGCAGTCTCTGCAGTAAGGTAAAAAAAACCTTTTAGGTACAGCTCCTCCCCTGCCCTCCCTAAATACTTACCTGAGCCAGAATCTCGATCCGCTGCTGGCTCTGGTTGCTGTCAATTAAATTCAATAACGAGGGAGCGGGGCCAAGCAGCACTGTGTGTGTCAATAGCCGCACACAATGCAGCTCAGGATCGAGCCCTTCACGAGTGCCTCCATAGTAAGTGACTCAGTCTGAGGGAGGAGCCAGGATCGTCGGCATGGGACACCAGAAGTGGAGGATCGAGGCTGCTCTGTACAAAACTATTGCACAGAGCAGGTGAATTTGTTTGTAACTTCTTTTTTTTAAACTTTACAATCATCAGTTAATGGAAACTGGATGTGTTTAAGTGTATATGGTGTCTGCTTAAAGTAAACCTGTCCATGGCCTGCTCAGGGCAAAGTAATAGGTTTGGTTTACAGCAGGGGAGGGTAAGGGGCCTATACTTACCTTACACTTTCTCCCCAGCTACCCTGTTTACTTGCCAGAGAAAAACCTGGCACTTCCAGGTATGGAGGATTTGGTGATTCTTCCCTCCATCACACCACACTGTCTGCATGGCCAAGTGCCTGGCTTGGGCATTTCTCACATGGGGTGTGTCACGATGCCTATATATATTACAATGTTAGTTTGCAACTTACAAAGCAAATTGATGATGATGGTGGTGGTGGTGGTGGGGTGGTTTGGGGGTCCAGTACATGAATGGGCCAGGAGGGCAAAGCATGCAAAGTAGGCAAGTTTTCCTTATCAACCTTGTTATTATGCCCTAAATGTGTAGAACCAATTTACATTAAAGAGACCCTATTACCAAACCACAGAAGTGCAGGTAAAAGCATAGGAAAATCAAGTATTTTAAATGCTCACTTGCAGTGTTTTTTTTTCTCTTTCCATAAATAATTTACGGTATTTACTTGCGATGTGCCTTTGAACTTGCAAGAATATTTGACTGCTCAAGTAAAAGTCAATTGGCTTGCACAGCTACCTTCATCCCAGGATTTCATATCATTTTCCACTTCTGGCAGAGTCAAAATATTTTCTGTGCTGGTCCAGCTTCTCCACCACTCCCTTCATCTATCCACATAACCTTTTATGAAGCTATGAGGAGACTAGGAGGGGATACTATAGAGCAGGGTTCTTCAAAGGATGGCCCTCCATTTGTTCGGGAACTACAATTGCCATCATGCCTAGTCATGTCTGTGAATGTCAGAGTTTTACAATACCTCATGGGAAGTGCAGTTCCGCAACAGCTGGAGGGCTGTAGTTTGAAGATCCTTGCTTAAGTGACAGATCTAAGTCTGCTGAGGCTGATGATATCACAACCATGACGGTGGAGTCCAGCAATGGTCTCAGGCTCTGAGTTCAGGTTAGGTTGGCTTCCAACAGCTTAGAAACAAATGCTGTGTGTTTACATCACAGAGGGGTGGAAGACAGCCAAGAGCTGATTTCCATAAAAAATAGCTGAGATTTCAGTGTCTATTGTGAATTTTGAAGGCATATGATGTCTCAAAGACATAGTCCACCTTTTGCCAAAGTTTAATAAATGCACCCACATTAATAAAATAAAAGAAGGGGCATTTTTTAGAATTTTGCACAGAAGCTTGAAGAGCATGGCAACAATCATGCACAGGCTCCTGGCAACCATGGCAATGCACAGACTCCTGCATTGTTTAAATCACAGCCCCAGGTCAATATGGATCTTCTGTTATGGGGCGAGAAGAAGTAAATACTAGACTACAATTGCAGTACCAATCACTTGTGTCAGTGTGATCTAAGCCCCTCTGCCCCCTTAGCAGATAAGACTTGTAGTTTTCCCATTTACAACAGATCTGCAAATGGATTACATGGCTGTGCAAGTAGAGGACGGGGGGTGGTTGGGGGGCACAGATTGGGGAATGTTTCATGTTAAGCTATGGGTCTTACTATATGGGTGCAACATGAACCATGGTCCCAAAGGTGGACTAAGCCTGTAATGTTCTTTTACGGCTTGTTCGGAATATGTTGTAGTGCTCATAGTTTGGGCACTGGTTTATTTTAAAAGTTATATTTTGCTGTAAATAATAGGGCCCAAGAGCAAAAACTCAAGGTCCCCTAATAACTAAGAAAAAACTATGTTTTTAAAGCTAATAGTAACATTAGCTTTTTTTTTTAAGAGGCAAAAAAATATGTACATTTTTCAAAATGTTATATTCACTATATCTTTATAAAGTGTATACAGTTGGTCAGTAATGGTATTTCTTACTCCCTATGGTTCCAGGACCCCCAGATTATTAGTTGCTTTTGCTTTGTAGATACGGTCCCATCATTTTATTTGTTATCTCAAGTATTTATGGATAATGACATACAGTACTTGACTGCCTCAAATGAGGTCAAGATGACTTCATACTCAGCTGTGTAAGCCTACTGTAACCCTGGTATATTCTGAGCCCACATTTCGTCATTTCAATAGAACCATTCTTAAAATCAGCTGTCCTCAGGGAACCCAATCAAGCTCATAAATAAAAAGGTTCTTTATGAGGCATGCAGAAATGCCTTATTTAATAGAAGAGAAATAAACACAGTTTTTATGATAAAAAATAATACAGTGACATTTCTAGCAACTTTGGTTATGAGATTTTTGTCACATTAAAAGATTCACAATAGTTATTTCCATTTGGTATCAAGACTGAAAAATCAGGCTAATTTCTGCATAGAAACCAATCAGCTTCTAACCTCAGCTTGTTCAATTAAGCTTTGGCAATAAAACCTGGACGCTAATCGGTTTCTTTGCAGAAGTGAGCCTGAATTTTCACTCCCACTGTCATTTCATATTTTAAAAACAAGGAAATGTTATTGTGGTAATACAAAGCCCATTAAAGTTTTCTCTTCCATAGTACCACACTCTCTTTTTGGGAACTGACAAGCAGAGTTTAGCCCACGTCCCATCATTAGACACAAACAAAAGTACCCCCCCCCCCCTCCGGTACTAATGGGACTTTAAGGGCAACTAGTAAAGACACAGAGTTATTATTATTATTATTATTATTATTATACAGGATTTATATAGCGCCAACAGTTTACGTAGCGCTTTACAACTTGAGGGTAGACAGTACAAATATAATACACTTTAATACAGTAGGAATCAGAGGGCCCTGCTCCTTAGAGCTTACAATCTAAGATGGGAAGGTCAGGAGATAAAAGAGGTAGTATAAAACGTCAAAATGTAATGATACAAAGATAAAAGGTGTATACATCAACAATAAAAGCACAAATAAACAAAAAACAGGTCACTATGCTGACTGTTGTTGCATTTGTGGTCTTTTATTCCATGTACCCAACGCGTTGCAGGACGGCGTAGGCCCCTTCATCAGGGGCGTATGTGCATATAAGATCACAAAAGATATTACATTCAAAAGAGAGCATTACCATTGATCAGAACATATGACAGAGAAAGATACGCTATACATTGGGAGTAATGAGAACAGATATAAACATACCAACAGAATGATCAGCAAAGAATCAATAATAAAGTAAAAATCAGATTATTGCTGTGCCAGAATTGAGAGAGTCCCACAGGTCCCCTATAGGGGTGAGGGAAGGAAAAACCCCTTGTAGACCTGCAGCCACGGTAGAAGATGATATACTATATCACAGCTTGAGGTAGTTGTCATCAGGCAGTCTGCAAATAGGAGGGAAAGTGCAATCAATTAGCTCATAAGCCTAAGGTATTGGGACAAAACAAGCATTAACTTCAAAGAAGGACATATCATAGGGCCACAAAGATGCCATAGTGTCCTCCAAAAATTAGGTAGCGACAGACCAGATGGCCCCTAAATCATATGTAGAGATTGTTGTCATTTGTACATACTTTCCTGGAGACATATAGCAAGACAATCTATAGTGGGATCGTCACAGCAGCACCCAGTCATGTCGGGCGCATGCGCACTGCAGTCAAGGAGGGATCCCTCGGAACATCAATGCATGGTGCCCACCCATAGTGACACGGGGGAGCATCATGCATAGGTGATCCATCGATGCACATCGAAGCACCCCGAAGCGGGAGGGCCACAGGTCCTGCAACTCGGGCAGCCCTTCCCCTTGGACCCCAATATAACTACCCACGTAAGCAGGAGGCCGATGTGTGCCGGGCGGGAGTCAAAAAGGGCCACATTCCCCAGAGGAGCACTCCCACCGACTGAACAATAATACACAGCATAAAACATAGCCTCTGAATATAACAATACATTGCAGTAAGAGAATGTATCCCTAAAGATACCACCATACAGATTCATATATAGTAGGAGGATTTATATAGCACACAGGTAAGTATATTTTAAACCTATAAAACAGACAAGCCATGATCAGCCCATCACTGACAACCATAAGGGGAAGGGGGAAAAAAGAGGAAGGACGAATAAGAATCCCCAATAGTTCTACCCATAGAGAAACCAGCATGACCCTCTTTATTTTTTTTTGCACCCTCCTGAGGAGAAACCTTTCAAGAAGGATTGATAACTCAGCTGTTCATTTAAACCCGGGGGATAGGTCACCTCAAGGTCTGCAATCCAACACGCTTTGCGTTGTAATAAGAGTTCATTCCAATCCTCCCCCCCGGCACTGCGATGAACCCGGTCCAGAATTAGAAACTGGATCTGTGGAAACTTACCCTGGTGGCAGTTAATTACATGTCTACCCAGAGGGAGTTCTGGGTAGACATGTAAGCCAGATCCTTAAAGGATCAGCTAGTTCAAAGTGAATTTGTGGGAACATTTAGACAAGACCCCTGCAGGAGACTAGGCACTTTCACTTGCAGGGGCTGTTCATACTGTCAATATATGAATACCAGACCTAATACGACATTACCAAATGGACAATTATATAAACCACACCACTATGAAAATTGCAAAACAGCGGGTGTGATTTATCTAATAACGTGCCAATGTAAGAGTTTTTATGTAGGAAAAACCAAGCTAGAATTTTCCAAAAGGGGTTATAGACATGTGGCGAGTATGAAAACTTCTAACACAGAACTCGCTCTGGGTAGACATGTAATTAACTGCCACCAGGGTAAGTTTCCACGCATCCAATTTCTAATTCTGGACCGTGTTTATCCCAGTGCCAGGGGGGGAGATTGGAACGAACTCTATTACAACGCGAATCACGTTGGATTGCAGACCTTGGGGCGACCTATCCCCCCGGTTTAAAAGAACAGCTGAATTATCGACCCTTCCTGGAAGGTTTCTCCTCAGGAGGGTGTGAAAAAAAATAAGGAGGGCCATGCTAGTTTCTCTATGGGTAGAATCATTGGGGGTTCTTATTCCTCCTTCCTCCTTTTTCCCCCCTCCCCTTATGGTTGTCAGTGATGGGCTGATCATGTAATCTCTGTATTATGGGTTTAAAAGATACTTACCTGTGTGCTATATAAATCCTCCTACTATATACGAATCTTTATGGTGGTATCTTTAGGGATACATGCTCTTACCGCAATGTATTGTTATATTCAGAGGGTATGCTGCATATTATTGCTCTGCTAGTGGGAGTGCTCCACTGGGGAATGTGGCCCTTTTTGACTCCTGCCCGGAGCGCATCAGCCTCCTGCTTACGCGGGCAGCTATATTGTGGCCCAGTGGGGGAGGGACTCACCATCCCTGCCCGAGTTGCTGGACCTGTGGCTGCCTGGCTCTCCCGCTTGGGGGCGCTTCGATGTGCGTCCGTGGATCGCCTGTGCATGACGCTCCATGGGCGGGCTGGCTTCGTGCATTAACTTTCCGAGGCATCCCTCCTTGACTGCAGTACACATGCTCTGATTCATCCTATCGGCCGCATGCAGACAAGTCATACATATTGACGCTGACGTCCAGGGATGTATTTAAGACAGCGAGCCCGACATGACTGGGTGCTGCTGCCATGATCCCTCTATAGATTTTCTTGCTATATGTCTCTAGGAAGGTATATACAAATGACAACAATCTCTACATATGATTTAGGGGACATCTGTATGGCTATGGTCTGTTGCTACCTCATTTTTGAAGGACACTATGGCACCTTTGTGGCCCTATGATATGTCCTCCTTTGAAGTCTATACTTGTTTTGTTCCAAAACCTTAGGCTTATCACCTAATTGATTATCCTTTCCCTCCTATTTGCAGACCGCCTGATGACAACTGCCTCAAGCTGTGATATATAATACCATCTTCTACCACAGCTGCAGGTTTAAAAGGGGTCCTTGTGTGGAGTCTTGGGGGCCATAGGCTTTTTCCTTCCCCCACCCCTTTAGGGGGCCTGTGGGACTCTCTCAATTCCGGCACAGCAATAATCTGCTTTTTACTTTATTATTGATTCACTGCTGATCATTCTGTTGGTATGTTTATATCTGTTCTCATTACTCCCAATGTATAGCATTTCTTTCTCTATCATATGTTCAGATCAATGGTAATGCTCTCCTTTAGAATGTAATATCTTTTGTGATCTTATATGCACATAAGCCCCTGATATAGGGACCTACGCTGTCTCAAAAGACGTTGGGTACATGGAAGACAAGACCACAATTGCAACAACAGTCAGCATAGTAACCTGTTTTTTGTTTATATGTGCTTTTATTGGTGATGTATACACCTTTTATCTTTGTATCATTACATTTTGACGATTTATACTACTCTGTGTCTTTACTAGTTGCCTTTGAAGTCCCATTAGTACCGGGGGTACTTTTGTTTGTGTCTATCTATTAGGAATGTTGGCAACAACTTATGCTTTATCCGGGTGGTCTATTGATTCACGTCCCATCTTTAAGTACTTGAGAGAGAAATACAAAAATGAATAACCTTTGTCAAAGCTTAAAGCTGAACTCCTGGAATGAGACAAACTCTATGCTTGCAATAAGCCTTTCCCTGCATTGGAGGGGTTAAATGCTCCTTTAGTTTAGGAGTCCATGGATAAGGTGCATTATTTACCCTACTCCTGGCTCAGGAAGGCTCTAGAGCTGACAGCAAGCTTCAGACCCTCTGTTTTATCACGCGCAGTTCAGGGCTATTACCTTGAATTTGTACATGAGGAGGCGAGCATACAACCATGGCCCAAAGCTGCTTAGAGGGGGCGCAGCGGGGGACCGGTCATATAGATTGAGGAAGCCTCCCAGAGCCAAGAGTAAGGTAAGTGATACATTTTTATTCATTCACCCCGAGACCAAACAAACAATTGACCCTTGTAGTGCAGTTCAGGTTTAAGGTGTTACTAAACCCACAACAGTAAAATCAGTCTGCTTATGCAGTAAAGCATGCTTATTATACTCACTGTGGAACCTAAGGGGGTAATCCTGCACATTGTGTAAAAAGGCTGTTTAATCCTGTCTTTTTTATCCTCCCTTTATTCCACAGTCCCCAATCCATCTCCTGATAGTACAGAGCCTTGGGTGCACTCTGCACATGCTCAGTTTAGTGTGTATTTCAAGAGAGTTTGTTTTTTTGTTTTTTTGCATGTGTTCAGCACAGGGCCAATCAGCACTGTTCAGACAGAGGGTCAGGGGTCCTGCAGCCTCTTAGGACAGTCAGAGGAAAATAAAAACTCCTACTACAAGCTTTAACCAGTGCTTGGCCTACACTGATAGAAGTCACAAGACTGCTATATACTGCTGAGAAAAGGTATTTGTCAGGAGAGGCTTCGGCACAGTGCAAATGCAGTTTCTAGGCGCACGCGTATGCGCTGGCCAAGAATGGGCCAAGCAGATGTGCACAGACGTGCGCATATGCATTTGTGAACCCGAACACGCATTCGTGAACGCGCACCTGTCACCACAATGTTGGTGCCAAACAACCTATTTAAACAGAGCTTTTGTACTGGCTAATTGCTGCTTGGTCTACAGCATTTTGTGTATGTTCCTGATTCCTGTGTTTGACCTCTGATCTTGCCCCAGCTTGTTCCCAACTATTCCTGTCTGCTACCTGCCCTGACCCCTGGCTTGACCCTGAATTCTGCTTCTGCCTGCTGCTCCTGTTTGATCCTTCCTGAGTTGCCGACATTGCTTGTGAGTTGTGACCTGGCTATTTTTCTGTCTGCCATCTATGCCTGATCTGCCCGCCCATTACGGACTTGGCTCGTCTGACCCTGCTTCCAGCTCTTCCAGCCTGCTACAGCTCCTTCAGTCCAGCTCATCATCTTCAGGCTCCTGCCTCCTGCTGTGGATCCACAGTCTATCACCAGCCAAGGCCTAAACCAGTCTGCCTGCATCCAGCCCACTGCCTCATCTGCCTGTTGTCAGCTGCTCCTGGTTTCCCTTCCATGAATCATTGGCTACTACCAGCGCAGACCACTGGACTGGTCATAGGCCCTTTTACCTCACAGTGCTCTAGCGGTTACTGTCTCATCACCAGTGGCCCTCAAGCCAAAGCTGTACAAGAGGCCTTCCTCTGCACGTCAGGCTCACCAACCAGGTATGTGACAGTATTTAACAGTTTACATCTACAATAATTGCATTTCCATGTTCTGTGTACTGTGAGAGACCAGATATAGTGAATGCAGGGTCCTGGGTTTAGTAACACTTTAAATTACAATGCAAAAACTTTACACAGTCTTGTTCAAATGTTACACAAACTCTGTACCAGTGACAAGCAACATCATGTTTATCAGAAGGTAGTACTGAGACAAACTTTACTCTTAGGATAATGGCTCAGTATTTCAACTTGGGCTAAAGGTGATCTTGGGCAAGGGCTTGAGTAAAACATATAAATTCATAATGAGAGAAAACAAAAACCAATCTAAAGTATTTTGAACACAGTAATTGGACCACATTCCTAATCTGTAAAATAAAAAATATGTATACATTTATGTTCATGTACTAATGCCCTGTTCAGGATTGTAATAAATACTGCCTGGGCAAATGGAGTTAACTTTTTTTGTTAAGGACACTAATTGGGAGCCATATCCATTTTTAACATATAAAGGGTAAACTTGACAGATGTACATATAGTATGTACAGACATGTGATAGCTTGTTTGCTTTTTTATGATTCAGAAAGCCATATGAAAATCCTAAATAGTTGTAGAGCTTGTAACATGTTTGGGTTAAAGTGGTTCTAAAGGCAGAAGGTTTTTTTTTCATTCAATGCATTAAGGTAAAAAGAAACATTTTGAAAGCAACTCCAAAGGCCCCTTCCAGGCCCCCTTATGCTTACCTGAGTCTGATCTCAATCCAGCGCTGTGCCCGAGAGCTGCATGACTGCTCTCTCCCTCTCTCCTCACTGGTTCAGTGGCAGGAGCCAATAAGGAGGGGGTGTGGCCAAGCCGCTGTATGTGTGTCAAGGGACACACACAGTGCAGCTCAGGATAGACCCAACATGAGTTCCCCCCATAGCAAGCGGCCTATTGAGAAACTAAGCAGGGGGGAGGAGCCAAGAGTGCCAGTGGGAAACCTTTAGAAGATGAGGATCGAGGCTGCTTTGTGCAAAACCATTGCGCAGAGCAGGTAAATATGACATGTTTGTTGCTTTAAAAACAATTTTTTCCCTTTACAATTACTTTAAGCATAGCTAAATGTTAGGGCAGAGGTAAAGTCTTAGGTTTGTTCACATTTATAACTTTTTTTTAAAAAGTTTCCCACCTAGTACATCAAACTGCTAAAGACAATGCTCTGATACTGCCTGACTTTTATGGCACATGAAATGCCCACTGACCTGAAAGACCCTGGAATAGCGTTTCTTTGTCTGTTTACTGAACAGTTCATGTATAATTTGTTCAATCATAAAGCAAGAAGAGAAGTCATACATTCTTACAACATAGGCACAACATGGAAGACATTTCACAGCTTTGTCTTTTTACATAGTAAAGACCCACAAATGAAATTTAAGGCATGTTGCGGACAAGTATTGCTCTATGATGAGACTCATGATGAATTTCTGAGTATCTAACATGGATTGCACTGATCACAATAAATAAAAATTGTCCTTTATTCATTTCAGTTTTGTAACCCTTCTGATCCAGGGAGTGAACCTGCTTACCTTCGTGTACACTCCAGGATAGCCCTTTCGTCCACACCCATAACCCCAGGATGTTATCCCTACAATGACCCAATGACCATTTGAGTTTTGGCACATAAGTGGGCCTCCACTGTCCCCCTGGCAGCTGTCTACTCGATTGTCTTCGGATAGATCTCCAGCACAGATCATACGATTTGTAAATTTTCCCTTGTAGCGTAAAACACAGGACTCCTTGGGAAGTATTGGAATGGCACCTTGAAGAAGCGTCTTGGAGTAGGATGTTCCTGTGGTAAGAAAATGACAAATCTGGTTAGGCTGAAAAGATATAAAACAAGAAAGTTATTTAGGCAACATTTGTGAAATGCAAAATGAAATGTGAATGTGAAAGTTTATCTAGAATTAAAGTGGATGTAAACCCGATATCATCCTTTCTAAACTACTGCCATAGGGGTTATCTATAAGGATATACATGTCTCCTGCATGTATCTTTACCTGTCAAATGTCTCCCCTCTGTCTGTTATTAGACCCGAAAAACTGCATATTCTGTGGGTGGGTCTGTTGTCTGGAGCTCGGTGGGTGGAGTCGTGATGTCAGTAGACTCCCCGACTACCTCTACACTCCCCTTGTCAATATGCATTTTCTCCTGTATATTTCTTACACTGAACTTCTGCTATGATCTCTAACATCCAGTGAAAAGACAGGAAAGTAACCACATGACTTCAGCATGCCAAATCATGCTGAGGTGTGGAACAGCCAATCCTTGCAGAGCTGCTGAAGAAAGGAGTGGGGGAGGGAATTAAAAAATAATGCCTGTGTCTTAGGCTGTCACTCACAGCAAGGGGGAGGATTTGACAAAGATTTTCTCAGTTTGTCAAGATTTATCTCACTGAACAATAAAAGAGGATTGCTCAGAGATGAATTAACTCTGTGTGGCAAGACTGGGCTCAAATGATAGGAAATCTTATACTCTACAGTATGATATATATATATAAAAAAAAAACTGCTTCACACACCTCTAACACACTGCATGGTCAGCAGGGTGACAACATTATTTCTTTCTGAAGCTTTCTCTAACACCTGTCTGCTTACTATAATAGGATTGCAATCAGACCAGGACAGATCACTATAATGCCGCGTACACACGTCCAGTTTTGCCGTCGGAATAAACTCGAACCATGTATGGCTGATCATAGCAGAAGTTCAGCAGAAGTTCAGTATTAGAAATACACAGGAGAAAATGCATATTGACAAGGGGAGTGTAGAGGTAGTCGGGGAGTCTACTGACATCATGACTCCACCCACTGAGCTCCAGACAACAGACCCACCCACAGGATCTGCAGTTTTTCGGGTCTAATAACAGACAGAGGGGAGACATTTGACAGGTAAAGATACATGCAGGAGGCATATATATCCTTATAGATAACCCCTATGGCAGTAGTTTAGAAAGGATGACATTGGGTTTACATCCACTTTAAGACTAAAAATATAATGGCAAGTAAATCAGTTTACATATATGTATTTCAACTGTGTTCAGTTGCTTAATTGAAGTACTGCTTTGACATTAAGACGCATTTACCTGTGTCCCCCCATCCAGAGATAAAGCATGTCTTCTGATAAGCTGCCTTCTCCTTCCTCTCAGGAAGACAGATGGGCAGCACATGTTCACTGAAGGCCAGACACTGGTGTTCCTTTCCCTGCACTCTCACCAATGCAATATCATTGTCATTGCTGCCAGAATGATATTTCTTGTGTACAGCAATCCTCTGTACAGGAAGTTCTCTTTCAAAGTCATCCTCAACACCAGTATGGTAATCGCCTACTCTGAGAGAATATCGGTGTGGCTTCTCCCCAAACCTGAAGGATTAACAAAGAAATCATAAACCCATAACAGAATACACATATACCTTCATTGACTGTGTGCCTGATGAACATAGCTAGTCAGAAAGTCAGAAAGTGTTCTATGATCTTAAGCTCCTGTACATCAAGTCACCTCCTGCCCACTTTCCTGGTGCAGGAGTCCACCTTGAGTAAGCTCTGGTTTCGGATGGTATCAGAGCTTACTTGGGTGGATGATGTCATTTCTTCCCATTATATGACTGTGTTCAGACCTAGAGATTGGCTTTTATGCCGTGTACACACGGGCGGACTTTTCAGCATCAAACGTCCGACGGTCTTTCCGACTGAGTTACGATGGACTTTCGAATGACCGGACTTGCCCACACACGAACGGACTAAAGTCCATTCCTTTGAACGTGATGACGTATGAAGGGACTAGAATAGGGAAGTTCATAGCCAATAGCTGCTCTTGTGTCCTTTTTTGTCCGTCGGACTAGCATACAGACAAACGGATTTTTCGGCCGGACTCGAGTCCATCGGAAAGATTTGAAACATGTTCCAAATCTAAAGTCCATCTGATTTTCGACAGAAAAAGTCAGCTGAAGGTCCGATGAAGCCCACACACAGTCGGATTGTCCGACGGATTCATTCCGTCAGACCAGTCCGGTCGAAAAGTCCGCCCGTGTGTACACGGCATTAGTCAGTATATCTTGCTGGGGGTGGGCTATCAGGGTATTGACAGATAGTCCTGAATAGGCAAAGTAACAGTGTCTCTTAAAATCTGTGTTGAAGCGGAGGTTCACACAAAAATTGAACCTCCGCTTTTCGGAACCCTCCCCCCCTCCGGTGTCATATTTGGCACCTTTCAGGGGGGGGGTGCAGATACCTGTCTAAGACAGGTATTTGCACCCACTTCCGGCATAGACTCCCACAGGAGTCTATGCCTCCTCCTGTCCCCCCGCGCTGTCTGCTGGGACAAACACAGGTCCCAGGAGATAGCGGGGACCAGTTAGGACATGCAGCGCGACTCGCGCATGCGCAGTAGGGAATCGGGAAGTGAAGCCACAACGCTTCACTTCCTGATTCCCTCACAGAGAATGTAGGCGGCAGCTGCCGAGGACCGAGGGATGGTTCGGCCTCAGGTGCAGACACCGGTGGATTCGGGGACAGGTGAGTGTCCTTACTTTTAAAGTCAGTAGCTGCAGTATTTGTAGCTGCTGACTTTAAAAAAAAATTTTTGCGGGACTCCCTCTTTAAAAGAGCATATTTCAATTGTATCCAGTTTTCTGGCTTGTGCTGTTCTTTAAATAAAACTCCGGATAGACATAGAACATCAAAAGATGCAGTTAAATATTCATTAGCTATCATTATATGCAATTAGTATTTCTACTCAATGCCCAACTCTGGGAAATCTGCTAATTTTGAGCCTTCACAGCAAAGGCTAGCTGCTGGTTTAGGTGACCGTTTATGAAGCAGTGAACAGCGGTGATCCCCAGGATCGCCGCTGATCACAGCCCATAAACAGTTTATGAAACAGAGATAATCGGGGGAGAAGTGTTTGAACATGTTCTCCCGCAGATGATCTCCACTCACCGAGAATCCTCATTGACTGACACAGAAACGGCCAGTTTATGAAGTCGCGATCTCAGCGCTTCACTGGCGATCTGAGTCAGAATTCACACCCCCCGATTTACCAGCTCAGAGGTGGATAATCCGGGAGTGAAGAGGGAATCCGGGGGATCTACCTCGTTCAGACCCCCCCAACACTGTAACCATGTCCCCCTGTCATATTTATGTGTATACATATATATATATATATACATATATATAATGTGTGTGTATAAACATGTATATACTCGTTATTTTATTAACATTACCACGCTGTCTGTCAGTGTACTGAGCGGTGATAATTTATCACTGATTAATAAACTGACATCTCAGTGTTTCTATGAATTTCTGGTACTGTAATCTCGTAAAGTCTCACGAGATTCCAGTATCAGGGGCCGTTCTCCACTGTTGGAAGCATTTGTAGATCGCTTTACTCCTCTAAAGGTGAAGCGATATGCTCTGCTTCATAAACTAGCACACAGAGGAGAAAGATCTCCTCTGTGAATGTCAGAGAATGAAGCAGTGAATAGATTTCACTGCTTCATAAAGGACACCTTAGTCTAGGGGAGAGTAGTAGACTATACCCTGGTGCCCTGCATCTATCTTGATGACATCTTGACCTTAGGCCACTGGAGCATGGGGGAGGTCCAGCAGAAAACTTTCAAGATTCCTGGAGTTCAACTTTAAATTTGTCCTTATACCAGTGTAGCGCTGGTAGATTTGCAATCTACCGCATGTTAGGTAAATTTAGTAACTTGTTCGTTAGGAAGGTTAAGTTTGCCTGTGTGTTTCCGTACTGACCGGTGGGTGCCGCTGTTATCACTGGTTAGTGTTGGAAAGGCAACGTGTTGAAGCGTATGGATGCTCTTCTGTCCCGAAGACAACTCGGTGGAGGTGGTCCTCCGAGTTGCATTCGGGGCGAGGGTATTTATGGGACAATGTGTTCTAATAGGGGAATGGCGCTGTTCACAGACAATTGGAATGAAAAAGTGAAAACTGAAAAATAAAAAATAGTAATATAAAAATAAAAAATTAAAAAACACAGTGGATTAAGAGGGAAGGAGTTCACGGAACCTGAGAGGGGGATTTCGGACGTCCAGGATTCCGGCCACAGGATCTACTTATGCCCTTCACCCCTGCAGGGGTTGGGCTTTCTGGTGAGTGAGGGCACAAGTGGGGGCCTACAAAACACGGATCACATCAGTATTGAAAACCTGCTGGGGATTACAAACCTGCTGGATATA
Source organism: Lithobates clamitans (assembly GCA_037952925.1). Taxonomy (NCBI): domain Eukaryota; kingdom Metazoa; phylum Chordata; class Amphibia; order Anura; family Ranidae; genus Lithobates; species Lithobates clamitans. The sequence continues at coordinate 2,062,392 of JBBGZY010001057.1, read as the reverse complement.
CATACCATGTTTGTACAGGGATCTCCTTTACATTTATTGGACAATTTATATTGGACTATTTTTATAGCAGGTAGTACGTGGATTTCACTTCGGTGTTTTCTGTTTGCCCGGGGGGCTGCAGTTCCTTGTTATTATTGATCCTAAGCACGGAATATTTTATTTTCAGTATTTATGGGACAGACGACATTTTTGGGGGTTCGTTTTACAGCCACCTGCTGGCCTTCCTGGCAGACAGGTATGCGTTAAGGAGCTACCTCGTGGTCCCCCGTTCCGGAGGCCCACGATACAGCGGCGCAGGGGTGGGTCCAGAGGCTTGTCTGGAGCCTACCACCGCGGCCGGGGAATGGTCCTGAGCTGTCGGTCCTGTGTGACGAAGCTGGACAACCGAGGAGATCCCAGGGGAGGACCCGTCTTGGAGGGATCATGCAGCGTGCTGGTCTAGAGAGGGGCCTGGTGACTCGGTTGGAGGACGTATCCAAAACTAACTATACAGCATAGTGTTGACGGGTTGGCTTAAAGGTTCAGGCACTGTGACTGACATTCATTACAGAAAATCTGATACATCCTGTGGCAGAGGATCGTACGGGCTTGTTCCCAAAGCAAGTCTGTGGCAGAGACTTTGATTCGTGCTGCGTACTGGCTGCTAGGCTAGTGAGAGAGGCCTATCCAGACGAACAAGGAGTGTGTCCCACGAAGGGAGCGCATTCCATATAATATCTGAATTCTACCAGGATATTTGTCAAAAGAACTCTACCGGAAGATGTTTGAGTTTCTTCTGCAGTTTCCTTTCCGCCTCTTCCCTGCTATTTCCTAAGTCAAGTGTTTAATAAAGCATTGAAAACGTACTCCAGTGGTGGTGCGTGTGTCGTCCAGAGGTAAACTCAACGGAACCCTAGACCCGGTGCCGGTGAAACAAGGGAAGCAGAGTGAAGGTAACAGACCCGCTTAAACCAGCAGCTCCACCGTGAGTTAGTGCTACACCAGTTTCCTGTAATCCCCTGCAATGCACGCCTGATTTTTGGAAAGAATGTGCCAGGATAGAGCCAATCAGACAGTGCAACAGTGCTACAGTGCACAATGCTGTCAGTCTAACACACTGAACTTGCTTATCAGTGTATTTCTGCTCCTTCACTGCCCAATCAGTAAGCTGAGGGTGTTTTATCGAACAAGGGAACTATCTGCTTGTCTAGAATGGGTATCTTGTGATCTAGATACCCATTATAGACACTATAGTCGGATCTTCAACAAGATATACTATATTTATACTGTATACCGTGCCTTGAAAAAGTATTCATACCCATTGAAATTTTCCATATTTAGTGATGTTTCAACCCAAAACGTAAATGTATTTTATTGGGGTTTTAGGTGATTGACAACATAAAGTGGCACATAATTGTGAAGTGGAAGGAAAATGATAAATGGTTTTCAAATGTTTTTACAACTAAATGTGTGAAAAGTGTTGCGTGCATTTGTATTCAGCCCCCCTGAGTCAATACTATGTAGATCCACCTTTCGCTGCAATTACAGCTGCAAGTCTTTTTGGGGATGTCTCTACCAGCTTTGCACATCTAAAGAGTGACATTTTTGCCCATTCTTCTTTGCAAACTAGCTCAAGCTCTGTCAGAATGGATGGAGAGCATCTGTGAACAGCAATTTTCAAGTCTTGCCACAGATTCTCAATAAATATATTTATATATATATATATATATATATATATATATATATATATATATATATACCGTATTTATCGGCGTATAACACGCGCCGGCGTATAACTCGCACCCCAAGTTTAGGAGAGAATTTTAAGGAAAAAAACTTTTAGGAGGGAAGTTTAAGGAAAAGAAACTTACATTAAAATGCCCATCAATGCAGCCTCATCAGTGTTCATCTGCAGCCTTGTTAGTGCTATTGCAGCCTTTTCAGTGTCAGTGCAGCCTTGTCAGTGCAGCTTTGACCCAGTGCAGCCTTGTCAGTGCAGGCTTGTCAGTGCAGCTTTGCCCCAGTGCAGTATTGTCAGTGCAGCTTTGCCCCAGTGCAGTCTTGTCAGTGCAGCCTTGCCCCAGTGCAGTCTTGTCAGTGCAGCCTTGCCCCAGTGCAGCCTTGTCAGTGCAGTCTTGTCAGTGCAGCCTTGCCCCAGTGCAGCCTTGCCTCAGTGCAGCCTTACCTCAGTGCAGCCTTGTCCCCAGTGCAGCCTTGTCCCCAGTGCAGCCTTGTCCCCAGTGTCCATGCCTACCGCCTGCCGCCGCCGACATACACATGCTAGTAGTTTTAAATATGGCGCCGTGGAGTTCGGAGGGACTCGGCGCTGGCGGAACTGAACGAACGCCGCCGAGATACACATAGTCGAGTGTATTCGGCTCTTTCCGGCGCCGCTCACAGTCCCGCCCAGTCCCGCCCTATGATGGACATAACACAGGTCCAATGGCGGGACTGGGCGGGACTGGGCGTGACTGTGAGCGGCGCTGGAAAGAGCCGAATACACTCGACTATGCGTATCTTGGCTCTGTGATTTCGGCGGCGCTTGTTCAGCACCGCCGAGTCCCTCCGAACTCCGCGGCGCCATATTTAAAACTACTCACTATGTGAATGTCTGCAGCGATCGCCGCCGATAGCTCACAATTAGCGGGGATTGGCGTATAACACGCACCCACGACTTTCCACTGATTTCAAGGGGAAAAAAGTGCATGTTATACGCCGATAAATACGATATATATATATATATATATATATATATATATATATATATATATATATATATATATATATATATATATATATATTTTTTTTTTAAATCCCATGGTTTTCTCTTTTTCTCTTCCTGTTTTTTTTCTCCAGCTGCCCCTAGTAATCTAATGCCGCATCAAAAAGATCCTCAACATACTGCTGCAACAGTCAGGTAAGTTTTTAGAAAAAAAAAAGAGCACTACAGGCAAATTGAAACATCCTTTTTTTGTTTCTACTTTTTACTATAGCCCGCATCACGGATCATCCCGCAGGTCATCACACAGAAATTCTCCAGATAGGAGATCAAGGGGTCATAGAAGCTCGGGTCATTCTCATTCATCTTCGGCTCATGCCTCCCGCAGTGATCAGAGGTTACCCCAACATGCCCCAAATAGGCACGAATCCCAACACAGTGTATCCAGGGGAAAAAAGCATGTTGGGTATGTAGGAAACAAGCCTTACCTGAGAAACTAGTATGCGGTCAGTGCCTAATAGAGGCCACAGGAGACAAAGAAAAGAGACAAACAGCAATCAATGGAGTCAATTAAAGACCTGATCAAAGATTCAATCTGGGAGTTGGCCTTATCCCATGACCAAGTTAACCCATCCTCGGGTGGAGGATAATGGTTCGGGCTTTGACTTAGCTCTAGTTGAACCTTTCATTACCGAAGTTAAGGACGCAATCCAATGAGAGGAGGATCCAGAGCCTCCATCTAAAACAAAAAGATATTTTCCGCACTTAAAGAAGAAACTATCGGCCTTCCCCTTGATGGAGGAAATCAAGGAGGTAGTGACAGATGAATGGCAGAAAGTGGACAAAAGACCCATTGCTTATAATAGTTTTCTCAAATTATATCCGCTGGCAGAAGCAGATGCACAACTTTTTGCTACTGTGCCGACTGTAGACGCCTCAATTATGAGGTTAGCCAGAAATACGACACTACCATTAGAAGACGCAGTCTCCTTTAAGGATGTCCTTGACCGAAGGATTGATTTAGACCTAAAGAAATCTTGTCAGGCAGCTGGAGGGGCATGTAAACCAGTTGTAGCTCTGACCTCAATCTCGAGGGCTACCAGAGTATGGTCGGACAACATCGAAACAGCCCTCAGACAGGGTGTGGGCTCAGAGGAAATCATTAAGGCACTGGATGAATTAAAATTGGCCTCAGATTTCATGGCAGAAGCAGCCATTGATGTCCTAAAATGTTCCTCCAGAGCCATGCTGTACTCCATCACGACCAGAAGAGCGATATGGCTAAAGCCATGGTCGGCCGACCCAACATCAAAAGAATCCTAATGTCGTATCCCATATGATGGGAAAGCTCTATTCGGTGAGAAAATGGATGCAGCAATTACCAGAGTCACAGCTGGGAAAAGTGGTTTGATTCCCCAGGACAGAGGCAGGAGGAAGAAATTCGCTACACGCCCAGCTGTCCAGCAGAGAGCAAAGGATTCCAGATCATACTGCCAAGGTAGGGAGTACAGAAGAGGCTGGAAGGGCTCGCAAGCCATCTTTTTGAAGTCGGGAAAACCAAAAGCGTCTACATCCACGATTTAGAGCCAGAAGTCTTTTTGACTCCCTTTCCACCCAAACTGGTCCAGTGGGAGCTCGTCTCAAGGCGTTTGTCCAAGTTTGGGTGGAAAATTACGTAGACCTGTGTGCAGTCTCCATGGTCCTTCAAGGGCTTTTCTGATAATTCAGAAGGCACCCCCCTCTTTTCCTTCCAGCCCACCAAAATTCCAACCTCCAAAGAGAAGAAGGAGGCCCTTCTTCAATATGTTCAAATTCTTATTCTTTAGCAGGCGGTAGTGCTAGTTCCGGACTCGGAAAAACGTTCAAGATTTTATTCCCCAGTCTTTTTGGTCCTCAAGAAGTCAGGAGGTTGGAGGCTCATACTGGACCTGAAGAGGTTGAACAGACACATCCATGTGGAGCATTTCAAAATGGAGTCCTTAAACACAGTAATTTTATATGTGCAACCCGGGGATTGGACCTTCAAGATGCATATCTTTATATCCAATCCAACGGCAGTTTCAGCCATTTCTTCGGTTCAAAGTAGGCGTCTTCAATATGATCTTCAATTTCAATGTCTTCCCTTCAGGATCTCAACGGTACCCAGGACCTTCACCAAGGTACTAGTGGCAATCTTGGCTCCTCCTCAAGAGAAGGGGATTCAAGTGTTACATTATTTGGACGATATCCTAATTTTATCCCAGCACAAAGAGAGCTTGGAAATACATGTGCAATTGGTCCTTGACACGCTGATCAGGTTCGGGTGGCTGATCAACTATTCCAAAAGCCAGCTCACACCTACGCAGGAGATGACATATCTGGGAGCATTCTTCAACACTCCAGAGAAAGCAGTTTCACTCCCATCAGAAAAGATTCCTATATTGATAGGGAAAGTAAAAAGAGCACTGGCGAGCCATTCCATGTCAGCATCAGACTGTCTGAGTTTACTAGGGTCCTTCTCTTCGTGCATACCCATGGTGAAATGGGCCAGGTGGCATCTACGGGGGTTCCAGCTGGGCTTTCTGTCACAGTGGAGGAAGATCAGAGGATATTGCTTACGCCGGCAATGAAGTCCAGCCTCTGTTGGTGAACAAGGCCATCCAACCTTCTGATTCACTGTTCCCCTGGACCCATCTTGTGGACTGTTCTGACGTCAGATGTAAGTCGGTTAGGGTGGGGAGCCCACTATCAAGACCAGTTGGTACAAGGGAGATGGATATTCGATTCAGCAGGAGTAGTGTGAAACACCTTGGAGCTAAGGGCAGCATGGATGGCGAACGTCTTTCAAGATCATTCAACGACAACAACGAATGGTCGCTGAATCCGAGGGTCTTGCTCTGGATATGCCAGCAATGGGGCACACCCCAAATAGACCTCTTTGCCTCCCCGCTCAATGCGAAGACACCTCTATTCTTTTTGAGATTCCCGTTTCCGAGGTCAGCAGGGGTGGATGCCCTAGTCCAGCAATGGAACTTCCAGAGGGGATATGCGTTTCCTCCAACCCCTCTGATACTGAGGTTTCTCCAACGCCTAACAACAGAGAAAGTCACAATTTTGGCAGTGACCCTGTATTGGCCCAAAAGGCCGTGATTCACGCTCCTAGTCAGGATGGCCCTTTGTAAACCGCTTCCCCTTCCACGCATGGGCAACCTTCTGTCTCAGGACAATTTCTGTCACCCGCACCCGGAGATTCTAGACTTGAGGGCCTGAAAGAGGTTGGGAGAGTTAGGATGCTCGCATAGTGTTATCCAAAAACTACGACAGGCAAAAAAAATCATCTACTAATTCCACCTATTATAGAGTTTGGAGAAAGTTTACAGAACTAACAGAGTGGATTGGACTTAGGTTTGGGCCTGAACACACTTAAGGTCCAGGTCTCAGCCCTTTCAGCTTTAACAGATACACGACGGGCGCTAAATCCTCTTGTAGAACGCTTTTGGAAGGCAGTCCTAAGATTGCGACCTCCCAGGAAAATGCTATACCCCAAGTGGGACTTAACTATTGTACTTAATGTCCTTTCAAATCCTCCTTTTGCTCCCACAGAAGAATGCACCTTAGAGGATATTTCCTTGAAGGCGGTCTTCCTGATCGCCATCACTTCGGGTCGCAGAGTGTCGGAGATCCATGCACTAGGATTACAGGAACCCTACAACCCAATTTTCCTAGACAGGGTGGTTTTGCAGCCTATTCATCAATTCATTCCTAAAGTGCCTTCAGTTTACCATCTCAACCAGGAATGAGTTCTTCCAGCATTCGGAACACAACCGTTCCGCAAAGATCAACGGCTATTTATCATCCCTAAGGGTGCCAAATAAGGAATGACAGCATCCAAGATGACCTTGGCGAGCTGGATCGTGAGGTTAATCCAAAGAGCATATCGAGCTAGTGGTCTTCCAGTTCCAGATGCGGTCAATGCGCACTCAACGCATGGAATAGCCTCCTGCTGGGCAGCCGAGCGGCCAGTTGGTCGTCCTTCAACACTTTCATGTCTCACTATAGTGTAGACCCAGCAGTTCTTACTTCCCGAGAGTTTGGGGAAAGGCCTTGCAGTTATCTGTACTGTAGTTTTCAATACATTTCTTATTGCAGTACCCTCCCTGTAAGCAAGTTATTTACCATTGGTATGCTGCCATGGAGGCACCAGGAAAACAGAAAATTGAATACTTACTTTTCCGTAACTTTCCTTTCCTGGTGTCTACCCATGGCAGCATACATCCTCCCTTCAATAATCCTTAATGTTCTGAGGTCTAGTTACAAGAATACCAGCTGAGAGGAACAACTCTTTTTTTAAAGAGTTAAAGTGGTCCTGTGGGTTGGTAGGGGGTGGAGCAACCAACCATTGGTATGCTGCCATGGGTAGGCACCAGGAAAGAAAAATTACGCAAAGGTAAGTATTCAATTTTCCGTTATCCACAGACATAAATGAGGCTGGACAGGTGTGTTTGGAGGCCAATTCTAAAACTATTCATAGATGGGGAACCTTGAAGAACAAAGGGAACAAAACCAAAAATCCAATGGTGGTTTCTCAGCAGGCACTTGTGCTTTTCCTGTGGTTGAGTGCTAGAGGATATATCAAGTAATTTAGTTATTTCAGATAACTGGCAATCCTGTTGTTTAACATTCCAATATGGGCCACTCATAAAGTTCGCATTTGGCAGGGTATTCTTTTGCTTTTGAACTGTGTGAAACAAATGCAGGCTGTTTTCAAAACAGAGAAACATCAGATGTTTTTGTATCAGAAGTACTTTGCCTTTGTATTAGATCAGGGGTAGGCAACCTCTGCTCCTCCAGCTGTTTTGAATCTACAAGTCCCATGAGACATTGTAAGACCCTGACAATCACAGGCATGACAGTGGAGTGGGGATAATTACTGCGCTAAATCCAAAAATGGTTGAGGTGTCAAGCAGCTGTATAAAAATGTGACAATATATATAGAATATAGAATAGAATATATATAGAATATATAATAGAATATATATAGAATATATATAGAATTGAAAAGATAAATACTGCAGCGCTAACCAAGCAAATACATTAATGAAAGGGGTGGTGGAGAAAAATAATGCAACAAATCAGATATACAAAGTGTCCAATAAATGTACATAAACTCAGTGAATGAGTCACACTCATTCACTGAGTTTATGTACATTTATTGCACACTTTGTATATCTGATTTGTTGCATTATTTTTCTCCACCACCCCTTTCATTTATGTATTTGCTTGGTTAGCGCTGCAGTATTTATCTTTCTAATCACAGGCATGACTCCTAGAGGCAGAGGCATGATGGGATTTGTAGTTTCACCACTGCTGGAGTGTCAAGGTTGATGGTATATTTTGTGTTGTGTCTGTGGGTCTCCTGCTTTCTACTAACCTTTTAAAGCAGTGAGCAGCTGTTAAGGCCCAGCAACTGCTGATCAGTGTTGCTCCACATAGTAAACGAGTTTCTGTGTGAAATCCTTTAAGTCTAAGAGAAGCTTGCCATGGCCAAACCCCCCTATAGGAAGAAATCACAACACAAATATTAAATGACTCTACTGCCCCTTTTATTGTAAGTTATATTAATACTAATAGAGAAACAACAAGCAGGGGTGCGCTATACCCAAGAACCTAACCCACTAAAACATTAATGGAGGCGAATATTAATATTAAAACTATTCCATTAAGTTGATCTTTGAATATTACTCCACTCTGATGGCAGACTCTAACACCCAGATTCGCTACTGCCCAAGCCTGCTGGTCCTCTCTACATATACAGCTTACTGATTCTGACTGGTCTGAGTTCAGTAGTGCCTACAAAAACTCTGTGATCTCTTCTAGGTATAGAATAATTCAGTTGAAAATATTTCATCATAGTCATCTCACACCTGTTAGGTTGTATAAAATGGGCGTACGCCAACATCTGATTATTTTAGGGGCTGTGGGGACTCTGCTGACCTCATGCATTGCTTTTGGTCCTGTGCTATAGTACAAACATTCTGGTCAGAAGTTGACTCCTTTATTTCCATGGTCCTAGGTTGAGGCTGGGTTCACACTGGTCCGACAAACGCTCCGACATTGGGAGCTCATGTCGCATGACGTGTGAAATTTAATGTTTCCCTATGGGAGCCGTCCTAACTGGTCCGACACAAGTCGTTCCGACTTTAGAAATGCTCCCTGTACTACTTTGGTCCGACTTTGATCCTACTTCAGCCTATTGACTATCATTGAAGTCGGATCAAAGTCGGATCGCCGGCTTGCATGATCCGACTTCGGCACGCGACTTGTGCTCAAATGATCTTGAGGGGGAACTCCGCGCCAAATTTTAAATAAAAAACCGGCATGGGTTCCCCCTCCAAGAGCATACCAGGCCCTTGGGTCTGGTATGGACCTTGAGGGGAACCCCCTACGCCGAAAAAACGGCGTGGGGGTCCCCCCCAATCCATACCAGACCCTTATCCGAGCACGCAGCCCGGCCGGACAGGAATGGGGGTGGGGACGAGCGAGCGCCCCCCCCCCTCCTGAACCGTACCAGGCCGCATGCCCTCAACATGGGGGGTGTTGCCTTGGGGGAGGGGGCGCGCTTCGGCCCCCCACCCCAAAGCACCTTGTCCCCATGTTGATGAGGACAAGGGCCTCTTCCCGACAACCCTGGCCGTTGGTTGTCGGGGTCTGCGGGCGGGGGGCTTATCGGAATCCGGGAGCCCCCTTTAATAATCGGGTGATGACCACGCCCCCTAAAACGTCACAGTCCCAGCATGCCCAGGGACTGTGACGGCATAGGGGGGCGGGGTCACCGCCTATATAAGTCAGAGCAGAGCGCACAGAGAGCATTCTAGCCCCAGAGAGCGTCGTGTCAACATCAGGAGAAGAGGGCAGAAGATTGAAGACCAGGCTCCTCCGCTTTAGCAAAAGAGCGGCAAAAGAGCAGAAGAGAGCGGAGGAGTCCGGCAGAAGATCCGGAGAGCACGGAGAAGAACCGGAGAGACCCCCGAAGAGAAGAAGGCAGCAGACCGGGCTCCTCCTCTTTAGCAAAAGAGCTGCAAAAGAGCAGAAGAGAGCGGAGGAGCCCGGCAGAAGATCCGGAGAGCGCGGAGAAGAACCGGAGAGACCCCCGAAGTCGGAAGAAGACCCCCGGAGCTGTCTAATAAAATACTTTAAAAATCTGTGTAGTGTTTTTTTTTTTAAATTGACACTTTCCCTAGGTGAATGGGTAGGGGTACGCTGTACCCCATACCCGTTCACATAGGGTGGGGGCCGGGATCTGGGGGCCCCCTTATTAAAGGGGGCTCCCGGATTCCGATAAGCCCCCCGCCCGCAGACCCCGACAACCAACGGCCAGGGTTGTCGGGAAGAGGCCCTTGTCCTCATCAACATGGGGACAAGGTGCTTTGGGGTGGGGGGGCCACACTGCGCCCCCCATGCCCCAAAGCACCCCCCATGTTGAGGGCATGCGGCCTGGTACGGTCCAGGAGGGGGGGGCCGCCAGCTCGTCCCCACCCCCATTCCTGACCGGCTGGGCTGCGTGCTCGGATAAGGGTCTGGTATGGATTGGGGGGACCCCCCCACGCCGCCCTTTCGGCGTAGGGGGTTCCCCTCAAGGTCCATACCAGACCCAAGGGCCTGGTATGCTCTTGGAGGGGGAACCCATGCCGGATTTTTATTTAAAATTTGGCGCGGAGTTCCCCCTCAAGATTCATACCAAACACAGTGCCGGGCATTGGCGGGGATCCAAGTCGGATCCCCGTTCATTGAAAGTCGGACACATGCCGGCTTCATGTCGCAGGGCAAAGTCGGATCCAAAGTAGGACGGCTGTCGTGTCGCACCAGTGTGAACCCAGCCAATAAACTACATCCTAAAAACTGTCAACTGGGTGTTTTTGGAAAAATTAACAGCGTCCAAATACAGTATGTTAAACGTTTGTTACAAATGAGAAGAGAGGCAGCGCCTTCTAAGTGTAGCATAAAATTACTGGCTTTATTAAACAACAAAGTGGCAACTCACAATAGTAAGAGTGTTAACAGTATGCACATGTTGACTATACTATGTCAAAAGTCAACAGCTATGCCATCACCTCCATCTTTAACCACTTCCGATGGCCACTGACATATGCAAAGAACAGTGATATATGGCTACCAGAGGAAGGGCAGCCTGGCTTCACCTACTCTGTGCTGGGAAAAAGGCAAGATAGTGATGCTCAATAGGGGGAGTAACATTGGAGACAGGCTGACTTTTTGTATACAGGACTGATTATGCACCAGAAATTTAATTATAAGCTTATACTTGGCAGAGGTTTCTGTAAATATTGGCAAAGGAAACTGTTGAAGTCTGTTGGTATACTTGAATTTTTTGCTTCTGAGCTGCTAGAATCCAGTCCATAAAGGGAGAGAAGACATACAGTACACAACACGTCAAGACAACTGAAAACAACTGTGCAATGTCCAAAGCTAAATTTATCATTCTTTTGGGCAATAAAAGAATCCTTTTTTTATTATCCTGTAATGCAAATATGTTGAGAAGTGTTATGTTTTCAATTAAAATGATAATCCGTTGGCACACCTTCATTTTGCCAGCATATTACTGTCTCCTCAAATTTTACCATGTTTGGTGCTAATCCTGAACGAATTGTGTTCTGGGCAGAAGTGATTTAACATTAACATGTACTGATTTTATACACAGTTGCTTTGGCAGTAGACAGGGATATCAAGAGGAGTGAGAGAATGGTATTTCCTTATCCTTTAACAAATAATATAATCAGGTGCATCACTATTCATACATACCTGACTGATTTGGTTCCACCAACAATTCTCTTCTTTCGTCGAGTCACCAGACTAATACCACACAGGGCAGATTCTGCATCTAATTGATAAAAAGAAATTTGATTAAATCACTCCTCATTACTTTCCTATTTTTTTCTACCTAGAATGAAACATTTTTATGATTCTAAGGCATGCAACAGTCCAGTTTTACTATCATACACTCAAAAATAAAAAAAATAAAAAAATTACAATTGTGCTATATCAAGGAAAAAAAATAAATTATATATATAATATATATATATATTAAAAAAATAAACTTTGCTTAATGAACCCACACAGCATGTTAATACAAAGTAAAATATTCCAACTCTGTCCAGGTAGAACTTGTACACATTTTTTCAGATGACGTTTCATTTTGATGAGTTATGTTATTAGGACTTCACTTTTCAAAAAAAAGTATAAGCTGGTGCCATGACCGCTACTCCAGGTTCCAGGTTCCAGTATACTATAGAGTCACATTTAATGCAGGTCAGTGGCAGCTGGTGGTATATTTTTTTGGGGGGCTGCAAACAATGAACACACAGCCACCTCCCCCCGGTGGGTGGGTCGGTGGGTCGGTCGGTTACCTCTGGCTCTCATCACGTGCTTCAAAAAAAAAAAAACCCATTGAAATCCATGCGTCCGGCGCCCCGCATTACGGGCCGCCACTGATGCAGGTACTAGAGTTGTGTCTTCCTACATTGCTTGCATCAATAAACATGCAGCCCCATAGTCTAGTGGGGCTAGTCCTTCCTTCTTCCCCCTACCTTCTCTAAGCTAAATGAGACTGCACTGTCCACAGGGCATGAGGTAGAATGCTCTCTCTTCTTCCCTCACCTCAGGGCCAGTCAGCTAATATGCATTATAGGTCAAAAATTCCTACCTAGATAGCAAGCAACTGTGCTGCAAGTTTGAAAATTACTTGCTAACCTATTGCTAGACTTGCCAGGCTTCACGAGTTTGTTGCACAATTGCAGCAAGTCTGCATTGCATGACTCCAGATTAACTTTCTTTGCAAACATTCTGCAAGTCTGCTGCAAGTTCTTGTTCAGTTATGTTGTGCAATAGTCATCCAGCCACAGGGGTCATTATGGCTGAATTTTTATGCTATAGACTTGCAGAGCTCTTACTGTACACTCACCACTGTAACTTTGCTCTTGCTATAGACTTGCCATCCAAATTTGCTAAAATTAGAAAAGTGTCAACTAGAACTTGTACTTCAAGTGTTCTGCAAGTGTTCAACTTGCCAGTGAAAATGTGCAGTAAGTTAACATACTTACAATTTAACACTGCCACAAATTTGTGGCAAGTTGTACTTGCTATCTGGGTATGGATATCTGATCAAGTCCCAGTAATAATCTCAGATTATGACGTGACATGATATCGGTATTCCTGCATGAGATGGAAATCATTCCAGTGGAACCAGAATGTGGCTAAAATTCACCCCTTTTTAACTACTGAAACTACAGAGCTACTCATTCACTTTCTTGTTATCTCTTGACTTGACTATTGCAACTCCCTTCTCATAGGCCTACCTCTCCATAGGCTATCACCTCTTTAGCCTATCATGAATGCTGCTGCCAGACTTTTCTACCTTACCAACCGCTCAGTGTCTGCCACCCCTCTCCACCAATCTCTACACTGGCTTCCGATTGCCCAGCGAAATACAGTCAAAATACTAACACCTTACAAAGCCATTCACAACCCTGCTCCAAGCTACATCACCAATCTTGTCACCAAATATCACCCAAACAGTGGCGTCACTAGAGGGGGGCCAGAGGGGGTCATGCCCCCCAACATTATACTGTGCCCCCATGTGCCCTTTTTTTGTGTAAATTGCATCCTATCAGTTATATTGCTCGATTCTGAATTGGTTGCTAGCCACCTGCCGCCTGGCATCTAGCAACCAGTGACGTCAGGCACACAGACAGAGTGAGGCCAAGGCGGCCCCAGCATTCACAGCGGAGGAGGATTTAACTACCTCCTCTTCTGCGCTGAGTGCTTAGCTCCACCCACCTCTCTTCACTGGTCTGGTGGCATGCTCTCAGGAAGGGAGTGCTGCAGGTACTTGTGTGCTGTGGTGTCGGGAGGTGGGGGCTGACCAGGGCTATAACCCCAAGGTGGCCCCCAAAAAGCTCCGGGTCTGGTGTTGTTGATTTTCAATTATTAGCCCAGAGCCCCAAGGCCTGGGGTTGGCTGGGAACTCAGGGCTATACGGGGTCGGACTACCCGCGCGGCCGAGTAACAGAAGAAGTCCCGCCTCCTGGTCCGGGTCCTATGATAGATGTCACACTTGTACAATGCCAGGACCAGGAGGCGGAACTTAGTGGACACTGCGGCCATGCCGGGAAGCGGAAGATCCCCACTGTGTAAACCGGCAGGCAGCGGCTCTCCTCTCCCCATGGCATGCACTGGCAAGGCTGTGCTGATGGGCACTGGTGAGGCTGAGCTGATGGACACTGGCAAGGCTGCGCTGATGGGCACTGGTGAGGCTGCATTGATGGGCATTAGTAAGGCTGAGCTGATGGACACTGGCAAGGCAGCGCTGATGCGCACTGCCAAGGCGGTGCTGATGGGATAGTGGCAAGGCAGCGTTGATGGGCACTGGTGAGGCTGCATTTGATGAGCATTGGTGAGGCTGAGCTGATGGGCACTGACAAGGCTGTGCTGATGGGCACTGGAGAGGCTGTGCTGGTGGGCACTGGTGAGGCTGCACTGATGGGCACTGGCAAGGCTGCTCTTATGGGCACTGGCAAGGTTGTGCTGATGGGCACTGGCAAGGCTGCACTGATGGGCACTGGCAAGGCTGCACTGATGGGCACTGGCAAGGCTGCACTGATGGACACTGGTGAAGGTTGTGCTGATAAGCACTGGTAAGGCTGAATTGATGGGCACTGATCAGGCTGCATTGATGGGTATTGGTGAGGCTGAGCTGATGGGCACTGGCAAGGCTGCGCTGATGGGCACTGGCAAGGCTGCGCTGATGGGCACTGGCGAGGCTACACTGATGGGCACTGGCGAGGCTGCGCTGATGGGCACTGACAAGGCTGCGCTGATGGGAACTGATGAGGCTGCACTGATGGGCACTGATCAGGCTGCATTGATGGGCACAGGTAAGGCTGAGTTGATGGGCACTGATCAGGCTGCATTGATGGGCACTGGTGTGGCTGCATTGATGGGCACTGGTGAGGATGCATTGATGGGTACTGACCAGGCTGCATTGATGGGCACTGACCAGGCTGCATTGATGGGCACAGGTAAGGTTGCTCTGATGGGCACTGGTGAGGTTGTGCTGATAGGCACTGGCAAGGCTGCACTGAAGGGCACTGGCAAGGCTGCGCTGATGGACACTGGCGAAGGTTGCGCTGATGGGCATAGGTAAGGCTGCATTGATGGGCACTGATCAGGCTGCATTGATGGGCACTAGTGAGGCTGCATTGATGGGTATTGGTGAGGGTGAGCTGATGGCACTGGCAAGGCTGCGCTGATGGGCACTGGTGAGGCTGTGCTGATGGGCACTGGCGAGGCTGCACTGATGGGCACTGACGAGGCTGTACTGATGGGCACTGATCAGGCTGCATTGATGGGCACAGGTAAGGGTGAGTTGATGGGCACTGATCAGGCTGCATTGATGGGCACTGTGAGGCTGCATTGATGGGCACTGGTGAGGCTCCATTGATGGGCACTGACCAGGCTGCATTGATGGGCACAGGTAAGGTTGCACTCATGGGCACTGATGAGGCTGCATTGATGGGCACTGGTGAGGCAGCATTGATGAGGCTGAGCTGATGGGCACTGATGAGGCTGCATTGATGGGCAATGGCGAGGGTGCATTGATGGGCAATAGCGAGGCTGTGCTGATGGGCACTGGCGAGACTGCACTGATGGGCACTGGCGAGACTGCGCTGATGGGCACTGGCGAGACTGCGCTGATGGGCACTGGCGAGACTACGCTGATGGGCACTGTCCAGTCTGCATTGATGGGCACAGGTAAGACTGAGCTGATTTTCAATTATTAGCCCAGAGCCCCAAGGCCTGGGGTTGGCTGGGAACTCAGGGCTATACGGGGTCGGACTACCCGCGCGGCCGAGTGACAGAAGAAGTCCCGCCTCCTGGTCCGGGTCCTATGATAGATGTCACACTTGTACAATGCCAGGACCAGGAGGCGGAACTTAGTGGACACTGCGGCCATGCCGGGAAGCGGAAGATCCCCACTGTGTAAACCGGCAGGCAGCGGCTCTCCTCTCCCCATGGCATGCACTGGCAAGGCTGTGCTGATGGGCACTGGTGAGGCTGAGCTGATGGACACTGGCAAGGCTGCGCTGATGGGCACTGGTGAGGCTGCATTGATGGGCATTAGTAAGGCTGAGCTGATGGACACTGGCAAGGCAGCGCTGATGCGCACTGCCAAGGCGGTGCTGATGGGATAGTGGCAAGGCAGCGTTGATGGGCACTGTTGAGGCTGCATTTGATGAGCATTGGTGAGGCTGAGCTGATGGGAACTGACAAGGCTGTGCTGATGGGCACTGGAGAGGCTGTGCTGGTGGGCACTGGTGAGGCTGCACTGATGGGCACTGGCAAGGCTGCTCTTATGGGCACTGGCAAGGTTGGGCTGATGGGCACTGGCAAGGCTGCACTGATGGGCACTGGCAAGGCTGCACTGATGGGCACTGGCAAGGCTGCACTGATGGACACTGGTGAAGGTTGTGCTGATAAGCACAGGTAAGGCTGAATTGATGGGCACTGATCAGGCTGCATTGATGGGCACTAGTGAGGCTGCATTGATGGGTATTGGTGAGGCTGAGCTGATGGGCACTGGCAAGGCTGCGCTGATGGGCACTGGCAAGGCTGCGCTGATGGGCACTGGCAAGGCTACACTGATGGGCACTGGCGAGGCTGCGCTGATGGGCACTGACAAGGCTGCGCTGATGGGAACTGATGAGGCTGCACTGATGGGCACTGATCAGGCTGCATTGATGGGCACAGGTAAGGCTGAGTTGATGGGCACTGATCAGGCTGCATTGATGGGCACTGGTGTGGCTGCATTGATGGGCACTGGTGAGGATGCATTGATGGGTACTGACCAGGCTGCATTGATGGGCACTGACCAGGCTGCATTGATGGGCACAGGTAAGGTTGCTCTGATGGGCACTGGTGAGGTTGTGCTGATAGGCACTGGCAAGGCTGCACTGAAGGGCACTGGCAAGGCTGCGCTGATGGACACTGGCGAAGGTTGCGCTGATGGGCATAGGTAAGGCTGCATTGATGGGCACTGATCAGGCTGCATTGATGGGCACTAGTGAGGCTGCATTGATGGGTATTGGTGAGGGTGAGCTGATGGCACTGGCAAGGCTGCGCTGATGGGCACTGGTGAGGCTGTGCTGATGGGCACTGACGAGGCTGCACTGATGGGTACTGACGAGGCTGTACTGATGGGCACTGATCAGGCTGCATTGATGGGCACAGGTAAGGCTGAGTTGATGGGCACTGATCAGGCTGCATTGATGGGCACTGTGAGGCTGCATTGATGGGCACTGGTGAGGCTCCATTGATGGGCACTGACCAGGCTGCATTGATGGGCACAGGTAAGGTTGCACTCATGGGCACTGATGAGGCTGCATTGATGGGCACTGGTGAGGCTGCATTGATGAGGCTGAGCTGATGGGCACTGATGAGGCTGCATTGATGGGCAATGGCGATGCTGCATTGATGGGCAATAGCGAGGCTGTGCTGATGGGCACTGGCGAGACTGCACTGATGGGCACTGGCGAGACTGCGCTGATGGGCACTGGCGAGACTGCGCTGGTGGGCACTGGCGAGACTACGCTGATGGGCACTGTCCAGTCTGCATTGATGGGCACAGGTAAGACTGAGCTGATGGGCACTGACCAGGCTGCATTGAGGGGCACAGGTCCCATGTACCCTGGCTCTTGTGGTCATGTCCCTGTTCGGCCCCTTTCACATGGGGTGGATCCATCAGAGCTGCTCCGCTGATCCCCACATGTAGTTCCAAACCAGAATGGCCCCATAGCCTTGTATGGGACAGGAAACTACAAAGCCCGGCATGCTCTCTGACCAGAGGGGATTGACACCACAGAGGCTGCCTTGGAGAAAGGTCCTTCCACCAAGAGGAAGGAGAAGTACAGACACAACGAGAGGGGCTGCTGTTACACTCTGGGGCGACCATCCTGCCACGGTTCCAGAGTCGGTCGGGATGGGCATCCCACCTGGTGCATCCCCAGGCGTTTGAGGACAAGAGGCATTCCAGTTGCAAGGTGGCCACGCTGGCCACCCGAAGAACCATCTGCTAGGACATCACCCTTTGGCCTGAAGGACTGGTGAGCGGGCACTTGCCCCCCCTACTTTTGTCCCTGTCCCCCCCAAATATGAAAGCTGGAGACCACCTGCTCTCAAGCTCCCTTGTCTCCTCCTCCCATGTTCATCTCCAGGATTTTCCCAGAGCCTCTCCCATTCTATGGAACTCTCTACCTGTCAGAAACTATGAACCAGACCGAGACAGAAGTACAGTAAAATCACACTTGTTTATTAATAAAAATAAAAAAGGTAAATAGAGTAAGCGTAGTCAAAGGATAGCCAGAGTCCAGTAACCAGATCGGGTAGTCAGCCAAGCCAGAGTATAGTAACCAGATCGGGTAATCAGCCAAGCCAGACTTCAGTAACCAGATCGGGTAATCAGCCAGACCAGAAGTCAGAGATCCAAGTAGAGGAACAGCAAGCAGGATAAGGAGCCAGAAGGGATGTCAGCAAAGCCAATCTTTAAACAGGAAAGCAGGAGATGATTTCTTGTGATGTGACCAAGGCGAAGGCAGGAATGAAGTGAGCTGGAGATCTTTAAGTAGGCGGGACTGACGGCCAGATCCACAACAGCTGGTTAACTATGGAGAGAGATTTGACACCATCAAATTGCTGGTGTCAAAACTGATCTCATGTGCAGCATCATGGCAGTTGAAGATCAAATAGTGTCTAAGGCTGAGTACACACTATCAGTTTTGTTTTTGTTTAATCCAGTGGGCTGAATGAAAAAAACTTAGGAGCTTGAGAGGAGCCACTGTACTAACTATCCAATGTTAGTACAGCAATCTCCCCACAGAGCTATTGTGTTCTGACAGGGGGACAGCCTCCCACCAGAACACACTGGTCAGCGCTCACAGTAATTGGCTGAGAGCGCTGATCGGATGCAGATTGGCAGATGTTTTTCAGGCATGCCTCTTCGACCAAAGCTGGTTTCTGTTGAACTGGCCAAGCGATATTTGGCCTGTGTATACTAGGCTTAAGATAGCAGCTTCCTTGGCTGAAAACGATAGGAGGATTTGGTTCCACTTTAAGGACAGGGTGTCGCTCAGAGGTTGTAGATGTATTGGATAAGGTCCCTTTCACTTGGGCGCCTCCGTCTTGCAGATTCCACTTGCTCAGCAGGGGATCGCTCCGCTGATCCCCGCTGAGCAGGCAGATGACAGATCCGTGTCTGCTCTCCTCTATGGGGAAATCAGGTGGAAACGGCCTCTCCGTTTTCATCCGATCCTATCTGATCCTATCCGCCAAACAGATGGAAAATAGGATCACCATCCATCTGGATTTTGTGGACAGGATTGGATCATATGGTGGACATGTGTCCCGCTGACATCCGCGGCTCCATAGAGGAGACTGAAAGGTCCGATCAGGTCTGCCTGAAAAACTGACAGGCGAACCTGATTGTGTGAAAGGACCCTAATGTCGCGTACACACGAGCGGATTTTCCAACGGAAAAAACTTTTATGGTTTTTCCGAAGGAATTACGCTCAAGCTTGCCTTGCGTACACACGGTTACACAAAAGTTCTCTGAACTTTCGACCATCAAGAACACTACGACGAGCCGGGAAAATGAAGTTCAATGCTTCCGAGCATGCGTCGAATTGTTTCCAAGCATGCATAGGAATTTTGCGCGTCAGGAAATTGGACAGACGATCGCAGTTTCGGATAGGAACTTTTTATGACCGAAAAATTGAGAACCTGCTCTCAATCTCATACACAATCTTCATACATGACAAGCGATATATCCGAAGCCGGTCCGGTTATATAGATTCCACAGCATATGTGAAGGATCGGAGCCTGTGCAAGCAGATCAGCTATTCCCTCGGATCAGCTGTTCCAGTCTTCAGGACACATTGCCACCCTGATGTCAGTGGAGGATCGTATGCGGATAGATGTATGAATAGCAGGACCTCATTGGCCGTTCCTGTCTGTGGGATTCGCTACATTAGAGCCTGAAAGACCCTCGTAATAGGGGCCCCACATTTCTGGTAAACGGCCACCTTTTTTCATTACACTACAGGATCCTGGGTCTTAGTGAAATGACTACTTTATCCAAGAAATCACACACTTGGATTACAGGACTGTTTGCAAACCGCTTTTCAATCATCCATCCCTCAAGGGGACTTTGTCACATTGTCACTACATATCACCTTTGAAGGCTTAATATCTGTGTTTTTTATTTGTTTTTTATTTGTTTTTATTTATTTTGATAGTTTATTTTGATAAATTTTGTTATTTAGGATTGTAAAGATAATATTCACATGCACGCCCAGACTAAGGGAGTTCGCTTAGTCTTGTGGATTTGACACTAGTAGCGCACCTGAGTGCTTTCAACATATTGCTAAAACTGAGAATTCCTGTTTTTTTAAGGATGCAGCACTAGTAGTCATTTTGTTTCAATTTTTCTTTTTCAATTCAATATTATTTATTCCTTATCCAATAGTTACAAAGGGAAATACTTTTTTGCTCATAAAAATTCACATCAAGTAATATGATAAGAGTCAGGGTTAGCGCAGGTTTTTTTGTGATACTCAATCTTTTGCTGGCAGGAATTCCACCAGCAAAAGTCCGATGGAGCATACACACGGTCGCATTTTCCGACCAAAAGCTCTCATCGGTCTTTTGCTGGCCGAATTTCCGATTGTGTGTAAGCGGCATTAGAGTGTTAACAGTTTACTAGGGAATGTTTTTTTTTTTTTTAATTTTTTATGGAAGTAATGACATTTTGGACCCCTCAGCATCGCAAGTCTGGTTATGACAAAAAAATGTATACACTGCACCTTTTTATAGATAAATATAATAAATCTAAGCTGTTGCATGAATAACTGTATGATATTAGTAAAAATGGATAAATAATTAAATACAATGCTAGCCTAAATTCTAAAGATTTTTATTGACAAGGGGTTAATAAAATCTGGGAGGTTTGCTGACTACCTGAAATGTTCACAAGTGCAGTGGAATGACACTAGCACTTAGATTGGAGTGGAATCGGTCACTTTGGTGGAAGTTATTAGCCCAGAGTATTGCTACCCTATAAAGTATAAGGCCGGGTGCACACTATAACACGCTGCAGATCGCACAGGAGCGCTGTGCGTCCCTGTTCCCCGTTTCAGGGACGAATCAGGGCCAATTCTATGCCTGAATTCGGCGCTGAAACGGAGCCAAAGACGCACAGCATTCTTGTGCAGTGCTCTCCACAGTCGCCCCGGAGATATGTGAACCGGCTCCATAGGGAGCCAGTCACATTCTCCTGCTATGTGAATTAGATGCGGGGAAACGCGCATCTAATTCGCATAGGTGTGAACGGGGCCTTAAAGATACTGCTTTCTGGAAAGATTTCTTTATTAGCACTGAGACTCTTTATCAGATTTTTTGTATATTTTACTGATATATTATAGAAATTATATGTTTGAGTTTGAACTAAGCACTTTATTGTACTACTTTTTTTGCAGAAAATAAATGTGCATTTATATTTTTTCCTGCAGGAGCCTGGAAAGCACCTTAAGTACCTTAAGTATGCCCAATGCAATTTAAGACTTCACATTATAGTCTTTGAATACCTAACATATTAAAAGACAAGCACTTAGACTTTTTTCTGGGATTGATGAAATGTGATGTACTGTTAGCACTTGTTTAAGGCTTACATCACACTGCTGAGATGGCAAAGTCGTATGATTTTGTCTGCGAGATTGCCCTGCGACTTCCTTCTGACTTGATCTGACTTGGATGCTATTTAGGAGCCTGTACAAGGGCTAAAAGCGCACCCAAGTCAGACCAAAGTAGCGCAGGAACCTTTTCTAAAGTCGGAGAGTGACTTGTGTGTTTAGACGACTCTCATAGGGAAACATTGCATTTGACATGTCATGCGACTTGGGGTGTCACATCCCATGTCGCAGCTGTGTGACCCAAGCTTACTGATTCCAATACATTTCAAGTGCAATACTCGTTGAGCCCTGTTCACAAATCATTATGTGGTCTATTTATTTAAATAAATCGTTGGACGAATGTGACAGCATTCACCCTTCCTTGAAAAATTTGCTTAATAAGATGATTTTCTAAGATTGTCAACTCCGTCAAGTGGCCATAATGCAGTATGTTTCTGTTTGAGCTACTTCGGGAAAAATGCTGCATTACAGCCACTAGATGGAGCTGGCAATCAGGCAATTACGGTATTGAAGCAGGGTTCACCCAAAAGTGGAACTTCGGCTTATCTGATTTCCCCACCTCCGGTGCCACATTTGGCACCTTTCGGGGGGGAGGGGGGAGCGGGTACTTTTTTTTTTACCCTGTCTCCACTTCTGGGAGACTGGATCAGGGTGAATTATGTCAGCAGCTCAGTGCCCCTCCTCATCCTCCTCCTCTTCTGCCGGGCTTCGCACATGCGCAGTAGGGACCCGGCCATGAAGCCTGAAAGGCTACACTATCGGGTCCTCTTACCTGCAATGGCGGCGGCAGCACCCAACCAGCCGATGGAAACATCAGCTGTGGTCCCGACATCACTGGATTCCAGGACAGGTAAGTGCCCTAACTCCACTTTAAAGATGATAAGCTCAGAAATTGCCAAGGATGTGTGAAATGCTTGTCTCATTCATCCAATAAATTTTCAAAAAATAGGCCCCGATATGTCACCTATGTTGGAAGTATCCCTGTGGTTTAGGATATACTGTACTGTACATTTTTCTGGCATTAATCCCTCTTGGTAATGTATTGCGACAAATTCATAAAGCATTTGAAACACTTGTTTCTGACAGAGACTCATGCACAAATTTAGGTAGTTCTAGAATGTGCCCCTTTTACATCGTTTCGCACTGAATGCACCAAATGTAAGGCTGCTTTCACACTGAAGAGATTTTGAAGCCCTTTTGCATTAAAAAAGCATCTGAAAAGCTCAAGAAAAATGATTTCCTTTAAAATCTATGTACAGTATCTCACAAAAGTGAGTACACCCCTCACATTTTTAAAAATATTTTATTATATCTTTTCATGTGACAACACTGAAGAAATGACACTGTAAAGTAGTGAGTGTACAGCTTGTATAACAGTGTAAATGTGCTGTCCCCTCAAAATAACTCAACAGACAGCTATTAATGTCTAACCCGCTGGCAACAAAAGTGAGTACACCACTAAGGGAAAATGTCCAAATTGGGCCCAAAGTGTCAATATTTTGTGTGGCCACCATTATTTTCCAGCACTGCCTTAACCCTCTTGGGCATGGAGTTCACCAGAGCTTCACAGGTTTCCACTGGAGTCTTCTTCCACTCCTCCATGACGACATTACGGAGCTGGTGGATGTTAGAGACCTTGCGCTCCTCCCCCTTCTGTTTGAGGATGCCCCACAGATGCACAATAGGGTTTAGGTCTGGAGACATGCTTGGCCAGTCCATCATCTTTACCCTCAGCTTCTTTAGCAAGGCAGTGGTCATCTTGGAGGTTTGTTTGGGATCGTTATCATGTTGGAATACGGCCCTGCGGCCCAGTCACCGAAGGGAGGGGATCATTCTCTGCTTCAGTATGTCACAGTACATGTTGGTATTCATGGTTCCCTCAATGAACTGTGTAGCTCCCCAGTGCCGGCCGCACTCCTGCAGCCCCAGACCATGACACTCCCACCACCATGCTTGACTGTAGGCAAGACACACTTGTCTTTTGTACTCCTCACCTGGTTGCTGCCACACACGCTTGACACTATCTGAACCAAAAAAGTTTATCTTGGTCTCATCAGAACACAGGACATGGTTCAAGTAATCCATGTCCTTAGTCTGCTTGTCTTCAGTAAACTGTTTGTGGGCTTTCTTGTGCATCATCTTTAGAAGAGGCTTCCTTCTGGGACGACAGCCATGCAGACCAATTTGATGCAGTGTGTGGCATATGGTCTGAGCACTGACAGGCTGACCCCCCCACCCCTTCAACCTCTGCAGCAATGCTGGCAGCACTCATACGTCTATTTCCCAAAGACAACTTCTGGATATGACGCTGAGCACGTGCACTCAGCATCTTTGGTCGACCATGGTGAGGACTGTTCTGAGTGGAACCTGTCCTGTTAAACCACTGTATGGTCTTGGCCACTATGCTGCAGCTCAGTTTCAGGGTCTTGGCAATCATCTTATAGCCTAGGCCATCTTTATGTAGAGCAACAATTATATTTTTTCAGATCCTCAGAGAGTTCTTTGCCATGAGGTGCCATGCTGAACTTCCAGTGACCAGTATGAGAGAGTGAGAGCGATAACACACAAATTTAACACACCTGCTCCCCATTCACACCCATTCACGAAGATGCTGGCACAAAAAATAAAAAAATAAAAGTGCAAAAAAGTCCAGCTCAAATGTGAAAAAACAAATATTCAATATAGTAATCCCAAAAACTTTTTTAAAGAATATGACTGGCATCTGTTGCAGTACAGACAGACCCGATGATGGCGGCTCTTGCCTCACCGGCTCGGGAGGGGGCCTCTACAACACCACAGGATGACCCAGAGCCACTTGGGGAGCAGTCCACCGTGATGATCCTGGTGGCCATAGCAGACAGTAAGTCCTCTGTGGAGCGTAAAATTGACACTCTGGCTATTGAATGCAGGCTAATAAGACAAATTTCAGGGCCGCCTCACTGAAGCGGAGCACCGCATACGGGAAGTGGAGGATACAGCTGCTTCTACTGTGCAACCTGTGATTGAACTGCAACAACAGCTTAAAATTCTTATGGCCCGTTCAGAAGACGCAGAGAACCGCCTCAGGCGCAACAATGTGCGGGTGGTTGGGCTCCATGAGGGTGCGGAAGGCCAGAATCCTGTTGTGTTTGCTGAAACCTTTTTCAAACAACTCCTGGGCCTGCAGCAATTGTCACCTGTATATGTTGTGGAACGCGCACACAGGGTGCCCACTGGTCGGAGGCCTGCTGACACATGGCCTCGTGCCTTTCTGGTTCGCCTGCTCAATTTCAGAGATAGAGATTTCATCCTGGCAGAGGCTCGTAAACACCCTGAACTGAAACATGATAATGCTGTCATACATATATATCCTGACTTTTCTCCTGAGTTGCAAAAGAAGAGGCGCTCTTTTACAGAGGTCCGCAGGCGTCTGAGGGAGAAGAACCTGGTATACAGTATGCTATATCCCAGTCGCCTGAAGGTTATCCATCATGGGACCAGCAAATTTTTTGACTCCCCTGCGGAAGCGGAAGACTGGCTCGACACCATTGCATAGAGAGGTGAGAGTGTCGAATATGTGCTGTGACTGATGCCTGAGACATAGTATCACTGGACTGTTTACACGACTGCTGGATGTTTTACTGGGAGTAACAGTACCTAAGGTCAAAGCCATCCATTAATACCTTGCTCTTCTGGAGTGACTGTCTTTTTGGATGTGGGGAATGTGCCATGTTACCCGGGCACACCTATCTGTTAGATGCGGGAAGCTCTAGCTCTGTATCATATGCACTGAACTGCACGTCTATCTTTGAGACTCCCCACTGAGTGGAAGAACTTTTGGAACTATCCACTAATGTTTTTTTTTGTTTTTGGGATCAAAGTTTCTCCGGCAGTTTTTCGGTTCAGTTGGCCCGGAGCAAACAGGGCGTTGGGTTCTTAAACTGTTATCTTTTTGGACTGTTTTGTTTTTTTTTTTTTTTCTTTCCTTTCTTTTTTTTTCAATTTTTGCTTTGGGGTCTTTTTTGCTTGCCCAGTATGGTACATGAAATTTATATATTGTTATTTGGTGACCGTGGCTCTCTGTGTTCAGGTTCCTCCCCCCCGAGTCCCCCCCCCCTTCTGAGTCCCTTCCCTCTTCTGAGTCCCTCACCTGTCCTCATGCTACACAATACACTACCTAATGAGTGATCTCAAACTTCTTTCATGGAACGTCCGTGAATTAAACTCCAAATTTAAAAGGTCACTGGTCCTGCAATACCTTAAATCTCTGACCCCCACATTGTTCTTTTACAGGAGACGCACCTAATAGGTAACAGGATACTGTCCCTCAACCGGAACTGGATACAGAGAGCCATACACTCAACCCACTCTTCTTATGCCAGAGGGGTGGCTATTTTGATTCACAAAAAGCTGACATGTGCTATTAAACATGTAGTAACTGATCCTTTGGGACGCTATGCTATTATAGTTATGACTGTTGAATCTCAGCTGATATACATTAGCAACGGCTATGTCCCTCCTCCTTTCAAAAATTAGGTGCTATACCAGGTGTTGGAGAAAGTAGCCACCTTCGCCCCTTTGAAGCTGCTCGTGGCGGGTGATTTCAACAACATTCTGGATTACTCCTTGGACACCTCGAATCCGACCAGGGTGCAGAATCTGGAGCTCGGGTACTGGGCAGAGTCTGCAGCTCTGGAGGAGGTCTGGTGATGGAAACATCCTGGCGAGAGAGGTTACTCCTATCTTTCCCACGTCAGTACCTCCTCCTCCCGCATAGATTTGGCATTTGCGAAACCAATGTTGTTGCCCCACATTTCAGAGGTCGGTTACCTGGCTGGGGGTCTGTCAGACCACACCCCCTTGCAGGTGACATTGACTCTTGCCTTGGGTGGCCGCAACGGGTCCTGGAGACTGCACCCTGGATGGGTAAGTGAGCCCTCGGTCAAGGCCCTAGTTTCGCCTCATTTACAGGAATATTGGGAACACAATGAGGGCTCGACAGGGGGGCCTGTAGTATGGGACGCGTTTAAAGCGTCCACTAGAGGAGCATATGTGTTGGCCATTAAAGCTGTACGGGCTGAGAAAAACTTCAAATCTGATGAGCTCCAGGCTCATGAAATACACTATGCTAAGGCATGCTGAGGCACCCTCCCCATCCTCCCTAACCGAATTGCAGATAGCTAGAAGGGCCCTATTGGTGCATTTCCAGAACCTTACTCAATGTACTTGCAGAGACAGGGCTGAGGAACTATTTGAGAAAGG
The DNA here is from genome assembly GCA_037952925.1 of Lithobates clamitans. Taxonomy (NCBI): domain Eukaryota; kingdom Metazoa; phylum Chordata; class Amphibia; order Anura; family Ranidae; genus Lithobates; species Lithobates clamitans. The sequence continues at coordinate 2,035,662 of JBBGZY010001057.1, read as the reverse complement.
GGACAAAAATGGGAAGCTGTTGGCATACCTGACTGCAGATACACAGGCACATATAGCTATACCCTGTGTTTATTCCCCGGAGGGTAACATGGTAAGAGATAGAGAAGGTATCCTGCAGGCTTTTGTAACATATTATTCAGACTTATAATTTGCTATTCCACCGTATGACCACCAGGTACTAACTGGCCTGCTGGGCCCCCTTCAGATCCCGGTGTTGCCCGATGAGGTGGCGGCCAGGCTTGAGGCCCCCTTCACGGACAAAGAATTGGTATTCCATCCTTTGCTAATGGTAAATCGCCGGGACCTGACGGACTGCCAGCGGAGTGATACAAGCAATATCTAGAGGTCTTGTCGCCCAGACTTCTACGACTCTACATGGACTGTTTTGAACAAGGGGGTTTACCAACATTCTTCTATGAGGCACATGTAATGTTATTACCAAATCTGACAAAGACCCCCTCTGCTGTTCTTCATATAGACCCATAGCCCTGCTAAATATGTACTTAAAAATACTCACCTAAATGCTTGCCAACAGACTGATGAAAATTATGCACCACCTAGTATCACCTGATCAGACCAGATTTATAAATATATTTTAAAAAAGCCACAGATATCAACATACGGAGAGTGTATATCCATACACAGCTGGGGGCGGAGTCGTCCTCTGGGGGGGCACTGGTGTTTTTTGACCTGGAGAAGGCCTTTGATTCTATTGACTAGGGCTATATGTCCCATATACTGCAACGCATGGGGTTTGGCCCTACATTCCTTAAATGGATATCGCTGTTGTATGAACGCCCGGAGGCGGCCCTCCGTTTTAACGGGGTTGTCAGAGACTTTTCCAGTGTCCAGGGGCACCAGGCAGGGGTGCCCCCTTTCTCCTGGTCTTTTTGCACTCGTAATGGAGCCCTTGGCGATTGCACTGCGCTCCTCCCCCCAGATTCAGGGCATCAAGGTAGGCACCCTAACTGAAACCACAGCACTTTATGTGGATGACTTAATTCTGTTTATCGGTGACACCAGACCTTCTTTGCAGGCTGCGTTAGCACTTTTGAACAGATTCACACTGGTCTCTGGGCTCAAGGTTAATTGGTCTAAATCCAAAATACTCCCCTTGCGTTCCCATCCCATCCCCGAGCAAGCTGACCCCAACATTCCCCTACAATGGGTCTCCCGAATCAAATACTTAGGGCTCCAGATTACTAACTCAGTGTCTGACTTCATCAATCTTAATATTTCCCCGCTGCTTGTTATAATAGCTAAGAAGTTTCAGGCTTGGAAAAACCTCCTCTGTCTCTCATTGGGAAGATAAACTTGATAAAAATGAAAATTCTGCCCCTTTTATTGTACAACCTCAGGAATTCCCCGGTTTGCATTCCCAAGTCCATTTTTAAATCAATAGATGCCGCAATTTCCTCCTTTTTGTGGCAGGGAGGAATCCCCCGTCTCAAACTGGCAATACTACAACAGCCATGGGGAGAAGGGGGCCTCGCGGTTCCTAATTTTCACAAATACTTCCTGGCTGGACAGTTGACGGTGGCCCACTGCTGGCTGACTGCTCCTCCGGATGATGCCTCTGTATCCCTGGAAGTGGCTTGTGTGGGCTCCTATGAGGCGCTGTCTCATCTGGTATACAGGGGTTTAAAAGCTCCATACCCTTAGACATCCTCAGTAATGGCTCAGGGAATGCGACTGCCTAGCTCAACCACACTATCCCTTAATACCCCGCTGTGGAAGAATCCCAATTTGACCCACTTTTTCGGTTACCTGGATCCAGTGATATGGACCAAATATGACATTAAAATCTTGCTCCACATTGTATCAAATGGTACTCTATTGTCATTTGATGAATTAAAACTAAAATATGATCTGCCAAACTCACACTTCTTCAGGTACATTCAATTGTGGCATGCTTTTTGCTCGCAATTTGGTAGGAAGCCCCTTGACCTCGAGCCCAGTGACCTAGAGCTACTGACCCGCAGTGATTCACTACAAAAACCAGTTTCTTGTCTATATAAAGACCTATTACATGAGACAACCCTCCTGTTGGGGCCTTGCAGGAGAGCTTGGGAGGCTATGGCTCCGGGGCTGGATAGAGATGATTGGGATGATATGTGGGGGACCATGTTCCAATATCTAGTATCTAGCAGAGATAGATTGATTCATTACAAATTCCTGCATAGAATTTACCTCACCCCGGCTAGACTGGCAACGATGTTTGGGAACCAGCACTCCTTGTGCTGGGGATGCGCTGCACCCTCAGCTAACTTTATGCATATTTTCTGGGAATGCCCACTAATTAAATCTTATTGGCAAGCCATTGGCTCCTGCATTAGGTCTGTCACTTCAATCTCTATCCCTGTGTTCATCGAAGTATGTCTTCTACATTTAGTGGAGCCCCTGGCCACTACCAGAGCCATACGGACCATTCTTACCCCGTTACTGTTCTATGCTAAAAAGCATATTATCCTTTTATGGAAGAGCTCTGTGTCATGACGGTAGAGTCTTGGAAAACATTGGCCAACAGGGCAGTACCCTTCTACAAAGCTACATATTTGAGCAGAGGGGTAATTTCAAAGCCATTGTATCTAATTTTTAGGGACTCATTAATGACAGGAATGGTACCACTGGATTGGCGCAGGGCGAACGTGGTGCCTATATTTAAAAAGGGAACAAAGTCTTTACCAAGTAACTATAGACCTGTTAGTTTAACTTCTATAGTCGGGAAGATACTGGAGCGTTTAATAAAAGACCGCATAGACGAGTTCTTGCTGGAAAAAAACATTTTAAGCAACAGACAGCATGGGTTCATGAAAGACAGAAGTTGTCAGACAAACCTGATTTCTTTTTATGAAGAGGTAAGTAAAACCTTGGACAGAGGGGTGGCTGTGGACGTGGTTTATTTGGATTTTGCAAAAGCGTTTGATACAGTTCCGCACACACGGCTCATGTGTAAGTTAAAGTCTACAGGCTTGGAAATATCAGTTTGTAAATGGATAGAAAACTGGCTAAAAGACAGAATTCAGAGAGTAGTGGTTAATGATTCTTACTCTGAATGGTCTAAGGTTATCAGTGGTGTACCCCAAGGTTCAGTGCTGGGACCCTTACTCTTTAATATCTTTATAAATGATATTGGGTCTGGGATCAAAAGTAACATTTCTGTCTTTGCAGATGACACCAAGCTATGCAGTGGAATAACGTCCTTACAGGATGTCTCCAATTTACAAGCCGACCTCAATGCACTGTCTAATTGGGTGACTATGTGGCAGATGAGGTTTAATGTTGAGAAATGTAAAGTTATGCACTTGGGGGCTAAGAATATGCATGCATCATACATGCTAGGGGGAGTACAACTGGGGGAATCTGTAGTGGAGAAGGATCTGGGGGTTTTGGTAGATCATAAGCTCAATAATAGCATGCAATGCCAAGCTGCGGTTTCCAAAGCGAGCAAAGTTCTTTCTTGTATTAAGAGAGGTATGGACTCCAGAGAGAGAGATATCATTTTGCCCCTGTTCAAATCATTAGTAAGACCTCATCTGGAATATGCAGTTCAGTTTTGGACACCAGTTCTCAAAAAGGATATCGGGGAACTGGAGAAAGTGCAGAGAAGGGCAACCAAACTGATAAGAGGCATGGAGGAGCTCAGCTATGAGGAAAGATTAGAGGAACTGAATTTGTTCACTCTTGAGAAGAGGAGAATAAGGGGGGATATGATCAACATGTTTAAATATATAAGGGGTCCATATAGTGAACTTGGTGTTAAGTTATTCACTTTACGGTCAACACAGAGGACAAGGGGGCACTCTTTACGACTGGAGGAAAAGAGATTTCATCTCCAAATACGGAAAGGTTTCTTCACAGTAAGAGCTGTGAAAATGTGGAATAGACTCCCTCCAGAGGTGGTTCTGGCCAGCTCAGTAGATTGCTTTAAGAAAGGCCTGGATACTTTCCTAAATGTACATAATATAACTGGGTACTGACAATTATAGGTAAAGTTGATCCAGGGAAAATCCGATTGCCTCTCTGGAATCAGGAAGGAATTTTTTCCCCTGCTGTAGCAAATTGGAGCATGCTCTGCTGGGGTTTTTTGCCTTCCTCTGGATCAACTGTGGGTATAGTATTGGGTATATTGGATTGTACGTTTTTTTTTTTTGGTTGGACTGGATGGACTTGTGTCTTTTTTCAACCTGACTAACTATGTAACTATGTAACACATGGGGAGTCACGGAACTGTATCCTTGCGCTATGGTAGATCACCTCCGGCTGGAGGCGGAACATTTGTATACCTGTCTGGACAAAGTTAGGGGGGTTGTATCACAAGTTTATGTGATAACTTTTATGTTGTATTGTTTTTTGTAATGTACCGGTAATTTTGTGGCCGGTTGTTGCCCTCACTGTGTAGCTTGTTTTAATATGTACTGTATAAAACTAAAGAAAAAAAAAAAAAAAGAATATGACCCCCAAATCACAGCACCAACGTAATTTGGGAATCATATTCTTTAAAAAAAAGCAATGACCATGACAGCCTCATACCCCAAATGATGTCTGTGTAAGACGAAACGTGTTGGTTCGAGTTGGTGCCATTGCTTTCCACAAGCTGTCAAACAAAGATTATTTTATAAGTGCTTTTTTATCCATGGAAATGTGAGTGTTCTGAAAAATAAATGTTTTCATCTTATGGTTTTACACTATGCAGAGAGACACTTTCACAAAATCTCTCTGCGCCAGTCTTTATGAATTTCAGGGATTGAGTTTTCTAGTCCTCACTTACCGTATATACTTGAGTATAAGTCGAATTTTTCAGCACATTTTTTTGTGCTGAAAGTGCCCCCCTCGACTTATACTCGAGTCAAGCACTTTTCTGCAGCAAAAAATTTCATTTTCCTAACCGACTTTGGGGCCCCGTATCTCAGGGCCACTTCGTGCTAGGAACCCCAAATTTGGTGTGCAAACCCAGTGGAACTGGTACCACAACATATCCAAAGCTGAAGTTCCTAGCACTAAGTGGCCCCGAGATACGGGGCCCCAAAATTGGTTCGGAAAATGTCATTCTCTGCTGCAGAAAAGTGCTTGACATTTTCTGAACTGATTTTTGGGGCCCTGTATCTCGGGGACACTTAGTGCTAGAAACCCCATCTTTGGAAATTTTATGGCGCTAGTACCACTGGGTTTGTACACCAAATTTGGGGTTCTTAGCACTAAGTGGCCCCGAGATACGGGGCCCCAAATTCGGTCAACTGTGTCCATCTGCAGCAATGTCATTTCGGGACCCTTTGAGTTCAGAGACCCCAAATTTTGGCTGCAGCTAGGGGGCATCTAGGAACCCTTAACTACTGAGTTTGAAGTTCAGGGGACCTATGGCTGCAAATGGGCACAGTGATGCTGCAAATGGGCATTGTTGACCCTCTTTTCCACTTACAGTAGCTGTGCATTTCTCACCCTCGTCTTATACTCGGGTCAATACGTTTTTCACATTTTTTTTGTGGTAAATTAGGGCCTCGACTTATACTCGGAACGACTTATACTCGAGTATATACGGTAATTCAGATCAGTTCTAGGAATTTGAGCCAGTTGTAGACATTAACCAGCAGAATGTATGGCACTTGTCCTATGGATCTCAGTAGTGTAAAGACAAATTCTATACCTTTCAGTCCAATGCTTTTCTTCTCTGCATAATCGCATATAACACCAGCATCTTCGCTGTGCCAGCAATTGTGGATCCCACTGTCCTGCTTCCTGCATTCTGCCAGTGTGTTCTCTGTGCCATTGCAGTCTACGTTATCCAGGTGAATTGGGCCTTGTCCTTCACCAAAGTAAGCCATTGTCCTGGCTTTGGCAGGACCCCTAAATATAAAAAAATATATATATATTTTAGCTCTTTTTGCTCTTGAAACAACAGTGTTATTGGCTACATTTTACATCAGTTGCTCTGTCTACCTCGTGATGCACCATTTTTGCAAGAACAATACCTCTGGGGTTGATTTACTAGCTGTGCATGGTAGCCAATCAGATTCTAACTTCAGCTTGATCAATTATGCTTTGACAAAAACCTGGAAGCTGATTGGTTTCTACGCAGAACTGCACCAGATTTTGCACTCTCCAGGTTTAGTAAATCAACCCCACAGTGTACTAGATAGCTAAAACAAACATACACCATCTGTGGCTTCCAATTATAGAGGCGACTCCACAGCAGGGCAATCCAACAAGCGGTCCTGTCCTATAGTGAGCTTCAGATATTCCACATAAAGGGGTGATGTAGGCAAATGGTGGGCAAATTGTGAATGCACTCTCAGTGTAATGCTAAAGGTTAACCGAGATATGTGAATTACTGTTTATAGGCAGTATATTTCATTGTTTTTACATTACACTCTTGTCACTTGCCAAGCTCTGATCCTGTTATTTTTGCTGTAGATTAGCCAATAGTACATGAACTGGAGTTGGATGGGGTTACAACCCTTTATCCAAGTCATACCATTTTATGGACAGGTACAAAACAAAAAGAATGGAAAAGTATGTGCAGCGCTAATCAGGTTAAGAATAAATGTATCGCTACAAAATAACTTGAATAATAAATCCAGTGTAAACCAAACAGTGTACAATCAATGTATTTCATATAATCCGTGTGTCCATGTTAGATGTTGAATACATATATATATTAAACAATATCATAAATGATATATATCCTGAAATTATTACAACCTTATGTGATCAGGTTTAAAAAAAGGATAGCTTTCTTCCATAATATATTATGTGAAAATGGAAAAAAAAATTAAAAAAAAAAAAATGTGAAAAAAAGTCCAGCTCAAATGTGAAAAAACAAATATTCCATATAGTAATCCCCAAAACATTTTTAAAGAATATGACCCCCAAATCAGAGCACCAACCTATTTTGGGAATCATGTTCTTTAAAAAAAAGCAATGACCATGACAGCCTTATACCCCAAATGATGTCTGTGTAAGACGAAACGTGTTGGTTCGAACCTGGTTGGTGCCATTGCTTTCCACAAGCTGTCAAAAAAAGATTATTTTATGAGTGCTTTTTTATCCATGGAAATGTGAGTGTTCTGAAAAATAAATGTTTTCATCTTATGGTTTTACACTATGCAGAGCTATTTTGTTTCTTTTTGGATCCACTGACTGAGTGGTATAGAGAAGACAGTGCCCACCTTGCCTTGATGTTGCAAGTCCTATACAGTCACATTGTATTAAGTTGTGGAAGGGACGGTGGAAGCTGATTATTCCTTACAATAACAAGGAGGAAGTGGTGTTTAGATTCCATCCCTATTGGTGTATATACACCTCCCGCCTGTGTGGACCCACTAGGCATAAGCTTAACTCAGTCTACACATTCCAGTAAGCCCCCTCGTAATCCGTGGTGGTTGAACCCTCACAATGGTGATTTTTACTGTTGAACTCATCTAGTTTTTTGGATTACTATATTGAATATTTTTTTCTTCACATTTGAGCTAGGCTTTTTCCTTTCTTTTTTGCACTATTGCTTTTATTAGGCCCCCATTTTCACATAATATATTATGAAGGCTATCCTTTTTTAAACTTATGCTCACATAAGGTTGTGATAATATGAGGATATATATCATTTATTAAATTGTCTATATATGTTTGTATCCAACATCTAAAACTGACACACGGATTATATAAAATATATTGATTGTACACTGTTTGGTTTACACTGGATTTATTATTCAAGTTATTTTGTAGCAATACATGCTCTAGTTTTTACTTTGGACCTCACGGTATTTTTTCTTTACACAAAATAAAAGGGCCCAGGGAATATCCTATGCCAACAACCACTGTGCATGACAGAAGTGACACTATCATGGTACATAGCTTAGGTAGGTTTAAAGACGGGCTGTACAATAAGAAACTAGATGTAGAAATGTTGGTGTAAAGTTATGTCAGTCACCATGGCGGTCACATGTTAATCGAAGAAATATATGGGTTGACCTACTAAAGGCAAAAAAGGCTGTTCGATTTGCAAGGGAAGTTTCACTTTGCAAGGGAATTTTCCCCAGAGCTTAGTGACACTTTGCAAAAAATACCCAATCACATGCGAGTAAAAAAAAAACGAAAAAAAAAAACAGTTTGCTTGCACATGATTGAATGATGGAAGTCAGCCAAGCTTTACCTCATTCACTAAACTAATGGAAAATTGTCTTTAGTAAATCAGCACCATAGTTTTTTATACATCTGTGTGTGCTTTTTTTTGTCATTACATTTTTATTGGAAGAAACAAAAGAACATAGACACTGCTGGCGGCAGAAATAAGAAAATACAAGGATAGTACAGGTCACATTGATCCAAGAAGAGCCTGTGTGTGTTTTTTTTACTGGTCATATATTTGTTATTTTAATAATATTCACGTCATGGTGACTGACGAACCTTTACACCTATATTTTTAGTTTATTTATTATGAAGAACACAGTCTTTATGAGATATATATATTTTTTCTGATTTCTTATATTATATAGTATATTATTTGTCTATGTTTATCATTGCAAGAAAATGCAGACTGCACACACATACTGTATATATTATGCATCTATCAGCACAGTTGTGGTTTTCTGGCATTGAGAGGCATGATGTGTCTGCACAAATGTTTCAAATGCCCCCATGCGAACTCTTGTCAGATGGTTAGGTTTTAAATGCCAGTAAACTAAGAAAAATACTCTGTTTCCTCCAGAGCCCTATATGTTGCCTATACACTTCTGGAATTATGTGTTTTTGTCATTGTCAGATAAAACCACAAAATAACATTGCACATGCTGTTAAATTAAACAATATTAAACTAGATAAGGAAAGGAAAGTATTAAATAGATAAAAATACAAGTGATGTCATTAAATTGTAAGCTCTTCTGAGCAGGGCCCTCTTAATCCTATTGTATTGTATTATAACTGTATTGTCTCCCTTTTATATTGTAAAGCGCTGTGTAAACTGTTGGCGCTATATAAATCCTGAATAATAATAATAATAATAATAATAATAATAATAATAATAAATATAATTGTATTAGAGATCGTATTAAAAAAATAAACAGAGCTGACATTTAAAATGAAAGCCATTTTTTAATTAGGGAAAGGTTAGAGCTTTTAGTCCATGTTGTTTTATTACTATCAGTGTCTCTTTTAGGGACATTTTAACTTTTTGTCCTCATGACTACTATGGCAAGGCTGTGACGTCTCTGAAAAAGAAACTTCTGCTATACAGTACCTTACTCTACAACAGCATCACATTTCCTAAAGGGTCTGGTTTTCACCCTAAATGGTTCATAGCAAGCCAATCACCTGTGGCCAAGCTGCCGGCAGACTACCACCGCATCCTTGTCTGTCCAGCCATCATCACACACACTGCCCCAATCTCCATTGAGGAATATCTCCACTCTGCCTTCCTTGGTGCTCTCCCCATCCATCAAACGAATTGGAGGCCCTAAAACCATTAATAATATTAAGAGATTCATTGACTACCCGTCTGAAATTAAATAAAGTTATTGGATGGTTAGATAAAGACAACAGATAGATAATTTATACAGGAATGATAGATAGATAGATAGATAGATAGATAGATAGATAGATAGATAGATAGATAGATAGATAGATAGATAGATAGATAGATAGATAGATAGATAGATAGATAGATAGATAGATAGATAGATAGATAGATATTAAGATGGTATGCAATTGTGATTTGCCATGTTGATCATTGATCTTTTAGAAGCTTTGCAGTGAGATTTAACAAAAAATGCAGAAACGTAAGTCAGAATGGTCTGATATGTGAAAGTAGCAATTCAACAAGTACAGAGCTTGATGAATTAGTAAAGACACAAAACGTAGAGGCCCTGGCATAAATAGATTTTTCAAGTCTATTTTATCCAAATTACGGTAATTAAACTTTGATCTCTCTGATAAGTTATGTAGAATACTACCTGTTGGCAATATTTCAATGATGTCATTGGTGTCATTGGAGCATTGTACTCCCACATCCTCAGAGTGGGAGCAGTCGTGCTGGCCCCAGCTACTACGTGTACAGTCCACTAGAGCGCGCTCTTTGCCTGTGCAAGACACATCATCCAGAAGGATCAGCCCTTCTCCAGCTCCATACTCCAACTTTGATGCCAAGCTAGAAGGACCACTGCAGGGCAAATAATTAATTAGAATAAAAGATTACATTGCTGGGTGTGCAAGAAATATTATTATACTCTTCCCCATTCTTCAGCAAACATATGACAAGTTATATTTACAGTACATATTATTAACACAAACATGCACCCATACCTGTTGCACATGTACTGCACTGTATTATACAGTATATATTTGCTAAGCTTAAATGCCTCTACAGCTGTATTATTGACGACATGTAATAAGTACCTGTAACCAAGCTGCCTGCAGACCACCTGGGCATTGAGTTCAGTCCATCCATCATCACACACTGTACCCCAGTCTCCCTTATAAAATACTTCCAACCTTCCTTCACCAGGTCCTTTCCCTCCAGTCAATCTCAGTGCACCGTCTAAAAAAAAAATGTAGTTACATAAATATATATTATAACCAAAAAACCTGCAAGCTAGATTAGATCATTTAAGTGCATGTCAAACTGCTCACAATATGCATGATATATGGTAACAAGATAATCAATGTAATTCACCTGTCAGGGGTTAGAAAGTTATGGCCGATCAGTGTAGATCTGTGCCATTACATTAAATGACACTGGGGGTTATTTACGAAAGGCAAATCCACTTTGCACTGCAAGTGCACTTGAAAGTGCAGTCACTATAAATCTAAGGGGTAGATCTGAAATGAGGGGAAGCTCTGCTGATTTTATCATCCAATCAGGTTCAAGCTAAAATGCTCTTTTTTATTTTCCTTGCATGTCCCCCTCGAATCTACAGTGACTGCACTTCCAAGTGCACTTGCAGTGCAAAGTGGATGTTTTTTCTTTAGTAAATAACCCCCACTGTGTTTTTTCCATGCAGTTCCAGTACCTCTATTATAATACAGATCTCACACTCATTTTGTGTGCAGTTTCCATAGCTGCAAACTGTTCCTCATTTGGACAGACTGTCCCTCTTTTAAAACCAAATCCCTTTGCCGTTCTTTCCTTCTCAGTTGATCATCTTTTTGTTCCGATGTACAGAATGTACTACTTAAAGCGGAGTTCCACCCCCCCGCACAAAAAAATTAAAAGTCAGCAGCTACACATACTGTAGCTGCTGACTTTTATTAATAGGACACTTACCTGTCCTGGAATCCAACAATGTCCGCACACCAGCCGATGTTTCTATCGGCTCTCGGGTGCTGCCGCCGCCATAGCTTGTAAGGGAAACCGGCAGTGAAGCCTTGCAGGCTTACAGTCGGAGTCGGTTCACTGCTGCGCATGCGCAAAGCACGCTGTGCTCTCTTACTGGCCCAGCGGCGGAGGAAGGAGGAGGGGGGCCGAACTTCTAAAAGACTCTGCCACAGGGAGGCCCAATGGAAGTGGGGACGGGTACCTGTCAAAAATGGGTACCCGCTACCCCCCCCCCCCCCTCGAAAGGTGCCAAATGTGGAACCGGAGGAAGGGGAGAAAGATAAGTGGAGCTTCCACTTTTGGGTGGAACTCCGCTTTAACTAGCACAAAGGTATACTACAGTAAACCTTTTATCCAACTTCTCTATTATTGTATTATTATTGCTTTTTTTTTTTTTAACCCCAGTATACAGGAAACAAAAGCACATAGTACACAGTATATTCATATTTATGGTCAGAATAACTGGGAGCATGGCTGGGGTGTAGCCTTTGGTTACATACTTTGTTCTAAAATGATGTCTCTCTTTCTCTTCTAAAAAAGAAGGTATGGGTTTCAGAGGCATTAAGGCAAACTATATATATATATATATATATATATATATATATATATATATATATATATATATACTAAATTGTCAAAAGTATTGGGACCCTTGCCTTTACACGCACATGAACTTTAATGGCATCCCAGTCTTATGCCCCGTACACACGGTCGGATTTTCCGATGGAAAATGTCCGATCGGAGCGTGTTGTCAGAAATTCCGACTGTGCGTGGGCTCCATCGGACATTTTCCATCGGATTTTCCAACACGCAAAGTTGGAGAGCAGGAGATAAAATTTTCCGACAACAAAATCCGTTGTCGGAAATTCCGATTGTGTGTACACAAATCCGACGGACAAAGTGCCACGCATGCTCAGAATAAATAAAGAGATGAAAGCTATTGGCCACTGCCCCGTTTATAGTTCAGACGTACGTGTTTTACGTCACCGCGTTTAGAACGATCGGATTTTCCGACAACTTTGTGCGACCGTGTGTAGACAAAACAAGTTTGAGCCAACATCCGTCGGAAAAAATCCTAGGATTTTGTTGTCGGAATGTCCGAACAAAGTCCGACCGTGTGTACGGGGCATTAGAATGTAGGGTTCAATATTGAGTTGGCCCACCCTTTGCAGCTTCAACTCTTCTAGGAAGGACGTCCAGAAGGTTTAGGAGCGTGTCTATGGGAATGTTTGACCTTTCTTCATGAAGTACATTTGTGAGGTCAGGCACTGATGTTGGACAAGAAGGCCTGGCTTGCAGTATCCCCTCTAATTCATCCCAAAGGTGGTCTAAATAATTTGGTGGAGGGGGGATTATCGTGTGGGGTTGTATTTCAGGGATTGGGCTTGGCCCCTTAGTTCCAGTGAAGGAAACTTTTAAGGCGTCAGCATACCAAGACATTTGGACAATTTCATGCTCCCAACTTTGTGGGAACAGTTTGAGGATGACCCCTTCCTGTTCCAACATGACTGCACACCAGTGCACAAAGCAAGGTCCATAAAGACATGGATGAGTGAGTTTGGGGTGGAGGAACTTGACTGGCCTGCACAGAGTCCTGACCTCAACCCAATGGAACACCTTTGAGATGAAATACAGCGGAGACTGCGAGCCAGGCCTTCTTGTCCAACATCAGTGCCTGACCTCACAAATGCACTTCTGGAAGAATAGTCAAACATTCCCATAGACCTTGTGGACAGCCTTCCCAGAAGAATTGAAGCTGTTATAGCTGCAAAGGGTGGGCCAACTTAATATTTATATATAATACTAAGACTGGGATGCCATTAGAGTTCATGTAAAGGCAGGCGTCACAATACTTTTGACAATATAGTGTATGTAATGTGAAAGTATGTGCCAAATTGAATTAAAGCTGAACTCCAGCTTTCTGTGGAGAAGACGAGACGTCCCCCTGCTGCAGCCAGAACACAGCGCTGTATATTGTATGTGCTCAATGCTGTATAAAGTTTATACAGTGCTCACAGTGGACACATCTGTTAGTGAAGGTAATAGTTTGTTTGGGCCAGCTTGGTCCAATCGAACTATTTGAGAAGCAGAAAACTAAAGTTTAGCTTTAACCACTTGTCTGTCATGCTACGTTTATTCATGGAATGATAGAAAAGTGGTGAAATTAAGCTTACAGTTGCTGCTGCAGCTGTGAGCCTGGTATTGGCTTTAAGAGCTGGCAAAGAGCTTCCTGATAAAAGTGGTCGGGCGGCTCTAGAGCTCTCAAAGGGCTTGTTAGCCACCTTGTGATAGTAATAAAGTAAAAAAATGTGATGCATACTATCTCATTATGCAGATAAAGTACAAAGATTGCACCACTCCAGGTGTAGTATGAGATCTCTTCTGCTGTAACAAACGCCGGGTGCCAGCCTTGGTCCACAGTCATTGCATTGACTAAGCACAGGTGTGTGAAACGCGTTTGCTGAAGCCACAGGAGGTGTGTGTGCAAGATGTGTCCTTGTTTTTAGAGGATTTCTAATAAACTACAATTTGTACGCTGGTAGTGCCGCCACTTTTCCTTCATTTGATTGTTAGCTCATTATGCCTTTATCCTACAGTTTTATTTTCAAAATCTGTCTGGTTAGCCTAAAGCTGGCCATACACTGATCAAAACTTAGCTGGTCTCTCCTGGAATAGCTGAATTTCAATCAGTGTGTGGGCTCCTGGGCTCCCCTGCTTGATGGAATTGTTTAACTTATGATGAAACATTTTCTGTCAATCAGCTGCTGCAGTTAATAATTGTATTCTGACCGCAGCAAATGCTAGCTGGCTGGACAATTAAAAAAACTGTGTATGGCCAGCTTTGGGAAAAAGGAGATGAGGGGTGGAGAGAGTGTATTCGCTGATTGCAAATACTAGGGATGACAAAATGGGAGAGGGTGGCAGGAATGGGAGAGTCCTGGGTATAGCGTGGGGGAAGATGGGAAATATGGAACAGCAATTTTAGGTAACAAGTAAAAATCTTTAAACTACTAATCTTGTCAAGGTAAAAAGTCTGCTGAGTCTACCCTATTTTGAGTTTTTTTGTAGCCAGGTTCTAGATATCTCCTCACAAATGTGCCCAGAAGGCTTCACTTTGTTGCATTCTCTCTCTCTCTTTGCTTGATTTATCATCAATCGCATTCATATTTCCAATGCAGATTTTTTTTTTTCTGGTGGTTATGAGAAACTCTTTAAAACTGATGTTTTTATACTTCAAAGCTTGAGATTCATCAAGGAGCCTGCTGTAGGTGTGTTTGGGAATCCCTCGCCTGCATTACAAATAGGTAAGTGACAGGGGTTCTAGACTCACCAGATTGCAGCATAAGGTATTGGGGTTTGCTGGTATGCTGCAGTAACATCTGGATGTTACTGCAGCATAAAGACTGAAGCTAAAGACTGAAGATTCATGCAGGTAGGCTTAGTGAAGTTACACTTGCATTGTAGATTCTCCCACTGTTATCCCCGCCCTCTGCCCTCATGCCAGTCTTTTATTCATCTTTCTCAAATCTGCCAACAAAGCTACACAGTCTATTGTCAAAAACATCTGAGCCATGCCTGTGCCTACGCACTCCTTTCTGTGAATAGTCTTTACTCAGTGGTCTGGGGCTGAAGGTAGCGGAAGCTACAATGAAGTATTATTGCATCAAAGGTGCAGTCACACCTAAAAAAAAAACAAAAAACTGAAGCATCACACTTTTCTTTAAATCTCAACCTACCTACATATGGGTTACAGGAAACTCCAGCATCTTCAATATGGTCACAGTTGTGATGTTCCCACTCATTCTTCTTACAAAGGTCTAATGAGGTTTCATTTCCTAGACACTCCACTTCATCAAGTAATATAGGACCAGAGCCTTGTCCATAGTGCGCCCACACCCAGGCTTTTGGCTTTCCCCTGTAATATATATATATATTATGAAAAACATACTATACATGAATAAAATCTCTTGCCCTACATCGGGGGGTCAGCAACCTGTAGATTGTGATCTACCAGTAGATCACAGACACAAGTGACTGGTAGATCTCGGTCTGGGCTTGTTGACCCTCCATCCCAGAGCATCAAACAGAGTGCAATGCAGAGGGACTACTTGTAAAGTTACAGCTGTAGAAAGGAGCAAGAGACGCATGCATCCTCTGTAGTGCTGGCTCCTGTCCCATGTGGAGTAATACCAACTACACTCCGCCTCTTATCCCAGCTAGCGGTCTCCAGAGTGGTGCCAGCAGCAGGAAAGAAGAGATCTTCAGATCAGTGTAAAGCAATACACTGGGCATAATAGTATAGGGCTGCTTTCACACTGATGTGTTGCGGTTTACCCACACTGTGGGTGCAGTGCAGTATACCTACAGCTTTCCTGCGCTTAGCCATATATTTCTATGATATCATGCTGTTTTACCACCCCCTAACTTTACAAGTGCTGCTCCTCTGAAAAGCGATCCGAGTGTGTGTTGCTAGGTGGTGAAGAGGCGATATATTGCCTTCTCAACACCTGATTTAAACCCATAATTGCCATGCAATGCTCGCATTTGTGACATGGTAGTCCTGCAGATAGACATTTAAATCAGGTGTGAGGAGGCGACACTGTGCCCGGTGATCTTTGACTTTTTCCGTGTTGTTCAGGTAGATCTCCACCTCTCTAAGGTTGCCTACCCCTGCCCTACATAATGATATATGAAGCAAGCAATAACATTTGGTAAAACAGGATAAAATAGATGTATTTTTAGTTCTGACTATTTTACTATAAAATCAATTGGCAAGCATTAGAATGCTTCCAAAAACAGTGCAGCTTCTAATAAGTTACAACAGAATGGAGCACTGCTCATTGAGCCCGGGTTCACACTATAATGCGATGCGGACCGCACAGGAGCGCTGTGCGTCCCTGTTCACCGTTTCAGGGACGAATCAGGGCCGATTCTATGCCTGAATTCGGCCCTGAAACGCAGCCAAAGACGCACAGCGTTTTTGTGCAGTGCGCACCGCAGCCGCCCCGGAGATATGTGAACCGGCTCCGTAGGGAGCCAGTCACATTCTCCTGCTATGCGAATTAGAGGTGCAGAAACGCACCTCTAATTCGCATAGGTGTGAACCCGGACTAAGTATATATGGCTCAAGGGAAAACAAGGATTTGGAAGAACAAAATATTGCAAAAAAAGCATATGGAAATGTTCCAGTGTGAGATCTGTTCAGAAAATGAGTGTTTGAAAAAGTAAAACTCATAGTTGTACAAATGTTCAGTGGCCATTGCAGGGATCAATGGTAGAAATGTGTGTTAATACACAAGCTACATAGAAAACCATCATTAACATCATAGCCAGAGTAAAATTAAAGGTCCAATTTACAAAATTTTTAACTGTAAACTAACAGCTTAGAGTATGTTCCACACAAAAGAGTCAACATAGTTAGAAATAAAGACTACAGAGACACTTTTGAGCTTAACTTAGAAGAACCCCCAGAATTATTTGCCGGTTTGGAATCTTCGGGAATCCACATTCAAGAATTTCTTTAGGAGCTTTGGCACAGTGGAGAGTGGTGAGCATGGTAAGGGAAAACCTAATCTGAATGTTTAGTGGTGCAGCCTCAGCCTGTTTTGGTATGGGAGAATAGATCTTTAAGGTTCACGTAGAGTGCTATCAAAGCCTGGCGGTAGATATTTATCTACTTATAGTTGCAATACCTTGGTATATTTAGTAATCATATTTGCTAAAGTAGTTTCAATGTTCTTATGGATCATAGTTTGAGTAATACTGTTTTTTAGCTTCAGTGAGGCACAGTCTAGAGTATGGATGTCCAACCTTTTGACTTTCCTGGGCCACACTGTCTTGGGCCACACATAAAATACACTAATGCCGCGTGCACACGATTGGGATTTTGGTCGGAAAAAGATATGATGGCTTTTCCGACAGGATTCCGCTCAAGCTTGCCTTGCATACACACGGTCACACAAAAGTTCACTGAACTTTCGACCATCAAGAACGTGTTGACGTACAACACTACGACGAGCTGAGAAAATGAAGTTTGATGCTTCCGAGCATGCGTAGGAATTTTGTGCGTTGGAATTCCTACAGATGATCGCATTTTCGGATAGGAACTTTTTCCGACCAAAAAATTGAGAACATGCTCTCAATCTTTTGCTGGCTGGAATTGGGCCAGCAAAAGTCTAATGGAGCATACACACGGTCACATTTTCTGACCAAAAGCTCTCATCGGTCTTTTGCTGGCCAAATTTCCAATCGTGTGTACGCGGCATTACAATAAGGATAGCTGATGAGCAGAAACAGTCAGGCAGATCACAAGTTAACAATCATTTATATAGATAATGTATCTATCTGAGTAATAAAACTTTATTTTTTTTTGTAACATTTTTTATGATAAAAGTAAAGGAGGGCAACACAAAACTAATGGGATATTTGACAATGTTTTGTGATAAACTAACAGATCAATAACTGGTTCCATGAATATAGTAGCAATTCTCAATGAATTCCCAAGGTGCTCATCAGATATGGTACTAATGTTGCCTTTTGTGTGCTTCAATCCTTGAAAATAGTTGCTCACAAATATAGGTGCTGCCGAAAACTTATGACATGAATTAGGTGCGATTGTGAAGAGTGGGATTTTTTTCTTAGGGAAGATAAAACTTATAAAATTCCAGTAGAGAGATACTGTCAACTGTCAAATTTTTGTTTGGCGGCATGTGTTCGCTAAGTGTAAAGCATTTTTTACAAAAAATTCCCACCCCAAAAAATCAACATTTGTAAGTACGTTTTATGAATTTGTGTTGGGCCATATTTATAGCCATCCTGGTCCGCATACAGCCCATGAGCCACAGGTTGGACACCCCTGGTCTAGAGCTTTTCCAGTGTTTGGCTGCTATGAATGTTTGTTGTTGGAGCCTAAATTGCACATTAGTCATTTTTACAGGGCATTTATTCAAGAGCACAAGAAAGGGATCTAAAAAACCAACAATGCCCATGAGATATGACATTTAATGCAAAAAAAAAAATGGTTGTAGGAAAAGGAAGACTCCATGTACTTCTTGTGACAAGTGTCAGTGAAAAAAAAATATGGATGCATTTGTGAGAGGTCTCGGAATGCCCCAGTATTTACTCTCCTGTGTGCAATGCACCCACTTGCAGGGCTGGATCTTTCATGTATGGTGGGGTTAATAAGTTGGTTGCCAGTCACTTTGTAGTTTTATTTCAGAATACATTTTAGGAGGGAAGGTTAGAGATGCAGGAAACCCAAAAATATGGCAACAAAGCTGAATTACATAGATAGCATTCTAAATCTCAATTTCCAAACCCCAGTTTACTGTAGCTTGTGTTTTCTTTGGTATAGTTGATGATATTTGTCCCTTTAAGAGCAGCCAAATCCAGTCATATGACTTTGTAAGAGCAGTCACGGTTCAGATGCCTGACTGAATATAAATGGATTGGTTAAGCTTAGGCAAGTGCTCATATTACATCGTTTTGGTCAATCTAAAGTTGATTGTGTAAGTATTGTATGGTCAGCAGACCCAAGCACCCTCCTGATGCCGTCACTGCTCATTGATTCATTTAAAAAAACAACATACTCAGCAGTCTTGAAAGCTAACTTTTTCTTCACATGTCAGCTAACACAGAGCAAAAGGCCCTGTAAAACTGTTACATTATTTTAAATAACTCATATTCTGGATATATAATGAAACTTTTATATTGATATGTGAGACTATTAATAGTTGCTTTTTTTTATTACTTTATCTTATAGGTTTACTGATCCTATAAATAGAGTGGTCCTATGTCTAGCAGAAAATGGTGGGACTTACTTAAATCCCAGCTGCCGGCAGATAACTTCAGCATCTTTTTCATCCCACCGATCATCACAGATTGTTCCCCACCGGCTGCCGAAAAACACTTCAACGCGCCCCTCAAAGTGGTCCTTTCCCCCCACCAATCGGAGGGGCGGATTTAAACCTGCTCTTCAGAGAAGGAAAAATAAAAGTTTATGAGTGGGAAGGTTTCTGAGACTAGAATGCTCTTTTGGTCAAATGCTTTTACATAGTCGTATGAATACCAGCAGGTTGACTTTGATTATAAGCTAGCATTAAAGAATTACCTTGAGGAGGAGAGCATGTAACTGCGGCTACCATCCTGTGTCTGCAGTCCTTGCCCTGGCTGTAGCTACAGTGTAGTAAGGCATTTTCATCCCCTCGACAATTAGCAGACTTTAGATGTACAGGGGTATTCCACAATCCATAGTCTGAGATCTTTCTGCCTATGCCAATTTCACTGATGACAAAATAAAAGTGAATATGTATATTTAACACTAAGGATAGAAAATACATACACTGAGCAAAATTATAAAACGCAACACTTTTGTGTTTGCCCCTATTTATCATGAGCTGAACGCAAAGATCTACAACTTTTTCTATATTCAGTGCCTTGCAACAGTATTCACTCCCCTTGGCTTTTTACATATTTTGTTACATTACAGCCTTTAGTTCAATGTTTTTTTTAAAATCTGAATTATATTTGATGGATCAGAACACAATAGTCGAAGTTGGTGAAGTAAAATTAGAAAAATATATACATAAAACTATTTTTCAGAAATAAAAAAATGATAGTTGGCATGCGCTCATGTATCCATCCCCTTTGTTATGAAGCCCATAAAAAGCTCTGGTGCAACCAATTACATTCAGAAGTCACATAATTAGAGAAATGATGTCCACCTGTTTGCAATCTATGTGTCACATGATCTGTCATTACATATACACACCTTTTTGAAAGGCCCCAGAGGCTGCAACACCTAAGCATGAGGCACCACTAACCAAATACTGCCATGAAGACCAAGGAACTCTTCAAACAATTAAGGGACAATGTTGTTGAGAAGTACAAGTCAGGGTTAGGTTATACAAAAAAATATCCAAATCTTTGATGATCCCTAAGAGCACCATTAAATCTATCATAACCAAATGGAAAGAACATGGCATAACAGCAAACCTGCCAAGAGACGGCCGCACACCAAAACTCACGGACCAGACATGGAGGGCATTAATCAGAGAGGCAGCACAGAGACCTAAGGTAACCCTGGAGGAGCTGCAGAGTTCCACAGCAGAGACTGGAGTACCTGTACATAGGACGACAATAAGCCGTACGCTCCATAGAGTTGGGCTTTATGGCAGAGTGGCCCGAAGAAAGCCACTGCTTTCAGCAAAAAAACAAAATGGCATTATTGAGTTTGCGAAAAGGCATGTGGGAGACTCCCAAAATGTATGGAGGAAGGTGCTCTGGTCTGATGAGACTAAAATTGAACTTTTTGGCCATCAAAGAAAAAGCTATGTCTGGCGAAAACCCAACACATCACATCACCCACAGAACACCATCCCCACAGTGAAACATGGTGGTGGCAGCATTATGCTGTGGGGATGTTTTTCAGTAGTCGGGACTGGGAAACCGGTCACTCTGTGTGTGATTTGAGGCTAGGACGTAGGTTCACCTTCCAACAGGACAATGATCCCAAACACACTGCTAAAGCAACACTTGAGTGGTTTAAGGGGAAACATGTAAATGTGTTGGAATGGCCTGGTCAAAGGCCAGACCTCAATCCAATAGAAAATCTGTGGTCAGACTTAAAGATTGCTGTTCACAAGTGCAAACCATCCAACTTGAAGGAGCTGGAGCAGTTTTGCAAGGAGGAATGGGCAAAAATATCAGTGCTAAGATGTGGCAAGCTCATAGGCTTTCACACAGGAGTGACAGGAGAGGCTCTTTACAGGCGCTTTGCATGCACTATTTTTAGTGATAAAACGCCTGTAAAGTGCCTCAGTGTGTAAGTGACTTAAATTATGTAAATCCATACAGGCTTCATCAAAACCAAAAATATGCAAAGTCTTACTGTTTGTTTTGTTTATAAACCAGCTCCAGCTCCCCCCAAACAACCTGTACCCTGCCAGTAGTCTGCAGATAAGGATCTCTGTGGGAGAGATGTGGTCTTTTTTTTAGGAGTCCAACACACCCGCTTGTTTGAAAAGTCAAACCCCCTTCTTATTGGAGAGCTTGTGTTGGACAGCTGCAGAGAGACCACTGCTTACTCATGGAGTCCCTGCAGATCCAGTGGGGCTGCTTTAAGGGCACTGGATCTACTTAATAAACAAAACAAACATTAAACTTTGCACATTTATTTTTTAGACAACCTGAATGAGTGGGCTCAGTTGGAAAAGGCTTATTTCAGTAACAGCTTTACAACACTAAATCCATTTCAACATTGCCCTGAATGGGGCAAACAAATGCTTCTGAAGGGGAATGTAAAGTTTGAAAGATCAGATTAATAGCAGTATATGTTAAGTATTTAACGGATCACAGAACCTTGAATGTATTGACAATGACTTATCACATTAATCTTGGTTGTTACACCACAGTACCTTACACCACTGTATCTTGTGTCAGAATTAGCTCAGACTAACCTGATTCCAAGCTGTCTGCACACCACACTTGCATCCCAATCGGTCCAATGGTCTGCACATACTGATCCCCAAACCCCATGTAAATACAGCTGTACTCCACCACTCTTATTAGGCTGGTCCCCCAACAGGCGAATGGCACCTAGTAGGAATAATTTATCAGTTTGTCAGTTTGTAATTTAAACATAATTCAAGCAAAACATACATTTTGTTAGATAAAGTGTTATGACTGCTTAGGCTTGGTAGACTCAGATATCACACTTGTGTCAGGGTCATTACAATAAAGCAGTTAAATGCTGCAAACGTCACATATAGTTTTCTTTTAAGCTGGCCATACATTATACATTTTTCTTATTCAATTTCCTTTATATTTACATAGAAATGTAGAAACTTCCCATGTACCCCTTAAAAGGGTATAGTGAGAAAAAAGGGATTTTAAAGTGCCACAACAAAGATCAAAAACAAACACAATCCATAAAATTACATTTTTATTTTCACATTAAAATCAGCAATATATAAAAAAATGTATCCTCAGCTGCAATCTGGTAAAAGGAATATGTATCAAAGCACTCATAGAAGAGGATAGGTGGATCCTTTAGATTTACCTTCAACTATGTAGTGCAAGGACCTACCTGAATGCATAAAAATTTAAAGTGTTTAGGTTTGACCTCATATTATATGGTTTTGGTAAAGCTAAAGGAAAACATTTTTACAAGAAAATTGGATAATGTATTGCCAGCCTATGTTTATGTTTGATTGTGAAGCACCAAAGAAAAACTTTGCAGTTTAAAAAAATAGTGAATAGTAGACAGATTGGTGAAAAAAGTGGACAAAAGACAAAATCTTGAAAAAAAAATTAACACTATGAACAACATTTTTTTTCAGCTTCCTTCAATTGAAAATAATGGATCATGCCAGGGTTAGGATGACATGTAATAAAGCCTTTGTTTAAAAAAATAGCGTACAATATGTCCCATAAAAAATGTGCAAATATCGATTTCAGCCTTGAATTCTCTGGTCTCTCTCTATATAGATACTTCTCATCAACTATCCTAGAATACATATATTTCAGATATCCAGTACCATGGCTGCAGTCACAATGTGCCCAGCTTATAATCCCCGAGGGTTGCCGATAAAAACACCATGGTGTCCTTCCTCCTTCAGGGTTCCTGCAGTAGTTATGGTTCCCCAATCCTCGACTAGGGTACTGCTGCATGTAATCGGGAAACTCAGACCAGCTCAGACAGTCTGCACCAGACTCTGTCACAGAAATTGTGCCATTGTAGTGTCCCAGAGAAGCTACACCATCAGAGCAGAGGTTGTAACCTAAAAACAGCAAGAATTATTTTTATTTTTTTTACCAATCTGTAAAGACATTACAGGGGATTCATTTAGTTAATTTATAAATAACAGAGAGTAATAATAATGTCAAATGGACAAAAACAGTTAATAATTGAGAAATGAAGTAATTAAATGGTTATGGGGTCATCGGTCCCCTTTAGCCAAAGACATACAGCGGTTGTGTCTGGGAGGGATACACTGAAGCTGGGTTTTGCAAGTTCCTTTGGAAAAGGAGTTTTGGCTTGGGCATAAGATGTTGACAATGGAGAGAGGTTTGAAGGTTTGAAAAGAGAGAGCTTTGGAGCAGTCATATACAGTGGGGACGGAAAGTATTCAGACCCCCTTAAATTTTTTGCTCTTTGATATATTGCAGCCATTTGCTAAAATCATTTAAGTTCATTTTTTTTCCTCATTAATGTACACACAGCACCCCATATTGACAGAAAAAACACAGAATTGTTGACATTTTGCAGATTTATTAAAAAAGAAAAACTGAAATATCACATGGTATCACTTTGCTGTGACACTCATATATTTAACTCTGGTGATGTTCATTTCTTCTGATCATCTTTGAGATGGTTCTACACCTTCATTTGAGTCCAGCTGTGTTTGATTATACTGATTGGACTTGATTAGGAAAGCCACACACCTGTCTATATAAGACCTTACAGCTCACAGTACATGTCAGAGCAAATTAGAATCATGAGGTCAAAGGAACTGCCTGAAGAGCTCAGAGACAGAATTGTGGCAAGGCACAGATCTGGCCAAGGTTACGAAAAAATTTCTGCTGCACTTAAGGTTCCTAAGAGCACAGTGGCCTCCATAATCCTTATTTGGAAGACGTTTGGGATGACCAGAACCCTTCCTAGAGCTGGCCATCTGGCCAAACTGAGCTATCGGGGGAGAAGAGCCTTGGTGAGAGAGGTAAAAAAGAACCTAAAGATCACTGTGGCTGAGCTCCAGAGATGCAGTCGGGAGATGGGAGAAAGTTGTAGAAAGTCAACCATCACTGCAGCCCTCCACCAGTCGGGGCTCTATGGCAAAGTGGCCTGACGGAAGCCTCTCCTCAGTGTAAGACACATGAAAGCCTGCATGGAGTTTGCTAAAAAACACCTGAAGGACTCCAAGATGGTGAGAAATAAAATTCTCTGGTCTGATGAGACCAAAATAGAACTTTTTGGCCTTAATTCTAAGCGGTATGTGTGTAGAAAACCAGGCACTGCTCATCACCTGTCCAATACAGTCCCAACAGTGAAGCATGGTCGTGGCAGCATCATGCTATGGGTTTTTTTTCAGCTGCAGGGACAGGGAGACTGGTTGCAGTCGAGGGAAAGATGAATGCGGCCAAGTACAGGGATACCCTGGATGAAAACCTTCTCCAGAGTGCTCAGGACCTCAGACTGGGCCGAAGGTTTATCTTCCAACAAGACAATGACCCTAAGCACACAGCTAAAATAACGAAGAAGTGGCTTCACACCAGCTCCGTGACTGTTCTTGAATGGCCCAGCCAGAGCCCTGACTTAAATCCAATTGAGCATCTCTGGAGAGACCTAAAAATAACTGTCCACCAACATTTACCATCCAACCTGACAGAACTGGAGAGGATCTGCAAGGAGGAATGGCAGAGGATCCCCAAATCCAGGTGTGAAAAACTTGTTGCATCCTTCCTAAAAAGACTCATGGCTGTATTAGATCAAATGGGTGCATCTACTAAATACTGAGCAAAGGGTCTGAATACTTAGGACCATGTGATATTTCAGTTTTTCTTTTTTAATAAATCTGCAAAAATGTCAACAATTCTGTGTTTTTCTGTCAATATGGGGTGCTGTGTGTACATTAATGAGGAAAAAAATGAACTTAAATGATTTTAGCAAATGGCTGCAATATAACAAAGAGTGAAAAATTTAAGGGGGTCTGAATACTTTCCGTCCCCACTGTATATAGCAAGGCACATGTGAAGCCCTAGGCGGATGCAGCATAAAACACAGCCAATCGCTCAGTTCTCAGGGCTCCCTGAGCAGAGAGCTGGTGACTGTCAGTCATTGCTGTCTGCTTTGCCCCCTCCACGGGAGCAGCCGACTCAGGCTCTCAGCGGCTCGCTCAGAGGCTGAGCCGGGTGTTGGTCCAGGCATGTAGGCAGATCCCGACCATATGGTCACGATCTTTCCCAAGCCTGGACTGGCTCTGTGAAGTCTGCTGAAAATGGGTCACAGAAGTGCACAACGAACTGCACTCCTGTGATCCACAGGAGAAGTCCAGCCAAACAAGCTTTGGCTGGACTTCTCCTTTAAGAGAAAAAACAAGTGTTTCATAGTCATTCCCAGCGAAGACTGATTTGTAAATGTGGGTTAAGGTAAGTTATGTACAGTAGAATATCGCCAAGGTCTAAATCCATGGAATACTGTGGAAGGGCTGTGGTAGAAACCGCAGTCCTCCTATAGAAGGACAGATTGGTTTTCAGGAGAAATCGTGTTGTATGCAGTCACTTTGCTGACAATCAATATATACAGCAAGAGGAGCTAACTTTGAAGTGTGGCTGATAGTTTTTCATGTCTTACATGCAGTACACATTTTCAACATGTGTATTTCTCCATGTTGTGGAAATGCTTGCGAGTACAGAAAAATACCCGTTAATCCTGCCGGAAATCCTCTGAGCTCCTAACTTCCTGTAGTGAGCTGACAGCGCTGTATCTGCTGCACTGAAATCCCAGGCTCTGTTGTCAGCCCACCCCACCCCATTGGACAGATATTCTGAAATCCACTAATAATAATGCTTGGTATTTCAGCACAGCAGAGGCAGCATTGTCTGGTTTAGCAAATACCGGTACTATATAGTTAAGTTAGGTAAAGAAGACCTGCCATGGGAGAAACAAAGAGGCTGCCATTTGCTATACTAACAATACTAGTTCCCTGGCTGTCATGTTGATGTAATGGCTTTAGAACTTTGTATATGTATAAAAAAAAGCCAATAAAAAAGTATTAAGGATTCCAACTTTCCTGATTTACATGATTATTCAGGTCAGCTTTTAAAGAATTAAAACCAGATATAGCTAGGCAACAACCATGTTCAAACAGGGATCAGCAATAGTAGCCCCCATATTGCTTCTCAAAATAAGGGCCAAGATCAAGAATGCAGAAAAGAACTCCTGACTTTCCTGAACTGTATTCAGACCTGTGACTTAGGAAGTACTATGGTCAGCAATGGCAGCCCTGTATTTCTCTCATGACATATTTACTTCAAATTAACCTGTAATATGCCTCTTGCATGGTTCACTTAACTGACCTCACCAGTGCCAGATACCGGGGGCATACGACTGACTCCACATGACAGAGATGTTGCTTACTGATTGATCATTCAGTATTCAGGCAACTGGGATCCCCCCCTGCACAGCCAGGCACACCGAATTTTCACAGGAACAGTCTGTGATTTTGTTTTGTTTCGATTATTGAGGGTTAATAACTTGGACAGGGATGGGAGGTTATGAGATGCCCACTTGACTTCAGCAACAAAACCATAGCAACAACTCAGGGACATCTTCCTATAAACAGTCTCCTTGACACTTCTCCTGCACTTCACTTGCTTGCTGGCTCCAGCTAGATGACTGTTAGTGGATCTGACAGGCACAGTCATATTTAGCAATGGTCCTTTGCAGGCAGGAACTCAAAGCCCCTTGTTGTGTAGCAGAATAAAGTGATCAGTTTATACTTTCCCTCCTGTGGCTACTGGTCCCAGTACCACCTCTACAGGCACTGCCAACCCACCTGGCTGCAGCTGTCCCTTTCACTATTCCTCCAGGCTAACTTTCCTCCACAGTCCTCCAGACTGACTGACACCAGCCCACCCGACTGACTGTGCAGGAGATCTCCCAGGGAAGGGATGAAGACTTGGCACTTCACTGTCTATAGGGAGAACTGGCTACATGTGGCAGTCTCCCCCCTTTTAAGTACCCAGTAGTGCTGCTCTACTCACACTGTCCTCTCTCTTGCTCCCGTGCCTCCAGGAAGGGCTTCCTCCTTGTGTTGTGGCAGGATCCTTCCAGCACCCGAGCCCCAGCCCAAGGTCATCCCCCCCTAACTAGGGAGTACCCGAGGCCAACAGACAGCCTCCTCAGCACTAAATCTCCATCTTCCACCCGACTGCCCCTGCTGGCATGGCTCATGCCTATTTATGAGGTAAGCCTTGCCCCATGCCAGCTCTTTACTGTGGATTGGCCAAGGCCCTCACAAAAATTCCAGGCAGCCCCTCCTAACCTCTACCCACTAGCTCTAGAAGTTTCTAAAACCTTCTAGGCCAGGGGGAGGCACCAGAGGAGCTGTCAGGATGAGTCATCCATCCCTGACTCACTGAACCCTGTCCCAGATTCACAGCTCAGGCTTAGTCCTGAGCTAACTAGATTTACCTATACTAACCCTACACTAAAAAAATAAAACCTATCTTACCTCTAGCACACACTAGAGCAGGGGTCTCAAACTGGTGGCCCTCCAGCTTTGATTTCCAGCAATTTGTGGAACTACAAGTCCCATCATGCCTCTACCTATGGGAGTCATGCTTGTAATTGTCAGCCTTGCAATGCCTCATGGGAATTGTAGTTCTGCAACAGCTGGAGATCCACCAGTTTGAGACCCCTGCAATAGAGGGTGCTACAAAAGTGGTTTCTTTGCTCTGCCTGGACAAAGCACGGCTTCACTTAAAAGCAGATCTATCACAAAATGTCCCCATTAAAAATCGAGCAGTAGAAGTTAAATAAAATAATTTTTTTTTTTTTACCCTTGCTGGCTGTAGCTCCACCCCCACGAAGCCTAAAAATACGGGCACTCCCATGGGGGTAATTACAGCCAGCACTGAGTCCTGCCCCCTCTCCATTGTGCAGTACTATGTCTCCTCATCTCCTCTCCTAAGTTTACACCGCAGCCTGCAATTCATTGGAGAAGGTTGAAACTATCAGCTTGTGTGGAGAAGGATTGCAGCTGGAGAAAAGGGCTTTCATTCACAAAAACACAATCTGACAACACAAGCCAAGCATTATAGCAGGCCGTCTCAGACAAGTATAGTTGTCACTATGTGCTATTGTCAGCTCTTGTTTTTGTGAATAAAAGACATTTTCTCCAGATGCAATTATTCACCACACAAGCTGACAGTTTCAACTTTCTCCAATGAATAGCAGGTGAGCAATACCACTGCCAAAGCAATTAATTAAAGTTAATGAGGGCACACTGCAACCAGTTTGTACAAAATGGTATTCCTGCGCTATCAGATATGGAATTGGCTAGAGATGGGACAGCTGCATGCACCTAATAGGTAACACTTGGCCTAGGTGAATATTATATAGATGGATGGTGCCGCGCTAATCCTAATTTAATATGTTCCTACTATTTAGATTAAATATCCAAGTGATAAAACCCACTGTGCTGACTGAAATAAATAAATAAAAATTGAAAAAATTACGTGGGTCTAAGCAATATGCAGTCTACAAGCTGAAAAAGGTAAAAATCGATCTTGACTGACCAAAGATATAAATATTGTGATATTGTGGCAAAATTCAATATATTAAAGTGACATAATTTTAAATTAAATTAGTTGGCAAACTCAAACCAGCAAAGTGCCTAGTGCCAACGCTGTGCAGCCTAAATATCTGGATCATAAAATATCATATAAACATTGTGATATTGTGGCAAAATTCAGTGTATTAAAGTGACATATATTTGAAATAATAGGCAAACACAAACCAGCAAAGTGCCTAGTGCTAACACTGTGCAGCCTAAATATCTAAATCGTAGAGTAACTAGATACTGTGAATCAACAAATTATCCATAAAGTGCAACGTGCAATCAAGCATAAATAAACGTGTAAAGTCCAAATAAATAGTAATATAAATTGAATGTCCCAACAAATTGAGTAAACCAAAGTAAAATCACACCAGAAAGCACGTCCTTATTAGTAAAAAAATCTTGTGACATATGGTGCTGGCATGCGCATGTAGCAGTTGAAGTGCCTGGTGACTTTGGGTTTCATGCAGCTTCGTGTGCAAACACTCCAGTGAGCAGTGGCCCCTTACCTCATGGGAATGGGGCAACAGCATGTAACTAGTTCTTTAACCTTTTCCACCTGGCGGCTCCTACGTTTTTCTCACCGTCCTGGGGTGGGATACCCTCAGATATGGTCCAGGGGTTATTTAAAGACAAGGATAAAGGAACCCAATAGTGTAATTCCGTATTACCGATAACCAAGTTTATTTAGACAAAAAGCAGCAAGTACTCACATTTAACAATGAATAAAAGATGTTTGTATCCGACGAGCGGCGAGCTCGTAGCTTTCCTTCAGTGTATTCAGCCTATCCTGTCCCTACGCGTGACGTCACTGATGAAGTCACGTGTGGTGTGACGTCACGCGTAGGGACAGGATAGGCTGAATACACTGAAGGAAAGCTACGAGCTCGCCGCTCGTCGGATACAAACATCTTTTATTCATTGTTAAATGTGAGTACTTGCTGCTTTTTGTCTAAATAAACTTGGTTATCGGTAATACGGAATTACACTATTGGGTTCCTTTATCCTTGTCTTTAAATAACCCCTGGACCATATCTGAGGGTATCCCACCCCAGGACGGTGAGAAAAACGTAGGAGCCGCCAGGTGGAAAAGGTTAAAGAACTAGTTACATGCTGTTGCCCCATTCCCATGAGGTAAGGGGCCACTGCTCACTGGAGTGTTTGCACACGAAGCTGCATGAAACCCAAAGTCACCAGGCACTTCAACTGCTACATGCGCATGCCAGCACCATATGTCACAAGATTTTTTTACTAATAAGGACGTGCTTTCTGGTGTGATTTTACTTTGGTTTACTCAATTTGTTGGGACATTCAATTTATATTACTATTTATTTGGACTTTACACGTTTATTTATGCTTGATTGCACGTTGCACTTTATGGATAATTTGTTGATTCACAGTATCTAGTTACTCTACGATTTAGATATTTAGGCTGCACAGTGTTAGCACTAGGCACTTTGCTGGTTTGTGTTTGCCTATTATTTCAAATATATGTCACTTTAATACACTGAATTTTGCCACAATATCACAATGTTTATATGATATTTTATGATCCAGATATTTAGGCTGCACAGCGTTGGCACTAGGCACTTTGCTGGTTTGAGTTTGCCAACTAATTTAATTTAAAATTATGTCACTTTAATATATTGAATTTTGCCACAATATCACAATATTTATATCTTTGGTCAGTCAAGATCGATTTTTACCTTTTTCAGCTTGTAGACTGCATATTGCTTAGACCCACGTAATTTTTTCAATTTTTATTTATTTATTTCAGTCAGCACAGTGGGTTTTATCACTTGGATATTTAATCTAAATAGTAGGAACATATTAAATTAGGATTAGCGCGGCACCATCCATCTATATAACACTGCAACCAGTGGTTAGGCCTTTTTACGGCTAAAACAGGCAGTGTGAAAGTAACAAATCGCCTCTAAAAAGAGATCCACTGCAATTAACTTTAAAACAAAAATATGTGTAGCGCTAAAAAAGCATAAGCGTTCAATATAGGGACCATGAAGTCCAACTAGTGGTGAAAAAACATCTGAGGGGAAAAAAAGGGAAAAAGTCCTCAATGTTTATATGACTCATAAGAATTGATAGTCCATATAAATGCAGTGACTTCGTGTGAAAAACAATTCAAATGCGTGATATCCAAAGTGAAGACAGGAGAGGCACACCACCACCGAAAATGAGAAGGCTTACCAGATCTCGTGGACCCAGGAGGGCATACGCCCAAATGGGTCGAATCAGGCTTGGGTGGTGGGTGATGATAGATGTTCCGGAGAGATGGTGAAGATGGACATCTAAAAGTAAACCGTGGACTTGTGTGTCCCTCAGGATGAGGAGTAGATGGTGATGATGTAAAGCAAGGAAGAAAAAGGCCACATAGTGTAATTCCATCAAACAAGTATCAAAATTTATTTAAAATAAGAAATACACTCACATGTAAGTGAGTCCTATCCAACGCGTTTCGTCCTCTTACACGTTTCGTCCCCCAGACGATGTCTAAGAGGACGAAACGCATCGGATAGGACCCCACTGCCGCCATATTTTCACAGCACTGATTTTACAAGACCTACATGTGAGTGTATTTCTTATTTTAAATAAATTTTGATACTTGATTTATGTAATTACGCTATGCGGCCTTTTTCCTCCTTGCTTTACATCATCACCATCTACTCCATATCCTGAGGGACACAGAAGTCCACGATTTACTTTTAGATGTCCATCTTCACCATCTCTCCGGAACATCTATCATCACCCACCACCCAAGCCTGATTCGACCCATTTGGGTGTATGCCCTCCTGGGTCCACGAGATCTGGTAAGCCTTCTCATTTTCCATGGTGGTGTGCCTCTCCTGTCTTCACTTTGGATGTCACGCATTTGAATTGTATTTCACACGAAGTCACTGCATTTATATGGACTATCAATTCTTATAAGTCATATAAACATTGAGGACTTTTTCCCTTTTTTTTCTCTCAGATGTTTTTTCACCATTAGTTGGACTTCATGGTCCCTATATTGAACTCTTATGTTTTTTAAGCTCTAGACACATTTTTGTTTTATTGTTATATGCCTATATCCTATTGGCCGTGTTAGCTGCCTATTCACTCTTTGTGCAGCGCAGAATTTTTTATACTCTCTTCACTGCAAATAACTTGTCAGAGGGGTGGCAAGGGCTGCCACACGTGAGAATGAGCCCTAATGTCCTGGTCATATTACTTTTCTCCAATGTAAGTAAGCAACACAGACTGTTCATGGGCCTACTTCAGCCTGTTGGTTCAAAATGAATATCCGCAGAACTCTGATAAAGCCATCTTTCTGCTTTCTCCACCCTAATGAATGTTAACAAAGGTAAAATTACTGTAGAACACAATGTAATCAAGCCTAATTGCCCGAGACTGCTGTCTTTCCCTCTCCAAGCCTGAGTACTGCAGTCCAAGGGACTAGAGGAGGTTAAGCATATTCAGGAACACTAGTTCTATACAAAGAACACCATCAATAATTTTTATTGAATACTCAAATGGGTTAAAGGGTGTTTATTTTTGACTGGCGTTCAGCTTGTAGGGCTATGTGTAACACAGCTGTTTCAATCTTGTTAGATAAGGAGAGTTGTGAAATCGTAGCCTTAGTAGTGATGCAGGGTTCAGTCAAGTCCTTACCTGTTTTTAGCAGGTGCTTCTGTGCTTGCAGGGAAGTTACGATATCCTAGGAATTTGCAAACAGAAAATAGAAGCTAGTAAAAGAGAGTTACTATTTCTGGACATATTAACTTTGTGAAACTACAGCAATTTAGTTTACATGGGTCAGTGACTGTCCTGCAAAAACCACATTGATCTGCAAAGTCTTATCAAAGTGGAACTTTAAGTAAGAAGTCCACATTTGGCAAACAGGCAGGATTAAAATGCAGAAGTGCCATACTATGGGGTTTATTTTCTAACTTCTAACCTCAGCTTGTTCAATTAAGCTTTGGCTATAAAACCTGGAAGCTGATTGGTTTCTATGTAGAAGTAAACCTGATTTTGCACGCTCTGGCTTTAGTAAATAAACCCCTATGTCTCAACTGCACTAAGGTTCCATTTCCTGCCTGTATGCCCTGTACACAAGTAGTTCATTGTACAAATTTTGGCAATGCCAGGATGAATAAACTCTCACGCACAGGAGTGCCATTATCACGGCCGCGCCAATGAAAATGGCTGCCAATCGGTACCCAGAAGCTGATCCAGTCAAAGATGGCGGCAGCTGGAGGGGAGCTCCAGGAGAGAAGGTGAGTATAGTTTTACTTTAAATGGATGTTACAATCCGATTGTACAATCTCCTTTAGATTTATCAAAACTGTGTAACATGATGTCACTAAACAACCCAAATTAATTTGCAACCAGTCATGCAATAAATAGTTATTAGTAGATCTAAAGGAGATTGTACAATCAGGTTGTCAAGTGTTTTATCAGGTTTAAAGCTGTTCTAACAGGGAAAACATATTTTGCTAATAGTGCTGCTTGCCTGCTCCTTTCTGTCTCCTGTACATTCCTTACGGCCAGCGAGGCAACACAATATAATGACAGGCCAATAGGAGTATGTAGGAGAAGGGAAGTTCTGATATTAGCTACCAGATCTTGGAGGCTGCTGTAGGTATGAGCAGTTACCTCTTGAACATTAAACCTTCAGTGTTTCTTTTTTCTCTAGCAGTTTCTTTAAAAGAACCTTTGACTGGGGTAGAATGGAAGTTGCCATTTGCTGAGCTGAACTCTCCTCCTGGAAATGCTAGTGGATGGCTGCCATGATGAATCAGTAGGTTGAACAGCTTCTAAACCACTGATGTAAAAGTAGTATTCAGATTAGTTCTGGCTTTTTGATCATGCTTGTCCCAGATGAGTGACTTGGAGGCAATGGAGTCAGAGACAGCCAGGAGGCAAACATATTCAAAAGGAAATCATTAAGGCAGCCTATGTATTCCAGTACAGGTTTCCTTTAACAATCACAGCCTGCAGAAACTAATGGAACCCAAAAGTATATTAGCATATCAAATCAATGTCACTTGTGGCTACAAAATAAAAATGCATTCAATATTTAGCTTAAAGATCCTGAAACCACAGCCTGCCCTGGTGTAAAGTAGTATGGGCTGAAACCACAATACTGCTGTTTAATCAGTCGTGTAATATCCATCCATGATCCACCGCAAGGCAATGCAAAACAGGCGCAATGAGACACACTGGGAGGGATTTACTAAAACTCAAACACACAGTATCTGGTGCAGCTGTGCATAGTAACCAATCAGCTTCTAACTTAAGCTTGTTCAATTAAGCTTTGACAATAAAACCTGGACACTGATTGGCTACTATGCACAGCTGCGTCAGATCCTGTGTGCACCAGTTTTGGTAAATCTTCCACATTATGGGACATGTTTACTATTAGTGTAGCACTACCCCCGCAGGAGCCACTGGATAGAATGGGTTCTCCATTCTTTGCCTTGACCTGTTCAAGAACTTCAGCCCCTCTGACACATCAGGTTGAATACACAAAGCATGCATTATCACAGAAAATCACGGTCACGGAAGGAAATACCAGATACCCAATAATGGTACTATATCAATAAACAGGCACTAAATAAATTAGTAAAGGCAAGCCTTAATGTGATGTCACACAATATACCCTGTTTCCCCCGAAAATAAGACCTAGCGTGATTGTCAGTGATGGCTGCAATATAAGCCTTACCCCCCCATATTAGCTCTAGTTAAAGTCCTTGTAGGTCTTATTTTCAGGGTAGGGCTTATTTTTGGGGAAAGAGGTAGGGCTTATTTGGGGGGTAGGGCTTATATTGCAGCCATCAGCGACAATCACGCTAGGTCTTATTTTCGGGGAAACAGGGTAGATAGTAACAAAAGAAAGCATAGAAATGGATTGGCAATAGTAAGGACACAATTTGACATAAATGAAATCAGTAGCACTAGACATAAGATGACACTTTGCACCAGATCAATGTAAAGAGTATAAGGTCAGCGGAGGGCAGCAATGGACCATAATGTGGCCTAATTAACTGCGTTTAGGAGATGATACTGCCAAGATGCCTTACTGGTGACTATGCTAGGCCTAGGCTCACCGGGCAGAGGTACTCACTAAATAAATAACGGACTAGGATGGCTAAGTTGAGAGGGTGGGGGGGGGGGGGTCAGTCCTGTATGTTGTTCTTCTGCCAACTATAGTTGGGCCTTTTAGGAAGCATTGGTACACTTAAAAACATTCTTGGTAAAGCAGCACTCAGTATCAGTATAGGTGCACTATAGGTGTGGTATGGGTGCAGTATAGGTACAGTATGATCAATGACCTGCCTCTAGTGGCTTAGTCCCTGCAAGCAATGTCAACAATTAACAGTGAGCCCCCTCACCAGTCCCTGTGGTGCGGCTGTGAACTGTCGCTGTGAAAGGGGGTTCCCATTGCCTCTCCACAGAATGCCTCTCATGATCAGCAGTGGGAAAAAGAGGTTGAGAGTAGGCTTCGGTCTCCCTGCAGCAATGGTGCAGATGTGATTGCTCTGGCCCAAGCGACTCTATGCCAGGTGTCTCCACTCCCAGGCCTCAAGCTCTTGTCCCTGCTGGATTGACCTCCTGCCAATATGTGGGCACACATAGAGGTGTGCTCACATGGACTCCCTCGGTGCCAAGAGGAAGAAGTTGTTTGCGCAGTCCAGTAAAAGTTATTCTACCACTCCTGCTATGATTTGGTATATTCTGGGAATTGTAGTGTAAAGGGTCGATGAGTCTCATTCTATGGCTGCTGTCCCAGACTTCAATTCTCATGAACCTCAGCATTCTGAATAGATGTCCATAGGCTTTCCTGGCTTTAGCTCACCCCCTGCTGACTGGAGGGCATAGTGCAACACACATCCAGCAGAACATGAGAATGTGAAAGTAAAACGGACTGTAAAGAGGATAATGTTTCTGTAGTCTAGCATCTGGCTACATTAGATTTGTCTGATTCTCTCTGCCCTCCAAGGCTCAACACTGCAACACTATAAAACCCATGTGTTAGCCCAACGCTAGAGAAAATAAAAATGCTCCCTTGCAGTGGGGCTGCCCCTGCACTGCAAAGGTTAAGCGCTCGTTTAGGCCTAGGGGAAATAAGAAAAGCTGTTTTACTTACCCAGTTCTCCACTTACGCAGCTGTTGGAATTCCCCTACATGCCAGCAGTGGACTGTTCCTCAGCATCCTCACATCCAATGCCAGGCTATGGGCTCTCCATTGGATATGAGTACATCAGAGGGCCTCTGACTGCTGGGGCTGTAAGGACCTGTCTTATAGCGTGGAGGTGTCTGCATAAGCAAAGAATAAGGTAAGTAAAACTGCTTTTCTTGTACCTCTAAACCTAAATACGATTTAACCCTTGCAGTGTGGGTGCAGCCCACTGCAAAGGAGTATTTTTACTTTCCCTGAAGTTAAGCTTTAAAGGGAGCATGAAGGCTACCATTGCTGACTTCCTGTTCTGCAAATGATGGTTGCCTGGCTGTCTTGCTTCAATACTTTGACCAAGAATGAATATACAGATAAGAACTTCCCTTTGACATTCTAGGCATGCTTGTTTTGGGTCAGTGGGGTTAATTTACTAAAGGCGAAGTGGCTGTTGACTTTGCAAGGGAACTTTCCATAGCGCTTAGTGCATGTGGTGAAATTACACTTGCAAAAAATACCCAATCACATGCAAGGAAAATAAAAATAAAAAAACAGTTTTGCTTGCACTAATTGGATGATAGAAGTCAGAAGTGCTTTCCCTCATGCGCTAAGCTATGAAGAACATACCTTTGCAAAGTGAAAATTCCCTTTCAATGTGAACAGTATATTTACCTTTAGCCTTCAACCCCTATTTACCTTCAACCCCACTGGCTCAATGTACTGAAGTCTGTAGGCCAGCGCTTCAGCTGGACAACTAGCATTTTTCAAGCAGGTAAGCAATGGCAGCCTTCATATTTCTGTACAGGGAGGTTTACTTTAAGGAAAATATGTTGCAGACTTTTGCAAAATGCTCAGAGCCAACTGTCCACGACTGCAGGCACCAGGGTTAAAAACACACAGAAAGTTGTTGCACAGTACGCTAAATGACTGGTAGCCTGATATGCAATATACATGTGCCTATTAGGGGAAAAGGCTAATTGGTCCAGCAGATCTGGGGTTACAGTTTGGACGCAGCTCAGGGGACAGCATGCTGCAGTCAGACAAGCTGCTGCGTATAAAATGCTGCTAGCAACTGACTGCGGGCCTGTCTGTGGACCTGCAATGTTGTGCTCTGCATTTTTGTTGGGAGTGTTTTTGGCAGATGACAACATTTCATACAAAAAGTGAAAAATAGCTGCCGATGTAAAGTACAGTTTCTGTTGGTTGTATACTGGGACCACGTTCAATTCCAGTGTTTTCATTAGGAATAACCTGTGTACAGATATCCTCTTCACAGGAATAGAATTTTTGTTTCTGTTCTGGGCCTTAAAGAACAAGCCTTGCATTCCTGTCAGCTATGAGATAAGTAAAGCCTAAGGCAGGGTTCACATCTAAGCCACATGCGGCTTCCAGCAGGGGTCCGGTGCGTCCCCATTCACTGTTTCAGGTCTGATTTCAGTCCGAATTTTGGGCTGAATTTGGACCTGAAACAGACCAAAAGACGCACAGGACCCAGTGCAAATTAGCACCGGAGCCGCAGCGGAGGTACAGTATGTGAACCGGCTCCAGAAAGACCGTTCACAATCTCCTGCTATTGCGAATTAGATGCGGAGAACCCACATCCAATTTGCACTAGTGTGAACCCAGCCTCAAGTAAAGATGCACTTTACAGTGTATCTGTAGCCACTGGAGGATGTGATGTAGAGATTCCTTAAAGTGATACTAAAGTCTAGTTTTTTGTTTTTTTATGTTAAAAATAACAAACATGTTATACTTTCCTGCTCTGTGCAATGGATTTGCAAAGATCAGCCCAGATTCTCCTTTTCTCGGGTCCCTCTTTGGCTCTCCTGGCCCCTCCCTCCTGTTCAGTGCCCCCACAGCAAGAAGGTTGCTATGGTGCCACCCGAGCCGAGCCGCAGCTCCCTGTGTCCATTCACACACGGAACCGCAGCCAGGCCCTGCCCTCTCTCTCCTCATTGACTTTGATTGATAGCCAATGGCACTTCGCTGCCGTCTCAGCCAATGAGGAGGGAATCTCTCGTGAAAACACGAATCTCTCGTGAAAACACGCTGGATCGAGAGGGAGCTCAGGTAAGGGGCTGCTGCACACAGAAGGCTTTTTATCTTAATGCACAGAATGCATTAAGATAAAAAAACCTTATGCCTTTACAACCACTTCCTGTTAGGAAAAAGGTTGTCCGCAGGACCAGATGTGAGGGGAAATCCCTCTAAGGGCACTTCCACACTCACAGCGCCCAGGCGTCAGTGGTAAAGCGCCACTATTTTTTGCGTTGCTTTACCGTTGTTATAGCAGTGCTTTTCGGGCGCTTTTAATCCCCACTAGCAGACGAAAAAGGGTTCAAACTGCCAGCAAAGCGCCGCTGCCCATTGATTTCAATGGGCAGCAGTGCTTTAGCTTTAAAGCGCCTCAAAGAAGCTGCTAGCAGGACTTTTTTGATGTCATGCCAGCGCACCGCTCCAGTGTAAAAGCCCTCGGGCTTTCACGTTGGAGTGACAGGAGAGGCGCTTTACAGGCGCTATTTTTAGCTCTATAGTGCCTGTAAAGCGCCTCAGTGTGAAAGGGGTCTAAAGCCTCATTGACACAGGTCAAACCACATTTATGTACAGTGTCAAAAGGTGTTTGTTTATGCCACTGCAGCCTATATAAGACAATGCAGACTCAGTGGCTGTACAGACACATACAGCAGCATGTCCTGATTTGACAGGGAGGCAGGGGCTCAGCCTGAATGCGCACTGTTTGCGTTCAAGGGCTGTATTTCCACTGCCTCTGCATTCACTTGCGGTACATAAGCTGCCTGGCCACAGCTCCAGGTTGCACCAGCTGCATAAATAAATATCTCATTCATGCTGTATGGGTCTCAAATGAGGCCTAACAGCAACATAGACAGAAAAAAAAGAAAAACCAAACGAACGAACCCCTTCCAGTGGCGCCTGCTTACCACTCTGAGGGCTGACATCTTCTCCCATCCTTTCTTCTGGGATTGCGGGCTCAGTCGATGTGAGTCATGAGATGTAGATATAGTAATTTTTAGTAGGGGTTCCCTAAGACTGGAAAGTAATTTAAAGGGTTCCTCTGTGTTAAAAAGGTTGAGAATGGCTGTCCTAAACAGTGTAAGTTTAGGAGATATTGATTTTCATTACAGGTAAGCCTATAATAAGTAAAAATAACAAAGCTGGGTTTACAACAGCTTTAAGGGCCGATTCATCACCTAGTTTCCAATTTTCCATGTGTTGTGATAAGGCAGGCCAATGTACCACATTGCAGAACAGACCTGCATAGTTTTTTTTAAAACAGAGCAAGCACAGATGGATCACATCTCTATGTTATGGTGTGTTTAAGGCTCATAAGCGTTGTGGTGCCATTCTTAATTATTAGGCAGCAAATGCTGATGGGGTGCCCTTTAAAATAAATGTAGGGCACAAAACTAAGTCCAGTGTGTGGCAGTACTATTTGAAATGAATGGCACTTCAACCACCAGACTGTTTTATGCATCTACGGGATATGTGTTGCTGCAACACATAGAACTGAATAAAAGGAATGCTTTCTAGTTCTTGCCCCAGATTTTGCTGTCTGGAAACTATGGTGTTAGAAATGGAATTTATAAACACTGGTGCTAAATTAAGAAATCAAGATGGACCATGTAGAGCTCAATCACACTTCATTAGACTTGGACAGTGATATTGCACTACTGCCAGCATAAAATTTTGTTATCCT
The DNA here is from genome assembly GCA_037952925.1 of Lithobates clamitans. NCBI lineage: Eukaryota > Metazoa > Chordata > Amphibia > Anura > Ranidae > Lithobates > Lithobates clamitans. The sequence goes on along the minus strand of JBBGZY010001057.1, from coordinate 1,996,132 downwards.
TATGCCACAAACTAAAAAAAACTGGATTCAAATATTTACATGGCTTCACCTCACAGATCACAATCACATTTGTACCAATATAGCTTTTAGTGCTACGATTCCTGAGTTTAAAAATATGTTAGTGCAAAGCTGCTCAAGGAGGTATGCTTGAGACTGGCCTATGCAGCTTGCATACAAGTGTAGGATAATCTGGGGTCGAGGACCTGGCAATTATTTAAAGTGGAACTAAACCCTTTTCCTGATGCCAACATGGCAGCATACTAGTGATAGAGCTCCTCTTGACCGCTCCCTCAGGACTAGTGAATAGCATAAATAAAGGAGTAGTTAGCCACCACCCTATTCTTCTTTTTTTTCCTCATACCTCAACGCACCAGTGATGAAGTAAGCACTGTTATGTCCCCCCCTTCTGCCTCCATGCAGCATCCGGATGGGTTGAACCTCTCCCAGTACGAGGTCCCAGGCTCAGGCTGCTAAATGCACTATAGCCTAAGGAGTCCCTTCTGTGGGTCTTGATGGGGCCCCTGCAGTGTTTCCTCACTAAAAATGAAAGCTGCCAATTATTCATTTTTATTGGCCTTCTGTGTCATTAAGGGTTGCTGTCCCTTTCCTTTGTTCATGTTTTTCTTACCTCTTTTTTCTCCTTCTCTCCCTTCTTTGGTCCCAGGAGCTGACCCTGCATTCGCACCATTCGGACATATAGGACAGGTCTTCCCAAGGATACATAGTAGGTGAGGTTGAAAAAAGACACAAGTCCAACCCATGTGTGTAATTATATGTCAGTATTACATGTATATCCCTGTATGTTGTGGTCATTCAGGAGGTTCTCTGCTGGCCCTCTGCTCTATTGATATGCTTGTGTTGCCTTGAATGGCGGGCAGACACATAGCCTCTTCTGTCAGGTAGAGTTCTCTGCTAAGATCCTCGCCTACAGGCATTTGATGTTTGAGTCCCCGCTGTTGTACTACAGATACTACACCTTTAAAAAAAATAAACATTTTTTATTTTGGGGGGGGGGGGGGGGGCTTCTCTTTACTTTTTTTATGGAGTACATTTGTTTTTCTTTACCCCAAAAATACTTCCTAAATAACTGTCTTCTCTTCTTGCCTTTCCTGTTTCAGCTGACCGCCCCACCTAGCTTTCAGCCATGAGTGAGTCACCACTTATACAAGACCCTCAATGACTAAGGTAGGGGACCACCGTTTTGGGTATGTTTTCAGGTTTTTGCAAAAAAAAAAAAAGTACCTTCTTATTGCGGTTCGCTTTGATATGTTTTTAGCCCCGCACGTTCACATTCTCGAAGATCTAGAACCAGAGAAGAAAAAGATTCCTCAGGAGAGCGCAGCCACAGGCACTGCTCCCATTCCAAAAAGAAGTCAAAAAAGAGGCGGCAGGCCTCCTCTTCTCCTGAGCAATACCAGCACCCTAATAAAAAGATCTGCTAGGCCTGTGGAACAGCCCCAATGCCCAACAAGCTAGTGTGCAAGGGCTGCCTAGAAGAGTTTGCTGTGGATAGAAAGCAGGAGACTGCACAAGTGTCAACCTTACTGAAGAAGGCAGTGCGAGACTCCATCTCGGAAGTCACCTCCATTATCACAGCCAGATAGCCCGTTAGTGGTGCTAGTCAGGATCAATCAGGGACTTCAGCAGGTAGCGCTCCTCATTTCAGCACTGTCTCTGCAGAGTCGGTGCAGCAGGCGGAAGCCAGCACTTCCTCGGAGAGTAATCTGGAACAGCTCGGGTTTAGCTTTTCCCTGGTGGAGCCATATATCTAGGCAATCAAGCAGGCCATTAGATGGGAGGAGGCACCCAAGAAGACGAAAACCTATTTTACGTTCCTCCAAAAACGGCAATTCTTTTTTCCTTTCATGGAGGAGATTAAGGGCGTCATTAGGCAAGAGTGGCAGAACCCCGAAAAAAGGTTCTCTTTTAACAGACTGCATAAGTTATATCCTCCTGCAGGAGGCAGATATAGCCTCACTTGACTCCCCTCCGGTGGTGGATGCAGCAGTGGTCAGGCTGGCCAAAAATGTTACCCTCCCAATGGAGGATTCAGCCAACTTTAAGGACGCAATAGACAGGAGGACAGATCTAGAATTAAAAAGAGTTTATCAAGCGGCTGGAGCAACCGAGATTCAACAGACAAACCAGAGGTTCAGGTGGTGAATGGAAGGGTACCAAATTCCAGCAGCAAAACACAAAGGAAAGGAGGCTACCTCAAGGACCTTGGCGAGCTGGATCGTCAAGCTTACTCGCAGAGCGTACGGGGCAAGAGGGTGTGAACTTTCTGCAACGGTGACTGCACACTCTACCAGGGCAGCCTCGTGGGTGGCCCTTTCAAATGTGTCTATGGAGATCATCTGCAGAGCAGCTTCATGGTCTTTGCAAAATACCTTTCTAAGGCATTATAGAGTAGATCCGGGTGCCTTATCTTCTGTAGATTTTGGGAGAACAATCCAATCTTCTCTTACATTGTAAATAAACTAACATTGTTTAAGCAGTACCCACCCTGGCAGTTAGTTATTTTTCACTAGTATGCTGCCATGTTGGCATCAGGAAAATTGTATCAAATACTTACCGTAATTTTCCTTTCCTGACACCAAACCGTGGCAGCATACAGACCTACCCTTGTACATTACGTTTTGGTATACGGCTTGTTACAAAGAATGGGGTGGCGGCTAACTAAGCCTTTATTTATGCTATTTCCTGGTCTTGAGGGAGTGGTCAAGAGGCAGAGCTCTATCACTAGTATGCTGCCATGGTTTGGCATCAGGAAAGGAAAATGATGGTAAGTATTTGATACAATTTTCCATTGTATCCTTTACAGCCAAGGAAGCTGCCATCTTACCCTCCATTGGGTATGCAGTTGCCATGGTGCTGTGAGATCAATTATGACACCCGCCATTTGATGGTTTTACAATTTAGTTGAGAGCACAAGCAGCTATGACAGTTATCATTCATGGCATGCCTTGGAATGTAATTGTTTTAGGAAAACATTAGGTTGGCGAGTTTAGTTTCACTTTAAAACTAAATGGGTTAATGGTACAAAATCATTGCAGTACCTGTCAGACAAGGAAAAGTCTTGAGATACTAAGGCACTAAAAATAATAATTATTTTCTGTATACATAGATTCCTTGTGTGGCTAATAATTTTATAAGATGGCTTGCAAGAACAGATAAAACAGAGGAATGCACATGGCTCCAAAGAGGATTGTGGTAAAAAGTATCAAAAGGCTACCAAAACAGGTAAATAGCTAAAAAAAAACAAAAAAAAAACTATTTCATCACCCCCTCCCCCAAACTTTGTTTATCTCATTTATAATCAATTGAGCTAGGTGAACAACTATCAGCCAAAGAGGGAATGCATTGTATCAAATGCAGTCACTCTTTAGGTATTCAGGCAGCCCAGGTGTTGTGGCTGCTTGAATACAAAAGCTGGCAGAAGAGGTTCCTCCATTCTTGCTGTTTAGCATGAATGGGGCAATCAAACCATTTATGGCTAGCCTAAAATACAGTCAGGTGAACGACTTGACACTCTTTCAGGCATAAAGCAATGGGGCACTATCCCTCCCAATGATACCAATGATGGGGCACTATTCCTCCCCATAATACCAAATGTGGTAATGTTTTCTTCCACTGATGCCAGATAAATTTACACTCCCGCTGGCCACAGTCCGGCCCTCCTAACGACTGAAAGACAATAAACTGTCCCTTTCTTTAGAACATTTGGAGACCCCTGTTAATATTGCACCTCAATGCTTTTTTTCCCAAAAGTTAATAGTCTTCTTGATCAGCAGTGGATTGTCATTCCCCCATTACCTTGTAAGTTACAGGCACTCAGTCAAACCTCTTTTGTGGCAAGTAACTGCTCACTCGCTGTATACTTGAGCTTAGCAAGTGGAAAATGTAAGGGGTAGGCAATACAGTGTCTGCTTGCATTTCTTGTGCCAACAGCACCCCGGTATTTTCCTGCCCCAGGCATACATGTCTAATGCCCCGTACACAGGGTCGGATTTCCCGATGGAAAATGTGTGATAGGACCTTGTTGTCGGAAATTCCTACCGTGTGTAGGCTCCATCACACATTTTCCATCGGATTTTCTGACACACAAAGTGTGAGAGCAGGATATAAAATTTTCCGACAACAAAATCCGTTGTCGGAAATTCCGATCGTGTGTACACAAATCCGACGGACAAAGTGCCACGCATGCTCAGAATAAATAAAGAGATGAAAGCTATTGGCCACTGCCCCATTTATAGTCCCGACGTACATGTTTTACGTCACCGCATTCAGAATGATCGGATTTTCCGACAACTTTGTGTGACCGTGTGTATGCAAGACAAGTTTGAGCCAACATCCGTCGGAAAAAATCCTAGGATTTTGTTGTCGGAATGTCCGAACAAAGTCCGACCGTGTGTACGGGGCATTAGTGTACTCCATGCTTCCCCCACACCAATAGCTCAATCAACTCTGTGAATGATCAGAGTCAATTGGTCCCAAAGGGGAACCTTAAATTCATGTAGGAAAGCAAAACTTTTTAAAGACTGAAAATGCCACTTGGCTCAAAAATGGATGTATTCAAACTTTGCTCAAAAAATTATGTATTTAAACCTGGCTCAAAAAAAATGATGTATTCAAACTTGATCTCCAGGCTCATAAAGTAATAGATTTAGGGCTGTACATACCAGTTTTGCAGACTGTGCAACTACACAAGGACCCTTTGTGTCTTGGGACACATTTATACTAGATGTGGGTCAGATGGGTGCTGGATGGGAACTGAGGGGTCAAAAATTGGTCCTGCAGAGACCCTATGGTAATTCTGTCTAACACCAGAGTCAGAGTCTACATAAACTGGCCATTTAATTTATGGGTCAACGTCAGACACTTTTCCTGCTAAATTCTTTATTTCATCTAGGTTACAAAACACATAAAAAAAAAGCAGGAGCGATAGCCCCTTGCTTGGCTTTACAATGGCTTTAGCAGTTCACAGAGCTTAAACCTCAAGCAATGTGTTTGAGAGATTGGAAAAATAATGAGTGTCCATGGTCTTCCACTTTGGGAAGATTTAAACTTTGAAAGCTTGATAGAAAAGAGCCACATGACAACCTTCTGTTCAGTGTAACAGAGTGCAGTTACTTCCACCTCAGCTTTTTACGATCCTCTAAAGAGCGGTCAGTTCAGAAATAACACCGCTGGCCTTCCTGTAAGATGCAAAGTCTGCCACAAGAGAGTAGGGTCATTCTAGTACACCCTTTTTTTTCTCTGTAAACTAAACGTCCTCATCCGTTATCATGTACTTTCTTTCCTCTATGTGAGGTATGCCACAGTTATGTCTATAAACACTGTGTACACTAACCTTGGACTGGAGACAGCGCAAAATAGAAATCCAGGCACAAGTTACGCCAGTCAAGGTTCGAATTGTACATGTTTAGATTACACAAGGAACGCTATAAATATAACAACCCATAAAACCAGTGACTACTAATAGGGGATATAGCATGTTTTAAATAGTCATATATGTAGCCTATTCTGCTCTCTTAATCTGTGGACAGTCACTAATGAACTGCATAGTTGTATAACCTTTGCAAGTCCTTCCACTGAATAAGAAAAAATCATCCTTGTTTAAAAGCATAGGCACGCACACAGGGTGTGCCAGGTGTGCCTGGGCACACCCAAATCGCCTTGTGTGGTGCATACTCCCCCCTGTTTAGACCACTGATATTTCATCCAAAAAAAAATGTTACAAAATAAAATAAATTTAAAAGAATAAAAATACAACTACTGACACTGTCCACTGCCCTACTGACACCATCAGTACATATACACATGCATATGTATTTGAGCTTTGGGGTGCACACCCTAATGCAATAGGCTGCGCACACCTATGTTTAAAAGCAAGACCTTATGTCCATTACACAGGCACCATTTATATGGAGATTTAGGGAGCTACATACAAAAGAAAAGTGAGAAGTTAACCATAGTAACTAATCACATTCTTTGTCTCATTTTCCAGCCAATAAAAGATTAAATATAGTTGGTCCTTATGGGCAACTTCTTGTTTTTCTGTCTGTTTTCCAATTAGCCCTTCTTGGTAAGCTTTGAAGACATGGAAACATAATTTGTTCTTAAAATGATCATAGAATATCATAAAAAGGCAGCCTGTCTATTAGCCTGAATCATTTTCAAAAACAATATAACTGACTCGAGCATTAACTTTTACTTAGTATATGAGACATGTTGTGATTAAAACCAGTAAAAGGGTTAGGTGAGCAGATTTTCCAGAGGGTGAGAAATCTCTAACAGTCTTTGGCTGAAGGTGAGATTTGAATTGATCACTTTATAAAAAAAAGGGCAGCACAGTAGCACTTCCACCTAGCAGCACTAGGGTTGATGGTTCGAATCCCAACCATGGCACTACTTGCCTGGAGTTTGCATGTTCTGCCTGTGCGGGTTTCCTCTGGGTACTCCGGTTTCCTCCCACACTCCAAAGTCATGCTGGTAGGTTTAATTAGCTCCTGTCTAAATTGGCCCTAGTATGTGTATGTATGAATGTGAGTAAGGCATCTTAGATTTTAAGCTCCTTGAGGGCAGGGACTGATGTGAATGTATATTATATTATAAAAGTGCTGCGTAAATTGACGGTGCTATACAAGTACCTGTAATGAATACAATTGGCAGATCTCATTACCCATTCATGGTGACCCTAATAATACTATTCTTGTTTTCATGAAATCTTCTCTTATGATGCTTAATTTTAGTATTTCAGTGGAACAGCTTGTGAGTACCAATAAACCTCATACAGCTTACATTTCACATTACTAACACGTTCTATACTTATGTGCTTTGATACAATTTGCTTAAATGACAATGCTTGTATCCTGTTTGTATTATGGCAGCACAAAATTATGGCTGAAATCTGGTACTGTGGCAAGCCTTAAAGTGGAATAAGGAGGAAAGAAACATAAAAGATTCTATTGCCAAGTAATTTTGAAAGGCCTCATACACACAGCATGTTTTTTTCCTACCCTGGACTACTTTGCCCTACTTTGAGTACTTTGCCCCTGGCACAAAAAAAGCAGATTAAAAAACGCATCTAAAGCCGCATTTTGAACATGCGCTTAGGTGCATTTAGATGCGCTTAGGCACAGTAAGCATTTGGGCACTTATTCATTCCACTGGCTGGAATATTATGGGCATCAAGCATTTTTTCTGCTCAAAAGCTCCTCTCCAGAAAGCGCAAATTATGTTTTTTTTTTTCAGCCTCTGAACGCTTATCTTCCAATACGCTTGTGAATGCCTATGTGTGCATGGTCACATAGGCAAACATAGAGTTGAGTCAAACACCTGTAATAGGGGATTTTTTATGCCCTGTGTGTATGAGTCCAAAGGCTCTTGTCAGTTATCCTGATCCTTGCCTTACAACCTAGTCAACTTGCAGCATGTCTTTACTCTTAAAAGAGCCTGAAACAAAAGCAGGATAAGGAAACAGGGTTCTGTGGTTATTTAAAAGGTGGCAGAAGGTAGGACCCTTCCATCTAATTTTGCAATGAATTTGCTTTTAATTTAAAAAGAAAATTGCATGCATTAAAATGATTTGATTGATTTTACATTATATTATATCTCTACATCTTTCATTCAAACATTCAGGACAGGTAAATCACACTATTGAATTTCTTACTAATATCCATATAAAAGGCAAAACCACACCCATTTAGCCAAGCTTGTCTTTCTTTTTGGACATGTATATATCATTTTTTTCTTTTCAAGGTTGTTCTAAAAGAATGACCATGCATGTATAGTATATACACTGGCAGTGCAATGTTCATTTAGCCTAGTGCATTACATGGAAAGATGGAGAGATAAAAGAATTGGAATGACAAGACTGAGAAATTTTCAGATTCCATAGCTAACCCAACCCTGGGCCTGTTCATCTCCGTCAATGACAAATGTGCTCCTGATGATGCCCTGAGCAAAGAACAAGCAAAAAAAAAAAAAAATCGGAATTTTCAAATGGGTGTATTAAACAACTGTGTATGTGTACTGGCTCTACTTATTTTATTTCTATTATACCATCATCATTGTGCTCCACTCTTAGGATCTCTCCTTCTTGTTCTCAATATAGATAGATATATTGTTTGCCCAGGTTGAATGTCTATACTAAATAGTCTAAATATATATGTAACGGCCTTTCCACTCTTATAGCTCTGCTGCTACTGCAGTGTTGCTGACTACCACATCAGATCAAAAACCCAAGAGCATACTACTGCAGCAGAATCTTGATTCATGATTTTCATGATTTTTTTTTTACTATATTATTTACAAAAGCAAATAGGGTGTACAGTCTTGGATAAGCAGTATGGTGATTAGCAGAGCAAAGTCTGACACTGATAAATACTAAACATCCTGTGACTTATTAATAAGAAACAGAGCTGTGTCATGGATTCTCACCTGGAAATCTCCGAACATACAACAGCTGCACACAAGGAGGATGAGCACTCCATGCAAGTGCAGAGGTTTCATTGTTGCTCAGCAATGGGATGCAGCTGATTTCTCTTTTGACACTTCCCCCTGTCAGGAACGGCTGTCTGCTCTTCATTGAAGTCCTGCAGCACCCCCTATTCTTCGGCTGCTGTTTGATGGAGGGATTCTGTACAATTTGCGCCTTTAGTCAATGCTGGTCCTTGCAGAGAGTTGGAAGCATTATCCAGAGAGGTGATATGCAAGTGCAGGCTAGCAGAGTGTGTGAGAGTGTACCAGGATCTCAGTTCCACCCACACAGCTACTATAGTTCTTAGGCAACCACCTCTTTCTTCTGACCCACCCTTGTATTCCAATCTGTCTTCTCCACCCTCTTCTTTTACAAGAGTCCCAATCAGTAAGGATTAGTGAACTAGTGACAATCCATATACTTAGTAAAGCTATGTGCTACTATATCAAATTATAGATTGGCATTTATCCAGCTGTTTTGTCATTGTATTTTCCGACAGTCTCATACCACACAGCCTGGCAAATGCACGTCTTTGACTATTTTAATTATCTCTGGCATGGGAAGTTTCACATTCCATGATGCCATTCATTTACAGCTGGGCTGATATAAAAGAAAACACTCTGCTCGTTTTTTATTAATACTGCATTGTTCATATACATCTCTGTCTAATGGACGGTACACAAGATCCGAAAATCGGATCAAAAATACTGCTTTCGACGCGATCATACAATAATCGAATTGTTAGTACAGAGCTTTCGAGAGCCGATCACGACAGTTCATCCGATATTATCTGAATGGACAAACACGAAAATTTTTCTCGTACAATACCAGATCGCACGATTTTCATTTAATCAGTACAGTTGTCGTCCGGAAATACAATACTAATACACTACAACATATGACATCACTTCCGATTTTTTATTCTGTTCTACAAAAATATTCGTTACTTTAGTAAACTCTTCAGCTTGTATATACAACTAGCATGCAAAAAAAAACAGACGATCTGCCGTCCGATTTATGGATCGTGTGTACGGGGCATAAAACATAAAGAAAGGAAATGAAACCATTTTTTCCATTTGACCTGGCTTGCTATGGGGACAACAAAGTATTTTAGTATACAAGCAAAAAAGGAGAGACGATAAGAGCGAGTATTGTTAAGCTTGGAAACAATGTCTGCTGTTAGGTGCAATTTGTCTATTCACAGGCTTCTTACGTTCAGCCTCCTCCATCCATCATGACCTGGTCCGCATCTCACTGTTGTGATTTTCATTCTAAACCATCTGAATCCATGTCATCCATTCATAAATTGTAACAGCTGACATTGTGAGTAGGATTTATAGGATTGTTTTCTTAGTAGGTGGTTTAAAATTGCACTCACATTGTGCCGTGACAGGGTACAAAGTTCTCAGCAACCCGCACAGGGATAAGATTCTTATCTTTGCTGATTTTTTTTATACTTAACATTTTGCTTGGACTGAGAAGAATGGGGTACCAAACACCTGAAAACTTGTCTTGAAAATGTAATTGTTCATTCATAATAAAAATCATTCAATTCACAAGGATAAAACTACACTGAAGCAAATTAACTAAAATGTAACTAGGCGTGACGGCATTTTTTCTCCTACAGAACTGTAAAAACATTCCTCTGTTTCATTGTTACAGGGGTGTTTGCCTAGTAATATTAGATGAGGACTGAGTACCTTGATTTAAAATAATAGATCCTCTTTCTATGGTATTTGGTTAGTAGTGGCTTTTACTCTATCGCAGTGTTCATCAGGGCAGGAACAAGGAGTCTTTTTTTTTCCGCCCATATCCTATATAGGAATCATATATCAATAATGCAAAATTAAATGTAATATTTACAATTTGTAGGCAGCGAGTATGAGGCAATACAGCCACCTAGGAATCAGTTTTTTAAATAACAGCAGTTCTCAAACTTTTTTCAGTCACTGCTCCTTGAAAAGTACACAAAATCTCAAGGCACCACAGCCTGTAAAAAATGTAAATGCTACTTAAGATCAATAGAACTTTTTTGGACAGAATGAAGATGGTTTAGAACACCTATTAGGTATGTATTGCTGTCTGTGCCCCCCTGTTAGGGAGAGTTACCCATCCTGTTTGTGCTGTTTACAATTGAAAGAGTAAAAGAAAATCTACAGTACATAAGTTATTTGGGATCAACCATCATAGAGATCACGGGCTAGCTCTTTTACATTTCAAACCCCTGGACATCACCAAGAGACAATTTAAACTGGCACACTTTGTCCTCCAAGCTGCCAAACTGCCAAATACCAGACCTTGGAAAAAGCAGTTCACTTGTCTTTCCGAGAGTGAAACCTAACTTGATGTTTTTTTTCATTAATGAATAATTGACTAGTATCCTCACCAACAGCCACACAATATTCCTCAAGATTTGGGACCCGTGGAACACATACGATCACCCAGCTCTCTCTGTATAGTACTTATTCACCTAACCAAGAGTTCATGCAGTAGTGGGGCATCTTTTGTGCTATATCTTCCTTCCCATTCCCTTTTCTCTCCTTCCCCATTCTTTTCTCCCACCTTTCATTCTTTTTTTTTTTTCTTTATCTTTTTTTATTGGTTTTCTTGGTAGGTAACACAAACAACATTAGGCCTTGCAAGGGCAAAACCAGCAGGTCTCGGTCATACCAACATACATAAAATACGAAAACATAACTAAAAAAAAACAGATAACCTCCTAATCTACAACCCAAAGAGAGGAGACTGGGTTCGGCTTAGGTGTGTCCAGGCTCAAGCTGGTTGATGAGCATAGAAGACACAAACATCTTTACTGTGTCGGGGCTTAGATTTAAGGCCTTGTGTTAAGTGGATCGTTGGTTCCTGTGCTTGCTGTAGAGGTATCATTTAGCCAGCATGACCATATCTTTTGGAATTTACGAGGGGACCCTCTGTTGGCGCATGTAGCTTTAAAAAAAGGGCAAACTGGCATTTACCAGTCCTTTCCAACAAAGAATGGTAGGAGGAGACGCTTTCTTCCAGTTCATGATAATGGCTTTTCGGGCAGAGAACAGCAGTAGATTAATGAGTATTCTTCTTGCCATAGTGGTTGTTAATTGCTCTACCAACCCCAGTAAACAGTATTTTGCGTTATTTGGTACAGTTAACCGTGTCACCTGACATATCACTACTAGAACCTCTTTCCAATATTGTTTTATAGCCGGACAGGTCCAAAAGATGTGGAAGAAGTCTCCAGTTTGATGTGGGCAACGCCAACACAATAGAGAGTGCGTATTCAACATCTTGTGGAGTCTGGATGGCGTATAATATGGTCTATGCAAAATCTTATATTAGACCATCCTATTTCTAGCTGAGATCAGGGAAGCAAAGGCAAATTCCCAGATCTCCATCCAATCATCATCATCCAGGTCTGGAATGTCTCCCTGCCATCGTTGTTGAAGGGTAGACAATTCAGGGCCAGCTGCCACAGTCAAGTAGCCGTAGAGCTGAGAGGTGGGTTTCTCCAAGCCCTGTACCCGGAGAGTGGATTCTAGTTCTTAATAGGAGAGAGACACTGGCTGACCCAAGAATTTACATCTGAAGGCATGAGCAACCTGTAGGTACCTAAATTAGTAATGATCAGGTATATTAAATTTGGACTGGAGAACAGGAAAAGGGGCCAAGTCTAAGTTGACTACAATGTGTTCTAGTTAACGAACTTTAAATTTGTTCCAAGCCTGTGGGTCCGGGACAGTGAAAAAATGTGGAAGGGTGGGAATGAGCCACAGGGGAGTGTATGGAGAGAGGATGTTAGCCAGAAGCGCCTGTATGGCTTCACCCACCCTCCAGGCCCAAGCTTACTTACTGACCAGCCCACAGACAACTGAATCAACCTGTCTAACAGTACGCGTTAAAAACGGGTTTAGTCTGCACGCATTTGCAAATGCATGCATAAGGCACAGAGCCTCGCCAAAGAACCCTGGTATCTGTAGCTCCTATCACTAACTAATGAGTGACCCCACAGTGGAGGCAAATGCGTGCAGACTAAACCCCTGTTTTTAACACATACTGTTAGACAGGTTGATTCGGTTGTCTGTGGGCTGGTCGGTAAGTAAACATGTTTTTTTCCTTGGATTTATCCTTGGCCCTGTTTATAAGAGTGGTCTTTTCATACTAGGATCTAGTGAGTCAGGTAATATGTATAGATATAGTAAAAGTGATAGCTGCTCCTAAATCTATTATTTCATTTTAAGGGGATTATGAATCCAGACATTGACAAGTTATACCGTAGCTCTGCCATGTGGATATTTAAGAGATCATGTGCCTAAAAGTATTAATTTTAACATATAGTATCTCACAAAAGTGAGTACACCCCACACATTTTTGTAAATATTTTATTATATCTTTTCATGTGACAACACTGAAGAAATGACACTTTGCTACAATGTAAAGTAGTGAGTGTACAGCTTGTATAATGCCCCGTACACACGGTCGGATTTTCAGATGGAAAATGTCCGATCGGAGCGTGTTGTCGGAAATTCCGACCGTGTGTGGGCTCCATCGGACATTTTCCATCGGATTTTCCGACACACAAAGTTGGAGAGCAGGAGATAAAATTTTCCGACAACAAAATCCGTTGTCGGAAATTCCGATCGTGTGTACACAAATCCGACGGACAAATTGCCACGCATGCTCAGAATAAATAAAGAGATGAAAGCTATTGGCCACTGCCCCGTTTATAGTCCCGACGTACGTGTTTTACGTCACCGCGTTTAGAACGATCGGATTTTCCGACAACTTTGTGCGACCGTGTGTAGACAAAACAAGTTTGAGCCAACATCCGTCGGAAAAAATCCTAGGATTTTGTTGTCGGAATGTCCGAACAAAGTCCGACCGTGTGTACGCCCTATTACAGTGTACATTTGCTGTCCCCTCAAAATAACTCAACACACAGCCATTAATGTTTAAAACCGCTGGCAACAAAAGTGAGTAGACCCTAAGTGAAAATGTCCAAATTGGGCCCAAAGTGTCAATATTTTGTGTGGCCACCATTATTTTCCAGCACTGCCTTAACCCTCTTAGGCATGGGGTTCACCAGAGCTTCACAGGTTGCCACTGGAGTCCTCTTCCACTCCTCCATGACGATATCATGAGGTGGTGGATGTTAGAGACCTTGTGTTCTTCCACCTTATCTTTGAGGATGCCCACAGATGCTCGATAGGGTTTAGGTCTGGAGACATGCTTGGCCAGTCCATCACCTTTACCCTCAGCTTCTTTAGCAAGGCAGTGGTCGTCTTGAATGTGTGTTTGGGGTCATTATCATGTTAGAATACTGCCCTGCGGCCCAGTCTCCTTAGAGAGGGGGTCATGCTCTGCTTCAGTATGTCACAGTACATGTTGGCATTCATGGTTCCCTCAAAGAACTGTAGCTCCCCAGTGCCGGTGTTCTGCCATATAGAGTCCTCCTATCAAATAGTGTCCGCCTCGTACTGCGCAGGCGCAGCGCCTGCGCAGTACGGAGGAGCAGGAGATGCCGAAAATGCCCGAAGTTGATCAGCTGACCATCAGCTGTACACGGCGCTCGGGCACCTGTTAGCGATGGCAGTGTAAGAGGGCCCCTCGCGGGCTCGCTTCGCTCGCCACGCTTCGGGCACGGCCTCGCTGCGCTCGGCAAATATTTATTCTAACTCTATGTCCACTTGGATAGTGGGGAATGATCCTGGACATAGGGTAAGAATAAATGCGCAGGCGCCGTGTACAGCTGACGATCAGCTGTTGAACTTCGGAGACTTTCGGCGTCTCCTTGTCCTCCCTGTACTGCGCCTGCGCAGTACAGGGAGGACACTATATGATAGGGGACTGAATTCGACAAGACACCGGCAGCACTCATGCAGCCCCAGACCATGACATTCCCACCACAATGCTTGACTGTAGGCAAGACACACTTGTCTTTGTACTCCTCACCTGTTTGCCCCCACACACTTGACACCATCTGAACCAAATAAGTTTGTTTTGGTCTCATCAGACCACAGGACATGGTTCCAGTAATCCATGTCCTTAGTCTGCTTGTCTTCAGCAAACTGTTTGCAGGCTTTCTTGTGCATCATCTTTAGAAGAGTCTTCCTTCTGGGACGACAGCCATGCAGACCAATTTGATGCAGTGTGCGGCGTATGGTCTGAGCACTAATAGGCTGACCCCCCACCCCTTCAACCTCTGCAGCAATGCTGGCAGCACCCATACGTCTATTTCCCAAAGACGACCTCTGGATATGACACTGAGCATGTGCACTCAACTTCTTTGGTCAACCATGACAGGGCCTGTTCTGATTGGAACCTGTCCTGTTAAACCGATGTATGTTTTTAACCACTATGCTGCAGCTCAGTTTCAGGATCTTGGCAATCTTCTTATAGCCTAGGCCATCTTTATGTAGAGCAATCATTCTTTTTTTTCAGATCCTCAGAGAGTTCTTTGCCATGAGGTGCTATTTTGAACTTCCAGTGACCAGTATGAGAGAGTGAGAGCGATAACACCAAATTTAACACACCTGCACAACATTCACACCTGAGACCTTGTAACACTATTGTGTCCTATGACACTGGGGAGGGAAAATGGCTAATTGGTACCAATTTGGACATTTTTCACTTAGGGGTGTACTCACTTTTGTTGCCAGCGGTTTAGACATTAATGGCTGTGTGTTGAGTTATTTTGAGGGGACAGCAAATTTACACTGTTATACAAGCTGTACACTCACTACTTTACATTGTAGTAAAGTGTCATTTCTTCAGTGTTGTCACATGAAAAGATATAATAAAATATTTACAAAAATGTGAGGGGTGTACTCACTTTTGTGAGATACAGTAGGTGTGGATGATTAAGCCAGATTTACAAGTTATTCATTACCTTTATGATACAGATGTGTAGATGTTTCTCTGATGACCTTTCCTACTGATAATCTTTTCAGATGTATTAACTCTACTGACTTTAGGGCATTTTCTGTCATGAAGAAAAATAGTAGTAGGGGGGAGGATATTGCCAAAGGAAGCTTATAATGCTTGACCTCAACTACAGGGCTATTAATTACTTAGTCACATTTTCCAAACCTCCATTCTCAGACCACCCCTCCACTTACCTGAATTGTGGGGTGCTTCTCCCTGCAGTCATCTGTATTTATTTTAACTGAGTGTAGCCCACACAGCCATGTCAACCATTCACAGAGATCCAATCTACACCGCAGAAGGACTTACAGATACCAGTGGAGCACAAATACGGTGACATTACGATACTTGTAGTAAACAAATCTCCATATGAACCTGGGGCTGGGATGTAAACAATGTAGGACTCTGTGCATTGCACCCCCTAATGCACTAATCATGGTTGCAGAGCTGGTTGCAATGCCCTGCAGGTTTCAATACAGAAAAATATTAAATGCACATTTTATTCATTTGGGTGCATTTATTACATTTTTGCAAAAGGTGAACTATGCCTTTAGGCAATATATAACAAATATACCTACAGAGTTACAAACACCATTGACCCTTAACCCAAACAAATAGTCATTGGTTAAAAGACATTCTAAAGTGCAAGTCTAGGCAACCTGCTAAAAATACAGTTTAAAACAAAATTGTATACAGTTTTCACTTACGAATTTACAATTCTGTTCACCAGATCTTGTGCATTACAAACATCCAGCGCACTGCACAGCCAGGCAGATGGCATAATTATTTTATAATCCAGCAATACCACAAACAAAGTTGGCTTTTTGGCCCCAGACTATTCATTGAGCAATCAGTGTCACTTTGCTCAAAATAGCAGGAAGGTGGTCCAGGAAGAAAAAACTAAAGAGAAGTAAGTAATAAAGATTCCTGGCTCTTAAGCAGTGGCCTCCAAGCTGTGGCCCAATACGGCCCTTTGCTTGCCTTTATCCAGCTCTTGGAGCACTATCCCTCCCACTGACACCAATAATGGAGCACTATCCCTTCCACTGACACAAACCATGGGGTATTGTTATTCCCACTGACACCAACAATGGGGCACTATTCCAGCCACTGACACCAACGATGGGGCACTATTCCTACGTTTAATACATAGGGCATGTATACTACCCCTGAAATTTTCTACTTCCGCTGGCCACACTCTGGCCCCCCTATAGCCTGAGGGTCAGTAAACTCGACCCTTTGGGGGTTATTTACTAAAGGCAAATCCACTTTTCATTACAAGTGCAAAGTGCACTTGGAAGTGCAGTCGCTGTAAATCTGAGGGGGACATGCAAGGAAAATAAAAAACAGTATTTTAGCTTGCACATGATTGGATGATAAAATCAGCAGAGCTTCCCCTCATTTCAGATCTACCCCTCAGATTTACAGCGACTGCACTTCTAAGTGCACTTTCAGTGCAATTTCAAGTGCACTTTGCACTTGTAGTTTGCACTTGTCGATTTGCCTTTAGTAAATAACCCCCTTTGTTTAGAAAGTTTGTAGACTCCTGCTCTGGAGTGTAACATATGAACGCAAATCACAAGACTACAAATTCTTTAACAAGTTTACAAAGTCAGTAAACAAATATACAGTATCTCACATAAGTAAGCACACCCCTCACATTTTTGTAAATATTTTATTCTACCTTTTCATGTGACAACACTGAAGAAATGACACTTTGCTACAATGTAAAGTAGTGAGTGTACAGCTTGTATAACAGTGTAAATTTGCTGTCCCCTCAAAACAACTCAACACACAGCCATTAATGTCTAAACCGCTGGCAACAAAAGTGAGTACCCCCCCAAGTGAAAATGCCCAAATTGGGCCCAATTAGCCATTTTCCCTCCACGGTGTCATGTGACTCGTTAGTGTTACAAGGTCTCAGGTGTGAATGGGGAGCAGGTGTGTTAAATTTGGTGTTATAGCTCTCACTCTGTCATACTGGTCACTGGAAGTTCAACATGGCACCTCATGGTAAAGAACTCTATGAGGATCTGAAAAAAAAAAATTGTTGCTCTACATAAGAAGATTGCCAAGACCCTGAAACTGAGCTGCAGCATGGTGGCCAAGATCATACAGCGGTTTAACAGGACAGGTTCCACTTAGAACAGGCCTTGCCATGGTCGACCAAAGAAGTTGAGTGCACGTGCTCAGTGTCATATCCAGAGGTTGTCTTTTGGAAATGGATGTATGAGTACTGCCAGCATTGCTGAAGAGGTTGAAGGGGTGGGGGGATCAGCCTGTCAGTGCTCAGATCATAAGCCGCACACTGCATCAAATTGGTCTGCATGACTGTCATCCCAGAAGGAAGTCTCTTCTAAAGACGATGCACAAGAAAACAGTTTGCTGAAGACAAGAAGACTAAGGACATGGATTCCAGGGATCTGATGAGACGAAGATAAACTTATTTGGTTCAGATGGTGTCAAGAGTGTGCGGCAGCAACCAGGTGAGGAGTACAAAGACAAATGTGTCTTGTCTACAGTCAAGCATGGTGGTGGGAGTGTCATGGTCTGGGGCTGCATGAGTGCTGCTGGCACTGGGGAGCTACAGTTCATTGAGGGAACCATGAATGCAAACATGTACTGTGACATACTAAAGCAGAGCATGATCCCCTCCCTTCGGAGACTGGGCCGCAGGGCAGAATTCCAACATGAAAATGACCCCAAACACACCTCCAAGATGACCACTGCCTTGCTAAAGAAGCTGAGGGTAAAGGTGATGGACTGGCCAAGCATGTCTCCAGACCTAAACCCTATTGAGCTTCTGTGGGGCATCCTCAAACAGAAGCTGGAGGAGCGCAAGGTCTCTAAAATCCACCAACTCTGTGATGTCGTCATGGAGGAGTGAAAGAGGACTCCAGTGGCAACCTGTGAAGCTCTGTGAACTCCATGCCCAAGAGTGCTGGAAAATAATGGTGGCCACACAAAATATTGACACTTTGGGCCCAATTTGGGCATTTTTACTTAGGGGTGTACTCACTTTTGTTGCCAGCGGTTTAGGCATTAATGGCTGTGTGTTGAGTTATTTTGAGGGGACAGCAAATATACATTGTTGTACAAGCTGTACACTCACTACTGTACATTGTAGCAAAGTGTAATTTCTTCAGTGTTGTCACATGAAAAGATATAATAAAATATTTACAAAAATGTGAGGGGTGTACTCACTTTTGTAAGATACTGTATATTTGTTTACTGACTTTGTAAACTTGTTAAAGAATTTGTAGTCTTGTGATTTGTGTTCATATGTTACACTCTAGAGCACTTTTGTGAGATACTGTATATAGTATTTCAGTTGTGCATTTAGCTGTATTTACCATCCAAAGCGCAACTTTAATACTGCAATATAAATGACCTACAGCCACTTCTCCTAGCATACTTAATTGATGAGTCATTGAAATGATTTGAACTTGATTAAAATATTAAAAATTGCAATCAAAACAGGCATCTGTTTAAACCTCTTGGAATCTGAAGGACTAAAACAGTAGCCCTCTTTTGTGATGTTTAGGGGATTGAATTAAGTGTTAAGCAAAGGGTTTCAGATTTTCTTTCTGCAGCAGACGACTGAGAATGACTCATACTTATGGAACTGATGACATTTAACCTTTGCAGAATGGCTATATTTCAGGCAATTTCTTTAACCCAGAGTAAAATGCAAAATAACAAATTTCTGTTCATTCTTTGGACAATGAAGGTCATTTTAACAGAGAAAAATGTGACTGTGACTCTATAGTAGAAATGGTTTTCCACTTCAATTTGTGATATCATGCATCTATTTTTGCACAGTTGCTTTTCATTTTATAGAGTTGCTAATGGATTGTTGAGACAATACAAAAGTTAAATCACAAGCAAGAAATGTAAAAAAAAAATACATAGAAGTAATTATGTGTGCTAGTGAGGCCGTTAGCAATGCATATCGCAGTGTAGAGAAAAATCCCCTTATGGCACGGTCAATGGTAGATGAACAAATTCCCTTGTATTGTTTGCTCCCACTGATGATTTCTGACAATTATGCATGAAGATTTACTTTTAGTTTGAAAAATGGGTAACCCTATTTTCCCCAATTCTCACAACCCTCTCACCAAAAATTCAGTATACATTTTCTAAAACTTGAGTCATAATCATATTATTTCAAAGTTAGAATTCCCAAATCTGTTTCGATGTGTGGTAAACTTAAGGTACGTTCACACTGACAGAGCGGGGCTTCTGCGCTAAAGCACCGTTTTAGCGGCGCTTTACCATCGCTTTAGAGGTGCTTTTCGGGCTGCTAACGGGGCACTTTTAACCCCCGCTAGTGGCTGAATAAAGGGTTAAAAGCGCCCGCAAAGTGCCGATGTCAAGGTGCTGCCCGATTTCAATGGACAGGGGTGCTTTAAGAGCGCCTCAAAGATGCTGTTTGCAGGACTTTTTTTAACGTCCTGCCAGCGTATCGCCCCAGTGTGAAAGCACTCAGGCTTTCACACTGGGATTGCAGATGAGGCATTTTTCAGGCACTTTACAGGTGCTATTTTTAGCGCTAAAGCGCCTGAAAAACACCTCCAGTGTGAAAGTGGTCTTACTGAGTCCAGTGTTTTACAAAACCCTAGAGCAGTGGTCCCCAAACTGCTGCCCAGGAGCCGGATGTGGCCCTTTGCTTGCTTTTATCCATCCCTTGGGGCATTATTCCATTATTCCAGCTATGAATAAGCTCCGCAATAGGGCGTGAAACGCGTTAGCTATTTTTCCCTGTACATGAAGTGACTGCATTTAAAGATGCCTTCTATGGTGTGCAGCCATCGAGGAGCCTCTTTTTTCCTCATTATTCCTCTCACTGTCAGCAACATTGGGGCATGGTCCCTGCCACTGACACCAACAATAGTACACTGGTTTTCCCACTGACACCAACTATGGCACACTATTCCTCCCACTGATACTAACAATGGGGCACTATTTCTCCCATGTATACAAATAATGGGGCCCTACTCCTCCCATTAATACAAATAATGGGGCACTATACCTCCCATGAATTCAAATAATGGGGCACTATTCCTCCCATTAATGATTGGGCACTATTCCTCCTATTGACACCAATGATTGGGCACTATTCCTTCCACTGACACCAATGATAGGGCACTATTCCTCCCATTGATACCAACGATGGAGCAATATTCCTCTTACTGGCACCAATGATGGGGCACTATTCTTTCCACTGACACCAATGATGGGGCACTATTCCTCCCATTGATACCAACGACAGGGCAATATTTCTCTTACACCAGTGATGGAGCACTATTCCTATTCATTTTCTTTCGTTCAACCTCGCGGCTTGAATGAGAAAAAACCTGTCAGCTCCGGTCGGAGCCACTGTACTAACAAAGGCAGGTTAGTACAGCAATCTCCCCCGCTGAGCTTGTGTTCGTTTTTTTTGTTTGTTTTTAATTTTTTTATTAACCACTTCAGTATACACTATTTATTGTGAGACTTATTCAAATTTACATTCATTTGTTGTCTCTCTCGATTTGACATCATTGTGGTATTTTCCCAACGCTTTTTAAAAAAAATGTATCTGCATTTTCCAAAATTTAATCTCAAAAGACTTATTCACTAACTCTATTTTTTATATATATCTTTCTGTTCTTTCCCTACCCCCCCCCCCCCATCTTATTTGGTCTGCCCTCGATCTTTCTTCTTATTTCCGGGCTATTGCCATACTCAGGTTCTGCGGTTCTGCCACCCTCTGTCATCTTTTCTAAGTATTTCTCCGGGGTTTTAAACATTTTCCATTTTCCCCAAATACTGTTATATCTTCTTGGTCGCCCTTTTTCGCTGCTGCATAGGAATTCCATTCTGCTATACTATTCTATACTCTCGAACCATTCCCTTACATCCGGTTTTTCTATGCTTAACCACTTCTTTGGGATTAGTCCTTTTGCAGCATTAAACAATATTGGAGTTAATGTTTTTCCATATTGTTTATTTGAAACTTTTGAGTCATGAAATAAACACGTCTGCAGGCTGTTTTTTGTCTTTTTTCTAGTTATCTCTTCTATATATTTCAGGATTTTCTGCCAATATTCTTTAATTTTTGGGCATTCCCACCAAATATGTGTTATTGTGGCCCTCTGGCCACATCCCCTCCAACACTGTGGGGATTTGTCTGGTTGATATTTATGAGTTTTATCAGGTGTCAGATGCCATCTAACCAGAAACTAATAATTCACTTCTATTGTGTTTATATCTGTAGCATAATTATGTAATGCTCCTATCATTCTCTCAACTTGTTGATCCTCTAGTTTTGTGCCCATTTCCTTTTCCCATTTCTCTATGTAGGGAGTTGTCTCTTGTCCTTCCAAATCTGCCACTATTCCATACAATTTGGACATACCACGTTTCAGGTGGGTTTGTACACCACAGAGCTTTTCCAATGGGTTTAAGTTCTTTCCATTTCTAATTGGTTGTGGTAGTGTATTTAGCATGTGTTTTAATTGAAGATATTCCCAATCACTTATCTTCCACCCATTTATTTCCTTTAACTCCAGTAGTGCTTTAGGCCCCTTTCACACTGGGGCGGTAGGGGGCGTCGGCGGTAAAACAGCGCTATTTTTAGCGCTGTTTTACCGCGGTATTCGGCCGCTAGTGGTGTGGTTTTAACCCCCCCGCTGGCGGCCGAAAAAGGTTTAAAACTCCTCGTATAGCGCGGCTATAGCCGCGGTATAGCCGCGCTGTCCTATTGATTTCGCTCCTTCACCGCTCCAAAGATGCGGCTGACAGGAGATTTTTTCTTCTCCTGCCAGAGCACCGCTTCAGTGTGAAAGCCCCCCGGGCTTTCACACTGAACAAACAGCGGAGGCTGTTTAGGGGCGGTTTGCAGGCGCTATTTTTAGCGCAATAACGCCTGCAAACCACCCCAGTGTGAAAGGGACCTTAATCTTCCCATGCTTAGTAATATCCCTTACTTGTGCGTTCCCCATTCTGGCACCCAAAAGTGTTCCCTTCCCTGGGTAAAAAAAAAAATTTGTTCTAGTAAGTGCAATTAGTGGTGAGTTGTATACCCAATTTTTTTGTCAATATAGTGTATCCCATATTTTAAACACATTTATAGTGAGGTCGTGTGTCTCCAAAACCTAGTGTTCTGTTTACGTGGTACCCAAATATTTTTGTGCAAGCTGTTGTGTTCTGACAGGGGGGGCGCGCCCCGCCCCGCCCCCCGTGCCAGAACACTCACAAATCGGGAGTCTGTAGGATGCTGGTTTTCCAGCTTGCTCACCCAACAGAAGCCGACCAAACAGCTGGCTTCTGTCGGACAGCCCGGCATATAAGTATGGCCAAAATGTCGGCCTTTTTTTTTTTTTTTAACCGGCCATTGTCTCCTGACATTCTGCCCGTGTGTACCTGGCTTAAATCTTTAGGACGTACTTCTGTTTACTAACTTGGGTTGAAGAGCATCTGAAAAGTAGACAAAGCACTTAAGCAAGAAATGTTAGAAGGCCCAAAATATCTAAATTTACATAAATTACAAGCTACACTATCTAGTGGTTAATTACATTCCACCATTTCAGTTTTAATTAGTGGAAGGAAAACAACCCAGAATTTACAGTGCATTCAGAAAGTATTCAGACCACTTGTTCAATTTTATGTTGCAGCCTGATACTACAGTTGTTTTAACTAATTTTTTCCACATGAATCCACATTTAGACCTCATAAGGAAAAAGTTAAAACAGAATTTTAGAAATGTTTGCAAATGTATGAAAAAGGGAAAAAATATCACATTGGCATAAGTATTCAAACCCTTTGCAACAACACTTCAAATTAAGTTCAGGTGCCTTCCATTTCTCTTGATCGTTGCTAAGATATTTCTACACCTTGTTTGGAGTCCACCTATGGTAAATTAAATTGATTCGACATGATTTGGAAAAGCACATACCTCTCTATATTGAAAAAATGAAGGGGGACTGAATACTTTATAAGGCTGGGTTCACATATACGCTGGTCCGGTTTTGGTGCAGAGTCCGGTGCGGTTTCTTTTCAGCGGCTCAGGTGGGATTGAGGTGCGAATTTGACACTAAAATCACACCTGAACCCTACTAAAAAAGACACAGGAACCTTTTTTAATTCACACCCCAACCGTCCTGCATATGCGAGAACCGGCTTCATTGAAAGCTGGTCTGGTTTACATGTCATATGAATCAGATGTGGTTCAAAATGCATCCGATTCGCATATATGTGAACCGAGCCTGAATGCACCGTTTGTGCAAACAGGTAGCACAAACACCTTGATCCAATTACCATGGAAAGGCAGATGTTATTATCTATGGACAGCATAGATGTGAAAATTGTGGAAGCACCCAGTACTAGTTACATAATGCCATCATTGGCGGCAAAAAGGTTTTAAAGGAGAAGTATGGCCAAAGCCATTTGTAGTTTGTTCTGCACTCCTGTGACCCATTTTTCAGTCAACAGCAGACTAAAGTCCACTGTTGGCTGATGTCACTCATCTGGTCCAGGCTCTGAAAAGATCCCGGCCATATGGTCAGGATCCACCCAAATGCCTGGACCGACACCTGGCTCAGGCTCTCAGAGATCCGCTGAGAGCCTGATCCAGCCACTCCTGTCCCCTCCACAGTCCAGCGCGCAAATGAGCACTGGAGGGGCAGAGCAGAGAGCCGGTAACTGACAGTCACAGCTCTCTGCTCAGAGCGGAGGGGAGACCTAAGTGATCAGTGGTGTTTGATTGCTCAGTTCTTACTGCAGAGTCGGAGGGGGACAGATGCAGCATCAGATCGATGCTGCATTCACCTAGGTGAGTATAAATGTTTTTTTTTTTGTAAAGTCCATACTTCTATTTTAAAAATGTTAACCCTTCGATTTACATTGCTGAACTGGCATGAACTGTTATCAACACTTAAGTGTAGAGATTTTAGAACAGCATTATAAGTGGAAAACAGATGGTGTTGAAGGCCCCACCCCTGATCAGTGATGGTTGTTCCAATTTTACGTAAATGTCCTCTTTTATGCCGATTTGAAAGTCAGTTGTCCTCTGTTCAAAATGTGTATTTCACTCTCCTCAAAGAATGTCCCCTTGCTATAAAGGGTTTGTTTCAGCTCTGTGTATCACGTGAGGCTAGTCACTTCAGTGGGTATATGTAAGGGTTTACAACCCCTTTAAGTTGTAAGAAAATCTCTGGGTCTTGACCTGTAGAATTTGCCCTCCTAAGTTGGGCCATTCTTTTTTTTGAGAGGTTGTCTTAGCTACCTGATTTTCAAGTGTTTTTTTAGAAAAATTTTATTGAATTTTCGATGTTACAAGGGGAAACAGGTGGTCTAATCACACGCAGGAACAGAACACCTGGACAACGTACAGATTGTACCAACGGTGCAGAGAAGAAAAGAAAAAAAGAAAGGGGGGGAGAGAAACCCCCAAAACACTTTAATACAATTGTGTGCGTGGCTCATGCTAAGACTACAGAGATTCAAGCAGATATAGACCCAACATGGATCCCCCTCCCTCCAATATATCAGGAAACATCAAAATCACTAACATCTGCCCCCCCAACCTCTGCCCAGAGTGAAAAAGGAAAAGAAATACAACACTACGCTGTGGTATCATCTTTTAGCCACTTTGTTCAGATAATATAAAATTTGCGGGGGGCAGCTCCTATGTGCGGAAGTGTTTTTATGTAGTGGCAGGTTGCAGTTAACAAGCTGCTTTCAAGAGGCATTGGTAGGAGTTGAGGGTTTCTTCCAGTGGAGCATAGCTGTTTTTCTGGCAGAGAATAGCAGTAATTCAAGAAGAGTCCTGCCAGCCATCGTGGGGGAGAGGTCCTCTACCAGACCCAGTAGGCAGGTTTTTGGGGAGGGGTTGAATGGAGTCTGAGATGCCTCACTGATGATAGAGACAATTGTCGCTCAATAGGGTGCTATAACAGGACAAGTCCAGAAGATGTGGAAGAAATCCGCCTCTGACAGATCACATCTCCTGCAGGTTGGGGAGAGGTCAGAAATCAGCCTCTGAAGCCTGCGCGGAGCGTAGTAGGCCCTGTGGAGAATTTTCATTTGGATAAGTTTATCTCTAATGGATACTAGTTGTTTATAGGGGGCATCCCAGATGTCCGTCCAGTCTTCATCATCCAGGTCTAGGACAACGACAAGCCATTTGTTTCTGAGTAAGTAGGTTGGAATAAGCCACCATCAGAAAGTGGATGTATAGTGTAGAAGCTGGTTTCTCCAAAGATTCTGAGCGAAGTAATGCTTCCAAGCCAGAACATTTGAGTTGTAGTAGACAAGCAGGGAACTGGCTGCTAAAGGCGTGAGCATTCTGCAGATGCCGAAACCGGTAATGAGTGGAAGTATTGTATTTAGAGCAGAAGGAGGTGAAGGGCATAATGGTCCTGTTTTCTACTATATCTGAGACCAGTCTGATCCTATATTTGGCCCAAGATTGTGGGTCCAGCAAGGCATAGAAATGGGACAAACTTGGATTATTCCAAAAGCAGTGTATTTGGGGAAAGGGCTGTGGGGTTAAGGTGTTCACAACGTACACCTGACCAAGCCTTAAGTATAGTTAACATCGGGGCAGTAAGGGAATACAGGGCCTTGGGACCACAATAAAGTAAAAGTTGCAGTGCCTCTTAACTGCTTCTTCCAATATTGTACAGGTTTGCTACAATGGGAGCTAAGCTGTACTGTCTGCAGAAATTATCCTTATACTTCAAATAGGTGGTATTGAGGCACAGCAAGGAACATACCTGGTCTGGCTTAAGTTCTGTTCTACTGTGGAGAATCTTTTTCTCATTTGAAATGTTTTTTTTGTAAAATTAGTGTGGTAGATTCCTAAATCTGAGCTATTGTATTCTGACAAAGATACACCATCAGAATAAAAAAGGTCAGAACTGCAGCCATTGGCTGCAACAATATCTGCCTTTCCATGACATCAAGGTGTTGGCACTACCTGTTCAGATATAAATGCTGGGATATTTTTCTTACACTAATAAGAACTCTCTGTACTGCTGCTCTCCTAAATTATCTTTTCAGCCACTTTCTGTTTATATGCACTCACTCCAGAGATGGCTGCATGTCATATCCCATGTCTAGTTAACTGATGGTGATAATGGTAGACTATCATGTACACTGAAATGGCCACTAGTAGTCTACATTGAAAGTCTGTGTGATAGGGTGACAATGCAGGAGCACACCTGGGAGACAGAGTACTGTCACTCTTTAAAGAGGAGGTCCACCCACCCCTGCAAAAATTAAAAGCCAGCAGCTACACATACTGCAGCTGCTGACTTTTAATAATAGGACACTTACCTATTCTGGAGTCCAGCGATGTTGGCACCGCAGCTGATGTTTCCATCAGCTGTCAGGTGCCGCCGCCATTGGCAGTAAGGGAAACCAACAGTGCAGCATTATGGCTTCATGCCGGGTTCCAACTGCACATGCGTGAGGCACCACTGCACTCTCCTACTGGCCCGGCGGCAGGGGAAGAAATGAGCCGAAGTTCCACTTTTGGGTGCAACTCCACTTTAAAGTAACCTTAAAGCTTTATTTTTACCTGCTCTGTATATACACATATACATACACACACACACACACACACACACACACAGCAAAACAAAGTTGTATATCAATGACAAAACAAGGTCTTCCAGGTTATAAGAACATCTTTATAATAAAAGCTCATTTTTGTTTCAAGAAAGGGCACATAGGGCCCAAAATATAACATTCTGGAATTTTCCATTCTGCAGTTCAACAGACACATCCCAGTTAATAAAGTTCAATGCAAGGTAAAAGTTGAAGATCTAGATCTCATGTTTGATACTTGGATACTTTCTTAACAATTTGTTTACTTTGTCTGAAGGCAACAACTCTGTTGAAAGTTCTTGATGCAAACCCGCCTTTCGATCAGCCTGCAAAAAAATTGTAACAAAGATATTAGAAAGATCGTTTTTCTAAAGCATTGAGGCTCCATGCACACTATTAGCAGAAAAAACGTCAACGTCTTTAGCTTAACGTGGC
Organism: Lithobates clamitans; assembly: GCA_037952925.1. NCBI lineage: Eukaryota > Metazoa > Chordata > Amphibia > Anura > Ranidae > Lithobates > Lithobates clamitans. The sequence continues at coordinate 1,968,702 of JBBGZY010001057.1, read as the reverse complement.
ATAAAAGACTCAAATTGAAAGCATATTAGAGCTGCACAATTATTGGTTAAAAAATTGTGATCTCAATTCACCTCCCCTGACTATCTCTCTTGCAGAGGTTGCAGATTCTTTCATATAAACAAGTGGAGAGACTTTATCTGCTCAATCAGTTGTCAAAAGAAAGCATCCAGGCATTCTACCAAGTCTTTTAACTTGAAACATTGTAACTAAGGTTCCTTCTTAGATCAAAGGGATAGAACTTCTGTGTAAATAAATAATCAGGCAGTCTGCCAAGTTTTCAACAACCTGTAAATGCAGGAAGTTTAACCCTTTCCAGCTGTTGCAGAACTACACATCCCATGAGGCATTGTAAAAACTCTGACATTCACAGACATGACTAGGCATGATAAGAATTGTAGTTCCTGAACAACTGGAGGGCCATAGTTTGAAGACCCCTGACTTAAAGTCTAAATCTTTTTCTGACACTTCTTTCTTATGTTAAAATCAATATTTTTTGCTAGAAAATTACTTGGAACCCCTAACATTATATATATTTTAGCAGAGACCCTAGGGAATAAAATGGGAATTGCTGCAATATTTTATGTCACACTGTATTTGCCCAGCTGTATTTCAAATGCAATTTTTTGGGAAAAAAAAATACACTTCAATGAATAAAAAAAACAAAAAAACAAACAAAAAGTAAGGTTAGCCCAATTTTTTTGTTTTAATGTGAAAGATGTTACGCCGCGAGAATCGTGATCCATCTTCTAAGCAAAAAATTTGCGATTCTCATTTTAGCCAGAATCGTACAGCTCTAAAGCATATTGTACATAGTTTAGGCGAGTCTATGAGAGTTTAAGACCATTTTGTTTATAGGTGTTTTTTCCACTACACTCCCCTCTGCAAACGCCAGGAAATGATGTACAGTGACAACACACCTTCCTTCAGAAGAGATAAGAGGAGTTTAGGAGAGAGACTGACGTTTTTACAGCCCCTAAACTTCTCCAGAAAACATGATAGAGAAGGGTTTTTTTCCTGCCTCTGAATGTCCCTGACAGAAAACGCCTGTAGTAGCCATAATGTGCAGAGACACATAGAACACAATAGAAGTGCTTCTAGAGGCAGGAGAAAAAAAAAACGTCAAACACCTGTAGAATCGTCATTTTTTTTAAGTCCAGTGTTGTGCATGGAGCCTAAAGAGGTTTTCTCTAACAAACTAGTAAACAAAAAGGACATACTTTGAACAGAAAAGCAAAATAAAAGGTTCCCCTACTTTTTTGCATGAACAAGATTTGCCATTTTTCTCGAGTGGCTACCTTCCCACAATAAAACCATAGATAAATATAGGGGGAAAACACTGCGCTAAACTTCAAGAAAATGAAGGAAATAAAAGCCGCCAACACTCAAACAAACAAAGCCTAAAACAAATAATGCAAGGACAGTGTATAATAATGTGAGTATAAAGATGATAATAAATATATTCAAAAACTGTATTGTGAATACTGGGTGAACATCAAAAAGTAAACAATCGTATGATAAATGTGCATAAGCACAAATAAAAAAAATAAGTGAAAAAGTCCAAAAGTTTGAACTTCAAATTATGATGCAGAAAGAAAATCCACCGATTCTGTATACAGGAGGTGATCAGGTAGGTATGGAATCCACAATCCTCCACTGGCAAACACCACGAGTTTAGCTGAATCTGGATAGATGTACCCAAAGACTCCAACGGAAAAAGCATATGAAAAAAACTCAAAATAGTGCAGAACAACCAAGTAGGTTTATTCAATTATGTCATACATCAAATGAGATTAAAAAGTGATCACAAGTAAAAAAAAAAAAAAGTATATAAAAAGCAATGTGGGATACAGATATACTGCTAGCCCAGTATATCTGTATCCCACATTGCTTTTTATATACATTTTTTTTTTACTTGTGATCACTTTTTAATGTCATTTGATGTATGACATAATTGAAAAAACCTACTTGGTTGATCTGCACTATTTGGAGTTTTTTTTCATATGCTTTTTTCCGTTGGAGTCTGTGAGGAGCCGCCTTTGGGTACATCTATCCAGATTTAATTATACTCGTGGCATTTGCCAGTGGAGGATTGTGGATTCCATACCTATCTGATCACCTTCTGTATACATATCCAGATCCTTTGGGATTCCAAGCCTTACTGACCCACTGTCATATGACATGTGTGTCCATCTCAGTTGGTAAGAGTATCAGTCTACGTATCTCGGAAGATTCTCTTAGAGTGACTACAGGCAACTTGTTTCTTTCACTTTATTGATTGGTGTCACTTCAAAAAGGAAGGATTTCATTCATTCATTCATTCACTCTTCAGTTTTGAAATTTGGACTTTTTTCTGCATCATAATTTGAAGTTCAAACTTTTGGACTTTCTCACTTATTTTTTTTATTCGTGCTTATGCACATTTATCATACGATTGTTTACTTTTTGATATTTATTCACCCAGTATTCACAATACGTTTTTTTGAATAGATTATCATCTTTATACTCACATTATTAGTGCTACACTATCCTTGCATTATTTGTTTTGGGACACAATAAAACAAGTCCAGCCCCTGCATGCATGGCAAAATATGGTTGCACACGTTTTTAGTTTACATTTATAATAGGAAATGGTTAGGTAACCATATACACATATAAGGGGTTAAGTCTTTAGACAGCAACTGCTCAAAAACACGTCAGCAATGGCATCCCCCATATTTTGGTCTTGATGGGATTTGATCATCTTATTTTAATGTTATTTAATAATAGCCTAACTGTCAATGTTTATAGTAGAAGTCCACCCTAACACTAAAATCCCTGCCTCTACAGGCATCCATTATCTAACACTAACCTATCTAGCCATGTAGAGAAGAAATCGGTATACTACCTTTTTTGAAGCCAATCCGACCCGATTCCACACTGAGTTGTCAGCTGTGGCTTTGCTGTGGAGGTGGGTGCAGGAGGAGGCAGCCGACAACAGAAGCCCCATAGTAAGTGTATGGGTGATGTGACTCCCCATTCATTTCACAGCCGTTGTGGACTGTGTCCTCTGCAGAGCTTCCGCCGCTGGAGACCGGATCGGATTAAATAAGGTATGTATAGCAATTTCTTCTTTACAGGGCTAGATAGGTTAGTGTTATTTCGTGGATGCCAGTAGATGCAGGGATTTTTGTGTTAAAGTGCAAGTCCACCCTAACAGTATCACCAGGCAACACCTGTAGTAACATTTACTTAAAACGTTCCGCTTGGTTGGGTTGAGAGAAAGTTATAGCGTGCGCACACACACACATACATATACACAGTGCCTTGCAAAAGTATTCACCCCCTTGGCTTTTTACCTTTTTTATTACATACAGCCTTTAGTTCATTGTTTTTTTAACCTGAATTATATGTGATGGATCAGAACACAATAGTCTAAGTTAGTGAAGTAAAATTAGAAAAAATAAATACACAAACACACACACACACACACACACACACACACACACACTGGAGATGGAAAGTATCCAGACCCCCTTACATTTTTCCTCATTAATGTACACACAGCACCCCATATTGACAGAAAAACACAGAATTGTTGACATTTTTACAGATTTATTAAAAAAGAAAACCTGAAATATCACATGGTCCTAAGTATTCAGACCCTTTGCTGTGACACTCATATTTAACTCAAGTGCTGTCCATTTCTTCTGATCATCCTTGAGATGGTTCTACACCTTCATTTGAGTCCAGCTGTGTTTGATTATACTGATTGGACTAGATTAGGAAAGCCACACACCACTATATAAGACCTTACAGCTCACAGTTCACGTCAGAGTAAATGAGAATCATGAGGTCAAAAAGGAACTGCCTGAAGAGCTCAGAGACAGAATTGTGGCAAGGCACAGATCTGGCCAAACCAAAGATAACTGTGGCTGAGCTCCAGAGATGCAGTCAGGAGATGGGAGAAAGTTGTAGAAAGTCAACCATCACTGCAGCCCTCCACCAGTCAGGCTTCATGGCAGATTGGCCCGACGGAAGCCTCTCCTCAGTGCAAGACACATGAAAGCCCGCATGTAGTTTGCTAAAAAACACCTGAAGGACTCCAAGATGGTGAGAAATAAGATTCTTTGGTCTGATGAGACCAAGGTAGAACTTTTTGGCCTTAATTCTAAGCGGTATGTGAGGAGAAAACCAGGCACTGCTCATCACCTGTCCAATACAGTCCCAAAAGTGAAGCATGGTGGTGGCAGCATCATGCTGTGGGGGTGTTTTTCAGCTGCAGGGACAGGACGACTGGTTGCAATCGAGGGAAAGATGAATGCGGCCAAGTACAGGGATATCATGGACTAAAACCTTCTCCAGAGTGCTCAGGACCTCAGACTGGGCCGAAGGTTTACCTTCCAACAAGACAATGACCCTAAGCACACAGCTAAAATAACGGAGTGGCTTCACAACAACTCTGTGACTGTTCTTGAATGGCCCAGCCAGAGCCCTGACTTAAACCCAATTGAGCATCTCTGGAGAGACCTAAAAATGGCTGTTCACCAACGTTTACCATCCAACCTGACAGAACTGGAGAGGATCTGCAAGGAGGAATTGCAGAGGATCCCCAAATCCAGGTGTGAAAAACTGCATCTTTCCCAAAAAGACTCATGGCTGTATTAGATCAAAAGGGTACTTCTACTAAATACTGAGCAAAGGGTCTGAATACTTAGGACCATGTGATATTTCAGTTTTTCTTTTTTAATAAATCTGCAAAAATGTCAACAATTCTGTGTTTTTCTGTCAATATGGGGTTCTGTGTGTACATTAATGAGGAAAAAAAATGAAAAAAAACTTAAAATGATTTTAGCAAATGACTGCAATATAACAACAAAGAGTGAAAAATTTAAGGGGGTCTGAATACTTTCCATCCCAACTTTGTATATATATGTATGTATATATATATCAAAATTTTCAAGAATGAAAAAACGGATAATTGGCATGTGCGTATGTATTCACCCCCTTTATTACGAAGCCCATAAAAAGCTCTGGTGCAACCAATTACCTTCAGAAGTCACATAATTAGTGCAATGATGTCCACCTGTGTGCAATCTAAGTGTCACACGATCTGTCATTACATATGCACACCTTTTTGAAAGGCCCCAGAGGCTGCAACAGCTTTGCAAGAGGCACCACTAACCGAACACTGCCATGAAGACCAAGGAACTCTCCAAACAAGTAAGGGACAATGTTGTTGAGAAGTACAAGTCAGGGTTAGGTTATAAAAAAAAAAATATCAAAATCTCTGATGATCCCTAGGAGGACCATCAAATCTATCATAACCAAATAGAAAGAACATGGCACAACAGCAAACCTGCCAAGAGATGGCCGCACACCAAAACTCACGGACCGGGCAAGAAGGGCATTAAATTTAGAGCGGCAGCACAGAGACCTAAGGTAACCACAGCAGAGACTGGAGTATCTGTACATAAAACGACAATAAGCCGTATGCTCCATAGAATTGGGCTTTATGGTGGGGTGGCCAGGAGGAAAGCCATTACTTTCAGCAAAAAACAAAATGGCATGTTTTGAGTTTGCGAAAAGGCATGTGGGAGACTCCCAACATGTACTGAGGAAGGTGCTCTGGTCTGATGAGACTAAAATTGAACCTTTTGGCCAAAGAAAACTCTATGTATGGCGCAAACCCAACACATCACATCACCCAAAGAACACCATCGCTACAGTGAAACATGGTGGTGGCAGCATCATGCTGTGGGGATGTTTTTCAGCAGTCGGGACTGGGAAAGTGGTCAAAGTTGAGGGAAAGATGGATGGTGCTAAATACAGGAATACTCTTGAGCAAAACCTGTACCATTCTGTGTGTGATTTGAGGCTAAGACAGGAGGTTCACCTTCCAGCAGGACAATGACCCCAAACACCTCGCTAAAGCAACACTTGAGTGGTTTAGGGGAAACATGTAAACGTGTGGGAATGGCCTAGTCAAAGTCCAGACCTCAATCCAATAGAAAATCTGTGGTCAGACTTAAAGATTGCTGTTCACAAGCACAAACCATCCAACTTGAAGGAGCTGGAGCAGTTTTGCAAGGAGGAATGGGCAAAAATCTCAGTGGTAAGATGTGGCAAGCTCATAGAGACTTATTCAAAGCGACTTGGAGCGGTGATATCCGCAAAAAGGTGGCTCTACAAAGTATTGACTTTAGGAATAGTTATGCACATTGACTTTTTCTGTTTTGTCTTATTTGTTGTTTGCGTCCATAAAAAAAAAAAAAATATATATATATATATATATCTTCAAAGTTGTGGGCATGTTCTGTAAATTAAATGATGCAAATCCTCAAACAATCCATGTTAATTCCAGGTTGTGAGGCAACAAAACATGAAAAATGCCAAGGGGGGTTGAATAGTTTTGCAAGGCACTATACATCCATGCTGACATAATCCTTCTCCTCTTCCTCCAATGTGTTTGGCAAAAAAGGGGGCCTTGATAGGAAAGGAAGAAGTCCTCTTCCTCCTGCTGTTCTGCCTCAAGGGCCCTGTCCATGATTCCACAAAGAGTGTGCTCCAGCAGGAAGACTAGAGGGACAGCGTCACTGATGCACGCATTGTTGCGGTTCACCATCCTTGTGGCCTCCTCAAATGTCGACAGGATGGTGCATGCATCTTTTATTAGAGTGAGTCGGTCCTTGTGCCATACACACACAGGTACTCATTGATGGTCCTCTACTGCGTGTGCAGCAGCTGCAGCATTGCCAATGTTGAATTCCACCTGGTGGGCATGTCACAAATGAGGCGGTTGGTGGGCAGGTTGAATTCCCGTGGAATGTCAGCCAGCCAAGCACTGGCATTATATGAGCTCTGGAAATGGCAGGCCTCAGAAGATTTTGTAAGCCTGGGTACCTGTTCAAGAAACGCTGCACCAAATTCGGGACATGTGCCAAGCATGGAACATGTGTCAAGTGTCCCTATCAGGGGGCGGAGAAAAGGTTGGTGCCATTGTTGCATACAACCATTCCTAGCTGAAACTGGCGTGGCGTCAACCACCTCTGAGCCTGCCGCTGCAGAGCTGACAATCACTGCCCCAGTGTGGCTCCTGTCCCCTAGACAGACCAACTGAAGCACCGCATGGAATCTTTTAGCATGACTGCTTGTGTAGCCCCTTGAATGCTTACGGAGCACTGATAGTTCAGAGCACAATTCAGGAGAAGAGGCCATAGAGGAAGAAGAGGAGGGGGTAGAGCAGACAGATGTGGCAGAATCACCACCAGCTTTTTGGAGGTGTGGTGGCGGAACAAGCTCCAGCACTGAACCCCGTCCTGCATCCTTCCCAGTTGCCAACAGAGTTACCCAGTGCGCCGTGAAGGAAATGTAATGTCCCTGACCATGTGTCAGCAGTAATGTGAACCTTGCTGCTGACCACCCTGTGCAACGAGGCCAAAATATTGCCTTCCACATGACGGTACAGAGCTGGAATGGCCTTACTTGAAAATACATTTATTTTTGGAACCTGCCACTGTGGTACAGCACATTCCCCAAATTCAAAAAAGGGGGCAGAGTCTACCAGATGAAAAGGCAGCAGTTGTAGTGCTAGCAACTTGGACAAGCTAGCATTTAGACGCTGAGCATGTGGATGGCTGGGACAGTATTTTTTTTTTTTTTTTTTTTTACGGTTCAACAATCGGGGTAGAGAAATTTGCCCGGTAAAATCAACAGGTGGTGTGCTGCTAGCAGATTGGGTGTAAGTACCTATGGCACCCATTGCTATACCATTATTCCGCTCAGTGGAGGTTTTTGAGAAGACTTGAGGTATAGTAGTGGTAGGGGATCCCAGATGAGGAGCAAGGATAAGTCTGCATTTTTTTTAAATGATGTTGGTCTTTCAGGTGCTGTTGCCAATGGACTGCATGGCAGGTGGTCATATGTCTTGTCAAGTATGTGGTGCCTAAGCGGCTGGTGTTCTGGCTGCGCTTAATCCGCTTCAGACATAGATTGCAAACAGCACCACTGTGGTCTGCTGCAAGTGTTGAAAAAAGCCCACACCAATGAACTTTTGGAAGTCAGCAGAAACCTGCACCTGTGGAGCTCTGTGGTGTGATGCAATAGGGCGGCTGCCCTCAAGTCAGCCCCTGGAGGACATCCTGCCTCGTTGGAGTAGTGCCTCCACCTCACTTTCCTCCTCTGTTCTCTCAGGCACCCAAGTACAGCCAATGACCTCATCATCCCCTACTTCCTCGTCACTGGAGCAAACTTGGCAGTATGCTGCAGCTGGGGGAACATGACTAGTTTCTTGTCTGCCATTGGCACCCCCTCCCTCAACTTGGGTACCAACATCGGATCATTCAAATGGCTGCGCATCCTCCAACAGCATGTAACTGACACTATGATCGAATAATTCAGGCGACACCTCCATGCAGGATGATGGGGCTATGGAAGGAGAAGGTCATGCTACACTGTACCCAAACTACATTTTTATCATTTTGATCCCACAAATAGAGCTTTCTTTTGGTAGTATTTGATCACCTCTGCGTTTTTTATTTTTTGCTAAATAAAAAAAAAAAAAAAAAAAAAAAAAGACCGAAAATTTTGAAAAAAAGTTTTTCTGTGTTTTTGTTCTAAAATTTTGTAAGTTTTCTCCTTCACAGATGGGCACTGATGGGCACTAATAAGGGGACACCGATGAGTTGGCACTGAGGATGGGCATTGATAGGTGGCACTGGTGGGTACTTATGGGTGGCACTGCTAGGCATCACTGGTGGCACTTTTCAGCTGCCTGGGCACTGATTGGCATTTCCCTGGTGGTCTAGGGTGGCATACCTGGTGGTCCTGGCAGCATCCTGTTGGTCCTGGGTGGGAATCCGAGGGGGGCTGCGCTGATAAACAATCAGCACAGAACCCCTCCGTCAGGAGAGCAGCCAATCAGCTCTCCTCTACTCGCGTCTATCAGACACGAGTGAGGAAAAGCCAATCAACAGCTCTTCCTGGCTGATCATGTGGTAAAGAGTCTCAGTCAAAGACTCTTTACCTAGATCGGAGTTGCGGTGTGCCAGACTGACACGCTGCAACACCAATCGCCACGATGCGTGCCCCCGATCTCGGTCAGGATATCACAACCACTTTGCCGGCTTCATTTTGCTATATGCAGGGCTGCAAGTGGTTAATAACACAGCCAGCAGCGGGAAAACAAAAAAGGACAAGCGTACCCCACCTGCAGAGGATGCACCATGTCTGCGACCACAACTTTTCACTGGAGACACAGAGGCTGCTTGCCCTCTTTTAGTGGCCTGTGAGCGTCTGCCTCTCCTTGTTGGCCTTTTGGACATGATGGGGATTTTTTATTAAACTTTTGATTATAGAGTGTGGGGTGGAAATATGGTGCTTGGATGCAATACTTTTTTGCTTGGTGCACAATAAACCGTTTTATTAATGTTTTCTATTTTTTGTGGCAGATTTTTATAACTTATTATAGAGTGTGGGATGGGAATATGGTGCGTGGGTGCAATAATCTTGTGCTTAGTGCACCATAAACAGTTTTTTTTTTAAGAAAGAAAATAAGGTTGCAGCAATAGTGAAGATTTTTTTTTTTTTACTGCCCACCCAGGATGCCAATCAGTGCCCAAAAGAGATGGCACTCTGTGCCCATCAGTGCTGCCTAACAGTGTCCACCAGTGCCATAAGTGCCCAGTGCCACCCATCAGTGCCCGTCAGTACTAATCAGTGCAGCCTCATCAGTGAAGAGGAAAAATTACTTATTTACAAAGTTTTGTAACAGAAACAAAGAAAAAAATGGCTTTCCCAAATTTTCAGTCTTTTTTTTTTTTTATTTGAAGCACAAAAAAATAAAAACCCAGCAGTGATCAAATACCACCAAAGGAAAGCTGTGTGTGTGTGTTACATAAAAATGTAATTTGGGTACAAACAATACAAAAAAAAAAAAAAAAACACACACACCAACACTTCAGTTGCACCACAACACTGTTATTTACACTACACTGCATTATACACACTACAGTGTCTGCACGCACAATCCACCAACTACCCCATCTCTCTCCCCACTATAACACACAGCTGCCGTTGGAAGCAGTCTTATATAGTGTGGGGCGTGGACTTAGCCCCTGAGCCATGACGCTTTGATTGGCCAAAGCATACTGGTCAGGAGCATGCTTTGGCCAATCAGCAGCCAAAGCATTGTGATCTCGCAGTGCAATATAGTGCACCTGGCGAACGTCCCGCGAGCACCCCATTAGTTCATTCATACTTGTTATGCTGTAGGATATTTTTATATACAGTACATATTGTTAATGTGCCCCCCCACACTTTCTATTTACCTACGGCTTTGCACACACCTCATTTAAAGCCCCAACTTCCTCTCTCCACCACTGCATGGGGATCAGAGAGAGGAATCGGAAGAGCTGGCCGGGTCACAGAGAGGATCTCCCGCTGTGACACAGCTTGGATCTAAAAAGCCGGCCAGAATTTCAGATCCAAGCTGTGTGATCTGGCCGGCTCTCCTCCCAAAAGTTTCCTGATTGATCGCTACTGGAAGAGGCAGTGCAGTTTTTTTTTTTTTTTTTTTTTTTTTTTTTTTTTTTACAAGGCATTTGGCTGGGTTCACACAACTGTCATCCTACTTAGCTCTGCGACATGGGTCCTACTTCCATCCGACTTGAATAAACAAGATACGATTTTGTTCCGACTTTGAGATAGACTGACTTGTCCTTTGACCAATCAAAACAATACCAGTGTGAGATAATCTCTTTTTACTGCTGCTGTAATCACCATGTCGGATGTCACAAGCTGGATGGTTAGGACAAGGATCCAACTTCAATGGGCTGAAGTAGGAACAAAGTCGGGCTGAAGTAGGAACAAAGTCGGGCTGAAGTAGGAACAAAGTCGGGCTGAAGTAGGAACAAAGTCGGACCGAAGTAGTGCAGGAACCTTTTCAAAGTCGGGCCGACTTGTGTTAGACCAGTTAAAACGGCTCTCACAGGGAATCATTATTTTACACACGCCATGCGACATGTGCTCCCAAAGTCGGAGTGTATGTCGTACCACGTGAACCCAGCCTTAGGCCCCTTTCACACTTGTGCTACTCCAAAGTCGCGTGATTTGGCCGCGATTTTGACAAGACAGTCATACGACTCTGGATCCGACTTTGCCCCACGACTTCAATGAGTAGGGACGCGACTTTGATTACCAAAATAATTAGGGGGAACTCCACGCCAATTTTTTTTTTTTTAAACGGCATGGGCTCCCCCTTCATGAGCATACCGGGCCCTTCGGTCTGGTATGGATTTTAAGGGGAACCCCCTCCACGCCAAAAAAAAAAAATCTATACCAGACCCTTATCCGAGCACCAGCCTGCCCGGGGGGGAAGAGCGCACCCCCCCTCCTGAGCCGTACCAGGTCGCATGCTCTAAACAAGGGGGGTGGGTGCTTTGGGGCAGGGGGCCCTGCACCCCCACCCCAAAGTACTATGTTCCCATGTTGATGAGGACAAGGGCTTCTTCCCGACAACCCTGGCCGTTGTTTGTCGGGTCTGCTGGCAAGGGGGGGGGGGGTCATTGGAATCTGGAAGCCCCCAGATCCCAGCCCCGCACCCTATGTGAATGAGTATGGGGTACATCGTATCCCTACCCATTCACCTGGGGGGAAAAAAACTAGACAGGTTTTTAAAGTAATTAGACAGCTCCGGGGGTCTTCTTCCGACTTCTCCGCTCTCTTCTCCCGCTCTCTGGTACCTTCTGCCGGGCTCCTCCGCTATCTTCTTCCAGCTCTTTTAGTAGCGTTGGCCTGATCCTCTGCGTCGTCTTCCTATGTTGACACAACGCTCTCTCCTGCTGTAATGCCACGTGTGCGGTGCGCAACGATTTATATAGGCATAGGGCGTGGTCACTGGGTGATGTCACCAGTGACCCCGCCCCTTTATGACATCACAGCCCGGGGCATAGTGGGACTCTGACGTCATAAAGGGGTGGGGTCACTGGGTGACATCACCCGGTGCCCACACCCATATAAATCGTTGCGCACCGCGCACACGGCATTACAGCGGGAGAGAGCGTTGGGTCAACATCAGAAGAGAAGAGGAAAGAAGACGACGGAGAAGACCAGGCCAACGCTAGTAAAAGAGCTGGAAGAAGATAGTGGAAGAGCCTGGCAGAAGGCACCGGTGAGCGGGAGAAGAGAGCGGAGAAGTCAGGAGAGAGCCCCGAAGTCGGAAAACACCCGGAGCTGCCTAATAAATTACTTTAAAAACCTGTCTAGTGTGTTTTTTTTTTTACTGACACTTTTCCCCCCCCAGGTAAATGGGTAGGGGTACGATGTACCCCATACTCATTCACATAGATTGGGGAGCCGGGATCTGGGGGCCCCCCATATTAAACACTGACAACCAATGGCCAGGGTTTTCGGGAAGGGGCCCTTGTCATCAACATGGGGGCATGGTGCTTTGGGATGGGTGGGGGTGGGGGGGGGCCACAGGGCGCCCCCCTGCCCCAAAGCACTCTCCCCCATTTTGAGGGCATGCGGCCTGGTTCGGCTCAGGAAGGCGCTCGCTCGTCCCCACCCCCTTTCCTGACCAGCCGGGCTGGTGCTCAGTTTTTTTTTTTTTTTAAGAAAAAAAACTTAATATTGGTGTAGAGTTCCCCTTTATGCACAAGTCGCATGCCAAAGTCGGATCAGTTAATACGGAATCTGACTTTGAACAGACATCAGAAAAAAAGTAGTGCAGGGACTACTTTGAAGTCGGCACGACTTAAAGTCATGCCGATATGAATGGTAGTCTATCAAAACCATGGAGAATGACTTGTCCCACGATTTTGGACTGCAAAATCGCATGACAAGTCGTATAAGTGTGAAAGGGGGCTTAGAGTGGCCTACCTGCCCCCCCCCCCCCCCGGCCCAGTCCAGCCCTGCTCTAAGCTTATTTCCACCTGCCTAATTCAAGCAGATTTTTTGACGGCTGATGTACTAGATACGTGATCCTGCACAGGTATGACGGCACATCCGCTCTGCCGCCATACTCCTACGTGATGCGGTCGGCAAGCATTTAAAAAGTGTCGCTAAAAGGTACATAAAAAAAAAAAAATCTTCAATAAATGCTGTATAAAAGGCTGTTCATAGTCACTATAATTATTTTCTGTAGGGGAGGTTGAATCTGCTGCTCTCTATCTCCACCTTGTGTTCATGTCCTCAATTCAGTTAGGGATTTTGCAGCTGTGGTGGCAACTCTGCACATGCTCAGTTTTCAGTGAGTTGCTTTTATGCGCATTTCCTCTCTATCACATCTGAGGAGCCCATGTGACTATGCAGTCACATGTGGGCATATACACAGCCCACTGCCTTCCTCTATGTCCACTAACCAGCTAAACACAATGGAAGCAGGGTATTACAAGTAGATTGATGGAGGCTTCACCTCCCTCTTATTCTAAGACATGGGCTAGAGGGGCGTGAAAGCCTGTGACTGGCAGAAATCTGCCCACACCAGGTTTTTGCAAAAAAAAAAAAAAAAAAAAAAATTTATATAAAGATTTGATTTCAAATATATATTTAAAAGAACAGTTTATAGATATTAATTTTTATTCCGCATTCCAAAAGGCTTCCCCCCCCTTCTATTCTTTTGAATATGTGACCAGCAGAGGACTAGAAGCTCCTCCTGCTTAGGTTTCCCTGTACACAGCCTGGAAAAGACCTGGGTCATCTGAAAGCTTTATATTAATTAGGAAAAAGGTACTTAGAATTTTTTTTTTATTATTAAAATAAATTAGTGGCATTAACCACATACAGAAATAAAAAGGGACAGTGTAAATTAAACAGTGTGCGTTTAGTATCACTTAAAGTGGAGGGCCACCCTGAAAAAAATAAAAAAATTACCTAAACCCTTGTTGCTAGGCAGTCTTCCTAATCTGCCTCTTCCTATTCCGTGGTGTGTTCTGCTCCTCGGTGAGCGGCCCCGTTGTCTTCTGGGAACTGTGTGTTCCCAGAACACTACAGGGCCATTCACAGAGCGCCACTTGCGCAGTAGGGAACTGGCAGTGAAGCCGCAAGGCTCCACTGCCCGTTTCCCTTACCTAGGATGGCGGTGCCGGGACCCGAGAGCAGAGGGACGGGTCAGCCTCAGGCAGCTGACATCGTGGGCACCCAGGACAAGTAAGTACTTATTTAAAGTCAGCAGCTACAGTGTTTGTAGCTGCTGACTTTTAATTTTTTTTTCAGAGACGGAATCCCGCTTTAAATCCTAGCCAAAACCTATTCTGACAATGGGTAACCACTTGAGCTCTTGGAAGATTTTATCCCCTTCATGACCAGGCCATATTCTGCTATTTGGCACTGTGCTACTCTTTAACTGGCAATTCCCTGCTTTTCAGGAAAAGAAAAGCAATTGTTTGCTCTGTATAGAGCCGTGCGTTTATCAAAACAGGGCTCTAGGCTGTGATTCGACATAGCTGATCAGCAGGTTCCAGCCATGAATCATTGGCCAGAACCTGTTGACAAACGCCTCTGTGCCAAATCACAGGGGAGTAGGCAGACGGGGGGGCTCAAACGTGTGCCCGAAACCCGGAAATAGGCAGCATTACACCAGTAAGTTGCTGTGCCTGTAGCTGCTGCCCTTATATGTACTGTGGTAGGTCGGCAGCCCAAATCCAGCCACAATAAACTTACCTGGGTTAAGGCAGTTAAAGATTACATACCCATAAAAGCAACCGCCCCCCCAAATCGTATTAAAAAGGATTAATACAAGGCATCACCACGGGATGGCGCTGTGGATACCAAGATGATTTAAATAAGTGCCACGTCCCTTAAATTGGAGATAGAGAATTGGTACTTGGACTTTATAGGCCCTGACACACACACACACACACACACACACACACACACACACACACACACAACATTTTGATTATAAAAATTGATCAAAAATGAAAGAAAAAAAAACAAAAACAAACACCAAACGATTTAAAAACCTTGCAAAGTAAGGATTGCCTAGATACTGATACATCAAGATAAAAGATCCTGATCATGACAGCATCCTTGTTGCAATAACAAAATGATTTTTCTATCAGTCTTCTCGGCAGTGTAATATATATATATATATATATATATACTGCCGAGAAGACTGATAGAAAAATAATTTGTTATTGCAACAAGGATGCTGTCATGATTAATCAGGATCTTTTTCTTGGTATACGAGTTGTGCGTGGGATCAGTATCTAGACAATCCTTACTTTGCAAAGTTTTTAAATCATCGTTCGTTTGGTTTTCCCATTTTCAATCAATTCATAATAAAAATTTTTTTTTAAATTTTAACATTGTGCGTCTCATTCCCTATAAAGTCCAAGTACCAATTCTCTATTAACCCCCCCCCCCCCCTCATCATGCTGGCTTTATTCTACATACTCCATTTCTTAAAGCGGAGTTCCACACAAAAATGGAACTTCCGCTTTTTGG
Organism: Lithobates clamitans; assembly: GCA_037952925.1. Classification (NCBI taxonomy): domain Eukaryota; kingdom Metazoa; phylum Chordata; class Amphibia; order Anura; family Ranidae; genus Lithobates; species Lithobates clamitans. The sequence continues at coordinate 1,953,279 of JBBGZY010001057.1, read as the reverse complement.
AACCCTCCCCCCCTCCGGTGTCACATTTGGTACCTTTCAGGGGGGGTGGGGGGTGCAGGGGGGTATTTGCATCCACTTCCGGCATAGACTCCCACGGGAGTCTATGCCTCTTCCTGTCCCTCTGCGCTGTCTCCTGGGAAACACACAGGTCCCAGGAGATAGCGGGGACCAGTTATGATGCGCAGCGCGACTCGCGCATGCGCAGTAGGGAACTGAAGCCGCAACGCTTCACTTCCTGATTCCCTCACCTAGGATGGCGGCGGCAGCTGCCGAGAATCGAGCGGGTTATCGGCTCCGGCATCGCTGGACCCTGGGACAGGTAAGTAGCCATTTATTAAAAGTCAGCAGCTGTAGTATTTGTAGCTGCTGGCTTTTAATATTTATTTTTTTGGTGGATTTAGGTTGACTCCCTCTTTAACCTGTAGCTGGGCCTTTTATAGGCACATTATAGAATAAATATCACAAATAACAAATATTAATGTAATAAATATCAAAGCAATATATTAAAACCACAAATTTGTTTATTAGACAAAAATAAAATCATGCATCATGGCTAATCCAACAGCATTCTGTAGTCCTTGAACTAATGAACTGCAATACAATATACCACTATTTGCTCCATGTTACATTGATTATAGAAGACTTGCTTCAGAGTGGGCAGTGTTCATATGGAGAGATCCAACGTTTCATACACTTTTCTTCAAGGATACCTATAGTAAACTATATAGTGCAAGAACAACACAGAACATTAGCTATGTATATTAAAAAAGTATGAACTGACGACTTCACATGACCCACACTGACCAGATGGTCGCCAGAGTCTCTATGATTGTTCGGAGGCCAGGAGCAATGTTATGACGTCACGCCCGGTCTCTGCATTCAAACAAACCATTGCCACCTCAGCTGGGAAGCCGAGATTTATTTATTTTTTTTCAGGCTTCCCAGCCTAGAGGTGAGATGTGGGGTCTTACTGACCCCATATCTTACTGTAAAGAGGACTGATCATGCCATATTCCTATTACAAGAGATGTTTACATTCCTTGTAATAGGAATAAAAAAAAAAGTGATCAAAATTTTTTTTTTAAAGCACCCCTGTCCCAGTGTGCTCGCACGCAGAAGCGAGCGCATACGCAAGTCCCGCCCACATATGAAAACTGTGTACAAACCACACGTGGAGGTATGGCCGTGAACAATAGAGCGAGAGCAATAATTCTAGCCGTAGACCTCCTCTGTAACTCAAAACATGTACCGAAGTTTGGCGCCATTCCACGAGCACGTGCAATTTTGAAATGTGACATGTTAGGTATCTATTTACTCAGTAACTTCATCTTCACATTATGTAAAAAAAAAAAAAAAAAAAAAAAAAAAAAAAAAAAAATTGGGCTAACTTTACTGTTTTTCTTTTAAAGCACAATTTTCCCTATTGTCGGGTAACCAGTATGGTATTTGTAAATTGAAACCATATCCCCTCAAGTGTCTCTTCTCCAGAGAGAATAAGTTCAGTGCTCGTAACCTTTCTTCAAAAACAATTATCCTCCAGACACTTTATTAGCTTTGTTGCCCTTCTTTGTACTCGCTCCATTTCCAGTACATCCTTACTGAGGACTGGTGCCCAAAACTGGACAGTATACTCTAGGTGAGGCCGGACCAGAGTCTTCTAGAGTTAGAGAATTATCGCTTTATCCCTGGAATGAATCCCCTTTTTTATGAATGCCAATTTTCTGGTTGCTTTGTCAGCAGCAGTTTGGCATTGCATGACATTGCTGAGCCTATCATCTACTAGCAAATACAGAGATTGACCTGTTTACCCCATCCTCCAGGTCATTTATGAACAAATTAAACAGGATTGGTCCCAGCACAGAACCCTGGGGGACCCCACTACCCACCCCTGACCATTCCCTATTTATCACCACCCTCTGAACTCACCCTTGTAGCCAGTTTTCAATCCATGTACTCACCCTATGGTCCATGCCAACGGACCTTACTTTGTACAGTAAGCCTCGGTTCACACCAGAGGCGGCACGACTTGCAGGTCGCCTCACCGAGGCGACCTACACACGACTGCCCGGGCGACTTGCAAAACGACTTCTGTATAGAAGTCTATGCAAGTCGCCCCCAAAGTCGTACAGGAACCTTTTTCTAAGTCGGAGCGACTTGCGTCGCTCCCCTTAGAACAGTTCCATAGCACAGAACGGGAGGCGACTTGTCAGGCGACTAGGTCGCCTGACAAGTCGTCCCTGTGTGAACCGAGCCTTAACGTTTATGGAGAACTGTGTCAAATGTTTTTGCAAAATCAAGATACACCACGTCTACAGGCCCTACTTTATCTAGATGGCAACTCACCTCCTCATAGAAGGTTAATAGATCGGTTTGGCAAGAACGATTCTTCATGAATCCATGCCGATTACCGCTAATGATACTGTTTTCATTACTAAAATTTTGTAATTTAAAATTTTGTATATAGTCCCTCATCATCCCCTTGCATACTATTGATGTTAGGCTAACTGGTCTGTAATTCCCAGGGATGTATTTTGGCCCTTTTTTAAATATTGGTGCCACATTGGCTTTTCTCCAATCAACTGGTACCATTTGTCAGTGGACTTTCAGTAAAAATTAGGAACAATGGTCTGGCAATTACTCGACTGAGTTCCCCAAGTACCCTCGGGTGCAAGCCATCTGATCCCAATGATTTATTAATGTTACGTTTCCCAAGTCTAATTCTGTTCTCTGTTAGCCATGTGGGTTCTTCCTGTGATGTGTCATAAGGACAAACAATGCAGTTTTGGTTACTGAAGGCTACACTGTTGAAAGTAAATTTTTTTTTAATGTTTTTGGATAGACTTACTAGTACATACTTCTGTCAAACTGTTACTGCACTCTGTGACCCCGTTGGGGAGATTCCACATCGCTTCCTGTCCCTCTGATAGACAGAGGTTTTAAATTAGGCGCACCAAATGGAGATTTTGGTGCCGAAACCAAAAATGTTGTAAAAAAAAAAAACACCATACATACATAATGACTTTTTAATTATCATCACAAATTTAAAGTCGCCATCATCGCCAACTTTGGCGCAAGAAAAGCTCAAGAAAAATGCATCCCTTTAAATTCTATGTAGGTGTTCACATTGGTCCATTGCGCTTCTATTGTGGTGTTAAGACTTCTGCTTACTGCATTTTTGGTAAGAAAAAAAAAAAAAAAAAAAAAAAAAAAAAGAAGAAGGAAGAAGCACCAAAAACTCTTTTCCATTGAAATGCAATGAAAATTCAGCAAGAACACATCAATAACACACCGGTTACATTTTTTAGGTGGCTTTCGAGTCACATGACCTATGAAAAGCACACCATAAGTACAGTTACATTGTGGTAAACTCTAGTTTTAATCCCTCCCAATGTTACTGAAAAACAGGCAACACAGGGCAGCAATAAAAACCTGGCAGAGGTTCTATGACTTTTAGCTGGAGTTGGGCTTATAGCATACTTTATGTATATCCAAAATATTTTTCTTTAGTTTTGGATAGAGCAAGGAACAGCAGGACACGTATCAGGTTGGCATTGCTTCTGGGTAGATTCACCCTCTTTTTGCCCTGGTGACCATTCTCACTGGAACAGAAAGTGATAGGAAACCTAATTTTTAGGGCCAGTTCACGCTGCTGCGTGGTGTGAGATCACATGTGATTGGCACCGCAGATCACATGCGATGTCCATGCGATGCGATTTCTGCCATACAAGATAGTATGGCTGAATTTCCATCGCATTCGGACCAAACTCGCATAGGACCTTTTTTTTTGATCCGCAGCAGAATCAGATCGCACTGCAATCTGCAAACTGATTAAGGGGTATCATTAACTTTTAATTGACACTCCCAGCAGTTGGCATAGGACAGTGTGCACTGCCGCCAGGAGACATGCGATGCGGGAACCCGCAGTGGATTTGCAGGGTTCACGCATCGCAGCAGTGTAAACCAGCCATTACTGCTAACAGAATAGGATATAAGGGTAGATATTCCAATAAGGAGAGTGAAAATTCTCTAATAGGGGAATTTCTCTCACTCGCTGTATCATTAAAGTGGTTGTAAACATGTAGCACCCTCTACCAATAGGTAGGTGCTATTAATAGTTTTTTTACTAGGTACTGTCAGCACAGGCAAATTTAGGCAGGCCTATTGCTGCAAGCTAGGCCTGTCTGTTTTGATCTGGGGGCTGGGAGTGGTCAGAGTAGCAGTGGGTGTTACCACCTGTACTCTGGTTCTGAGGCATCTCTCTGCTTCTAGGGAGAATGTTCTGGAAGAGGGGCTGGGCCTAGAATTGGAGTGGCAGGCAGCTCATGCGGGAGCCCTGACCAATCCCCAATTGGTATTGGCAGGGGGCATGCCTCCTATATAAGCTGAGGTAACATGCCACTGGGAGAAGTCGGCTGAGTGAAATGAGCAATGGAATACTAGGCAGCAGCAGGAGGGCACCCCCTTCTGGGGGGGGGGGGGTGCGCCGATCGCAGGAGGAGGCCCAGGGAGAATCTGAAGGAACTTTGCCTCTACATGGTCATTGGCAGTGTCTTTGTCATCACACGGTCGGTGATAAAGAACTCCTGGAGCAGAGGGGCAGATGAAGCTGTTGGAACGTATGGTCCAGTCAAGTTCCTCATCAAGGACTCAGGGCAGTGAAAAAAAAAAAAAAAAAAAAAAAAAAAAATCATCATTGGTGAGTGTTACCACAGTGGAGGGCTGGATGTGCCAGGAAGTCTGTGAGGGAACTTTGCTTCTACACGGTCATTAGCAAAATCTTCATCATTTACGCAGTGAATGATGGGAAGTCCCAGATCAGAGGAGAGACTGTGGGGTTCTGTGTCAAATCGATGTGGCCTGAGGGCATAGGATTTGCAAGTTGGGCTGGCTGGGAACAGTAGTCCACCGTCCAGGAGAAAGCTTTTAAAATCTACTAGGCCTTCAGGGAGAGGTACTGCAGGCTTCAGGTCCAGTAGCAGCGAGCAATGAGAGCCTTCTTAAGGACTTGTTCAGAGCGGATCCTTATTGCTCAGTAAAAGATGTGCCATTACTTCAGTTCAGAACAAGTTTGTGCAGGAGGGGAACGTGAGGAGAAGCTTTGTGCAGGAGGAAAGAAGTTTCTGGGAACATCATTTCTACACGGTCAGGTGGTGTCCTCAATCTCTACACGGTACTGAATGAGGATTCCTTGGAAGCAAATAGACTGCGGGAGTAGAGCAGAGGAGGAGGAGCAACAGTCTGCATGGAGATGCAGGAGGGGAAACATAACCTTACGGATACACATCATACCTTCTGGCTCTAAATATGTGCTAGTGTGTATATTGTCTAAAATATGATGGCAATTAAAACATCCTATGGGTATCCCATATACCCTTTTCCCCAACCAAGTTCTACCCCCCCATAAAACAAAACAAGACCAGCAAAAGACTGTTCATTGTCTCTGCAAGTGATGTATGGAGTCTGGCAGCGGGGTGAATTGGTGGATTGTCTGTTACTAGTGGCAACTACACTGCTACAAACCCTTACAGATCACTTTTCGCTACAGGTGAGCATATAAGGCTTACTTGTGGCTACCCAGGATATCCCCTAAACCTGCACGATTTAGGAGATATCGGCACATGCGCACTGAGTGTGCCGTTACCACGTGTATGCGCGGGAGCGACGTCATCGCGGCCCCAGCCAATCACTTCTGGGTATTGCGGCTCTAGCGCTGTAACCCCCGGGAGTGATATCAGCCACCGGAGTGGTGTACGGGTACCGCAGCGAGGGCTTTGATCTCAGGCGAGTATTACATAATGAGCTAGTATGCTATGCATACTAGCTCATTATGCCTTTGTCTTGCAGGTGTTAGTTTTTCTTTTTTTTAAAGTGGGTTTACACCCACTTTAAAACAGGAAGCAAAGTCAAATCTTCCCAATGGGACAGACAAGGAAAAAAGAAAAAAGGGATGTCAACCTTTTTTATCCAAAACAAAAAAATTGGCTATAAAATAGATTCTGCAAGGCATTTTGGGACATGTAGTTCACAAGCAATTTCAGCTTACTAAAATAAAATCGGAACCATTGGACAAGGCTGACTTTAGGAACAAAAAAGGTAAAAACAAACAAACAAACAAACATTCTCTTGTAAATAGAAAGTTAAAACACACACATTCAGGAAGAAGGAAAAAAATATAGCGTACCTGTGCTTTTGCCACACATTTATAAAAAACCTTGATTTCATTAGAACAGACTTTATCATTGAAAGAATTTTCTTTCCAGCATGCCATCAACACTGACATCTCTCTTAGACAGGAAGCCTCTGTGTGAGAGAAAAGAGAATGAAATCAGATACATCCCACGCTCCTCTGCCTACATTCTCATAGCTGTATATCTGCAGTGTGAGATGTAAGGCACTGTGCCTCTGACTGCTAGTATCAGAAGACTGGGAGAGATTTGCGGATGTCACTAATGTACGGCTCATATATGAGAAAGCAAATCTCTGCCTCTACCAAGACAGCCGCCTCCATACAGAGTGCAGAACAAGGCATAGTGTGTAACAGGGAAGAGTTGGCTGCAGAAAGACTAAATCATTTGCCCTCTGCTGGCTATTTTTAGGCACAGTTCCCAGAGTATATAAATACCTCTTTAAATTAAATATAAAACATTCTTTTCTAGTTTGAGTAGAATGGCAGGGGTTAGAATCTAACCAGATCTTTAATGCTGTGTCCCTGCTGGGGAGATGCACCCAATTTGTCCTGGTGACTGGTGACCAATGACAGTGGGACAAAAAGTGATGGCAATACAAAAAGTTTACAGCTACCACCAGAACAAGAGGGGGAAATCACCCCATGGGATCACCTACTCTAATGATAACAGTACTTACCACTCCATCCCTGTTTTGTCTTCACAGCAAGGAGTGAAAGTGGCTTTAAAAGTGTAAATATTTTTTTACCGTAATGAATTCTTTGCATACCTGAGCCCTCAATCCAGTGCTGTGCCATTGGCTCCCATTGCTGTCAATCAAAGCCAGTGACAAAGGAGTGGGGGCAGGGCTGAGTCTCTCTTTCCTTGTCAACAAAAGTAGACAGTGAGGCCGGGGAGTGAACCAGCATGAGTGTCCCTATAAAAAGCAGCTCCTTAGGGGGCACTCACCGGAGGAGAGGGGGGAGGAGCACTGAGAAGAGGAGGGTTGGGGCATTCCATTGTACAGAGCAGCCAAGTAAAACCCATGTGTGTATACAAACTGAAGGTGTAGGGCGGGGGGGGGGGGTTGTATAAACAGACCAGGAGGTGTAGGGCAGACGGGGGTTGTAAACAGACAGGGGTTGTAGGGCAGACGGGGGGTTAGTATACATAGACAGGGGGTGTAGGCCAGACCTCAGTTATATACACAGACAGGGGGTGTAGGGCAGACAAGGGGTGTTGTATACACAGACAGGGGGTGTAGGGCAGACCTCAGTTATATACAGTGTGGTTATATACAGACAGGGGGTGTAGGGCAGACCTCAGTTATATACAGTGTGGTTATATACAGACAGGGGGTGTAGGGCAGGCGGGGGGGGTTAGTAAACACAGTCAGGGGGTGTAGGGCAGACCTCAGTTATATACACAGACAAGGGGTGTAGGGCAGACGGGGGGGGTGGTATACATAGACAGTAGAGCAGATGGGAGGTGTTGGGCAGACAGGGGGTGGTTAGTATACACAGACAGGGGGTGTAGGGCAGAGAGGCGGTGTTGGACAGACCTCGGTTATATACACCGTGTGGTTATATACAGACAGGGGGTGTAGGGCAGACAGGGGTGTTAGTATACACAGACAGGGGGTGTAGGGCGGCCCTCGGTTATATACAGTGTGGTTATATACAGACAGGGGATGTAGGGCGGCCCTCGGTTATATACAGACAGGGGGTGTAGGGCGGACCTCGGTTATATACAGTGTGGTTATATACAGACAGGGGATGTAGGGCGGACCTCGGTTATATACAGTGTGGTGATAGACAGGGGGTGTAGTGCAGACCTCGGTTTTATACAGACAGGGGGTGTATACAGACAGGGGGTGTAGGGCAGACCTCGGTGATAGACAGGGGGTGTAGGGCAGACCTCGGTGATAGACAGACAGGGGGTGTAGGGCAGACAGGGGGTGTAGGGCAGACCTCGGTTTTATACAGACAGGGGGTGTATACAGACAGGGGGTGTAGGGCAGACCTCGGTTTTATACAGACAGGGGGTGTATACAGACAGGGGGTGTAGGGCAGACCTCGGTTTTATACAGACAGGGGGTGTATACAGACAGGGGGTGTAGGGCAGACCTCGGTTTTATACAGACAGGGGGTGTATACAGACAGGGGGTGTAGGGCAGACCTCGGTGATAGACAGGGGGTGTAGGGCAGACCTCGGTGATAGACAGACAGGGGGTGTAGGGCAGACCTCGGTGATAGACAGACAGGGGGTGTAGGGCAGACAGGGGGTGTAGGGCAGACCTCGGTTTTATACAGACAGGGGGTGTAGGGCAGACCTCGGTTTTATACAGACAGGGGGTGTAGGGCAGACCTCGGTTTTATACAGACAGGGGGTGTAGTGCAGACCTCGGTTTTATACAGACAGGGGGTGTAGGGCAGACCTCGGTTTTATACAGACAGGGGGTGTATACAGACAGGGGGTGTAGGGCAGACCTCGGTTTTATACAGACAGGGGGTGTAGGGCAGACCTCGGTGATAGACAGACAGGGGGTGTAGGGCAGACCTCGGTGATAGACAGACAGGGGGTGTAGGGCAGACAGGGGGTGTAGGGCAGACCTCGGTTTTATACAGACAGGGGGTGTAGGGCAGACCTCGGTTTTATACAGACAGGGGGTGTAGGGCAGACAGGGGGGTTAGTATACACAGACAGAGGGTGTAGGGCAGACCTCGGTTATATACAGACAGGGGGTGTAGGGCAGACTTGCACCACGTCACACAGCCTCTCACCTGCGAGCTTCGTCTTCCGGTTGGATACCTGATCACTGAGCGCCAGCGGTAGTTTGGGCCTCAGGACCGGCTTCCCGAATCGCCGGCTCAGCAGTTTGGCCACCTTGGCCTGCAGTAAACCTGCCTCAGCCGCCATGACAATCAAGGACACCGCTGAGGATCATGGGAGGGGAACCTACATAGCGCCGAGTCCCGCCCACTAACTACTTGCCGTCTAGTTCGAGAGGGATCTGGCTGCAGACTGGAGCTCCACGTTTGACAGGAAGCATGTGTCCTCCACTCCACTTTTTTTTTTTTTTTTTTTTATTATTTATTATTGAACTTTATTGTTACAAACAATGAATGGCTGGATCTGGAGCCCATACCTCCCAACATTTTGATATGGGAATGAGGGACACCTATCAACAAAAGTTTGGCAAGCATAGGACACACCCCTTGCCACGCCCCCTTAAAGGAGAATTGTACAACAAACAAGATTGGTTAAACCCATAGGTTCTTTTTTTTGCCACTACTATTTCTTTATATTGGCTTTTGGAATTTACAAATGCAGCAATTTAGAAATCAGATGAAAAGTTTAGCACTTTTTGATATATAAAAAGTGCATTTTATATACATCTATATAGATCAGACCAAAATGAGGAGGAATGAGGGACAGAGGGACATTGCTCCAAATCAGTGACATTTGGGAGCTATGACAGCCCCACTATCCACAGGAAACATGGCCTCCACTTCACCTTTTTATTTTTGTTTAATGAACTTTACATAACAAGCATTCAATAGACATTAGGAACAACACATGGAAGTGGAGGTGACATGTTTCCTGTCACATTTCCTGATGGTATCTGGCTGCAGACTGGAGCTCCACTCTCCACAGGAATCATGTGGCCTCCACAGATTTTTCTTTAGAAAATCTTTTGCGTTACTTTAACTGAAAATTGCGCCGTCTTGAATTAAATTTATGTCCTTTTCCCCCCCACAAATAGAGCTTTCTTTTGGTGGTATTTGATCACCACTGCGTTTTTATTTTTTGCGCTATAAACAAAAAAGACAATTCTTAAAAAAAAAACAGCAAAATTTTTACTTTCTGCTATAAAACATCCAATATATTGTTTTAAAAAAATCTAATTTCTTCATCAATTTAGGCCAATATGTATTCTGCTACATATTTTTGGTAGAAAAAATCCCAAGAAGCGTATATATATATATATATATATATATATATATATATATATATATAGCATCTACACACTATGGGATTTATTTATGGATTTTTTCTTTTTTTTAACCAGTAATGGTGGTGATCAGCGACTTATAGTGGGACTGCGATAGTGCAGCTGACAATCAGACACTAAATGACACTTTTTTGAGAGCCAGTAACACCAATACTGTGATCAGTGCTAAAAATATGCACTGTCACTGTACTAATGACATTGCCAGGGAAGGGGTTAACATCAGGGGCAAAAGGTTAACTATGTGCCCAACATGTGTTACTGTGTGTGCTGTTTTTACTAAGCAATGTGCTTTGCAGGAAGAAAAAAACAGAACATTGCGGCTGTCAGAAGAGAGCCCTGTCTTTGTTTATCTACACAGGGCTGTCTTCGATAATGTCCAGAGCAGATTGTTGGGTGCCAGCGACCAATCAGCGGCCAGAACTCCCTGATTGGTTGGTGCAGCAATGGTGGGAAAAACTTGCGCTAATGAGCAAAACATAATAAATCAAAAATTAAATTCACAAAGATGCAGCTGCAAAAAAAACTCCAAATATCCATGAAGTAATAAAACATATAAATAAAAAATTGTGCGCTAGCAATAATATAATTGGGATAATGCCCGGAGACACAATTTATATATGAATCCCGGCAAAAATTAATAAAGCAATAGCAAGTGCATAAAATCCTCTCTCAAAGATTAGAAAAAAATTGAATATTCTGAAAATAAGATATAAACAGTCACACATCCAAATAACACCTATAATCAGTCCATGAATAGGTTAAGCAAAATAAAGTGAAAAGAAAGAAAAAAGTCCCTTTGGTGTATTACATCACAAAACCAGGAAAATAGTAAGTTGTAAAGAACATTTCCGAATACACATTTATTGCAGAAGAGGAGTAATGGATGTACCCTTACCCCATTCGTTGGACCTCCTCTATGGCAAGGTCGTATGGACTTGCAGATATAACCCTCTGCCGGGACAGATGGAATGTTGATGTCCGGGTCCTGTCAGCGTGCACCACCGCCTCCAATCTGATCCGACTGGTCCAACTGCTCCAGCATCAGAGGGGAGACTCAGGAGTGGGAGAGTCCATATTTAAGAAAAACAAGGGGAAGAACTCCAATAGTGTAGTAATGTTAAGGATTTATTGGTTGAAATAAACCACAGATATATACTGTATGTAAAAAGTTCCAATATAGGAAAAAACTTTACATCTAAAAAGCCTGCATAAAGACAGAGGCTGAACGCCCGTGCAAACAAGAAATCAGGAACACGTGATGGCAAGCACTGCGAGGCCACGCCCTACATGTTTCGTCATACGTGACGTCTTCTACTCTCTTCAAAGCACTCTGTCCCGTGGCTTTCTCCTGCTCAGTTCTTCTGTTATCAGCAAGCATGTTAACTTCTGACAAGCTCTCCAACACAGGAGATAAAACCAGGCTGAATTTGGGTGCTATAAATAGATTAGCAGAAAGCTGTTTTACTCACAGCACAGCTCTGAAAGTCTCTGCCTATCTGGAGGGGGGTGTGTGCCTTTCCTCCAATCAGCTGTCTCCCAGTGTAATCCAACACTACACTGCTACTGCTGAATGAGGAAGTGAAAATTCTAACACAATGTGCACTTTCTAAACAGTATATAAAGCTGAAGACCACAGATATACATGTAAAACTTATGTAGGGAGATTTGTTTCATCCCTGTGTATCATCTGAGGCTGTTCACTTCACCGGGTATATGTGAGGGTTTACATCCACGTTAAAGTTCAGTAAACAAAAAAAAAAGTGGAGTAGAGGTCATATGTTTCCTTTGGACAGTGGAGCTCCAGCTCCAGCCATTCATTGTTTATTACAATACAGTTCAATAAAAAAAAAAAAAAAAAGGTGGAGTTAAGGCCACGTGCTTCCTGTCAAACGTGGAGCTCCACTCTGCAGCCAGACCCCCTTGTTTTGTTCTATCAATTCAGCGAACGGAAGTTATGTTCCGTCAGCTGCGTATGCGTTCCACGGGTTTGCTAATCTGACAGAACAGCGGCATTGGACATCTTACTACACCCAACTACAGCTTGGATTTTAATCAATAAATAAATAATTTTAGCAATAACAGACATCCCAGCCTGCAAAAACGAATTTCATGGAGGTGGCGCGCACCCCCCCCCAAACCACCAACATAACACAACTAGAGGATGATCAAATGAAATGTAATCAGTACACATGGGTTTACTTCTTCTGAGAGATATTAACCACTTGCAGCCCGCCATAATATATATATATACACAATTGGTTAATTTCACCTAATTGGATGTGTCTTGTTAGGCAATTCGTAGGTGTTCTCAGTTAATTAACCCCTTTGATGCTAATCTCAATCCTATCACTTCTAATATATCTTTGAAATGTGTTTTTTTCTTTTTTTACCCAAATCTTTCAATACATTACAAAGAACAGAGAAGTGTTTCTAAACCCAATAAATTAATATTTTCAGATGTTGATCTTTAAAGGTGACCATACACTGCAATCAGTTAGATCTTAAATAAATTAGATTTAGTGCCACAGCCTGTTTGATTTCCTAAAATTTGAATAATTAGTTCAAGTGCGTCTTCCTATTAGCTATTTTGCCTAAATATCGAGTTGTACAGAGATTGGCCAATCAGATTGCATAGTGCATGACCATCTTAAGTGCCATATTTGGAATGTAGATGTGCCATGACCCACTTGTATTTTCAAAATGATATTTCTTGGGCATTTTACAGGGCACATGAGAACACACCTTTTTTCAAGACATGCTGGAGTGATCAGGAATCTTCAAACTACGGCTCTCCAGCTGTTGCGAAACTACACATCCCATGAGGCATTGTAAAACTCTGACATTCAGAGACTTGACTAGGCATGATGGGAAATGTAGTTCCTGAACAACTGGAGGGCCATAGTTTGCAGACCCCTGTGCTAGACCATTATTATGCCTTCAGAATTGGGAGTGTGGCATCTACCCAACTTCTCTCTGCTGGTGGACACAAGAACCTACAAATGTAGATATATATCTATATCCATACACACACACACACTGAAGCGGGAAGCAATATACATTGGCCTTGAAGTGAATCTGTACACAGGAAGTAGGTGACCCACACAAACACCACCCCATGTAAAAATAAATAAAAAATTATCTTAATTTGAAAATAAGGATAATCTATTCTTCAGAGAACAGTGAGTGGGGCATGGTGGTGGGAAGAAATTAGCAGCAGTACAAACAACTTCCTGGAGGGGCATGATGTCATTCCTGTGTTCTCACCACCGCTTCCGGGAACCAGATTTGCGCTGCCGGGACATGCATCTAGGTGCAGGCCCATAACTTTATTAGCGGTTAATAGGAAAGCAGATGCAGATTTCCAGGACTGGACTAACAAATGTTTCTAGTGAAAGGCAACTGGTGTTTTCTATTAAACAAGGTCTAAATGGGCCATTGGCATGCATCACAAAGATAAACTAAACGAAATCCTTTCTTATTTTTGTTTGAGGATAGAGTGCAGAGGGATTTGAAGTCTTGTCAGTTTTTGGTGATGTCTTCACCCTATCAGGGGTGCAGACATCTCCCAAATTTTGCCAGTTTCTCCTTCAAATGTATTCACTTCCTGTCACATAGCCAAACAGGAAGTGAGGGTAAAACCCTACCAATATTGTTCTTTGGGAACACACAGGGCAATCTAACTAGTGTCCCCATTAGGCAAATTGCACTCTAGCACTTTGCTGTACACACTCCAAATTATTAGGTATCTTAGACTTTGGGGTTTATTTACTAAAGGCCAATCCACTTTGCACTACAAGTGCACTTGGAAGTGCAGTCACTGGAGATCCGAGGGGGATATTCAAGGAAAATAAAAAAAATGTTTGCTTCTACATGATTGGATGATAAAATCTGCAGTGCTTCCCCTCAGATTTACAGCAACTGCACTTCCAAGTGCACTTGTAGTGCAGAGTGGATTTGCCTTTAGTAAATAAACCCCAAAGTCCAAAATATCTAATAATTTGGGGTGTACACAGCAAAGTGCTAGAGTGCAATTTGCCTAATGGGGACACTACTTAGATTGACCTGCATGTCCCCAAGGAAAGACATTGGCAGGGTTTTACCCTCACTTCCTGTTTGGCTATGTGACAGGAAGTTAAGCCAATTTTCAGAAAAGGGACACAAAGCCCAAGCTTAAAAGACAAGCAGAGGTTCTAACACTCACTTGTTTTCCCTCAAATAGAATAGGATTGTCTTGAGCTAGATTTTAGCTCAGTGCTCCAAATCAGTGGTCCTCAAGTACTCCCAACAGGCCATGTTTGCAAGTTTTCCTTGATCTTGCACAGGTGCTTTAAATCAATGGCCTAGTATTTTGGACAGCTATTTTAGCTAAGATAAATTCCCAAAACATGGCCTGTTGGGGGTACTTGAGGACTGAGGCTAAAAACCACTGCTCTAAAATGGAAAATTGAATACTTACCTTTTCGTAATTTTCCTTTCCCAATTAAATCAAAGTGAAACTAACAACCTACAAATGACACACATTGACAACATCAAAAATATTTCAGGGAAAAATATTTCAGGGAATAATATCCCCCCCCCCCCCAAAAAAAATACAAACAAAAGTAAAAAATACTTGCTCTAAAACACGTGTTCTGCAAAGACATAACAAACAAAAAATACATGTGTTACAAACTATATAAGGATGCCAAAATGTACTCTCTTGACACAATCTGGCCTCTTCTCAGGGCAAGGTAAAGAATGCTATCTGCAAGCTTTATATTTGCCCAGACCAACCCAAATGCATTTCACACACCAAAAGCCACACCAAAAAAACAAAGTTCCTAAGAATGCCCAGACGTACCCAAATGCAGCTAGCATAAAATAAGCCACCCCCTGTCCAAAATTAAGCACATCATCCAGCATGCTACAAAATTACAGATGGGACAAACACCCCCTGGTTCAGGGGGGCAAACAAAGAGCCTAACATGGGCAAAAGTTATACAACAAATATTATTGCAGTCTATGGAAACTGACCTGTTAATTTTGCTAGTCCCCACTTGGCTGGCTAATATTGTAGTTATTGGCCTTAAAATGGGTATGGGGGACCAGGTCCCACCCTGAGGGACTTATATCAATGTCACCAATTTTGACAACCCCAAAAACAAAACAGGAAGTGCCTTCTGTAGCATGTATCCAAAATGCTTTTATCAAGACGTACTGCTTAAAAAAAAACTAAAAATCTACATTGCAGCTGTGTGGAGTGTGGCGTTCCTTTAAAAGCAAAAGCTAGCCCAAGGAAATCATATGCATTAGAGGGGAAGGTTAAATGCCCTTTTAGGCTTTAAAAAAGAAGCTAGAGGCGCGAGAGTCTTTTTACATAATTTTAACAAGGTGCATGTCTCATGTTGGCAAAGTAACATGCTAACATGACCTGTGTGCAAATCTTCTTAAATCTCCTTCTCCTTAAAGGTGAACCAACTTAAAAAAAAAAAGAAGGTGAAGATTAGAGGTGCGCCCGTTCAACCCATGCAATTGCATGTACGTTGGTACATGTAATTTGGCTGCGCAATGAACAAACTCATGTGAACGAGCACAAGAGCCGCTTGCGCATGCGCACTGCTTACATTGATCTCATGCAGTTCTAAATATACTTGCAGGCGCAGCAGGCTATCTCTGAAAAAGTTACTTTCTCATTCTATTTTGGGCATATATGTTACTTGGGCAGTTGTTGCTAAACTTCCTCACATCACCCCATAATATTGGCACCTTCATCTTCTGTCAATATTGATTTGGAGATGCTGTGCGCCATGTGCATAGTGGCGCACAGATTGCATTCTCCCGTGCGCCGAGATCGCTATAGTAAAAGGGGGATTCAAGCTCTGTACCGGTGCACTGTGTCGTAAATATGAAAATGTGCGTTGCGTCTCACCGTGCGCCTCTACTGATGGCGCACGACTTTAGTAAATCACCCTCCATTGTCAGATACCAGGAGCTAGAAACAAGAAGCATAGAGAAGAACAATGGAAAAGGAATAAAGAGAAAGGGGAGTAATTTGTGTTGTGCTTGCTCTACACAAAACAAAATACCCGTATTTATCGGCGTATAACACGTGCCAGCGTATAACATGCACCCCAAGTTTAGGAGGGAATTTTAAGGAAAAAAACTTTTTAAGGAAAAAAACTTACATTTAAATGCCCATCAATGCAGCCTTATCAGTGTCCATCTGCAGCCTTGTAGTGTCATTTGCAGCTTTTCAGTGTCAAATGCAGCCTTGTTGTGTCATCTGCAGCCTTGTTGTGTCATCTGCAGCCTTGCCCAGTGACACTGCAGCCTTGTAGTGTTACTGCAGTTTTTAAATATGGCACCGCCAAGAGACACAGAGCCGGTCCTGTGTCTCTCAGCGGCTCTCGGCTGCTTTCGGCTCCTCTCGTAGTCCTGTGGGCGGAGCCAAGCGCCGCAGACATTCATACATAGCTGAGTCTACTCTGCTAGGTTCGGCTAGCTCCACTCACAGTCACGCCCAGTCCCTGTGTTATGTCCATCTTAGGGTGGGACTGGGCGTGACTGTGAGCGGAGCTAGCCGAACCTAGCCGAGTACACTTGGCTATGTATGAATGTCGGCAGCGCTCGCTCCTCCGCTCACAGTCAGCGGGGGATCGGCGTATAACACGCACCGCGATTTTCCCCTGATTTTAATCCCAGAACCACACGGGGGACCTAGTGAATGACCTGCAGAGAGCTGGGTCCAACGTAACAAAGGCTACCATCAGTAACACACTACGCCGCCAGGGACTCATATCCTGCAGTGCTAGACGTGTCCCCCGCTTAAGTCAGTACATGTTCGGGCCCGTCTGAGGTTTGCTAGAGAGCATTTGGATGACCCAGAAGAGGATTGGGAGAATATCATATGGTCAGATGAAACCAAAGTAGAACTGTTAGGTAGAAACACAACTCGTCATGTTGGGAGGAGAGAGAATGCTGAGTTGCAACCAAAGAACATCATACCTACTGTGAAGCATGGGGGTGGCAACATCATGCTTTGGGGCTTTTTCTCTGCAAAAGGAACAGGACGACTGATCCATGTACATGAAGGAATGAATGGGGCCAAGTATCATGAGATTTTGAGTGCAAACCTCCTCACATCAGCAAGGGCATTGAAGATGAAATGTGGCTGGGTCTTTCAGCATGACAATGATCCCAAACACACCTCTAGGGCAACGAAGGAGTGGCTTCGTAAGAAGCATTTCAAGGTCCTGGAGTGGCCTAGCCAGTCTACAGAGCTCAACCCCATAGAAAACATTTGGAGGGAGTTGAAAGTCCGTGTTGCCCAACGACAGCCCCAAAACATCACTGCTCTAGAGGAGATCTGCATGGAGGAATGGGCCAACATACCAGCAACAGTGTGTGACAACCTTGAAAAGACTTACAGAAAACGTTTGACCTCTGTCATTGCTAAAAAAGGATATATAACAAAGTATTGAGATGAACTTTTGATATTGACCAAATATTTATTTTCCACCATAATTTGCAAATACATTCTTTCCAAATCAGACAATGTGATTGTCTGGATTTGTTTCCTCATTTTGTCTCTCATAGTTGAGGTATACCTATGATGACAATTACAGGCCTTTCTCATCTTTTTAAGTGGGAGAACTTGCACAATTGGTGGCTGACTAAATACTTTTTTGCCCTACTGTATGTTAAAAACATATCTGGTTTTGGGTTAAATACTGCTTTAAGATTGTCCAGGGGTGATGTGGAATAGGTGCTCTCACAGGCGGTGTATCACTTAAGGCCCGTGCACACGATCAGAAAATTGGAAGTAAAATTTCGTTTGATGAACGATCTGCCGATTTTGTGATCATTAGTATGGTGCTATCGGCAGCCGATCCAGAATTGTCGGATGTCAAAAAGTGTGCAGGTTATAACATTTACAAAAAAAAATCCTAAGAACAAGACTATGCATGCTCAGAAATGAAAGAACACATACAAAACAATTTAACACATTACATCACTTCTGAAGTTGAATTTGGTCGGACGAGAATTTTCGTATGTTGAGTAACCTCTTCACTTTCGATATGCAACAAAAAACTGATAAAAATTCGTCCGATAATCTGATCGTGTGTACCCGGCTTAAGGCCTCATTCACAGTTCAGTGCAGCCACTGTCTTCCAATTGACATCAATAGGGCTGCTTGCATGGGCATGCACAGAACCCTTGTGTACCCCATGTGGGCTAACAAAGCCCTTGAATGGGAGTACATACACCCATGTGAATGACGCCTAAGAGGTGCCCCACATGTCTCATTGGTGGAGCTGTACATGCTCAATACTAAAATCAATGAGCATTGCCCCCTATCTATGACACCAGCATGGTGGAGACTGAGTCACTTCCAGAAAATCCATGTGCAGCATTTTCTTTTTTAACAGCTCCTTATTTCTTTTAGTGCTCAGTTGATTCAGGTTGGAGACACTCAGCACTCCTTATTTAAGAGGATTGATGCATTATGAAATTGCCCATCTGACATTGCTCTAAGGCAGTTCCCCAATAATCAAGTGATGTAGGTGAAAATGAAATTACAAATTCATATTGATAATGACTGTCTAGGAAGATCATGGCAATGTAAAACTACGGTGCTCACACAAGCACTTAGGCTAAGAACAACATGGCATAGCATACATCGAATATAAAAAGGGTGTGACCTTACTTTGCCATCAGCACGCCATCTGTTTCTTTCCAAGCAGTGAAATGGTTAAGATTTATGTACCTATGAACACTTTGACTGTAAATACCATTAGCTAATGGAGCAGTCTCCAGACTGAATCTCATTGCTTTCCTGACATCATCCAGATATAAAAGCCAAGTGCTAGGCAGAGAATCTTAAAAAACTGGACAGCTCATGACACGTCACATGGCTTTTTTTATAAATGAATACTGTCATTAAAAATAGTTAAATTGTAATCTGCATATCTGCCAGTTTAGAACAGAAATACAAGCAGAAGCTGACCAATGGCATTCCCGATTCTGCCCAATAAAACCAAAAGCAATTGCAGTTCTACATTTAATGTTCTCCGTCTTTTATAAACAAATGTCCTTCCATTCTCTTAATACCATAACTCCAATGAACTTTTTGTAATCAAATCTTCAGCGACCTACCTCATCTTATTTGACTCATTTAAACTTGGCAAGTGTCAGCCGGCAACACAAGAGCGGAACGGACAAATTAAAGTGAATACATTTGAACCCATTATTGCATAGAGGATAGAAATACCCAGTATAATTGTATTCCTTTAGTAAATTATATTATATTACATCTTTAAAAGGGAAAGTAAACCAACTCTATTTTTATAAAAGAGCTTTTAAATATATTTAGAGAGAGGGCATTTTTTCTCAGAGAACCAGTGCAGGAACTCAACCATGCCCCCGTCGAACCGCATCAAATGGTGGGTTTGGCCAAATTGCACTAACAGTGGGAGGATCATTAAATACCAGGAGTGCGTTTCGTACAGAGTGCAGAGTATAGGAGTCCACTTCGTACAGAATGCAGGATTTAGGAGTGCGCTACATACAGAGTTCAGAGTTCAGTAGTGCAAAACATACAGAGTTCAAGGCTCAGGAGTGCCTTACTTACAGAATGCAGGGTTCAGGGGTGCGCTACACAGGGTGCAGAGTTCAAGGGTGTGCTACGTTCATGGGTGCTCTTTCCTTTCAGCAGTGCAGAGTTTAGGAATGTGCTACATACAAAATGCAGTGCATTACGTACAGAGTGTAGAGTTCGGTAGTGCATTACGTACAGAGTGCAGGGCTCAGGAGTGCCTTACGTACAGAATGCAGGGTTCAGGGGTGCGCTACACACAGGTGCAGAGTTCAAGGGTGCGCTGCGTTCATGGGTGCTCTTTCCTTTCAGCAGTGCAGAGTTTAGTAGTGTGCTACATACAAAATGTAGTGCATTACGTACAGAGTGCAGGGCTCAGGATTGTCCTACGTACAGAATGCAGGGTTCAGTGGTGCACTACACACAGGGTGCTGAGTTCAAGGGTGCGCTACATTCAAGGGTGTTCTTTCCTCCTTATTTGTCCCTCTTTCTGATTTAGAGGTAAAGACCTTGTTAAACAATGTAATATTTAACGACCAAAACTATTATACTATGCTAAACCTTTACAGAATGCAGGGGTGTGCTACGCACAGAGTGCAGAATTCAGGGGTGCAGAGTGTAGGAGTGTGTTACACACAGGGCGAAAAGATTTCGGTGCACTACACACAGGATGTAGAGTTTAGGGGTGCACTATGCACAAGATGCAGAGTTTAGGGGTGCGCTACACACAGGGTGCAGAGTTTAGGGGTGCGCTACGCACGGGGTCCACAGTTCTGCTTTCTTACACATCTGCTTACGCCTAGGTTCACACTTTTGTGGTTTGGTAATGCTCACAAAGTTGTGCATTTTCCCAACCCGCAGGCAAACGTGCTGCTCTTTAGCACTTGCGCAGGGGTGCCAATAATGCTTAATGGCACCCCCATGCATCAGCAAAACACCTGCGTTTTTGCACGCATGGAACTGCAAGGTGCAGCAGCACCATACGTTTCTGTGCTGCAGTTTTTTTTTAAAAAAAAAAGGTTCCAGGTCTTCTTTACCAATGTTTCTCTCAGTACAGCATCTCTTTTAAAAGAATGCGATGTGTAAGTGCAATTGCACTGCACAAGTGTGAACCTAGAGTAACTCTCCACATCCACATCTCATTTCCACCCTCCTCACCCCTGACCTCTGCGCACACTCTCACCACCCTCACCTTCTCCCCTTAAAAGCCCCACCATTTTCCATGTGTCTTACCAAAAAGCACCTGGTTGGCTCTAGTACCTCCCCATAGGCAGCTCCATCTCTCACTTGCAGGGAGATTGTCCAGTGAGGCCATCAAGGTCCGGGCATTAGGGGATCACAGAGGGTAAAGCCTACCATGGGACACCCCCCTACCGCTCATGACCACACTGTCCTCGGGACACCTGCACTTTGCCCGTCCCTGCAGGGCAGAGAGGGGTTTGTGTAAGCAGCTGGGAGAGGTAAGCCGTCACTTGTAAACACAGAAGTCGAGCTTCTGTGTTTACAAGTGACAGTGGTGAGCAGGGAGTACAGGGTCAGAGCTGGAGGAACAGAGTTCTGTCACCTATTGATTGAAAAAAAATGCCCTGTGTAGAGATGTATGTAAATGATGTATGAGCTGGGCAGAAATGAAGATACAATGCATCCGGAAAGTATTTACAGTTCTTCACTTTTTCCACATTTTGTTATGATACAGCCTTATTTCAAAATGGATTAAATCTATTATTTTCCTCAACATTCTGCAAACAATACCCCATAATGACAATGTGAAAGAAGTTTGTTTGAAATCTTTGCCAATTTTTAAAAAAATAAAAAATGAAAAAATCACATGTACATAAGTATTCACAGCCTTTGCCATGACACTCAAAATTGAGCTCAGGTACATCCTGTTTCCACTGATCATCCTTGAGATGTTTCTACAACTTGATAGGAGTCCACCTGTGGTAAATACGTACAGTTGATTGGAGATGGTTTGGAAAGGCACATACCTGTCTATATAAAGTCTCACAGTTAACGGTACATGTCAGAGCACAAACTAAGCCATGAAGTCCAAGGGCTTGTCTGTAGACCTCCGAGACAGGATTGTATCAAGGCACACATCTGGGGAAAGGTACAGAAAAATTTCTGCAGCATTGAAGGTCCCAATGAGCACAGTGGCATCATCCATAAATGGAAGAAGTTTGGAACCACCAGGACTCTTCCTAGAGTGGGCAGCCTGGCTACCCTGAGCAATCGGGGGAAAGAGGCCTTAGTCAGGGAGGTGACCAAGAACACGATGGGCACTCTGACAAAGCTCCAGCGTTTCTCTGAGGAGAGAGGAGAACTTTCCAGAAGAACAGCCATCTCTGCAGCACTTCACCAATCAGACCTATATAATAGAGTGGCCAGATGGAAGCCACTCTTCTGTAGATGACAACCCACCTGGAGTTTGCCAAAAGGCATTGCGGGGTGTCATCCTGGCGCACCCAAGTCCTCCCCTACCTCCTTCTCCTCCTCTCCTCCCTCCTCCCTCCTCCTCCCCACTGTGTCAGGGAGCTTAATGGTCAGGGCAGCCATAGTAACAATGTCACGCCTCCTGTGATAGACGGCACACTGATCCAATGGCGGGACATTGCATCAGTGTGATGTAATCACAGGAGGAGTGACATTGATACTGTGGCCGGAAAATTCAAATGCAGCTCCATGACACAGCGGAAGATCGCCGCTCTGATACGGACACAGGCAGGCTGCATCCACAGGCACTGGCAGGCTGCATCTGACAGGCACAGGTAGGCTGCATCTGACAAGCACAGGTAGGCTGCATCTGACAGGCACAGGCAGGCTGCATCTGAGGGGCACTGGGAGGCTGCATCTGATGGGCACTGGGAGGCTGCAAATGACGGGCACTGGGAGGCTGCAACTGATGGGCACTGGGAGGCTGCAACTGAAGGGCACTGGCAGGCTGCATCTGAAGGGCACAGGTAGGCTGCATCTGATCGGCACTGGGAGGCTGCATCTGACTGGCAATGGGAGGCTGCATCTGATGGGCACTGTGAGGCTGCATCTGACTGGCAATGGAAGGCTGCATCTGAAGGGCACAGGCAGGCTGCATCTGAGGAGCACAGGTAGGCTGCATCTGACGGGCACAGGGAGGCTGCATCTGACCGGCACAGGCAGGCTGTATCTGATGGGCACAGGCAGGCTGCATCTGGCAGGCATAGGTAGGCTGCATCTGACGGGCACTGGAAGGTTGCATCTGATGGGCACTGGGAGGTTGCATCTGACAGGCACAGGCAGGCTGCATCTGACTGGCACAGGTAGGCTGCATCTGACTTGCACTGGTTGGCTGCATCTGACAGGCACTGGGAGGCTGCATCTGATGGGCATAGGCAGGCTGCATCTGACAGGCACAGGTAGGCTGCATCTGACAGGCACAGGTAGGCTGCATCTGACAGGCACAGGTAGGCTGCATCTGACAGGCACAGGTAGGCTGCATCTGACTAGCACTGGGAGGCTGCATCTGACGGGCACTGAGAGGCTGCATCTGACGGGCACAGGCAGTCTGCATCTGAGGGACACAGGTAGGCTGCATCTGACAGGCACTGGTAGGCTGCATCTGACGGGCGCTGGGAGGTTGCATCTGACGGGCACAGGCAGGCTGCATCTGACGGGCACAGGTAGGCTGCATCTGACAGGCACTGGGAGGCTGCATCTGATGGGCACAGGCAGGCTGCATCTGATGGGCACAGGTAGGCTACATCTGACAGGCACAGGTAGGCTGCATCCGACTAGCACTGGGAGGCTTCATCTGACAGGCACTGGTAGGCTGCATCTGACAGGCACTGGTAGGCTGCATCTGACAGGCAGGCTTCATCTGACAAGCACTGGTGAGGCTGCATCTGACAGGCACTGGTGAGACTGCATTTGATGGACACTGATGAGGCTGCATTGATCTCGTGTGTCATGTCTGCAGTCTCTGACCATCTCCTGTATCATGTCTGCTAGAGGTGCACTGAATGGAAATTTTGCTAATACTATTAGCAGTGTTATAAGTTTAAGTAAGATTGCAGACATGATACAAGAGATGGTCGGAGACTGACGACATGATACAAGAGATGGTTAGAGACTGCAGGCATGATACAAGAGATGGTTAGAGACTGAGGAAATGATACAAGAGATGGTTAGAGACTGAGGACATGATACAGGAGATAGAGACTGCAGACTGCATTTTTCTTGACATTTCTTGCACTAAAGGTGCCAATAATGGCCAACAATAAATTCATATTGAAATATTCAAGAAAGACCGCGCTAAAGGCAATAACATGTGATATGACTAATCAAAACATATACAATTGTTTAAAATGAATTAATTCAAAATTAATATTTGTGAAAAAAAAACACCAGAGCTCTATAGAAAAAGTGACTGAAAAATATAAGTCCCAAATGGAGATAACAGAAGTCCCAAATGAAGGTAAGAAAAGTGACTGGCGTCACAAAAACATACAGTCCCTGAAGCCAAGACAAATGCAAACAGTGATCATGGACATAAATTCATATTAATTTAAATTAATGATATTAATTAAAAAGTTGAATATAATACAATTATATATAAAAATATAAATACTTTCGGTTTTCGGCAAAGTGCATCCTGCATTTTCGGTTTCGGCACCAAAATTTCCATTTAGTGCACCCTTATGTACAGTACATGTGATTCTTTTTTGTTTGTTTTTTACTTTTAATAAATTTGCAAAGATTTCAAACAAACTTCTTTCACGTTGTCATTATGGGGTATTGCTTGTAGAATTTTGAGGAAAATAATGGATTTAATTCATTTTGGAATAAGGCTGTAACATAACAAAATGTGGGAAAAGTGAAGCACTGTGAATACTTTCCAGATGCACTGTATTGTGAACAACTATTTGACTTGAGTGATATTTTTGTACTGCTGACTTTCTGTCTGGTAAACCCATGGTAAAACACAGGCAGCAGCTTGGCCTCTCCACGACCTTATAAGAATGACACCCTAAAAACAATAATCTACTCTGAAGTATTAATAATGAATAGGGGCTTCTATATATCAGGCTATAAATGTTTTCAAGGCAATCAGTTTTGAGATAGGAATTATTATACAGGTTTTATGGAAGGCTTGCTATTGCTGGCCCACTTTAAAAAAAAAAATATATATTTTTTTAATTTCCTTGCAAAGTGAAACTTCACCACATTCACTAAGCTCTGGGAAAAATCCCCTATTCAACTTTAGTAAGTCAACTTTACTAAACTTTAGTCAACTTTAGTAAACCAACACCAATGGATCAACATGGCAGCAAGTGAACTTTCCCTGAAAATAAGCCCTACCCTGAAAATAAGACCTACTTTAACTAGGACTTATTTGGAGGGTGGGGCTTATTTTGCAGCCATCACCGACAATCACGCTAGGTCTTATTTTCGGGGAAACAGGGTATAGGCAAACCAAAAATATTTCGACATGCAGCACCTGAGCTAAACTTTCTGAGCTCATGCAGGAGAAGGAGAGATGGGGAGGAGCAGACGTCCCTGAATGACTGTACACAACGCATGCAGCCCTCATACTAAATACATTTTCAGGTAGAATTTCACTTTTTATAATAAATAACCTTTTCTCATGTCTTTTTTTGCCCAAGCCACCCCAATGTGCTTATCTTTCACTTTACCTAGTCCACTGCAGCTTTGAATCTGCATTCTCTCTGTTCACAATTTTAAAAATGCATCCTGAGCCCTTATTTCTTGTAGCATTATGAGACAATCCAGGAAACTTCATATTCCATCATGCACTGTCTTATTGCATCACAGAATAGGTTGTGTTCATCTGTCTGGACCACACCTCCCTCATCACTATACCACCTCTTTTTTATTTCCAGCCACTTTCCTACTCCTTACTTTTAAGGTGATCATACAGAGTGCAATCTGTTTGTTCAATCCCCTTTAGATCTACCATCAGCTACATACTTGCCAACTGTCCCGATTTAGACCTTTGTCCCGGTCTTACCGTTTCCCCGGAAATGTCCCGGGAAATCGCAGTTTTCCCGATATTTTTTTTCCCTGCCGTTGCCGCTGCCGCTAGAGGTCTGCTTGTGGTGAAGAAACAAGAGGCGGAGCTCGGGCAGCAATGAATGCCGCTGCCAAAAGAAATGAAGCTCCATTTCTATTGGCAGCCGCTTACATTGCCACCCGGGCTCCGCCAATTGGTTCTTCCCCTTTGGTATCCATGAGCTGGTCTCCTGTGATAGAGAACTCTGGTTTCTCACTGTGGCTGCCTCCTGTCACAAGCATACCGCCCGGAGAGTGACAGTCTGAGCAAGCAACTCTCTGGGCGGCTGCACATGGAATCCTCCGCTCGCTGCCCAGTGCATGAGGGGAGGGGGGTGGGTTGTCCTAGGGGGGTCTGTACATATGGAGGGGGGTGGGTTGTCCTGGGGGGGTCTGTACTGATGGGGGGTGGGTTGTCCTAGGGGGGTATGTACATATGGAAGGGGGTGGGTTGTCCTGGGGGGGTCTGTACTGATGGGTGGGTGGGTTGTCCTGGGGGTCTGTACTAATGGGGGGTGGTTTGTCCAGGGAGGGGTCTGTACTGACGGAGGAGGGGGTGGTTTATCCTGAGGGGGATCTGTACTGATGGAAGGGGGTCTATACTGAGGGGAGTCTGCACTGAATGAGGTCTGCACTATGGGAGGGGGACTGCACTCAGTGAGGGGGATCTATACTGCGGGAGGGGTGTCTGTACTGAGGACTATAGTGGGTGGAAGGGGGTGACACCATGTTTTTCAACACCGGTTGACACCATCCCTAGTGACGCCACTGGTAACTGGGGACACCCTGGTGTAAGGAGGGACTCTGCTGGGGACACCTGGTGTAAAGAGGGACTCTGCCGGGGATATCTGATGTAAGGAGGGACTCTGCCGGGAACACCTGGTGTAAGGAGGTACTCTGCTGGGGACACCTGATGTAAGGAGGGACTCTGCTGGGGACACCTGGTGTAAGGAGGGACTCCGCTGGGGACACATGGTGTAAGGAGGGACTCTGCTGGGGACACCTGATGTAAGGGCAGACTCTGCTGGGACACCTGGTGTAAGGAGGGACTCTGTTGGGGACAGCTAATGTAAGGAGGGACTCTGCTGAAGACACCTGGTATAAAGAGGGATTCTGCTGGGGACACCTGGTGTAAAGAGGGACTCTGCTGGGGACACCTGGTGTAAAGAGGGACTCTGCTGGGGACACCTGGTGTAAAGAGGGACTCTGCTGGGGACACCAGATGTAAGGAGGGACTCTGCTGGGGACACCTGGTGTAAGGAAGGGCTCTGCTGGGGACACCTGATATAAGGAGGGACTCTGCGGGGGGACACCTGGTGTAAAGAAGGACTCTAATGGGGGCACCTGATGTAAAGAGGGACTCTGCTGGGGACACCCGATGTAAGGAGGGACTCTGCTGGGGACAGCTGATGTAAGCAGGGACTCTGCTGGGGACACCTGGTGTAAAGAGGGACTCTGCTGGGGACACCTGATGTAAGGAAGGACTCTGCTGGGGACACCTGATGTACGAAGGGACTCTCCTGGAAATGCATGATGTTAGCAGGGACTCTCCTGGAAATGCCTGATGTAACAAGGGACTCTGCTGGCGACACCTGATCGCATCTGGTGGCAGGCAATGTGACAAGTGACACACTCAGGGCTCCCACTGATTCTGCATTATGGTGAGTTGAAAGATTTCATTTTATAATACAATGTAGTAGTAGAAATAATGCGCTTCAATCATCCTGACACCATACCAACCATGGTGCTGGAATGATTGAATCGCTAACACTAAGTGTTTGGAGTATCTATATCTGCTAATTGTTAAACTTTCTGGAATACACATATTGCTATTGTGGTGTAGGATCTGGGCCTGCTGTTCATTCTTTCTTTCTTTTCTTTTTTTTATAGTGTATGGCCAGCTTAATACAAGAACATGGGAGGGAGTGGGCCGACACTCAGCTGTCATTGTTCTTGTGTAAACACATCAATTTCACTTTCAGGCCCCATTCACACCTAGCATAGTGGGAGCGCATGTTTTGTGGCACATTTTTCCCATGACACACATAGGGCAGCCCTTTGATTTCTGAGGGCTACCCTACACGCGGCAAAGTAGCTCATGGGACATTGCGGTTTGCAGCTCTACTGCATTTTTCAAACGTTTTTTTCAGGAACTTAACTAAGGTGAACTTAGCCTTTAACCACTTAAGGACCAGAAGGATTTCCCCCCTTAATGACCAGGCCATTTTTTGCGATACGGCACTGCGTCGCTTTAACTGACAATTGCGCGGTCGTGTGACTCTGTACCCAAACAAAATTGATGTCCTTCTTTTGGCACAAATAGAGCTTTCTTTTGGTGGTATTTGATCACCTCTGTGGTTTTTATTTTTTGCGCTATAAACAAAAAAAGAGCGACAAACAATATTTTTTTACTTTTTGCTATAATAAATATCCCCCCAAAAAATGTAAAAAAATGAATTTCTTCCTCAGTTTAGGCCGATATATATTCTGCTACATATTTTGGGTAAACAAAATCGCATTAAGCGTATATTAATTGGTTTGCGCAAAAGTTATAGTGTCTACAAAACAGGGGATAGATTTAAGGCATTTTTATTATTATTATTTTTTTATTACTAGTATTGGCAGTGATCTGCGATTTTTTGCGGGACTGCGACATTGCGGCAGACAAATCGGACACTTTTTTGGGACTATTGACATTTATACAGCGATCAGAGCTAAAAATAGCCACTGATTACTGTGTAAATGTCACTGGCAGGGACTTTTACACTGACAGATCTCCGCTCTGCCTATCTGTGGCGCGATCGCGGGTGGCCGGAGGACATTGAGTCCGCTGGACCCGCTGGTTGGCTCCCTCGCTCACGAATGGGCGTGCGTGCCCACAAATCGGCGTGTACGCGCCCGACATACAATGGCGGCTATTAAAGCAGGGGAGCCAACCTGCTGTAGTACAACTGCGGCGGGCGGTCTGTAACTAGGTAAATATACACACACTGGCCACTTTATTAGGTACACCTGTTCAATTGCTTGGTAACACAAATTGCTAATCAGCCAATCACATGACAGCAACTCAATGCATTTAGGCATCTAGATGTGGTAAGGATGACTTGCTGAAGTTCAAACCGAGCATCAAAATGGGGAAGGGAATTTAAGTGACTTGGATGTGGCATGGATGTTGGTGCCAGGCAGGCTGGTCGGAGTATTTCAAAAACTGCTGATCTACTGGGATTTTCATGCACAACTATCTCTAGGTTTTACAGAGAATGGCCTGAAAGAGAGAAAGTATCCAGTGAGCAGCAAATGTGTGAACAAAAATGCCTTGTTGATATCAGAGGTCAGAGGAGAATGAGCAGACTGGTTTGAGATGATAGAAAGACAACAGTAACTCAAATAACCACTCATTACAACCAAGGTATGCAGAATACCATCTCTGAATGCACAACGAAAAAGATGGGCTACAGCAGCAGAAGACCACACTGGGTGCCACTCCTGTTAGCTGAGAACAGGAAACTGAGGCTACAATTCGCACAGGCTCACCAAAATTGGACAATAGAAGATTGGAAAAAAACGTTGCCTGGTCTGATGAGTCTCGATTTCAGCTGCAGTATTCAGACGGTAGGGTCAGAATTTGGCGTAAACAACATGAAAGCATGGATCTATCCTGCCTTGTATCAATGGTTCAGGCTGGTGGTGGTGTAATGGTGGGGGGGATATTTTCTTGGCACACTTTGGACCCGTTAGTACTGAGCATCGTTTAAACGCCACGACCTACCTGAGTATTGTTGCTGACCATGTCCATCCCTTTATGACTACAGTGTACCCATCTTCTGATGGCTCCTTCCAGCTGAACAATGCACCATGTCACAAAGCTAAAATCAACCACTGGTTTCTTGAACATGATAATGCGGTCTCTGTACTCCAATGGCCTCCACAGTCACCAGATCTCAATCCAAAAGAGGGCCTTTGGGATGTGGTGGAACAGGAGATTCGCATCATTGATGCGCAGCCTACAAATCTGTAGCAACTGCGTGATGCTATCATGTCAATATGAACCAAAATCTCTGAGGAATGTTTCCATCATCTTGTTAAATCTATGCCACGAAGAATTAAGGCAGCTCTGAAGGCAAAAGGAGGTCCAACCCGGTACTAGCAAGGTGTACCTAATAAAGTAGCCGGTGAGTGTATGTAGGGGCCTAAATAGTGTATGACTTCCAAAACTGCAGCATCTAATCTGTGTTCTTTTGATGTACATAGATTTCCCCAGCTACACATCCCCCCCCCCCTCCATTCTCTCACCGGAGAGAATGCTACCCATAGCCTTGCAGGCACTGGATGCACATGTACTGGCTCCTGGTGCTCCTGCCCCCATAGCAAGCCGCTTGATATGGGGGCACCCCTGTGTGCTTGCTCCCGAGCCCTGCTCTGTGTGTCCGTATGACACACACAGCGTGGTTGGGCCCTGCCCTCCTTACTGGCTGTGACTGACAGCAACCAATGGCTCCCGCTGCTGCTGTGTCTGAGCCAATAAGGAGGTAGAAAGCTGAGAGAGTTGTTGCTCTCGTGCACATCGCTGGATCGAGATCAGGCTCAGGTAAGTATTTAGAGGGGGGGGTGGCTGGAGGGGAGAGCTGCAGCACAGAAGGTTTTGAAGGTTTTCTTCCCTTTCTTTCACCATTAAGGTGAAAAACCTTCAGGTGATTGTAAAGGTTTGTTTTTGTTTTTTTGTTTTTATAAATAACAAACATGTCATACTTACTTGCTCTGTGCAAGGGTTTTGCACAGAGCAGCCACGATCCTCTCTTCTGGAGTGCCCCGGCAGCGCTCCTCCTCTTCATAGGATGCCCCCACGGAGAGCCGCTTTCCCTGGGGGGCACCCGTGCAGGCGCGCTCACGAGTTCCGCTGCTGCGTCCATTGACACAGACAGCAGGACTCGGCCCCACCCTTCGGCTCACTGGATTTGATTGACAGCAGCAGGAGCTAATGGCTCTTGCTGCTATCAATCTGTCCAATGAGGACCCGAGACAGCGGCTGGAATGATCGAGCTCGGGTAGGACAAAGGGGGGGGGGGGGCAGCTGAAGCACAGAAGGTTTTTCACTTTAATGCATAGAATGCATTATGGTGAAAAACCATGAAACTTTACAACCTCTTTAACCACTTCTGGACCGTCCACCGTCGTTATACGTCGGTACTTTTAAGAGGAATATCGTTGATATGGCAGCAACTAGCTGCCATAACCCCGGTATTCTCTTCTTCAGCAGGTGATCCGCTTCAAGATAAAAGTGGTCTCTGCGGCGAATCCCCCCCCTCCTGCCTCGCTCCGATGGCCTCCGCCGCTTACCGGAGCCGTCGACAGTGGTGGAGGCGATCGGATCTTCTTTTGTGTGACATGGAGTCGAATGAGGGGAAGATGGCCCCCACCCGTCTACATATCAATGCAGGGCGGAAGGGATGTCAAAACGTCACTTCCGCCCATAGCTCTTAAAGGGACCTTTTTTTTGGTATTTTTTTAAATGACAAATTTTTTTATTTATTTATTTTTTTTATTGCATTTTATTGTACATATGAGATGTGAGGTCTTTTTGACCCCAGATCTCATATTTAAGAGGACCTGCCATGCTTTTTTTTTTATTACAAGGGATGTTTACATTCCTTGTATTAGGAATAAAAGTGACACAATTTTTTTTTTTTACCCACTTACCCAGCCCTGGAAGAATTTCCCCCCTTCCTGACCAGAGTGTTTTTTGTGTTTCGACACTGCTTCATTTTAACTGACAATTGCGCGGTCGTGCGACGCTGTACCCAAACAAAACTGAAGTCCTTTTTTTCCCACAAATAATGCTTTCTTTTGGTGGTATTTGATCACCTCTGTGGTTTTTATTTTTTGCACTATAAGCAAAAAAAGAACGACAATTTTGAAAAAAAAATTATTTTTTACTTTTTGCTATAATAAATATCCCAAAAAATATATAAAAAAAAATTATCGCAATAAGCGTTTATTGATTGGTTTGCGCAAAAGTTATAGCGTTTACAAAATAGGGGATGGTTTTATGGCATTTTTATTAATATTTTTTTTTTACTAGTAATGGCAGCGATCAGCAATTTTTATCGTGACTGCGACATGGCGGACTCATCGGACACTTTTGGCGCTATTTTGGGACCATTCACATTTATACAGCGATCAAAAATGCACTGATTAATGTGTAAATGTGACTGGCAGTGAAGCGGTTAACCGGAGGGGGCGCTGCAGGGGTTAAGTGTGTCCTAGGGATGTGTTCTAACTGTAGGGGGAGGGGCTATGTGTGACACGACACTGATCACCGCTCCCAATTACAGGAAGCTGTGATCAGTGTCAGTGTCACTAGGCAGAACGGGGAAATGCTTGTTTACATCAGCATTTCCCCGTTCTTCCTGTCCGTGAGACAATCGTGGGTATCCCCGCAGACATCGAATCCACGGGACCCGCGGTTGGACTCATGGAGCTTGCGGCGGTGCATGCGCGCCTGCTATCCAGACCTCGCGAGATCACGTACAATAACGTGATTTCGCGCAGCGGAGCCATCCTGCTGCAGTAAAAATAAGAAATAAAAGGTAAAATAAATAAGAAAAAAAAAACATTTTTTAAACGTGTCCTGTCCTGGCAAACTCACGTGCAGAAGTGAATGCATACGTAACGCCTGCATATAAATACGGTGTTCAAACTACACATGTGAGGTATCGCCGCGATCGGTAGAGCGAGAGCAATATTTCTAGCCCTAGACCTCCTCTGTAACTCAAAACATGCAACCTGTAGATTTTTTTTTATGTCGCCTATGGGATTTTTAAGGGTAAAAGTTTGTCGTTATTCCACGAGCGGGCGCAATTTTTAAGCGTGACATGTTGGGTATCAATTTACTCGGTGTAACGTTATCTTTCACAATATAAAAAAAAATTGGGCTAACTTTACTTTTGTCTTATTTTTTTAATTCAAAAAATTTTATTTAAAAAAAAAAAAAAAAAAATGTGCTTGTAAGACCGCTGCGCAAATACGGTGTGACAGAAAGTATTGCAACGACTACCATTTTATTCTGTAAGGTGTTAGAAAAAAATGTGTAATGTTTGGGAGTTCTAAGTAATTTTCTAGCAAAAAAAAAACCCTGTTTTTAACTTGGAAACAACAAATCTCAGAAAGAGGCTTGGTCCTTAAGTAGTTAAGTCCTATCCTTAAATGCACAGCCATGGTAACTACCTTGTCTGATGTATGCAATGGTATACCTTTCCACCTTTAACACAGTTCTGAACACATTATTTTTAATGCATTAACAGAAAATTCTCAAATGAAATGGCACATATGTTGATTCTGATATTTTGAGCCGGGCCTGTAACATCTTTAGAAATTTCCAACCCAGGCAGTTCTTTTGTGTGCAGCATGATGAGAACATTGTGGGGTTGATTTACTAAAGGCAAATCCACTTTGCACTACAAGTGCAATCCAAGTGCACTTGGAAGTGCAGTCGCTGTAGGTCTGAGGGGAAGATCTTAAATGAATGGAAGCTCTGCTGATTTTATCATCCAACCATGTACAAGCAAAAATGCTGTTTTTTATTTTCCTTGTATGTCCCCCTCAGATGTACAGCGACTGCACTTACAAGTGCACTTGCAGTGCAAAGTGGATTTGCCTTTAGTAAATCATCAACCCCTGTGTTTTATACAAATGTGAACCAATTAGATAAATGGAAAGGTAGTTTATTAGTGGTTATTGGTCAGTTTAATATCCCAAAGATTCTATAATTGCATTTAAGGCTCCCACAGCTGGAGCCCTTTCATACCTAATAAATTAATTACCGTAATCCAGTTTACTGAAAAACAAATAGTAAATGGTTGTACTGTGCCTTTCCCATTGCTGTCTTTTTAGCAGAGACCCCACAATATTGTGTTTATATATTTATTGATTGTAGGAGGTGCTGGACCTGGGAGCTCTAGATACAATTTAGTAGTATGCACATAAAGAGAATGATTGGAGATAGAATAGGAGCTAGGAGTTACTTATACAAAAAGACCACATTGGTTTATAACTCGTTTGGTAACGTGTGCATTTTAGCGCACATTGCGACAACACATAGGTGTAAATGACCTCTGCCGGGTTAGCCCCCCATATAAAAATTTTTGAAAAAATCTTTTGCAGTTTGTTAGATCAGGTTAGATCAACCGTTGTTTGCGTTAGATCTCCCACAGAAGAAGCAATATTATCAGTTATTTGCTGGGGGGGCTAACCCATCATCAGCCCCCCCTTATCAAAAAATTGACCAAACAGTTAGCTATTTTGGAAGCAATTTGTTAGATCCAGTGGCGTCACTAGGGTTGGTGTCACCTGGTGCGATAAAACATGGTGTCACCCCCCCCCCCCTCCTGCCTAGGCTGCCCAGCACCCTGCAGGCAGTGCACGATCGCGGGGCGCACCCAAAACCAGCCCCTGTAAATGATAGTATAGGGTGGTATAGTGACAGGTTAGGGTAGTATAGAATAGTATAGTGGCAGGTTGGGGTGGTATAGGGCAGGTTCGGGTGGCACAGGGCAGGTTAGGGTATTATAGAAATTTAGAAGAAGCGACCTGTCGCAATATGATATATCAATCAAAATTAACATAAATCACATGGTATAAGTACAGACTCGAAAAAACATTGGTTTTGTTATGTTAATTTTGATTGGAAATGTATTTCTGTTATGAACTGCATCAATGTATGTCCATTGAATTGTTTGCACAAAAGATTCTTTGATTATCAATACATACATTAATCTTTATGATTATATCTGTATATATCATATTATATATATATATCTATATATTTATGATTTTATCAGTTTATGCTTAATAATCGTGGACTACCCCTAGGGGTTAATGACATCAAATTAAATCCAAATCAATCTTATTAATTCACATGCAATTTCCTTATCCTCAATGACATGCTTCATTTAAAGTCCCACTTTTCTTCTCCTAATTGTTCATAGGGTATTATAGAGTGGTATAGTGGCAGGTTGGGGTGGTATGAGGTAGATTGGATTGGTATATTGGCAGATTGGGGTGGTACAAGGCAGTTCGGGGGTGGTACAGAGCAGGTTGGGGTGACACAGGGCAGGTTAGGGTATTATAGAGTGGTATAGTGGCAGGTTGGGGTGGTATGGGGTAGGTTGGATTGGTATATTGGCAGTTAGGGGTGGCACAGGGCAGTTTGGGGGTGGTACAGGGCAGGTTGAGGGTGGTACAGGGCAGTTTGGGGTGGTACAGGGCAGGTTGGGGGTGGTACAAGGCAGGTTGAGGGTGGTACAGGGTAGGTTGGGGGTGGTACAGGGCAGGTTGGGGGTGGTACAGAGGAGGTGGGGTGGCACAGGGCAGGTTGGGGTGACACAGGACAGGTTAGGGTATTATAGAGTGGTATAGTGGCAGGTTGGGGTGGTATGGGGTAGGTTGGATTGGTATATTGGCAGTTTGGGGTGGCACAGGGCAGGTTGGGGTGGTACAGGGCAGGTTGCGGGTGGTACAGGGCAGGTTTGGGGTGGTACAGGGCAGTTGGGGGTGGTACAGGGCAAGTTGGGGTGTTACAGGGCAGGTTGCGGGTGATACAGGGCAGGTTTGGGGTGGTCCAGTCAGGTTTGGGTGGTCCAGGGCAGGTTGGGGGTGGTACAGGGCAGATTGGGGTTGTTACAGGGCAGTTTGGGGTGGCACAGGGCAGGTTGGGGTTGGTACAGGGCAGGTTGGGGTTGTTACAGGGCAGGTTGGGGTGGTACAGGGCAGGTTGGGGTGGTACAAAGCAGGTTGGGGTTGGTACAGGGCAGGTTGGGGGTGGTACAGGGCAGTTTGGAGTGGTACAGGGCAGGTTGGAGTTGGTACAGGGCAGGTTGGGGTGGCACAGGGCAGTGGTTTTAACGTTAGATCTTACATCATTTCAGAGATATTCCACATCAAAATAGAGATATTAGGTGGTACATATGGACGGGCTGGCCCCCCCTTATCAAATTTTCTGGCCAAAAATCATTAAGGCTAAAAGATATTCATTAGATCCGGTAAGATCAAGTGTTTTTAACGTTAGATCTCACATCATTTCAGAGATATTCCACATCAAAATAGAGATATTAGGTGATACATATGGATGGTTTAGCCCCCCCTTATCAAATTTTCTGGCCAAAAATTATTCAGGCTTATAGATATTCGTTAGATCCGGTAAGATCAAGTGGTTTTAACATTAGATCTTACATAATTAGAGACTTATTAAGTGATTAATGAGGGGGGCTGGCCTCCCCTTATCAAATTTTTGGGCCAAAAATCATTCAGGCTAATAGATATTCGTTAGATCCGGTAAGATTAAGTGTTTTTAAAGTTAGATCTCACATCATTTCAGAGATATTCCACATCAAAATAGAGATATTAGGTGGTACATATGGACGGGTTAGCCCCCCCAACATGTAATTTTCTGGCCAAAAATTATTTAGGCTAATAGATATTTTTTAGATCCGGTAAGATCAAGTGGTTTTAACATTAGATCTCACATAATTAGAGACTTATTAAGTGATTAATGAGGCCTTTTTCAAATTTTCTGGCCAAAAATCATTCAGGCTAATAGATATTCGTTAGATCCGGTAAGATTAAGTGTTTTTAACGTTAGATCTCACATCATTTCAGAGATATTCCACATCAAAATAGAGATATTAGGTAGTACATATGGACGGGCTGGCCCCCCTTATCAAATTTTCGGGCCAAAAATCATTCAGGCTTATAGATATTCGTTAGATCCGGTAAGATCAAGAGGTTTTAACGTTAGATCTCACATAATTTCAGAGATATTCCTCATCAAAACAGAGATATTAGGTGGTACATATTGACGGGTTAGCCTCTCCTTATCAAATTTTCTGGCCAAAAATTATTCAGGCTTATAGATATTCGTTAGATCCGGTAAGATCAAGTGGTTTTAACATTAGATCTTACATAATTAGAGACTTATTAAGTGATTAATGAGGGGGGCTGGCCTCCCCTTATCAAATTTTCTGGCCAAAAATCATTCAGGCTAATAGATATTCGTTAGATCCGGTAAGATTAAGTCTTTTTAAAGTTAGATCTCACATCATTTCAGAGATATTCCACATCAAAATAGAGATATTAGGTGGTACATATGGACGGGTTAGCCCCCCCAACATGTAATTTTCTGGCCAAAAATTATTCAGGCTAATAGATATTTTCTAGATCCGGTAAGATCAAGTGGTTTTAACGTTAGATCTCACATAATTAGAGACTTATTAAGTGATTAATGAGGCCTTTTTCAAATATTCTGGCCAAAAATCATTCAGGCTAATAGATATTCGTTAGATCCGGTAAGATTAAGTGTTTTTAACGTTAGATCTCACATAATTTCAGAGATATTCCACATCAAAATAGAGATATTAGGTGGTACATATTGACGGGTTAGCCCCCCCTTATTAAATTTTCTGGCCAAAAATAATTCAGGCTAATAGATATTCCTTAGATCTGGTAAGATCAAGTGGTTTTATCGTTAGATCTCACATCATTTCAGAGATATTCCACATCAAAATAGAGATATTAGGTGGTACATATGGACGGGTTAGCCCCCCCCTTATCAAATTTTCTGGCCAAAAATCATTCAGGCTAATAGATATTCGTTAGATCTGGTAAAATCAAGTGGTTTTAACGTTAGATCTCACATAATTAGAGACTTATTAAGTGATTAATGAGGGGGGCTGGCCCCCCCTTATCAAATTTTCTGGCCAAAAATCATTCAGGCTAATAGATATTCGTTAGATCCGGTAAGATCAAGTGGTTTTAACGTTAGATCTCACATTATTTCAGAGATATTCCACATCAAAATAGAGATATTGGTTGGTACATATGGACGGGTTAGCCCCCCCTTATCAAATTTTCTGGGCAAAAATCATTCAGACTAATAGATATTCGTTAGATCCGGTAAGATCAAGTGGTTTAAACGTTAGATCTTACATGATTTCAGAGATATTCCACATCAAAATAGAGATATAAGGTGGTACATATGGACGGGTTGGCCCCCCCACATGCAATTTTCTGACCAAAAATCATTCAGGCTAATAGATATTCGTTAGGTCCGGTAAGATCAAGTGGTTTTAACTTTAGATCTTACATAATTTCAGAGATATTCCATAAAAAATAGAGATGTTAGGTGGTACATATGGTACATCCATCTTCAACCGTCTCTGGATGGTCTCTGGAACCTTCTTTGCATGGTTCTTCAGCGGGTGCCTGTAGTCTCTCCTCACACCTCCGTTCACCTCCCTTCCTAATGGTGATCTCTCCTCAGACCAACAAGCTTAAGTCTTTAGCTAGCCCCCCCCTTCTTGCAAAGCAGGCTGGGCTTGGTAGTTCCAACATAAAGGGAGATCAACCAGCGCAAACCAAAACCTAGCTAAACAGCAGCTGTGACACTGAGGGTTAAATTTACCAAATCCCATATAAACATAAAGAAAAAAGCAGTACAGCGCTTAAAATAAAATGATATAAACTAAATAAAGAGTCCAACATGAACCAATAGCAGACAAATGTCCAGTGATTCCTCCGGTGATTCAGGTGACAAGGGTAAACGAAAAGTGACTAAAGTGACAAAAATGGACCTCCACCTTCAGTGACACCAGCCGCTCACCTCAATGGATGGACCCCTGAGTATATCAGTCAGGTCAGAAACAGCTGTTCCCTCACAGGGGAAATAACACAGACAGATAGCGACAGCAGCAGCAGCAGCCTGGAGATGTCAGCTCTCAGTGGTCAGCATACAGGCAGATGATCACATATAAAGATTCAAGAAAGGATCTAGTGCTCTCCGTATATCAATAAACCAATTTATTAAAAATATAAGAAAGACACTCACATTATAAAGCACTGTACCCCAGTGCGAAGGATGTAAGCATAAATGGAGCGGATGTCCCAATGTAGGATGAACGAGCGGAGAGCGCGGGTGACGTCACGATCATAGCACGTGGATGCCGTACGTGTTACGTCCCTCAAAGTGGGCGGGACTTCATCAGCGGCATCAGAGTCCCGCCCACTTTGAGGGACGTAACGCGTACGGCATCCACGTGCTATGATCGTGACGTCACCCGCGCTCTCCGCTCGTTCATCCTACATTGGGACATCCGCTCCATTTATGCTTACATCCTTCGCACTGGGGTACAGTGCTTTATAATGTGAGTGTCTTTCTTATATTTTTAATAAATTGGTTTATTGATATACGGAGAGCACTAGATCCTTTCTTGAATCTCTATATGTGATCATCTGCCTGTATGCTGACCACTGAGAGCTGACATCTCCAGGCTGCTGCTGCTGCTGTCGCTATCTGTCTGTGTTATTTCCCCTGTGAGGGAACAGCTGTTTCTGACCTGACTGATATACTCAGGGGTCCATCCATTGAGGTGAGCGGCTGGTGTCACTGAAGGTGGAGGTCCATTTTTGTCACTTTAGTCACTTTTCGTTTACCCTTGTCACCTGAATCACCGGAGGAATCACTGGACATTTGTCTGCTATTGGTTCATGTTGGACTCTTTATTTAGTTTATATCATTTTATTTTAAGCGCTGTACTGCTTTTTTCTTTTTGGTAGTTCCAACCCCTGTAGAAATCAATGGGGCTGTATTGTGGGCCGTGGTCCTCTGCTGCTGCTTGATTGGCTCCCTCTCCCTGCCAATAGGGACACAGTAAGAGGAGAGGGAGGGGGAGAAATCTCCCACAGGGACTGACAGGCGTGCTCTCCCTCAGTGAGTGCCTGTGTCAGTGTCTATTCAGTCTGGCAGTCGCTGGCAGGAATGGCGGGAGGTGCGGGACCATGGGTGATAGAGTATCCCCCCGCTACACACTCCCCCCACCAAAGAACCTTTGGTCCGCCAAAGAAGGTAA
This sequence comes from Lithobates clamitans, assembly GCA_037952925.1. NCBI lineage: Eukaryota > Metazoa > Chordata > Amphibia > Anura > Ranidae > Lithobates > Lithobates clamitans. The sequence continues at coordinate 1,913,583 of JBBGZY010001057.1, read as the reverse complement.
AGAGTCTATGACCTGTTACATGCTTTTGATATACACACGGAAAAAAAAACAGGTTAGTGTGCACAGGAAACCATACAATTTACATCTGCAAAAAACCCTGGCAGAGGAACATCCCACCAATTAACATAGGAGGGGAGGTTAACTGGAATGGCCCAGCTAGATGTGCCAGGGGCTGAGTGTCAGAAACCAAGAAATCAGGCCGAGACAGAAGTACAGTTAAATCACACTGGTTTAATAATAAAAGTAAAAAGAACAAACGTAGTCAAAACATAGCCAAAGTTCAGTAACCGGAACGGATAGTTAGCCAAGCCAGAAGTCAGGGATCAATGTAGTGGAACAGCAAGCAGGATATGGAGCCAGAAGGGATGTCAGCAAAGCAAGTCTTGAACAGGATCGCAGGAGATTGTTTCTGTGATGTTGACCAAGGCGAAGGCAGAGATCCTCTGGACTGGACAGCTTAAGTAGGCAGGAATGACGAGCAGGATATCACCAACAGCTGAGTAACTGTGGAGAGATAGGATCTGGCAATTATCTTACAGCTGAGTGGCCAGCTCAGAGAAGGAAGGGCTGAGCCCAGCCCTGACAGTGAGTTGGGATTGTCCACCACCAAATCTGCAGTGGAAGGGTCAGTTTCTTCAAAAATCCTTTTTGCAATGAGAACGACCTCCTCAGAGCTTTCACCCAAGGTATCATATGTTAGTCTTTTGGGCGGGTGAATAACCCCTCTCGCTGTTCTTTAGGTTCTGGGGTTACAGGCACACTGGTCTCTTCTTCTTCCTGCATATCAGCTTCAGCTTCCTCAGTGAAGGATGGAAAGTCTTAGGGGTCTCTTGTCAGCAGGGAAGATTGAGGGTCTTCCAACTCTTCAAAAGGTGGACTTTGAGGTACAAACTCAGGAGCCTCTGGCCTAAGAGTCACCTCAGTCACCTTGGGAGGAGAAGAAAGAGGGTGGGGGTGGGTGGCAGGCCCTGGACTGTAAATCTGGCTGTGGTGGCACATGAACTGCTTCTAACAGAGGCAACAGATGATTGTGATGCTAAGTCTTCAGCAGGCCTGTGCTTCCCTCTGGCCGGATTTTAAATACTGGGTGTCTGGGCAGATGCTTGCAAACGACATAGGGCTGTGACTTTCCGCGGTTAGCCAACTTGTGCTTTCCAGGGACACCCAGGTTTCTGAGCTGTACCTTGTCATCCGGCTGTAGATCCTGCACTCGTACCCTAAGGTCAAAGTTTATTTTGTTTCTCTGTCCTCAGGCATATGAGGCAGCTTGAGCCTTATCAAAGGTGGTTTTCAGACGTCTCTGCAGGCTATCCACATACCCTCTGTGGAAAGTTGCTAAGGTATGGTCGAGAGATGTGCCGAAGGCCAAGTCTACTGGCAGCCGGGCCTATGGTCCGAACATCAAACTATAAGGAGAGTAACCTGTGGCATCATTGGCGGTGCTGTTATAAGCATGCACAATAGGCACTATATGCTTGCTCCAGTGCTGCTTTTGTTCTGAACTTAGAGTTCCAAGTATATCCAGGAGGGTTCAGTTGAATCTCTCTGGTTGAGGATCTCCTTGAGGATGATACAGGGTGGTTTTAGACTTCCTGATGCCCAACAGGTCTGAAAGTCTATTGATGAGACTACTCTTGAAATCTCTCCCTTGATCAGAGTGGATGCGTTGGGACAGACCATAGTGCACAAAGAATTTCTCCGCGAAGATCTTGGCCACCATGGATGCTTGTTTTTTTTTTTTTTTTTTACAACAAGGTTGGTCTTTATTGTAGAAGTCATCATATAACAAAGTTTATACAGGAATCATGCTCTTGCTTACATCATGGAATTATCAGCTTGAGGTACATCAAAATATATTAAACATATTTAATATCCATCTATTGCTTAAAAGTAGGATACATGGAACATCAGTTTAAACAGCACGGAACCCATAGTTATGCTCACAGGCAGCACCATCGCATATCTAACGTGGTCTTATTCTGTATCTGGGGGGACACTTTTCCCTCCCCCCTGAGGGCGGCACCCAATTAGACCCATGGCATTGATATTAGAATTGCTCCGTCCATGGCAGCCATATCCGATCAAACTTCTTTGGGCATCCCCTGCAAGTGTATGTCATCTTATAAAGAGGTAGTATAGCGTTAACAGCGGAGTCCCATTCCTCTACCTTAGGAGGAGACGGTGACGCCCATTTCTTAAGGACCTCTTTCTTGGCATAGAACAACAACAAGGAAATGAGTGTTTTCGTATATTTCGGTCTCTGGTCATCCTCATGAATACCCAAAAGAGCTAACTCAGGTAACATTGGTATTGTTAGTTGTAAGCGGATATTAATACTTTCAAAAATCGTTTCCCAAAATTGTACAATACGGGGACAGGTCCAGAACATATGCAGATATGTACTATCAGGGGAGTGACACCTGGGACAGTTCGGTGACCTATTAGGGTAGATCCGGCACAGCCTCTGAGGCGTGTAGTAGACCCGGTGCAAAAACTTAGTTTGCAGCAGTTTATCCCTGGAGGAAATCACTAGCCTAGACCCATCCTCAAAGCACTCCTCCCAAGTCTCCCTATCCAGATCCGGGATATCAGCCTGCCATTTGTCCCACAGGGCATTCATCTTGGGGGAATCACTTTTCAATAAGGCGAGATATAAGGTGGAGAGGGTCTTCTCAAGAGTCTCCTGTGCCAAAAGTCCCTCAATGGGATCCGTTTGTAAGCTTACAGGAAAAGTGAATTGTGCCCTGGCTGCATGCCTTAACTGATAGTATCTAAATAGCATTCCCTCGTGAAGTCCGTTTTTCTTTGCTAGCTCCTGGAAGGATAACAGTGCCCCTGAGTGGATGATATCTTGAAGGACCTTAATCCCAAAACGGGCCCATATTTGTGGGTCTGGTATTGTCCTAAAATGAGGAAGCGAAGGATTTCCCCATAATGGAGAAAAGGGGGAATATTGTTGAGGGCCCATAAATCTCTTCCTGGCTACTGTCCATACTTTAAGAGTCACTTTGGTGGGGCCTGGGAGTGAAGGGTATGCTGAGGGGCCTCTGTATACTACATTCCCTAGCTCCTTGAGAGATCCCAATATAGCAGCCTCCAGACACGTGGCAGCGTTCGATTTAGACTGTTCAAACCACCATCTCACCGTTACCAGTACCGCAGCCCAGTAGTATATCTGTAGATTAGGCAGTGCAAGACCCCCGCAGTGAACCGGAAGCTGTAGAGTCGATCTAGCTAATCTGGGGGATGAGCCCTTCCACAAAAATGATCCAATGCATACATCTATGTCTTTAAAGAGTGACCCAGGGAGCCACATCGGGCAGTTACGAAATACATAATTGAACCTAGGTAGATATAGCATTTTTAATATGTTAATGCGCCCTAACAGATTAAGAGGTAGGTCCTTCCATTTAGAGCAATGCTCTTTTAGTCTTGCTATTATGGGTTGTATATTAAGGCGACGAAATGCCTGGAGATCCTTAGTTACCACAATCCCCAAATATTTGAACTCCTCCACCCATACTAACGGAGTTGATGGCACCCCTGCCCTAGCCTGGGGATCTATTGGGAAAAGAACCGATTTAGACCAATTGATTTTAATCCCGGAAAACCTCCCAAACTCGTCAAAGATCCCTAAAGCAGCTTGCAAGGAGGCCCCAGCGTCCTGTAAGTACAGTAATGCGTCGTCCGCATATAAAGAAATTTTCTCCTCCAGAGGGCCAACTTTGAGTCCCTTAACATCTTGTGAGTTCCTTATTAAAATAGCTAGTGGCTCTAGAGCCAGAGCAAATAGGCTGGGGGACAGGGGGCAACCCTGCCTAGTACCCCTCTGGAGGAGAAAATAGTCCGATAGGTCATCATTTATACGGATCCTCGCCCTAGGGGATTTATATAGTAAGCCTATCCAGTGAAGAAACTTGGGGCCAAAACCAAAATGTTTCATTATCTCCTCTAGGTACCCCCATTCCACGGAGTCAAAGGCTTTCTCCGCGTCTAGGGAAGCAATGACTCTAGTGCCTGCATTGTCATGCTCCGTATCAAGATTTAGAAAAAGCCTACGTATATTGATATCGGTGCCTTTCCCCGGCATGAACCCCGTCTGGTCTAGATGGATTAAGCTTTCAATCACCGTTGCCAGCCTAAGAGCCAAAATTTTGGCCAAGATTTTGGCATCCGCATTAATCAGAGAGATGGGCCTATACGAGGCGCACTCCTCAGGATCCTTACCGGGTTTGGGCACCAACACCACTACCGCCTCGTACATGGAACCAGGTAGTGAACCAATAGTATGGTATTGTGAGAGGAGAGAGACCATTCTGGGAGCCAACAGTTCCTGATTCTGTGAGTAAAACTCTATAGGTAGGCCATCTGGGCCTGGAGCCTTCCCTGCCTGCATACAACCCATGGCCGTCTGTATCTCTTCCAAAGTTATATCTGCCTCTAGAGCTTCACGTTGGTCTGTATCGAGTTCAGGTAGAGGGACCTTGGTCAAGTAGTCAGAGAGTTCAGAGGCTGCATAAGTCACTCTAGTGGCATATAGTTCCTGGTAGAATTGAAAGAATCTAGTACTAATTGTCGCAGGAGTAGTCAGTATGGTGCCGTCTATATCTTTTATCCTACCTATATGAGTCGTTGCATATTGTCCTTTTGCCAACCAGGCCAAAAGCCTGCCGTTTTTGTCCCCATACTCAAATACCCTCTGGGCGCATGCCAACATAGACTTCTTCGTAAGGTCAACTCTCAACAGCGATAATTCCCTGAGGGTGCACTGCCATGATATATAGTTATCTGAGGTCGGGGCATCAACATATATTTGCTCCCGTTCCCGAGCCTGTTCCTCCAGTTGCCTCAGAGATTGCTCCGACACCCTTTTTCTATGTGCGATTTTCCTAATATACTCTCCTCTCACCCATGCCTTAAAGGCATCCCAAGTTATAAGTGGGCCAGTGGAATCCTCATTGGACAACCAGAAATTACATAATGCCTCCGGTATTTCCTCCTGGATCTCCGTGTCCATAATCCAGTATTTGGACAGTCTCCACAACCTCGGACCCCCAGGTGGCGCTGCTCGGACAGCCACCAGCAACGGAGCATGATCTGAAATGCCGCGGGAGAGGATCTCCGTGGACACCGTCTCCCGCAGCATGTCAGACGAGGCAAAGGCCACGTCAATCCGGGACAGCGTCCTGAAAGTGGTGGATAAGCAGGTGAACTGAGCTTCCGAGGGGTGGAAATGACGCCAGAGATCCGTCAGTTGAAATGAGGATGCCCACTGCGACAATCCTGAGCTAGTGGAAGAAGAGGGCCGAAGCCTATCTCTATCATTGGACATGACTAAATTGAAATCCCCCACAATGAGCACCCTACTGACATCATATTGTATTATGGTGTGCATCAAAGTATGAAGTAGGGTTATATCTGAGTGAGGGGGTAGGTATACACCTACAATTATGTACGGGGAGTCAGCAATCAACGCATGCATTAAGACATATCTACCCCCAGGGTCCGTCTTGACCGCCATTAGCTGAAAGGGGAGGGATCTATGTATTAGAATACTCACACCCCTGGCGTAGTTTGAATAGGAGGCATGATAGTGTGCAGACACCCATGCTCTTTTTAAGCCCATTATCTTAGTGCCTATTAAGTGGGTCTCTTGCAAAATGCAAATATGGGGGTTATGCTGTCGTATATATTTATGTACTAGTGACCTCTTTATTGCCGAATTGAGCCCCCTGACATTCCATGACATCACTGTAAAATTAGCCATAATTTTTACACATCCATAACAGGAGGATATCTCTGCACCCAGGCATGTTGGTCCCCCTCAGGGGTGCGCAACCTCCAGCCGCCATCTGCTCCTCAGCGTCCACCAACTTGTGAAGGCATGGCTGCCGCGCACCCCCAGACAACCCCCCACCAAGCAGAGCGACAACAACATAATGACCAACCATGTTCAACTGTAACCTTATCTTTAACAGATAAACCATTTGTGGGATAGCAACTGCCATCCAATTTCCCTTCCCCCCTCCCCGTGCACCCTCAAACAGTAAGAGGCACATGAGCCCAAACCAATATCAACAGTTCCAAACAGTTAGCTTGGTATCGGGGTCGTGATCCCGATAGGAATGCTGCAGAGTTACGACTCTTGCACAGCAAACAAGGGGAGTATTTGGTTCCTGTGTCCTTCTTAATATTGAGTTGCTGGAATGAAGGAGTGATGCTGGGTTGTACAAAACAATTCAACAGTTAAGATATCCGCTACTGAGTCTCCATAGGGCATAGACCCCCAACATTAAAGCTTCATTGCCCGGCACAATGTAGGAGTGGGCACCGGTCAGGATAGGCTCAGGAGAAACAGTTCATCTGAGGCAGCCTGTGTTTAAAATAGAACGTGTAGTTCCGACTAAGCCTCAGTTCTGACCCCTCCGGTGCCAATTGCATATTTACGCTCCGATCCATATAAAACAGGGAAAAATATAACTAATGAAAATAAACATTACTGACCAAGGCAAAGGGGTGTTTCAGGGCAGAAGACAGAAGCACCTATGGAGGTAGTGTCTCGATCCAAGCTCCGGCTTCCTTAGGACTAGTGAAGATCCTCACCGTCTCTCCATCGACTACACGCAGTTTGGCTGGAAACAAGATACTGTATCTGATCCCCTTGACACGCAGAGCCGCCTTCACAGCATCAAAAGACCGACGCTGCCTCTGTGTCTCCATCGTGTAGTCGGGGAACAGCATTAGCTTCACATTGCGGTAGGGAATATCACCTGCTGCTCGGGCCGCTCTCAGGAGTTCATCCCTGTCTCGGAAATTTAGCAGCCGCAGGATGAATGTACGGGGGGGGGCTCCTTCCGGTCCCGGCCTCGGCGGTACTCGGTGAGCCCTTTCCACCGTAAAGTGAGATGATAGGTGTGCCGCAGGGAGGATCGATCTCAGGAGGTCTTCCGTAAATACAGTGGGGTTGCGCCCCTCAACTCCCTCAGGGAGCCCCACGATGCGGAGGTTGTTCCTCCTGCTTCGATTCTCGGCGTCCTCCGCCCGATATTCCAAGGCCTTCACCTGCATCTGTAGTGCTCTAATGGAAGCCTCGTGTCCAGCCACTGTGTCCTCCGTATCACCCACCCGCTGCTCCACCACAGTTATTCTGGAACGGATTTTATCCAGATCTTGCCGCACTAGTCCCACATCCATCTGTACCGCCTCTATCTTAGATGTAAGTGCAGTTTGGCACATGGTGATCGCAGCCATAACCTCTGGTATTCCGGGGGCCGCTGCCTCCTCATGATCAGTCTGCGACGCCATATTAGTAAGGCGCGCAGTTGCAGGCCGCTGCTCCGGAGACAGAGTCGGTACAGTCTCAGCGTTAGGGGGAAACCAAAGCCTCTTGCCCCGTTTTGGACCTCCAGCAGTTCTGGAAGGCATACAGGATTTGTCAGAGCGGTTCAGGTATAATTTAACCCCAATAAGGATAAAATATCGGATTCGTCTCCAGCAGAGCTCTGAAGGCACGTCCGCTCAGTCCACCATCCCGGCCACGCCCCCCAATGGATGCTTGTTGGTCCCTCGTGGAAAACGCCTGGCCATACCGAGTGAAATGGTCAGTCACTACCAGGATATTTCCCTGCCCGCTCAGATCAGGCTCCAAGCACAGAATGTCAATGCACACTAGCTCCATGGGTCCTTGACTCTGAAGATGGTCCAGGGGCAAAGTCTTCCTTTGGATACATCTGATGCAGGAGTGGCAATAGTCCTCAATTTCAGCCTGCATGCAGGGCCAGTAGAACCGGTCTCTCACCAGGAGAAAAGTCCTCTTGGGCCCTAGGTGGCCATAGTTGTCATGTAGGTGTCAGGGCTGGGCTCAGCCCTTCCTTCTCTGAGCTAATTGCCAGCTCCCATTTCTCTCCACAGTTACCCAGCAAGTCGTCCAGCTCACTTGATCTCTGCCTTCACCTTTGTCAACATCACAGAGTCTTTCTCCTGCGTTTCTGTTGAAGACTTGTTAGGCTGACGTTCCTTCTGGCTCCTGATCCTGCTTGCTGTACTACTACGTTTATCTCTGGCTCTCTGACATTTGCTTGGCTGACTACCCGATCTGGTTACTGAACTGTGGCTTGTTTTGACTATGCTTACTCTGTTTACCTTATTATTATTACTATTATTAAACAAGTGTGATTTAACAATACTTCTGTCTCGGTCTGATTCAAGGTTCCTGACAGTAGGGCAGTTGATACTGTCTCCGTATGTTTTTAAGGTAGGAATAACTGCCATTTTTCTTCAGAATCGTCAGAGGGGCCCCTTCGGTAGATCAACCCTCTGTGCACCTGAAACCGATCCCACTCTCGGTGCAGCAGATGGGTTTCCTTTGGGGAGTCAGTGAGGAGCAAGTCAAGGCATTGGCTCTCCAAGGCCTTCAATGCCAAGCTACAGGGAGGGTCCTCCAACTGGTCCCTCCGCAGGTCTTTGACAGCTTGGGCAGACCTTCATCCCCGACTTGGGCGACATTGCAATAACATCTGGGGACACCAACGGCTGACACTCCAAACTCTTCGGTCCTGGATCCTACTCCAGGTTGATGTTCTGCTTCTTGACATAAGGCTCGTACCCTTCAGGTGTCAGTTGGGCCTATTCTTCTGGAGGGTCTCTGGAACAATGGGGTCTTCTTGACAAAGCATCAGCGTCTTGTTTCCAGCCAACCATCTGTGACCTGTGGTGTCCAACTTGGTGGAAGTGAGGATGTAGGTGAAAGCATTGTTGACGGTCTTGATCACGAACTCCGCTCCATACGGTTAATCCCTCAGCTTATCCACCCAATTCAAGGCCAGGAACTCAAGTTTGTGCATGGGATAGTTCTTCTTGGCAGGGGCCAAGTTCCGACTCACATAGGCAACAGGCCGTAGATGGCAGTCATACTCTTGATGTAGCACCCCACCTAACCCATCTCGACTGGCGTCAAAGTGTAGCTCGTATGGCTTGGTTGGATCTTCATAGGCCACGACTGGAGCGGTTGTTAGGCTTCACTTCAGCTGCCTAAAACCTCTTCACACTTCAGAGTCAATTGTTCCTGAATGAACTCTCTGGGTTTTCTGGGCCCTCCAGCTGGTCTGACAGGCTTCGCCAGATCAGGGTCAGCATCTTAGCGAATCCCTTGACAAATCTTCTGTAATAAGAGCAGAATCCCAGAAATGACCTAAGCTCAGTCACGTTGGTAGACCTCGGCCAGGAGGTCAGTGGCCACTTCATCAGCAGACACAATGTGACCAAGGTAGTTGACCGAGGGTTAATAAAACTGGCACTTTTCCAGAGACAGCTTCAACCCCCTCACCATGGAGTCTCTTAAGGACCTTCTGCAGAAACTCTTCATGCTCTTCCGGGGGCTTGCTGAAAATGATGATGTCGTCTAAGTACACCATCACCTCGATCAGTTTCATGTCACCCACAGTCTTCTCCATTAGCCTTTGGAAGGTGGCTGGGGCACCAGACAGGCCTTGATGCATACGGTCAAATCCAAGTATCCCCTGCGGGGTAATGAAAATGGTCTTCTCCCGATCCTCAGGGTTCATGGGGATTTGGTAATACCCACTCTTCAAATCCAGCATGCTGAACCACTTCGCTCCTGACAGGCTCTGCAAAGCATCTGATATGCTTGGGGTGGTATATTGGTCGGGAATGGTCCTTCAGTTCAGCGTCCGGTAGTCAATACCCAGCCTCAGTGAAATAATAAGGGAATAAAAACGGCGCTGCCCTCAATATGATTGGGTGCTAATAGGTGATATGGTAAGTAAACCTACACTATGTGTTCATCATGCAATCTCACAGAATTTGCAGAAATAACCAAAAACCAAAAAATCCAAAAGATAAAACACCCAGAAAATAAACAAAGGACAAATGTCGTAGCCTCAGTACATACGACACTATTACATGAAGTAAAAAAATATAAAATGAAATTCCCCCAGTGGGTTATCAAAGTAAAGTGATAAAGTATAGGTGAACTGTGATTCAGTAGAAAATATTATATTTTCTCAAAACTCAAAAGTTTTGGGACAAGATGACGCCAAGGGTGATGTGAATAATGTGGTGGATTATAGTGAGTTGGGTGTGTTTATAGTGTTACTGTGGTCTCCGTGTACCATTACCATGTGTAAATAAAGGACAAATGTCCTTTATGTCCTTTAAAAAGAAACACAAGGGGGCCTCCTTGGTGTAGTACGTTGTGTAAAGTGTACTACACCAAGGAGGCCCCCTTGTGTTTCTTTTTCTCCGGTATATTGGAGAGCTGAAGGTTAAGTAGCTGAATTACCCTGTTCCCTGGAGTAGACATGAGGACTGAACGCTGCACAAGAAGGGAAGCACACTCGGAGTGAATACCACCTGTCCCGGGACACCCACTCTGTCGCTCGGTACCCCTGTAGGGGTGATCATCTCTGGTGAGTGGGGTAGCATTGGGGGGTGAGCACCTGAAAGTCACCGTCTTGAGTGAAAGGCACGGAAGTCACTACAGTGTGTCCCCAAGGATAGAATTAACAGCATTTATATTGTTGAACTTTGTCTTCTCCACCTGGTCATTAATGTAAGACCCCTTGCATGGACCCTTTAGGAGCTAATGATTGCTGAATATGCATTTTAAACTGGACTCATGGTTGCTGTATGTTTTTTATAATCGCATTTAACTTATAGGGAGTTGGTTAATAAGATCTCACAATTAAGTTTTTCATGGTTCACTACAAAAGTTTTAAAAGTTTTTTTTGGTTCACTAACGCCATGTTGTCCCAATACTTTTGGAAATTGCAGCATGATCTTATTTACACATGGTAATGGTACACGGAGACCACAGTAACACTATAAACACACCCAACTCACTATAATCCACCACATTATTCACATCACCCTTGGCGTCATCTTGTCCCAAAACTTTTGAGTTTTGAGAAAATATAATATTTTCTACTGAATCACAGTTCACCTATACTTTATCACTTTACTTTGATAACCCACTGGGGGAATTTCATTTTATATTTTTTTACTTCATGTAATAGTGTCGTATGTACTGAGGCTACGACATTTGTCCTTTGTTTATTTTCTGGGTGTTTTATCTTTTGGATTTTTTGGTTTTTGGTTATTTCTGCAAATTCTGTGAGATTGCATGATGAACACATAGTGTAGGTTTACTTACCATATCACCTATTAGCACCCAATCATATTGAGGGCAGCGCCGTTTTTATTCCCTTATTGTTTCATTTTATCATTGGACCCTTTGGGGTACTAATTAGGAATAGGCAGCAGCTCTCACATTGTCCTAAGCGCGGACCCTTCTATCTATACCCAGCCTCAGTGACCCATTCTTCTTCCGTACCACCACTATTGGTGAAGCGTATAGACTCTGGGACTCTCGGATGATACCTGCCCTCTTCAACTCTGCCAGTTGTTCATGCAGATCCTCCAAGTCCCCTAAAGGAATCCATCAAACTCTTTCCCTGAACGGCTTATGCACTCGAAGAGATGGATCTGGTATTGGGCACTTTTTGTACACCCCACATCAAATTCACTCTTGGAGAATGCAGCCTGCCATTTTAGGAGCTGAGTCTTGGCCCTTTCCTTCCATTCAGGCAAAAGGGGAGTATTTATCAGATAGAGCTCCTCCACAGAGATCCCATCCTTTGCTCCCCCCACCAAATCAGACGGCGGGACTGGGGTGGCTAGATTCACTTGTCCCAGCAACATTTGAGCCGGCATCTTCACTGGCGAGGCTGTTATGTTGCGGACACTAACCAAGATCTTCCCGTGACTTCTTTGCAACCCTTTGGTTGAAACCACCTCGGGAATTATCTCCACTCCCATGTCTTCTCTCTGTCCGTCTGATTGAAGGACAATGAAAGGGCCTGCTTGCTTCCAATTTAGCTTGACAGATGCTCGTAAATAGGCCACTTTACCAGGCTGTAACACCTTCTCACACTTGCCCAAGCGCCAGATTTTTCCCTTCTGTTTTTGTACCAGGTGCTGGTAGGCTTGTCTCAGCATGGGGTGCAAACTTGTAGTTGAAGTGCCCGGCTCCAGAACAAGAGGTGTCAACAGCCTTCTGACAAGATCAGTATTGGTCCCTATGATGAGAGAACTCTAATTGGCCCCTGGTGGGCGAGGACAGACCACTGCCTGAGTTTCAAAAGTCTTGGCTTTCCCAGCCATGGAGGGATCGAAGGTCAGCTTGACCGGTAGATAGCCATCATAGGGGAAGTTCTGAGTCACAATGCCCCATATCTGCAACTCTTCCAACTTCTGCAAAGGCAGGTGCTTGAGGTGCCTCTCATAGAAGTCTCTGTAGAGAAGGGTCACTTAAGCTCCAGTATCCAGAAGGGCCTTGGTGTAGACTCCCTTTACTTGGATAGGAACAACAGGAGAAGGTCCCACCAGCTTGTCAGGGAGCATGGAGGAAGTGGTGGCCCTGGCCTGTTCGGTGGTTTGTTTCCGCGCTCCTCTCTGCGAGGTTCTGATTGGGCTTAAGTCTGTGCTAATTTCTGGGAGTCTGGTGTGCATTGACTCTCCGACACCAGGCAGCATTTATCAAAAGAAACAGGACACTGGGTTGCTTGGAGGCAACAACGGGGGACCCTCTGCAAGGTTTTGGACTTTTGCTGCTGTCTCTTCGTGTCATTGGTTTTGAGCCAGCTACCGTAGATGGGCACCCGGTTGGCTCCTTCACCAGAGCCCTCCGAAGTTTCCCTCTGGCTTCTGGCACTGTGCTTCAGGCTTCACTGGGCATGGACACACCTGTTGATTAATGTCCCACATAATTTCAGCATACCTCGGTATGCTCAATGGCACTCCTCACTGGTACACATGAAAATGCTCATCACCGCCTTCAATTGGACACTAGTATGGATATACGTGCATCACTACTAAATATCCATAATATCCCTGTAATTATGGATAATTAAACATTAAAATCACTTGATCTTATAGGATCTAATGAATATCAATTAGCTGGGGTGATTTTTTGGCCAGAAAATTTGATAAGAGGGGGCCATCCCCCTCATTAATCACTTAATAAGTCTATAATTATGTGAGATCTAATCTCATCCTTATGTACTACCACCTAATATCTCTAACGTTAAAACCACTTGATCTTACCGGATCTAACGAATATCTATTAGCCTAGATGATTTTTGGCCAGAAAATTGCATGTGGGGGGCTAACCCGTCCACATGTACCACCTAATACCTGTATTTTGATGTGGAATATCTCTGAAATGATGTGAGATCTAATGTTAAAACCACTTGATCTTACTGGATCTAACGAATATCTATTAGCCTGAATGATTTTTGGCCAGAAAATTTGATAAGCGGGGGCCAGCCCTCCCTCATTAATCACTTATTAAGTCTCTAACTATGTGAGATCTAACAGTAAAACCACTTCATCTTACCAGATCTAACAAATATATATTAGCCTGACTGATTTTTGGCAGAAAATTTGATAAGGGGGGCTAACCCGTCCATATGTACCACCTAATATCTCTATTTTGATGTGGAATATCTCTAAAATGATGTGAGATCTAACGTTAAAACCACTTGATCTTACTGGATCTAATGAATATCTATTAGCCTGAATGATTTTTGGCCAGAAAATATGATAAAGACGGGCTAACCCGTTCTTATGTACCACCTAATATCTCTATTTTGATGTGGAATATCTCTGAAATGATGTGAGATCTAACGTTAAAACCACTTGATCTTATCGGATCTAACGAATATCTATTAGCCTGAATGATTTTTGGCCAGAAAATTTGATAAGCGCGGGCTAACCCGTCCATATGTACCACCTATTATCTCTATTTTGATGTGGAATATCTCTAAAATGATGTGAGCTCTAACGTTAAAACCATTTGATCTTGCTTGATCTAACGAAAATCTATTAGCCTGAATAATTTTTGGCCCAAAAATTTGATAAGGGGGGCTAACCCCTCCATATTAACATCTCTATTTTGATGTGGAATATCTCTGAAATGATGTGAGATCTAACGTTAAAAAAACACTTGATCTTACTGGATCTAACGAATATCTATTAGCCTGAATGATTTTTGGCCAGAATATTTGATAAGGGGGGCCATTACATAGAACCCCCAAACATTATATATGTTTTTTAGCAAAGAGAATACAATGGCGGTTGTTGCAACTTTTTATCTCACACGGTATTTGCGCAGGAATTTTTCGAACGTGTTTTTTTGGGGAAAAAAACAGTTTCATGTTTAAAAAAAAAAAAAACGGTAAAGTTAGCCCAATGTTTTTGCATATTGTGAAAGATGAAGTTACGCCGAGTAAATAGATACCTAACATGTCATGCTTCAAAATTGCACACGCTCGTGGAATGGCGCCAATGTTCGGTACTTAAAAAACCCCCATAGGCGACGCTTGAAATTTTTTTACTGGTTACATGTTTTGAGTTACAGAGCAGGTCTAGCGACAAAATAATTGCTCTCGCTCCAACGTTCGCGCCGATACCTCACATGTATGGTTTGAACACCATTTTCATATGTCGGCGGGACTTACGTATGCGTTCGCTTGTGCGAACACACGGGGACAGCGGCGCTTTAAAAATTTTTTTTTTTTTATTGTTAATTATATTTTCTTTTTTTTATTTTGACTCTTTTTGAAAAAAAAACATTTTTGATCACTTTTATTCCTATTACAAGGAATGTAAACATCCCTTGTAATAGGGATATGACATGACAGGTCCTCTTAACCACTTGCGGACCGCCTCACGACGATATACGTCAACAGAATAGCACAGGCAGACAGAATCACGTACCTCCTCGGCTTGGTATTTTCCGTTCCGGCGCCGAGGAGAGAAGACTGCAATGTGAGTGCACAACACACACACACACACAGTAGAACATGCCAGGCATACAATACACCCCCGATCCCCCCTCCACCCCCCTGTCACACTGACACCAAGCAGTTTTTTTTTCTGATTACTGCATTGGTGTCAGTTTGTGACAGTTAGTGTGGTAGGGCAGTTAGTGTTAGCCCCCTTTAGGTCTAGGGTACCCCCCTAATAAAGTTTTAACCCCTTGATCACCCCCCCGTCGCCAGTGTCACTAAGCGATCATTTTTCTGATCGCTGTATTAGGGTCACTGGTGACGCTAGTTAGGGAGGAAAAATATATAGGTTCGCCGTCAGCGTTTTATAGCGTCAGGGACCCCCATATACTACCTAATAAAGGTTTTAACCCCTTGATTGCCCTCTAGTTAACCCTTTCACCAGTGATCACCGTATAACTGTTACGGGTGACGCTGGTTAGTTAGTTTATTTTTTATACGGCACCCGCCGTTTACTACCTAATAAAGGTTTAGCCCCCTGATCGCCCAGCGGTCATATTCGTTGCCCCAGGCAGCGTCAGATTAGCAGCAGTACCGCTAACACCCACGCACGCAGCATACGCCTCCCTTAGTGGTATAGTATCTGAACGGATCAATATCTGATCCGATCAGATCTATATTAGTGTCCCCAGCAGTTTAGGGTTCCCAAAAACGCAGTGTTAGCGGGATCAGCCCAGATACCTGCTAGCACCTGCGTTTTGCCCCTCCTCCCGGCCCAGCCCACCCAAGTGCAGTATCGATTGATCACTGTCACTTACAAAACACTATACGCATAACTGCAGAAACACACGTTTTGTAAACGTTACATGTGTGTCCAAAGTTATTCAATGATCAATTCAGCCTCTGGTTCTATATGATCTAGTTAGCAATATTTTAATCAATGTTTTAGTAGAGAAGCTTTCTCATTAATGAGATGTGTGTAATTAACTGAATACCTAATAAAATTTGTACATTTTTTGAATTAAACAATCAGGTTTTTGATATTAATAAGAAGTGTTGCTAAAGTAACCCCTTACCCGGTAGTCTATGACCGGGCCCGTTTCCTTTTATGCATTGATACGGTTACAGCAACAGACACCAGAAAAAGTGTGTCAACCAGTTGATCACGCTACCACTTGATCAACTTCAGGTGTTACCTGCTCCCTTCCCCCGTCCCACTCCCCCTTCCCTCCCCCTTTTGGAAATACTAAAGACAATGGTTGATCTAACCTCATCTAACAAAGATCTAAAAAACTGCATAAGATTTTTTCTAAAATTTTGATATGGGGGGGGGGGGGGGCCTAACCTGGCAGAGGTGTGTAAATGTGCTCTAAAAGACATGTTATATACACTATGCTAAAACTGCATTGAAAAGAAATAAAATGTTTCCAAACTCTCTGTTTATTTTCTATTTTATTTAATGAAAAAATGCTGGTAGAATGCCCACACCTTTTTGCAGGTACAATTGGAATATCTCTATTGGACTGGAAATCGAGGGCACTACTACCATACTTGTCATACTGGATGTAACTAACACTGCAGAATGGAAGTCCGCTGACTTCAGTGAGGCATGCTGATGAATACAGCAAAGACACCAATCTGGAGGAAAGTTGTAGGAAGAAAGCACATCTCTTAAGCTGGCCATACACCATACAATTTTCCTGTTCAATTTTCTTTAGATTTACCTTCAACTATGTAGTACAAGGGCCTGCCTGATTGCATCCAAATTGAAAGTGTTTAGGTTTCACCTCATATTATATGGTTTTGGTAAATCTAAAGGAAAGTTGAACAGGAAAATTGAATAGTGTATGGCCAGCCTAAGGCTCCATTCACACCTGAGCGTTTTGTAGCTTGAAGCCTGAAGATACAAAACGCTGGAGGGGAAAAAAATCAATTATTCTCTATGGAGATGGTTCACATCTCCACTCCAAAATGCCTGAAGCCCTAAGCCTGAAGCTCAAACAAGTTCTAGACCCTTTTTTGTCGTGCGAATCGGGCAGATTTGGGCGTTTTTCTGCTTTTTACATTGATGACCTTTTGCCCTACACAAAATCGCGGTAAAAATGCCACATTAAAGCAGCAAAATCACGGTAAAATTGCGCGATTTTCTGCCTGAAAACGCCAAGCTCAGGTGTGAATGGGGCCTAAAGGTCTGTGTCGGCAGGCTTTGGCCTTGTGTCGATGAGCTTCACTTCTGGGATCATTCAGAAATCACTGACAGGTGCATTTGACCTATAGTTGACATTCTTCTGATCTTCTTCAAGTGGGTTTTGGCATTCTTGTTTAAGATTTTTCTGACTTTATTAGCTGCATAAGCATGTTCTGTTCTTCTTTAGGTGAACAAAGTCAAATATTAACACATTTGTATAAATGCACAGTGGCTTCAGACGAAGAGGTCAGTAGGATTAGTTATGGTCTTCAGCCCTACAGGATTCATACATGTGTAATTCCCCTTTTAGCATTCCTATGAGTTCAATGGGACAGAAACAACACTTATTTGGTATAAATACAGTGATTTCCACTCTTTTCTAGTGTTAAAAAGATCTATAAATATAAGCTTAAAAAGAAATAAAAAAATATCCCCAATTTGGAGAATTCAGGAATGTTCATACAGTACATTCTTGTTCCTATGAAAACAGCGTGTACATATTATGAGAAAGACGCTTTCCATACACAGGAATTGCTTAGTAAATGGCAGAAATCAACAAATCTTGCCAGGTACAAAATGCTTTACCACAGTAAACAAGGACTCTTTAGAGTTTCACAGTTCAGCAATACTTGGTGTTTAAAAAGGAAACAGTTACTCTCCATAATAATGTATGGAGGTCAGTGATTCATGTTCCTTTTTATAAACATTTCGTGCATGAAATCCCAAAATTTTTCTTGACTTGTTTCATTCCTTAAAATCATGGCAGTAAGAGCTTCTCCCTGGTCAAAACCCTGCCAGTAATCCTGTAGCCACATCTGCTTCCAGCTGAATGACACAGAAAGAGACAAATGGCATTACAATTGCAATAACAAAACACAATGTAAGACAAATTAGATCAGACTTAAAGTATAACTAAAGGCAAAACTTTATTTAATTTTTTTTATTTAGATAGCGTGGAGAAGTATTAGAACACCTGTCAGGTTTTTATTGCAGTCTGTGCCCCCATTAAGGAGATTTATATGCTTCGTCCTGTTTACCGTCATCATCGAAAGTAAAAGTAAAAAAAAACAAACCCTATTTGGGTTGACACCAGAACAGTAATAGAGAGGAAATCTTCCAAAGGGGACAGTAGTTCTGGTGACACCTCAGGATTCCCTCACTCTGGAGGGATTTGTTCTCACTTCCTGTTTTAGCTATGGGAAAGGAAGTGGAAGGAAACATCCTCTATGGAACACAGATGGCAAAAAAAAAAAATGACTGGGTTATAACCCTCCCTTATGGCCCGTACACACGATCCGAAAATCGGACGGACAATACCGCTTTCGACGTGATCGTAGGATAATCGGATCATTAGTACAGAGCTTTCGAGAGCCGATCACAACAAACATCAGATATTATTTGATCAGTCAAGCACGAAAATGTATCTCGTATGATACCAGATCGTACGATTTTCATTTAGTCAGTACAGTTGTCTTCCGAAAATACAATACAAATACACTACAACACATTACATCACTCCTGATTTATTTTTTTTGTCGTACGAGAATTTTTGTGACTTTAGTAACCTATTCAATTTCTACTTGTGACTAGTAAGTGAAAAAAGTTGTCCAATCTGTGGTCAGATTTCGGATCGTGTGTACGGGCTCATTACTCTATCTGAATTGAAAAAAGTTGCATTTAGTTACATTTTAAAGTACAGTTTATCTAAACTCTAATTGGATGATACCTAATTTGCTAAAGCAGTGTGTTTTATAAGCAATTACCCCACTAAAACAAATACATCGCTTCAAGTCAGTCCACCTATTGTATACTCTAGCCCCTGAAATCCAAACAAAAAGAGCCGGTCTGGCTCGCAACCGCAGAATACTTGCAAAGAAGAAGGGTGGGTGTCCTAACCCTAACATATGAAGAAGCCAAAAGTTTATTAGAAATAATCCACCAATACAAAACACATCACAGTCTCTAGAAGGGCCGGCCCTACCATGAGTCCTGCTGGGTCCGTTGGACCCAGATGGAAATTTGAGAGGGGCAGCAAATCAGGTGGAGGACTGGGCCAGGGGTGGGAGCGTGCAGGGAGCTTCAGGGTTTGGGGCGGCTCCTCTGCTGCTGCCAAAGCTGCAGGCTTCTTATCTTTGCCCACCCACCACCTGTAGCAGAGAGCCAACAGGGTTTTGGAGCGATTCCTTTGGCTCTACGATAGGTGAATGATAGGTGATGGGTGGGGACAGAAGTCCTCCGATGGCTGCTTCCGCTCCATCCTCCTGATCATCCCTGGTGTCAGTGTGTGGGCAGCAGGTGACAGTCGACTTGGTGCAGGTGCCCTAGAAGGAGGGGATTCGCACACGGTTCCATCCAGCATGCCTGAGCGAGCTTGTGGCACACACATCCCTTCTCCCGCCCCTTTTTCTCTGCCTGTGTGCTGTATCTGTGAAGGGGATTTGGGGGCAGGAAGAATAAACAAGCAACCGACAGCCACATTAAAGTACCTGACTGTGAGCCCCCCTGGACCATCCAAGTGAGTGAGCTGAGCACTGTCACTGACCAAATCATGACCCTTCTCTCTGCCCCTGCCCCCCCTCTCTCTCCCTGCCCCCTCTCTGGTGGCAAGCAACGGTGGCAAGTGGCACGCTGGATCTGGTGACAAGCAACAGTGGCAAGTGGCACGGAGCATCTGGCAGGTGGTGGTGGCAAGTGACACTGCATCTGGTGGCAGGCAGCGGTGGCAAGTGACAAGCTGCATCTGGTGGCAGGCAGCGGTGGCAAGTGACAAGCTGCATCTGGTGGCAGGCAGCGGTGGCAAGTGACACTGCATCTAGTGGCTGGCAGCGGTGGCAAGTGACAATCTGGTGGCAGGGGACAGTGGCAAATGACAAGCTGCATCTGGTTCAGGCGGCGATGGCAAGCTGCATCTTGTGGCAGGCAACAGTGGCAAGTGACATACTGCATCTGGTGGCAGGCGATGGTGGCAAGTAACATGCTGCATCTGGTGGCAGGCGATGGTGGCAAGTGACACGGTGCATCTTGTGGCAAGCGATGGTGTCAAGTGAAACGCAGCATCGGGCAGGCGGTGGTGGCAAGTGACACTGCATCTGGTGGCAGGCAACGGTGGAACGCTACATCTGGTGGCAAGTGATAAGCTCAGGGTTCCCACTGATTCTGCATTATGGTGAGTTGAACTATTTCATTATATATTACAATGTAGTAATAGAAATAATGTGATTTGATCATCCTGACACCATAGTAAGCATAGTGTCAGGATTATTTAGCACCAGCCATTTGCCCGACAAATCCCCCCTGCCGCTGAATTACCATAAACCCTGAGACTACATCCCTCATCTGAAGCATCTGGCAGGCGGTAGTGCCAAGTGACACTGCATCTGGTGGCATGCTACATCTGGTGGCAAGTGATAAGCTCAGGGTTCCCACTGATTCTGCATTATGGTGAGTTGAACTATTTCATTTTATATTACAAAGTAGTAATAGAAATGGGCACCTTGCTGTGACAGGTTCTCCTTTCATCTCCTGGAATGTCATGAAAAGGACAGCAGGAGAGAAGTGTTAGGTGTCACTTGTCACACTGTCCCTGGTAAATTGTCCCCAGCAACATATCGCTAAAGAGGGCAGAGATGACCCCACCTGTTTCCATGGCATCAACCTGGAAATGCTGTCAGGTCACATTTGCCAGCTAGGCGAGGCAGTTGGCACCCTCTATAGCAATCCTGACGCTGGTAAGTGGTCCCCAGCAAAAAAATGCTAAAGAGGGCAAAGAAACCCCCACCTGTTTTCCACGCTGTGTCCACACACGTGGTACTGCCAGAGGCGTAGCTATAACCTTCAAGCTCAACCACATTTACTGGCTCCTTCCCCGCTCTCCATCCTGACAGTATCTCTCATAGAAGCTGGAAGGAGAGGGGAGACTCCTGATGTGAAGTAGGGGTGCTGTTGCATGTAAATCTGACTTACTGATAAATTTAATTTTAGTTTTAATTATCATGATATAAAATAATGGATGTGGGGGGCCTTTTGGTGAGCATGATTTTTTGGGGGGAGGGGGGCAGCATTTCATTTTTGGACTCAGGCAGCACAATGTCTTGGGCCAGCCCTGGTCTATAGTCATATAACTAAGCGCTTGTAGCGTGAAATGCGTCAACATTTGTTGAATTATTTCTAATAAGCCTTTGGATTTTCCATACATCGGAGTGCGGTCACCCACCATTCCTTCTGAAAGCCTCTTTCCACTACTTCCTGTCTATATGTATGAGCTGCAATGATAGCTGCACGATATTCCTCAGGGTGAGTTTCCTGATAGTGACAATAGTGACCCATGCCTGCATACAGATGCAATGCATATGCAGGTGGAGATATCCCACACTTGGTGGCTCTTGAGCTTTATTAATTAAATATCTGATTGGCTTTAGCAAAAATACGATACAATTAGTGAAAATGAAAAATTTTAAGAGAAGTATGGGTTTGTTTGTTTTTTCAGAATCATACTTACCCAGGTGGGTGCAGCATCTGTCCACCCCAGCTGTAAGACTGAGAACTGCGTGATCAAACAACGTTGATCGCTCAGTTCTCAGAACTCACTGAGCAGAGAGTTGTGGACTGTCAGTCACCGGCTCTCTGCTCTGTCCCCCCACGCTCACTGGAACCCTGGGCTGTGGAGGGAGCAGGAGTGGCCTGCTCGGCCTCTCAGCGGCTCGCTGAGAGGCTGAGCCGGGTGCCGGTCCAGGCATGTGGGCGGATCCTGACCATATGGTCACGAACTTGCCCAAGCCTTGACAGACTCTGTGACATCAGCCGACTGTTTGCTGAAAACGAGTCACAGAAGTGCATAACGTACTGCACTCCTGTGATCCACAGGAGAAATACAGGTGAAGTACTTTGGCTGTACTTCTCCTTTTATGTACATGCATAAATTACTATACATATATGTATGTCTGTCAAAGTCAATATAAAATAACGGTACCTATCATCTTCTGGAAGCTCCTCAGCACTTCCCAGACCAGGCACGGGCATAGGACATCCCATATGATTGAACTCAGCAATGTGTTTAGCAGGAGCTGGACCTTTTCCCTTTCTATGTCTCTTCTCTGCTTTTACTCTTGCATTTTCCTGGTCACATACAAAGCATTCAAAGCCATTGAGGTAGTTAGGAGCTGTCATGTCATTCACTCCCCATTCTCTCTTTTCTATACTTTCTATCAGGAACTTGTTGGTTGTTCTGTCAGGTTTTTTATATTCCAAGTATCTCAGGTACTCTTCATCATTTCTGTCCAAAGAGAGGATAAAGTCTGCCAGTTCTTTAGGTGAAGCAAAGTCATTGATCAATATGATAGAGTGGTTGTTGGGCATCCAGTCCTTCACGGAAGGCGAGCCGCGATAAATGGGAACAGCCCCTAAATGCATTGGGCGCCAAAGTTTCTCAGTCATATAATCAGAGCATATGGCATTTTCCATTGCTAAGTGAAACTTATACCTGGAGGTGAATGCCATAAATTCTGGATCTTCAGTAGTGGCTGTTGAAGTGTCCTCAAGTCTTTTATTTGGGAGTGGGTGGTTCTTCAAACACTGGCCATATGAATCAACCTGGGACACAATGAAATGACAGATGAATCAGATATGCACTAGAGATTACTCATAGCCTATTACTGCAATATGGTTTTATTGTTTTGCTCCTCAAATGAGTCAGAGGTTGTATCCATTGCTTCTTCTACATAAACGATATCAGCCTTTTTCAACCAGGGTGCCTTGAGGTTTCTTCAGGGGTGCCAAGGCAAAATGTGGATAAAGGCTGCCTTTTTTAGTTACACTAAGTCACAGGTTTTAATTGTGCATTATTACAACCTTCTAGCTGCCGGCGTCCTAACGACCAATTTTTAAAGGGTGCCTTGACTGAAAAAAGGTTAAGAAACACTGCACTATATGGCCAACATTTTGTGACTACCATACTAACAAACCTATTATATATGGTCAAACGTGTCTGGACACCCCTCTGACAGCTCCCTCTATTGTCTAAACTATATATCTCTACAATTCATATGAGAGGACAAGCCAATAAATATGTGAATGTTACACTACACTAGAATTTATCTGCACTAAAAGTAATGTACAGGCTGCTACTGCTCACATCTCCTTCTGAAAATGTCCATTACCTGGATGTCTCTGGCTGCAATACTGTCATTGAGCTGGAACAAGCATGCAGCCACTGAAGTCAGAGCTACTGATCTGCAGACTTGTTGCTGGTCAGTGAATCACAAGGTTGACCGGAATGTCACCCAGGAAGCTATAATTTTAATAAGAAATCAGTAAACTACAAGCTACATTTTGAAGGGTTCACCTTTAAGCTCTTGGCGCCGGACGCACGCAAATATGCGGCCTCTCAGAGGCCGGGCGGCCACATATTTATGTGCATTAGCACCGACAGTGCTGTGCCGAGAGTGCGCTCCCAGCACAGTGACCAGCAGTTTACAGAAAGTTCCCGATTGCAATCAGAACTTTTCGGATCATGTGACCGCCGTGACAGCCAATCACGGTGGTCACGTGGCCATAGACCCCATCTCCCAGCATAGCAAACCCCTTAACTACTTGCTACCCAGGCCACTTCTGACACTTCACTCCTACATGTATAAATCATATTTTTTTTTGGTAGAAAATTACTCAGAACCCCCAAACATTATATATGTTTTTTTTAGCAGAGACCCTAGGGATTAAAATGGTGGTCGTAACAGTAATTTTTCAAAACATGTTTTTTTTTGGAAAAAAAAAACAGTTTCATGCATTAAACAAAAAAACAAAACAAAAAAACTGTAAAGTTAGCCCAATATCTTGGCATAACGTGAAAGATGTTATGCCGAGTAAATAGATACCTAATATGTCACGCTTTGAAATTGCACACTCTCGTGGAATGGTGCCAAACTTCTTTACTTAAAAATCGCCATAGGTGACGCTTTACAATTTTTTACAGGTTACCTGTTAGAGTAACAGAGAAGGTCTAGCACTAGAATTATTGCTCTCACTCTAACATTCGCGGCGATACTTCACGTGTGGTTTGAACATTGTTTACATATGTGGGAGCGACCTACATTATTTATTTATTTCAGGTACTTATATAGTGCCGTCAATTTACGCAGTGTTTTATATATACATTGTACATTCACATCAGTCCCTACCCTCAAGGAGCTTACACTCTAAGGTCCCTAACTCACATTCATACATACTAGGGACAATTTAGACGGGATCCAATTAACCTACCAGCATGTCTTTGGAGTGTGGGAGGAAACCAGAGTACCCTGAGAAAACCCACGCAGGCACAGGGAGAACATGCAAACTCCAGGCAGCTAGTGTCTTGGTTGGGATGACATACATATGCGTTCACTTCTGCGCAAACACACAGGGATGGGGGCTCTTTAAATTTATTTTTTTATTGTTTATTTTACTTTTATTTTTCTATATTGACACTTTCTTTTTACTTTTGATCACTTTTATTCCTATTACAAGGAATGTAAACATCCCTTGTAATAGGAATAGTGCGTGACAGGTCCTATTTACAGTGAGATCTGGGGTCAACAAGTCTCCAGATCTCGCCTCTAGGATGGGAAGCCTGAAAAAAATAAAAATAAATGATCCTGGCTTCCCAGCTGAGGCAGCGGCATTTTTTCAAATGCAGAGACCAGGCGTGACGTCATAACATCGCGCCCGGGCCGCCGAAAGATCGTAGACACGTCCGGGGCCCATCTGGCCCGCCGGATTCTCTGTGGTAAGCTTCCAGCATGGACCAATTCCTTCTCCGTCTCGCGATCGTACGGGCGAGCCAGGAGAAGCACGGAGGGGGGGGGGGTGGTAAACGCCCCCTCCCGCTGCTTGTAAGAACTCTCAAGCAGCTAAACAGCCGCTATGGTTGTTCTTACAGTGCAGGGAATCGTTAGCTCTAAAAGAAAATATCCGAATGATGCCTGTAGCTGCAGGCATCATTCAGCTATCCCCACTCAAAGTCGATGACGTCATACGACGTCGTTGGGCGGGAAGTGGTTAAAGTATAGAACTTTAGACAACATTTCTTTTTTGGTTTGGATAGAGTAAGGGAAGGTTTAACCCTTGTCAGTGTTTTTTGCCATATGTGTCCCATTGGGGAGATTCTCCTTCACTTCCTGTCCCATAGCCATAACAGGAAGTGAGAGAAATAAATCCCTGCAAATTAAGTGAATCCATTGGGGCCCCCCAGGTCACCAGAACTAGTGTCCCCATTGGAAGATTTCCCCTCTTTTACTGTTCTGGGGACAACCCAAAATGTGGGGTTTTCTTTTACTGTCACTTTTGATGATAACAGTAAACAAGACAAACAGAGAGGGTGAATCCCCCTAACGGGGGCAGAGGTAGCAATTAAAACATAACAGTGATTCTAATCCATCCCCACTCTGTCCTAAATTTAAAAAAAAGTTTGGTCTTCAGTTAGAATTTGTCACACTTTTAGTGACTTTAGTGTCTCTAAACTCTGGTTAATGCTGTCTTCCATTTTTAAAAATGATCTTTACTTAACGATGTTACAATGCGCTTTCCATCCTCCCTAGATGGCAGGATGTCCAACTGTTGGAATCACAGCCCCAACACCTCATGAACGAGCACTCGGCTATGAGAATGCAGCTTGCCCAACCACGCATGCACAGCCTGCTCTCTCTCTTGCAGCAGATGAACTTAGTGCTCTGTGAGTGAGAAAGTGGACTGTGCATGTGTGGTTAGGCAAGCTGCATTGTTGCAGCTGAGCCCTTGTTTGTGACATTGACGAGGCAGCATATCCAACAGCTGGTCCATCCTGCCATCTAAGCAGGACGGAGAGTAGAAGCCCATCGTAGAAGCAGCTTAAAGAGGATTTTCACCCTCCACTCCCCGTTTTTTTTTCTAAACCCCTAGCTACCTGGTGGTGAGTTCTGCTAAGTTTAGATACTCACAGACCTAACGGATCCAACACAGTTCAGCTGAGAGCCTCCTCTCTACTGGCAGCGCTTGGCCCCGCACCACCATGTTTCCCTGTGACATCATCGATAGGCTGCTATCCTATTACTAAGGAGGAAGGGAGGCTTGTGATCTGGAGTGAGAAGATCCACTTTAAAAACATATGATTCATTTTAAAAATGGAGGGCTGCATATTAATGTACACTGAAAGCTTTTTAAAAAAAATGTAATTGAAGGTGAACTGTTTAGGTCCTGTGTTTCGTGCCCTCTGATTCCCTGATCCGCAACAAGTCTGCAGATCAGTAGTTCTGACTTCAAGGACTGCATGCTAGTTCTGTCCCATTGACTTAGATATCATTAAATGTGAGCTATTTAAAATAGAACCCGAGGCAGATTTTTTTATTTTGCCATGCAGTGGGGCTACATGGGTTAACTGCTTGTTTTGTTCAGGGGCGTCAGGAAAAGCTATACTTACCCCATCCTTCGATCCCTGGAAAACAGCACTCCCCCACGTCCAGCGTTGGACTGTTCCTGCTGTCCTCACATCCAGAGCCGGTCTATTGGCATGATGATGTAAGGAACAGTCCATACACAAGATCACTAGCATGCTGGGGGGGGGCAGGAGTGTCAGTTTTGTGCTCCGAGGATCGTCGAATTAGGTAAGTATATCTCCGCTCTCCTCATCCCTATACAATAACAAGCAATTAACCCATGCAGTGCAGGCACAGCCCCACTGTATGGGGAAAAAAGTTTTACCTGGAGTTCTTCTTTAAAGGTTTCTATAAGGGAATTATAAGGAAAGTAATAATTAGAATATGTTGTGGAAGTAAATGGCTTTATGTAAAAATGAGATAAATGTTCACTTACCTGTATGTAATTCATTAATTCCTTGACATAGCGGTCCCTGTCTGATGGAACATCACAGTGGGACTGCATGTAGAGTATGGGGGCATAGCCCTTGTCACGCCATTTCTTCTTCTCTTCTAGAGACACGGCTGGGTGCTGCAAGTAACTGATAGTGGGCAGCCACTGTAAGGTGAGGGGGTAATCAGACTCTCGCCGGAAAGTCGCTGTATAGTTGAAGAGCCTGATCCCTGGTAGATGTGACAGAACATAGTTGTTCATGGGGGATTCTTCATGAAATAGGGCCCATGTCTGATGGGACAACCTAGGAAGGGGGGCTTCATAAGCCCTGAAGTCCGTTCCATAGAAGATGACAGATTTAGTCCTTTTGTATAGCTTCACACCTTTGTTCTTTGTCACCATACAAGAGCTTTGGGGACAATCGATCCGCTCAGTGTCCCCCGGAAAGTGTGGGAACAAGTTTTCGCTCCACCACAGGAGAATCGGCAGCTCTTTGTTACCCCTCGTGTCGGTGTTACCGGGACCCCTGTAAGAGTCTACCATCACAGTGCCCAGGTCTTGTGTGGAGAAGACACCGGACGGCTGGAAGGCGGACTCTTCCCAATGTCCAGGCATTGAAACCAGATGCTGTTCTGACACTAGATCAGGGTCACCATGTACAGCAGAGCCATGGATGAGCTCCTGGCCGAGGTCATCCACTCCTGGATCTGGGAACATGTTCTCCCCTTCCACGTATTCAGCACCAAGGTGATCCCACTGACTGGAGCCAGCCCATACACAATGAAGGAAGCAGAAAATACACAAAGCAGTAAAGTAAAGGGAAGATCGGGGGGATACATCCTGGATAGTCATAGTAATCTTATTACAGTACCGTGGCATGCAGAGTGGACACAGGTATCCCTGTTCAGAGTTGTCTGTCCTTCTCATAGATTGTGTGCTGAGATAAACCAGGCTAGTCCTCCCAGAAGTCTTCACATTCCTATTATTCATAATGTACAGTTTGCAGGATGATTACATCAGCAGTATGAATGGACATAGCACAATACAAAGCCTCTATTGCAGCCTGTTACCTCGGCATGTTCCTCTAACAGCTGGGACCTTTCTTCCTGTGTATGTGGCTGAAGAGGAAGGAAGCATCAGCTTTCTGGTTTTCTTTCTTTTTTTTTTTTTTACAATGAACTTTACTGACAACCCAAAAAGGAGAACAAAAAAAACTACAGATCTCCCATACATTGTAAAAGTGGATCGTCAACCATGAAAAGCAATTCCTCTCTGACTCCTCACCCCTCCCTTTTTAAGCAATTTGGATTTTTTTTTTTTAAAGATAAACGCTGCATTTACACCCGAGAAGAGCGATTTTCAGGCATTTTTATTTGAACATTTTTGCAAGTGTTTACAAGCATTTTACATGTGTATTCAAGCTTTAGGTGTTTCATAAAGACGAACCAAATTGCACGTTTTGGGCGTGTTTGCGAAAGACGTGTAAACACACGTTGCGCCTGTGTTGCCGTTCATTGTTAATGGAACCCTAAACGCATACCTCCCAACTTTTTGAGATGGGAATGAGGGACACTTACTAGCAAAAGTATATAGGTATAGGACATGCTCCTGCCATGCCCCCTTAAAGGAGAATTAACCTAAAAAAAAAAGATTAGTTAAACCCACAAGGGCTTTTTTTTTTTACATTGGCTTTTGAAATTTAAAAATGCAGCAATTTAGATTTTGGATGAAAGGTTATGCACTGGGAAACACTTTTTGAAAGATAAAAAAGTGCATTTTATATACAACTATATAGATCAGACCAAAATGAGGGACAAATGTGGAGGAAAGAGGGACAGAGGGACATTGCTGCAAATCACGGACAGTCCCTCCCAATCAGGGACAGTAGGGAGCTATGCCTAAATGCGGTACACAGACACAGGACAAACATGACAAAATGCGCGGTTAAGAACTCGCAACATGCAAAAAGCTATTCCGATGTGTTTGTCATTGAAATGAATGGGCTGTCTTATGCATGTAGCACCAAAAATGCACACAAACTAAGTATAAACATTATATCCTGCATCGTGCGTCATAGTGCATAGTTGCCAGGGACACGTTTTTGTTGTGCATTCACCAAAACATTATAGGTGGAGAATGTACTTTAACCGCTTCCATACCGGGCCGATTCTGGTATTCCTCTCCTGTAAAAATCATAAATTTTTTTTTTGCTACAAAATTACTCAGAACCCAGAAACACACACATATATTTATATTATTTAGCAGAGACCCCACATAATAAAATGACAGGCATTGCAATTTTTTATGTCACATGGTATTTGCACAGCAATTTTTCAAACGCAATTTTTTTGGAAAATAAAAAACAAAACAGTAAAGTTAGCCTAATTTTTTTGTATAATGTGAAAAATGATGTTACGCCAAGTATGTAAAAAAATACCTAACATGTCACACTTTTAAAATTGTGCACACTCGTGGAATGGCGCCGACCTTCGGTACTTAAAAATCTCCATAGGCTACGCTTAAAACTTTTTTTTAAGTTTAGAGTTACAGAGGAGGTCTTGTGCTAGTATCATTGCTCATGCTCTAACGTTCGGGGCGATACCTCATATGTGTGGTTTGAACATTGATTACATAAGCAGACGTGACCTATATATGCGTTCTCTTCTGTGTGTAAGCACGAGGGGACTAGGGTTGCCACTTTTTCTTCAAGCCAAACCCGAACACTTTAGCGGCCTACAGCAAACATTTTTTTTTCTTAGTATACGCTACAGGGTTGTAACAGACCTGGGACACCTTTGGGTGCTCCAAAGAGAAAAGTAATGCGGAACGCATAGTGCCCCCTCACCCTTCTGTTAGGCCCTGTTCCAAGTCACATTCCTGTCTGAATAATGTGTCTGGGTTTCAGGCAGACTAAACATGGACACATGATCGAAAGCCCGGACAGGTGGCAACCATAGAGGGGACGAGGACACTTTCATTTTTTTTTCTTTATTGTTTATTTTTTCAAAAAATTTTATTTTTACACTTTCCCCTTAGATTTTTTTTTTGTGATCACTGTTATTCCTAGTACAAGAAACGTAAACATCCCTTGTAATAGAAATAGGGCATGACAGGTCCTCTTTACAGCGAAATCTGGGGGCTACAAGTCCCCAGATCTCGCCTCTAGGCTGGAAAACCAAAAAACGGCAGTGTTTACATCTGCCGAGGCCAAACGTGGCGTCATAATGACGCGACCTGCCTTTGAAGGTCTAAGAGATTGACCATTTGGTCCGCGGTATTCGCTATGGTAAATGGCCGCCGCCGGCCAATTCATTCTCCGGCTTGCCAGTTGCACGGGCGAGTTGGTAGAAGCACCGGAGGGTGGTAGGAGGGCACGTCCGATATGATTGTTCTTACTGTGCAGGGAAACGCTGGCAGAAAAAAAGATATCTGAATGAAGCTTGCAGCCGCCTGTCCCAGTACTGCAGGCGAGCGGCGGTTGTAGGGAAAGCAACGTACCTGTACGTGGTTGCCTACTTCCGGGTTTAGGACACAGGTACAATCACAGCGGGAGCCTGTCAGCAAGTCGCAGCCAATGATTCATGATTCATGCTGATCGACTGTGAACATTCACAGCCAAGAGCTCTGTGTTGACATTCAACACAGATCTCTGTACACAGGGAACAATCTCTGTGTTTCTCATCCCTGCAAAGCAAAGAGTTAGGCATGCTTTTAACCCCTTGATCGCCCTAGATGTTAACCGCTTCCCAGCCAGTAGTACAGTGGGGACGGAAAGTATTCAGACCCCCTTAAATTTTTCACTCTTTGTTATATTGCAGCCATTTGCTAAAATCATTTAAGTTCATTTTTTTCCTCATTAATGTACACGCAGCTCCCCATATTGACAGAAAACCACAGAATTGTTGACATTTTTGCAGATTTATTAAAAAAGAAAAACTGAAATATCACATGGTCCTAAGTATTCAGACCCTTTGCACAGTATTCAGTAGAAGCACCCTTTTGATCTAATACAGCCATGAGTCTTTTTGGGAAAGATGCAACAAGTTTTTCACACCTGGATTGAGGGATCCTCTGCCATTCCTCCTTGCAGATCCTCTCCAGTTCTGTCAGGTTGGATGGTAAATGTTGGTGGACAGCCATTTTTAGGTCTCTCCAAAGATGCTCAATTGGGTTTAAGTCAGGGCTCTGGCTGGGCCATTCAAGAACAGTCACGGAGTTGTTGTGAAGCCACTTCTTCGTTATTTTAGCTGTGTGCTTAGGGTCATTGCTTTGTTGGAAGGTAAACCTTCGGCCCAGTCTGAGGTCCTGAGCACTCTGGAGAAGGTTTTCGTCCAGGATATCCCTGTACTTGGCTGCATTCATCTTTCCCTTAATTGCAACCAGTCATCCTGTCCCTGCAGCTGAAAAACACCCCCACAGCATGATGCTGCCACCACCATGCTTCACTGTTGGGACTGTATTGGACAGGTGATGAGCAGCGCCTGGTTTTCTCCTCACATACTGCTTAGAATTAAGGCCAAAAAGTTCTATCTTGGTCTCATCAGACCAAAGAATCTTATTTCTCACCATTTTGGACATCTTCAGGTGTTTTTTTTAGCAAACTCCATGCGGGCTTTCATGTATCTTGCACTGAGGAGAGGCTTCAGTCGGGTCACTCTGCCACAAAGCCCCGGACTGGTGGAGGGCTGCAGTGATGGTTGACTTTCTACAACTTTCTCCCATTTCCCGACTGCATCTCTGGAGCTTAGCCACAGTGATCTTTGGGTTCTTCTTTACCTCTCTCACCAAGGCTCTTCTCCCCCGATAGCTCAGTTTGGCCGGACGGCCAGCTCTAGGAAGGGTTCTGGTCATCCCAAACGTCTTCCATTTAAGGATTATGAAGGCCACTGTGCTCTTAGGAACCTTAAGTGCAGCAGAATTTTTTTGTAACCCTAGCCAGATCTGTGCCTTGCCACAATTCTGTCTCTAAGCTCTTCAGGCAGTTCCTCATGATTCTCATTTGCTCTGACATGCACTGTGAGCTGTAAGGTCTTATATAGACAGGTGTGTGGCTTTCCTAATCAAGTCTAATCAGTATAATCAAACACAGCTGGACTCAAATGAAGGCGTAGAACCATCTCAAGGATGATCAGAAGAAATGACCAGCACCTGAGTTAAATATATGAGTGTCATAGCAAAGGGTCTGAATTCTTAGGACTATGTGATATTTCAGGTTTTTTTTTTAATAAATCTGCAAAAATGTCAACAATTCTGTGTTTTTCTGTCAATATGGGGTACTGTGTGTACATTAATGAGGGAAAAAATAAACTTAAAATGATTTTAGCAAATGTCTGCAATATAACAAAGAGTGAAAAATTTAAGGGGGTCTGAATACTTTCTGTCCCCACTATACATTGACAGTGTATAGTATTATCACTGATCACTGTATTAATGTCACTGGTGATGTCAGTCAGTTCCCCCATCGCAGTACCGTTTTAAGTCACTAGTCGCCACCATTAGTAGTATATATATAAAAAAAAAAAAAAAGAAATAAAGATTCCAATATATACTGTATACCATAGTTTGTAGGCGCTATAACGTTCACGCAAACCAATCATTAAACACTTATAGGGATTTTTTTTAACATGTAGTAGAATACATTTTGGACAAAATTTATGAAGAAATTCGATTTTGACATTTTTTTTTATTGGATATGTTTTTATGGGAGAAAGTGAAAACTTTTTTTTTTTTAAATTTTTTACCATTTTCCATTTAAATCACAAAAAATAAAAAACCCAGTGGTGATCAAATACAACTAAAAGAAAGCTCTATTTGTGTGAAAAAAATTAGATACATTTCATTTGGGTTCAACATTTGCAGTTACCAGCTAAAGTAGCACAGCGCCGAATAGCATAAAATGGCCTGGTCATGAAGGGGGTTAAATCTTTCAGAGCGATTAACCACTTGCTTACTGGGCACTTAAACCCCCTTCCTGCCCAGGACAATTTTCAGCTTTCAGCGCTGTCATTCTTTGAATGACAATTGCGCGGTCATGCTACAGTGTACCCAAATGAAATTTTTATAATTTTTTTTCAAACAGATAGAGCTTTCTTTTGGTTTTATTTAATTGCTGCTGAGTTTTTTTATTCTTTTCTAAATAAAACAAAAAAAGACCGACAATTCTGAAAAAACAAAAACAAAACTGTTTCATAGTTTTGTTATAAAATTTTGAAAACAGGTAATTTTTCTCCTTCATTGATGTGCACTGATGATGCGGCGCTGATAGGCTGCGCTGATGGGTGGCACTGATGGGCACTGGTGACACTGATAAGCAGCTCCGACGAGACACCGATGGGCATTGATTGGCAGCACTGGTGAGCATTGATAGGTGGCACTGGTAGGTGGAACTGGTGGGTACTGATAGGTCGCACAGTGGGCACTGGCAGATGACACTGGTGGGCACAGAAAATGCAGCCGCAGCTTTCTGTGTGAGGGACCGATGTCCCTCTGACAGAAGCCGGTAATCGAGTCTTTTTTTCCCTTACGCTGGAAAAAAACAAAAACAAAAAACCAAAAAACGATTACCAAGCTTCTGTTTACATCACGTGATCAACCATCATTGGCTGACAGCTGATCACGTGGTAAGGGGCCGGGATCGACCCCCTACTCTGATCAGCCCAGTCTCACAGACTCGGTGATCACAGAGCACGCCGCGCGTGACCCGCAAGGATGAGCAGACAGCGCTTGCTCGGGAGGATGTCCATGGACGCCCTCCTGGCATTTAAGGCCCCGCGCTTTAGGCGTCTTTCGGCTATAGCGAGGGCGGCAAGTAGTTAAAGGAAAACAAAACTAAACAAAAACAAATAAAAAACACTGGTAGTAATAGCCACGCATTCCTGTGCGATTCCTAATGTGAACTGGCCCCAACTACATGAACAAATATTCACCACACTAAAGAATGGTAATAAAACATTACATGTGTAAAAATGAAGCACTATTTACAGGAGAGAAGTGTGGAGGGTAGGACAGTGGTCAGTACCTTTAGGAAGGAGTGTGGAGGGTATGACAGTGGGCAGTGTGTACATGAGAGGAGAGTGGAGACTGGAGAGTATGACAGTGGGCAGTATGTACAAGAGAGAAGTGTGGAGGGTATGACAGTGGGCAGTATGTACAAGAGAGAAGTGTGGAGGGTATGACAGTGGGCAGTATGTACAGGAGAAGAGTGTGGAGGTTATGACAGTGGGCAATACAGTATGTACAGGAGAGGAATGTGGAGGGTATGGCAGCAAGCAGTATGTACAGGAGAGGAATGTGGAGGGAATGACAGTGAGCAGTATGTGCAGAAGAGGAGTATGGAGGGTATGAAAGCAAGCAGGATGTGTACAGAAGGAGAATGGAGGGTGTGATATTGCGCAGGAAGTGCAGGAGCAATGTGGAGGGTATAAGGGGAGTTAGTACGGGCAGAGGAGGAAAGAGCAGTATGTACAATGGGTATAGAAAAGAATCACCCCCCCCCCTTTTAAACAATCACATTGTGTTGCTTTGTAGCCTGAAGTGAAGACAGACACAGTTTTTGTTTTACCCAGCTGCATTTACCCAGTGCAACTTATAACATCAAAGTAAAAGATATAACACCAATATGTCAGACAAAAATAAAACAAAGTTCAAAAACAGAATCACTGAGTTGGAAAAAGGATCACCCCCTTGTGTCAGTATTGTGTTGAACCACCTTTTGCTTTAAATTACAGCCTTTACTGTTGGGCTATGTCTCTACTAATTTGCACATCTAGACTCTGCAATATTTGCCTACTCTTCTTTGCAGAACTGCTCAAGTTCCGTTAAATTTAATGGTAATCTTTGTGGACTGCAGTCTTCAAGTCATTTCACAGATTTTCAATGGGGTTTAGGTCTGGACCCTGACTAGGCCATGCAAGGACATTCACCTTATTCTTCCTTCAACCAATGTGTGGTAATTTTCTCTGTGTGTTTTGGGTCATTGTCATGTTGGAAGATAAACCTTCCCATTGACAACTTTCTGGCAGTGGGTAGCAAGCAGATTTTCCTCAAGAATTTGATGTTATTTTGCCTCATTTTTCCTTCTATCCTGACAAGTGCTCCAGTCCCTGCTGTAGAGAAACACCCCCTAACAGGATATTACCACCTCCATGCTTTACTGTCGGAATGGTGTTATTTGGATGGTGAGCTGGATTGGATTTCCACCAGACATTGTTTGGTGTTGAGGCCAAATAATTCAGTTTTAGTCACATCTGACCCATAAGGCCCCTTTCACACTGGGGCGGGGTCGGCGGTAAACTGGTGCTATTTTTAGCGCCACTTTACCGGCGGTATTCGGCCGCTAGCGGGACAGTTTTACCCTCCTGCTAGTGGTCGAAAATGGGTTAAAACCGCTGCAAAGTGCTGCTGCAGCAGTGCTATGCCAGTGGTATAGCCACGCTGCCCCATTGATTTCAATGGGCAGGCGCAGTAAAGGGGCGGTGTATACACCGCTCCTTCACCGTTACAAAGATGCTGCTAGCAGGACTTTTTTTACCGTCCTGCCAGCGCACTGCACCAGTGTGAAAGCCCTCGGGGCTTTCACATTGGAGACACAGCAGCGGCTCTTTCAGGGCGCTTTGCAGGTGCTATTTTTAGTGCTGTAGGGCCTGCAAAGCGCCCCAGTGTGAAAGGGGTCTAACACCTTTTTCCACGTGGCCTCAGAATTTTCAATGTGCATTTTGGCAAAGCTCAGTCATGACATTTGTCTCCATAGTCGGTGGTAAAAATTGTCCCTCTTTTTCATATTAGATCTTTTATGATGTGTGCATTTACAATTCCCATACAACCTATAAATAATTGCATTTGTAATTATGAAAAGTCAGTACAAAAAAAAAGTAGTATTGAAAAAAACCTGCGGGTTTGAGCCCTTGTCCACATTGAATGCGGCTTTGAAATCATGCGACTTCCTATGAAATTGTACAATTTCAAAGCCGCATGTCAGTACGACTTCAGGTGTGACTTTGAAGACATCTGTGCGGCTTCATGCACAGATGTCTATGAAAGTTGCACCCGAAATAGCCAAAAGTAGTGCAGGAACTACTTTTTCAAATCCATGCGGTATTGTATTGATTTAAACATGGCCATTGCCGATAATAGGGTGCGACTTGTCATGCGATTTGACTTAGTCTTAGTCTTCCTGGTTTGTAAAAAAATTAAAGAAGCATTGCAGGAATGTATTATTTGTCTATATACTTTGTGCTAAAGGTGTACCTATTTTCATCTCAAGTTCAGAGGTATGCAGTAGGTGTACTCCTGATCGTTAAAGTGCACCTGTCACTTTAAATGGCTGAAAAATGAACAAGACCTGCGTACTGCATGTCACCTGGAATTCAGATGCATCTCTCTGCCCTGCAGTGATCAGTTTGCATGATAAGACCTAAGAGGACAGTCTGCCTGGCTAGCCTTTTTTTTTTTTTTTAACTTTGACGAAATCCTGATATCATTTAACGTCTTTGGGGCACCAGGACTCTGAGATGTGGTGGCTGCATTGGTTTTATTTTTTCGGCTTTCGCTCCTTTTTTGCTCAACTGGTAATCCAGCGAATACATCTATTATTTTTCAACAGAACAAGCTCTGTTGAAGATGTAGCGTTAGAGAGAAGAGACAAACCATTTACCACTGACAGGGTTGCTTACCATTATCAGCTTTCATTTATTTCTGTAAAACTTTTATCCCCAAAGTTGCTGTAACTGTTTATAAAGCGTGAGCTGAAGTTTAGCTTCAACTTGTAATGTATCTACTAAACCTGCTAGTACATCTAAAGCCTCATATACACGATAGGACTTTGTACAAACTTTCCCGTGGATTTTTGTACAAAGGGCATTGGCCGTAAACTAATTAAGCATACACACGGCAGAACTTTTTCATCCAACTTTCACCAAATCACATGGTTTTTCAGCTCTTTACCGCCACCCTTTGGTCTACTTCTGTATTGTTGTCTGATTTTTTGCATTGGTTCTGAGCATGCGTGTTTGTACAGTAGGTGACCGCGATATTGTGTCAATCTCGCCGCTGTTATTGGCGAGATTTGACACCTGCAAGCCCCATCACGGGAACCAGCTTGCTCATCGGGAAAGGAAAAATGTGTTTTTTACTTTCGCGATGAGCGTCAAGCATTGCCGACAGGTGTTTGGTATGAATCATGAGGGGAAACTCAACGCCAAATTTTAAACAAAAAAACGGCATGGGTTCCCCTCCTAGGGAGGGGAAAGTGTCAATAAAAAAAAAAAAAAAAACAAACTAGACAGGTTTTTAAAGTAATTTATTAGGCAGCTCTGGGGGTCTTCTTCCGGCTTCTCCCGCTCTCCGGTTCTTCTGCTGGGCTCCTCCGCTATCTTCTGCTAGCTGTGGCCCGGTCTTCTCCGTCGTCTTGTTCCCTCTTTTCTTCTTCCGATGTTGACACGACGCTCTCTCCCACTGTGATGCCGTGTGCGAGGTGCGGAATGACTTATATAGGCATGAGGGCGTGGTCACCAGGTGATGTCACCCGGTGACCCCCCCCCCCCCTTATGACGTCACAGTCCCAGATGAATAGGCTGGACATCTGGAGAGGAGGCCGGAGAGAGAGCGTAGAAGTCAGAAGAGTCCCCCCCGAAGTCGGAAGAAAACCCCCGGAGCTGCCTAATAACTCCTCCAGAGTGTAGGCTCTCCAATACAGGAGGTGAGTTACTCTTTTAGTTTTAGGTTTTATACTGCTTTAACTGGAAAAGGGGGCACTTTATCTCACAACTCACAGGCCTGCACAATACGCTGTGGGATCCACTTACAGATGGCATAGTTGCCAACATTTCAAAAAAGTGTTGAGGGACACCTTTTTTTTTCCTGTGGGATCAGCATGCCATTGTAGGAAGAGAATGTACTTTAATGAGGGGCAGGGCATTTATTACCCGCTTCCGGACCACCCACCATACATATACTGCAGCAGGGCAGCCCAGCTGCACAAAATCACATACTTGTACGTGATTTTGTGCACGCGGTGTAGGGGGCGCCTGTTCCCGCTGTGATTGGACACAGCGGGAGTCAATCAATGGGTCCGGCGGCCACGATCCACCGATCGTTCACAGGAGACACGGAGCAGCGGTGTGTGCCTATGTAAAAAAAAAAAAAAAAAAAAAAAAAAAAAAAAAGGCACACCACTGATCTGTCAGTGAGGAAAAGAGATTGTCTGTTTCAGCTAAGCTGAAACACGATCTCTGTTTTCTTCCAGTCTAACACATCCCCCCACAGTTAGAAAGCACCACCCCAGGACACACTTAACCCCTTCCCTGCCAATGTCATTTATACAGGGATCAGAGCTTTTTTTTTTTTTTTTTTTTTTTAGCATTGATCACTGTATTGGTGTCACTGGTCCCCAAAAAGTGTCACTTTGTGGCAGACAAATCTGACCCTATGTCGCAGTCCCGCTAAAAATCACCGATTATCGCCATCACTGGTAAAAAATAAAAATGCCATAAATTAAATTGTAGACGCGATAACTTTTGTGCAAACCAAACGCTTTTAGGGATTTATTTATTTTTAAGAAAAATATGTAGCAGAACACATATTGGCCTAAACTGATGAAGAAATATGATATTCAATTTTTTTTTTATTGGGAATGTTTTATTGCAGAAAGTAAGGAATATTGTTTATTTAAAATTGCTGCTCTTTTTTTGTTTATAGGACAAAAGAAAAAAAACACAAAAATAAATAAATTATAGAGGTGATCAAATACCAAAAGAAAGCTCTATTTGTTGGAAAAAAATAGGACAACAATTTTTTTATTTGGGTACAGCGCATCACGGCCGCACAATTGTGGGTTAAAGCACCACAGTGCCGTATCGCAAAAAATGGCCTGGTCAGGAAGTGGGTAAAACCTTCCGGGGCTGAAGTTGTTAAAATAGGCTTAATTCTACAAGAAGCACATTGTAAACCTATTAATTTGTGAAAGGTATATATTTAGTAAAAAAGGGGAGACACTTGGGAGAAGGAAATGGCTGCACACCCCGAAAAGGTTCAGAAAAAAAAAGGGAATTTTCCAAGAGGAAGGGGTTTTCTAGGCAGCAAACAACGGTACAGATGGTATTAAGTTAAAAAGGTAATTTTATTGGGACATAGGACAATAGAGTAAAAAACATGAACGGTGTACAAAACGGCAGGAGCATATATAGAGCTACACATAAATTATGCAGTAAATAAGCGATTGGATAGTCTTGACGCGTTTCGACCCCATCGGGTCTTCTTTAGAGGATATGTATGCGCTGTAAAGAAGATTTACATGCATGAAAATAGTATCAATGCGTTTATGCACAGTTGTATATAATAATTATAAAAG
Source organism: Lithobates clamitans (assembly GCA_037952925.1). Taxonomy (NCBI): domain Eukaryota; kingdom Metazoa; phylum Chordata; class Amphibia; order Anura; family Ranidae; genus Lithobates; species Lithobates clamitans. The sequence goes on along the minus strand of JBBGZY010001057.1, from coordinate 1,874,426 downwards.
TTTAAAGCATAGTTACCAAAAGTATGTGTATAGCCATATCTCCTGAGCCTAAGGCTTTCAAAGAACCTCCACCATCCGGTCCCAGCCCGGAGCCCCCCAAGGAGGGGAGGCCAAACAAAATGCGCAACTTCGATGAATCACACCTATGAAATGCCCTGCGATTGGCAAGGGGCATGTGGGCCGGCGGCACCTGTGATCTGGACATCAAGCAATAGCACCAATTAGTGCGTATAGGGAATGTGATTATAATCTATTTGTGTATACTTATATGAATCAAATAGTAATGATGATCATATTTTTACAAAGTTTTGTTTTTTTTTGGGCTGTTTTACCTGAATTGTAACAGCAATTAGTTTATAAATGAATAATCAAAAATTATTGAACATATATATAAGTGTACTATATGTACTAAGTAAACAGATAGAAAAAAATGAGAAGAAAAGGGGGAGGAGAAGGAACAAAGAGAAAGAGGAAAGAAAGAAGGAAAGAAAAAAGCAACGGGGTGTGAGGGGAAATGTTGACAGGAAAATGATGAGGAATAAGGCGGGGAGGGAAAATAAAAAAAAAAAAAAAAAAAAAAGGGGAGGGGAGTGGGGAACAGTGGGGGAAACAAACATAGGAAAAGAAGAAAATGAAAAAGCGAAAAAATAGAAAAGGAGACAGAAGAAAAAGGAGAGGGAAAAAAGAAGAAAGAAGAAAGAAAAAACATAATCAGCAGAGAAATAAAGAGTGATGGTGCAAAATTTGAATAAAGAAAGTATGAAGAAACATAAGAAATACAAGGCAAACACTGGTGTGGGGATACCAGCTGGTGAAATGGACAATACAAGTGGGTGAAGGAATAAATGTGAGTGAGGAAAAAAGTGGGGTACCAGAGAAAGGGAGTGAGGATAAAAGGAATGAAAAAATGTATTATAAAAGTGACATAATGAAATAAAAAGAAACAGAAGTGAAAGAAAGCAAGGAAAATACCAGAAAAGGTGACATAATCAAGGTGGTTTACCTGGAAGGTGCCAAGCATGTAAGCAGCACACCAATATGAAAAAGTAATCTGTTGGGATTACGCAGGATTTGTGTCTAGTAAGCATGGGTGGTAATCTAAAATAGGAATATTGTGAAAAGTGTTAGTTGTCGTCAAGTCTAGAAAAAGATAGTAAGGTATAAAAGAGTAAGGAAAGTACCTGTAATGGAGGAGCCCCTATGTGGCTGTGCTTCCTGCTGGAGCAGTGGGGATCAAATGAGAGATCCCATAGGGAGCTGCTCTCCTTAAGTATGAGAAGTTGAGCACCGATTGGTTGCTGATAGAAGCCACAGGTGCGCGCCAGCCACCCCCACCTTACTTACCTTCACAGGGACAGTGTTGACAGTGTCAACACTCAGCGTGTAGTTCACCCGGCGTTCCGGAAGACAAGCTATCCCGGCGCGGCCGTTCTTTCCGACGTAATGACGTGGCGTCGTGATGTCACGTGCGCGCGTGGGCACGGACACGGCGCCCGGAAGGATTCGGGACGCCGCTGGCAGGGAGAAATCACGTTCCAGACGGTCCAGCACTCTAGTTGATGTGTAGATAGGCTCAGGGCCCTACGCCTGTCTCCCCCTGCCAGGAAGAAGCACAGTGGTGAAGCCAACTCACCTGAAGGGGGAAGTAGCTGGACCGGGAGCCCGGATCAGGACCTAGATGGAAAAAGGCATGAAAATCATACAGCAATGATAGATTTAAAGGGTATACCTGAGACACCGTACGGAAACCAGGGCATGTTTTGAATCATCACATTTTTTGGCAGAAAGTATGAACACCTGCAATAACCCATAGTGTAATTAGTATGAGATGAAAGTTTACAGAAACTGGGAGCTATTTGGAATGTGTTCAAAGAGTCCATAGGTTATCTTCACATAATCTATTCCTAATGCAGAATGAAATATATTATTATTGCACATCAGTCAAGAAATCCATATAGTAGGGAGAGGTACAAGTCTTATGCAAAGTGAAAAACACATTTATATACAGTTTACATGAGGGAAACAGAAAAACATATGGAATACAGTACAACAAACATAAAAAAGTATAATATCAGCAGCTATCAATATGTGATTTTTACCACCATATGTTTAGTGTGTTTTGCCTGAGGAAAAACCTTGAAGAAAGGGGGCAAAAGAGATTGATTTGTTAAGTCCGGGGGTAGACATGGCCTGTAGCTGGAAGATCCATTTTTGCTCTTTTTGGAGCAGGACCTTATTTCAGTCACCTCCCCTATCTGGTATTTGTACTTTATGAAGTACTGTAAAAGTTACATTAGGCACCTTATAGTTGTGTTCAAAAACAACATGTCTTCCAATGGGGAGATATCTATTTCCATGCTGTACATGTGTTTCGATATTCGTCGCCAAAGTTCTTGCTTTGTTTTGCCGATGTAATAGGCACCGCAGTCGCACTCCATAAAATAAACCACCCCGCGGGTTTGGCAATTCGCGAAGTGCGACGGCTTAAATATTTCTCCATTAGGGAGACGAAATGTTTTGGCCTTCCTTATAAGTAGGCAGAAGGTGCAATGGCCGCAGGGAAACGAACCAGGAATGTGAAATTTTTTGAATCTTTTATGTTGATCTTTAAATTCGCCTTGGACAAGCATGTCTTTGAGGGAGGTAGCCCTCCTAAAGGTTATTGATGGTTGTTTAGAAAGGAGAGTTTTTAGTGTGAGATCATCACTCAAAATGCTCCAATGCTTCTGCAAAATGTTTTTGATGGTTACATGTTGGCGTGAAAAGCGCAGGATTATACGGGTTGGATTTGAAGGGGTAGAATCACAAGATTTGGGTTTGTGCAACAAAGTAGCTCGAGATTGTCCCATTGCTTTATTGTATGCCTTTTTCAGGCATGATCGGCTGTATCCACGTGACAAAAGGCGGCTTTGAAGGAGCCCAGCCTCTTCTTTGAAAAATGCATACGTAGAGCAATTGCGATTAAGGCGCAAATATTGCCCGTAGGGAATAGAATTTTTTAATGATATCGGATGAAAGCTCGTGGCATCTAGCACTGTGTTACCAGCGGTGCTTTTGCGGAACAAGGTGGTAATGAGCTTGTTTTCAAGGATAGTTTTAACCAAAACATCCAAAAAGGTGACATTTCATGACTGTGGGTCATGGTGAATTTTAGGCCATAATTGTTCACATTCATTGAATTAAAAAAATCCATAAGTTTTGCCTCCGGTCCCTCCCAGACGACAAAGATGTTGTCGATGTACCGTAGCCAATGAGAGATGTGGCTAGTGTACTCGACGAGTCCTCCGTCGCCTAGGAGGGACTTCTCCCACTCCCCCAGGTACAGGCTCACATATGAGGGGGCACAGCATGTCCCCATTGCTACACCCTGCACCTGGAGGTAGTGGGAGTTATCGAAACTGAAAAAATTGTGATACAGGATGTATCGCAGGCCAGTCAGAATGAATCCATTTGTTGCTGGATCATAATGTGAACTTCGTTGGAGAATTTTTTGTATAGCCACCAACTCCAAATTATGGGGGATGCTGCTGTACAAGGCCTCAACGTCAATAGTGACAAGGATGGAATGATCCAAGATTTCAAGATCGTCAAGGATTTGCAAAAAATGTATCGTATCTTTGACAAAGGAAGGCAATGAGTGGACAGGAGGCTGAAGGTGGGCATCGATAACCTGGCTGAGGTTCTCGGATATTGCCACATTTCCCGAGACAATGGGGCGACCGGGCGGGTCAACCGGGTTCTTATGAATTTTTGGTAGGCTATAGAACGTAGCCACTTTCGGATGTTTGATACGGATGAAATCATATGCGTCTTTGGTGATCATGCCTTTAGAAAAGGCTTGATCAACCATTTTGTAGAAAGCTGTATGGTATTGATTAATACTCAAAATAGAGATCTGTTTGTACCAATCTCGGTTCTTTAGGATATTTAGACACGTTTGTATAACTTTGATTGTCCATGATAACCACATTGCCACCCTTGTCAGATGGTTTTATGACAATAGTAGGGTTCTTTTTCAGTGATTTAAGGGCCTCATTCTCGACAAAAGATAAATTATGGGAATTGCATTTTGTACGTGGTATTTTGCATATATCCCGAATAGTTTGTTGGAGGAAGATTTTTACATTAGGATTGGTATTTGCAGGAGGAAATTTGGTGGACGCTTTTTTTAAACATAGTAGCGGGATTGTGTGGAGGTGAATCAACATCCCGTAACAAACCATCTAAATCGATTTGATCTATAAGATCAACTGTATTGTTTTCTTGATATAAAAGTGTCAGATCTCGTAGGGCCTTGAATTCAGTCTCCACTGTGTAACGACACCCCGAGAATGAAAGGGGTTAAAGTTGTTTAGGACATTCCATACCCAAACACAAAGGCAGCTACTGAACACTTCCATCAGCCGAACCAGGAATCCATACAAATAATTGTCCCCCAAGTACGAGACAAGATGCTCTGTCTTGAGGTTTAAGCAGGAATGAATCTTTTATTTAAAAACATGTTATACAGATCCCACTTCAAAACACTTCCCCCCCCCCACCCTTGGAAACCAGGGCGAGTTAAACTGTCCAATGACAATGGACACACAGGTCAGGTGTGTTTAACGTCTCATCAGTACACAGTCTTATCAGCAAGGAGAGCTGCTGGAGGAATCCCCCCTCAATCCATAGAGATACACATCCTGTGAAATCCAAGGCAGACAAACACAATAGAACATTAGAATACAGGCCCACCCCAAACAATCACAGCAAACAGTACACAACAGCATGAGACAACACACAATATATACACACACAACATTGTGAAGCAGTCACTATTTATATTATGGCACATATGGGGTTCCCAGAGTTTTGTGTTTTCGGGGGACATGGACTTGAATCCAAAGTAACATTACTTCCAGGGTCCCCAGGCATACACCTCACAATGAGCACCGTTCCCCCAAATGCCAGGGCCCATAATCGGTCAGCAAGAGGCTGGCATTCAGTCCCCTCCAAAAGCCTATGTCCCGGCTAGGTCTGTCACACATTGTATGTCACAAGCACCCTGAGAGAGAGGGGGAGGAGCTGACGCCCAAGATGGCCGCATAGGGAGAACGTGAGGTGGACACACTGCAGATGCCTTAGACGCCCTAGATGATACAGAGAGGAAGGATTGAGGCGGTAAAGTCCCATGCCTAATTGCTGGGCAGACTGCTGAAAGCTGAAAGCCCTTACCCTTGCTGATATCCTTACTCGATTGAGCTATTTCACAGAAGCCGGTGTACTGAGGGAAATTATACTGAGTGGCGGCCGGGGTGAATCCAGGAGATCCGGGAGAAATTACTACACCTGTGGAGTGCTGGGAACGAGGACAGGAACGGAGAGCAGTGCAAGCCGAGCGAGAGCCTCTGTGGGTCTGCATACCCAGGTGGCAGAGGCGACTCGCTGGAGGGACGCGCACTCTGGCGGAGATCCTCGGGACACAAACAGCAGTGATCAGGGGAAGAAGAAAAACATCCCGGGAGGGGGGCGTGGCTTAGCAATGGCCGTGTGAAGAAGCATTTTTGAGGAACTCCTGGCTTCCCCCTTCCTAACCCGCACAAAGATGGCTACTTTTCTCATTTCTGAGGCATGCCCACTTGCAGGAGATACAGGACAAGAGCATCGGTAGGCAATAATATGAATTCCACCCCACGGAGCAGTATAAGGAGCTACTTTAGAGACTCACAGAGGAGATCACCGGGCGCCATTGCTGCAGCACCTCGTGTACACAACTCATCCGAGGCGGACTCACCCTTTTTACCTGCATCCCCTCCTGATACCTCGAACGGCCACCAGAATTCCACTAGAGACTCTCTCCCCGACATGGCTAACCACCCGAGGCAGTCGAGAGAGATGCCCGACGATCTCCGGGCCATTCTCCAGGTGCTGCCTACTAAGGCGGACTTTGAGGCCCTTCCGTCTAAGTCAGACATCGAGACTCTCATACAACGGGTGGAGGAGGCCCATGCCAGAGACATACAGGAGATAAGGGTGGAACTACAAACGATCTCTGACAGAGTGGAGGCGGGTGAAAGCTCGGTTTCTGCCCTTACACAGCGGATTGCGGCCCTGGAGCAGTCGCGGGAGGCACAGGCAGCCACGGCAGTGGATTTACAGCTCCATTTAGAGGATTTGGAGGACCGCAGCCGCCGTAACAACTTGCGGCTGCGGGGTCTCCCGAAAGCCACCGGAGCGGAGTATCTGGAAGCATCTGTAACTGCTATCTTTCAGGGGGTCCTAGGTGCACCGCAATTGTCCATTGAACTGGACCGTGTACATCGGACACTCGGACCTAGACCATCAGATCCAGATAGACCCAGAGATGTCTTATGTAGGGTACATCGGTATACCCAGAAGGATCTCATCCTCCGTAAGGCCTGGGAGCAGGGAGAAGTGTCGTTTGATGGCGCCGAGATCAAAATCCTTCTGGATTTGCCCAGAGCTACATTGCTAAGAAGAGCAATGCTTAAACCGGTCCTGGAGTTGGCCAGAAGACAAGGCTGCACGTATCGCTGGGGATATCCCCTGGCAGTTACTTTCAGAAATAACACGGCCTCTTTTACCCTGCGGACTGCCTCGGACCTGCCGGCCTTATTCACTTTTCTGGGGACTGAACCGATTGAGATCCCCAACTGGCTAACCCTAGTCCCTCGCCCTTCAGGAAGACCGGGTCTCCCAGCTCAGCGACACCTACCACGTCGTCAGCAAGGCTCCAGTAGGAGGCTGAGAGCTCCTTCCAACGAGGATACACGTGAGTCTTAACCCAGTTATTTAATACAAGACCACTGTCATGTCCGAGCATTGCAGATCTTTATTTCCCTTAGAACCTTTGGCTTACGAATTGCATTGATTCCCTCTGAGCTTGAACGATTGACATTGTTGTTCCCGCTGACCCTCAGGCAGTTAAAAGTGGAATGCCCGGCCCCGGGAGCCGTCCGCCCCATGGAGCTCATTTATGTTGCTTACTTGGTGGGGGAGTGAGGAACTTTAACCTTTGGCAGACTCACATCCCCCAGCACTGTACAATAGGCGGGCTTGGAGAGAGCACATTGGAGCTCCGAAAATCACCCAGAGCACAGAAAAGAAATCTACAAGCCTCTTCCCTGACCCATCCTTTGCCTGATGTATACTCCTGCAGACTGGCGCGGGGTTGTTATCTTGAAGCAACTACCTGTGGGAGGATCGTAGCACATAGCATGAAAACGAAAACTACTCCATACCTGATGAACTCAAACATGGTATTGTATGCTGACATGGTAAATATAATCTGAGACTGAAGCCCAATAGTCACAGGCAGAGTTCATTGAGATAGGGGGAGGGACAGAAAGGGGCGAGATACGGACAAGCTCTTTGCCCACAAGGAACAAGCGGTGAGGGGGTCTCCAGCCATGCAGGATGGACTTCCTGATTGTAGAGGGATTGGGAAATCTGGGGATGAGGGGGTGCAATGCGATGACTAACCTCCAGGACTCTTCCTCATTAGGAGAAGTGAGTCTAAATAGCACATGTAGGGGATGGGGAGTGCAGTTTTAAGTTGACCCTGTTATGATTTATTTATTTATTTATTTATTTTTTGTTTTGTCTCAAATTTTTAAGCGGTCACCAGGCATCAACATTAAGGTCTAAGATCTTCCTATGTACGGTTAAGTGTTGTGATGCTCGGATAAGTTCATTATCAGTTTTCTATAGGTTACATATTGAATTATAATTGCTTATACAGAAGTTGTAGCTAAAAGGTTTGAACATGCCATTCATCCACAAGTAGTTATTTCAGCCACCTTCAATTTGAATTCCCGCATGCTATATAGTGACCAATCAGCAGTGTCCGATTGGGAATCGTCTTTCGCATGCAGATATTTCAAGAGCAGTCTGCGTGCGAAAAGCTGTATGTCTGTGATAGCTTCGAAAACGTAAAAATTCTGTTCCGGACAGAAAGTCGGGACAGAATTTGTATTTCCGCTCAAGATATATTTAGTGCCTATAATTTTCAATGCTTTGCATACTGTATGTGACAATTTTAAAACACTGTCTATACAAGAAGATTTATCATATGGACACAGCCAAGAATGTATTGTTCAATAAAATCATCAATGTACCTGTTTAGCTACAACTGTACAGTCTCTTTTGTGCCGCAACCCAACAGATCTTACACTGTATACAGGGATAAACACCAATTACACTGCAAACACATTTTGCAATATTCTGGAAACATCATTGAGCAGTCTGCTGAATACTGCAACTCCTGCAGTGCACAGAGGTCAGTAGGATGCGGAGCAGTGCACAGAGGTCAGTAGGACGCGGGGCAGTGCATAGAGGTCAGTAGGACGCGGGGCAGTGCACAGAGGTCAGTAGGACGCGGGGCAGTGCACAGAGGTCTGCGCCGTTTTCATGGCACAGTAATCTATTAATAGTAATAGAGAACGTTTCCTCAACCAGCACAGGGCAGGGAGGCTGCTGTCACAGATGTTACCTGTTCTAGCATGCGGTCATCGAGCTAGATATACAAACCAGAATGAAAACTCCCTCTCCACCTTTCCCCCAGCTGTTTCAGAAAGAACCCCACAGTGGAGCATTTTACTGCTGCTGCTTGTGTGAGTGGGAAATGTACCGCCCTGATCCCCACAAGCCTTCCTCTCCTATTCATCGCAGTTGCTTATATCACATGAGATGGACAGGAGAGGAGGGCCAACAGGGATCAGTGCAGTACACATCCCACCTACACAAGCAGCAGCAGTAAAATGAAAAAAGAATAAGCAAGGGAAACACCTGATGTTTGATGGTACTATAGGCCAGGTGTTACCCAAACTAAAAGGAAACATCACTAGTGAAAAGAAGTCTTCCATGTTTGATGATAAACAAACCTTGTGAGTAGTAGATTTGCAAGCTTTATAGTGTAACTACATGCAAAGCTTTTTTTTTTTTTTTTTAAAGTTTTGGATAGAGTGGAGAGGGATTAGAACACCAGACCATTTTAATTGCCGTTCGTGCCCCCCGCCATTAGGGATATTCACCCTCTCTACTTGTCCTGTTAAAACAGTTATTGTCAAACGTAAAAGAAAATACCAAATTTTGGGTTGACATCGAAATATCTTCAATGGGGACACCCCGAACTCCCTCACTTTGGAGAGATTTCCTCTCACCTTTCTGCTTTGGCTATGGGACAGGAAGTGAAGGGAAATCTCCCCCATGGGACACAGATGGCAAGAAAAAATAAACACTTTTCACAAGAATGGTCAGGACCACTGAACCTGAAATGCCCTTATCCCTGGTTTTCAACAGCCAGGCCATCAAAGTCAACAAACGAGAGGTCATGGAGCATATGCTAGCAGACAAATGAGGCTGAAGCTATCAGAATGCCTTCAACCTCAAACCTTCCGAAGTATAAAAAGTAATAGTTTTAGTGGGGAAAGAGCATATCTCACAGCACTGAGGACATCTGAAATGTCAGCTCCCATGTTCTTGAAGACAAATTTGTCTAGCTTCTCGTTGAACTGGTTAACCACCTCAATACTAGGCACTTTCGCCCCCTTCCTTCCCAGACCAATTTTCAGCTTTCAGCGCTCTCGCATTTTTAATGACAATTACTCAGTCATGCTACGCTGTACCCAAATGAAATTTTTATCATTTTGTTCGCACAAATAGAGCTTTCTTTTGGTGGTATTTATTCACGACTCCATTATTTTTTTTTTGCGATATAAGCGCAAAAATAGTGGAAATTTGGGAAAAACAATATTTTCTTTTTTCTGTTTTAAAAGAAATCCAGTAAAATCGAATTTTGTCATAAATTTAAGCCAAAATGTATTCTGCTACATGTTTTTGATAAAAAAAATCCTGTTAAGTGTATAATAATTGGTTTGTGTGATCACGGACATATGTACGCAAATGATCATGTACAGATGTGTGCAGGTGATCACGTACATATGTGTGCAGATTACCATTGGGACATGTGATTTTAGTGGGACATATGTGGAGGACAGCTTTTTTTATTATTTGGGGACATGTGTTTTGGGGACATGTGCGTTTTACAATATGTGGGGACATGTGTGTGTTTTACATTATGTGGGGACATGTGTGTGTTTTACATGTATGTATTTACATGTGTGTTGACACTAGGTTGGTGATCAGTGAGTAAAAAGCTGTAAAAAACAGCTCATACTCACTGATCATCAGCCGGCTGCAGCGATCCGCTCTCCTCTCCTCCTCAGCGACAACTTCCGTGTGAGGAGAGGAGAGCTGATCGCCTAGCAACCGGCTGTGTTTACATCACATGACGGCTGTGATTGGACACGGCCGTCATGTGATCAGGAGGGCCAATCACAGAGCCCTCCTGCCGATCCGAGATGCGCCGTGTCCGGGTGACACGAGCGCATCGGGATCGCGCCGTTGCGCGTGCATTCCCGCTCCTTCTGAGGGACGTTCCTGAACGTCCACTCAGAAGGAGAGAGTGCCCACCCCGCCGTTTATGTACATTGGCCGGGTGGGAAGTAGTTAACTAATAAATCCATATCAGATATTCTGCAATGCAGACATACAGTGGGGACGGAAAGTATTCAGACCCCCTTAAATTTTTCACTCTTTGTTATATTGCAGACATTTGCTAAAATCATTTAAGTTCATTTTTTCCCTCATGAATGTACACACAGCACCCCATATTGACAGAAAACCACAGAATTGTTGACATTTTTGCAGATTTATTAAAAAAGAAAAACTGAAATATCACATGGTCCTAAGTATTCAGGCCCTTTGCTGTGACACTCATATTTAAACGCAGGTGCTGTCCATTTCTTCTGATCATCCTTGAGATGGTTCTACGCCTTCATTTGAGTCCAGCTGTGTTTGATTATACTGATTGGACTTGATTAGGAAAGTCTCACACCTGTCTATATAAGTCCTTACAGCTCTCAGTGCATGTCAGAGCAAATGAGAATCATGAGGTCAAAAGGAACTGCCTGAAGAGCTTAAAGACAAAATTGTGGCAAGGCACAGATCTGGCCAAGGTTACAAAAACATTTCTGGTGCACTTAAGGTTCCTAAGAGCACAGTGGCCTCCATAACCCTTAAATGGAAGATGTTTGGGATGACCAGAACCCTTCCTAGAGCTGGCCGTCCGGCCAAACTGAGCTATCGGGGGAGAAGAGCCTTGGTGAGAGAGGTAAAGAAGAACCCAAAGATCACTGTGGCTGAGCTCCAGAGATGCAGTCGGGAGATGGGAGAAAGTTGTAGAAAGTCAAGCATCACTGCAGCCCTCCACCAGTCGGGGCTTTATGGCAGAGTGACCCGACAGAAGCCTCTCCTCAGTGCAAGATACATGAAAGCCCGCATGGAGTTTGCTAAAAAAAAAATAAATAAAAAAAATAAATAAACACCTGAAGGTCTTTAAAATGGTGAGAAATAAGATTCTTTGGTCTGATGAGACCAAGATAGAACTTTTTGGCCTTAATTCAAAGCGGTATGTGTGGAGAAAACCAGGCGCTGCTCATCACCTGTCCAATACAGTCCCAACAGTGAAGCATGGTGGTGGCAGCATCATGCTGTGGGGGTGTTTTTCAGCTGCAGGGACAGGACGACTGGTTGCAATCGAGGGAAAGATGAATGCGGCCAGGTACAGGGATATCCTCGACGAAAATCTTCTCCAGAGTGCTCAGGACATCAGACTGGGCCGAAGGTTTACCTTCCAACAAAGCAATAACCCTAAGCACACAGCTAAAATAATGAAGAGGTGGCTTCACAACAACTCCGTGACTGTTCTTGAATGGCCCAGCCAGAGTCCTGACTTAAACCCAATTGAGCATCTTTGGAGAGACCTAAAAATGGCTGTCCACCAACATTTACCATTCAACCTGACAGAACTGGAGAGGATCTGCAAGGAGGAATGGCAGAGGATCCCCAAATCCAGGTGTGAAAAACTTGGTGCATCTTTCCCAAAAAGACTCATGGCTGTATTAGATCAAAAGGGTGCTTCTACTAAATACTGAGCAAAGGGTCTGAATACTTAGGACCATGTGATATTTCAGTTTTTCTTTTTTAATAAATCTGCAAAAATGAACAATTCTGTGTTTTTCTGTCAATATGGGGTGCTGTGTGTACATTAATGAGGAAAAAAATGAACTTAAATGATTTTAGCAAATGGCTGCAATATAACAAAGAGTGAAAAATTTAAGGGGGTCTGAATACTTTCCATCCCCACTGTATGTGCCTACGTACACTTCTTGATGTAGAGGTCCGTTCACCTGCATAGAAAATCTATATGCCCGTTTTCCATCATGGAAATATACACTACAGAGACAGAGATCACTAGAACATGAAAATCCACACAGAGCAGGATAGACTCTACCTCTGTCAACGCTGTAACATCCCTTCTGCCCTCCTAATGATTTCTGTCAGCGGTAGCTGTGACATTGTCCAATCGAATTTGGACCCAAGGACTTGTTTTTAAGTAAGGTGCAGTAAATTAATAAGCGAAAAGCTCAAAACTCCAGGCTATCGATTAAAAGAATCCATTCCTCTGGCACGCAACAGCCCTGAACAGAGGGCTCAGAACTTCACCCCAACCCCTAAGTCTGGTGTCCGTCATGACAATCCTGGCGACAAAAACAACTATGACATGTTGTAAGCAGATCTTGTCCAGTTCAAGACCACAATGGAACTCTAAGGGTATAGGACAAATTCAATGTTCAGAGTGGAACTGAGCAAAAGTAGCCAATTTAAAAGGTGGATACCATGAAATCCCAGTGCGTCCATACAGCGCTGTAGGGAAAACTCACATTGGCCATGAAAAATGCACTTATGCTCAGAGAAAAGGGGCCAGCCTTCCAAAATGGCCTTTACTCTTCTTGGACTTGGGAAAAAAGGGGCTCCTATCACCTGTGAGGCACTTAATACAGGCGGCCCCAGGGTTAAAAACAAGATAGGATTGTTCTTAAAATGAATTTGTAAGTCAGAACAGGTATTTTTTTTTAAAGTATAGATCCAGCCCAAAAAAATATATTTAAGTTTTTTGGATAGCATAGGGAAGGGTTAACGTCACTGTAATGTTTGTTTTGCTGTCTGTGCCCCTGTTCAGAAGATTTCATATTACTTTCTGTCCCTATGACAATTAGATTTTGAAAATTTTGGGTTGTTGTGGAAACAAGGATTGGTGATAAAGCTTCAGTGGCGACACCTCTTTCCCACAATAACTTACAGGAGTGAGTTTCCCTTCCTAGGGGTAGATTTCCTCTCACTTCCTGTTGTCTCCCTTCGTTTGTAAGTAGGATGTTTGTAACACAGGGACCGCCTGTAATTTCATCCAAAGAGATGACCACTGACAAAGAGAATTTCAATCAATCTCTTTCTTGAACATCAGATTTGCAGACCAGCCCTACAACAGCCAAAAACAGATGGGTGAGAGACCAGCTGGCCAGAATCCAAAGCCACATTACAAGATATTGTAGGCCCTGAACCAGTTGATCCGCCAGGTCAACACAGGCAAGGGAGACATGTTCTGAAGCCAAACCATGCATAACAATTTTACCCACTCACTCAAAGTCTGGGAAACTCTGGTAACAGTATAAATGGAACAAGCGGTACTTTCTGCCTTGCTATCCAACGAGTCCCTGAAAGAGGGAGACTCCTCAACTGAAATACTAGTAGCCTTAGTCAGTCTGGAAATAGGGGAATTGACCACTGCTTGACAAATGCCTCCTCAAATGGTACAGTAAAGCATTTAGACAAGGTGAATGGCTTAAAAATCTTAGAGGCCCTCCTAAGCTTATGAGTCCTGAAATAGACCATGGAATCCCCTGACACAGAACAGGACTCCTCAATATTTAAAGTCTCCCATACAGCCTTAAACCTGCGCTCTCATTTGCCAACATAGCTGCTGTCGGGTGGGGAATGCTCTTTTCCTCTAGGTCCCTGGACCCAAAGGTGAAGGTGAAGGGTGTTTTTTATGCAGCTTCTACAATAAGGCCCTCTTGATGCAAGGTACAAAACCCTCCATAGCTGCAGAAAAATTGTTACAAGAGGGCCTGGCCAGAGCAGAGGCTTTCAGTACTGGGGGAATTTGGCAGGCAGTGCAGAGAGAATCAGAAAGGCAAGAGGCCCCAGACACCCCACAACTTGGACAGGATGGAAGGTAATCCTTGTCCGAGTCATAGCTACAGAGGAGCTAATAGGTGTGCAGACAGGGAGTGACCCCCCCCCCCCCCCCGATAGGGGAACAAGTCACAACACCCTCAGGAAACGGCAGAGGTACTCGAGCAGGAAGCATCCAGACGTGTTTGTGCTCAGGAAGGAGAGCCACCCCTCCAGGATCCGGGAGACGACACCACCACAAAATGGCAAACTGCAATAACCCACCTGCAATCGCTCAGTAAAAATGCAGCTTAAGCCCAGCAGTTAAACTTTTCCACCGGCATTTCATCCACACATGTAGCACAAGTACAGTAAAACTGACCATATGGTTCATGATTATAAAAGTCACAGGCAAGGGGAAACCTCTACAAGCGATATGATGCACCCACCCCAAGAAGACTACTCACAGACTGCAGCAAGTCATCCTGGAACCTGTAGTCACAACATCAATACCAGCCTATTCCCCTTGAATGAGATGCAAGGTGTTAAAGACATGTCCACAAAGGAATCGAAGCCCCCTCAGGCCTCTCCATCAATAGAAGGTCCCAAGTGCTAGGAAGAAACTGAAAAGGGTACTATGTGGCTGGGTGGTCCTCAATGTAATACAGCACCTCATCCCAAAGATCTAATGGTAAGGTCAAAGAAGGGGAGTAAAGGGATTATGACGGTGCCAGGAAAACACGGTACATACCAAATTTTTTTAAAAGATAAGTAATTTTTATTTAGAACATATCATATATACAAAACAAACACAAGAATTACAGAAACAAGGTGTGCATCAAAGCTAAAAACATATCTGTAGTGAATTTCACCGAGCTAGGCCTTATAGATGTAACGGCCAATGCGAGGAATAGGTATTTTAGTTATCCGACATGTTTCGCCAGTGTTGGCTTCTTCAGGGATAAGTTGTTAGTACCTAAAAACGCTACAGTAGTTCTGTGAAAATGACATAACAAACAATAAGTATATCAAATAGATAGTACACTAGGCAAAATGTCATTTAGATATGTATAAATGTATATATATATATATGTTTGCGAGCTGACAGTATAGACTGACCTCCACCACCACCCAAAATGCACCAAGACAAGTTCCCCACACACCCTCGGGCAGGCTAAGAGTCCTCGTCCCGAAACAATCACCCAACCGGACATTCCATAGATGGAAATGAGATACCTGCAAGTCACCGGAGGAGGCCTCACACAGCTCCAGCACTAAACCTCCAGCCAGGAGCACAATAGATAGCTGTAGAGGGCAGTGAGAAGGACCTGGCCAAATATGTATCTAGAAAGGTATAAATTATTTGCAGTAAGTTCATCTATCATAGTATCGCCTTTTTTTTCCGTAAGGGTCATACAATTTTCATCAATTAATAGAAAAGATTCATTATGTGGGACTAAAAAGTCTCCAAATTAGTGTACTTACAGGATAGTGCTTTTTAAAGTGAATGCAGGACACCGATAAATCCTTGCACTTAGAGAGAAACTCTAAATGTCAACGGGAGCAAGATTTACATAAACAGGAGAAGGGTTTATTTGCCACTTATAGGACTATCTGGGGGGAAAAGAGACATAATCATAGAAGGCACTTTGGTTAATCCATAAGTGAACTGCACCAGCACAAGGCAGGGTAAGTACAGACTTACCATTGGATAGATATATAGTGGAATGCTAGGCTAAGTAAAGCCAGCAGCCGGCGATAACCCTGGGTAGGAAAAACCGGAAAGCAGAAGATAGTATAAGCATGCGGTAAGTCTGGTAAAGCCCCAAACAGCTGAGGTTCATACTGGTACCTACCCAGTCCAGTGGTGGTAGATACGTCGGTGTCCTGTAACATCCCCGGCGAGTGTGTTTGCCTGGGATGCCGGCGTTCTTATGCACTCCACACACGTGCGGCGTCTGACGTCACCGCACGTGTGAGCGGACAAGAAGAGCCACGGCGCATGCGCCCACCGCAAAACCGTCCCGGCCTACAGGATCCAGAAGGCATTGCGGTGGTGTCCAAGGTGATGTGAATAGCATCACAAGCAGGACGCGGAATCCGCCGCCACATAGGGCGGAATGATGCCTGGAAATGAATGGAGATTTCCAATGCGTCGTGGCTAGAGGCGGGCAAGGGGGATTCCCTAAGCCCTTGGGTGTCCATACAGCTGAGTGTGCACCTAGTGGGAGGCTATAAAATACCGGATGAAGTGCACATACCCCACATCGGGAGGCAGGGGCTCAGGGATAGAAGGACCAGAAAGGAGGTTGAAAGGGAGCAAGGGAAGGGAAAGGGAAAGAAAGGAAAGGAACCAGAAAAGAGAAGAGAACAGAGGGAAAGCGAGACGAGGGGAGGGAGGAAGGGGAAAAAGGGAAAGGGAAAATAAGAGGGAAAAGGAGACCCGAACATCCGAGGGGAGGGGGACGTCATCGAGACACACAGGGAGGGGGTGAACGTGGGCAAGGACAGTCCAGGGATATATATAAAACCCCAAAGGGGCGCCTGCACACAAGGCAAGAAATTGGAACAGATAACAGAGGGAAAGTAAGGAAGGGGTTAAATCCCTGGAGTGTGCTCACACAAGTCACCCTGACAGCTCGCAAAAACCGTAGTTAGATACAAGTAATGAAGATACATGAGCTAACAGTCAGACAATAGGATCAAAATATAATTTACAACAGTGTACAGGGGGTATCTTAACCTAAACATAAATATATTTCCATGGTGTGTCCCTAGACAAAAATTAGTGTATTTTTTAAAGAAGCAGAAAAGGGAAAGAAGGGGGGGAGCAGTGTCCTAATTCAACATAGCCAACTTATACATAGGGAGGACTAAAGGGAGGAATATGAAAGAGACACATAAGCAAAGTAAATAAATACAATAGAACCTGAAAAAGTTCATATCAAGAAGGATATTTTTTATAAGAAGGGTTTGAAACTAATGTTTTCATTGAGCCCAGGATATCTGGTGGCGTCCAAAGTGTGTATCCATTTGGTTTCTAGTTGTAAAAGTTTCTGGTCAATATCTCCACCCCTTATATGTGCAGGGATGTGTTCTAATGCTGTAAATCCTATAACATGGGGATTGGACTCATGGTACTGTGCTATATGTCGATTGATAGAGGTAGAAGTCTTCCCTTTTAATAAGGGCTTAATATGGTCTCGAATCCTCACACAGAATTGGCGTTTGGTTTTACCTACATAAAAACTGCCACAGAGGCATGTGGCAAGATATACTACACCAATAGTTTGGCATGTAATTTTATGTTTAATTTTGTATGTTTGACCATTGGGGAGCGGTTTCTCGCATGTATCGTAAATAAACTCACATGTGTCGCAATGGCCACACGGGAATGTGCCATATCCAGTTGAAAAACACTCAAGTTTAGATGTATGATGACTCGCCGTGACTTTATCCCGTAGGGATGGGGAGCGACGGTAAGTGATTTGAGGCTGAGACTGGATATATTTTTTGATGGTATTGTCTGCTGTCAAGAGAGGCCAAAATTTACATAGGATGTCTCTTATTTCCTTATGATGTTGAGAGTATTGGGTTATGACCCGAACAGGTTGGGCGTCATCCCTATTTTTGGTGGAAAATATCAATTTTTTACGATCCAATTTTTTAACTTTATTAAAGGCCTGCTTTAACAAATTATGACTGTAACCTCGACTAAAAAGACGAGGTTACAGTCATAATTTGTTAAAGCAGGCCTTTAATAAAGTTAAAAAATTGGATCGTAAAAAATTGATATTTTCCACCAAAAATAGGGATGACGCCCAACCTGTTCGGGTCATAACCCAATACTCTCAACATCATAAGGAAATAAGAGACATCCTATGTAAATTTTGGCCTCTCTTGACAGCAGACAATACCATCAAAAAATATATCCAGTCTCAGCCTCAAATCACTTACCGTCGCTCCCCATCCCTACGGGATAAAGTCACGGCGAGTCATCATACATCTAAACTTGAGTGTTTTTCAACTGGATATGGCACATTCCCGTGTGGCCATTGCGACACATGTGAGTTTATTTACGATACATGCGAGAAACCGCTCCCCAATGGTCAAACATACAAAATTAAACATAAAATTACATGCCAAACTATTGGTGTAGTATATCTTGCCACATGCCTCTGTGGCAGTTTTTATGTAGGTAAAACCAAACGCCAATTCTGTGTGAGGATTCGAGACCATATTAAGCCCTTATTAAAAGGGAAGACTTCTACCTCTATCAATCGACATATAGCACAGTACCATGAGTCCAATCCCCATGTTATAGGATTTACAGCATTAGAACACATCCCTGCACATATAAGGGGTGGAGATATTGACCAGAAACTTTTACAACTAGAAACCAAATGGATACACACTTTGGACGCCACCAGATATCCTGGGCTCAATGAAAACATTAGTTTCAAACCCTTCTTATAAAAAATATCCTTCTTGATATGAACTTTTTCAGGTTCTATTGTATTTATTTACTTTGCTTATGTGTCTCTTTCATATTCCTCCCTTTAGTCCTCCCTATGTATAAGTTGGCTATGTTGAATTAGGACACTGCTCCCCCCCTTCTTTCCCTTTTCTGCTTCTTTAAAAAATACACTAATTTTTGTCTAGGGACACACCATGGAAATATATTTATGTTTAGGTTAAGATACCCCCTGTACACTGTTGTAAATTATATTTTGATCCTATTGTCTGACTGTTAGCTCATGTATCTTCATTACTTGTATCTAACTACGGTTTTTGCGAGCTGTCAGGGTGACTTGTGTGAGCACACTCCAGGGATTTAACCCCTTCCTTACTTTCCCTCTGTTATCTGTTCCAATTTCTTGCCTTGTGTGCAGGCGCCCCTTTGGGGTTTTATATATATCCCTGGACTGTCCTTGCCCACGTTCACCCCCTCCCTGTGTGTCTCGATGACGTCCCCCTCCCCTCGGATGTTCGGGTCTCCTTTTCCCTCTTATTTTCCCTTTCCCTTTTTCCCCTTCCTCCCTCCCCTCGTCTCGCTTTCCCTCTGTTCTCTTCTCTTTTCTGGTTCCTTTCCTTTCTTTCCCTTTCCCTTCCCTTGCTCCCTTTCAACCTCCTTTCTGGTCCTTCTATCCCTGAGCCCCTGCCTCCCGATGTGGGGTATGTGCACTTCATCCGGTATTTTATAGCCTCCCACTAGGTGCACACTCAGCTGTATGGACACCCAAGGGCTTAGGGAATCCCCCTTGCCCGCCTCTAGCCACGACGCATTGGAAATCTCCATTCATTTCCAGGCATCATTCCGCCCTATGTGGCGGCGGATTCCGCGTCCTGCTTGTGATGCTATTCACATCACCTTGGACACCACCGCAATGCCTTCTGGATCCTGTAGGCCGGGACGGTTTTGCGGTGGGCGCATGCGCCGTGGCTCTTCTTGTCCGCTCACACGTGCGGTGACGTCAGACGCCGCACGTGTGTGGAGTGCATAAGAACGCCGGCATCCCAGGCAAACACACTCGCCGGGGATGTTACAGGACACCGACGTATCTACCACCACTGGACTGGGTAGGTACCAGTATGAACCTCAGCTGTTTGGGGCTTTACCAGACTTACCGCATGCTTATACTATCTTCTGCTTTCCGGTTTTTCCTACCCAGGGTTATCGCCGGCTGCTGGCTTTACTTAGCCTAGCATTCCACTATATATCTATCCAATGGTAAGTCTGTACTTACCCTGCCTTGTGCTGGTGCAGTTCACTTATGGATTAACCAAAGTGCCTTCTATGATTATGTCTCTTTTCCCCCCAGATAGTCCTATAAGTGGCAAATAAACCCTTCTCCTGTTTATGTAAATCTTGCTCCCGTTGACATTTAGAGTTTCTCTCTAAGTGCAAGGATTTATCGGTGTCCTGCATTCACTTTAAAAAGCACTATCCTGTAAGTACACTAATTTGGAGACTTTTTAGTCCCACATAATGAATCTTTTCTATTAATTGATGAAAATTGTATGACCCTTACGGAAAAAAAAGGCGATACTATGATAGATGAACTTACTGCAAATAATTTATACCTTTCTAGATACATATTTGGCCAGGTCCTTCTCACTGCCCTCTACAGCTATCTATTGTGCTCCTGGCTGGAGGTTTAGTGCTGGAGCTGTGTGAGGCCTCCTCCGGTGACTTGCAGGTATCTCATTTCCATCTATGGAATGTCCGGTTGGGTGATTGTTTCGGGACGAGGACTCTTAGCCTGCCCGAGGGTGTGTGGGGAACTTGTCTTGGTGCATTTTGGGTGGTGGTGGAGGTCAGTCTATACTGTCAGCTCGCAAACATATATATATATATACATTTATACATATCTAAATGACATTTTGCCTAGTGTACTATCTATTTGATATACTTATTGTTTGTTATGTCATTTTCACAGAACTACTGTAGCGTTTTTAGGTACTAACAACTTATCCCTGAAGAAGCCAACACTGGCGAAACATGTCGGATAACTAAAATACCTATTCCTCGCATTGGCCGTTACATCTATAAGGCCTAGCTCGGTGAAATTCACTACAGATATGTTTTTAGCTTTGATGCACACCTTGTTTCTGTAATTCTTGTGTTTGTTTTGTATATATGATATGTTCTAAATAAAAATTACTTATCTTTTAAAAAAATTTGGTATGTACCGTGTTTTCCTGGCACCGTCATAATCCCTTTACTCCCCTTCTTTGACCTTACCAAACTGAAAAGGGTGTTACAGATCCAGCTGTGTCCTATAATGAATGGAAGTTAGAAAGTCCCCAACATAGCAAGAGACCTGCTATAGTACATCGCAGAGAAAACCCCAGTATACTCGATGACCAGGGAAAACCTGCACTCATGGCTAACGTGATAAATTTTTGGGATTTCCAATACCCAGCCTAAATCTATGACTATGTCACCCGCTGCCCAGGAACAAGCTGAAGCCTGGAAACTGCAGACGACCTTAAGAAGACACCTTGACTGGTCCTCTTAGCCCCAGACCTCCAGCCAGCCATTACTGTCACCAAGCTGGAAAGGAGAGAAAGCTCTGGAAGCCCCCTACCTGTCGGGATTTGGTGCTGGGATGGTTGCCATAAAGAAAAAAACAAGGTATGGCAAAAGCACCCCTCAGCACCTGGAGAGAATGTAACACCACCCTGGTTGCCATGCAGCCATTCCATCGTGGAGGAAACAATAACTGAGACCTTGGTGGAAGGATCCTGCCTTTAAAGCTTGAGGTTGCAGTGCTTCCTGGAAAAATGGGTCAAACTACGCTCTTTCCAGGTGCTGTTCTGAAAGATGATTGGGGGGAAAAAAAATCTTCCAATTGAACTACATAGCACCCAAATAGCTAGGGTTTTCAGAAAGATCTAAAATGACCACCTGCGTTCACTATGGGGCCAAAGGTTTGCAGACTCTTGATCAAACTTGTATAAACTTATTACAATTCCCACTCCAAATCCATGGGTATTTATTTATATGAAGTTACTCCCTCCCTTGTATCTATAGCAGATCGTACTCTTCTGAAAAGGATTTCCACAAGATTTCCGTGTATGTCTGCATGAATTTGTGTCCTCAGACAAAAATATCATTTGTGAAGTCAGATACCAATGTTGGATGAGAAAACTTGGCTCAGAATTAGAGTTCCAAATCATCCCAAAGGTGTTCAATAGGCGATAGAAATCAAAGCTCTGTGCCACTCAAATGCCGCCACACTAAACTCATCAAATCATATCCATTATGGACCTGGATTTAAGCATGCAGCCATGCTGGAGCAGAACAGGGCTTCCCAAAACCATTGCCCAAGCCTGGAAGCACACAATTGTCCAACATGTCCTTGTATATTGTAACATTAACAGTACCCTTTACTTATTTTGGAGGAGTCTCCAAATACTTTTGGTGATACAGAATGGTGACAGATCTCCACAAGCATAACCATTCGCTATACAAATGCAGGGGAATGCAGCTTTGTGATAAATGCACTTTGTTACTGCAAATACAAAATGTAATAATCCAGGACCTAAAAGCATTTATCACATTTACAGCAAGGGCAGAGGAATATAAAATAGCTAGATTTTATTGCTGTACAAACATAAAGAGGCATTAGCAAAACACACACACACAAAAGAAAAGGTTTAATGTATGTATATAATTTATATTGGTTCCCTCATAAAATCAACACAGCAATTATGAAGCAGTAAGATGCAAAAGTCTACAATTTTGAAGTGCTTGAGAGGCTTCAATGCTTGTTATTAGAGAAAATACTGACAGTCTCCTACAAGGAATAACTCTCCACTGGACAACAGGGAGTCTTGCTGTGAAGGGTCTCCATCTGAGGCTGCAGCTCTGCTCTCAGAGATCATTGTCCTTCACTTTAGCAGAGTGGAACATGCAGGACAGCTTCTGAGAAAAGAACCAGGGCATGGAATGCAAAGTTCTTAAGGCTGGTTGACACACCACTGTCCCTATGACCTACAACCATTCCTATGGAGAAGGCTAAAACCTGGAGCAGTTCCCTTCTGTCTTATTTTCTGATTTGAGAAAATACTAAAACAAAAAATGCACAAAATCAGAATGATCTTGCTAAGAGCACACCCCCCGCCCCCCCCCCCCCCAAAAAAAGAAGAACAAAGGCCTAATAAAAACAAACTTGCTGTTACACTACTAGCTGCCTTTTTCAGTGCTGGAAAGTGCAGTATGCAAAGCATATTAACACATACTAAGCACGCAGCAGTAATATTCTGCAGTCAGATTTTAAGAAAATTGATGTTGCAATGGGCTGATATATTTAAGATACGGCAATTTCCCTTTGCATTGCTTTATTGAAAAAGCTATGCTGGAGTCATGACCAGTGTGTCCAAGTTATCCTTAAAAGGGGTTGTAAAGGTTTTTTTTTTTTTTCTTAAACATGTTACACTTACCTCCTCTGTGCAAGGGTTTTGCACAAAGTGGCCCCGATCCTCCTCTTCTGGGGTCCCATAGCAGCGCTCCTCCCTGCATTGAGTGCCCCCTCAGAGACCTGCATTCCAACGGGGCACCCTTGCGGGCGCACTCCCGAATCCTGCTGCTGCGTCCATTGACACAGACAGCAGGAATCAGCCCCGACTTCCATGTCACTGGATTTGATTGACAGCAGCAAGAGCCAATGGCAGCTGCTGCTATCAATCTATCCAATGAGGACCCGAGACAGCGGCAGGAGATGCTGAGCTTGTTCTTTGTAGCTGGAAAGATCAGGTTCAGGTAAGTAAAAGGGGGGGGGGGGGGGGGCTCTGGAGGGGAGCTGCACTACAGAAGGTTTATCACCTGAATGCATTAAGGTGAGAAACCTTGAGAGTTTACAACCCCTTTAATGCCCAACTCCAGCCAAAACGACTTTTATAAACACGAATAAAGTATGGATGAGAACTTCTGTAGTGTTTTTATTATCAGGAACTCCCATGGGGGTTCTCTCAAGAGGTTTAATCTTTTCTGGTTCCACAGAGAAAAAAAAAGTTGCTGCTGTCTTATCTCTTAATGTTACTGTGAACAACTGTGATTAGGATGTGAAGTAAGGGTTAGGCCTTGTGCACACTGCAGCAAAAAAAACAAACAAAAAAACTAGTTTTGCAAGTCTCAGACAGATTTTTTTTTACCAATTCTAAAAGCATTTGAAAAACATAGGTGCCTTTTTAAACACTGCTTTTGTCCTACCAGGATAAGGGAAATCAAAAGAGCTGGCCAAATGCCCAGTGTGCATGAGGCCTAAACATTGTAAATGAGGACACATGCAGCAATATAAAACTTGCAGTTTCTAACCCTTCCCTACTTTGTCCAAAACATAGCAAATTCTTTTGGCTGGAGTTGGGCAATAAACCAAGCCTGTCCTCCAAGTAAGTTCAAATTTTGTATATAGCAAAAGAGGGATGAAAGGGCTTGCCAAGTCTTTACCTTCACTTATAAATATTTAAGTCTGTACTATTTTACCTATGATTCTATACTTGATGACCAGGTCAACTGCGTGCTCACCGCACAATGTCCAGCCTGAACAACAGCATGATAAAAACAGGACATAGAAGGAAAAATTTAAATGAATGCACCAAATCATATCTGTAAACCAACTTCAAACAGGACAAATAATGTCAACTCTAAGAGAGCATTAAAGATGGATGATTTAATTATTTATAGAAAAATAAAGTATTGCCAGAACCCATTATGTAAAGGGGCTAGATCACTCTGCTAGGCTCGAAATCATTGACCATAATCATGCTTATCCTCAAATATAATTTTTATATCAGGGATCATAGGTGACAACTGTAAAACCGTTATATCTGAACAGTATGGTCTTATTGTTCGCTTCAATGACAAAGTTTAACAAAAAAAGGACACCCAAAACATTTCCAGGTGCTTCCAAAAAGAAAAAAAAATGTATTTGTCTAAAAAGAATGTTTTATGAAACAATGGAAATTCGATCTCTTCACATACTGTCCAAGTCAGTTCATACGTGTTCTCATAAAATTTTCTTATCTTTTTTTCTGAAAGGCAGACCAATGCAAAATAGGTAATAACCAGTGTACTGTGTTTAACCTCTCTTCTGAGCAGGCATCTCTACATTCATCCCAACCAAGACAGCTTTGTGCTCCTCAGTGCAGACAATTTGGTCAAAGAGGGGCAACATTCAGTTAATCCATAAATATTATCTTCATCTTTAGAAGGGGAAGGAGAATGTGGGGCACAAGGGGGTTTTGAAAGAAGAATTATGTGAAATAAAAGACAAAAAGAGGCAAATCAGAAAGAAAACAGAACGGTCCTTCACTTCTGGGTGTCCTGGTTGTAGTAGCATAGTTAAAAGACCAAGGTGGTTAGCAAAATATTTTAAATGTCACTGGAGGCGATAACCACCAACTCTTCTATCTCTAACTAAGAAGTTGTCGGATCTCCTTGTGCATATGACAGAGGAAGTCTACATATGAAGCCCCTCCATTCAGGTTCTTATCTTCAACCAGCAAGTGTTTGAAGAACATCTCAAGCTTGTCGTCCTGTTTCACAACCAGCAACTAAAAAAAAGAAGGTACAGATTGATATAAAATAAAAGCATAAAGAGCATGTCTCATCTTTTTTTAAATAGTCAATCGATATGAATAATGCCAAGTACTTTTAGTTTTCCTTTTCTTCTCAGCTTGCATAAAAACTGTTCAATGATATTTTCAGCTTACAGTACAGAATCTCAAAATAACAATTATACTCACTTAGGTATATGCAGCATCGATCCGGTGTTGCATCTGTCCCCCACTGGCTCTGCAGTGAGAACTGAGCGATCAAACACTGCTGATCGCCCAGTACTCCCCATCCACTTTAGGCAGAGCAGTGACTGTCAGTAAGCGGCTCACTGGAGCGCTGGACTATGGCAGGGGCTGGCTCAGGCTCTCGGCGGATTGCTGAGAGGCTGAGCCAGGTGACGGCCCAGGCCTTTGGATGGATCCCAACCATATAGCGAGGATCTTTGCCAAGCCCGGCTGGCCAAGTGATGTCAGCCGACAGCTGGCTTTAGCCCACTGTTGGCTGAAAATGGGTCACAGGAGTGCAGAACAAACTGCACTCCTGTGACCCATAGGCCAAAAGGAGACCCAAGGAGACCCAAGTATGGCCAAAAAAGCTTTGCCCATATTTCTCCTTTAATGGAATACTTTTTTCTTTATGGTGAATTAGAGCGATCTATAGGCAGCTGTTGGCGACTTCATTTGTTAACAGCGATTTGCTGCATCTCTCAGAGGAGGAAAGGAAAAGCTGGCCAGTCATGTGATCGCAATCTCTGCAATGAAATTAGGTATTTGCAGCATTTATTTTTTAAATCATACACAGAGGGGGATACAATAGGAGGCAGTGCTGATGGCGTATACAGGTTAGAGTGGCTTAACAACCACTTTAAGGTTTATGCTCCACAGCAGACAGTAAAGTGTCAGGACACCTCTACCGGGTTAGTGACTAAGGTCGGCCATAGACTGTTCGAATCCTGCTGAACCGGCCGAGATTCCAACCATGTATGGTCAGGATGAAGGTATTTAAGATGGATCAACTTGGGTACAACCAGCCTACCGGATTTGACATAGTATTATTGCTTGTATAGCTGCTAGCAATAATCACTGGCACCCCCTGCCTGGAGAATACAATAGCCCGGTGGGAGGGAATCCCCTGTCAACAGTCTGTGGTTGCAGGAAATAAATTTGCTCTGTGTATGGCCTGCCTTACCAAAAAGGGAAAAAGTAATAAGGCTGACTGACACTGAAGAGTGCAGCTTTAGACCACTGTATTGTTTTTTTTTTTTTTATATACATCAAAATTTTAAAGAAATGGTTGATCCTGCCTGTGACCTCCCCATCCTCCTCAGCAGTGGCAACAAACTCTGACTACCCTATGCAGAATTGCCTGTGCCCACCTCTGCAGACAAACTCAGAAAAAAAATGAATGTGTCTACAGCTTATCCTGACAGGACAGATAACACATCATCAAAGTGGTTCTAAAGGCTGAAGGTTTTTACGGGTAAAAAACCTGTGTGCAGTGGCAAGCCCCCTCCCCCCCATCTTTACCTGAACCCCCTTCACTTCAGTGATGTTCACGATAGCCTTGGCTGGATGGGGACTCTCCCTCCTCATTGATGGAGACAGCAGCGGGAGTCCTTATGGACACAGCAGTGGCTTTGGAGCAAGCATGTAACAGTGCCCCCAGGGCAAGTGACTCTCTCTGGGGGCACTGCTCGAGGGGGAGGAGCGCTGGTGGGGGACCCGAAAAGAAGAGGATCGGGCTGCTGAGTGCAAAACCATTTGCACAGAGCAGGCAAGTATGACATGTTCGATATTTTAGAAAAAACAGAAACAAAGCTTTAGCATGACTTTAAAGGTAATTAATGAACAAGTCAGCAATGACAGATCTTATGTCTAACCTGACATGCTCCTTTTTTGCCTAGCTTCGTAAAGTATCTGTTATAACATTTTGTACCTCGTACAGTTTGTAATCATACAAAGCATAAAAATGAACACAACTGGGCCCCTGTGTACAGATAAATAAAAAACAGCCAACTCTGAATAGCAAACAGCAAACCGTGGAATGCAAAAACATTCTTTACCTTCATATATCTTGGCCTCTGGGCTCTGAACATTGTGATAATTGCATGCATTTTATTTGAGACTGGATTATCCAACACAGGTAATGCACTCTGTAAAGAAAAAAAAAACATTTTAGTATGTATAAAACCCAGCAGCTTTGGCTTAATATAAAATGTCCATATATGCATATCAATAAAATATTTAGGGCCAGTTCACACCATTCCCACACATGAATCGCACAGTGCATTCCTGTGCAATTTACATGCGGTTCTGTGCAGTGCAATTTTTAGCCGATTCATTTTGAATTGGCTAAAATTGCACCGCACCAAAATAGTGCATGCATTATTTTTCAAAACGCACTGTAACGAGATCGCATGGTACAAAAGCACTTGTGACCTGCATTTGGGGTGTCGTTAACTTTCTATTGACACCTGCTACAGATCGCAAATGGATCTAATTTTGCATGCGGTGTGATTTGCACAGACATGGTGTGAACCGGCCCTAAAAAGTATGGCTTATGTTTTTTACTATTCACAAAAATTATGCTAATATTGTTCGCAATAGTAATTCGAATTCATTGTTTAAACTGCTCTATTGTCATCTACACATCTCAAAACATAGAAATGTAAAAGCATTAAACACATTTTTCATTTTAATGTCAATGTGGATTTCATTGTTTTTCTAGGAAATTACCGTTAACACCTACCACAGTCTTATCTCAACAGGGAAAGAATTTCTCTAAACTGTTGTAAAGGCGCATATAAGTATAATACATAAACCTGGAAGACCTGCTGAACACACAACCCAGGTTGTGGCCATCAGAGTGAAGCAGTCGCTGCCTGGATAGATTTTAGCTGTTTTTATTATATGCTGATTTTTACTATACAGCTGCAAGAAGTAGTATGTGAACCGCTTGGAATTAACTAGTTTTCTGCCATAATTTACCAAAAAATCTAAGTCACAACAATAGACAAACACAATGTGCTTAAGCTGATAATGTGAATAAGCTGTCTTTATTGAACACACCTAATACACATTCAAAGTGATGGAAAAAAATTAAGTGAACCCACAGACTAATTACCTCAATGAAAGCCCAAATGGAGGCAGTAGTTTGTACACCTGGAGACCATTTAATGAAATGTGTTTGGGGGTGTGGCTTAAAGCTACTTTAATTGATAAAAAGGACATTAAGAATGCATCAGCTAAAGCGAACCCTCCCTCACAAAAAAGAGCTCTCATAGGACATATGATCAAGAAAATCTGCAAAAGGCTGGAAAGGGATGCAAAGGCATCCATCAGTCAGACAAATTGTCTATATATGGAGACAGTTTGGTACTGTGGTTACTCTTCCAAGAAGTGGGCGCCCAGCCAATATGACTGCAAGGCACAACACAAAATCTTCAATGAGGGAAAAGAACCACCCACAAGTAACAGCTAAAGGCTTGAAGACATCACTGGAATCGGCAAACATCCCTGTTCATGAGTCTACCATATGTAAGTCTTTGAGCAGGCAGGGTGTCCATGCTCTCCAAAAAAACATTACTGCATACCTGAAGTTTGCCAAAAAGCACCTTCACAAACCGCAATGGTACAGGGAAAATGTTTTGTGTACTGATGAATCAAAAGTTGAATTGTTCAGGAAAAATACTCTCTGCATGGTGCAAAAAGAGCAGATTACCGGCATCAAATCATCCCAATGATGAAGTATGGTGGAGAGAACATAATTTTGGGCTTGCTTTGCTGCCTCAGGGCCTGGACCACTTGCAAACCGAGGAGAAAATACATTCACAAGTTAACCAAAATATTCTACAGCACATGTGTCAAACACAAGGCCCGTGGGCCAAATCTGGCCCTCCAGGCCATTTCATGTGGTCCTCGCACCTCTTCTGCAGGAGAGCTCCAGCCCTCATCTGGTCCTGCTCCAGACACTGTATTTCTGCTTTTCAGCAATGCCTCCAGCTTCTTCCCAGCAGCAGCACAAGATAAGGGGGGGCGACTCGACTTTTGTTGGTGGGAGGGCTCTTGGACAACTGATGTAAGGGTGGGGGATGCTCTGGACATCTAGTCTTACAGACACAACTTGCCCTTTTGAGGGCAATCATAATGCTGATGCGGCCCGCGATGAACTAGAGTTTGACACCCCTGACACCCTACAGGATAATGTCAGGGTGTCTGTCCGCTGGCTGAATTTTATCAGAAGTTGGGTGATGCAGCAGGACAATGACCCCAAGCATAGAAATAAATCCTACCACAAACTGGCTTCAGAATAGGAAAATTCTCTCTCTGAGAGCCGTTCACACCACACATCCTACAAATGTGTGAGCTGAAGTGGTTTTGTAAAGAGGAATGGTCAGAGCTACCGAAAACACTTGCTTGAAGTCGCTGCTGCCAAAGAAGGTTTGATCTGATATTAACTCTAATGCCGCGTACACACGATCAGACTTTCCGACAACAAAACCATGGATTTTTTTTTCCGAAGGATGTTAGCTCAAACTTGTCTTGCATACACACGGTCACACATATGTCGGCCCCAAATTCCGAACGTGAGAACGCGGTGACCTACAACGAGCCGAGAAAAAGGAAGTTCAATAGCCAGTGCGGCTCCTTCTGCTTGATTCCAAGCATGCGTGAGCTTTTGTGCGATGGACTTGTGTACACACGATCGGACTTTCCGACAACAAGTGAAGTTGGCGGAAAATTTGAGAACCTGCTCTCAAACATTTGTGGCTGGAAATTCCGACAGCAAATGTTCGATGGAGCATAAACATGGTCGGACTTTCCGACAACAAGCTCACATCGAACATTTCCCGTTGGAAAGTCCGACTGTTTGTACGCGGCATAAGGGTTTCCTTATCTTTTCCTCCAACACTGGGAATGGTTAATGGGTGTGTTGAATAAAGACACAAGAAACTGAAATTGGTTTCGTTTAATCAGCTTAAGGGCATTGTGTTTGTCTATTGAAGGATCAAATCACATTTTATGAATATGAATTACTGCAGAGGTTCACATATATTTTATGTACGGGATGAGTGAAGCCAAGAGTGCCCTTGCGATATTTTCTCTTTTTTTATCTCATATTGAATAAATACATAGTTTTTTTGCCAACGGTGTCCTATTGGGGGAATTTCCTTTCACTTACTGTTCGGTTTTACTGTTTGTACATAATAGGAAGGGAAAGGAAATCTCTTTAAAGGGAGGAAAATCCTATCCTTCAGCGGGTCACATAATGGAAGTTTTCCCCTCTATTTCTTTTCTCATGAGAACTCAAAATTTTCCAGGACTAAAGCCTGCAACACACGATCAAATTATCGGATGAATTTGTCAGTTTTTTGTTGCATGCTAGTCTAATATCGAAGGTGAAGGTTACTCAACATACGAAAATTCTCGTACGACAGAATTCAACTTCAGAAGTGATGTAATGTGTTAAATTGTTTTGTTTCTGAGCATGCGTAGTCAGCCTGTAGGCCGATGACATGCTCCTGTATCTGAAAGATGCGGGCCCATCACCTCAGGCTGCTCTGCAGCTCATTAAACGCTTTGGGGTATTCTCCGGTCTCTAGATTAATTGGGCCAAGTCCCGAATTCTACCACTAAATTTTGGTGCGCCCACAGCTGAGCAAGCTGCACTCCCCTTGGTCAGGGCCAGCAAGATCAAATACCTGGGCGTTCAAGTCTCCCGATCTCTAACAGACTACATAGGCCTTAACATCGAACCCTTATACGAAATCCTAAAAAACCAAAACAGTCATGGTCCCGTCTCCCCCTTGGGGTTATGGGGCAAATCAACCTAGCATAAGTGATTCTTCTCCCCAAATTACTTTACATTTTCTGGCAAGCCCCACTCTACATCCCACCATGCATATTTAAATCTATGTAATCTATTCTCAACACATTTATCTAGGGCTCCTCCCATCACAAACTGTCACGGCGAGCTCCGAAGTATCCAACCGATCTGGGTGTCACCACACTTCCAGACCCATGCTACATTGCTTCTGAACTTTCTCATTTCTTTTACCTCAATCAAGATGACAATGAAAGATACTCCACCCTAGTATGCTCCCAGGCTCCTCACCCGGTTGTTCATCCATTTCAGATCCTACTCTGTGGTACCCGTGGAGTGCCCCACATGGGAGCCATATGCTATTCAATCACTGCAAGATTTGGCAGCTGGCCATGCATTATAGCAAGGCTCCCATACTCCATTCCCTTACGCCACTGTGGGACAATCCACACCTGTCCGAGCGGTCATTCATCCCTGACTATGGTCTGTGGATTGACAAAGGGGTCATATACCTGTCACACATTATAGCTAATGGGTCAGTTAAATAATTTCAAAAAGGACTGTTTTGCTATACCCAACCATATGTTCTTTCGCTACCTTCAACTCCGGCATGCGCTTAATACTCAATTCCGTGACTCCATACCTAACCTTGAAATCATACTCTCGGTAGACATCACAGTTGGACTAAAAGACTAATTTCTCAATAATGTAATTACGTCATGCTACCTATGGCCACCACTTTTGTCTATCAGCTGAAGTCCCGCTGGGAGCCGTCCTGGGTGATGTGACGGATGATGACTGGGAGGAGGCGCCAACTACCTGTAAATGTGTCTCCTAAGCTATCTGATCGCCTCACACACCTCTATGTCCCCCATAGGTCCTATCTAACGCCCTACTGCCTCTCCAGGTATAGGCCAGAGCATAGCCCTGCATGTCTTAGGTGTGGTGATCCCAGTGGCTCCTTCTACCACTTGTTATGGTCCTGCTCGTCCATCCAGGGGTACTGGTCACAGGTTGTCAAGTTCCTCCGCGATCGTATGGGCTCCCCCCTGACCCTGTGTCCCTGTCAATGTATACTGGGGCTCCTCTCTCTCTGAGGGCGATAAATACTTAAACATATTTTTGCAAGAAACATTCTTAGCCAGAATGCAAATCGCCAGGACATGGATGAGAGTGTCGGCCACCACGGATCAGAGCTATTAACACTGCCCTTCCTTACAAAAAAAGTACTCTATTTACAAACCAAACAAATACCATCAAATCTGGGATAGGTGGCTAGAGGACACCTCCACCTGCAATACAGAAGAATGATCCTTGATCTACGTAGGCAACCCCCCCCCCCATACGACCTATGTACTCATCCATATGCTTCTCCCCCCACCACCCACCCCCCTCCTCCCTGCCGGCATCTACAGCCATACCACCATATAATACATGGTTTGGTGTTCCGTCTACAACGTATGCCACACATTTTGTTAATTTTTTTGGATAGACAAGAGGAGGAGTAGTACATTTATATTGCTGTCCATGACTTTGAAGGAAGATTTCCTCCCACTTTTATAGCATGACATCAAATGAAGGTAGTTGTTTGTCACTGGGACAGACCAGTGGGAGACTAACCATTCCCTGTTTTTCTTAATGTTAATTATTTTGCTGCAGTCTGAAGTTGGCAAAAGATGTGTGGGTTACAGCCAAAATCTATTGATTCTCCTATCCACAGTAAACAGCAAAGATGGAAGGCCCTCCACAGCCAGCTACGGTATTCAAGCAGCCGTGGCTGTCTGAACACCCAGTAACTGTTTGGCTGATAATTTCCACTTTGCTCAATTTTTAAACCAACTTTTGTGAAACCATGTGGTGCTGAAAGGGCCACGCATGCCTTAAAGTTCAGCCGATTCAGCACAAAATCATGTGAAATTTGAGCCATGCATGGCTAGCTTGAGTCTTTCAAGAGGTTTTCTTATGGGATCAATAAAAATCTGTTTTTTTCCCTTTCCCACTCTGTCAAATACATACAAAATAAATATGTTTTGGCTGTAGTGGGGCTTTACTATACAGTACAAAAAAACAAAACCTTTATTTGGATGAGAAAGCTACGGATTTTCAAATGTCTTCAGCTGCCCACAGCCTGTTAAAGAAATAATGACTAAACTCACCATACTAGAGTCTATCTGGCTGAATGAGGACACTCCAAATAGGTTCTGGATGAGAGCCTGCTGCACATTTGCACCAACCCATATAAAGAAGTTCACACCATTTTCAAGCAGATATATTTCACCCTTAGAAAGCCGTTCTTCTGAGGCACGGATAGCTACAGGCAGGGAATCACTAGTAGGATCCACTTTGGTCTGCACAAAAAAAAAAAAAAAAGAGCAAAGATTAAATACTGAAAGATAAAAAACTAATTTAAACAAGCCATACATGCCAAAAGGCATTTTAGTTTACACTAAACACATGTCGTCTGACCAGTTTGAAAAAAGAAAAAAAAAATGCCACAAATGTTAAAAAAATACAAATTCATGTTTTTTTGCAATGGTGCTATGTCAGTGAATAAGCCACTAAATAGAAGATACAGGAATAAAACTTACAAATGTCAGGAGCCTAGGATAGAAGAATACATTTGAATCCGCAACATCCATTGAGGAAATAAGCTGTCGCACGTATGCCCGGTCATCAATGGTCACGTCAGGACCAGGTTGCAACACGTCACTTTTCAGTACACAGTTCAGGTAGACAGGAAGCAGCTTCATGCATTCTGGAAGGATCAGCTGGTAAAAAAAAGTAAACAGATCAGAACATGCTTGGACTGGAAGTATGATTTTCAGGCCATATTATATGCATACGGCATTGCAGACAATACCTGGCCAGCAGAAGAGGGGCTTGCACAGTTCTTGCGATAGCATGCGAGGATTTGAGCGCACTGATTTATCAGGGAGTCTCTAACAGTCTTTGTTGGGTGATTTAAGACTCCACGGAAAGCTGAAAAAGTAACAAAAAGGCAAATTAAAGGAGAACTTAACCTTTCTGACCATATTTAGGGTGTAACATGCTCCAGCACATGTTCTCTCCACCCCATGACAGCAGGCAAGGTTTCTTCTCACCACACCGCTGTCACATTTTAAAATCAGTGCACCCGCACAGCTGCATCTTTCATTCACAGCAATCTGAACAAGGAAAACAAGTTCACGTCTTCCACTGCAGCAGACAGCTTGTAGTTCTTAATGAGCTGCAGGGGCGCTGATGAGCGCTTTCCTAATTCATTCACAAGCCCTGCAGCTTTTGAACAAACTGCCCGTACAGAGGTATGGGGTGAAAGCTGTAGGACATGCCTACAGGAGCCGGACGTTGCACCCGTGGGGGGAGGGAGATTATTATTTTTTGCAGAAAGAAATGTGCATTCATTATTTTTTCCCAAAAGGAGAAACTTTGTCTTTAAGAAATTGAGATTTTAATAAGAAAACAAAAAAACAAGCGCACACAATATTAAATATCCCTTGTATTTATGTGCTGTATGTATTAAACCAGGGATCCTCAAACTACGGCCCTCCAGCTGTTACGGAACTACCCATGAGGCATTGTAAAACACTGACATTCACAGACCTGACTAGACATGATGGGAATTGTAGTTCCTGAACAACTGGATGGCCATAGTTTGAAGACCCCTGTATTAAACGTATATTAAATCTGTTCAAGGTAAGATGTGTATATAGTATAGCTGAACCTATGCAATTGCTATGGCCAAAACTATCAATTGATGCAGATACATTTTATAGGGTACCGGTCAGGACAAAAATGATGAGAATGACCATTTTTTTTGTTCTGGCATGTTATTTTTTAAGGGGTCATATTTCAACTTTTCTAAGATGCTGGAACCATACCAGGTCGCATGCCCTCAACATTGTGGGTGGGCGTTTTGGGACAGGGGAGGCTCTGGTCGGTGGTTGTCTGGGTATGCGGGCGGGGGGCTTATCGGAATCTGGAAGCCCCCTTTAACAAGGGGACCCCCAGATCCTGCATCCCCCCCACCTATGTGAATGGGTATCGGGTACCCCTACCCTTTTACCAAAAAAGCAGGAAAAGTAAAAAAAAAGAAAAAAAGAAAAAGCTGGTTTTTGACAAGACCTTTATTAACCACTTCCCATCCCGGCTATAGTCAAATGACGTCTGCAGATGGGATCTCCCATCCTGGGCGAGCGTCATATGATGTCCCCAGCTTAACGGCGATTTAGGGGGGTGCGTGCGCACGCCACATCACTGAGTTAATGCGTGTGCCTGCGATGTCCGCAGGGCACCCGCAATCGCTCGTGACACAGCGGGAACGGGGATCTGTGTATGTAAACACACAGATCCACTTCCTGTCAGGGGAGTGGAGACAGCTCAGGTGTTCCTACAGTTAGAACACACAGTGAGGGAAAACAAATAACCCCTTGATCACCCCCTAGTGTTAACCCCTTCCCTGCCAGTGACATTTACACAGTAATCAGTATATATATATATATATATATATATATATATATATATATATATATATATATATATATATATATCTCTGATCACTGTATAAATGTCAATGGTGTCAAAAGTGTCCGATCTGTCCGCCGGACAGTCACAGTAAAAATTGCAGATCGCAATTTATTAAAAAAAAAAATAAATAAAAATGCCATAAATGAATAACCTATTTTGTAGGCGCTATAACTTTTGCGCAAACCAATATACGCCTTTTTCGATTTTTTTTTTACCAAGAATATGTAGAATACATATCGGCCTAAACTGAGGGGGAAAAAAAAATGAAATTGGGATATTTATTATAGCAAAAAGTAAAAAAATATTGTGTTTTTTTTTTCAAAATTGAAGCTCTTTTTTTTGTTTATAGCGCAAAAAAAAAGGTGATCAAATACCACCAAAAGAAAGCTCTATTTGTGGGGGAAAAAAAGGACATCAATTTGTTTGGGTACAACGTCACACGACTGCGCAATTGTCAGTTAAAGCAACGCAGTGCCGTATCGCAAAAAATGGCCCGGGCAGGAA
The DNA here is from genome assembly GCA_037952925.1 of Lithobates clamitans. Lineage (NCBI taxonomy): Eukaryota > Metazoa > Chordata > Amphibia > Anura > Ranidae > Lithobates > Lithobates clamitans. The sequence goes on along the minus strand of JBBGZY010001057.1, from coordinate 1,838,434 downwards.
GGGGGTAAATTCTTCCAGGGCTGAAGTGGTTAAAAAATAGCTCCGAGCAGTGTTCTCCTGCCGCTGCCTTCTCCCCAAGCCACCACTGTCTTGTTCCTTGCCACCGGGTAACCTGGTGGCGAGGTCATAAGGAGGCGGGCTCTTCGGTGGATGTCATCGGAGGGCCACGCCCCATGGCTATATAAGAGATGCCAGATAGCGGGGGACGTCACAACGGAGGAAGACAGCCTCAGGACAAAAGCGGCTTTTTTGTTTTTAGCGAGTAACCAGCGGCAGCAAGGAAGAAGACAGCTCTGGGAGAACAGGCGGCGGCGGGAGGGAACAGACGGCGGCGGGAGGGAACAGGCGGCGGCGGGAGGGAACAGGCGGCGGCGGGAGGGAACAGGCGGCGGCGGGAGGGAACAGGCGGCGGCGGGAGGGAACAGGCGGCGGCGGGAGGGAACAGACGGCTCAGAACTATTTCTTATTAAAATAAAGGACTTGTCAAAAACCGACTTTTTTTTTTTTTACATTTCACTGCTTTTTTGGTGAATGGGTAGTACAATGCCGGATACCCATTCACACAGGGGGGCCGGGATCTGGGGTTCCAGATTCTGATAAGCCCCCGCCCGCAGACCCCAACAACCACCGGCCAGGGTTGTTGGGAGGAGTCCCTTGTCCCCATCAACATGGGGGCAAGGTGCTTTGGGGTGTTGAAGGCATGCGGCCTGGTATGGTTCAGGAAAGGGCGGCGCTCGCTCGTCCTCTCCCTACATACTGGGCTGCATGCTCGGATAAGGTCCCTGGTATGGATTTTAAGGGGGGGCCCCCCCATGTCATTTTTTTTGGCGTGGTGGTTTTTTCGTGAATTTTTTTAGTTTGCAATTTTTTTTTTTACATTCAGCTGTTAGTGGGGAAGCCCGCAGACAGCATCAGCTAAGGACACGGCGGCCGGCTTCCCAGCCCGCTCCTTAGCAAACAGCTATATACAGTGAATAGTAAAAAATAAAAAAATAAAATAAAAAATAGCTCAAATCGCAAAATGCAAATTGCTGTAAAAACGCAGTACCTGCATTTTGGATGTGGGTCCATTGAAGTCTCTTACATGCAAAACACTGTATTTTGCAGGAAAAAAGTTCCTGACCCTTTCCAAAAACGCAGAGACACAAAAATGCATGACGTGTTCCAAAGGAACCCATGTTAAAAAAATTCCCTGCATTTCTGCAAAATGCAAAAAGCATCAGAAAATGCATTAGTGTGAATGGAGCCTTAATGTGCACAGGAGTTACAGAGATAGAGAGTAAAATCTCCCCAATGGAGTTACAGACAGAAATAAAACGCCTGACAGTCTTGAACTTGTTCCCACTGTATACAAAGCTAAAAGAAAAATAAACATTTGGTGGGAATTGAGCTTTAAATGACCTAAAGGTTCTTGAGGTTTCGCAGTGTTTCTCAGGTAAAGCCCTTTACCTGACTTTCATGTCTGGCCATCTGCCATAGCATTTATGGAGAATGCAACAGATAAAGTGGCAACACCCAATAATATGTAAAGTCTTTAACCACTTCAGCCCCGGAAGAAATTACCCCCCTTCCTGACCAGAGCACTTTTTGCGATTCGGCACTGCGTCGCTTTAACTGACAATTGCGCGGTCGTGCGACGTGGCAAAATTGACGTCCTTTTTTTCCCCCACAAATAGAGCTTTCTTTTGGTGGTATTTGATCACCTCTGCGTTTTTTATTTTTTGCGCTATAAACAAAAAAAATAGTGACAATTTTGAAAAAAAAAAAAAAACGCATTTATTTTTTACTTTTTGCTATAATAAATATCCCCAAAAAATATTTAAAACAACATTTTTTTTTCCTTAGTTTAGGCCGATATGTATTCTTGTACATATTTTTGGTAAAAAAAAAAAAAAGAAAAAAAAAGAAAAAAAAAGAAAATCGCAATAAGTGTTTGACTGGTTTTTGCAAAGTTATAGCGTCCACAAAATAGTTTTATGGCATTTTTATTGATGATTTTTTTTTTTTTTTTTTCTACTAGTAATGGCGGCGATCAGCGATTTTTATAGTGACTGCGGCATTATGGCGGACACATCGGACATTTTTGACACATTTTTGGGACCACTTTCATTTATACAGCAATCAGTGCTATACAAAATGCACTGACTCCTGTGTAAATGACACTGGCAGTGAAGGGGTTAACCACTAGGGGGCAGCGTAGGGGTTAACCACTAGGGGGCAGCGTAGGGGTTAAGTGTGTCCTGGGGAGTGTTTCTAACTGTGTAGGGAGGGGGGCGTGGCTACGTGTGACACGTCACTGATCTCTGCTCCCGATCACAGGGAGCAGAGATCAGTGACACTGTCACTAGGCAGAACGGGGAGATGCTTGTTTACATTAGCATCTCCCGTTCTTCCTCTCCGTGAGGAGATCGCGGGTATACCCGCGGCGACAGAGTCCGCGGGACCTGTGACTCGACTCACAGAGCTCCTGCCCGGCGCGCACGCAACGGTACGGCGGCAAATTTAAAGGGACGTATGGGTACGCCCATTTGCCCAGTCGTGCCATTCTGCCAACGTACATCGGCGTGCTCCGGTTGGGAACCGGTTAAGAAAATGTATTCTGAATTCTGTAACTTAGTGCCTCTGCCACAGTTTTTTTGTGGTCTACTATACAATGCCTAAATGTGTTTATAACACACATAGCACTCACCAAACTTGGCAAAATAGTTGATCAGCGTGTCCGTCTCACAATTTCGATACAAGTCTGCTAGCTGTGTGCAGCAGTTCAATGCCATGTTATGTACGCGAAGTCTACGCTGCCCTCCACAGCTGGTATACAAGATGGCACACTGGAAGAAAAAAGAAAAGACGCCGTTATGCCAAGAAAATCATCATCTAGGTCGACAAAGTAAATTAAGAATACGGAATCCATTTTTCTAAAGCAGATAGATATGAACCATAACCGTAGAATAAAGCATACACCTAAAACAGAGCAATCTAAAGGGGACACTCAGTGTCATCGGTCTTCATATAGGCTTTTAATATATGCAGCAGTCTGCCATGATAGATATCGCCCCTTTTACTGACTGGATCTTCATAGTTAAATGGTCTTGAATCTGGGCATGCAGGAAGGCAAGCCAGTGTTTTTCTAGTTCAAGCAGGGCCTTATATCAAATCCTCAGCAAGACTTACACAAGCTGAAGAGCATAAGAGGTTGAAAATGACTGTCAAATGACAAGTGTCTGGAAACCTACCTGGTAGCCCCACAAAAACCCTACTTGCAAGTAGGAATGCAGAATGAAGGATGGATGTATTCTAGTGATCCCCTACCTACACTAGTATTGTACAGGAAAACAAGCCACTGAAAGCTAGCTGAAGGCAGAAGCAGACATAAAGGCAGATAACAGAGAAAGCCACGCATCATCTTCTGCAGTTGTGTAGTACCAGGTAGCCCGCTTAGTTTTTTGACTCCAATATTTCATGTTCTTGATATGTGCCTGTTGTACCATGTACTTGTATGAAAACGTATCCTGGTCTCTTTGTATTGCTTCCTTTGTGTGAAATCCCGGGTGTTCCTGTCAGTCCCTCTGCTTTCCTATTAAAAACTGACCACATTAAGCAGGAACACACACCATGGTCAGTTCTCATGCTGTGACGGGAACTCAGACTTGTCCTGACATGCCCTGCATGCACAGCTATTCACTGGGAAGATCAGTGCATTGTTTCTTCTCCCTCCCCACAGCTCTTATGCAGCTCGGTACAGTGGGAATGTGATCACTTATTAAAAAAAAAAAAAAAAAAAAAAAAAAAAAGGAAAAGGTATTCATACATTGTTTTTATATTTATGCACATATGTTTTGCCTTTCATTTCTATTTTAAACTGAATGGGTTGTTTTACAAGGTGATCGTTTACAATCAATCACTTTAAGGGCAGGGTGAAGAGAGCCCATATAGAGAGAAGATGACAAAAAAGATCGGCATGCTGCCCCTGCTTACCGTCTTGTGTACCAGCAAATCTGGCAAAATCAGTTGCAACCAGAACAGAAAGCACATAATGATCAAGGTGTAGACTGCCTCCTTGAGGGGCACAAAAAGCCTAACGGATATGGTTACTCCCTGCCTCTAAAGACTGCAGCCCATATCCTAGCATCTGAAACACCCCCACCCCTATAATTTTTTGTTTGGAAACAAAAAAATTCCAAGAAGCAGGGGCTTGTGACATTATGTGTACACATCACAAGAACGCTGGATTCTGAATGGCCAGGCCACTTCTGATCTGCATACTTAAAGGTGGTTGCAAAGGCTGAAGGAATTTTACCTTCATGCATTCTATGCACGAAGGAAAAAAAAAAAAAAAAGCCCTGTGTGGTGCTCTTCCCAGCCTCCCCAATACTTACCTGAGCCTGATCAGCGATGTTCTCCCACTCTCTCTCTCCACATTTCTGCTGTCAATCACAGACAGTGCAGTGAGGAAGGAGCAGGGGCAGGGCCCCGTTTTGTGCATCAACGAACACAGAGAGCTGGGTTTGGAAGTGAGCACGCAAAACTGCTCCCATAGCAAGCAACTTGCTATCGGGGCACTTGGTGAGAGGAAGGAGCCAAGAGCGCCGTCAGGGGACCCAAGAGGAGGAGGGTCACAGAGCAGGCAAGCATAACATCTTTGTGTTTTTTTTTTCAATTCTCCTTTAGTATTACTTTAATATTACAGGTGCTTATAACTGGTCAAAATGGCCAGAGTGCAGGGGGAAGTTTCAATGCGGTGTATCTGCAGGGCAAAAAGTGTAAGCACAGTTGCAGCAGGCTTAGCACAGATACAGTGCATGCGAAAAGTATTCACTTTCCACATTTTTTACAGCCTTATTCCAAAATAGATTAAATTCATTATTTTCCTCAAAATTCTACAAATACTCCACAATGACAACATGAAATAAGTTGGTTTGAAATCTTTGCAAATTTATTACAATAATTTAAATTACAACTTGATTGGAGTCCACCTGTGGTAAATTCAGTTGATTGGACATGATTTGGAAAGGCACACACCAGTCTTTATAAGGTCCCACAGTTGACAGTGCATGTCGGAGCACAAACCAAGCCATGAAGTCCAAGGAATTGTCTGTAGACCTCTGAGACACGATTATATTGAGGCACAGGTCTGGAGAAGGGTACAGAAAAATGTCTGCAGCATTGAAGGTCCCAATGAGCACAGTGGCCTCCATCATTCATAAATGGAAGAAGTTTGGAACCACCAGGACTCTTCCTAGAGTCGGCCACCTGGCCTAACTGAGTTATTGGTGGAGAAGGGCCTTAGTCAGGGAGGTGACCAAGATTCTGATGGTCACTCAGAGCTCTAGCATTTCTCTGTGGAGAGGGGAGAACCTTTCAGAAGAATAACCATCTCTGCAGCACTCCACCAATCAGGCCTGTATGGTAGAGTGGCCAGACAAAAGCCACGCCTCAGTAAAGGCCAAAATGACAGCCCACTTGGAGTTTACCAAAAAGGCACCTGAAGGACTCTCAGACCAGGGGAATCAAAATTCTCTGGTCTGATAATACAAGGATTGAACTCTTTGGCCTGAATGGCAAGTGGCATGTCTGGAGGAAACCAGGCACCGCTCATCTCCTGGCCAATACCATCCCTACAGTGTAGAATGGTGGTGGTAGAATCATGCTCTGAGGGTGTTTTTCAGCGGCAGGAACTGGGAGACTAGTCAGGATCGAGGGAAAGATGAATGCAGCAATGTACAAACACATTCTTGCTGAAAACCTGGACCTCAGACTTCTTGAGAAGGTTCATCGTCCAACAAGCACACAGCGAAGATAACAAAGGAGTGGCTAAGGGACAACTCTGTGAATGTCCTCGCGTGGCCAAACCAGAGCCCAGACTTGAACCCATTTGAGAGATCCAAAAATGGCTGTGCACTGACGCTCCCCATTCAACCTGATGAAGCTTGAGAGGTTCTGCAAGAGGGCTGGGAGAAACTGCCCAAAAATAGGTGTGCCAAGCTTGTAGCATCATACTCAGACTTGAGGCTGTAATTGGTGCCAAATGGGCTTCCATAAAGTATTGAACAAAGGTTGTGAATACTTAAGTACATGTGATTTTTTTCGTTTATTCACTTTTATTAATTTTGCAAAGGTTTTAAAACACACTTCTTTCACGTTGTCATTATAGGGTATTGTTTGTAGAATTTTGAGGAAAATAATGCATTTAATCCATTTTGGAATAAGGCTGTAACAAATTGTGAAAAAAGTGAAGCGCTGTGAATACTTTCTGGATGCACTGTAAACCAAAAGATGTTTTATGTTCAAACCTGATATTTAACTAGTGAAAATCCTTAAGAGTGTCTTTTCACACCAACAAGTCAGTTTCATTACTAGAATTCACTATATGTTTTAGATACACATTTTTGTAGACAAGCAACTCCAGCTATAGAAGGCAAAATGGCTGAATTGTACCTGAAGAAGGGCTCCTGTGTCTTCATTCAGTTTGTCATCATGCTTGAACTCCACAGTTATGGTTTTATCACAATCCAGCCCAGCCAGCTCTACATCAGTGGTGTTACTTATGTAGAAAGCACCAAAGAAGTCAGTTGCACGAATGCCTGAAAAGAAAGAAACTAACTATAGCACTTGTTTGGGTAAAAGTTTACATCTCTTTAGCAGTCACAAAACAAGATACCAACATAGTATATAAAAAGTCCTAAAAATTTAAGAATTCTCTTTACCTACATTCTGATCTAAAAAGGGAATCCTCATTCTGGTGTAAAATTCTGGTAGCACACAGAACACAATTAATTTAATGTGCTAACCAAAGTACTCACCTGTGCTAGTCCTGACCCTCATGACTGCATCAAATCCTATGTCTTTCTGTACATCCCGGCGCAGATCGTTTAGGAATCGCTCTCTGTCAGTCTCCATCTGCCAGAGAAAAGATCAAAATATTACCACAGTTCTATTTAAATAAGGATCTATCAATAACGGAAATCAATAGCTAGTGATTTTGTACAAGGTACATAGTGTGATTATACAGCTCTATTCTGTCTTCTAACAGCGCCATGGATACCTGCATTCCAGCAACACTACACAAGACAAATCATTTTTAGATATACAGTATAGAATGTAGAGACTGTTAAAAGCAAAAAATAAATGTGTGCATATTTAAATAGCTACCTGGAAGAAAGTATACTTGTAAACTGAACCCCCAGTCTGGAAAGGAACAACACCAAGTGTGGCCACATCCACAAACTGATTTGGAAACAGGAATAGATCCACACAGCAGCCCTGGGCAACGCAATCCTTGGCCAGGTTGTTATAGAAAGTCGTTTGAGGCTGGAATAAGCTCTGCAGAAAAAGACAGAAGACATAGTTCCATTTTCACTAGACCGTAAAAAATACAGGTTTACAAAGGCAGATGTTACTCCTTAAGTGATCTGTAAATATTGTACAGAAAGGTCATATACTGGTGCTTGCCTCACTGATTTCATTGATTTGAATTTTCCAGAACCAAATAAGCATATGTAGTGGAGGCTTAGGCAGGTCATAGATTATGAGATTTTCTTTGCTGCAACTACGGATTTCCCTCCCGCAGAGCTATTGTGTTCTCCCAAGAGGAGGGGGAGTCGCCCCTGCCAGGAGAACACAGCGATTATTGCTAGCGGCTGTAGCTGCTGTCAATAATCGTATGTCGAATACACAACATGCTGGTTATACCCCAAATCAATTGATGGATCAGCTTGTGTACAATCAACCTGCCCTTAGATGGTTCGAATCTCAGACGGTCCCGGCTGAACTGGCCCAGATTCAAACCATCTACGACTGGGTTTAAAACAGGAGGACCCCAATAATTATTCTAAACAGTCCTTTCACTCAAAATAGTTCTCTCTAAATCCCACAAGGATAACAATTCATATATATTTAAAGTGAACCTGTGATCCAATTTAAAAATAAATAAATAAATAAATAAAAAAAAGGCAAAAAAAACTTCTGTAGATTGCCCTGGGAGCTCCAAAACTGGAGGTAGTCCATCATGCAGCTCTTGAACAACAGTTGCCCTGCCTCTTACTACACCTGTTGGTCCATCCATCATATTCAGTATAAGATATAAAGTGTATTATTTATAGTAAAAATGGATGCGGAAAGCCTTTGGGTTTCAAAATAGGAGGGGGCACAATGAAGCTTAAAGATAATGCTTTAAGGGTAACTCACGTGAGCAAAGAGCTGCCTCTAATTACACCTGAGTCTGCTGACATACTGAACATGCAGCTGGGACCAGGGCTGCAAGAATTTATATAGGACACTAGAGAAATCTAGGAAATTTCACAAGGACATTTGTCAATATACTTTCATTCAATACTTAGAATTAAAAAAAATGACATGAAATGTTTCAATAAACATTACCTTTTCCTTATCTGTATTGAGGAGTTTCTTATCATCCCTGTTCTTGACCTTCCCTGGGGCCTCAGCAATAGGGAGAGTAGTGTGGAAAAGAAAGAGCTTCCCAGCACAATCAGCAGACTAAACAGAAAACACATAAATGTTACAAGTTGTTGCAGGACTGGAATTTTCTAAAAAAAGGTTTCAAGCACACTGACAAATCCTACCTTCAGTGCTTCTAAACCAGCTTGGATGACTGGGCCAAAAACAGTCTCAGTTTCTCTTGTGTCTGCAAACAGTTCTGGAATCTGGTCAAGCAAACTAATGGAGACAAAAAAAAAAATAAATAAATAAAATGTAATTTTGCATTGAAAATTCAGTCAACACATAAGCTCCTAAATGTACTCCACCAAAAATGAATGGCTTATGCCGAATGTGAAGGAACCGTAACCAAATGTGAATAAATCGTTGTTGCTTTTCTTTGAGAGAATGGGTAAGAAATGTACAGTCCATGTTATACAAAAACAATAACTCCACAACAAAGAAAAGAGGCAAAATGTATTGATCTTTGTTTACTGAAAGAAAGCTTTCTACAAGAAAATAGAACTGGAAAGAAAGGCAAGTTGATGCCCAAGGCAATCAGCTATCAGTTGTCATACTCCAGTGCAGGATAAAAACATTAACCCCTCCTCATACACCCCCTCAGCTATGCTACTCAGTCTCCAATGTTTGCAGGCCTGAAACCAGCATTTCGGATGGGGGCTGAGAGACCAGCAAATATTCGTTCTTTGGTCTTCCCTAGCTGCAAAAACCTGAAATCAACTTGAATAACGTGACTTCCGGTTTCTGTTGTCAATTTCCATGGCCACTGCTGCCAGGGAAGAAGCTAATGGAGTGCCATTTGCGCTCCATTAGCTTCAACGAAAGGCAGGTGAGCCATCAGGGGTTTAAAAGACCCATGAAGTCTCAAAAACGAGAACCTGTCAAAGTGTTTATGTTACATAGGGGACTTCTTTTTGTACCCCATGTGATATAAAGTTTTATTGAAGAAAAAAAAAAACAACATAAAAATATAGTCACACCCAAGCACTTGGAACCCCCCCCCCATATCGCACATGTCATAGTGATAGCACTAATTCTTGGGCCAACATTCCTGGTTAACTCTTTTAAGCGGCTTTTAAAAAGTGTTGCAGAACGAAAATACAGGGTACTGAAGTTACCCAATTTTCCATACCCTCTTTTGAAAAATGGCATGTTGGGTATGTATGTATTTGCTCGGCGCAACCTCATCTTTTACCTTGTACAAAAAAGATTGGGTAATAGTGTTTGTGTGGCCTAAAATTAACTTTAGAGTGTTTGTTACTATAATTTTGTGCTTGATAAACTTATGTGAATACCGCACAACATCAAAACTCCAAACCATTTTATTCTTCAAAGTGTCTGCTTTTAGAAAATATATTGTTAGTGAGTTTTAACTGATCTTCAGGCCTAAAATGATCTTTTAAACATGTATCCAGAAAAACACAAAAATGGCTCCAGCAGTAAACGGGGGATAAATTCAATCTGTGGCCAGATAATGCCCACTAAAATTTTATAAACTCTAAGCAGTAACAGAGGTAGACTTTAAAACAAGTCCTCAACTCTATCTATAGGCATTGCAAAGAAATTAATTCAGCAGGGTTGGTTGAGTTTGAAGGAATAGGTGCACAGCCCTGAACAAACTGGCTATGTGTCGGGGGCCATGCCTCGTTGTGTGTACTTTTCAAACTCGTTTGTGTGGGCAAGTTTGTACAAACGATGCATATCCATTCTCTAGTATAGGCTGACTGCAAGCAAGCACAACCTGGTACAAAGAATTAAAGCTGAGTTCCACCCAAAAGTGGAACTTCCGCTCATCTGATTCCACCCCCCCTCCGGTGCCACAATTGGCACCTTTCAGGGGGGAGGGGGGTGCAGAGACCTGTGTTAGACAGGTATCTGCACCCACTTCCGGGAATAGACTCCCGCGGGAGTCACACCCCCTCCCACACCCACCCCCCCGCTGTCTCTTGGGAAACTCACAGGTCCCAGGAGATAGCGGGGACCACTTAGGACGTGCAGCGCGACTCGCGCACGCGCAGTAGGGAACCGGAGAGTGAAGCCGCAATGCTTCACTTCCTTATTCCCTCACCGAGAATGGTGGCGGCAACAGCTGAGAGCCGAGTTATTGCTCGGCTTCCGACATCGCTGGACTCCTGGACAGGTAAGTGTCCGTTTATTAAAAGTCAGCAGCTGTAGTATTTGTAGCTGCTGGCTTTTAATAATTTTTTTTTCAGGTGGACTCCCTCTTTAACAAACAGTTCTTCACTTTGTAGGGGACTCGTGTGAAGAAGCCCTTTGAGTCTTTGTTGTAATCTTAGGAGGGATAATTGAGAATGCGTTACTTCACAATAAAATCAGCTAGAGGGGTCAGGGGTGGCCTGCTTTAAAGCTCTTTCACTGCTTTTTAGGAATAATAGAAATTGATCTTCAGGATGTCCAAAAGCAGTCCAACTTCGGGGTGAGCAACACCACAAAATACGCTAACAGGACTCAAGAAAATAACTGTCAATAGGGGGCTATTTGCCCCTTTAAGAGCTGCCTGGAGGACCTTACGTCAGAAGCTGGCAGCAGGTGAGGCCAAAATGTACAACTGGTAGAACATGAAAATAAAGTTCTACCAAGAATATGTTGGTGTTTAAAGTGGATGTAAACCCGATTCATGAAATTTGAGCTAGGCACATATCTGCAGGGTTTTCTTATCTCTCTTCAAGGCACTACGTCCAGTAGCTGTCTCCTGTTCCATTCTTCTGTTATCAGCCTGATAACTTCTGACAAGTTCTCCGTCAATGATAAAAGCAGCCTGAGTTTTGTGTTGGGGAAGATACTATAAATAGATTAGCAGGGTGCTGAACTATTCAACTAACAGAGCAGAAAGTCTCTACCTATGAGGAGAGGGGTGTGTGCCTTTCCTCCAATCAGCTGTCTTCACTGTATGCCCAGGCTTCACTGCAGTGCTGAACAGGAAGAGAAAGATCTCCTAACACCATCTGAACTTTATAAAGAATATATAAAGCTGAAGACAGCAGATATACATGTAACATTTATGTAGGGGGACTTGTTTCATCTCTGTGTATTATCTGAGGCTGTTCACTTCACTGGGTATGTGAGGGTTTACATCCACTTTAACATAGCAGAACTAAAAAAAGGCTCCCATCCTCCTAGGCCATTAGCAAAACACTGAGGCATGCTGGGAAGGGTCATCCTGGACTGACAGTTTTTGCTAATCCTACTGTAGAGGGAAATGGAACCCAAAAAAGACTTCCTGTATTCCTCAATGAATAAGTGATTAGTTTAAATGTCCATAGTCTGGGCACAAGTGCACTTAAAAGTCAGCTATATAAGGCTATGTCATGCAACCACTGAAAATAAAAATCAGGTTTGTATTGGGGTGGTCGGCTCTGTAAGGTGACAGACAAAAGAGGTAGATATTTATGTAGCACCCTAGTATTGGCATCTTCAATGAGGTGATGTCTTCTAGAAATTCAAATAAACAGGCTGAAGTCAGCAGAAATATATGATCTGCAATGTGTGCATGCCTTTTTCTTGCTGGCATAAAAAACAGGGAAATAAGTTTGCAAGAGCATGCAAAGTAACCATAACTGAATGGAACTCTAAACCTGCTGCATCAACTATAATGGGTATAATGTACTATTGGTTTTTAAAACTGCCAGCTTTTTTTCAAACTAAATGCAACTTTAATAAAAATGTAAAGTGTTTATTACCTAGTGATGACCGCCCTGGATTCATTTACATTTACAAGGAAGCCATCCAGCAAAGGGACAAACATATCAGCCACATCTGATACCACCATCATTTGTGGCTGGGCCAATGAGCTTTTCACATTATAGAAATGGAGCACTTTGTTATAGGTTACAAAGCCCACTCTTATCACTGAGTCTTCCATGTTTCCTTCCCTGAAAGGAAAAAAAAAAAGATAAGATATTAATCCATGCAAGATTCCCAGGTCAAATATGCTTGTATACTGTATTAACTATTTTGGTCATCTGGTGAAATGTCTAACTAAGCACAAACTAGTGATAAAAGAGGAGAACTAATCAACAGTATAAAAAGCCACACCTATGTTTTCAGTTAGAATAACAGGGGAATTCACAATTATTGTCCAACCACGTTTCCGTTCCACCATAGATAAACACAACTGCCGATGATAAATGTGGCCACTATACAAACTCGAAATAATTATTATACAGGATTTATATAGCGCCAACAGTTTGCACAGCGCTTTACAACATGAGGGCAGACAGTACAGTTACAATACAACTCAATACAGGAGGGATCAGAGGGCCCTGCTCGTTAGAGCTTACAATCTAGATAGGGATAGTGCACATTCATATTTGCTTCAAAAGAGAATACTGCAGCCACACATCCAAAGCTTATAATTCACCAATTAGTATTTTTCTTTATGTGCATATCTATATTTTCATGACTTCCTGTGTTCATTTTCCTGCAATTACTAGGACATCTAAAAATATGTTGGGGTTGCAAGCTCTTGCGTTATGGTCTGCACCTTCAGAAATATATGCATTTCGTGAAATGAAGACTTGTCATTTGCTGCTCCTAAGCAACAGCAAGCACCCCGAGTGAATTTTTGTGCAACCGAGGGGCGCTGAAACCAAGTATGCAAATCAACTGCATCCAGGATTTTCACACTGGCTCCACTCCCTCCTATGCCTCACTATTGACCAATTGATGTGATGGGCAGGCTCACTGACAAACAATGTTATGCAGGAGATGGGCCAAGTTTGAAGAAACAAACAAAAAAAAAAAAAGTATTAAACCGTAGCACAGTAAATCGTTTTTATTGGAATTCAAAACAAAAAAATTCACTCACATTTAGAGGAGTGTAACAGGCCATCTCAATAGTAATAGGCGAGTTTGCAATAGAACCTCTGGCGGCGCTGATGCAGTGGGGAGGTTGTGGGACTGGCGATTGGGGGTCTGGAGGAAAAGGTGTCTCTGTACGTTGATGACATGTTAAATTACGTTGGATCCTCAATCGTCTCTCCCAGCCCTACTGGAAATTATTCGGAGGTTTGGTCACTTCTCTGGGTTCCAGGTCAACTGGGACAAATCTCTTTTATTTATGATAGACCAAGCAACATAGATAGCGCTACCTCCCTCTTGTCCGTTACAAATAGTCAGCTCCTTCCGAGATTTGGGGGTTATGATAAAACACCCAATCTCCTCCTATTTTAAAATTAACCTAGATCCTCTTATCGGAAGACTGAGGACCACATTAAAGACGTGGACCAATCTCCCTCTGACATTACTAGGTAGGATAACAATTTTAAAAATGATCTTTTTACCACGATTTTTGTATATCCTGAGTAATTCACCAGTATATGTCACTAAGGTCAAATTTAAGGAAATAGATTCAATCCTTACCACTTTTATTTGGAGGGGGGAGCAGTTGGGATTGCTAGAAACACCCTACAGCTGCCAGTAGTGGAGGGCGGTATGGCTTTACCCTGCCTTCAAATCTATTATATCGCCTCACAGTTGGCCCATTCGCACTGGTGGCTTTATCCTGAAGCCAACAATGCGGCCACTGCCCTGGAGGCAGCTATACTTATCTCCTATGAGTCCCTTCAAAACCCAATTCACCGTATGTCCCTTAGAGGGAGAGAGGTACAACTATCCTAGCAATGACCTTACGGATTTTTAGGCTCACTAAAACGCGGTCATCCAATGAATGCAATATATACTCAAATACCCCACTATGGGGGAATCCGAATTTACAAGAATTCTCCCGCAGAACTGATGGGGGATTCTGGTCTAAACGGGGGGTGAAAACAATCATGCATTTATTTTTGGAAAACATGTTCCGCCCTTTTGAGGAATTTCTTCAGGAATATAATCTACCCCGTACGGCCTACTTCCTATATTTGCAGATACACCACACTGCGGCAACGCAGTTTGGCCTTCGTAACATAGTTCAACTTCCTCCGCTAGAACGATTACTGACTGACTCTTCTCACACCAAACTAGTTTCAACATATTATAGGACCCTCTTACATTCTACAACTCATAGGCTCAGCAGTACGGCCAATAAATGGAGTGCTGACATCCCTGAATTGACGGAGGACATCTGGCAGGAAGTTCTTCCCCTACAGGTGCCCTCTGTCATTTCTTCCCGTGACAAGGTGATACAGATGAAATTGCTATACAGATCCCACTTTACAGCATGTTTACTGTATAAATTAAATAGATTACCCTCTGCATTGTGCTGATGGCTGATGGCACATTCTTTCATCTGATGTGAGAGTGCACCCCGATTTGGAAGTTTTGGTTGGAGGTCACGGCCTTCATCAGCTCCCTAACTCAGATACCCAATATCTGTAATCCTCTACGGTGTTTACTGGGATATATTAATGAAGAAGGTATATCTAAAAATGTACAAAGCTTTATGCGCATAGTATTGTTTTATGCTAAGAAATCAATAACCATCCATTCGAAGTCTCAATCCTCGCCCACTATAGCCTTTTGGCTCACTACCATTAATCATGCTATACCGTTATATAAGATGGCGTATGAAGCCAGAGGATGCCCAACAAAAATTCCTAAAGATTTGGGGCTCTTGGGTCAGCTCCGAAAGTTACATACCACCTGCTCCTTGAAAGATTGAATGAAGCTCCTGATCATCGATTGGTTTCAATTAAGCAAAATAGACATTTGACCTTTAGGTTGCTATGTATCCACTAAATGTATACCAGTTTGTTTGTTTTCGTTGTTGTATGTTGTGTTCTGAAAATAAATAAAATTTACCCTTAAAAATAAAAAAAAAATAGTAATACCGGTAGGTGAAGCCAAATGGAGCCTTGTAATCCCTGGTGAACCAATCAGGACCCCTCCTGCACGAGTAGGCTGATAAACCAGCTGAATGAGGCCGAGGGCATTCCTGTGCCTGTCCAGACTGACTATTAAGCTGAAAGAGCCTGTAAAAAGTTAACAGTGCATTCCGTGCCTCTCAGTGGTGACTGAAGAGTGTCTGAAACACAGCTAGACAAATGTGCTGGGGTTGGCAACTGGTAGCTAGAGTGAAAACAGAAGCTGCTCCCCCTCGTGGAGAGGAGCTGGCCACCGCACGGGACTACAGAGGGCTAGACAGTTGCCGTGACGTGTTTCGGGGGGCATTTCCTGATTTTCCTCCCTTTATTAAGTCTATGGAATGACAAAACTGGCTCCTATATATAAACTTTGCTTTGTAATCAATTCTAAGAACATATTAGATATATATTTCATAAAACCAGAAATAAGCAAACTATGCAATGTATACAAAAAAGGTACACTTATAATACTGCAAAAAAAAATAAAAAAATAAAAAAGTGATATGCACAATAAAATCTGTATTAAAAAACAAAACTTGTATAAAATGTGTTACATGTTTAACAGCCGTGTGCAGCTACTGTAGCAAATAAAGAGAAACATTGTTGCACAAAACGGTGGTAGGGAATAAACAAAAATATATACAAGAATCGTTATAAAAGTGTTAAATAAATCGTACTGATCGCCAGCTCCTCGTTCAATATAGCTCTCATACACTATTCCTGTAGCCTTTTTCACAACATTTTCATAACAATTCTGATATATATATATTTTTTATTTCCTACCTATTTTTGTGCAACAATGTTTGTCTTTATTTGCCACAGTAGCTGCAACAGATTAAGATAGAATTCATTGTGCTTGTCACTAAGTGTAGTGAATATGCATTTTTTTTAACTATGGTTGCTTCCTTTTTTTTTTTTTGCAGGATTATAAGCAAATTCATTGTATAGTTTAATTCTGTTTTTATGAAATATACTGTATATATCAAATACATTTTTAAAATGGAGTATTGGAGGAGTAGTAGACACGGTATGCCCAATATGAGGTGAATAAGTCAAAAAGCAAAGTGGTGATATATAGGAGCCAGTTAAGTTATGCCATAGCCTTGATAAAAGGGGGACACGCCCCTGAAACACAGTCATGGCAACGGTCTTCCCCTCTGTAATGCTGTGTGGCGGCTAGCTTCTATCAGTGTGGAGAGTGGCTTTAGTTTTTATTCTAGCCCCTTATATTGTCAGCCCCAACAACTGCTGTCTTAGCTGTGTTTCACAGTCACCACTGAGAGGTAGGGCTTGCACTATTAACCTCTCACAGGTTCTTTTGGTTTATTAGTCGGACTGCACACGCATGGAAGGGCCCTCAGCACCATTCAGCCTACTTGTGCAGGATGGATCCTGACCGGTTCACTGGGGATTACAGTGCTCCATTTGACTTTACCCATTACTATTGGGATGGCCTATTACATTCATCTAAATGTCTGTGCATTGATTTGGTGTGTTTTGGATTCCAATAAAAAGGATTTACTGAGCTAGGGTCTTGCATGCTTTTTTGTTTCAATACCCAGTGAATTTGTGGAAGTAACAGGACTCCTAGGCTGTCATACTCCATTTTTGCAACTGATCTGTGTTTTGGACTATACTAGAATTTGAACTTTTATGGTGTTAGTTTAGTGCAGTATAATAGTTATTTTGTGCTTTTTATGGCGGGTCAAATTCGGATTGTAAAATTTAAGTCAATATTTGCATATCAGAGTGCCCTTTATTTTGAAATTTTTGGGACCACTATATGCAGATATGCTCTTACAGATTGCAAAGCTTACAGAGTATCTAAGCCCAAGAATAAAAATGTTATATTGCAGCTTACCAATACTTAGATAAGGTGGATGTAATGGTTCTCTTTTTTCAGGCTTTGTTTCATTTATTTTTATCTGGTCATCCTGCCAGTAACACACCTACTGTCCTTGAGTGACAACATACCCTCATACTACTGTATCTATGAAGGAGCAAGGTTGTTACCCTAGACTGCTCTCCTGATTTGGACTACAAACAAGTCCGCCTCTCTGTAAAGGTGGATGGGGGTTAGTAGTTCATACAAGACTGCAGGACCGTTCAAAGCGCAGCATGGCTCATGCATGCACAGAGAGAAACGGGCTTTAAAGCCTGACTGCTTTACTGCCGGTTTTGCTCAGATGAGATGCTAGCGTATGGACTTAAAGCAGATTAAAAAATTGGCTCAGGCGAGGACAGCGCTGGGTCCCTGGACAGGTAAATGTTAGAATTGTAGCTGCAGCTCCTCTTTAATGTTGACAGTGTACCGCTTTCATGCAAAACCTGAAGGTTGATTTGTAACATAAGCAACTTTTGTATGTGTGCCCTATGAATACTAAACTACTCTGCATTATCAACTCACCTGGGTAGGTAGTCAATTAGTTGCTTCAGCTCCTCACACACCAATGATACCAACCCGCTCTTTACAGCATTATATGACACGTCAATCATAAAAATAAAAGCCGGAGGATTTGGGCATTTGTTATTCTGTGGGCATAAAAAAAAATAATAAAAAATTTGTCATTAAGTCACGTCGACATTAAAAATGAAAATCTATTTACAGTATATGGTGCGGAACACAGCAATTTGCCAAAGTCGAAACACACAAGAACACTTGCAGCGCTTCCCAGATTCAATCCTTCTGTGGAATGCTCCAGGGAGAAAACCCGATTTGAATACTGAGCCAGTGAAAGACTAAATTATTCTTCTCTCATAGCTACCAGCGGAAATCTGATACTGTGAATAGGTGGAAGACAACTTGGTTCTCTAAACATCTAAAATGGCTTTACCTTGCAGTAGTCAACAGTTGCAGTGAACTCATAACTTCCCATAGACAGCTCAGGCCTATCATAGCAATCCACCCTTTTGCCTGTGTGGTCCAAGTGTTGGAAGTAGTGTGGGGGCACTGGCACAAAAATAAAAAACAAAAAGGAGACATATGTCACAGAACAACAAAATAAACTGTATAATAGTACAAGTGACTATAACTACCCCTAAAAAAAGGGGTATCATACATTTTACTTAAACAAACCTAATGTTAATAAATGGTCAGATAGTAACACCATATAACCAGTTCAATGCTTCACACAGGAATGCATTTTTCCCTATAGTGAACTATATTGCCTTACTACAGTTGGTCTAATTACCATTTTCATGCTCACTGAATATCAAACTACCTAAAAAAAGCAGCAATGACAACGTTATTGAACTTGCACAATCAATAATCCAGGATACAGTATACTCAGATATATACAATAGATTTGTTCTCCAACATCCTGACAGTGTTGGTACGTTTGTTTTTCCTAAACTTCAGCTATAAAAATCATCCATTTCAACTGCAGGGGTTCTAGTTTTCTACAAATGTCAAAAAATGTTGCTTCCTTGCAATTTTGCAAGCCTAGAATGTTCTGAACACCAATAGTATACAGAATGCCCCGAAGTCCAAATTCCTACTTGGGATTGGCTCACTGCTTTTGTCAGAAGTCTGCACAAAAGATACAAAATAGATATTAGGCATCCACTGCAATAAGAGTATTTTGGTAGGAATGGCTGGCTGTACAGTATGTCTTCTGGTATGATAGGGCTCTGAAGGCTAGCACCGGCTGGAACAGAAATTGGGGAGCCCACAGAATGTGGGGCACAGGAGTACTTTCCCACGGGAGACTGAAGGGGCCCAGTGCCTCCTGATTTGAATGGGTCTAACTTGTCTGGCCATGGGCTGGGAAGGCAGAGAGTCCATGGTGTGTGTGCCCCCTGGGAGTGGTTGCCCCAGGGGTGCTCTCAGTAATACTTGTGAACAGGCACATGGTCACAGCACTAAAACTTTTTCTGCACTGCACCTCTATGTGCCAGTCCTTTTGGCCAAGTCCGGGGCAATTTTTGCTACCAGGCCTCAGGGCCTAGCCAGTGTACATTGCATGGCCACCATTTATTCAATTTATTTTCTTCTCATTTTTGTCACCTTTTCAATTTTTTGTGTGTGTTATTTTCACTGGATGGTAGGGTGTGGGTACTTGGACCTACCCTGAAGTCTAGGGGGGAGGATGTGTGGCCATTAGGTTACTTCCTCCCCTGAATCGGTGGAATATCTCTTCGGGAGAGCCCCTCAACCTAGTACTCGTTGGTCGGCTTCGGCTGACCATGAGGAGAGGAGTCCACTAGGCCTTTTGGCTAGGCAAGCCATGTTCAAAACCTTGTCCATGTGAAGAACTTTGCACCCCGGGGGTTCAGGGTAACTTCTTACTCCTTCGGGGGTGGACAAAAAGCACACCCTTAAGTGCACTTTATGTGTGTTCACATGCACTTATGGGTTTTTGTTCTTGCACACCACCGCAAAAGAAAAAAAATGCGTATCATAGGATGCAGTCGCTGTTCAGTTGAAAATTTTCCACCTGGCTCAGTCGATTTAAAATTCGACTTTTGAGCCAGGTGGTGCTTGCAGGGCCACCTACGGCTTGAATGTCAGCTGAAATAGCAGGAAAGGGATGGAATTCAGAAAATTTATCGGGGACCTTTTGCCCAGGTGCCGCTAATGAAGCGTTCTCATTTAGAAATCAGTTTGGGAAAGAGTGTGGTGGAACATTTTTGTTAGGAATAGAAAGTAAGAAGATACAAAACCCATTTGCTAAAAAGCTTGGAATGTACAGGGGTGGATCTCAAAAACTAGATCATCAAAAAGTTAATTTTCGTAATTCAACTCAAAAAGTGAAACTCTTTATAAAGATTAATTACACGCAGAGTGATATATTTCAAGCATTTCTTTATAATTTTGATGATTATGGCTTACAGCTAGTGAAAACCCAAAATTCAGTATCAGAAAATTAGATTACATAAGACCAATAAAAAAAAAAAAAAAAAAGGATTTTTAATACAGAAATGTTGGCTTACTGAAAAGTATGTTCATGTACAGTATAGTATGCACTCAATACTTGGTTGGGGCTCTTTTTGGATGAATTTCTGCTTCAATGTGGTGTGGCATAGAGGCCACACCACTGCTGAGGTGTTATGGAAGCCCAGGTTACCTTCAGTTCATCTGCATTGTTGGGTCTGGCGTTTCTAATTTTCCTCTTGACAATACCCAACAGATTCTCTGTGGGGTTTAGGTCAAGTGAGTTTGCTGGCCAATCAAGCACAGTGATACCATGATCGTTAAAACCAGGTATTGGTACATTTAGCAGTGTGGGCAGGTGCCAAATCCTGCTGGAAAATATAATCAGCATCTCCATAAAGCTGGTAACCAGAGAGAAGCATGAAGTGCACTAGAATTTCCTGGTAGCAGGCTGCACTGACTTTGGACTTGATAAAACACAGTGGACCAACACCAGCAGATGACATGGCTCCCCAGTACATCACTGACTGTGCAAACATCACACTGGACCTCATGCAACTTGGATTCTGCGCCTCTCCACTCTTCCTCCAGACTCTGGGACCTTGATTTTTAAATGAAATGCAAAATTTACTTTCATCTGAAAAAAGGACTTTGGAAGACTGAGCAACAGTCCAGTCCTTTTTCTCCTTAGCCCAGCTTCTGATGTTGTCTCTGGCTCAGGAGTGGCTTGACACAAGGAACGCGACAGTTGTAGCCCATGTCCTGGACACGTGAGTGTGTGTGTGTTGGCTCATGAAGCACTGACACCAGCTGAAGTCCACTCCTTGTGAATCTCCCACAAATTCTTAAATGCTCTTTGCGCAATCCTCTCAAGGCTGTGGTTATCCCTGCTGCTTGTGCACTTTTCTACCACACTTTTTCCTTCCATTAAATGTTCTATTAATATGCTTGGATACAGCAATCTGAACAGCCAGCTTCCTTAGCAATGACCTTTTGTTACTTACCCTCCCTGTGTCAATGACTGTCTTCTGGACAACCGTGAAGTCAGCAGTCATCCCCCCCATGATTGTGTAACCTACTGAACCAGACAGACCATTTAAAAGCTCAGGAAACCTTTACGTGTGTTTTGAGTTAATTACAGTGTGACACCATGAGTCTACAATATTGATCTTCTTCACAATATTCAAATTCTCTGAGATACTGAATTTGGGGCTTTCACTAGCTAGAAGCCATAATCATCAAAATTAAAAGAAAGAGGCTTGCAATATATCACTCTGTGTGTAATGAATCTATATATGAGTTTCACTTTTTGATTTGAATTACTGAAATCAATTAACTTTATGATGATATTCTAATTTTGTGAGATGCACCTGTATGTGGTTCACCTAGAGAGGGATTTTATTTTCTAAACAATACACATTAGTAGACTACCGAAAAGGTAAAAAAAAAATATCTATCTATAATAATTTTTTGCTCTAGGTGTAAAGCATAACAAGTATATCAGAAAGTACAGCCGTGGTCAAAGGTTTTAAAAATGACAAATATTAGAAGAATTATATATTAATAATTTTTATTTTTTTCTCCTTGGTTTGTTTTTGTTAATATATAAGGGTATAAAATTGTTTGGGACAGGTTTGGGACTATAGGGGAGGCAGTGTAGAGGGTCTTTTGCTAATTACATGGTAAAGGTTAGGAGGTAATATATAGCAGTGGTCATTAACCCTGTCCTCAGGACCCACTAACAGGCTAGGTTTGCAAGATAACTGAAATACATCACAGGTGATATCATTTTCTGCTCAGTGATTGCAGTATTCTAGTGGGCCCTGATGACAGGGTTGATGACCACTGATATATAGGGTTCTCCCTTTTTCTTTTTTCCCTTTTTTTGCATGGCTCTTAATGCTGAAGGGGAGAATTATTTCAGTAGACTGCTCAATTCACTGCATGATTGATTTAATGATATGTTTTTAAAATCTGAGATGTTTAAATTTAATGATGTGTTATGTTTTTCTCCTATGTATGCTCTCAATGTGTCCTATGACTAAATAAATAAGAATAATTGTTAAAAATGACAAATTTAAATTTTCAAAGTCTGCTGCCTCAGTTTATTTTTATTATGGCAATTTGCATATACTCACTGATATTCTGCAACAGGTACAGGGATTGGACTGTTGAGGACTGGGGTAAAGTAATTTTCTCTGACGAATTCCCTTTCTGATAGTTTGGGGCATGTGGACAAAACCTTGTCCGGAGACGAAAAGGTGAGGTCAGTCCTGTCATGCCAACAGTAAAGCATCCGGAGACCATTCATGTGTGGGGTTGCTTCTCAGCCATGGGAGTGGGCTCACTCACGATTGTACCCAAGAATACAGCCGTGAATAAAGAATGGTACAAAAACATTATACAAGAGTAACTTCTCCCAACCATCCAAGAACAGTTTGGTGATGAACAATGGCTTTTCCAACATGATGGAGCATCTTGCCATAAGGCAAAAGTGATAACCAAGTGGCTTGGGGAACAAAACATGGACATTTTGGATCCATGGCCAGGAAACTCTCCAGACCTTAATTCCATTGAGAACTTGTGGTCAATCCTCAATAGGTGGTTGAACTAAAAAAAAAAAAAATTCTTACAAACTCCAAGCATTGATTATGCAAGAATGGGCTGACATTAGTCGGGATGTGGGGCCCAGCAGTTGATTGACAGCATGCCAGGGCGAATTGCAGAGGTCTTGAAAAAGAAGGGTCAACACTGCAAATATTGACTATTTGCATAAACTTAATGCAATTGTCAATAAAAGCTTTTGACACTCATGAAATGCTTGTAATTATACTACAGTATACCACAGTAACATCTGACAAAAAGATCTAAAAACACTGAAGCAGCAGACTTTGTGAAAATTAAATATTTGTGTCATTCTCAAAACTTTTGGCCACGGCTGTGCTGCTGGGCTATAAATCCTGGAAACCTTTAGCAACATTGGAAACTCACCTTCGGTGACACAGCTGCAGAAGCAGCACTGAAACCTCCTCCCACCCTCAATGAACTGCATGGAAGGACACATGTAAGCTTTACATCTATTACAGCGAATAGGTCCAGTCTCGCCATGATCAACCACACAGGGGGGTGCCTACAAGGTGTAAAAGGGAGAATCAATTACATTTTCAGACACAACTATGAAGTAAAAGTCAGTAAACTTAGTAAAATTATTTTCTCCCACAACAGTGATTGAAAAAACTCATCCAAGTGTCAAAGTGCTAAACAGAGTGTAATATTATCCCTGGCTAAGTACCATACAGAATACTGATTTACTCTGGTGTCCACAGCAACATCCACAACACACTATACTCTGCTCCCTGCACTCACCCAGGATTATAACTTGTCACGTCCAGGCGTATTATATACAACAAACACATACAGGATTACTCAAGCAGCGCAAATTCAACTACATTTATTTCAAGCAGTTGTAGCTTTCACTATTCATAATTAACAATCTGATCACTTCAAAACAAAAAGTGCATTTTCATTTTATGAACTCATACACACAGGCAGTATTACCTCTTCACAGTTCTGTTTCAGCTAAACAATGCAGATAAAACTACGTACACAGACAAGAAACAGAATGTAAAAGGGGGCCTGCAGATTTCACAATAAATCATGACCAAGAAAATTACTCACTTTCTAGGTAGCCATGTGTGAATGTGTGGGTCTTAACATACAATAAAATGCCACAAAACAATTTTCAAGCGGAACTTTAGTCAGAAAATGAAGTCCAGCTAGATGACTTCAGGCTGGCCCATTTTGCAGGTATAGCCATGTAAAACATAAAAAAAAATGGCTATACAGAATAAAATCCAGCAATACACTGTCTCACCTGCTCTGCACATGCTCAGTTGCTCTCCATTTTTAGGCACCGCTGAATTTGTAGAGGCTGATCTGCTGATCGCCTTATGCCCCCTTCACACTGCCGCGACTTAAAAGTTACGCAATTTTGCTGTGATTTCAGGGGATGCCTGTGTAAACCTTGAGGTCTATGGACTTCAACTCGCATGAAAGTTGGACCAAAGTAGTACAGGGACTACTTTGAAGACGGCACGACTTGAAGTCGCACATATATGAATGGTTATCATTGGAAATCATGGGGGAACGACTTGTCATGGGACTTTGCAGTCCCAAGTCACAGGACAAGTCGCACAAGTGTGAAAGGGGCCTTAAGGCTCCATTCACACTTGTGTGATTGTCATGCAACCTTGGACATCAAAGTTGCATGGCAAGTCGTTCCCCAAGTTTTCCAATGATAACCATTCATATATGTGTTACTTAAAGTTGCAGCAACTTCAAAGTAGTTCATGCACTACTTTGGTCCGACTTTCATGCAACCTGAGGGCCATAGACTTCAAAGTTAACCCTCAGAAGTTGCATGAAAGTCGTACTTGAATGTTATACAACGCAACTTGCGTGCAACAGTTGTCCATTATTACTGATCAAAGCCAGTCGTATCCAAGTTGCCCCTATCCAACGTTACACTCCAATGTCAGCGCAACTTTGGAGTTGTACAAGTGTGAATGGAGCCTAAAGCAGAATGAAACCCTCCTATCCTTTACAGTCAAGGAAGCCGCTTCTGTTTGATCTACAACAACTTCCATGGTGCTGCAAATGTGATCAGTTATAAAGCCAGCCGTTTGACAGTTTGGTTGAGGACAAAAGGAAATATGACAGTTAGCAATCCCAGCACTCCAGGAATATATCTGTTTTTTTAAAACCATTAATTGGTTTTGTTCTGCTTTATGATTTAATGCTGTTCAGGGGCTCTGGGCTTCAGCAAAATGGTAGCCTCCAGCAAGAAGAAACAGAAACAATGCTGGAAGCAATTAACAGCACACACTAATTTTCCTAGCCCAATTATTAATGTGGAATGTATGCCCCCTTGCTAAAAGAAAATCATTTTTTACTAAGTTGTTATGGGTAAAGTCCTGCTTTAATAACCAGAAGAAGGTCTGTCCAACTGGGACACAGATAGCATTAAAAAAACGCATTCAGTAAACCAGAGAGGAGCTAGAATGCTTATTAAATTTTAACCGTTGTTGTCCTCACTTCCTGTATGTTATAGAAACAGGAAATGGGGAGAAAGCTTTCAAACAGGGACACAGACTGCAATTTAAAAAAGTGTTTTTAACCCCCTTCACGATCCATCCAAAACTAGAAAGAAAGAAGTTTGGGCTTGAGTTGGGCTGTAGCAATAGATAGAAAGATCTATAACTGCTCACTCACCTCATCAGATGGCAGCGTTGCCAGTGGTTTAATAACAGCAGCAAGTGGGACCTGGGACTGCTTTGCCATGTCTGAGCTGGCAGGAAAGTTGTATGATGTGCATCGGATATACCTTGGACTTGCATTTCCTAGATTGCAAAGTGAAAGAAATGTGTAATTGAGCAAAACGCAAGGATGTTTTCCCCTTTATCTTCCTATAAATATTGAAAACACAAAAAATTGCAAATAAACTATAAGAAAGGCTGCTTACTTGTGTCAGCATTTTGTTTACAAATCTAGTTTTTTGCTAAACCGGTTACAAACACGAGCAAATCAAAATGATCAAAAATGCATAAGCAAAGGCTACTTCCTGTAAAAAGTGCATGCCAAGATGATCAGTAGATTCACAGATATCAATGTAGCTAAAATTTGCACATATACTTTAAAAGTGGCACCACAGGCAAAGGGTTCTAAATTTCAGTAAAGACTCCAGGAAACTAAAAAAAAGTCTTTCCTTGCAGTGGAACTGCGCCTGCACTGCAAGGGGTCAAAAGCTCATTCAGTCTTGGATCTGATTAAAGTCCTTTTATTTGCTTGATCCTCCTTTCACCTGGCAAATAGCGCTACCCTCCGCCCTAACAGTGGAGAGTCCCTCGATATCCTCACTTCCAACACAGGGCTATAGTCACTGCATCAGTCTTAAAATGATGTCAAAAGACCTTAGACCTCTAGAGCGCAGGGCAAAAGAGGCTGTGGGGACTGATATAGCAGCACAGAGGGGCCTGTGGGAGTGGAGGATTAGGTAAAACTGTTTTTCATGGTTCCCTAGACTAAACGATTAGTTAAACCTTGCAGTGTGGGCACGGCCACACTGCAAGG
The DNA here is from genome assembly GCA_037952925.1 of Lithobates clamitans. Classification (NCBI taxonomy): domain Eukaryota; kingdom Metazoa; phylum Chordata; class Amphibia; order Anura; family Ranidae; genus Lithobates; species Lithobates clamitans. Next base: position 1,812,154 of record JBBGZY010001057.1, on the reverse strand, counting down.
GAAAACTTTGTAGCTTTCAAGAGTTGAGCTTAAGACCCCTTTCACACTGAGGCGCTTTACAGGCGCTAAAATTAGCGCCTGCAAAGCGCCGCTCCTGTCTCTCCAGTTTAAAAGCCAGAGTGCTTTCACACTGGAGCGGTGCGCTTGCAGGACGTTAAAAGAAACTCTTGCAAGCAGCATCTTTGGAGCGGTGTATTCACTGCTCCTGCCCTTGAAATGAATGGGCAGCGTGGCTATACCACCGGCATAGCGCTGCTGCAGCAGCGCTTTGTGGTGGTTTTAACCCTTTCTCGGTTGCTAGCACGGGGTAAAAGCACCCCGCTAGCGGCCGAATAGCGCCGTGAAATTGACGGCAAAGCGCCGCAAAAAATAGCGCCGCTTTACCGCCGACGCCCCCACCGCCCCAGTGTGAAAGAGGCCTTAAAGCAGTACTCCAGGAAAAAAAAAAAAAAGGTTTCCCCATGTGGTGGGGCAGTGCCTGCAACTGCATAGGTTAACTGCTCATTTATGTCTAGGGGAGAGGATGGTAGGAACAGTCCACGGCTGGAATTTGGGGAGTGTGCAGTTTTCTGGATGATCAAAGGATTGGGTGAGTATAAGCTTTGTCTTCAGCCCTAGACAAAACTAATAGTTAACTCAAGCAGTGTGGGCACAGCCCCAATGCGCGGGGAATTTGTTTTCTGTATTAACTGGTATCTGTAGCCCCCTTAGCAATATCTTCTCTCTCATTCAGTCCCAGTTACCATACAGGAAAAAAAAAAAATATATATATATAAATATTTTTTTTTTCTCATTACAGGGTTTCTAATCCTTTTCTACAAAAAAAAAAAGCAACAGGAACTTGCACAGCAATAAAAAAATAACACAAAAGGGATTTACTAAAGGCAAATCTACTTTGCACAGTGCACTTGTAAGTGCAGTCGCTGTAGATCTGAGGGGGAGCTCAGAAATGAGGGAAAGCTCTGCTGATTTTATCATCCATTCATGTACAAGCAAAAATGCTGTTTTTTATTTTCCTTGCATGTCCTCCTCAGATCTACAGCGACTGCACTTCCAAGTGCACTTGTAGTGGAAAGTGGATTACCCTTTAGTAAATAACCCCCATAGTCTATCTTTCCACACTTTACGCTCTACCTAATGCAATCTTCTGTTTATTATTTACAATGTCTTACCAGTGTTTGTCGCAAACACACACACACACACACACTATCAGAGGGAAAGGAGGAGGTAACGTTATCTGGCAGATAAATAGCAAGCATCTAAGCACTGTACCTTGATCTTTGACAAAGAAGTTAGTTGTTACAAGTGGTGGAACTTGTCCTCTCAGGCCAGTGACAAAAGGTTCAGAACCCCTGTTGTTTCTATCATCTTCTATTACTTGGATCTATGATAAAGAAAGGATAGGCAATTAACAATACACCACACACAGAAACTTAACATTTAAATATAATGCAATAATAGTGGACGTTAGGTCTTCAACACTGATTGGTTTACGAGACAAAAATGTGAACTTACCACATGCACAACAAATACTTAACATATGCTGGTGACATGTTAACATATAGCTTGATCACAGCTTGTGTATAGTAGAAAATTGAGATGTTTATGAAAACTGATGGAAAAATAAAAAAAACTGTGTTGTCCCCAAAATGAGCCAACAGTCATTAGTTTAATATCGCAAAGTTGTAAATAGAAACTGCAACCGAATTATAGCCCTGATTAATTTATTAACAGCCTTATAATAACTTCAATAGAACAAGACGCAGGTTTAATACATAATGGTTTTAAATATAATTAAGCTTATTTGTCCAGTGAATTAAAAGGAACAAATATATTTCTAATCAACTTATTTCCCTTTACCCCCTACAAAAATTAAACGTCAGCAGCTACACATACTGTAGCTGCTGACTTTTAATATTAGGACACTTACCTGTCCCGCAAACCAGAGATGTCAGCACCCCAGCTGATGTTTCCATTGGCTGTCAGTAGCTGCTGCTGCCATTGCCAGTAAGGGAACCCGGCAGGGAAGCCTCGGAAGTAGTTTGCAGGTCGCCTCGCTGAGGCGACCTGCAAGTCGTGCCGCCCCTGTGTAAACCGGGGCTTACGGCTTCACAGCAGGGTCCATACTGCGCATGCATGAAGCGCGCTGCGCTCTCTTACTTGCCCAGCAGCAGGGGAAGGAGAAGGGGGCTTAATTTCTGACGTACCATGCCGTGGCGAGGACCGACATGTGTGGGGACGGGTACCTTTCAAAAACAGGTACCCATTCCCCCCCCCCCCCCCCCAAAAGGTGCCAAAAGTGGCAGGGGAGGAACAATCAGATAAGTGGAAGTTCCACTTTTAAGTGGAACACCACTTTAAGTACATATGTGTTAGATGAGATATAGGACAACGTAAATAATATTGCTGTTATTTCCTGTCTGACATTCATGGAGCTAGGATGAAATAAAGCAGTGGTTCTTTGTGTGTGGTATACAGTATCACAAAAGTGAATAAACCCCTCACATTTTTTAAAATATTTTATTCTATCTTTTCATGTGACAACACTGGAGAAATGACACTTTCCTACAATGTAAAGTAGTGAGTGTACAGCTTGTATAACAGTGTAAATTTGCTGTCCCCTCAAAATAACTAAACACACAGCCATTAATATCTAAACCACAGGCAACAAAAGTGATACACCCCTCAATGAAAATGTCCAAATTGGGTCCAATTAGCCATTTTCCCTCCCCGGTGTCATGTGACTCATTAGTGTTACAATGGGGAGCAGGTGTGTTAAATTTGGTGTTATCGCTCTCACTCTCTCATACTGATCACTGGAAGTTCAACATAGCACCTCATGGCAAAGAACTCTGAGGATCTGAAAAAATAATTGTTGCTCTACATAAAGATGGCCTAGGCTATAAGAAGATTGCCAAGACCCTGAAATTGAGCTGCAACGCAGTGGCCAAGACCATACAGTGGTTTAACAGGACAGGTTCCACTCAGAACAGGCCTCGCCATGGTTGACCAAAGAAGTTGAGTGCACATGCTCAGCGTCATATCCAGATGTTGACAAAAAGGTGTAGGGACCTCTGCGCTACTATAAGGTGGTGCAAAATCTACTGCAAGATTTAAGATGTAATAAAAGTGGAAAATAAGTGTATTGCTGCAAAATCTATAGTGTACACAACCACAAAATAAATGAATAATAAAGTGATTTCACGTAGAACACTGAAAACAGTACTTAATCACAATAATGACATGTGCAGAGTATATACTAGGTCACCAATGTGAAATAATTCGTGATGGATCCATAGAATCACGGGAATACTGATAGAATGGAATACAAAAAATAAAAATAAAATAATAAAGAAATGGTAATAGCATGTGCAATGAAAACAATGTGCAAAGAAAAACTGAATGTGCAAATGACAACAAAAGTTTGTTAAAAAAAGAATCAATGGATCATCAGTGAGTAACGCCACTGGTGGATAATGTTCATGAATATTCCTCAATGGCTGCAGTGGGTAAAATAGGTGGGCGTGGGTGGTCTTTGTGTGAAAAAGTGCTCACAGTGCCCTTACCTCAAAGGACTTCGATGAAGGCCTTAATTGTAGAAAATGCTGGATGACAGTAGGAATGACTGTAGTGAATGCTGCTGGATGGTAATGGGTGACATCAGATGGATGGATGGATGGATGTTCGTAGTGGAGCCGCATCAGGCTTGCATCAGGATCCCAACGGTCATACCAAAGAAAAGGGAGAGAGGGGAGCCTCCAATTGTGTAGTATATAAATCCAATTTATTAAAATAAAGATAAGAGTAAAAGCACTGTACAGGGTAATGCTCGTACTAGGCGACGGCGGTACGCCGTCTCGCACTGTGTCACCTTACAAACATTACATTGTACAGTGCTTTTACTTTTATCTTTATTTTAATAAATTGGATTTATATTCTACACCATTGGAGGCTCCCCTCTCTCCCTTTTTCTTTGGTATGACCGTTGGGATCCTGATGCATGCCTGATGCGGCTCCACTACGGACATCCATCTGATGTCACCCATTACCATCCAGCAACATTCACTACAGTCATTCCTATTGTCATCCAGCATTTTCTACAATTAAGGCCTTTATCGAAGTCCTTTGAGGTAAGGGCACTGTGAGCACGTTTTCACACAAAGACCACCCACGCCCACCTATTTTACCCACTGCAGCCATTGAGGAATATTCATGAACATTATCCACCAGTGGCGTTACTCACTGATGATCCATTGATTCTTTTTTTAACGAACTTTTGTTGTTGTCATTTGCACATTCAGTTTTTCTTTGCACATTGTTTTCATTGCACATGCTATTACCATTTCTTTATTATTTTATTTTTATTTTTTGTATTTCATTCTATCAGTATTCCTGTGATTCTATGGATCCCTCATGAATTATTTCACATTGGTGACCTAGTATATACTCTGCACGTCATTATTGTGATTAAGTACTGTTTTCAGTGTTCTGCGCAAAATCACTTAATTATTCATATCCAGATGTTGTCTTTGGGAATTAGAAGCATGAGTGCTGCCAGCGTTGCTGCAGGGATTGAAGGGGTGGGGGGTCAGCCTGTCAGTGCTCAGACCATACGTGGCACACTGCATTAAATTGGTCTGCATGGCTGTTGTCCCAGAAGGAAGCCTCTTCTAAAGATGATGCACAAGAAAGCCTGCAGTTTGCTGAAGACAAGCAGACTAGAGACACGGATTACTGGAACCAGGTCCTGTGGTCTGATGAGACCAACATAAACGTATTTGGTTCAGATGGCGTCAAGCGTGCGTGTCAGCAACCAGGTGAGGAGTACAAAGACAAGCGTGTCTTGCCTACAGTCAAGCATGGTGGTGGGAGTGTCATGGTCTGGGACTGCATGAGTGCTGCCGGCACTGGGGAGCTACAGTTCATTGAGGGAACCATGAATGCCAACATGTACTGTGACATACTGAAGCAGAGCAAGATCCCCCTCTCTTCGGAGACTGGGCCGCAGGGCAGTATTACAACAAAATAATGACCACTGCCTTGCTAAAGGAGCTGAGGGTAAAGGTGATGGACTGGCCAAGAATGTTTCCAGACGTAAACCCTATTGAGCATCTGCGGGGCATCCTCAAACAGAAGGTGGAGGAACGCAATGTCTCCAACATCCACCAGCTCCGTGATGTAGTCATGGAGGAGTGGAAGAGGACTCCAGTGGCAACGTGTGAAGCTTTGGTAAACTCCATGCCCAAGAGGGTTAAGGCAGTGATGGAAAAATAGGATTTTTATAACAGCTTACCTGTAAAATCCTTTTCGTTGAGGTACATCACGGGACACAGAGCCATAATAGTTACTATGTGGGTTATAGGCCACCTTCAGGTAATGGACACTGGCATGCCCTAAGACAAAAAGTGCACTCACTATATAACCCCTCCCACTACTGGGAGTACCTCAGTTTTTTAGCAAGGCAATACACGTGTATACCAAAGAAGGGAGGGACCTCTGTGTCCAGTGATGTACCTCAAAGAAAAGGATTTTACAGGTAAGAGGTTATAAAAAAAATCCTATTTTCTTATCGTACATCACGGGACGCAGAGCCATAGTAGTTACTATGTGGGATGTCCCATAGCAATGGCAACTGAAGGGAGGGAGACACAACAAAAGTAGGGCACCAAGAGACTAGAGGACCTATACTGCAGCCTGCAGTACACTGCGCCCAAAGGCGATATCCTCATGACCTTTTACATCTACTTGATAGAATCTGGTAAATGTATGGACTGAAGACTAAGTTGCGGCCTTGCAGATCTGAGCATGGAGGGTTGGTGATGCACTGCCAAAGAAGCACTAACGGCCCTGGTGGAGTGCGCTTTAATATGAAAAGGAGGGACTTTCCCCTTTAAACCATAAGCTTGAACAATCACTTGACGAATCCATTTAGAAATAGTAGACTTCGATGCTGCCTGTCCTCTTAGGACCTTCTGGCAATACAAACAAAACATCTGTTTTACTAATCTGAGCGGGCGCTTTCAAATAGACCTTGACCGCCTTCACCACATCAAGAGAATGTAGTGACTTTTCTTCCATAGAACGAGGTTCTGGAAAAAATGAAGGCAGAACAATATCCTGGTTTAAATGAAAACCTGATACTACTACCGCAATACAACCTTATCCTTATGAATAATCAAATATGGCTCTTTACAAGAAAGAGCAGCCAACTCTGATACTCTTCTTGCAGAAGATATGGCAACCAAGAAAACTATTTTCCTCGTCAAGAGGACCAAGGGAATATCTAGAATTGGCTCAAAAGGCTGTTTTTGTAAAGCCGATAGGACTAAATTTAAGTCCCATGGGTTCAGGGGAGATCTAACTGGGGGATTAATCCGCGTTACCCCCTGAAAAAAGTTAGGAACCAGAGAGTGTGAAGCAAGTGGTCGTTGAAAAAACACGGATAAGGCCGACACCTGGCCTTTGATCGTACTCAAGGTCAGCTTCATCTCTAATCCCATTTGTAGGAATTCAAGGATCCTACCTATGACATTTTCTGGGGTGCCAATCCCTGGATTCACACCAGGAGACATATGCCTTCCAGACTCTATAGTATATGATTCTGGAGGCCGGCTTCCTAGCATTAACAGTAGAAAGTACTGAAGTTGACAGCCCATGGTCCTTTAGAATGTGGGTCTCAATAGCCAAACCGTTAAATTTAGCGTTTGTAAGGTAGGATGGAATACCGGACCTTGCGAGAGAAGGTCTGACCACAGTAGTAGGGTCCAAGGGTCCCCTACTGCCATTTTTATGATCTCAGCAAACCAAGATCTCCTGGGCTACAAGAATCACATCCTTCCCTTCTTGCTTGATCCTGCGAAGAAGATGCAGAAGCAGCAGAACAGGAGGGAACGCATAGATCAGTGAGAACTGATCCCATGGAAAGACCAAGGCATCTGTTCCGCATGCCATCGGATGCCTTGTCCTTGACACAAAGTTGTCGATTTTGTCGTTGAACCTGGACGCAAACAGATCCACGTCCGGAGCTCCCCATTTTTGACGTATTGACAGAAATATGTCTGGATTAAGGGACCATTCTCCTGGGAACAATTGTTGGCGACTCAAGTAGTCTGCCTGCCAATTTTCTATCCCTGGAATGAAAATTGCTGACAGGCAAGGAATGTTGCTTTCTGACCAAGAAAGAGAGATGAATCATATTCTCTGGGCTGCCCGACTTCTCGTGCCCCCTTGGTGATTGATGTAGGCCACTGCTGTGGCATTGTCGGATTGAATCCTGACAGGATAATTCCATAGTCTGAGCGTCCAGGCCTCCAGGGCAAGGCGTACTGCCCGAATCTCTAGAATATTGATGGGCAAGATCCTCTCTGAGTTGGACCATTTCCACTGGACAGATGCTTCTTCCAGGACTGCTCCCCATCCCAGAAGGCTGGCATCTGTTACCACCTTCCAGGTGACTGGCAGAAAGGATTTCCCTTTTTGAAGATTCTTGGATATCAACCACCAATTGAGGCTCTGACACACAGAGGCATAAATGCATTGGAAAGTCCAGAGCTTGAACCTTCTTGTTCCAAGTAGACAGGATACGGTTTTGTAGAAGTCTTGAATGAAACTGCGCATAAGGAACGGCCTTGAAAGAAGCCACCATCTTTCCCAACAATTTCATGCAAAGTCGAATAGAAGGATTCTTCTTTGTTTTGACCAACTGAATTAGTTCCTTTATGGAACTGATCCTTTCCTGGGGCAGAAACACCCGCTTCTGAGCTGTATCTATGATCAGCCCCAAGTACTGCAAATTCCTTGATGGTTTTAAGGAGGATTTTTCTAGGTTGAGAATCCAACCTAGGTCTTCCAGGTAGCTGACTGCGGTGACCAAAGTTTGGTTTAAGCGGGCTACCGATTGATCTATCAATTGTAAATCGTCTAAGTAGGCTAGTATAGTTATACCTTTGGCCCCTTAACCTGGCTAAAGGAGGAACCAGGACCTTTGTAAACACTCGAGGTGCAGAAGCCAGACCGAAAGGTAGAGCTACAAAAACTGAAAATGAAGATTTTCTGCCTCGAAGCATAGAAATTTCTGATGAGCGGGGAAAATCAGCACATGGAGATAAGCATCCTTGATGTCGATTGACGCCAGAAGTTCTGACCCTTGTAGGATGGAGACTACTGATCGGATTGACTCCATGCGAAAGGAACGGATATTTAAAAACCGGTTTAGATGTTTGAGATTTAAAAATCGGTCTGACATGCCCGTTTGTTTTGGAACCGTGAACAGGTTTGAATAAAAGCCCAAACCTCGCTCTTCCAAGTGGGCCTCCGATATCACCCCTTGAGATGAGAGATGATCCAGAGCTAGAAAGAGAGACTTCTTTTTCATTGGTTCTCTGGGAACGTTTGATCTGAGAAATGGAGACAGGAACTCTCGGAACTCTAGTTTGTAACCTAGAGAAATTGAGGAAGCCACCCATCTGTCTTGACATTGTTCCTGCCAAACTCTTGAAAACAGTAGAAGCCTTCCCCCGACGCGAGCGGGGGCGTCCCTTCATAAGGAGGCTTTAGTATTTTGTTTTGTTTTGTGGGTTTCCTCCCCCAGGTCCCCTTTTTTTTTTTTTGGCCCCGAGACTGACCCTGAGATTTACCTCTTGAATCTGACGGTGGAGGCCGTTGTAACTGCCTAGAGGCTGCTGCCCCTGGCACTGGAGAAGAAGTACATTTAAAAGAAAAATGCTTAAACTTCTTCTTAACCGGTAAAAGGGAACTTTTCCCATTAGAAATTTTTTGGATATACTTAACCAGATCGTCTCCGAACAACTGTTCACCATAAAAAGGGAAATTGGCCAAGAGCTTTTTGCATGGCGCTTCGGCTGACCAATTTTTCAACCATAGGATTCTACGCACATGCAACAGCCCTCGCATGAGGCATGGAGAATAGAATCTTTCATAGCGTCTACAGTGAAACACAATGCTTCCAATTTACCGGCCAAATCCTGGACCTGCTGATCAGGAATAACTTTGAGTACATCTGTAAACTGGTCCTCTAAGGACTGAGATCCTCCGATCGCTGCCAGCGCAGGTTGAACGACTGAACCTGCAAGTGAAATATAGTTCTTAAAGAGGAACTTCAATTTCTTATCTGTTGGATCCTTTAGCATATGAGGATTGTCAACTGGACAAGTCAGGTTTTTATTTACAGAGGATATAGCAGCGTCAATTGCAGGAATTCCCAATTTCTTATAAAAGTCTTCCTCCATAGGATAAAGTATCGAAAACTTTTTTGAAGGGAAAAATTGTTTATCTGCGTGCTCCCATTCAGAATACATAAGCTTCCTTAGCCATGAATGGATAGGAAAAGAATGATCAGATTGGGGAGGCTTTAGTGAACCCAAACCAGAAGTGGGCTCATTGACTGATTGCGCTGCTGGCAGTAAAAATGTAGAGCGGACCAACCCGTGAGAGATTGTACCAACAATCTTTCCTGCGAACATGATATCTCCGTATCAGTTTCCTCAGAAGAGGAGACGTTAGCCTCTTCCTGGTCCTTAGGAGGCAAATCATCCTCTTTTGCTCCTTGTTCCTCAGAATGAGGGTCCTGAGCAATGGATGGGGACCTGCTACGCTTAGCCCCAGTCTGGAATGCAAATAAAGCATCAATTTTTGCTCCGAGCTTAAAATGGTTGAAGGAAAAACCTCCTAGGTAATATACATAGGGGCTGCAGAGTTAAGAGCAGCTGCAACACTTGCCCCTCCTGATGGCTCACTCTGACCAGCCATATTACTTTCAGGGGAGTATGCCATCTTTTTTGAGATGGATTTAGGCTGCCGTGTGACTGCAGTAGTCTTTTTAGAGCCCCTTCTTCTCATAGCCCGATGCACAAAGCAGAGGCACTACCAGAAGGAATGTATCCACTGCATGAGCAATAGTCCAGCTCTATTGCTGCTAGTAATGCTCAGCCTGATGCTGTAAATGTGTCAAAAAGGAATGCCTGTGTCACCAAACCTCTTAATACCACTTATGCTCGTGTCCCTCCAGCAGCAAAAAAAAGAACAAATGGTGCCTTTTAAAACCACCTTCCCCGCGCTGAACGTTGGAGGACGCCAACGCAGCGCTTAGCCGCACCCCCCGTCCTCTACGGCCCCTCCCCTGTAACTTTTAAAAATGCGCTTTTCCCACGCTCCTGATCCTATGGGGATTCTAGGATGGAGGAAGGAATGGCGAGGGGGGAGCTGAAAGCGCAGAGAGACGTCCGTTCGTGCCGTTTATTTTAATTTGGCGCTCCCCCCCCCCCCACACACCCCGAGGATGAGGGGGAGAAAATCCGCACATGGGGCGTCTGGTGGGGAGAGGGACCCCCCAGGATTACCGGAGGTCTTGCTGCTGGCCGGAGGAGGAAGGACTTCGGCTTCCTGGATCACATTGTGGCTTACTGAGAAGCAGGAGACGTAAGTGATCAATAAAGCCCCCAGTGGTGAGAACATAGGCATGACAACATTTACAAATTTAAAAGGAGACATTCATAAGAGAATTTAAAAAATTTCTTAGAAAACTACACTTACCTTTTCCGCTGCAGGGTTTTCTGTGGTAAACCAATAGGCCCAATCTTCTCCCTTCATGGTGGGTTCCGTTAAACCTTCAGGAGCTGGGGATCCTCGAGGAAACCCACTATCCTGGACCTTTAATAGCATCCCGCCAGTAAAACTTTATGGCCTTACTACCAAAAAGTACTGGATCCCGGGGTCCAGCTCTCTAAAAAAAGAGAAGCGTTACAGGCAAGACCTCGTTTCTTCGGATACGAGGCCCGAGTACCATTCGGCCAAAAAGGCACTCTGAGTGGATCCGGTCTGCATGGCTAGCCCCAGCAAGGATTGTTCCAGTGGAGCTCAGCACAGCACATCTTTACTCGTGACCAACACCTTAGACACTGGTGGAAAAACTAAGGTACTCCCAGTAGTAGGAGGGATTATATAGGGAGTGCACTTTTTGTCTTAGGGCGTGCCAGTGTCCAGTACCTGAAGGTGGCCTATAACCCACATAGTAACTACTATGGCTCTGTGTCCCGTGATGTACGATAAGAAATAATGGTGGCCACACAAAAAATTGACACTTTGGGCCCAATTTGGACATTTTCAAATAGGTGTGTACTCACTTTTGTTGCCAGCGGTTTAGACATTAATGACTGTGTGTTGAGTTATTTTGCGGGGACAGCAAATTTACACTGTTATACAAGCTGTACACTCACTACTTTACATTGTAGAAAGTGTCTTTTCTTCAGTGTTGTCACATGAAAAGATATAATAAAATATTTACAAAAATGTGAGGGGTGTACTCACATTTGTGAGATACTGTATAAACTGCCAGGGGTAGCTTGGGCACTGTTTAAGGGGTACGCACTCCTTGCCAAATTAAACTTGCGTGAAAATCAAACGATTCTCCCATCAACACAGACAGCACCGACAGGGGAATCCCTCCTGTTGAGCAATTGTCTTCTCCTGGTAGTGGTTTACAAGTTAAAATCATTTTTTTTACTTAGAAGCCCCAAACATATATATTTTTTTCAGACACCCTAGAGAATAAAATGGCGGTCATTGCAATACTTTGTCATACCGTATTTGTGCCGCGGTCTTACAAGGGCAATTGTTTTGGAATTTGTTTTTTTATTAAAAAAATAAAAAGTATGACAAGACAACAGTAAAGTTAGATACATTTTTTGCTATATTGTGAAAGATAATATTACGCCTAGCAAATTGATACCCAACATGTCATACTTCAAAATTGTGCTCACTCGTGGAATGGCGACAAACATTGGCCCTCAAAAATTTCCATTGGCGACGTTGTAAAATTTGTACATGTTACCAGTTTTGATTTAGGCCCCTTTCACACTTATACGACTTCAAAGTCGCACGATTTTACCGCGATTTTGCCGCGATTTGGGAGCAGTACTACTTTGCCACGTTTTTGGCATTAACAAATGAAAACATACAGTAGTTGGTATGAATCATAAGGGGGAAATCCATGCCAAGTTTTAAATAAAAAAACCTGCGTGGGTTCCCCCCCAGGGGCATACCAGGCCCTTAGGTCTGGTATGGATCTAAGGGGAACCCCCTACGCCGAAAAATCGGCGTGGGGTCCCCCCCAAAATCCATACCAGACCCTTATCCGAGCACGCAGCCCGGCCGGTCAGGAATGGGGGTGGGGACGAGCGAGCGCCCCCCCCCCTCCTGGACCGTACCAGGCCGCATGCCCTCAACATGGGGGGGTGGGTGCTTTGGGGCATGGGGGGGCGCAGTGCGGCCCCCCCACCCCAAAGCACCTTGTCCCCATGTTGATGAGGACAAGGGCCTCTTCCCGACAACCCTGGCCGTTGGTTGTCAGGGTCTGCGGGCGGGGGGCTTATCGGAATCTGGGAGCCCCCTTTAATAAGGGGGCCCCCAGATCCCGGCCCCCCACCCTATGTGAATAAGTATGGGGTACATGGTACCCCTACCCATTCACCTAGGGAAAAAAGCGTCAATAAAAAACACAGTACACAGGTTTTTAAAATAATTTATTAGGCAGCTCCGGGGTCTTCTTCCGACTTCGGGGGTCTCTCCGCCGTCTCCTCCCGGTGTCCGCATCTTCTGCCGGCTCCTCCGCTATCTTCTGCAGCTCAATTGCTAGCGGTGGTCCGGACTTCTGCCTTCTTCTTTTCTTCCAGAGATGTTGACACGACGCTCTCTCCAGCCAGAATGGTCTCTGTGCGCTTCGCAAGGGACTTATATAGGCGGTGACCCCGCCCCCTTATGCCGTCACAGTCCCTGGGCATGCTGGGTCTGTGACGTTTTAGGAGGCGTGGTCACCGGGTGATGACCACGCCCCCTTATGACAGCACAGTCCCAGCATGCCCCGGGACAGTGACCTCATTAGGGGGCGGGGCCACCGCCTATATAAGTCCCTTGCGAAGCGCACAGAGACCATTCTGGCTGGAGAGAGCGTCGTGTCAACATCTCTGGAAGAAAAGAAGAAGACAGAAGTCCGGACCACCGCTAGCAATTGAGCTGCAGAAGATAGCGGAGGAGCCGGCAGAAGATGCGGACACCGGGAGGAGACGGCGGAGAGACCCCCGAAGTCGAAAGAGGACCCCCGAAGTCGGAAGAAGACCCCGGAGCTGCCTAATAAATTATTTTAAAAACCTGTGTACTGTGTTTTTTATTGACGCTTTTTTCCCTAGGTGAATGGGTAGGGGTACCATGTACCCCATACATATTCACATAGGGTGGGGGGCCGGGATCTGGGGGCCCCCTTATTAAAGGGGGCTCCCAGATTCCGATAAGCCCCCCGCCCGCAGACCCCGACAACCAACGGCCAGGGTTGTCGGGAAGAGGCCCTTGTCCTCATCAACATGGGGACAAGGTGCTTTGGGGTGGGGGGGCCGCACTGCACCCCCCCATGCCCCAAAGCACCCACCCCCCATGTTGAGGGCATGCGGCCTGGTACGGTTCAGGAGGGGGGGGGGGGGGCGCTCGCTCGTCCCCACCCCCATTCCTGACCGGCCGGGCTGCGTGCTCGGATAAGGGTCTGATATGGATTTTGGGGGGGACCCCACGCCGATTTTTCGGCATAGGGGGTTCCCCTTAGATCCATACCAGACCTAAGGGCCTGGTATGCCCCTGGAGGGGGACAAGTCATATAAGTGTGAAAGAGGCCTTACAGAGGAGGTCTAGTGCTAGAAGTATTGCTCTTGTGCTAACGATCAGTGAGATACCTCACGTGTGGTTTGAACTAGAGCTGCACAATTAATCGTTAAAAAATCGTGATCTCGATTCACCTCCCCTGACAATCTCTCCTGCTGAGTTTGGGATTCTTTCATATAAACAAGTGGGGAGATTAACTGTTCACTCAGCTGTCAAAAGAAAACATCCAGGCAGTCTGCCAAGTTTAGAACTTGAAACATTGTATCCAACTTCCTTCTTAGATCAAAGGGATAAACTTCTCTGTGTAAACAAATAACCTGGGCAATCTGCCAAGCTTTAAACAACATGTAAATGCAGGAAGTTTAACCACTTGAAGTCTAAATCTTTTTCTGACACTTCATTCTTAAGTTAATATCAATATTTTTTGCTAAAAAAAAATAAATTACTTGGAACCCCCAAACATTAGAGAATATATATATATATATATATATATATATATATATATATATATATATATATATATATATATATATATATATATATATATATATATATATATATATATATATATATATATATAAATAAATATATATAAAAGTGCCGCTACTTTGTCTCCAGTGTGAAAGCCCCAAGGGCTTTTACACTGGAGCGGTGCGCTGGCAGGATCTTTGGAGCGGGGATGGAGCGGTGTATTCATCGCTCTTTCCCCTCTCCTGCCCATTGAAATCAATGGGACAGCGCGGCTATACCGCCGGCAAAGCACCTCTGCAGAGGCGCTTTGCGGTGGTTTTTAACCCTTTCTCAGACGCTAGCAGGGGGTAAAACCGCCCGCTAGCGGTCAAATACCGACGGTAAAGCACAGCTAACAAAAGTGGCGCTTTACCGCCGACCCCGCCCCAGTGTGAAAGGGGCCTTAATGTGAGATCTGGAGTCAAAAAGGCCTTAGATCTGACATTTAGAGTTAAAGAGTTTGTAAATCCTCGTTCTCTTTTTTTTTTTTTTTTTTTTAAACAAACATATCATACTTGCCTCCACTGTGCAGTTCGTTTGGCTCTGATCATTGTCTTCTGGGGTTCCCCGGTGGCTCTCGCATCGGTAAACCCCCTGGGGGGTTACCTTGTGGGCGCACTCCCGAGTCCAGCATTTACGTCTATAGACACAGACGCCAGTGTCACTGGATTTGATTGACAGAAGCAGGAGCCAATGACTGCGCTGCTATCAATCTATCCAATCAAGAGCTGAGAACCACGGGTCAGAGAGGAAGAGCGCATCTCCGCCGAGGAAAAAGGGCTCAGGTTAAAAGGGGGGGGCTGATGGTCGGTCAGTGTCAGAAGATTTTTCACCTTAATGCATAGGATGCATTTAAAGGTGAAAAAAAACATGAAAGTTTACCCCTTTAAAAATGCAATTAAAAAAAAAAAAGTCCCCTTTAAGACCATTGGGCAGAAGTGACATTTGACCCCTATAATCTACCAGCTATCTGCTGCCATAACAACGGTATTGCACAAATTACCGACGTATAAGGACGGCGGCTGGTTGTTAAGTGGTTAAAGAAAAGTAAGAAAAAGTTATGTCAATTTCAAGTAGTCTGGTGTCTGATCTAATCTTCCAACCTAAACTCGAAAAAATTAAAAGGTAAAATCTGGTTGTCTTTCCTATCCACCATGTTGAACAGGTGCAGTTTGAAAGGATAGACTTCATTTTTACTATGCAGCTATGAACAGTGGATGTAAAGTGGAACTATAACTATCCTCTTACCTTTCTTGCTGGGCTGAGGAGGTGGTGGGAGCGGCTGGCTATGGCTCTCAGTGGTATGTGATACCTGGAGCGACTGAGCCAGCTGCCGGTCAGGCATCTGGGTGGATTCCGACTTTGTCAGGATCCCTGCAGAGCTTGGACTGACTGGGACCTCAGCTGACAGATTTTAGCTGTCAGCTGAATCTGGATCACAGGAGTGCAAAACTAAGTGTACTCCTGTGACCCACAGGAGAAGTATGGCCAAAAGGAGCTTTGGATCTTTGGTGAGGACCTCGTCATTTTTTTTTTTTTTACATTTTTTGGCAGGAGGTCCCACCCCAAATCGAAACCAGACCCTGTGGGTCTGCACGTTTTTATTTTATTGTCGGCTTTTTTGTTTACATTCTCCCATCAATGGGGAATCCCCCACTGACAGCAAGGATGAGTCAGAATTGGTAAGGATGCCAACCGACAGATGTAAAAACAGATGAAAAACTAACGTAAATTGAAAACTGATGAACAGAATTTGTTTTTTCTTTGAAAAAAACATGACTGAATGGATGACGTCCATGTGAAAGGGGCCCAAGTGCTATTCAGATTTACATTTATGTATTTGAGAATTTCACACCTATGGTCAAGTCCCATTTCAACATGGTGACAGGTGGACAACTATCATAGCACTTTACAGAAGGTAGTGCCTAAACTGCCACATGCAGTGGTTTATACATGGAACACAGACTACTGGCTCCACCGCCATCAGTAAAACCAAAGCAATTGTGTAAATCTGAATGTTAATAAGGTCACATTTCACTGATGGGAGGACTATAGAACTAGGGAAGCTCAAATGTCACTAGATTCTATTTAATAGTTATTTAGCACACCACACTAACACTGCTTAGGAATTCACTGCTATATTTGTCTGAGGATCTGAGGAGTGACTAATGTGTACAGATATAGTGCTACTTAATGAGGTTTGTTTACCAAAAAAAAAAAAAAAACTCAATCCGTAACACCTATGATATCTGCCCCATCTATATATTTTACCTCACCCCCAAATCCTACTCCTGTCACTCTTCAACAAGACAGTAATAAGCACCAATCTAAAGCATGAACTGTTAAGTAGTAACAATTTTATAGAATGTGTTTATAGGGATTGTTGACATAAAATAATTTAAAAAAAAAATAAGGAATGTTAACTCTAGATGGTCAGCAAATAAATCCCAATGTAAAATTAGATCTATTTAGAGTACACACAAAGGTTTTGTTAGTAAAGTGGTAGTAGACTTTACGCGCCTCCCTAGATTATAGGGCTTTCCATAAAGGAATGAATAAGAGTGGAGGTTTGCACATAGTGGTCCCAATCCTCCTCTTCTTGGGTCCCACACTGGCGCTCCAGGCTCCTCCTCTCAGCCAAGTGCCATAGAAAGCCGCCTTCTGGGGGGGCACTAGTGTGGGCTCGCTCCCAAGTCTCGCTGTCTGCGTCTGACACAGACAGCGAGACTTGGCCTTGCCCCCCAGCTCACTTTTTAACCACTTTAATTTTTCTAACACTATTATTTTCTATTGGCTACTACATTTCTAAAATACAGTTCTCAGCACAGTCTAATCTAAATCAAATCCAAGGACTTGGGCTTCATGTACACTGTTGCTTGTAAATTGATGCTTCGGAGCAGTTGGCCGTTATTTTTCAGCTGCCCCTAAACTCTCCTCTATGTTATCTTATCAGTACATGTACACAGGGTCATTTACAGTCTTTCCCAGGCAGGTTAGGTTAGAAGTATTTTTTGAAAGCAAAAAAAAAATGCCTTCAGGACGGATGTTCGGAGGCATTTGAAATGCCGAATGCTTGTAAACGTGCGTAAAAATGGAAACTAGCGTTTAGCCGCGTTTCGTTTACAAGAGTTTTTAATGGAGTTTTTTTTTTTTTGTTTTTTCAAATAGTCAAAAATGTGCTTCTAAATGCAAACACAGCATGTAAACTTTCAGGAGAGGTTTTAAACTGTCCTGCACATTAAGCCTTACCTAAATAAAAGGAGAAGGGGAGCGCTCAGCATGCGTTCCCCACACCTACTAAGTAACCTTCCAAAGCATAGCATACATACGTTAAAGCTAAACTACTGCCAACCTGTAATATCCTAAAATAAGCTAGTAACTAACTTATATTTTAGACCTGACTTACTATGCACTTCTTTATGGACCTTTGGCCAGTGTGTACAAGTCTCTACCATAGTGATAGCTGACCTTTATAGCAGATGTTGGTAGCAATACTCTCTGGTCAAAGCGTTAGGCAAGACCATCATATGCTGCACTCACAGGCTGAACATACTGGGGTCTACTTCTAAAAAGAGATCCCTGGATGACTGCACAAATATTGACTACATTTTGCTTAATACAGTGATTTCCTACGAATGTCAGCTCCATCTAATGGCCATAATGCACTATTTTTCCTGAAATACCTCAAATTAGCAAAATGGCCAATAGATGGAAGAGATGATCATAAGAAATAAAAGTATTGGGTAAAATACGGTCAGAATTCAAGAACATAAATTCATGGGTGAATGCTTGGGCTTCTTTTTTAAATAGACCCCACTGGGTTATCCGTCTCCAGTAAAGATTGTTACACACTGGAACTGCACAATTATGGATAAAATGAGAATCACGGTTTGCTTAGAATAAAGATCACGATTCTTGGAGTAACATCTTTCACATTATACATATATATATTTTTTTTAATTCATCGAAGTGTATCCCCCCCCAAAAAAAATTGCATTTGGTAATATATATATATATATATATATATATATATATATATATATATATATATATATATATATATATATATATATATACACACACATATAAACTGACCTCATTTGCAGACCGAAGTACATCCGTTGATAGAACTGAATGATAAGATTTTTTTTTTATATCCTCAGCACTGAGCAATGTTGTAATAAACTTTGCGGGACAGCTCTGCACTTGTTACATGAATCGTGGAAATGCTGGATTAAGATCGTGAGGGGGGATTGAATCGATATTGCAATTATTTAATTTTTTTTTATATTTAACTATTAATTGTGCAGCTCTATTACACACGATTTAAAGTGGTTCTAAGCAGATGGTTTGTTACCTTAATGCATTCTATACAATAAAGTAAAAAACCCTCTGGGTGCAGCTCCCCCCTCCACTTACCTGAGCCCCATCTCGATCCAGCAATGTGCATGAAAGCAGCCACAGGCAGGCAGTTACAGGCAGTGAGCCAATGAGGAGAGAGAGTGGGGGGGCAAAGTTGGGACAATGTCCATTCGCAGGAGCGCTGGCTCGAGTGCCTCCAAAAGCAAAGGGGGGGGGGGGTTAAAGACCACCAGCGGGGGGTGCAAAACCACACTTTTTTATGATAACCTTTAGAATCACTTTAATCACCAATGTAAAAACTAAAACAAACATCCCTATTTAAGTGCTACTTCACTATTGATAAAGCAGAAATGCTGCAAGGTAATAAACAGCCAAGACTTCGGAAACCTAAAGTTTAATGGATGCAATACAAGGAGGTAGGCAAATTATTCTACAAGAGTCAGACAGCATTGGCTTTTGTAGACACGTATTCATGTCAAAGCCAACCTTTCCATTTGAAAGCAGTGCTGCTCAAATACATCGCTTCCGAACATAAAATGTAGCACTTATTCAAGAAAAGGCAGTTTTCCCCTGCAATACAGATGCACTCCAATAGGACCAGCTGCATAATAAGATAAGCATCGCAAAGTAGGTCAAACAGTCTCTATGCTATTCCACTAAAATCAGTGAGAATCTGCTGATGTGCAGATCAAATGCAGGAAAACAATACATGTGTAGACAAGAACCTAGACCCAAAAGGCCAGCAACAGGTGACTCAAAAAAAAAAATAAACCTTGTACATTTTGTAGATTTTTCTTGTAGTCCATTGAGAGAATTTAATTATAAGTTATACTGCCTCTTAAAAGGAGGTTGGGACACTGGCAAACAGAAAAAGGTTTTAAGTCAGCCCTCACACAATCTCCTACTCTACCTAGCAAGCCTCAGTTTTGTGAGAAAGCAAAACAGAGGTGGCACCAGTGTCCCTCAACAGACCACCAGAAAAAGATTTTATGGCAGGTAAAAGAAAGCGGAAATTTTGACTTGCCTGTAAATTCAATATCTTGGAGTACTGTACAGGCCACAGGCTTGATATTCATACAGGGCCTATGAATATCATGCATGTGTCCTGTACATTTAAAATAAACTTTGTATCATCCATTAAGGGATACAGGAATTCTATTACAGTCAGGACACCCAAAAATGTCAGGTATCTGAAGGCACAACTCCCAAATCAAGGATAGCTGGGGAGAACCTCCTACAGAGCAGAAAATCCACCTGATATTCCAGAGCAGGAAAGCCACCACCAAGGGGAACTTGACTGAAGGAGCAAATGAGCACCTGCAGGCGAGAACTTGAGGGTCAATCAGCAATTACAGCCAGGAAGAAGAAAAACGAAAACTCAACCAATTCTGCAGCAGGATAGCAAAGTTGTAGTGCCCAGAAAACAGAACATAACCCCAATGGATGGACAAAGAAACCCCCACCCACCAAGACTGAATATGAATATAACTGCAGGGGAATCCGACCTAAAATCATCCTGAAGGGGAAAGTAAAACTAGCAAGCGGAACCCTTAAAAAAAGGATGCAAAGACAGGTCAAGGGTGTTTCACAACCCAGCAGGTGCACAAAAATGCACTACTTGAAGGAGAAGCAGAAATTCTTCTACCCAAAATCTAGAATGTACCCAAGGACTGGCCGATAACATTGCACACCTGCCTAACTAGTTGCAAGGAATCAGTCACATTGTAAGAAATCAATGTCGCATCCTGGCAACTTCAACTCATTACTAGGAGCTTTCACCAGAATGAGTGGGAACTAGGAAGGATGGTTGCAAAACAGCCACATGCGAAGGACCTCTGAATTTACACTATTCCCCTACAGGGTTTGGAGACACCAGAGAAGCATTCTCAGAGAGATGGAAAAGACCCCCCTTGTCCCCAGCCAGACTAGAAAGTAGCATCTGGGATGTCTTGATCCAAAAGGATCATCTGGATGTCTCCAGGCACCCCAACACCAAAAGGGAAGACTAAAAAGCTAACCAAGAGCCCACAGCCTAAACCCTTGCTGCGGTACACAGATAGTGGCAGGAAATTCAAAAGGCGTCCAATGGTTCAACAGTACGGTTGCTCCTTGGACTTCAGCCTGACTGGCCCTACTCACTAAGAGCCCTTTCACACTGGGGCAGTTTGCAGGCATTATTGCGCTAAAAATACCGCCTGCAAACCGACCCAAAACAGCCGCTGCTGTTTGTTCAGTGTGAAAGCCGAGGGCTTTCACACTGAAGCGGTGCGCTGACAGGAGAAGGAAAAAACTCCTGCAAGCCGCATCTTTGGAGCGGTGAAGGAGCGGTGTATTCACCGCTCCTGCCCATTGAAATCAATGGGGCAGCGCGGCTATACCGCGGCTATAGCCGTGCTATACGAGCGGTTTTAACCCTTTTTCGGCCGCCAGCGGGGGTAAAATCGCACCGCTAGCGGCCGAATACCGCGGTAAAGCAGTGCTAAAAATAGCGCTGTTTTACCGCCGACGCCCCCTACCGCCCCAGTGTGAAAGCAGCATAAGCGAGTCTTCAGAGACAGGATTAAACCTAGAGCTGTGATGCTGCTCTGAGCCTGGAAAGTGCTTGGTGGCTAAAGAACACAATACACTCACATCTGGGAAAGCACCACAATGCAAAGCCCATGTTTCAGGCTAGCCCCACACTTCCATGCCAACAGGGTCTGGGTATGGCCTCCAAAGCCAGTGCTGATGCTCTGTCAATCTGGGTATTTGATATGTAGAGACCAGCTCAAGGCGTGAAATAACAAATAGTCTTATTTGAAGTCACCAAGTAAAAAAACACCAGCAACGTAGCAAAAAAAAAAAAAAAAAGCATCAAACCCCCTAGGAAACGAGCAAAAAACGGAGGCATGATGAGTAGAGTTTATATAGGGGCTGGCTTACAACAACTTTTCTTTTGTAAGTATCCCAAACATCTTGCATATGGCAGTATAACTCAAGAGAATTGCTGTGTCCCTCAATGGACAATACATTTTTTTCTTTTAATGTGGAGGTGCCAGAAGGTTTTCATACACTGGCAGATAGTCTTAAATTGGTAGCATTATAACACAACACAGCTAGACCAGACTTAAAAATCACTGGCTGGCAGAATGGGATGAGAAAAAAAAGTAAACATCCTGCCCACCACTTGTAGTACACAGACATGACAAATGTGATCAGGTTTACTACTAGCTAGATAACCACATTAAGGGAATAGTGGAATGAGTGTCATTAGGATAATGGTAGGCTACATGCACTGGTGAGGTGATCAGCATGCGCAAGAGCACAATCACACACAGAACAAGGAAAGGAAAAGGACACACTATTCACTTACTGGACTAGGAATTGCATCGGGGTCTATCCTGTGCCTCGATTTCTGCTGGGGTGGCAGTTCATTAAGCTGCTTTATTGTTTAAAAAGTTGAGAACAAGAAGCAATGCCGCAAAACAGCAAAAAGAGAATGTTTTAGGATAACAAATTAGAAAAAAAAATGGGTACAGTGTTATATTCCCCACCCTCTATTATTAGACTAGGAAGAACAAAAAAGCATTGCATGCATTTAATTGTCTCACAAAAGGAATATTAACAGAATTTGGAAAATAATTACAGTGCAATCGGGGGAGGCTAGAACACAGGAAAAAGAAGAAGGTATAGAGGCAAGAGCAATGCAGTTGGTTCACACACTGAATCAAATACACTGAAACTAAACTTCAACTATTCAGAGCGATCAACCACTGAAAATGAAACACTGTATTTTAGATTGTAAGCTCTAATGAGCAGGGCCATCTGATGCCTCCTGTATTGAACTGTATTGTGACTGTATTGTCTGCCTTCACATTATAAAGTGCTGCACAAAAACTGTGGGCGATATATAAAGCCTGTATAACTATAAAACGTTTTTCACTTATTTCCACCTATCCTTTACTCAAGGAAGACTAAAGCTCCTTTGACATTTTTGCAACCTTGGATCAAACTTGCGAGACCCCCAAGTCGCAGGAAGTGAAATTCAATGTATTTTTATGAGAACCGTTCCTACGGACCCTACAGAAGTCGCTGCGACTTCAGAAAAGCTTCCTGCACTACTTTGGTTCCGACTTTTGATGTGACTTTGGTTTAGAGAATGCAAA
Source organism: Lithobates clamitans (assembly GCA_037952925.1). Lineage (NCBI taxonomy): Eukaryota > Metazoa > Chordata > Amphibia > Anura > Ranidae > Lithobates > Lithobates clamitans. The sequence goes on along the minus strand of JBBGZY010001057.1, from coordinate 1,789,472 downwards.
GTCAGATTAAAGTCACGCTCCAAAGTCAGACTGGAAATCTTGCAACTTTAGAGACACTATAATGTAAAAGAAGCCTTACATTGATAACTACAGTTCAATACAAAAATCTATTCTGTATTTATTTGTCACAAAAGCATTTTTTTAGTTACATCACAAACCTTGCACAGAACAGTGCTAATAAGCAAGATAGCTATATGTGAGAGTAAATGGCAAAAAAATCCCATATTTAAAAGCAAAACAAAAAAAAAAAATCTTTTATAGAAACATTCTGATATTGCAAGTTTAAAATTGTGCATGCATGCACACCTGCAAAAGTGTGTTTTCTTTTGCAATATCCCTATTTCCTATTATTCATGTCATCTCTAGTCTGGGAGCTGATGAAGAGGTGCTACCATCTGAGGGAAATTACATAACCATTCCCTCACAGGAAGTTCTCTGTAGGAACATTTTTTTTTTTATAATTATTTTTTTTATAATTATTATTGCCAGGAACTGGATGTGAAACAGGGCAAATCCATCCTCACCCAAAAATTCCTCTCTCCTGCTCTTTTGTTAAGCCATTAGTTAGTCGTTTTAAAAAAAATGCAGTTGTCAACAAATGATAAAGCGAGAACAGAGAACAAGACTCGGAAGAACTATACCATTCTGTGCAGTGCCCTCTGTCCCTTATGCAATTATAGGAGCATACTTAAATACGAAGAGGGAGGTGTAGAAACCCTATGACCTCTGGATTACGAAGCTTGCAAAGCTAATGCAAATAGGTCAAAGAGAATCCCAGGTCCTGCACAGCAAGTGGGAGACATTTTGGATAAGCCACAAAGTTTTGGAAGTGTGCATGCATGTAGTTTATGTATAAAGTATATAAAAAATGTTCTGCTTTAAAATAATGTTCAAATTATATTACAATTCACACCACATTACCTTACATGACTTTTTCATATAATTGCAATGACTCAGCAGTGTATATAGCTGTATTTGTAACTGATTAGTTCATACAAAACTCATGGCTGGTCTCTACTGTGCAAAGTCTCAGAAATGGGAATGAACACTTACAGGACTAGGGATGGAATCTGGGTCCAGCCTCTTCTGCGCAGGAGGGGGAGGACCTGGAGGACCCTGAGGACCAGGCTGGCTTCCATAATTTGGAGCTTGTGGATAAGTTGCTGGATATCCAGGCTGGGGAGCCCTAACTTGTCCAAAGGAACCTGTGAAAGTGGCACACGGTTTAGATTTCAACTAACCAAGTGTATAAGATCCTATCACAACTGTATAATTCAAACAGAAGTGCCAAATGCTTACTTATTTAATCAATGCATGCAGCCGACATCTACAAATGCAGATGCCCATCATGTACTATAAGCAACGAATTACATAAGATTTGAACATTAGGTTTGCATTACAGGACTATGTAGAGAACAGAAAAACAAAATCAGTGTTTTTGTCACAATATGTGTTATGAATCTAACCTAAAATAAATTTTAGACCTAAATAAAAATTAACTTAAGTAAAAAAAAAATTGAAAATCTTGACAAAAAAAAAAAAAAAAAGTCACATGGTATTCATCAAAACACCCATTTGTGACACCTATTCACCTATTTGTATGTAATTTTGCTACTTCTAAAAAGTGGAGTCTGACATTTAAAAAAAAAAGAAATGGGTATGGGAATTAAAAACAAAAAAAAAACAAAAACAAACCCCCCCCCCCCCCCCAAAAAAAACAACTTACTCACCTAGGCAGATGCATCGGTCCAATACAGCATCTGTCCCCCGCTGAATCTAACACAAAGAAATGAGCGATCAAAGTCCACTGATCGCGCAGTTCTCAGTCTTCAGTGAGCAGAGTCTGCGACTGTCTTAGTACAAAAAATTGACAGTTTCATGTTCCAGAAAGGCCAACCCTGCCACTTAGAGTCAAAGCATAACAAACTGAGCATCAATGTAGTATCCTACATGGTTTTATATAGTAACAGAGTTGCTCACAAAAGTCCTGCTCCATTCCTCCCTTCCATTTTGCTAAGAGGATTAGCTAGATATGCTAGCTGCTATACTAAGATGAGGCTGAAATAGAATTCAACTCAAAATTATCTTCTTGGGGGGGGGGGGGATAAGGGGAGGATGAAGTGTTCCAAGATTTATTTATTTTTTTAAAGTCACAGATGGAGCTACATGGTCCTGATGGCAATGTCTGCACAAAGCATAACGTTAGGTGTTAAATGGATTGGGTCTATTGGATTTTTTTATCTACAAACCTATACCAAATGGCCTTAATTTTGAGTGGGATCTCTCACTCAGTTTTATGAGTGAGATTGCCTCTATGTGGATGTGGTGTGTCCCTTACCCCAATGTTTCTCAACTCCAGTCCTCCAGTACCCACAACAGGTCAGGATTTTCCCGAGATAAAATGGCTGTGGTAATTACTAAAGGAAGTGAAACTGATCAAATCACCTGTGCAAAATAAATGGAGAGCCTGAAAACATGACCTGTTGGGGTACTTGAGGACTGGAGTTGAGAAACATTGATTTACCCGATAGCCAGTGAGTGGCTTTATAAATGATATATGGAATGGTAGATTATGCCGGGGTGGGACACGCTATTATATGTCCTCTGTTTTCAATAACATTCTCAAAGAGCCTTTCAACAATCCTCTCTGCTATGTTAAACAATGTCCAAGTGTATTTATTTTATTATTTTTTTAAACTGCTGCTGTATAACTTATTTTATAGTGCCAATCGGCGCTCACATGAATGGAAGCCTCTCTCCTCTCTCGAGCTGACAGCTCCAGCGGGCTGGGCAACCCCCGTTGACGTGAGTCAGGAGGAGAGAGGAGACCAGTCATGTGACCGCCGATAGGCATTTTGAAAGCAGGTACAACGCGGCATTTAAAAAAAAAAACAAATACACTGGGGACATTGTTTAACATAGTAGAAGGGGTTGTTGAAAGGTTGTTGTATTATGAGAGCAGCAGGAGGGGAGGATCGTGGATACTTTCCTAGATGGAAGCAGCATCTGTCCCCCACTGGTTCCAAGGGTGAGAACTGAGTGATCGAACACCGCTGATCGCTCAGTTCTCAATGCTCCATGAGCTCCACTGTCTGCTCTTCCCCCCCCCTCCCCTGTGCTCACTGGACCACTGGGCTGTGGAAGGAGCGGGAGCAGCTGGCTCAGGCTTTCAGCAGCTCGCTGAGAGGCTGAGCCAACTGCTGGTCCAGGTTGGATCCCAACCATATGGTCACGACCTTTCCCCAGCCTGCACCGGCTCTGGGGCGTCAGCTGACAACAGGCTTCAGCCTGCTGTCAGCGGAAAATGGGTCATTGGCGTGCAGGAGTGGTCACAGGAAAGAAATGATCCACAGGAGAAGTACAGCCAAACGTGCTTTGGCTGTTCTTTAATTTGTGAGTAAATCTAGGATCAGGATGGCAGCCTCAGTGGCTGAATCTTTAATGACCATGCAAGCTCCCACATATTTCTTTTCTCGCAAGCTCCCACATATTTCTTTTCTCACAGGCTCCCTTAGATAAATTAGAGAAGGTCAACACAACTAACATGTCTCCCTGCTTCCCTCTAGGTGTTGAAAGATCTAGCAGGGAATAAGGAAAGAACATATTGATAGAGCCTTAAAGGGTGAGTCCTCTAGCAGAGCACACTGTATATAAATATCTATAAAACACAATTATGGATCAAATCTTTTCAGTTATTTTTCCATAAGGACATATACATCCTACTTGAACTGTGAGATTAACGAATATATACTGTGCACTTTTTTGTTTTTCATACTGTATAAGGATAAGTAAGACCAGGCCACTATTGACTGAAATGAATCACTTTACCATAATTTAATGAATTCTGACAGCATTACGTAGAGATAGTTCTCTGCCTTACAGCCAGTGAGCTTTGGTTAAAAACCAAATAGGCTCAAACACCACTTTTCATGAAGTACTAAACAGACAACCGATACTAGAAAAGAGGGACTAAAATGTGTGCAACTTGTCTAAGCTTGTCTTTTCCAGTCTGGCCATTTAAACTGTAAGATTGGCAATCCAGCAATATTAGACTCTGATGTGTTTTTCATTCCAATTGCACAGGAGGGGAAGCCAGGGGCAAATCAGTCATGCACACACACAAAATTGATAGAACATCATTATTTTACCACATGTAGAACTTCTTACCATTCTGCTGAAGAGGAAATCCTCCCTGGCCTGTAGGCATTGCAGGTGGTGGCCCCTGGTGACCTGTCATTGGAGGACCTGTCATAACCCCAGGAACAGACTGGGACTGACTAAAAGATATATGATTTGGTTGAGCTGAATGAGGTCCAGTAAGTGGCTGTCCTGGTAATGGGGGACCTTGCAATGTGGTTGGTGGTGGAGCTCCTGAAACAGGGGGAGGATAATTTGAAGGTGGAGCAGTTGGTTGAGGATGAAAACCATGTGGAGAAGAAAGGCGTGCTTGAGACGGTGGTCCAGTAAATTGTTGAGAAGGGGGTGGCTGAGCTTGTGGCATACTGGTGGGAGGCATTCCTTGTGATAAATTCAAAGCTGAAGGGACCTGATTGTTGGAATACATGTTATAACTCCCCGATCCTGAGGGTGGAGGAAGAGGACTTTGTGTGCCTATAGGAATAAAACAGGTCGCAAAATTTAGGACAAACGCACACAAAATGTAATCATGAGCATTCTTTAAAGCAATGCAAGTAAAATGTTTACTGTTGTACCTTTTCAACTGCTTAAAGAGGAAGTAAACTCTTACTCCCCCCCCCCTTTTTTTTTCTTACCTGCAAAGTAAAAGGCATAATGTGCTAGTATGCATCACATACTAGCACATTACGTGCAACTTACCTGCAAACGAAGCCTGCGTCATCCCTGCTGGAGGCCGCATCCATCTTCGCCAGTCTTCCTTCCGGGTCTGCGGACTTCGGCTGTGTGACTGGCCGGAGCCGCAGGACCTGCCAGTCAGGCACAGGTGGCCGTTCCTCCAGAGCGCATGCGCCAATGATGTAATCGACGATGTATACAGTAAATATCTCCAAAACGGTGCAAGCGTAGGAGATATTTACAGTACCTATAGGTAAGCCTTATTATAGGCTTATCTATAGGTACAGAGGGAAGTATACTTCCTCTTTAATTATGCAGTATACAGTAATATATTTTAAGGAAAAAAAATCACAGCCAAACCTTCTGGTTTAACATACTTTCTGTAATATAGTGTACATAAATTCTGTATGTTTTCTGTCTACGGGAAACAGGAGGATATGAAGTTATTCTAAAGGCTCAATCCATACTTTGAGTCACTAATCAAGAACAAGGATGCATATTTGTAAAGCCAAGGAAAAGTTAAAAATAATCACACACATGCTTGTTCTAGGTCAGGAGAATTGACCTACAGAAGCAAAAGCATGTTCAGTAGAAAAAGAATGGCAGCTGCCAAGCTTCTATTATGATGGTCTAGGTGATTAACATCACAGTCAGACACCGTGCCCTTTCAGGTTAGGGTCGGCAATGGCAGCCTACACAATTCCTTTAAGTCTACACAATTCCTTTAAGTCTACACAATTCCTTTAAGTGAGAGTGCTTAACACTTTTATAGATATCAATGATGAACAGTAGTGGCAGAATGAATCATGCTAAATATAAAATGTAATACTCATAAATAGAGGTCGACCGATATGGGTTTTTCTCTGGCTGATGCCGATATTGAGAAATCTCGGTGGCCGATATGTGATGCCGATTTTTTTGGGCCGATATATTAGGCCGATTTTTTTTTTCCCCCTTCATCTCATAAAATCTAACAGTTAGACCCCTTTCACACTGGGGCATTTTTCAGGCGCTTTTGCGCTAAAAATAGCGCCTGTAAAGTGCCTGTAAAACGGCTCCCCTGCAGGCTCCCCGAGTGCTTTCACACTGAGGCGATGCGCTTGCAGGATGTTAAAAAAAAGTCCTGCAGGCAACATCTTTGGAGCAGTGTATACCACCACTCCTGCCCATTGAAATGAATGCGCACCGCTGCCGAAGCGCCTGCAAAGCGTTTCGGCAGCGGCGCTTCAGGGGCACATTTAACCCCTTCCTCTGCTGCTAGCTGGGTTATAAGCGCCCCGCTAGCAGCCGAATAGCACCGCTAAAATGACGGTAAAGCGCCGCTAAAACTAGCAGCGTTTTACCGTCAACGCATGCCCGCTCCAGTGTGAAAGCAACCTTAAGTGATACAGAAATTTTTTTACATTTAAATATTTATTAAACAAAACAAACCTCCAATCAGTTCACTTGTATGTAGAATTTAGAAAAAAAAAAACTATATCAATATTAAATATACAAAAACAGGTAATCAAAACTTTTGGATGAACAAAAATGGGCTAACTTTACTGCTTAGTTTTTTATTTATTAAAGTTATTTTTTTGTTAAAAATTGCATTTGAAAGACCGCTGCGCAAATACCGTGTGATATAAAATATTGCAACAACCGCTATTTCTATTTTATTCCCTAGGGTCTCTGCTAAAAATATATATATATATATATATATAAAAATGTTTGGGGGTTCTAAGTGTCAGAAAAATTTAGTCTTTAAATGGTTAAACTGAGAGGTTCTACACACAAATTTAGTTCATTTATAAGTGTAAACATTGTACCTTCAGGTTCTTTTTATCAGATTTGGCTGCCCAGAGGAGGAGAGAAGTGCTTCACAGAAGATTTCAGGCAACTTGCATTGACTTCTATTACAGAAGTTATTTGCAAGTCACACTGAAGTTATATCGGCCTTTTTTATCAGCACAATCGGCCGGTGCCGATAAGTAAAAAACACCAAATATCGGCCGATATATCGGTCGACCTCTACTCATAGATAAACTTTTAAAAATCACTATTACAATGACAAGCAAATACATATTTAGAGAACACACTATAGTTTTACTTTAGTATATCCTATTGAATGTAATTGCACAATTCTCATAAGATTACATTATTAACTCCTATTAGCTGCCTTACCAAATGGTAGTGTTTGTGGTGGACCTGATGCTGGCACCCCACCAATGTGCATTCCCATCATTTGGTTGGTTAGTTGCTGTGCACTAGTGGAGGTTGGAGGGTATTGCTGAACATTAGCTGCTTGTCGAGGATCTCCGGCTTGTTGCATGTATGGTTGGGTCATAGGTGGTCTGCAAATCACAAAAGAAAACAAAGTTTTGTTTTCAATAACCTTAAATAAGTTCCTAACATACAGTAGTAAGAATACGCAAGTGAACACCTTGAGATTTACTGGAATTCTGCAGTGATTTGTAAATTTCTTAAAATGTGATCTGATCCTCATCTAAGTCACAACAATAGACAAACACAATGTGCTTAAGCTGATAACACACAATTCTGATTTGTGTCTTTACTGAATGCACCCATTAAACATTCACAATGTCAGAGGAAAAACTAAGTGAACCCATAGACCAATTTCTTCAACAAAAGCTAATTGGGGTCAGTAGTTGGCACCCCTGGAGTCCAAGTAATGAAATGTGTTTGAAGGCGTGGTTTAGAGTTACTCAGGTTGATAAACTACACAAATATTTTAAGATTGCTGTTCATAAGAAGCATCAGCTGATATGCGCATAGAGACACCAGTGCTAATGGGGCATTTTGTGCTGTATAGCTCTCACGAATTAGACAGCTTCATGGCACAGGGCTTGTGGCTACTAGGAAAATGTCCATATTTGGGCATAAAAAGTCAAACTGAAGTCGAACGTGAAGGGGAACTAGTCTCCATCCACCCAACTCCTGTGCGCTGTCAGTCAATCAAAAGTAGGATGGACCTCATGGGTTGAAAGCAACATCCATCGCATAAAGCAACAGGCATCACAGGTAAACTTTTCAGGACCTCACAGGATCCCTTTTTCAAGGCAGGGTGATTGAAAAAAAGGAACCCTGCGAGATTCAAAAATGTGGCCTGTAATGCCTGTTGCTTTATGTGAAGGACAGAATTATAACTTTTCCAAGGTGTGCTGGTGAAGATCCATTTTGCTATGATTGGATGGTGGCACCATCCACCAAATTACTACATTACCTGTTGGCATGCCTGGAAGAGGCAAACACCAATGACAATTTCTGTGCAAAGGGGCGAGTGAATTCTAAAGTGTGTCTACAACATGCTTTATTAATTCCCCCATTAAAGTGGAACTAAGCCCTGCTATCCTTTACAGCCAAGGAAGTTGCCATCTTACCCTCTGTTCAAAAGCAGTTGCCATGGTGCTGCACATGTGATCAGTTTTGACACCTGCAACTTGATGGTTTGAAAGCTTGGTTGAAAGGACAAGCAAATGTGACAATCACAAAACGCCTTAAAGCAGAACACCAGCACACTGAAGAGGATGCCAGTAAGACTATTGGAAAGGTGAGTTTAGACCCTTTAGCTCCACTTTAAATGTAACTGCTTTAAGAAACAGTAAAATTGATGGGTTTTGTTCCGCTTTAAATTTAGATCATAGTATTATAAAACTTTACCCATAAAACTTTGCTAAAAAATAATGCTCTTTAGCAAGGAAAATACAGTATCTCATAAAAGTGAGTACACCCCTCACATTTTTGTAAATATTTTATTGTCCTCTCAAAACAACAACACAGCCATTAATGTCTAAACCGCTGGCAACAAAAGTGAGTACACCCCTAAGTGAAAAAGTCCAAATTGGGCCCAATTAGCCATTTTCCCTCCCCGGTGTCATGTGACTCGTTGGTGTTACAAGGTCTCAGGTGTGAATGGGGAGAAGGTGTGTTAAATTTGGTGTTATCACTCTCACTCTCTCATACTGGTCACTGGAAGTTCAACATGGCACCTCATGATAAAGAACTCCCTGAGGATCTGAAAAAAAAGAATTGTTGCTCTACATAAAGATGGCTTAGGTCATAAGAAGATTGCCAAGACCCTGACACTGAGCTGCAGCACGGTGGCCAAGACCATACATCGGTTTAACAGGACAGGTTCTACTCAGCACAGGCCTTGCCATGGTTGACCAAAGTAGTTGAGTGCACGTGCTCAGTGTCATATTCAGAGGTTGTCTTTGGGAAATAGATGTACGAGTACTGCCAGCATTGCTGCAGAGGTTGAAGTCAGTGCTCAGACCATACGCTGCACACTGTATCAAATTGGTCTGCATGGCTGTCGTCCCAAAAGGAAGCCTCTTCTAAAGATGATGCACAAGAAAGCCTGCAAACAGTTTGCTGAAGACAGGCAGACTAAGGACATGGATTACTGGAACCATGTCCTGTGGTCTGATGAGACCAAGATAAACTTATTTGGTTTAGATGGTGTCAAGTGTGTGTGGCGGCAACCAGGTGAGGAGTACATAGACAAGTGTGTCTTACCTAAAGTCAAGCTTGGTGTTGGGAGTGTCATGGTCTGGGGCTGCATGAGTGCTGCCGGCACTGGGGAGCTACAGTTCATTGAGGGAACCATGAATGCCAACAAGTACTGTGACATACTGAAGCAGAGCATGATCCCCTCCCTTTGGAGACTGGGCCTCAGGGCAGTATTCCAACATAACAACCCCCAACACACCTCCAAGACGACCACTGCCTTACTAAAGAAGCTGAGGGTAAAGGTGATGGACTGGCCAAGCATGTTTCCAGACCTAAACCCTATTGAGTATCTGTGGGGCATCTTCAAACAGAAGGTGGAGGAGCTTAAGGTGGAAGTGGACTCCAGTGGCAACCTGTGAAGCTCTTGTAAACTCCATGCCCACGAGGTTTAAGGCAGAGCTGGAAAATAATGGGTGGCCACATAAAATATTGACACTTTGCCGCCAACTTGGACATTTTCACTTAGAGGTGTACTCACTTTTGTTGCCAGTGGTTTAGACATTAATGACTGTGTGTTGAGGTATTTTGAGGGGACAGCAAATTTACACTGTTATACAAGCTGTACACTCACTACTCTACACGTGTCATTTCTTCAGTGTTGTCACATGAAAAGATATGATGAAATAATTACAAAAATGTGAGGGGGTGTAATCACTTTTGTGAGATACTGTACATTCAATATTAATAATTATGCTAACAAAATGAGTGTGTGCTGTAAATTGCCTCCAGCATCGCTCCTGTTTTTTCTTGCTGGAGGCTGCCATTTTGGTGAAGCCCAGAGCCCCTGAGCAACAGCAAATCTTTAGGCTGTCAGCAGATCGACCCCTACGGTTTTGGCACTGTGCCAAAAAAGAGAGCAACTGAGCATGTGCAGAGTAGGGTGAGACCTTGTATTACTGGATTTTAAACAGTATAGGAACTTATTTTTAATGTTTTTCATAGCTATACCAGCAAAAGGGGCCAGCATGAAGTGATCTAGCAGGACAGGAATTTTTTGACTAAGGTTTCACTTAACTACCAGTAAACTCTGTTTTTAGTGCCATTTATCTTAGAATGGCTCACTTCCATACTTTGTAATCACGTATGGTTCACATTCTGAAACAGGGAGGGGGCCTCTGTTGGCAGGGTCCAAAATTACTACTACTTTGTGGCATGCAAATAGGACCATAGGTTACTTTAAAGCATAACTAAAGGCTTTTTTTTGGACAGTGTGGAGATGGATTAAAAGCACTGTTAGGTTTTTATTGCTACCTTTGCCCCTTTTAGGGATATTCACCTTCTCCATTTGTCCCGTTTACCGTTGTCATCAAAAGTGAAAGTAAAAGTAAAAGAAAATCCCAAATTTTGGGTTTTCCCCAGAAAAGCAATAGAGGGGAAATCTTCCAATGGGGACACTAGTTCTGGTGGCCGGGGGGGGTTGCAGGCCTCAATGGATTCCCTTAAATTGCAGGGATTTCCTTTATTTTGGCAATGGGACAGGATGTGAATCAATGGGAATGGTTATAACCCTCCCCCTTTTGCCTATAGTTATACTTTAACACCTGAAGCCAAGTCACTACTACTGCGAGTTTTTGTTTTTGTTTTGTTTTGGTTATTGAAAAGCCAGTGGCGTGCAAAACACACCCAAAAACTTCTACCCGGTGCCAAAAAAAAAAAGTGCCCACACATAGAGAGTGAAACACAAAAATGTGCAACGGGTGTTCAGTGTCCTCCACTAGGGAAAGACCTTACCCTGATCCCCCGGGGCTTTAGGCTCCAGACAGGGACTGAGGTACTTTACAATTGGTCCATCTGGCCGAAACCAGGCGGACCCCCGTTTTCTGGAAGGTCTGCCAAAACAGACCCACCCAAGTACTAGGTGGGGCTCCCCTGAAGGGAGATCCCCAAAGGAGAGGGCGAACCAAGCCAGAAGGCCTTTGTCCACCCCTTCCCAAGACTTTCAGAGTACCCACAGAGTACCCACACCCTACTCATCACACAGTGACAAACGTGTATACACTACAAACAAAAAGATACAAAAAAGTGACAAACACAGGGATAAATAAAAAGAGTGGGGAGGTGGGAGAGTGAAAGTAACCATTGTGTAATACAATGACCGGCCCTCCGGACAGGAATAAAAATTGCCCCTGGTCCTAGCCAAAAGGCTCGACCCAAGAGGCAGGTGTGATAAACGTGTGTAGTGGTGAAGTGACCATGGTGCCATAAAATCAAGTGCTTAAACACTGACTGTACGGCACCCCTTAACTGCCACTTCAGGGGCACACTCACCACTGGCTTTTCAAAGCAACTCTGACCCACAGCAGCCCCCACCCCAACCAGGAAGGCCTGGAGTTCAGGAAACTTAGTGAGAGCCCTTTACCATCAGGCTCCAAGATCGTTCTATCCCTCCAGCCAAATTATAGTCGGGAAATACTGACCCCTACTTCGCCATAGATCAGGGACGGAAGCAAGCACCACCTCCTGGAAACTGATAAGAACAGATAGTATTTTGTTTTTATTTTTTTTTTCGAAACGCGTTGGACGTTCTGTCTGTCAGACAAAGTTCTGGGCTTTTCCTTGCAGCTGGGTTTCCATTTCTGCTCCCAATATTTGTGTTTGTTGCGTATATCCCCATGTTCATGTTGCTATATATTATCAACGTGTAATACATTTTGAATATTTTTTTACCATCAAACTGTTTGTATATCTGAAAATAGATTACTTTTGTCTGTATTTTAGACTATATTCACACCAGCCACACACTAAAACAATCTGTTTTAGCATGTGGGCTAGTTACAGTGCCTGTCAGCAGTGGAGGGATGGTGCTTTCACATTTTTACAATGTAAGGCTGTTTAGATTTTTTTTTTTTTTTTTTTTACTGAAATGTCAAAATTAGGTTTCATGCTCGACTACCTACCAGTGGCTCAGTGTGAAATGGGCACACAGAAGACTATTGTTTTCTTTGTGCCCTTGAGTTTATTTAGTGTCTAGAAATGCTAGTCCCCACATACAGCATGAACAAGCCCTTAACCACTTGCTTACAGGGCACTTAAACCCCCCTCCTATCCAGACCAATTTTCAGCTTTCAGCGCTGACGCACTTTGAATGACAATTGCGCGGTCATACAACACTGTACCCAAATGAAATTTTTATCATTTTTTTCCCCACAAATAGAGCTTTCTTTTGGTGGTATTTGATCACCTCTGCGGTTTTTATTTTTTGTTAAAGAAAATTTAAAAAGACCGAATTTAAAAAAAAAAATTTTTTTTTAAATATTTTGTTATAAAATTTTAAAAAGGGTAATTTTTCTCCTTCATTGATGCGTGGCACTGGCAGGGGGTACTGGTGGCACAATTGAGGCATTATTGCCTCCTCCTCTTTAGGACCAATGTCCCTTGCTGATGAGCCGGTGATCGGCTTTTTTTCTCCTCGCACTGTCAGCTCGAGGAGAAAATGTTTTTATCATGTGATCAGCTGTCATTGGCTGACAGCTGATCACATGGTAAGGGGCCAGGAACGGCCCCTAACTTGGATCGGTGATCACCTGAGTCTCAGTGACTCAGTGCGCGCGCGGGGCGCGTGCACAGGGGAGGCCGTCATATGACGGCCTCCCGGGAATTCAGGTCCACGCTGTAGCCGTCATTCGGCTATAGCGCGGATATCAAGTGGTTAAACACAATCCCACAAACTAGCATGTGTCAGATATAAGAGCTGGTTTAATGGAAGAGTATTAGCACAAAAAACATTTGACAATAGACTTTTTAGAGGGGAAAAAAAAAAAACAAACACACACCACATAGTTTTGTAAGCCAATTAGAAAAGTAACAAAATTAATTGCATACCTTTGCATCTGGTTATTTAATGATGCTGGTCCATTCTGCATGTCACTCTGACCAAAATGACTATACTGCAGCTGCTCCTGAGGGAGCGATGTTCCTGCTGTAGTCTGAGCCGCTGATGTGGGTGGAGATCTCACAGGACCTAACAAACATAAAAAGACGTTAAGTGTCAGTTATAAGCAATGTTCCTTACACTAACCAACACACTAAAAATAAAAGAGTGATCCCTCTGGAGCCTACAAAGTAGTACGCGTATTAAAAGTAATCTGTGCTTTTAGATATCCGTAAGAACCACACAGTGCTTCTACAAGAAATACAAAACAAGCAACCTTTAGGCCTCTTGCACATGATACTCCTGTTTGAGCATCTACTTTAGTGTATATGCGGTCGCGTGTAATTTTCACGCACATGCATTAAAACTTATTCTCATGTTCTTGCTCTGCACAATATGTAAATGGGCATTTGCGTGCACGAGACGTAAAATTACTGCCAATTTTTTCTATTAATTTTTTTACTGATGAATGCACAGCGCTTGCCTATATGCATAGGCACATTACAAATAATGGGCTGCATTTTAGCTCAGTAAAAAAATTTAAATAAAAAATAAAAGCTGTACTGAGATTTTTCAGGCTGCAGTGTGCAGGAGGCCTTACAAGCTCACATCCATGAAAAAGCAGCTTTTGCAAGTAACAAGGATACATGGAATAATGGAAACACAAGGACTTAAAATGCTACTTGTAGGACTTTTATGGCAGTCTGGTGGCTCTCTTATACCAGGTTGCCTTTATTACATACCAAGAAAGAGCACATGTTAGATACATTTTCTACAGATTCATTCTATGCACTACAACAAAGACGGGTATAACAGTTACCTATATAATGAGAGTTAACAGGAGAAGAAGTGCCAGAGGTGAAAGAATCAGGAGACCCTTTTTGAGGGAACCCTGAATGCAAAGGGAAACCTGGAAATGCAAAAAGGAAAAAAAGACAGAAAAAAGGCATTTAGGAAAGGAAAACCACAAGTTCCAAAGTAAAGCTTAGGAGAAAAAAAAAGAAGAAGGATACTTTGATTATTTGATTACACTTTATTACCTAAAAACTGTTTAAAAATGTTTAGGAAACAGACAAACATTTCGGAAAATTCAGTCCTGAATGTCAAACACAAAGCGGGGCCATAAGGCTAGGTTCACACTGTAGCGGGTCCAGGAACACATGTAAATCACACACATTCTCTGACTCGTGGGCAAAAACGCACTGCTCATTCATTCTTAATGCATCTCCACACATCTGAAAACATATTGCGTTTTCTGATGTGCAAAACCGAGGCGACCAACTTCCTCTTCGATCGCTACACGATCTGACTGGAAGTGGGGACCTGTCAAGATCAGGTACCTGCTCCCCAGTTCCCAAAATGTAAGAGGAGGAGGGGTGCAGGGAAGTGCGGAACTTCCCTTTTTGGGTGAAGTTCCATTTAAGTGGTACAGATTGCTGCAAGATTAATAACATTTATAATATTTAGACATTACAAAATAAATACACATATAGAAGGAAAAATGTAACAGTACACAACTGAAGTACCTTGTGAAGGAATATGTTGTGGATAACCTTGCACAGGCCCATTATATCCTGGGTACTGAGGACCTCCTGGCATTGGTTGACCCCCATAGACCGGTTGTTGAAACCCTCCAGGCTGAGGCTGCATGTAAGGGGTAGCTAAATGAGGTGGCTGGTTTACGTTCATCTTGTGTACATCCCCAGACTGATCCTGTACAAACAAAAAGACAGTGGTGATATTCTTTAGAGGTAAATGGCTCATTCAAGAAAAATGATATCAGAATCGTATGTGCCTTCTAAAGCTGATCATACATGTCAGCATATGGCTGAACCATCAATTCTCAAGCTTGACAAACACTAAGTCATCATGCTGTCCAAAAAGAGCTCTGGAATGTTCTGTGCCTCAGGAAAGCACCCAGAGATCCGACCATTCACCAAGAACTGCTCCATTTGAAAAGATGTACTTTTTCTTCAGAAATTCTTTGAAGTGTCAGCCCTTAAAATAATGGCTGTGATCACCAAACAGTGGACTAAAAAAAAAAAGGTTCTAATAATGGCTGCTACCTGCCACTGACAAGGGTCCCACACAGTGCTGAAGGCTGTCACTGGCCTACTCCCAGGAGTGGGAAGCATGTCACTATGTGTGAGCCAGCTCAGTATGTTCCAATTTACACCATTTCTGAGGGTCACACTGTGCTCTTAATTGAGACAAGTACACACTATAGAGGGATATACTTTGTTCATATTTCAAGTCTGAGGTTTACAACCACTTTAATCGATTGCTGACCAGCCGCCGTTGTTATACGGTGGCAGGTTGGCTCTTCTGCGCAAATCGCCGTAGCTGTATGGCGGCTCGCGCAGTCGGACTCCCGCGATCGCCTATTACAGAGGCAGAATGGGGAACTGCCTTTGTAAACAAGGCGATTCCCCATTCTGATAGGTGATATGACAGGAATCTACTGTCCCCAGTGATCGGGTACAGTAATCTCTGTCATGTTCCAGTAAGCCCATCCCCCCCCCCCAGTTAGAAAACACCTAGGGAACACATTTAACCCCTTGATCACCCCCTAGTGTTAACCCTTTCCCTGCCAGTGACATTTACACAGTAATCAGTGGCTATTTATAGCACTGATCGCTGTATAAAGGTCAATGATCCACAAAAAGTGTCAAGTGTCCAATCTGTCTCCTGCAATGTTGCAGTTCCACTAAAAATAGCAGATCGACAAAATTACTAGTAAAAGAAAAAAAAAATTCCATAAATCTATCCCCTAATTTGTAGATGCTATAACGTTTTCACAAACCAATCAATATACGCCTATTGCGATTTTTTTTACGAAAAATATGTAGAATATATATTGGCCTAAACTGATGAATACATTTATCTTTGGATATGTATTATAGCAAAAAAAAAAAAAATGTTTTTCTTCAAAATTGTCGCTCTTTGTTTATAGTGCAAAAAATAAAAAACGCAGAGGTGATTAAATACCACCAAATGAAAGCTCTATTTGTGGGAAAAAAAGGGACATCAATTTTGTTTAGGAACGTCGCACGACCACGCAACTGTCAGTTAAAGCGACGCAGTGTTGTATCACAAAAAAAATGGCCTGGTCATTAGCATAACTAAAAGGCAAACCCCCCCCCCATTTTGGAAAAACTGAAGAGGGATTAGAACACCTGTAAGGTTTTTATTGCTGTCTGTGTCCCCGTTAGGGAGTTTCACCCTCTACTTGTCTTGTTTATCATTATCATTGAAAGTAAATGAAAATCCCAAATTTTTGTTTGTCCCCAGAAAAGTAAGAGGGGAAATCTTCCAAAAGGGACGCTAGTTCTGGTGACTGGGGGGTCCCCAAGAGATTCCCTTAATTAGCAGAGATTTCCTCGCAATTCCTGTTGTGGTTATGGGACAGGAAGTGAAGGAAAATCTCCCCAATAGGGCACAGATGACAAAAATAAACCTTACAGGGGTAATAACCTTCCCTTACTCTATACAAAAAATAAATAAAAATGGGTCCACGTCAGGAATATGGACACATGAATACAATAAAGGGGAGTTATAGTTTTCCTAGACCAAACTCTACAATGGAGTAGGAGCACATAATTATCCAAAATAAATGATATGGTCAAAAGTTTGTGGACACCTGACCATCACACCTTCCTTGATGGGCATTTGTGGACATACAATTATTGAGTGAAGGGTACTGTTAGCGCCAAAGCATACAAATACATTTTAGACAATTGTGCACTTTTAAAAAGAAAGCCTTGAGAAAGTTATTTTTTGTTAAAATATGACTGTTCTCTGCACAAAGCAAACTTCATAAAGATATAGTCTGAGGAGTTTGGTGTGGAGAACTCAAAGGGCCCGGACAAAGTCCTGAACTCACCCACATTGAACACCTTTAGATTAAAAATTGAAGTATCATATCTGAACTCA
The DNA here is from genome assembly GCA_037952925.1 of Lithobates clamitans. Lineage (NCBI taxonomy): Eukaryota > Metazoa > Chordata > Amphibia > Anura > Ranidae > Lithobates > Lithobates clamitans. The sequence continues at coordinate 1,772,344 of JBBGZY010001057.1, read as the reverse complement.
CAAATTATTGTTTGGCTGAAAAAGTCCCCCAGAAACACTCCAAAATCTTGTGGAAAGCCACAAAAGGGGTTGAAAGCAAATCCAGATTCATGCCCATAGTATTGGAATGAGATGTCCAAAAAGCTCATAAGCTGGTCAAGTGTCCTATAACATCTGTCCATACAGCATATTAACAATACTCAAGAGGTCTATTTAAAAAAACATTTGTGAAAAGTGACCTAATTGAATGGTAAGTGTCGTTTCACACCAGCGCGCTCTGCGAGATCACATGCGATGTCTGTGCAATGTGATTTCAGCCATACAGATTGTACGGATATCGCATTCGGACCAAACTCACAGGACCCTTTTTTTGGTCCACACCAGAATCGGATCGCATGGGTCTGATTCATATCCAAACATGTTCAGTTCTCAGTGCGATATGCGAGCTGAAATGGGGTTGTCATTAACAATACCGGCAGTTTGCATATGGCAGTGTGAACTGCTGTATGAGTTGGATACGATGCGGAAACCCGCAGTGGATTTGCAGGGTTCCCGCATCGCACAAGTGTGAACCAAACCTTAAAGTGGAACTTCACTCTCCCAATCAACATAGATTATTTTTAACCCTCATGCTGCTAGCAGTAGTAAATAGGAATGTATAAATATATTTCAAAGAGATTTCTCACCAAAATAAAGCATGTTTTCTTTAAATATCAAAAATTAATTAAATAGTGTTTTCGGTTTGTGGTGCTCAGATGCATTGAAGATCTGCTTTAAGGAGGTTCATTCTCTCCATTTGTCTTGTTTATCATTAACAGTGACAGGAAAAGAAAACCCCAAATTTTGGGTCGTTCCCAGAAAAGTAATAAAGGTCAAATCTTCCAATGGGGACACTAGTTCAGGTTTTTCAAAAAACCACTGTATACTGCATTTTGGAAACTCCATGGATATGATGATACTGGAGTTAATGCGTTTGTTAACCAAAGAAAAAAAAAAAAGGATCCTGCTCCTTTAAAGCATTTTATACAGCACAGTGCTTGTGCTGTCATTTGGCCCGCTGTAACATCTGTAATACCTGGCTGATCCTGCCAGTTTCTGCCCCCCCCTGTAAACTGACCACGGTATATCATGGCTGCTGAGCCCCGACACTGTGGTCAGTTTACATGCCTTCGTCATCTGCAGCCTCCTCTGCGCTCTCCCCCCCTCCCTCCCTGCCTGTTGGATTCTGTGACAGTGCCTGCCCTGCAACTCCTGCTGCTCTCATAACACTTAAAATCTTACACAAGCCTCCTTCTTTCCTAATGACAGCTGCTCCTGGCTGTGTGTTGTATATAAAAAAAAACCCCTTATTTAAATGTATTTCACAGCGGTTTCCCGTGATGATGCGACCTGGCTATCTCTCTATACTCGTGTTCTGACTGACGTCAGCGAGGGAATCTCGGCCCCGCCAGCTGCATCTGTCAGCTGGGCAGAGGAGAGAGCCAGCGGGTTACGCGATTGCGGGAAACCGCTGTGAAATACGGTAAATAAGGCATTTTTTAAAATAAATGCACAGACAGGAGCAGCTGTTATTAGGGAAGAAGGAGGATTGTGAAAAGTGGGTTAAAAGGAGAAGTCCAGCCAAAGCTTCTCCTATGGATCACAGGAGTGCAGTTCGTTTTGCACTCCTGTAACCTGTTTTCAGCAGACAGAAGTCCGCTCTTTGCTGACATCGCGGATATCAGTCCAGGCACCTCATCGCAACAATAAAGTCTGAATCCGCCAGGTGCTTGGACTGACACCCGTCTAATCGAGCCGGCCCTCTCCGTCCACTCCACAGCTCAGTGCTCCAATGAGCGTGGAGGGAGATGAGCATAGAGCTGTGACTGACAGTCTGCAGCTCTCTGCTCACGGAGCTCTGAAAACCGAGCGATCGGCGGTGTTTGATTGCTCAATTTTCAGTGCAGAGGCGCCGGGGGATAGATGCAGCATCCATCCAGGCAAGTATAAATCCGAAATAAAAAAAGAAACCCTTTCTTCTCTTAACAACTTTAATCTATTTGAAAACACAGTGAAATTTAGCTCAGATTGCATTAAAGTTTCTTACATTTGTGCAACAATTGTTTTCAAAATAGACCTCTAAGATTTGTTCCTTCTTAATACTTGTAATCCACTACATCCACACACTAGGATACACTACTGTCCATGATTATCTGTCCTTACTAGCACAGTACCTATCTGACCTAGGCAACAATTTCAGAAAGCAGATCAGTGGTTTTCAGCACCAGAATTCAGCGATTTTGGCATCGGGGCCCCTTTTGGCTCCTGCAAAAGAATTTACTTTAGTTTTACACATAAATAAGGGGGATAAGTTGAATCAAGCTTCAAAAGCAGTTGTATACCCAGAAGAAGAAGAAGAAGAAAAAAAACCCCTATAAGGCATAGGCATATTGAGCTAATATGCACTGCACACTAGCTCATTAGGAAAAACTTGCCTTCAAACGAAGCCCCCGCAACGTCTCCCGGTCACCGCCGAGGGAGCTGACATTTTGCCTCAGGAATTCTTCCGGGTTTGCGGCTTCAGAGCTACGAGTGGCCGGAGCCGCAATGACTGTTCCGGTACTATACGTGCATGCGCCGCTGATGTCAGCGGCTGCCTGCAATGTGACTATTTCCTAAACCGTATAGGTTTGGGAGATATTAATTTTACCTACAGGTAAGTTATTATAGGCATACCTGTAGGTAACAATGTGCTAAAGGGGTATACAACCGTTTTAAAGGAAATCTATAATAAATCAGGAACTACAAATGCTGACCTTGTTTTCTAAAAATGCGTGTTCCTTGGTCGTCATGCTCATCCTGTTTTCAATAAGTACTGTAAATAGATGGATAAGGACTTCTAACATTTATGTTCTGGCTCAGCAACTTACAAAGAATTTAAATCAGGAGGTTATCAGCCAGGAAATTAGCTTTTTTTAAAAGTTGCGCTGCGATTCTGCCTGCAATTTCAAAATTCTCTGCTTTTAACCATTTGCCGTCCGCTGGCTGTCATGACAGCCAGGCGGCGTGGCTCTCACTCTGGGAGGGTGTCATATGACGCCCTCACCTTCCCAACCCACCAGGGGGCGTGCGCACCCGCCAGCGGCACTCGTGCGCACCCTGTCACTGGGGACCCGATGCACGAGCCGGGCGGCCCCGATGTCCGCCTGGCAGCCGTGATTGCCCGGTAACACAGCAGGACCGTGGATCTGTGTGTGTAAACACACAGATCCACGTCCTGTCAGGTGGGAGGAGACCGATGGTGTGTTCTCAGTACAGAGGAACACAGATCGCTCTCCTCCCCCACAGTTAGAATCACTCCCTAGGAAACATAATAAACCCCTCAATCACCCGCTAGTGTTAACCCCTTCCATGCCACCCACATTTATACAGTAATCAATGCAATTTTATAGCACGGATCGCTGTATAAATGTGATCGGTCCCAAAAATGTGTCAAAAGTGTCCGATATGTCTGCCGCAATATTGCAGTCACGATAAAAATCGCAGATCGCCGCCATTACTAGTAAAAAAATAATAATAATAAAAAGGCTATAAATCTATCCCCTATTTTGTAGACGCTATAACTTTTGCGCAAACCAATCAATATACGCTTATTGCGATTTTTTACCAAAAATATGTAGAAGAATACATATCGACCTAAACTGAGGAAAAAATTTGTTTAAAAAAAAAAAAGATATTTATTATAGAAAAAAGTAAAAAATAGTGTTTTTTTCAAACCTGTCACTCTCCTTTTGTTTATAGCAAAAAAAAACAAAACAAAACGCAGAGGTGATCAAATACCACCAAAAGAAAGCTCTATTTGTGGGGAAAAAAAATGATAATTTTATTTGGGTACAGTGTAGCATGACCGCGCAATTGTCATTCAAAGTGTGACAGCGCTGAAAGCTGGAAAATGGCTTGGGCAGGAAGGGGGTGAAAGTGCACTGTATTGAGGTGGTTAATAGCAACTAAAAATGCGGTGCGGTTCTAGCGCGATAAATCATGCTGAAAGGTCGGCAAACCACAACATTCTTTGCCAAAAGAAGGATCCAGAAGCGACAAGCTTCACGCAACAATCGCAGCAACCACACTGCCATTTTTAGGTGCTATTAATATGAATTTTAACTCAAAAATTGATAAGGTATTTATCGCTTAGTGAATTGACCCCAATGACACAATTCTCCCATCCACACATGTAAGGTCCATGCACACGCTGCTTTTACAGGAGTTTTTCTGTGTTTTGCCTGTAAAAGCAGCTCAATGTTATCCTATGTGTCCATCCACATTAGGACCATTACAGGCATTTTTTAAGCTCTGTTCACACTACTGCGACATGCCAAATGCAAGGTTTACACAAGTCGCTCCAACTTTAGAAAAGGTTCTGGCACTACTTTGGTCTGACTGATTTCAACATTTGTACAGGCTCCTAAATAGCATCCAAGTCAGAAGGAAGTTGCAGCAGTGTAAAAACTGAGCCTTAGAGGCAGAAAAAAAAAAAGCCTAAACAAAAAAAAAAAAAAAAAAAAAAGCAAAAAAAAAAAAAAAAAAGCAAAAAAACAAACAAAACAAAAAACACCTTTCTGGTTTGTGTTTTTGATTGGAGTTTTCTGGCAGACAAAAATTCTAAACGTGCCTAACCGCTTCAGGTCCACCTTATAGCAGTTGTAAGCAAGACAGATTGCCATTCCGTCAGTAGGGAAGGCATTGATCCTGTGTTCCTGCAAAGCACGGACATGGATCCATCCATTCCCTTAGTAACAGTACCTCCCACAGTACACAGAAACACAGGCTAGACGCACATTAAACCCTTTGGTCGCCCCCAATATTAACGCCTTCCCTGCCAGTGTCATTACTATAGTGACAGTGCATATTTTTTAGCACTGATCACTGTAATGTCGTCACTGGTCCCCAAAAAGTGTCAGCGTCCAAATTGTCTGCCGCAATATCGCAGTAAGTCGCTGATCACTACCATTATTAGTAAACAAATCCCATAGTTTGCAGACGCAATAACTTTTGCACAAACCAATATACGCTTATTGGGTTTTTTTTTAACAAAAATATGTAGCAGATTACATATGTTTTAAATGTTGAACCGTTCTGGGGGTGTCATTAACATTGAATTGACACCCGCAGCGGTTCATGGAAGGCAGTGTGAACTGCCTGCGGGAGAGATGTGATGCGGGAACCGGCTGTGGAAGGGGGAATGCCTCCCGCTTAGCCTATTTTGACAACAGGGGGGGGGTTCCCCACCGTCAGAATATATTTATCAGCGCTGATCGAGAGAACATTTTTCAATTTTGTGCTGGTTGTGCACAGATTGACAGATGGACTTTTGTACAACCCACCTGCCCATACTTGGATCGAAATTTGGACGGTCCCTGATGAACATCGATCCATGTATGGCCAGCTTTAGCAAGAATGCAGTTAGCATGTATAAATAAAAAAATACTCCTAGGTCTGTTCTAAGTATTAACGAATAACCAAAATCAAAAGCAGTAAACCCTTGTAAGTTAAATTTTATATTGTATGTATCCACTTAGAGCGATTTCCCTTCACTTCCTGTCCCAAAGACACAGTAATGCAAACGTTATCACCGTTGGAAGATTTACTCTCACCTCTTGTTCTGGTGAGAACTGTAAAGTGTTGGATATTCCATCCCATGTCTTGATGACAAAGGTCACCAGAAAAAAAATAATGTGAATATGTGGTAACAGACAACTATACAAACATGGCAGGTGTACAATCCTTGCCTATGTCCAAAGCAAGAAAAAAAAATTAGCATGGACACTTTAAGCCCTGGTTCACACTAGTGCAACTTGAGAGTTCAAAGTCGCATGACAAGTTGCAGCTCATTGCCAGCAATGGAACAGTTCAAAACAGTTGCGACTCAAGTCGCAGCGACTTTGAAAAAGGTTCCTGAGCTACTTTTTTGCAATTTCAGTGCGACTTATTTATTACAGGTACTTATATATATAGTGCCTCCAACTTATGCAGCACTTTACATGTATCTATAACAATCATATCAGTCCCTGCCCTCAAGGAGCTTACAAGCTAAGGTCCCTAACACACATTTTTACATACACATATTAGGGCTAATTTAGATAGAAACCAATTAATCTTCCAGCATGTTTTTGGAGTGTGGGAGGAAACTGAAGCACCCGGAGGAAACCCGCACAGGGAGAACATGCAAACTCCAGGCAGGTACTGCCATGGTTGGTATTCAAACCAAGAACCATAGTTCTGCTAGGCGGAAGTGCCAACCACTTAGCCACTGTGCTGCCCATAACTTGCATTGGCTTCTGTTAAAATGAAGTCACAATGAAATGGCACATCAAATTCGTACTGATCAGCGGCTTTGAAATCGAGCTGAAGTAGCATGATTTCAGCGCTGTACTGGTGTAAAACCAGGGCTAAAGTGGAAAGAAGGACCAGGGCACTTTCCTCCAGCAATGCAACATCCACCATCTCCCTTGTTGCTGGTCTGCTTTTGGATTTAGTGTCCACCATCTTGATTGGTGACCATGAGAATCTCAAGTGTGCATGGGAGTTAGTTTATCCCAGCACCCATGGTAACCTGAGATTGTACACAAAGCTGTGCATGCATGGCTCAGCACACAATCAAAAGAAACTTGCTATCAGGCAGGGATGAAGCATTTAATAAAGAAGAGAAAAAAAAAAAATCTTACAATAAAAGCATTCTTAACTTCAAGCTTTGGCTTAACGTTACTACAGATTTGAGTCCAACTCCTCAAAGAAGTCCAATAACATCCCATGATTAAAAAGTGGCGAAAAGAACTAAATTCTGTGACATGGAAGGCACAATTATGACAATGAAAACATTTGGTACTACCTGGTACCCTTGGCTACTGTTCCATTGCAATGCCAATAAAACAGCTCCATGGCCAACTCTCCATCCTATGAAATGCCCTGAAACCATTTCTGGCCCACGCAAACATTTCTATTCTTTACCAGCTACAGAATGTCCTGGAAGCCCAAGAGAGCCTCCATAATAATAAGGTCTCGTTCACATGGGATGTACTATAGTGTTCCAGTGAGGCCACGTTTACATGCGTGGGGATGGACAGGTGTTCCATGCATCCATTTTTTGGCTTTAAAAAGGAAAAAAAAAAACTAGTGGGTTCTGAGAGGAGTTTTTCAGCTGTAAAAATGTTCAACGTCAAAAAATGCTGATAAACGCTCAAAGACGTGGCTCAGCGTTTGTTTCTAATCCATTGAAATAAAAAATAAAAAAAACACTATTGCAAAAACGTTGAAAGACTCACTGCAGAGCTACTGTCGTTTTTATAATGTTATTTTAACGTCCAGTGCGCATGAGGCCTGAAAGGGGCCAAAAAAAAAACAAAAAAACAATTACCTGAGACAAATTCTATGATAACCGCTGCCAGTGTCCTTAGCAACCATTAAACTATAACTAAAGGCAAATCCTTTTTAGTTTTGGATGTAGTGAAGAGGGATTACAACATAGATCGGTGGGTTTTTTTTTTGCTGTCGGATTTCCTGTTGAGAAGATTCACTCTCTCTATTTGTCTTCTTTACCATTATCATCAAAAGTGATAGTAAAAGAAAAATCTCAAATTCTGGGTTGTCGCCAGAACAGTAATAGAGGGGAAATCTTCCAGTAGGGACACTAGTTCTGGTGACAACCAGGGAATCCCTCACTTTGGAGGGATTGTCTCTCACTTTCTGTTTGGCTTTGGGACAGAAAGTGAAGAGAAGTCTCCCCCATGAAAAAAAAAAACTGATTGGGGTTATAACCCTCCCTTACTCTATACAAAATTAGTTCTACTTCTGCTTCTCTTTTATTTTCAACACAGCCTAACAATGTAAAAGCTGTTGGGCTGAGCTCCAGTTGAGGTAAAGTTGGTCTCAGACACTCTGTTCAGTAGAACTGAAGGCAGAACTATTTTTTTCATTGTGAATAAAAGGGGGGATATAACCCCAATGGAACACAGAGGGCAGGAAATCCCTCCAAAGTGGGGGTAACCCCCCCCACCCTGGGGATCAACACAACTAGTGTCCCCATTTGAAGGATCCCCACTATTCTTGTTCTGGTGACAACCCAAAGTTTGGGGATTTTTTTTTACTTTCAGTGATAATGGTAAGCAGGACTGACCAAGAGGGTGAAGCCTGACAGGGGATCTAATCCATCTCCACTCTATCCAAAACAAGAAAAAAAAATAATTTGCCTTTAGTTATTACTTTTAGAGCCCTTTCACACCGAGCCGCCAATAGCGTCGGCGGTAAAACGCCACTATTTTTAGCAGCGTTTTACCGTCAGATTAGCGGCGCATTTCGACCACTAGCGGGGCGCTCTTACCCCCGCTAATGGCCGAGAAAGGGTTAAAACCGCCCGCAATGCGCCGGAATAGCGGTGTTTTTCCGGCGGTATCCCAGCTCTGCCCCATTGATTTCAATGGGGAGCAGTGGTGGAGGAGCGGTAAACACACCACTCTTTCGCCGCTCCAAAGAAGCTGCTGGCAGGACTTTTCCCGACGTCCTGCCAGCGCAGCGCTCCGGTGGAAAGCCCTCGGGTAGAGTAATGTGAAGCCCTCGGGCTTTCACACTGGAGACAATGCTGCAGCTGTTTGAGGGTGGATTGCAGGCGTTATTTTTAACGCTATAGCGCCTGCAAAACGCCCTCGGTGTGTGAAAGGGGTCTTAGACCCTTTTTACACTGGGGCGGTTTTCAGACGCTTTAGCGCTGGAAATAGCCTCTGCTACGCGCCTGAAAAAACGCCTCCTATTCATTCAAGTGTAACTTTTCATACTGGGGCGGTATGTTTGCAAGTTACCAAGTTGTTACCGAGTCCTGCAAGCAGCATCTTTGGGGCGGGTTGGGAGAGCTGTATTTAGTGTTTCCAAAACGCCAGCACTTTCAAAGCACCTAAAAAGCGCAGAAAAAAATGGGAGTTTTTAACCCTTTTTTTAGGGTTAAAAAGCACCCGCTAGCCGCAGAAAAGCGCCGCTAAGACAGTCCTAACGCACCGCTAAAACGGGTGGCGCTGTAGCACTAACAGCCAGCGCTTTCGGTGTGAAAGCCATCTAAGACAAGATGAATATAATCACACCTCAGGAGAATACAAGGGAGTAACCAGTCCACCTGACAGGACAACGTGATGATGGCAATAAAGCAAACTACGCCTAAACCTCACCACAGACACGTTACAATCTGATTGTACAATCTCTTTTAGATCTAACAACAAAAATGTCATGTAAGGACCTCTGCCTAATTGGATAGATTAGGTAGGTCATTATTTTACATAGTTTTAGTAAATCAAAAGTTAATATAGTCAGGTGCATATTTGTGCCGTTCACATTTATGCGGATCAGATGCGATCTGAAAAGCATAGAAACGCATGTCGTCTAAAAAAGCATTATTTCCAAGGAAGGCTGTGTACATTGATGCGCTGCGATTCTGATCTGGTTTAAAGAAGAAAAAAAAAAAAGGGTTTTCTGCGAGTTTAGTGCGGGATGTGGTGCCATCTTAATCTCCAGCTATGCCCAGTACCCTCAAATCGCATTACATTCTCACCTGTCACAACAGAATTTGCACTGTCAAATCGCATCAGATTGGCACCGTATCAGTGTGAACCGGGACTAAGGGATGAGTTTACTAAACCTGGAGCACTCAGAATCTGGTGCAGCCGTGCATGGGAGCCAATCAGCTTCATCAATTAACCACTTCAGTACCGGCGTATTGTCATATGACGTCCACAGATGGGATCTCCCATCCTGGGTGGGCGTCATATGACGTCCTGGGATTCCCGGCCGCCCAGGGGGCGCGCGCGCCGCGTTGCTCGGGTCCCGGTGCGTGTACCCGGTGGCCGCGATGTCCGCCGGGCACCCGCGATTGCCCGTTAACCGGGCCGGCATGTGGATTTGTGTGTGTAAACACACAGATCCACAGCCTGTCAGCTCTGAGGAGAGCGATCTGTGTTCCCAGAACGGAGGAACACTGATCGGTCTCCTCCCCTTGAGCGTCCCCTCCCCCTTCAGTTAGTAATCATTCCCTAGGAAACACATTTAACCCCTCCCCGCCCCCTAGTGGTTAACCCCTTCACTGCCTGTCACATTTACACAGTAATCAATGCAATTTTATAGCATTGATCGCTGTATAAATGTGAATGGTCCCAAAAATGTGTCAAAAGTGTCCGATGTGTCCGCCATAATGTCGCAGTCACGAAAAAAAATCGCGATCGCCGCTAAAAAAATAAATAATTTTTTTTTTTTAAAAATGCCATAAATCTATCCCGTATTTTGTAGACGCTATAACTGTTGCGCAAACCAATCAATATACGCTTATTGCGATTTTTTTTAACCAAAAATATGTAGAAGAATACGTATCGACCGAAACTGAGGAAAAAGTTTGTTTTTTTTAAAAAAAAACTGGGATATTTATTATAGCAAAAAGTAAAAAATATTGTGTTTTTTTCAAAATTGTCGCTCTTCTTTTGTTTATAGCGCAAAAAATATAAACCGCAGAGGCGATCAAATACCACCAAAAGAAAGCTCTATTTGTGGTGAAAAAAGGACATCAATTTTTTTGGGGTACAACGTCGCACGACCGCGCAATTGACGTTTAAAGTGCGACAGCGCTGAAAACTAAAAATTGGCCGGGAAGGAAGGGGGTGAAATTGCCCTGTATTGAACCGGTTAAGCTTAGACAAGCAAACCTGGAAAGGGATTGGTTTCTATGCAGAGCTGCACCAGATTTTGCACTCTCCGGGTTTAGTAAATAACCCAAATAAGGTCACCATACATGTTACAATCAGACTGCACAATCAACTCTTGATTTACCAATACTATGTAATAGGATGACCTACCTACTGATGGTAAATCATAGATGGTACAGATTGTAACATGTATGGAGACTATTAGATCAATCCGGATGAGCAGGCGATGTGATAATCTCCCCCTAGTGTAGTTTATGGTCAGGGAGGATTTGGGGGGGTAAAGGTCACATGGGAAGTATAGTAAACTTGTCAGTGGAGTGATCGGGCGATCAGGGCACAGGTCATACACCTGTCATGTCAGGCCTGTATGTATTGTGGGTGTGTGGCCTCCCTACTCGAGCAGTGACACAATCCTGTGACATACAGCACTAGGAAGGCCTCCGCTTTGCCCCCCCTCCCCCTTGTAGCAGCCCCAGGCCGGAGTCCCGCTCCCCTCACCTCCCTCCACACTGCGCCTCTCAGCCCCGCTCACCTCCTCCCGTTCCGGCTTCTTCACACACTTCCCTGTCCGCTTCCAGCAAGCGTCGTCTCCAGTTCCTAGCGGAAATGACGTTCTGTCTCACCCACTGGAGAGCTTCAGCTTGTCAGGCTCTGCCACGTCCACACGCCGCCCAACCAGGGAGAGCGGCCTCAGGAGGAGCAGTGAGCATGTGCAGAGGACGCAGTCAGCTGGGAAACGTGCGAACAAGTGCTGCCATCTTTGTTATGGGCATGGAGACTATATGAAAATATAAACATCTGCTTTTTGGACTGCAACCACTTCAATATCGGGCACTCTCACCCCCTTCCTCATAGCTCCCAACTGTCCCTGATTTGGAGCATTGTCCCTCTGTCCCTCATTTGTCCTCATTTGTCCCTCATTTTGGTCTGATCTATATAGATGTATATAAAATGCATTTGTTCTCTATCAAAAAGTGTTTTCCAGCGCTAAACCTTTCATCTGATTTCTAAATTGCTACATTTGTAAATTCCAGAAACCACTATAAAGGAATATTAATGGTAAAAAAAAGCACTTGTGGGTTTAACCCATCTTGTTTTTTTGTACAATTCCCCTTTAAGTGGGCGTGGTCAGGGGTGTGTCCTATGACTGTATACTTTTGCTGATAGGTGTCCCTCATTCCCATCTCAAAAAGTTGGGAGGTATGCCCTTCCTGCTCAGGCAAATGGTCAGCTTTCAGCGCTGTCACACTTTGAATGACATTTGCATGGTCATACAGCACTGACTGTACCCATATGAAAATTGTATAACATTTTTGAGACAGAGCATTCTTTTGGTGGTATTTAATCACAGCTGGGTTTTTAATTTTAATTTTTTCTTAGTTTCTGTTACAAAATTTTGTAAAAAAGTAATTTTTCTCCTTCACTGACGGGCACTGATAGGCTGCACTGATGAGGAGCCACTGATATGCAGTACTGATAGGCGGCACTGATTAGGAGGTACTGATGGGCACTGAAAGGCAGCACTGATAGACGGCACAGATGAGGTACTGATGGGCACTGAAAGGCAGCGCTGATGGACACTAATAGACGGTACTGCTGAGGAGGTATTGGTGGGCACTGACAGACATCACTGATGGGCACTGATAGATGGCACTGATGAGGAGGTACTGATGGGCACTGATTGGCATCACTGGTGGGCACTAGTAAGCATCACTGATGGGCATCACTAGTGGGCACTGACAGGCATTACCAATGGGGAAGATCTCCCCTGTGAGGAAAGCCGCTTATCAGCTCTCCTCTTCTAACGCACTTTCAGTGTGAGGAGAGGAATGCCGATAACATAACTGTGATCAGCTGTGATTGGACACAGCTGATAACATGATAAAAAGCCTATGTCATAGGCTCTTTACCAAGATCGAGGAACACACCAAACACGTGCACGAGCAGCCTGTTCTGAAGGACGTCATATGACATCCATTTGGAACAATAAAGCCCCTGCCCAGCCGTCATTCTGCTATAGGTGTTAAAATCTCATTAAAGTGACATTACAGGTTATTTTTTTCCTTATAATAAAAAAGATGTTATACTTACCTAGCGTTCGCTTACTTTCCCTTTGGCTGTCCCCTGCTGGCGCTGTCAATTACTTCTTCCTCTGGATAGGGAAGCATGAATGTAGAGGTGCCCCCATAGCTTCTGGCTTGCTAAAGAGGGTACCCCCTTTTCCAGGCTGTGTGCATCCTTAGACACACACAGCGCTGCTAAGACATACCCCTGCACCCGCCTCATAGGTGTTTGACTGACAGCAGCTGCAGCCTATGGCTCCTATTGCTCTCAGTGTCTCCTGTGAGACCAGGAAGTGGGAAGAGCGGTGCTGCATCTGGGACAGCACTGGAGCAGTGACAGGAGTCAGGTGAATGTTTAGGGAGGGGGGGGGTAGGATAGATATTAGGGAGTTGTTTTACCTTAATGCAGAGAATGCATTAGGATAAGAAAAAAATAAATAAAACTACTTTAAAGCAGCTTTCTAGTGGCAAAGATGGCAGCCTCCCAGTGGTGTTGCACAAGAACAAGGCAGCTCAGGACTATAGTGGCTCTTTGTGGTATAGGATTTTATAGCTAGTTATAGCACAGGGCTCAATGCCCAGCATAGACTGGAGGCAGATTAGGCATCCGACAGCCCATTTGGTAGTTAGAGGTCCAGCATTTCAGATTGGATGCTTAGATGTTACTAGGGACTAAGACACAGAGTAGATAAACTGACTCTGAGCTCCTGTATAACACCACAGTTTCTGCTTGTGAGCGGCTGCGTTCCAGGCTGGACTATGGTTGGAGGATCTCCCCATCATCGCTACACTTGTCTTCAGGTCTTTGGCTTCAAGACAGATGCCACATTGAGGTCATCCTCAGGAGTCCCTGCAAATGGATTTTGCTGCAACATTCATCTGGAGGTATCTTTATTAATAACTATATATACCCAGGTATAAGTGCATAATTCCACTAGGACTCCTGTTGGGCCCTTTGCTGATATTACTTGTTTGTACATTGGATGTATGTACTATTTGTAATGTTTTCTTAGATAAAGGTAGTATTGTTTCCATACTGGTGTGCATCTGTACACTTATGGTTAATGTTATATGCTGGCTGCAGTAGTTCCTCTGTGTCTCATTACTTTAGATTAGATTACTGGTTAATTTCCAGAGTGGAGGCACTGCCAAGTTTATAATCAAAACTTCTCTTCCACTTAGCAAAAGTTCTGGTGCTCTTATTTTCTTACAGGTTTAGCGTAATATCCTGTTTGGGTAGGATCAATTCTTATGACCCTCCCCATAAGAGGGTTATACACATATGTGTGTGCAGGGCTTTTTTTCAGGAGGAACTTGGTGGAACTCAGTTCCACCACCTCTGGCTCAGACCCTTTGATGCCTGCTCACCGCAATCACTTGTATACACAGAAGTCTGGTTTCTGTGTTTACAAGTGACAGCTCTGCACTCTGTGGGTAACCACCATGAACTCTGCACTCTCTATGTAATGGAATCCTGATATTTAATGCCCCTTTAAGACCCTTGTACTGTTTGTGAAATATGACCACACCCACTATTTGATGTGACTTGGAGGGTGTGTGTGGGGGGAGGGGTTTTGGGGGGGTCATGGTTGAGTTCCAGCACCTATTATTTGAGAAAAAAAACCCTGTGTGTGAGTAGGCACTGCTATGTCACACATTTCATAGAGACTGCCTTCTGTACTACAGAAGTACTGAGAGTAGGATTTTTAAGAGGCAAAGTCAGTACAGGAATCACAGCTTGCAGGCAGCATGGTAGTGGTATATGTAGTCCTTAGAAATTGAAAGTAAACAGCAGAGGAGAATCTGCAAAGCATGCATGGAATCAAGGAAGTTGCAGAAAGAGATGGCCAGCAGGCAGGCAAAATCCAAACATGAATGGAGAATTTTCAAGTCAGTGTAGCTGGGTGCAGAGACACTGGCATGTCTGTGCACAGTACACAGACACTGACGCTGATGCTGTCTTCTGCTTGTTTACATTCCTCTATCCCACTCACTATGCTGTCTCGCCTCCCCACACTAGGGGGATTGGGAGAGACAGAAAGGACTAGAATGACTATGATGGAACCTTGGGAGATGAAGTTTGTAAGGAAAGCTGCACTGTGAAAGTGAATGGGACTCTGAACTACAAGAGCCCAAAATACTTTGTAATAGGAGGAGAGTTGGGCAAGTTTTCTCCCGGGCTTTGGAGAAGAACTTTCTCTTCCTGCTGGGGATTGGAGATGTACACATTGGGGTGCTGCATGCCTGTGTGTGCCTATACCAGAGTGCGGGGGACTGAAGCTGGACAGACCGACATGCTGTGTGACCAAAGTGCTGGAATTAAACTACTGAGGACTTGAGGAGTGGGACTGAACTTTTGAGGCCCAGATTTCGAAGGTCAGAGCCAGAGTGACTGCTGACGGACAAGTATCCAGGCCAAAGTCTGCTGTATGCCAAGACTGGTGAGCAAATGCAGCTGTGTTTCGCAGTTTAGCACAACAGGAGACTGCCTATTTGCCTAGAAGCCCCAAAAGCAATTCACTGCATGCAGTGTTAAAGAGACAGTAATAAGTGCACCGTCATACAGATTGGGCCCCACCTATAGCGGGCTGAAGTAGCAAGTCAGGCACAATTTACAGAACAGTTACCATACAGGGGTACCCCATATATATATATATATATATATATATATATATATATATATATATATATATATAGAGCACCCTGGTGTTTAGGCAGGGTTGCTAATAAATTTAGTTTGTGAGGTATTAATCATCCTGGCTAATTGTTGGAAGATCCACTGATTCCTCTCTAACTCTGGATTGCGGTACCTTTTCTCTACTCTTACTAGGTGCACTCGCTGGTGGCATTAGATTGACAAGGGTGTAGCAAGGTCAGACTATGGATGGAGTGTCTCAGGCAATTGTCAGGGGTTTCTTTGGTCTCTTGGCCTGCTGGGAGAGCCTATTTATTTGGGTGGAGTCAGGTGATCGGGGTTCGGTGCCACCTGGATGGCTGTCTGGGTGGACATGTGTTATGTCGCCCCGGGCTGCTAGGCCAGAAGCCTGAGGCCTATCCCGGGGACACCTGGCTGCTAGGCTGCTTGAGGCCTATCCAGGAGCAAGAGAAGCAGCATAGGGTTGGGACTGCAGGATTGGAGTTCAACCAAGTTGTGAAGTTTCAGCTGGACGGGGAAACAGTTGTGGTCGGAGATAGAGGAGAAGCTGTCACAGCTAAGGGACCATCCACCTTTTTACCGGAGACTACAGTGAGTAAGCTGGAGCCAGTACCAGAGCAGTCATCTCACCAGCCGGGGACAGTGAAGAAAGGGGAAAACTTCAGCAGGTGCCAAGCCAGGGACCCAGCAGGACAGCAGGGGTGATGCATGAGGAGCACCGAGTACCAAGCTAGGGACCCAGCAGGATAGCGGGGGTGACGCTTGGGGAGTATACAGCGTGCTAGCTGTGGAAGAGCTCAGGAGATTCAGTGGCGATTGGATCTGGAGGTCTAGTGAAAGACTGGGAGCTCAGTGAGTAAAAATCTACAGTGAATGTGGATGGATGAGCCATGGATGGGGATGGCTGAGCAATGAATGTGGATGGATGAGCCGTGGATGGGGATGGGTGAGCCGTGGATGGGGATGGCTGAGCATGGGTGGGGATGGCTGAGCATGGGTGGGGATGGCTGTGCATGGATGATTGATGCCTGAGTATGAATGGGATGGCTGAGCATGGATGGATGAGTATGCATGGCATGGCTGAGTATGGATGGGATGGTTGAGCATGAATGGCATGGCTGAGCATGGATGGATGGCTGAGCATGGATGGGATGGCTGAGGATGGATAGATGGATGGGATGGCTGAGCATGGATGGATGGCTGAGTATGGATGGCATGGCTGAGTATGGATGGATGGCTGAGTATGGATGGATGGCTGAGTATGGATGGCATGGCTGAGGATGGATGAGTATGGATGGGGTGGCTGAGCATGGATGAGGTGGCTGAGTATGGATGGGATGGCTGAGTATGGATGGGATGGCTGAGCATGGATGGATGGCTGAGTATGGATAAGTATGGATGGCATGGCTGAGCATTAATGGATGAGCATGGATGGATGGCTGAGCATGGATGGCTGTCAGTATGGATGGGATGGCTGAGTATGGATGGATGGATGAGGCTGGAATGGGCACAAAGCAGCGCTGTGGGCACTACAGATCCAGCCCACAGGGCTGCTGCACCCAATCTCTCCCCCTCTCCTCTCACACTGTACCAATCGGTATGGAGAGGGGAGAGTTGAACTGGGCATGCGCCGACTTGTTTACAACTGATCGCTCCGTGATTTGACGGAGCGATCACGTGGTAAAGGGCTGCTGCCATCGGCCCTATACCGTGATCCATGATGCACCAGGGCCCCCGGACCTGGCGGTCACGAATATTCCTGGGTGTGCGCGTTTCTGGGAGGACGTTATAGTATGCCCTCCCAGAGTTATCCGACCACCCTGCAGCCGTTTGTCCAAAAGTGGTTAATGGACAAATTACTGAAGTTAAAAGTTATAACTTCCAACCAGTAATTTACAGTTATGTTGCGTACACACGAGCGGACTTTACGGCAAACTTTGCCCGGCGGACTGGATTTCGTCAGACAATTCGATCGTGTGTGGGCTCCAGCGGACTTTGTTTTCTCAAAAGTTGGACGGACTTAGATTTGAAACATGTTTTAAATCAATCCGTCGAAATCGAGTCCGGTCGAAAAGTCCGCTCGTCTGTATGCTAGTTCGACTGACAAAAAGCCACGCTAGGGCAGCTATTGGCTACTGGCTATGAACTTCCTTGTTTTAGTCCGGTCGTACGTCATCACGAACGAATTCTACGGACTTTGGTGGATTGTGTGTAGGCAAGTCCGTTCACTCAGAAAGTCCGTCGTAAAGTCCGTCAAAAAGTCCGTAAACCGACCGTGTGTACGCGGCATTAATGGTTTTTTTTTTAAAACTATTCATAACCTTACATATTGTCTATGTTACACTAACTTGTTTGGTAAAATATATCCCCCGATGTCCGGTTTTGTACTAATAAACTTCTTGGATGCAGTCAATGCTGAGCTATCAGCATTAACCGCTCGCTCCCGCGCATGCTCAGTTTGTACGGCGTGGAGCGCCGTAAACTTCCACGTTGTCATCACACCGGGCGTTGTCGTCGGAAGTTCCCGTACCAGTGTGATGGCAATGAAGATAACACAAAACACACACGGATGAAGGAAAGCCCAAACGTGACTGTCGTCATCGCGTCACTTCCCGTTTCCGAATCTCGCGAGAATTAGCGGCAGGCATCCGCACTGACTCCTGGGATTAATTAAGTGCTCCCAGGAGACAGTGCGCCGCCGGATATGATGACCATACCCTCCCATACCCACAGGGTCAGAGACAGGAAACAACCAAGGAAACACGGATATACAGGTACCCCCTCTGAAAAAAAAAAAATTCCATACATTTGACAGTGTATGCAATGCAAGAATGCGATGGAGGTTAACTTAAAAATTTGTGTGGACCTCCGCTTTACCTGTGTGAGAAAAACATGGGATTGTGGGTAAATCTTATACTCATAAACCCATGTTTTTTCCTTGTAGTTAGGAGGGCTGGGCTGGAAGGGAGCATTTGTCTTTTAGACACATTCCCCCTTCTATGACAGTGCAGTGAGAGGCGTGCCTCCACTGCAGCATTTTTATTGGACAGCTTGGGCCAATGGTACTTTACCATTTGTCCAAGACTCCAAGCTATTCATTGAGCTCAGTGCCTCTGACAAGAAGTGAGGAGAGGCACTGTGAGCTCATCCTCCCAGTCTACTGCAAACGGAATGTGTCAGCTTGTATTTAAACTAGCGCTCTGTATGTAGCTTCTGACAGGCTGTGCAAGGAGCCCCGTATCTCCGGAACCATAGGTTGTAGGAGCCCCAAATGACCAGTGGTGGAATAGGACTTCAGCTACCTACATGCCCCTAAATTTGGGGTCTCTGTGACCCCAAGTCACCAAGCTACGATGCTCGAAGCCTAATCGTTTTTTTGTTTTGTTATTTTTTTATTTTATGTTCATTAAGTTTATTTTTTATGACTGCACGTCCCTGCTCTGTATGTAGCGCAATATTTAACTTTGCACTCTGTATGTAGCGAACTCTTCAACCCTGCACTCTGTATGTAGCATTCTCTTCAATCCTGCACTCTATATGTGGCGCACTCCTAAACACTGCACTCTGTATGTAGCACACTCTTCAACCATGCACTCTGTATGTAGCGTACCCCTCAGCTCTGCACTGTAGTGTACTCTTGAACCCTGCACTCTGCATATTGTATAGGTAAAAGGAAGCTTTGTTTTGTTTAACTATGCCCCTTAAGCCCCTCCCACTGGTAAGACTTGGGTTACACCCACATTTTGCCATGGCGCGCTACATGCACTGCAGATATCTCCCCCACCTTAAGTGTACCTCATTCTGAAGCTGAAAAGTTGGGAGGTATGCATATGTACTTACCTAGGTGGATGCAGCATTAGTCCGATGCTGCATATGTCCCCGGTAGGGATGAGCTTCGTATTTGAATCGAACGCATGTTCGACTCGAATATTGACTGTTCGGTCGCTCGCCGAATTCCGAACAATATGGGCTATTCGCGCCAAATTCGAGTGGTGTGTCACGGCCCATAATTCACTGCGGCATCGCAGTGCATTGCTGGCTGATGATTGGCCAAGCATGCACTGGCCAAACACAGCGCCGTCTGTACAGAGAGCCGTAATTGGCCAAAGCCAGGGTGGCTTTGGCCAATTATGGCTCAGGGGGTTTAGTACACGCCCCACACTATATAAGGCCACCTGCACAGCGGCCCTGTGTAATGTGTTCCGGCATTGAGAGAGAGATAGATAGACAGAGAGACAGTGTCATTTGATTTAAGTTAGATAGAGTAGGCTCGCGAGTCAGTTAGCTGCACTTACAGTGTATTGTGTATATATATCCTAGGTGTTGTATATGTGTATATATATATATATATATATATATATATATATATATATACTGTATTCAGTTTAGCTAGATCCGTTCCTGTTATTCTCTTCCTACTACTGACAGGCAGGCAGGTGTTTTTACAGTATTTACAGCTACCTGAAGAAAATTGCTGGTGTTCTTCTGATCCTATTAGTCCTATTAGCTACAGTATTTACAGTTAGTGTAGTGCGTCCACTGCACAGTGTGCACCTAAAGCTACCTGAAGAAAATTAGTGTTCTTCTGATCCTATTAGTACAGTGCCGCAGGCAGCTGCAGTATTTACAAGTTAGTGTAGTGCGTCCTCTGCACAGTGTGCACCTAAAGCTACCTGAAGAAAATTAGTGGTGTTCTTCTGATCATATTAGTATAGTACTGCAGGCAGCTGCAGTATTTACAAGTTAGTGTAGTGCGTCCTCTGCACAGTGTGCATCTAAAGCTACCTGAAGAAAATTAGTGGTGTTCTTCTGATCATATTAGTATAGTACCGCAGGCAGCTGCAGTATTTACAATTTAGTTTAGTGCATCCCCTGCACACTGTCCACCTAAAGCTACCTGAAGAAAATTAGTGGTGTTCTTCTGATCCTATTAATACCACAGGCAGGCAGCTACAGTATTTACAGTTAGTGTAGTGCGTCCTCTGCACAGTGTGCACCTAAACCTACCTGGAGACAATTGCTGTTGTTCTGCTCCTATTAATACCACAGGCAGGCAGCTACAGTATTTACAGTTAGTGCACTGTGTCCTCTGCACAGTGTGCACCTAAAGCTACCTGAACAAAATTAGTGGTGTTCTTCCGATCCTATTATTACCACAGGCAGGCAGCTACAGTATTTACAGTTAGTGTAGTGCGTCCTCTGCACAGTGTGCACCTAAAGCTACCTGAAGAAAATTAGTGGTGTTCTTCTGATCTTATTAATACCACAGGCAGGCAGCTACAGCATTTACAGTTAGTTTAGTGCGTCCTCTGCACAGTGTGCACCTAAAGCTAGCTGAAGAAAATTAGTGGTGTTCTTCTGATCCTATTAGTACAGTACCGCAGGCAGCTGCAGTATTTACAATTTAGTTTAGTGCATCCCCTGTACACTGTGCACCTAAAGCTACCTGAAGAAAATTAGTGGTGTTCTTCTGATCCTATTATTACCACAGGCAGGCAGCTACAGTATTTACAGATTTACAGTTAGTGTAGTGCGTCCTCTGCACAGTGTGCACCTAAAGCTACCTGAAGAAAATTAGTGGTGTTCTTCTGATCTTATTAATACCACAGGCAGGCGGCTACAGCATTTACAGTTAGTGTAGTGCGTCCTCTGAACAGTGTGCACCTAAAGCTACCTGGAGACAATTGCTGTTGTTCTGCTCCTATTAATACCAGAGGCAGGCAGCTACAGTATTTACAGTTAGTGTAGTGCGTCCTCTGCACAGTGTGCACCTAAAGCTACCTGGAGACAATTGCTGTTGTTCTGCTCCTATTAATACCACAGGCAGGCAGCTACAGTATTTACAGTTAATGCAGTGCGTCCTCTGCACAGTGTGCACTCAAAGCTACCTGAAGACAATTGCTGGTGTTACTAATAATACTACAGGCAGGCAGTTGATTCTGCTAGCTGCAGTATCAGTATATATATATATATATATATATATATATATATATATATATACATCCCAGCTTTGTGCCATTAGTATGTCTGGAAGGCCAATAAGGAGAGGCAGACAGTCACAAGCCAATAAAAGAGGGCAAGCAGGCTCTGTGTCTAGAGGCAACAGTGCTGGTCGTGGAGACAGTACATCCTCATCAGCACGTGGATGTGGGACACGCTTGCCTTTTTTTTCGGCAGCTGGCCATGTTGAGCCGCAACATGCGGAAGACTTAGTAGAGTGGATGACCAAGCCGTCCTCATCCTCCTCGTCCTCTCTCACCCAGGTTCAGGGTACTTTGTCTGGCAAAGCAGCTGCCAACGCGGCCTCTTCCCCCGGCTCAATGGCATCAGTCACTCCTTCCCTAGCCCCACCATGTCCTCCTGAGGAGTCCCCCAAACTGTTTGACCACAGTGTTGGGTACATGCTCCAGGAGGATGCCCAGCGTTTTGAAGGCTCCGATGATGGTACCCAGCAAGAGGAAGGCAGTAACGTGAGCCCAGAGAGAGGGGGTGCCCAAGAATGACAGCAATCTGGCAGTCATGTTCCCCCAACTGCAGCATACTGCCAGCTTTGCTCCAGTGATGAGGAGGGAGGGGATGATGAGGTCACTGACTCCACGTGGGTGCCTGATAGGAGAGAGGAGGAGGAGGAGGCACATCACCAACGAGGCAGGATGCCCTCCAGGGGTCAGCTTAAGGGCAGCACACCGACTGCATCACACCGCAGAGCTCCGCATGTGCAGGACGCTGCTGTCTCTGCGTGTTTTTCCAAAAGTTCTTTGGTGTGGGCCTTTTTTTAGACAAGTGCATCAGATCCCACCGCTGCTATCTGCAACATATGTCTCAAGCGTATCTCTTGTGGCAAGCGTACCGAAAAGACCCACACCAAAGAACAAAGAGGACCTCTCCTTGCTCCTCATCAGCTGGGATCTCTAACCCCACTATACCTTCAGTCCTCTCTGAGACCTGCACTGAGAGGAATGAAGGTGTAGAATTAGGTGTGTCACAGCCAAGTACTTGGGGGTAATCTGCTATCGGTACACCGACTTCAGATTGTACCAGGCAAATTTCCCTGCCCCAGCTGCTGCACCGCCGAAAGAAGTTCGCTCCCAGCCATCCACATGCCCAGTGGTTGAATGCTAGCTTGGCTAAATTTCTAGCACTTCAACTGCTGCCTTTTCAGTTGGTAGACTCTGCCCCCTTCCGTGAGTTTGTGGAATGTGCGGTTCCTCAGTGGCAGGTTCCCAAACACCACTTTTTCTCACGGAAGGCGATTCCGGCTCTCTACCGGCATGTGGAAGGCAATGTCTTGGCTTTGCTGGACAGGGCAGTCAGCGGTAAGGTGCATATTACCGCTGACTCATGGTCCAGCAGGCATGGACAGGGACGTTACCTATCTTTCACAACGCACTGGGTGACTCTTCTGGCAGCTGGGAAGGATGCAGGACAAGGTGCAGTAGTGTTGGAGGTTGTTCTGCCACCACGCCTCCAAAATACTACTAGTGGTGATTCTGCCACACCTCTCTCCTCCACCCCCTCCTCTTCTTCTTCCTCCATGGCCTCTTCCTGTGATTAGACTTCGGAACCAGTGGTGCTCCGTAGGCGTTCAAGGGGCTACGCAAGCACGCAGGCCAAAAGATGCCATGCGGTGCTTGACCTGGTGTGCTTGGGGGACAGGAGCCACACTGGGGCAGAGATTCTGTCAGCTCTGCAGGGGCAGGTTCAGAGGTGGTTGACGCCACGCCAGCTTAAGGCAGGTATGGTGGTTTGCGACAATGGCACCAACCTCCTCTCTGCCCTCCAACAGCGACAACTGACCCATGTGCCCTGTTTGGCTCACGTCCTTAACTTGGTGGTGCAGCGGTTCTTGGGCGAGTACCCGGGCTTACAGGATGTCCTGAGGCAGGCCAGGAAAGTCTGTGTGCATTTCTGCAGGTCATATAATGCCAGTGCTTGGCTGGCTGACCTCCAAAAGGAATTTAACCTGCCCAAGAACTCAACGTTGGCCATGCTGCAGCGGCTGCACACGCAGCAGAGGGCCATCAATGAGTACCTGTGCGACTATGGCACCAGGACAGGGTCAGGGGAGCTTGTTTTTTTTCCCCACGCCAGTGGGCAATGGTCAGGGATGCATGCACTGTCCTGTCACCATTTGAGGAGGCCACGAGGATGGTAAGCAGTGACAGTGCATGCATCAGTCCCCCTTGTCCACCTGTTGGAGCACATGCTGTGTGGAATATTGGACAGGGCACTTGAGGCAGAACAGAGGCAGGAAGAGGAGGGCTTCCTTAGCTCTCAAGGCCCCCTTTATCCAGACAGTCTTCCTGCTTGCCCGCCGATCACACATGAAGAGGACGAGGAGGAGGAGAAGGAAGAGGAGGATTGTGTCAGCATGGAGGTGGAGCCTGGCACTCAGCATCAGCAGCAGTCTTTAAGCGATCATTTACAGTCCCAAGAAACCCATGGACTTGTACGTGGCTGGGAGGAGGTGGCTGCGGATCATGTCGTCCTTAGTGACCCAGAGGACTCCGGACCGAATGCCTCAGCAAACCTACGCTGCATGGCCTCCCTAATCCTACAAAGCCTGCGGAAGGATCCTCGTATTCGTGGTATCAAAGAGAGGGATCAATACTGGCTGGCAACCCTCCTTGATCCACGTTACAAGGGTAAGGTTGCGGACCTTATCTTGCCGTCGCAGAGGGAGCAGAGGATGAAACATCTTTGGGAGGCCTTGCAGAAAGGTCTGTGCAACACGTTCCCAGAGACTGGGAGGTTACAAACTCCTGTTCCTGGACAACGTGTTGCTGAGGCTTCGGTCAGTCAAAGAAGGAGCGGTGGAGAAGGTAGTCATCTGACCGATGCGTTTAGACAATTTTTTAATTCCACAGCCCCAAGGTATGATCAGTTCCAGCAACCATCATCAGTGTCTGTTTTACATGGGGCTTGAATACCTAGGGGCAAGATCTGACTTGGACACCTTTCCCAGCGAAAATACTCTGGGTTACTGGATCTTGAGGATGGATCACTGGCCAGAGCTTGCACAGTATGCAATTGAGCTACCAGCCTGTCCTGCAGCCAGCGTTCTTTCGGAGCACACATTCAGTGCTGCTGGAGGTTTTGTAACCAATCACAGGGTGCGCCTGTCCACCGACTTGGTCGATCGACTGACCTTCATAAAAATGAATCAGTCTTGGATCACCACCAGCGACCAAGCACCTGATGCTAATGTAACCGAATAATTTTTTTTGAAAAGTCAGATCCCTTCAAGACTGCCTATGCTGAGGCTGAGTGACTTTCCTGTTATGCTGAGTGACTATCCTCTTCCTCCTCAATGATCATGCTGATAGCTTGTGTAATTACAATTTTTGATGCAAAACTTTGCAGCAGGGCTTGTTCTTGCGCTCCAACTAGAGTATCTGTGAGGGGTTGCAGTGTTGTGGCACCAGCACCAGTGCCTAAGGCCCAATTTTTCAGCCCCTGTTTTATAGGTGATGCAATACTTTGCAGCAGGGCTCGTTCCTGCGCTCCAACTAGAGTATCTGTGAGGGGTTGCAGTGTTGTGGCACCAGCACCAGTGCTTCTTCCTCCTCAATGATCATACTTGTAAGAATATTTTTGGTTCTGGGCGCCGCCACCAGTGGCTAAGTCCCAATTTTTCAGCCCCTGTTTAACAGGGGCGTGTAATTACAATTTTTGATGCAATATTTTACAGGAGGGCTCATTCCTAGAGTATCTGTGAGAGGTTTCAGTGTTGTGGCACCAGTGCCTAATTTTTCTGCCCCTGTTCAACAGGGACATGTAATTACAATTCTTGATCTAATATTTCACAGCAGGGCCCGTTCCAGCTCCCACCAAGAGTAACTGTGAGGACTTACAGTGTTGTGGCAACACCACCACCACCACCACCAAAGGCCCAATTTTCTGCCCCTGTTCAACAGGTGCATGTAATTACAATTCTTGATCTAATATTTCACAGCAGAGCCCGTTCCTGCGCCCACCAAGAGTAACTGTGAGGGCTTACAGTGTTGTGGCAACACCAACAGCTAAGGCCGCAATTTCTGCAGAGTATATAGGGCAGGCCCCTACTTTCAAACATCCAGCTTACAAACAACTCCTACTTGCAAACAGAAGGAGACAACAGGAAGTGAGATGAAATCTACCTCTAGGAAGGGAAATTCTCTCCTGTAAGAGTTAATATGGGAAAAATGTGTCTCCTCTCCACTGATGCTTTATCACCAATCCTTGTTTCACTAAAAACAGAAAGTGAGGGACAGAAAGTGAGGTAAAATCTTCTGAAGAGGTGCACAGACAGCAAAACAAATGTCACAGGGGTGATAACCCTTCCCTATGTTTTCCAAAAAGCTTAAAAGATTCTACTTAACAACAAACCTACAGTCCCTGTCTTGTTTGCACCACCTGTATACTTGGATAGTTTTAAGATGCTCTCGCGCTACTCTGGAATAGTGAGTTCAATAAATATGTGGTATAAACAAAAGTGCAGCAAAATCTATAAGTGTAACACATAACACTAAACAATCTTGATCAATAAAGTGATTTTGCGCAAATAGTGATAGACAATTCGAAATAAATTAACCCTTAAGCTTAAGGAGAGTGTTTATAGTAATCCAAATGAAATTAAATAAATAGTGTGTTAGACATCTATCTGTGATAGCAAAATAAAAAATGGTATATGTGAATGACAGATTGGCAGTCCCTAGATGAAGTTGTGAGAAGCAACGTAACGCGTAGGGATTGGCCGGGAAGAGCCGCGACCGGAAGTGACGTGAGAAGGCGAGGAACAACGCCTATTTTGTTCCCTGTGTTTTTTTATCTTTTCTGTGTAAGAGTCCATGCTACTATGTTTTAATAAACACGTTTTTAGACCTGACATACTGCACTATTGCAGGCTTCTTTTGCCTCCTTGTTCCCTTTCTCATATTGAGATACCTCCTTATACTAATTTGATTGGACAACACATCGCTGCACCCTGAGAAGGAATACTGTTAAATATACCATCCAGAGATACCACATCGACCACCCAGGGAAGTCAGTGGATACCTCTAGTGGTGATTGCTTGCTATTTTCATCATTGAGGTAAGAGTCCTGGGAAACCCGACTGCTAAAGGAGCCACAACAGGATTATTGTGAATAATTACCTTCACCTTTTTTAACAACCATAGAACCTCACCACTCCTCATCCACTGCAGCAATCACTGGACTTTTGTTTTCACTATTTTTTGAAATTTAAAGCTAATACTTTTATTTTATTTTATTTTTTGATTTAGCTCACACTAGGTGATATATATTTAATTGTACACAAATATATTAAGAACACTGTGAGAGTATACACGGCAAGAGTGAAACCTGTCATTCACATATACCATTTTTTCATTTTTTATTTTGCTATCACAGATAGATGTCTAACACACTATTTATTTAATTTCATTTGGATTACTATAAACACTCTCCTTAAGCTTAAGGGTTAATTTATTTCGAATTGTCTATCACTATTTGCGCAAAACCACCTGTATACTGCTGTTCAGAGGGCCTGGGGCCCCACCTTTTTTTAATTTGGGTGCGGGGTTCCCCTCAATATCCATACAAGACCCAAAGGGCCTGGTAATGGACAGGGGGGGGGTAAATTAGCACTTTTGATTGTGAACGTTCGAGTCCCATAGACTTCAATGGGGTTCTAACGTTCGTGAGAATTTTCGGTCCGTTCGCAGGTTCTGGTGCGAACCGAATCGGGGGGTGTTCGGCTCATCCCTTGTCCCCGGCCACTTTTAAGACCTAGAACTGAGCAATCAAAGACTGCGGATTTATCAGTTCTCAGTCTTCTGTGATCATAGAGCCGGTGATTGTCAGTCACCGCTTGCTGCTCTGCCCCAAAAGAGCTTTGGCCCTACTTTTTCTTTAAATATAGATGGTACCTGTCTCAAGCGGTGATGAGCTCAGGCATGTTCCCATCCTAGTCCGAACCGACCTGTGCTATTTGGCCGGGGAGCTATCACTGTACTGGGCTAATCAAAAGAAGCCAAGGAATTTCCCTGCCCACAGCCACTTGTATACACGCGCCTTGTATGCGTGTGGGGCGGGGAATGCCTTGACTGCTTACAGTTGGCAGCGTGCAGTGACAGCTTCCTGGCAGGATAGCTCAGATGGGTTAGAACTAAAATCTGAACACATCTGAGCCCATCCCTAGTCTCAAGCTTCACACACTTAATTTTATTTATGTTACAAACCACATGATGTCTTAAATAGTTCTTCCTTGTGTACTTCTGAAAATCATTGAATAAAAAAATACTGCTGTAATCTACAATATTTAAAACAAAACTGTAATGAGAGAAACACAGGGGCTGTGATTCCTATTGTCCTTTTAGAAAGTCAAGTTACCTGGAGGTCTCTGGATTTGTACTTTATAAATCACTGAAGTAAAAAAAGCTTAGATGTAAAGTAGTACTATACGTGCACAAAAGAAAACATCCTGTAGACCAGTGGTGGTCAACTAATAATAATAACCCCTGGCATTGGCACCCGTGGCCGAAAGAAAACCTTCAGCATTTGTGTCAATGACATAATAATAAACCCCAGCATTGGTGTCAGCAGCTGTAATAATAGCCCCCGGCACTGGTGTCAGTGACTGAAAAATAAAACTAGCATGTCAATGGAAGTGCTGTTAACCCCCCTCCTCCCTTCAATGGTGGTCAGTGGCAGTGCTGATAATCTCCCTTTTCCCCTGCATTAGTGGTCAACGCTTTCTTACCTGATCACATGTTCCTGCACTGCTCTCTCTTTCTCCCCCATCCGCACAGGATAATATTTGTACTGTCAAGCAGTAATACAGGCATGCTTTCAGTGCACAGTGCTTTGCTCTGCAATCTTCCTACAAGTGCCCAACAGGTGGCAGACCCAGTTCAGGACATGGTAGGCTGACAGACCATGTGTTGGCCACCAGGGCTGTAGCCTCTTTGTATGAACTTCCTTTGGATGAGTGTGCACTCGAGAATCAGTTGAACATCACAATTGCATTGGAATGTCTGCCTGTTGTCCAGATTATGAGTGTGCAATTAAGGGTGGCAACGCTGTAGCTAAACTGAGTAAAGATTGGCACCCTAAGAAACTAATTTTCATTGATACACCTTGCTTTTTTGACATTACAGGAACATCTGCAGCAAAATACTGTATTTTCTTTAAGTTTTGGGGTTTGGATACAATTCAGTTCTACTGTATGTGCCTATTGTTGCAGGTAAATTGACAATCCACGTGTCACAATTGTATTACCTACTGTATACAATATAGAAACTAATAATAATATAGTAACTAATAATAATAGAGTCTTCAAGACTGTTCTTTGAGGAAATCTTTACATTTTATTTGCCATACTCTTTTATTTTTATAATATAGCGAACCAGCAGAGATCACTTTAAACTTCTTTACTCCACCTCCCACTCTATGGTCTCTACCTGATGTGTATCTGGTATACAAATATATCACAGATTTCTTTTTCTGATCTGCAACTTATATCCATTATTGTGAACATTTAATTTTGGCAGTTAGATCTGATTGGATGTTTTCGTGCATGCACCCTTTGGGGCCGAGCCTGGTGACGTCACACGCCAATTGGCTGATAGGCATCGCCAGGCAGGAGCCTGCCACACACATATATGGGGTCTGTGCAGCACACAGACTGTTGCTGCGGTCTTGGGATATTACATTTCCCCCTCTGTGGGTGGTAAGTTTATGCCTGGTTGTACACTGTAACTGTCATGGTTACTGGCTAATAGCTTATTTGGAACTTTTTCATTTTTTGTAACAGGGGGTCGCTCTTTTTGGATCTGGTGGACCCCTGTGCAGTCATCTCAGGACAAGCCTCTCAGCCTTTATTGATACTCATTATAAGGTGAGCTTTGTGGATCCCTATGCTAGTATCACTGGTTATACCTTATGGCTATATGGTTGGGGGCTTCATGCACCATATATGATCTCTTATAGGATTAAATGGTTTTTTAAGGAAATGTATATATGTGTGTGTATTCATAGGCACACATGTGGAGAACTTCTTGTAGATGCTTATTTGACAGATTGAATGCTTCAGGTAAAGATATAGGAGTACCCCTGTTTATATATATTTTATAAACTGGACGTCATAAGACGCCCAGTCAGGATAACAGAACCACCGCCCGGCCACCATTCTGCTATAGGGCGGGGCAGGAAGAGTTAAGATCAATTTTATTTTGGTATGCTTTACAATAATATCTATATTTTTCTACTAGACTGCAAGGTATATTACCTTCCCCTTCCCTCCCTCCCCCTTTTTCTGTGGAGGTTACCACACCCGCCGGGGCGGGCCTATCTCTTGGGACTGCTACGCATGATTTTGCTTTAGGTATGGCGGCCTGTGGGGGATGACACCATACATGTTATACCACTATTATGCCCCGTACACACGGTCGGACATTGATCAGACATTCCGACAACAAAATCCTAGGATTTTTTCCGACGGATGTTGGCTCAAACGTGTCTTGTATACACACGGTCACACAAAGTTGTCGGAAAATCCAATCATTCTGAACGCGGTGACGAAAAGCACGTACGTCGGGACTATAAATGGGGCAGTAGCCAATAGCTTTCATCTCTTTATTTATTCTGAGCATGCGTGGCACTTTGTGCGTCGGATTTGTGTACACACGATCGGAAATTCCGCCAACAGATTTTGTTTTCGGAAAATTTTATAGCCTGCTCTCAAACTTTGTGTGTCGGAAAATCTGATGGAAAATGTTTGATGGAGCCTACACACGGTCGGAATTTCCGACAACAAGGTCCTATCACACATTTTCCATCAGAAAATCCAACCGTGTGTACGGGGCAATACTGTTATTGTTATTTTTGCTAAAAACTGTATATTTTTTATTTCTTTGTTATGATTAATATGTTTTTTTTCTTTTCAGTATAATATGTCAAATTTTGCTCTATAAACATCATATATATGCAATAAGCTCCTAAAGAAGCGGCGTATTGTTCCATGAAACATGTGGAGCATGCGAAATACAGTTTCTACTGGGTAAACTGGTAAACTCAGTCCTTGTAGTTACATCTGAGATGTTATACAGAGCTTTTTTTACAAATAAATTATGCATGTATTTTAATATGTTGTAAATTAAATAAAATGTACCTTTTTTCTTATTATTTGTTTTCCAAGCATTTGTATGGTACCATTAGAGTCCACTTTGGCCTCAATCCAAAATATTTTCTCCAAATTGATTGGACGAAGGTACCCCCCTCCCCCATTATTGTACTTTTAGGCACTCCATTTAACTGTTATGCTGCAACCTGTTCAGTAAAGTTACATTAATCATTCTGAGCCTGTTCTGAAGTTATTCAAGGGGTGCGTGTTGGTTCTGACATATCTAAAGAAGATCCAGGGTCTGTATAGAACAATCGGGTATGAAGTAACACCGCTACAGAAGGGTTAACTCAGCAACAGAAGGAGAAGAGGAGCATAGTTGCTAAGAGTAACCAAGTATATGTTCAAGACACAAAGAAATCAGTCCTTAGACATGTTACCTGGTAAGGTGACAGGTCCTCCGGTAGCGAGGGGGTCAATGTTCTGGCTCCCTCCCTAGCAGTCAGTATCCAACCGGATCTGTACCTACGTTACAGAGATCTATGGCCTGGTCACGAGGTACGGGGAAAAAAGGAGTTAATAGGTGTACGCATGAGGTCCGCACTAGGAGCACGGCAGGATCCCATTCTGTTACTGGGAGTAAAGTAACAGGGGTACGCTGGACTGGTGGAGAGGGCACAGGCTCAACACGTCCCTCTTAATGCAAAATAAAGTATAAGTTACAATGTGTAGTGACATGGGACAGCACTTTGTCAGAGGAATTCTACACTTTACTGCACACAGTGAAGGCTCATCTCTAGGTCGGGGAAGTGCCTTAATGTTAGAATTTTAACATGATCCCTGGTCCCGGGCATTGATGAGCGCGGTGCGCACGAAAGGTACTTTTTCTGTCAAAAATTCTGACGGACTTAGATAGAGAACATGTTCTATATTTTTCCATCGGAACTAATTACTATTGGAAAAACCACTCGTCTTTATGCTGTTCCGACGAGATTAGCAGAAGGAGCCCAAGGGGTGGAGCACTGGCTATTGCACTTCCTTTTTCTAGTCCCGTTGTATGTGTTGTACGTCACCACGTTCTTGACAGTCAGACTTTGGTGTGACCATGTGTATGCAAGACAGCTTGAGTGGAATTCCATTGGAGAAACCTTCAAAGTTTATTCAGATGGCAAAACCGCTCGTGTGTACGCGGCATAAGAGTAACAAAACACAATTTAGCAGGGTATTGAAGGTTGAGAACTTCTGACAACATTTTAATTTCTGTCCAAGCCTTTTCTTGCCTGGCGACAACGCCCCCCCTCTACTTCTTGTATGGACACCACAGGGATAGGATGTGAGGAATATCTGACCAAAATAGGTACAGAAATAAAAACTTGATAGAAATTGTATTGCATGTCGAAGTTTCACTGGTCTGACACTTTCTGAGAGTCAGCAAGCTATTTCACTAAGACCCCTCTCATTTTTACTTTTTAGTGCCGTTTAAGCGACACTTTTCGGCCTCTAGTGGGGCGCTTTTAACCCCAAAGAAAGGGTTAAAAGCGCCTGTGTTGCAGCTCTTCCGAATCGCTTTTTAGGCGCTTTGGAAGCGCTGCCCATTCATTTCAATGGGCAGGGCATTTTGGGAGCGCTAAATACAATGCTCCCAAACCAACCCAAAATTCTGCTTGCAGGACTTTTCCTAACACCCCGCAAGCGCACGCCCAAGTGTGAAAAGCCACACCTGAAATGAATAAGAGGTGGTTTACTTTACAGATGTTATTTCTAGCGCTAAAATGCCTGAAACCCACCTCAGTGTGAAAGGGGTCTAACAGCTCATAATGTCCTGTGTGTATGGGGTTTTTGGTACAATGTGCTGGAGAGCTGTAGGAACATATAGCTGTAATGTTTCTTTTAGTAGGGTTATTACTTTCACTGCTCCTGAGTCTTCTTGCCATCAATAAAGGTCACCTCACTGCTGCTCTGTCCATGCATTTATAATCCATCTCATGGTGTAGGGAGAGGACAGTTTTTTCCACGCCAGCACACTTAAAGAGGAGTTCCAGCCGCAAAAAATTTTTTTTTAAAAGTCAGCAGCTACAAGTACTGTAGCTGCTGACCTTTTTTCATAAGGACACTTACCTGTTCAG
The DNA here is from genome assembly GCA_037952925.1 of Lithobates clamitans. Lineage (NCBI taxonomy): Eukaryota > Metazoa > Chordata > Amphibia > Anura > Ranidae > Lithobates > Lithobates clamitans. The sequence goes on along the minus strand of JBBGZY010001057.1, from coordinate 1,739,705 downwards.
GGAGCCCGTACTGTCAGCCCCCCCCCCCCCCCAGGCTGATTCATCCACCAGCTGGGGTGCAGGCGCCGCCATTACAACTAAGGGAAACCGGCAGTGGAGCCTTCAGACTTCACAGCCGTTTTCCTACTGTGCATGTGCGAGTTGCGGGGTGCTTTGTGAATGGCACCTCATCTTCTGGGACACACATGGGTCCCAGAAGGCAGCAGGGTAAAAGGAGGAGGGCTCACCGCCTGCCTGTCCACTTCTCCTCTTCTGTATCTGCCCCCATGGCAAACCGCCTGCTGTGAGAACAGACATGTGGGCTTGCTCTTGAGTCGGGCTGTGTGCGTCCATTGACACCCACAGTGTAGTTTGATAACGACCCTAGCTCCCAGGATTTGATTGACAGCAGTAGGAGCCAATGGCTTCTGCTGCTGCTTCTGTGTCCTGTGCAGAGTGGAATACAGACAGCTGCTGCCGCAGATGGGCTCGAGGCTGGATCGAGATAATAATTTATTACAGTTACTTGTATAGCGCCGTCAATTTATGCAGCACTTTACATATATCGTATATTCACATCAGTCCCTGCCCTCAAGGAGCTTACAGTCTAAGGTCCCTAACTCACATTCGTACAGACACATACAGTCCCTGACAAAAGTCTTGTCGCTTGTCGATACAAATTGACCTGAAGTGCCGCTAAAATATATTTCTAATCAAGATTTTGTTACAAGAAATGGGTCATTTTAATCCCAACAGCTTTTGTAATAATGTTACAGTGCAAAACGAAATTGACAATAAGTATTCTAATATTCACAGCATGGCAAAGCCCATTGAGTCAATTTTTGCCAAGATATAAGTGTTGTCGCCTTGTTATATGAGCTTCACCTGTGACTAATAATGGATCAATTAGGTCTCAGGTGTGTATAAAAAGAACACCAGTACACTAGACCAGTGTTTCTCAACTCCAGTCCTCAAGGCGCACCAACAGGTCATGTTTTCAGGATTTCCCTCAGATGAAACGGCTGTGGTAATTACTAAGGCAATGAAACTGATCAGATCACCTGTGCAAAATAGTGGAAATCCTGAAAACATGACCTGTTGGTGCGCCTTGAGGACTGGAGTTGAGAAACACTGCACTAGACCTTCTCAACTGCAACTAGACCTCTGCAAACATTCCTAAGATTCACCCAGAGACTAAAGTGTTGATTATCAAGAGGCTGAAGACCAGATCCACTGCTGATGTGGCAGACACCTTCAATGTGTCTCAGCGTCAAGTTCAGAGGATAAAAAAAAGATTTGAAGAGACTGAAGACGTTTTGGACAAGGCCAGGTCAGGCCGACCCCGCAAGACAACTGCTCGAGAGGACCGTTTGTTGGCTCGAAAATCCAAGGCCAGCCCATTTTCCACTGCAGCAAAGCTCCACGAGACCTGGTCACCTGAAGTCTCTGTGTCAACTAGAACAGTTTGTCGGATTCTGTCTCGAAATGGCCTCCACATCAGGTACGTGGCCCTCGCGACAGCTAGCTAGCCACTGTGCTGCCTATAATAGGATTCAGGTAAGTATTTAGGGAGTTGGGAGGGTGATACAACTACTGGAACATTTTTTACCTTAATGCAAGAAATGCATTGGGCTCCATTCACACCTATAGCTACTGCAGCTCGTTTTTTTTAGCTTCTTTTGTTTTTTCAGTGGAGCGTTTTTGGAGCAGCACCATTCATTTGAATGGGCCTCCCTCCACTCCAAAAACATTTCAAAGAAGCTCATATACCAAATCTTGGCACAGAGCCAGGAGCGTTTACGATTTTTGACACGATTGTAGCGCGATTTGTCGCTCGACAATTGAGGCAAAATTGCCCCACGTTTGGGGTGCCATTAAGGAATAATGGCATCGTAAACACGTTCCGCGTTTTGCAGTGATTCTGGAATTGAAGAATCCTGATCGCTCAGGTGTGATCGAAGCCTTAAGGTAAAAGATCTCTTGGCTATAAAAATGGCTCATCCATTTTTGGATGATGGATTGAACATCTCACGGAGCACTGTTCAATCCATCATCCAAAAATGGAAAAAGTATGGCACAGCTACAAACCTACCAAGACATGGACGTCCACCTAAACTGACAGGCCCGGGCAAGGAGAACATCAATCAGAGAAGCAGCCAAAAGGCCTATGGTAACTCTGGAGGAGCTGCAGAGATCCACAGCTCAGGTGGGAGAATCTATCCACGAGAGAACTATTAGTCATGCACTCCACAAATCTCTACAAATCTGGCCTTTATGAAAGAGTGGCAAGAAGAAAGTCATTGTTGAAAGAAAGCCATAAGAAGCCCCGTTTACACTTTGCGAGAAGCCATATGGGGGACACAGCAAACGTGGAAAAAAGTGCTCTGGTCAGATGAGGCCAAAGTTGAACTTTTTGGTATAAAAGCAAAACGCTATGTGTGGCGGAAAACTAACACTGCACATCACCCTGAACACACCATCCCCACCGTAAAACATGGTGGTGGCAGCAATATGTTGTGGGGATGCTTTTTTTCAGCAGGGACAGGGAAGCTGGTCAGAGTTGATAGGAAGATGGCTGGAGCCAAATACAGGGCAATCCTGGAAAACCTGTTATGCCGCGTACACACGGTCGGACTTTTCACCTGCAAAAGTCCGACGGACGCCGCCGGACCAAGTCCGGCGGACAATCCGACCGTGTGTGGTCTCCATCGGACTTCCGACGGACCGTTTCGGGCGGAAATCCGACGTACTTTAGATTTGAAGCCTGCTTCAAATCTTTACGTCGTACCTCCGCCGGACTCAGTTCCTGACGGAAAGCCCGTTCGTCTGTATGCTAGTCCGAAGGACCAGATACGACGGAGGAGCAGGTTACTGCATCTCGCGCTCGCTGCAATAGGAAAAACAAATTTTCCCATTGCGGCGAGCGCGGGGGGCATCCCAGGCCCTTAGGTCTGGTATGGAACTTTAAGGGGAACCCCCTACGCCGAAAAAACGGCGTGGGGGTCCCCCCAAAATCCATACCAGACCCCGATCCGAGCACGCAGCACGGCCGGTCAGGAAAGGGGGTGGGGACGAGCGAGCGCCCCCCCCCCTCCTGAACCGTACCAGGCCGCATGCCCTCAACATGGGGGGGTGCTTTGGGGGAGGGGGCGCCTTGCGGTGCCCCCCCCACCACAAAGCACCTTGCCCCCATGTTGATGAGGACAAGGGCCTCTTCCCGACAACCCTGGCCGTTGGTTGTCGGGGTCTGCGGGCGGGGGGCTTATCGGAATCCGGGAGCCCCCTATAATAAGAGGGCCCCCAGATCCCGGCCCCCCCACCCTATGTGAATGAGTATGGGGTACATGGTACCCCTACCCATTCACCTAGGTAAAGTGTCAATAATAAAACACAACACAGGTTTTTAAAATAATTTATTAAACAGCTCCGGGGGGGGGGTCTTCTTCCGTCTTCGGGGGTCCCTCCGGTTCATCTTCTCCCGGCGTCCGGTTGGTTCTTCTCCGCTCTCCGGCCTCTTCTCCCGGTGTCCCAGGTCTTCGGCCGGCCCCTCCGCTGTCTTCAGGTAGCTCTATTGCCAGCGGAGGTCCGGACTTCTGGGCTTCTTGGCTTCTTGTGTTCTCTTCTCTTCTCTTCCCCCAGATGTTGACACGACGCTCTCTCCGGCTGGACTGGTCTCTGAGGGCTGCGTTGTGACTTATATAGGCGGAGACCCCGCCCCCATATGATGTCACAGTCCCTGGGCATGCTGGGACTGTGACGTTTTAGGGGGCGTGGTTGACCACGCCCCCTAAAACGTCACAGTCCCAGCATGCCCAGGGACTGTGACATCATATGGGGGCGGGGTCTCCGCCTATATAAGTCACAACGCAGCCCTCAGAGACCAGTCCAGCCGGAGAGAGCGTCGTGTCAACATCTGGGGGAAGAGAAGAGAAGAGAACACAAGAAGCCAAGAAGCCAAGAAGCCCAGAAGTCCGGACCTCCGCTGGCAATAGAGCTACCTGAAGACAGCGGAGGGGCCAGCCGAAGACCTGGGACACCGGGAGAAGAGGCCGGAGAGCGGAGAAGAACCAACCGGACGCCGGGAGAAGATGAACCGGAGGGACCCCCGAAGACGGAAGAAGACCCCCCCCGGAGCTGTTTAATAAATTATTTTAAAAACCTGTGTTGTGTTTTATTATTGACACTTTACCTAGGTGAATGGGTAGGGGTACCATGTACCCCATACTCATTCACATAGGGTGGGGGGGCCGGGATCTGGGGGCCCTCTTATTATAGGGGGCTCCCGGATTCCGATAAGCCCCCCGCCCGCAGACCCCGACAACCAACGGCCAGGGTTGTCGGGAAGAGGCCCTTGTCCTCATCAACATGGGGGAAAGGTGCTTTGTGGTGGGGGGGGGCACCGCAAGGCGCCCCCTCCCCCAAAGCACCCCCCCCATGTTGAGGGCATGCGGCCTGGTACGGTTCAGGGGGGGGGGGGCGCTCGCTCGTCCCCACCCCCTTTCCTGACCGGCCGGGCTGCGTGCTCGGATCGGGGTCTGGTATGGATTTTGGGGGGACCCCCACGCCGGTTTTTCGGCGTAGGGGGTTCCCCTTAAAGTTCCATACCAGACCTAAGGGCCTGCGACGGGGCTCGCAAGGTTTCAATCTCGCCAAAAAAAGCGGCGAGATTGAATTCCTTTTCTAGTCCCGTCGTACCCGAGTCATGTTCAAAATGAACGGACTTGTCCGTGTGTGGGAAAGTCCGTTCATTCTGAAAGTCCGGCGGAAGACCGGATTACGGAAAGTCCGGCCGTGTGTAGGCAAGTCCGGCCGTTCAGAAAGTCCGGCGGTAGTCCGCCGGAAGTCTGGCGGCAAGTACGTCGGACTTAGCTTTCTAGAAAGTCCGACCGTGTGTATGCGGCATTAGAGTCTGCAAAAGACTTGAGACTGGGGTGGAGGTTCACCTTCCAGCAGGACAACGACCCTAAACATACAGCCAGAGCTACAATGGAATGGTTTAGATGAAAGCAAATTCATGTGTTAGAATTGCCCAGTCAAAGTCCAGACCTAAATCCAATTGAGAATCCGTTACAAGACTTGAAAATTGCTGTTCACAGATGCTCTCCATCCAATCTGAGTGAGCTTGATATATTTTGCAAAGATAAATGGGCAAAAATTTCACTCTAGATGTGCAAAGCTGGTAGAGACATACCCAAAAAGACTTGCAGCTGTAATTGTAGCGAAAAGTGGTTCTACAAAGTATTGACTCAGGGGAGCTAAATACAAATGCACGCCACACTTTGAAGGTATTTAGTTGTAAAACATTTTTAAAACCATTTATCATTTTCCTTCTACTTCACAATTATGTGCCACTTTGTGTTGGTCTATCACATAAAACTCCAATAAAATACATTTACGTTTTTGTTTGTAACATGACAAAATGTGGAAAATTTCAACTGTATTAATACTTTTTCAAGGCACTAAAGGAATGCAGTATATGCATCTTTTTGGAAAGATGTCTTCCAGATGATCATTAAACTCTCCGACTCCCCAGTCCCTTTTTTAGACCAGTATGCTCTTCTGAATCTAAAACCCCCTGGCATTACCAAACGTAGCTTTAAACTGATACTGCATGTCCTCACAGCAGCAAAACAGACAATTGCCAAGACCAGGAAAACACTCTCTCTCCTTGGGGGAAATTATATCAAGGATAAATTCAGTTCTCTTGCGTGAAAAAAACAGAAGCTAAACTTAATGATAAAATGGAGAAATTCCTCTTCACCGTTCTTTCCTGGACATCTTGCTTCCTCTTTCTGGGATTTGATTAAGACCTCTGGCTTTATGGGGGATGAGCAGACTGGTTAACAACCTTACCCCACTAAATATCACCTCATACCACTCACCCTACTTGTGACTTTTCCTTTCTCCCATCACCACTCTCCTGATGTTGTTCCCTAAACTCCCCTGCTTGATCACCTTCTCCTACACGCTTTATATTCTTAATTGTACCAATTTTATATTAGTGTTTTATACTTCAAAGACAATTTGATGTCTCATGCCATTATATTCTTTCTGATTGCACTAATTTGCAACCCAAATATTTTATTATCTATATGTTTTTAGAAATGAAACTATTAAAAAGATTGATCAAGAAAATATAACACACATCCATAAGGTAGAATTATGAAACCCATGGCATTTTAGTCTATGCTGCTATGATTTTTAAATGTTATCACTTGGCATACTAGTATGAATTCTTAAGATATAATTCCTAAAATAGCATGACATGTGACATAAATTCCCTTCAAATTATCAGTCATAATTCAGCCACACTAATGAACACAAGTTCTGATGCTGTTCTGCAAATGGAGCTATGATCCTCTTGCTATGATACAACTCCCAAAAAAAGTTGGGATACTTTTTTGAAATTAGGGTTGTATTAAACTCCAAATTAATTTTTTATTTTAAATCTGCTAAATGCATTCTAATTGCATCAAAACAAAACATGTGCAAAGTCTTAAGGGTTAATATTCTTAAAAGAGAAATATGGGTTTGGGCTTTTTTCCCTAGTCATACTTACCTAGGTTGATGCAGCATCTTTACCCTGGCGCCTCTGCACTGAAAACCGAGCGATTGAACATCGCCGATCGCTTGGTCTTCACAGCTCTGTGAGCAGAGAGCTGTAGACTCTCAGTTACAGCTCTCTGCGCTTATTGGATCGCTGAGCTGTGTAGGGGGCAGACTGGGCCGTCTCAGGCTCTCAGCGGCTCGCTGAGAGCCTGAGACAGGTGTCAGTCCAGGCCAGGCATGTACTTGCCATCAGGACTACCGGGAGTTTCCCAGTGGGCCGATGGCTCAGTGGGCCGGTTTCAGTGACAGCCTGTCCAGTGCTGTGTCTTGGCCCAGGGAGCTTTGCTCTTGTCCCGTCCAGTCCACAATTTTCGATGGACGAGAACAAGGCAAGCTCCTGTGTCGATTCAGCCACTGTCATTCACTCTCCTGTGTCAATCCACCCGATCTCCCTCTTCTCCCATGTCACTTGGTTCGTTCCACATCTTGGCTCAGCTCAGGGGCGGGGCAGTCCACTAAAGGGCACGACTTAGCTCGGGAAGTGGGGCGGTCCACTGAAGGGCTCAGATCAGCTCGGTTCGGGGGGCTGGGCAGTCCACTGAAGGGCTCAGCTTGGCTATGGGGGCAGGGCGGTCCACTGAAGGGCTTGGCTCAGCTCAGCTTGGCTCGGGGATGGGGTGGTCCACTGACCCAGTGTACATTAAGGCACCTTTTCCACAAATTTAAAACAATCTGCAAGGAGGGGGAGCAGGAGGAGAAGAGGATCTATTCCTGCCTTCAGTGCCCTGGACTGCACCAGAAACTTTAGGTCAGTTTATCGCATGACAGCTCCATGCCACAGACAGACTGCCCTGCCACTGCTATCTGCTGAAAAGAATCTGCAGAGGACACTGATGTAAAAGTTCCCCTTATATCAGTTTCCTCACTCCCCTCTTACATCAGTGTCCCCCCTTACCTGTCAGGAAAGGTTCCATCCCCTGGTAATATCTATCATTTGGCATGCAGTACTGAGGTCCACCAGCAGGTGTCTCCTGGCAGTTTGGAACTATCAGGAGAGCTTTCCCCTGCTGGTATTATGTCATCTTTGGCCTGCAGTACTGGCGTCCACTAGCAGATGGATCCTGTCAGTGTGGAGCAGGTATCACCTTCTGCAGTCAGGCATCACCTGCGTTTGATAGCAGTTAGTAGTATAAAAACCTGGCAAGTGCACAAACACCTTGCCCTGGTATTGTCCCTGTGCCCTGACCTGCAGCCTGTTTATCTGTTATCCTGATCCTGAACCTGAACCCTGATTCCTGTATCCTGAACTTGTTTGCATCTGTTCCTGGATCTCTGGATCCTTGCCCTGCAGCCTGATCCCTTCCATCTTGTTCCCTGTCTGTTTACTCCTGGCCCCCCATCTGCTGATCTCCTGTTTATGACCCTGGCCTGGCTTGACTACGATTCTGGTACTCCCTTTTGCTATATATGCTGGTTGTTTTATTCTCACTGTTTGGTTGTTTGGTTTGTTCACTCTGTTTGTATTGGTGGTGTGTTCACATTTATATGCATTTACTTTAATAAACTTACTTACTTTCACCTATTTATGTCTGGTTCACTCTGTCGCAGTCACACAGTTCTGGTCACATCTGGTTTATGACATTACCATAGTGTATGCCGATGTAAGGAGGGCGGCTCTGTTGACCAGAGACCTCCCCTACATCAGAGTTCCCCTTTACACCACAGTCCACAGAGTTACCCTTTAAATTAGGGTCTGCAGAACTCCCCCTTGCCCTGCCCTTACACTGTGAACTCTGATGCTGCAGACTGTGATGTAAGAGGGCTCTGGTGATCAGAGACCACCTTACATCAGAGTTCCCCTTTACACCAGCCTGTCCGTATACTACCCTAGCCTGTCTATATACTACCGTAGCCTGTCTGTATACTACCCTAGCCTGTCTGTATACTACCCTAGCCTGTCTGTATACTGCCCTAGCCTGTTTGTATACTACACTAGCCTGTCTGTATACTGCCCTAGCCTGTCTGTATACTGCCCTAGCCTGTCTGTAAACTACCCTACCCTTTTTTTGTGCAATTGCGTATAGTTTAAATACTGTTTTTGTGCGTGTTTGCAAAATTAAAGTGGGCTCTCTGCTGAAAACTGGTCACAGGAGTGCAAAAAGAATTGCATTCCTGTGATCCATAGGAGAAGCCCAGCCAAATGAGCTTTAGCTGAACTTCTCCTTTAAGAAAGAACCACTCTCTGAGTAGAAAAGCTTGTCCCCCCGGTAGTATGCTGCAAGAAAGGTCATTGCTTTCTGTATGGAAGCCATGATTTTTCTGCACAGGTCTGACATGGTCGTTGCTGGATTACAACTAAGGCTCCCCAATCAGAATAAAGCATGAGCATGAACTGTAACACTTTGCACAATTTTATTTAGATGCACCTGGAATGTATTTAACTCATTTAAAGTTTGGTTGGGCTTGGGGCATGACCAAGATGGCGACGGTGCAAGATGCTTAGTTAAGGAACTCTGCATCCATCGAGGGGAAATCATCCTGTTTCCCTATTCTGACTGAATCCTAAAACACCTGCAACTGCTCCTGTTCTCCCCCTGCGGACAAGGACACGGAGCCAGAGACAATTGGAACACTGCAACCCAGAAATGACCTCTATCTCTGCTGGGGGTGCCTCCACACATGTGGTAGCGGTAAGCAACATGGCGACTCAGACGGAGAGCCCGGAGCCCGCTCTTATGGAGCAGAGTAACTTTGCCGCCCTTATGTAAGCTATTATGGGCTGTCAATCCTCTCTTCCCTCACCACCAAGATTGACACTGTGAAACAGGAGATTGGCCTCATTAGGCAGGACTTTGAGAAGGTCCGCCAGCGTGTCACGGAGGTTGAGTGCCGAGTCGGGGACACGGGGGATACAGTCCGGGCAGTGGCATCTCTATATCTATATATATATATATAGATATATATATAGATATATATATATATATATATATATATATATATATATATATATATATATATATATATATATAGATATATATACATATATATATAGATATAGATATATATAAATATATACTGGGGCCCTTTACTACAACCCCACAACGGCCCTTTCACATATTCTGCAGTGAGCTCCCTTCCTGCTGTATTGGGGCCCCCCAGGGTGGCAGAAAACAAGATATATATGTCACCAGCATGCCAAGAAAATATAAGGGTCCAAAGCAGTGGGAGAACTATCAGGGTTGCAAAGGTTGTCTTGCCACCGGGCCCTGGTGTTCTGCCACTGTGGGGTTTCCCAGCCTCCTCTTGCTGTCCTGCCCCTGTTATTGACAGCGTTGGTCTGGCATCTCTTGGAATTTACAGGCTGGTTCTCTTGTCCTAAGGATGGGAGAAATCAGTCTGTTTTTTCAGTAACCGAGAATCCTGGTGGAGTCCTTCCTGCAACTCGCTCTTCTCCCTGCCAATGAGGATGCAGTGGAAGGAGCAGATCGGGCGGCCGTGGTTGTGTGAGCGCTCGCATTATGCAGTGTCAGCAAGCAGAGGGAGGGGGGAGGAATCACCCGCAGGAGCTGAATGGGGACTCTCTCCCTCTTAGACATTGATTTTTTAGGGGGGGGGGCACATGGTGGGGCATAGCATAATGTTGGGGGGGTCAGGGCCCCCTCTGCCCCCCCCCCCAGGGACGCCATTGGGTCCGGGACCATTCAGCCTGCCTGTATACCCTTCAGGTGCGGGTGAAGCACCTGGAATCGAGGGCCGAAGATGGCGAAAACAGAAATCGGCGCTACAATTTGAGCATTATTGGTCTGCCTGAGGGATCTGAAGGCTCGGACCCATCTGCCTACATGGAGCGGCTGCTCCGTTCAATTTCCCCCAGGCAGCCTTCTCATCGTTCTTTGCCGTGGAGAGGGCCCACAGGATTTCACCTGCTCGTGGCCCCCTCAGTGCTCCACCTTGTAAGTTTATCTTCCGGCTACTTAACTTTAGGGACCTGATCCTGCATGAAGCCCGCAAACTTGATAAAATCCACCACGAGGCTGCCTGCTTGATGTTGTTTCCGGACTTCTCATGAATACTGGTACAGTATGCTGTTCCTTGCTCGCCTTCGGGTCCAAGACGGGGAGAGTGTTCGTTTTTTCACATCCCCTGCTAAGGCCTCGCAGTGGCTGAATACCCTGCCCCGCCGTTAGAGGCTCTGATCTGACATTTCCCTCGTTCCTACTTTCGGGGGCATCCCCTGTCCTGATCTTCTGCATGCCCTGAAGACACTCTGTGAACCTGTGTACTGCTCTATGGTGGCTCTCAAGACTGCCTTAAACCTGATTACCTATGCCACCATGCAGCCTCGACACCCCCCTTCTTTTTGCGGGCTCGGTGCCCTTGCCTGTGGACTGTACTCCTCTACTTTGTCTGCTCCTAAGGGCCCTGGTTGTTATGATGCCCACCTTGAAATTGATGGTCCCTGCCTTTCTGTGCGGGCCCTACTGACTACCCCTTCCTTTATCGCTCTGAGAGTCTCATTTCCTGAGACAATTGCAGATTAGGGGAATGCCCCCTACGTACCTCCCTACAGTCTTTGTTGCCTGATTTATTGCTACAGATCCCTACCCCTGGATGTACCTGATGGTTGTATCCCCAGCCCTGGGTTGTAAAAGTTTGTGTCTTCGGCCGGGTGATGACTCTGTATGTTCCTGCTCGTTGTCGACATCTCCTTCAGACTTTGTTCTCTGTGCCTTACATAGACGGTGATTACTAACTGTCCTTCGGTTCATGACCCCAATTGGTCGCTGACTGGTTCGGGGGGGGGGGGTGCATGGTGGTGGGGGGGGGGTTGGAATTGTGTTGGACTGGGGTAAGTTATACATGTTGTTTGAAGGGATGTCTTACATGCTGCATTTTTGGTGCCAACTACTGGTTAATTGCTACTCTGTTTTCGGCAAATGATGTGTGGAGTATGGGGCAGGGTGTCTTCTCTTGGGGGCCCGGATGTCTTTTCTCTGCAGGTTGTGCTATTCACCTCTCCTGGTTATGGCCCCCTTAACCTTGATTCCCTGGAACGTCCGGGGGATGAACTCCCGTATTTAATGTTCCCTGGTATTTAATTTTCTTAAAACATATCGCCCAGATGTTTGTATATTACAGGAAACTCACCTTACCGGTAGTCGGGTTCTTAGTCTCAAAAAACCCTGGGTGGGCCATTATTATCACACCACTTATTCCTCCTATGTGGGGAGAGTGTGCTTGTCCATAAATCCCTCTCTTTTGCTCTGCTAGACCTGCATCTTGACCCTAAGGGAAGATTTGTGGTTATTCACGATGTCATTGCAAATGTCCCTATGATGGCAGTGGGGTTATATATCCCTCCACCGGCGTCATTGGCCGTGCTGCATAAGGTTACCCAATTTATAACAAACTGCTCCACTGATAATGTGATTCTAGCAGGAAATTTTAACATGCCTCCCTGTCCTAAAATGGATAGGCTTATTCTGGATACAGCTGTGGAGTCCCCGCTTTCTAAGTGGGCCTCCACATTCGATCTAACAGATGTCTGGCGATGGAAAAACCCACTCCTGAGGGCCTACACCTGCTAATCAGCTGTGTATATGGCCATGTCACGCATTGATCTAGTGTATGCCAGTGGCCCTGTTCTTGCCAAGGTACAGGAGGTTTCCATACTGCCTAGAGGCATATCGGACCATGCACCCATCCTGCTACGACTAAATGTGAACCCTGCCCCCACTGACTGCCTGTGGCGCCTATCTCGATTCTGGGTCTCGGACGACCGTATAGTCCCGTGTGCAGAGTCAGCTATGCAGAAATATTGGGATGCCAACCCACCCGCCACCACTCCTACATCAACCTGGGAGGCCTTTAAGGTTCATGCTAGAGGCCATTACCAATTGGCCATAGGTCGTGCTCGATGCCAGGCTGGCTCGGCTTTGATCCAGGCTGAGTGGAGAGCCACCGCCTTGGAGGCCCAATACACTACTAACAGAGATGAGATCACTAGGGCAGACCTACAGTGTGCCATGCGGGAGGTAACGCCAGTCTCCCCCCCGCTTTCCCTCCCCCCCCCGCAAAGGAATCCTGGAGCTTGAGGCAGGCTCACCTGTACATATGTTCTATTGGTCTATATGAGGTCTGCTGTCGGCTCTATGGTGAATTGTTTAGTCCTAACACTGCAAAAACAAGCGGTTACCTAGTTGTATTGTTTTACTGATTTCCTTGTTCTATATATCTGCACCAATCTGTTGTGAAACCTGCTCATTTGAGCTTCTGTATATTGTATATCTGATTTTATTCACTATTGCTTCATTAAGCATTCCTTATGTTAAAAAAAAAGTTTGGTTGGGCTTTAAAACAAAACACCTAACACTTCTGTCTTTATGTTTATTTTTTAGTTATGAATGTATGGCTTACATAGCCCATTGTGACAAGCTGGGGATTTTGTAGCTCATTGGTAGTGCAATGAGCTACAAAATCAGTCCCTACCGTCAAGGAGCTTACACATCAGTCCCTACCCTCAAGGAGCTTACAATCTAAGGTCCCTAACTCACATTCATATACTAGGGCCAATTTAGACAGAAGCCAGCTACCTACCAGCACCTACCAGCATGTCTTTGGAGTGTGGGAGTACCCGGAGTCACCCGGTGTCAGTCTGACACACCGCAACACCGATCTAGGTAAAGAGTCTGACGGAGACTCTTTACCATGTGATCAGCCGTGTCCAATCTGATCACGATGTAAACAGGAAGAACCGGTGATCGGCTTTTCCTCACTCGTGTTTCTCAGACGCGAGTAGAGGAGAGCCGATCGCTCCTCTGATGGGTGGGGTCTGTGCTGATTATCAGCACAGCCCCCCCCCAGGATGCCCACACTGGACCATCAGGGACGCCACCAGGGATGTCACCACCAGGTATGCCACCCTAGACCCCTAGGGATGCCAATCAGTGCCCACAATGGATGCCAATCAGTGCCCACAATGGGCATCACTGATTGGCAAGCATTATTGTTTGGCACTGAATGGCATCCATCAGTACCATCTCCTAGTGTACATCAGTGCCACCTATCAGTGCCCATCCATGCCCATCCATGCCACCTATCAGTGCCCATCCGTGCCACCTATCAGTGCCCATCTGTGCCGCCTATCAGTGCCCTCCTGTGCCACCTTGCAGTGCCCATCAGTGCCACCTATGTGTACCCATCAGTGCTGCATATCAGTACCACCTTTCAGTGCCCATCAGTGCCGCCTATCAGTGCCCCATCAGTGCCCCATATTAGTGGCCATCCTCACTGCACATCTGTGCCACCTCATCAGTGCCACCTCATTGGCGCCACCTCATAGACATGTGCAATTCGTTTTGTAACAAATCGAAATTTGGCTGAATTTTGCATCTAAAAAAATAACAAATTTCAACTAATATGAAAGAAATGATAGCGAATATAACAAATTAATTTGACATGATTCCGTAATATGTTAAAGATCTAATGAAACAAAAGGTCACCTCAAAGTAAATCTTACAGTCCAATCAGCTGATTAATTTTGTGCTGGAGGTTGGATTACTGGCAAAATGCATTCCTGAGAACTGAGTGAGAAGGATGTTGTATTGTATTTGAGCAGAGGAGAAGAGATATTGTCATTGTGTGTGTTAATAGATTCAATAAACAAACGACTTTCCAAACTAAGAATCATTATCACGAATATATATACCGTATATACTCGAGTATAAGTCGTCCCGAGTATAAGTCGAGGCCCCTAATTTACCACAAAAAATTGGGAAAAATTTATTGACCCGAGTATAAGACGAGAGTGAGAAATGCAGAGGGTCAACAATGCCCATCTGCAGCTGCCTGCCTCCCTGTGTCCTGTGCAGCCTACTTGTACCCTGTGCATGTGTCCTGTACATGTGTGTGTGTCCTGTACATGTGTGTCCTGTACATGTCCTGTGTCCTGTACATGTCCTGTGTCCTGTACATGTCCTGTTTGCATGTGTCCTGTGTGCATGTGCAGCCTACCTGTGTCCTGTGCAGCCTCCCTGTGGCGATCTCCATCCTCCCTGTGGCGATCTCCATCCTCAAACGGCGGCCGGCGTGTGATGATAGTGTTCGGCGGCCATTCCACAGTTCAAAAGCCGCGCCTCCTCCTCGTCTGTGATAGGCTGACCGCTGACTGCCTATCACGGACATTCTCTCATTCTCATACCACGGACGAGAATGAGAGAATGTCCGTGATAGGCTGTACACTGACAGCTGTTCAGCCTATCAAAGATGAGCAGGAGGCGCGGCTTTTGAAAGCTGCAATAGCCGGCAAACACTATCATCACACGCCGGCCGCCGTCTGCCTGCATGACACGCTGATCATGCAGACAGACGGCAGGGACTCGAGTATAAGTCGAAGGGACACTTTCAGCCCAAAAAAAAGGGCTGAAAAATTCGACTTATACTCGAGTATATACGGTACATACATAAATATCGAATTTCAAGTAATACGAAAGAAATTATAGCGGATATAACAAATGAATTTGACATGATTCGAGATTCAGTATAACGAATATCGACACTCTACAGAAATAACGAAGTATCCGAAAAAGAATTAACGTAACATAACGAATATAACTGAACAAAATTATGTATTTTATGAATGACAACGAACCGAAACTAAACAAAATTTTCCATTGTGCACAAATCTACCACCTCATCGGTGCCCATCAGTGCCGCCTTATCAGTGCCCATCAGTGCAGCCCCATTAGTGCCCATCAGTGAAGGAGAAAACTTACTTATTTACAAAGTTTTGTAACAAAAACAAAACAAAAACTTTTTTTTTTTTAATTTTTGTTTTTTTTATTTGTTTATTGGAAAATAAAAACTCCAGAGGTGATCAAATACCACCAAAAGAAAGCTCTATTTGTGGGAACAAAATTATAAAAATGTAGTTTAGGTACAGTGTAGCATGACCGCTTGATTGCACTGATTGATTGTTTTAGGACTACAACTGCCAGACTGCTGAGGAGAGAAGAACAGACTGCTGGGAGAAGATATAAAAAGTCTGTTTGAGGCCTAGATCGCTCTCTTGGATCTGTATGCAGGGATTCTGTGATAGTATGAGCTGCAGCTGAGTCGCGGCCTGAGCTAGCAGAATTATCCAGTGGATATCTTGAGGGACATCTGTGAGCAGCTCCCCTTAGCTGTCCGGCGGCAGCCTGAGGGCCCTTCCTAACCCATTCATCCTGCAATGGTATCACATTTGGGTGAGCCGTGGCGTGGCGGAAGCCAGATGTCATCCCCTGAGCCACGTTCCTGAGAGACCATCACCACCTTCATCATCATCTTTTGTTCCAGCGTGGTGAGCGAGCAATAGCCCAATTTTATAGACACTGTATATAGACACCATTGTCTCCTGTACTCTTTATCATCTTTAGTTCCAAGGATCTAGGACCAAACATCATAGACACTATATACAGACATCTCTGCTTTCCATTGCTCTGCTGTTGATTGTAGTTCCACACAAAGTAACATCTTTAAGTCAGTGATCACTGTGAATCCAGTTATAGTTTACCTTACACAGGAAGATTGTTTGCTGTTTATTCACAATGTATTGAGTCAGATGCTTTACTTAACCATCCAAAATTTCCTTGCATGCAATTAAACATCAAGGGCTAGCTGAAGATCAACCGGACAAAATATACTTAAGCGGCTTCTCCAGGGGGGAAGCGCTACGCGTATATATTTACACAATTATTTACAGAACTGTACATTTTATTAAAATATAGATAGAATAATCCTTTTGTTTCCCAACAAAACAACAAAATTATCTTGTTTGATTCCTTTTAGTTTGTTAATAATAGCATTTAAAAGTGTTTTGTTATATCTGTTCAATAAGTGCAAAAGAAAATAAAAAATCTGTTGACCTTGCCAGAAAACATGAGCTGATAACGTCCTATTCTCTCTGCCTGTGTTGACTTTTATCAGTTAGCATTGTTCCCAGTTCTATTTGAGGACTACTACAGAACACCTCCCCATTATTTATGGAGACGAGAAGAGGTGGAAGTGTTTCATAGTCCTAAAACACTTCCTGTCCTTGGGTAAAAAAAAAAGGCAGCTGCCATATCTATAAATGGATGAGCTGTAATTTATTTAATGTTTGTTACTGGGTTTAGATATGCTTCATCAATGCACAATATTTATGCAATAATTGTCTTTAGTTGTATTTGTTGTATAAATTGCATTGTAATTGAAATAAAGATTATTTTCACAAACTATGGTTTCCATGCATAGATTATATGAGCAAGACTTTTGGCATTGCAAGTGTGCAACTGTTGCTGAACTGCAAATGTCATTATCTGCTATAAGCTTAGCTCAGCAGCAGATGGCATGTAAAGGTATCATGTGCCTGCTATAAACTGGAGAAAAGTACATTGTTTGCCAGTGCTTTTCATAAATTGAATGGATATATACAGTACATATATACAGTGTATATATATATATATATATATATATATATATATATATAGATATATATCTAGATAGATAGATAGATAGATAGATAGATAGATAGATAGATAGATAGATAGATAGATAGATAGATAGATAGATAGATATAGATAGATACAGTGCCTAGACCAACAGTGATAGACCAACACAAAGTGGCACATAATTATCATAATTATGAAGTGGAAGGAAAATGATAAATGGATTTCAATTTTTTTTTACAAATAAATATCTAAAAACTGTGGCATGCATTTGTATTCAGCCCCCTTTACTCTGATACCCCTAACTAAAATCTAGTGGAAACAATTGCCTTCAGAAGTCACCTAATTAGTAAATAGAGTCCACCTGTGTGTGATTTAATCTTAGTATAAATACAGCTGTTCTGTGAAGCCCTCAGAGGTTTGTTAGAGAACCTTAGTGAACAAACAGCATCCTGAAGGCCAAGGAATACACCAGACTGGTCAGAGATAACATTGTGGAAAAGTTTAAAGCAGGGTTAGGTTATAAAAAAAATATTCCAAACTTTGAACATCTCACGGAGCACTGTTCAATCCATCATTCGAAAATGTAAAGAGTAAGGCACCACTGAAAACCTACCAAGACATGGCCGTCCAGCTAAATTGACAGGCCAGGCAAGGAGAGCATTAATCAGAGAAGCAGCCATGAGGCTCATGATAACTCTGGAGGAGCTGCAGAGATCCACAGCTCAGGTGGGAGAATCTGTCCACAGGATTAGTTGTGCACTCCACAAACCTGACCTTTATGGAAGAGGAAGGCCATTGTTGAAAGAAAGCCATAAGAAGTCCCACTAAGGCCCCTTTCACACTTATACAACTTCAAAGTGGCGCGATTTTACCGCGATTTCGGGGCTGCTATTTTGCCGCGATTTTACCACGATTTTGCCACGATTTGGGAGCAGTACTACTTTGTACGACTTTGCCACAACTTTGGCATTAACCATTCTCAGCTTGTGCTTACAAAGTAGTGCTGAATTATTCAGGTACGATTTGCATGCTACTTAAGGGTTTAACATTGAGGTCTATGGAGTACAAATCGTATGGAAGTTGGACCAAAGTAGTGCTGAAATCGTGTCTATATTATTCAGGTACGATTTGCATGCTACTTGAGGGTTTAGCATTGAGGTCTATGGAGTAGAAATCGTATGGAAGTTGGACCAAAGTAGTGCAGGGACTACTTTGAAGTCGGCACGACTTAAAGTCGTGCCAATATGAATGGTAGTCATTGAAAATCATGGAGAATGACTTGTCATACGATTTTGCAGTACAAAATCGTGGGACAAGTCGTATAAGTGTGAAAGGGGCCTTACAGTTTGCTAAAAGCCATGTGGGGGACACAGCAAACATGTGGAAGAAGGTGCTCTGGTCAGAAGAGACCAAAATTGAACTTTTTGTCCAAAAGGCAAAACGCTATGTGTGACAGAAAACTAACTGCACATCACCCTGAACACACCATCCCCACCGTGAAACATGGTGGTGGCAGCATCATGTTGTGAGGATGCTTTTCTTCATCAGGGACAGGGAAACTGGTCAGAGTTGATGGGAAGATGGATGAGCCAAATACAGGGCAGTTTTATAAGAAAACCTGCTGAGAGTCAAAAGACTTGAGACTGGGGCAGAGGTTCACCTTCCAGCAGGACAACGACTCTAAACATACAGCCAGAGCTAGAATGGAATGGTTTAGATCAGGGATATGCCATTAGCGGACCTCCAGCTGTTGCAAAACTACAAGTCCCATCATGCCTCTATCTCTGGGTGTCATGCTTGTGGCTTTTACAAGTATTGCTATGCCTCATCGGACTTGTAGTTCTGCAACAGCTGGAGGTCCGCTAATTGCATACCCCATGTTTAGATCAAAGAATATTCACACGTTAGAATGGCTCAATCGAAGTCCAGACCTAAATTCAATTGAGAATCTGTGGCAAGACTTGAAAATTTCTGTTCACAGACACTCTCCATCCAATCTGACAGAGCTTGAGCTATTTTGCAAAGAAGAATGGGCAAAACTTTCACTCTCTAAAAAGACTTGCAGCTGTAATTGCAGCAAAAGGTGGTTCTACAAAGTATTGACTCAGGAGGGCTGAATATAAATGCACGCCACACTTTTCATGTATTTATTTGTAAATGCAGCACCCTGATGTTTAGGCAGGGTTGTTATTAAATTTATCTGCCAAGTGACAGTTGCCTTTGCTCATTGTCAGTAGGTCAATTGATTTCACCCTAACTCTGAAATTGCTGCACTTCTCTCTTTTGTCGCTAGGTGGCCGGGTACCTTGCAACTTTAGACAAGGCAAGGGCATTGCAAGGACAGACTAGGAATAAATGGGGTGTCTCAGGCAATGAGCAGGGATTTTCTTGATCATTTGGCCTGCTGGGAGAGCCTATTTATTTGGGTGGAGTCAGCTGATTGGGGTTCTGTGCCACCTGGACGGCTGTCTGGGTGGACATGTGTTGTGATGCCCCGGGCTGCTAAGCCATAAGCCTTGGGCCTATCCCGGGGGCATCTGGCATATAATTAACTGTCCCGCAGTATCAGGGACAGCTGAAGGTTATGCGTTTTATCCCTTTAATTTTCAGTGACAAAACAATAATATATAACTAGAAAAGGTACAATTTCTGGGGAAATTGTGAAAGTGTTCTTGCCTCTACAACTGGAGTGGGCGGAGTAACTGGGTGGGGTGGAGTGGCTTGAGTAACTGTGAAAAGTGTTAAAAAGCTTAATATTTTAAAAAGTATAAATAGTAGTAAAAAAGTTCCATCATTCGCTGAAAGAGCTGAACATTTTTTTCAAAAGTAATTTTTTTTTTCAAAAATGAATTTTTTTTAATCAAAAATGATTTTTTTTTTCTTCAAAAATGATTTTTTTTTTCAAAAGTAATTTTTTTTTTCAAAGGTAATTTTTTTTTTCAAAAATGAATTTTTTTATTTCAAAAATAATTTTTTTTTTTTCAAAAATATTTTTTTTTTCAAAAATATTTTTTTTTTTCAAAAATTATTTTTTTACTTTTTTCAAAAATTATTTTTTTTTTCAAAAATATTTTTTTTTTTACATGGGGCGGTCATAATGTTTTGGCTGATCATGGGGTGGTCATAATGTTTTGGCTGATCATGGGGTTGTCAGCTTTTGTCACTTCCCACTCTAGTTTTGAACATTTCGCCATTCATTCCTATGGGACCAATTTCGCCGCAAAAACGTCATTTCGTGGACCATTCGGCAAAACATTCCACAAAGTAATAACACACCAATCGGGAACAATCCGCTCGTTTCGATATATTACTTTTCTCTGTAGTGTAAAAACTGTGGGAGGAGTCTACAAGCATTATCAAGTCTAGCAGATGAAGTCACATGCATTTGGGGTGTTACAGCATCTTGTGTTTACAACCACTGTTTCCTAGCAACGCTCATGCCCTGTTTATGCTTCCCAAATACTGCTTCATCAAAACTGCCCCATCAGAATTACCCCATCAAAACTGCCCCATCATATTCCTCTATTATAAATCAGTACATGGTGTGTCTGTCCCCTCCCCCGGGCTCTGTAATCAGCTGAGATGCTCCAGCCACCTTCCCCCCTGTGTATAACAGAAGCTTTGGTAACCATGGCAACAAAACAAACACTAACAGTACACTCTGATTAATGGCTAAAATTTCCTGAAATGACCTCTAAACAAATGGCCGTATTTTAAAAACTATACATCCTACAGTGAAGATCTTTATATTGTGAGAATCACAAGACCCAGGCCTAGATTTTGATGTATAGTATGTCTCTGAAATATTAAAAATGAAGGCACAGTCGCAGTTTAGAAATTGCCCTTCAAATTTGGAGGGGGCTAGAGTGTAGTTTCAATGAATGTCAATGGACGGCGTGAGTTGCAAACAAATGGTCATATTGTGAAAACTATCAGGACTATGGCTTAGCCGTGGACATGTTTAGTGGCAGCAGGGATAGCTGAACGTTTTGATATAAGATTTGTGTAGGTGGGCTTGAAAATGAGGGAGTGGCGGCAGTTTAGAAATCATGTTCTGATTTTCCAGCTTTTGTCATCTCCCACTCTAGTTTCCCCATTCATTCCTATGGGACCAATTTCGCCGCAAAAATGACGATATTTCGTGAACCATTCGGCGAAACGTTCCACAAAGTAATAGCACACCATTCGGGAACAATCCGCACGTTTCGGTATATTACTTGTCTATGTAGTGTAAAAACTGTGGGAGGAGTTAGGGTGGTAAATTTGGCTATAATAATAAGAACTAGAAAAGGTACAATTTCTGGGGAAATTGTGAAAGTGTTCTTGCCTCTACAACTGGAGTGGGCGGAGTAACTGGGTGGGGTGGAGTGGCTTGAGTAACTGTGAAAAGTGTTAAAAAGCTTAATATTTTAAAAAGTATAAATAGTAGTAAAAAAGTTCCATCATTCGCTGAAAGAGCTGAACATTTTTTTCAAAAGTAATTTTTTTTAATCAAAAATGATTTTTTTTTCTTCAAAAATGATTTTTTTTTTCAAAAGTAATTTTTTTTTTCAAAGGTAATTTTTTTTTTCAAAAATGAATTTTTTTATTTCAAAAATAATTTTTTTTTCTAAATTATTATTTTTTTTAAAGTAATTTTTTTTTCAAAAATAATTTTTTTTTTCCAAAATATTTTTTTTTTTCAAATATATTTTTTTTTCAAAAATAATTTTTTTTTTAAAAGTAATTTTTTTTTCAAAAATATTTTTTTTTTTCAAAAATAATTTTTTTTTTCAAAAATATTTTTTTTTTCAAAAATATTTTTTTTTTTCAAAAATTATTTTTTTACTTTTTTCAAAAATTATTTTTTTTTTCAAAAATATTTTTTTTTTTACATGGGGCGGTCATAATGTTTTGGCTGATCATGGGGTGGTCATAATGTTTTGGCTGATCATGGGGTTGTCAGCTTTTGTCACTTCCCACTCTAGTTTTGAACATTTCGCCATTCATTCCTATGGGACCAATTTCGCCGCAAAAACGTCATTTCATGGACCATTCGGCAAAACATTCCACAAAGTAATAACACACCAATCGGGAACAATCCGCTCGTTTCGGTATATTATTTGTCTCTGTAGTGTGAAAACTGTGGGAGGAGTCTACAAGCATTATCAAGTCTAGCAGATGAAGTCACATGCATTTGGGGTGTTACAGCATCTTGTGTTTACAACCACTGTTTCCTAGCAACGCTCATGCCCTGTTTATGCTTCCCAAATACTGCTTCATCAAAACTGCCCCATCAGAATTACCCCATCAAAACTGCCCCATCATATTCCTCTATTATAAATCAGTACATGGTGTGTCTGTCCCCTCCCCCGGGCTCTGTAATCAGCTGAGATGCTCCAGCCACCTTCCCCCCTGTGTATAACAGAAGCTTTGGTAACCATGGCAACAAAACAAACACTAACAGTACACTCTGATTAATGGCTAAAATTTCCTGAAATGACCTCTAAACAAATGGCCGTATTTTAAAAACTGTACATCCTACAGCGAAGATCTTTATATTGTGAGAATCACAAGACCCAGACCTAGATTTTGATGTATAGTATGTCTCTGAAATATTAAAAATGAAGGCACAGTCGCAGTTTAGAAATTGCCCTTCAAATTTGGAGGGGGCTAGAGTGTAGTTTCAATGAATGTCAATGGACGGCGTGAGTTGCAAACAAATGGTCATATTGTGAAAACTATCAGGACTATGGCTTAGCCGTGGACATGTTTAGTGGCAGCAGGGATAGCTGAACGTTTTGATATAAGATTTGTGTAGGTGGGCTTGAAAATGAGGGAGTGGCGGCAGTTTAGAAATCATGTTCTGATTTTCCAGCTTTTGTCATCTCCCACTCTAGTTTCCCCATTCATTCCTATGGGACCAATTTCGCCGCAAAAACGACGATATTTCGTGAACCATTCGGCGAAACGTTCCACAAAGTAATAGCACACCATTCGGGAACAATCCGCACGTTTCGGTATATTACTTGTCTATGTAGTGTAAAAACTGTGGGAGGAGTTAGGGTGGTAAATTTGGCTATAATAATAAGAATAATATATATGTGAGATAACAGTAAGTGGTCTTGCTATGCAAGAACACTTAATAATATATGTGAGATAACAGTAAGTGGTCTTGCTATGCAAGAACACTTAATTAAAAAATCATTTTTTGTGCATACTTACAGAGGTGTTGACTTTAGAAGCACACTGAGGGCCAAACCTCAGCGCGGGATGTTGGCCAACCCTCCAACTGACCACTGGGGCAGCTACAGCCCTTTATATAATCCTTCTAAGAACCACATAACCCTATTGTGATGTAACCTTTTACCATCTAGCTAACACGTTGTACAACCTTGAGGCTTTACAGAATTAGTAGGTCCTTGATTTCCATGACAATCCTATTAAATTGTGAACTTTTACTTTCCTGCATCTGATGTGCAGGAATAAGTGAAATTGACTGTTTTCATGTCAGTGAAATGTTGGTGACAAATCAGGACATTTCAGCAAAATGTTGCACTTTTTTGATTATTATTTTTTCTTTTTACACTGGATACTGTCTTCGTTAAGAAAATAAAAATAATAATTTCTTTCTAGACTTTCTAGGTGTACATTATCGGGGCTCATGGCATACTTACAGCCATTTTTTGCGATAAGGCACTGCGTTACTTTAACTGACAATTGCGCGATTGTGCGACGCTGTACCCAAAGAAAATTGTTGTCCTTTTTTCCAATAAATAGAGCCTTCTTTTGGTGGTATTTGATCACCTCTGGGTTTTAATTTTTGCGATATACACAAAAAAATAGCGACAATTTTGAAAAAAAAAAGGTTAGAGCGTCTACAAACTATGGGATAGATTTATAGACTTTTATTTTTTTTTACTGTTTTTACTGGTAATGGCGTCGATCAGCGATTTACTAAGTGACACTTTTTGGGGACCAGTGACACCAATACAGTGATCAGTTCTAAAAATATGCACTGTTACTGAATAAATGACACTATCAGGTAAGGGTTTAACATCAGGGGGCGATCAAAGGGTTAAGTTTGTTCACTGGGAGTGTGGGGGATGGTCTGACAGGAAGAACACAGAGATCCATGTTCCTGCTTACAAGGAACAGAAGATCTCTGTGTACTTCCCTGTCAGAATGGGGATCTGCCTTGTTTACATAGGCAGATCCCCATTTTGCCTCCCTGTGGAGCGATCGCGGGTGCCCAGCGGACATCGTGTCCGCCAGATCCGCTGACTGGCTCCCCCTCCATGCAGCGGGCGCGCCACACAGTATTATTGCACGAAATGACGTACAGGTACATTGTTTTGCGCAATAGAGCCGCCCTGCCGTAGTATATATGCGGTGGGTGGTCTATAAGTGGTTAAAGCATATCTAAATCTGAAATGTTTCATCTTGTACACCACTGGCGGCTGGTGCTCCATTTTTTGGGGGGGCTGCAAACAAACCAACCACCCCCCCACACGGTAGGTAGGTGAGTCAAAATCCCCCACCCCGTCGTTCGGTTGATCGGCAAACCCAGCACTTACTCCATCTAGGTCGCGGGCCTGCGGCTCCTCCTTGGTGTCTCCTCCTCTGTGTCTCCTCTTCGGTGCTTCGGTGGCTTCCCCCTGCCTCTCCTCTTAGGCGGCCAATGGGGTCGCTTCAACTCTCGGCCAATCGGGTCTCAGGACCCGCTTCCTCAGGTGAAGGTAAATTGGGTATCTGGCGCTCCAGGAGGCAATGCCCTTAGTTTGTAATAATGTACATTTGATTAGTCAGACTTTAGGTAAAAACAAAGTTGAACCATGGTAAGGGGGTGATTTAAAAAGAGGCAGCCATCCTCAGTGTGTGTCCAGCCTCTCTAAGTGTAGTATTAAAACAGTATCATTTATTGCACAAAATTAAAAACACTTACAAGATATACGTGGGAGTCATGCTCATTATAAGTATGTAATCCTGGCTTTTCTACTGTGTCCCACAGGCTTTTATACACTTTCTGAGGTGGGCTCAGGACGCAGTGCTCTGCGCCCCGAACCCACCCTTTTTTAAAGCCAATTAGAGCCTCAGGCTCTAAACATGTCCTTCAAAAAGAAAAAAACCCCATTGAAATCCATGCGTCCAGTGCCCTGCATGTAGATTAGAGGCTCTAATTGGCTCTTCATGTGTACACACCTTTCTCCATTGCATCTATGGGGGGCAGTCATGGTTGTCACACAGGCTGGACTTGTTCAACTCTATTACATGGCAAATTGATGGGACTAGTAGTTTACAGAATACAGATATGTTTCTTTGTGATTTCTTTAAGCTAAAAATGTTCTTAGCATGCAAAAAATAAAACTAAAGCAGTCGCCACATCTAAGGTCTGGTAAATTGCAATATATAAAATTTTTTTAAGGTACACTTTAACAGGACTAAAGCCTAGTACACACAATGAGATTATCGGACGAACGATCATCCGTTTTTTTTTTTTTTGCATGCTAGTCTCCATATCGAAAAATGAATAGATTACTAAAGTACGAAAGTTCTTGTACGACAGAATACAAATTCAGAAGTGATGTAATGTATTTGTATTGTATTTTCGGGCGAAAATTGTACTGAATAAATGACAATTTTTTGTGTTTGTTCCTTTGGAAAATTTCGGACGATAGCTGTGTACTAACAATCAGATTGTTGTACGATAACTTCGAAAGTGGCATTTTTTTACGATATTCTGTTCATGTGTACAGGGCTTTAAGAGCTAGACAGAGGTCTGGACAGAGAGGTGAGATTGGGGTTGATCTACTAAAGACGTGCACCATCATAGAGGCACACGACAAGATGCAACACACATTTCAATATTTACGACATGGTGCGCCGGTAACAGAGCTCGAATCCCCCATTTACTATAGCGATCTCGGCGCATGGGAGTATGCAATCTGTGCACCATTATGGACATGACGCACGGCATCTCCAATTCAATATTGACAGAAGATGGAGGTGCCAATATTATGGGGTGATGTGAGGAAGTTTAGTAACAACTGCCCAAGAAACAAATATGCCCAAAATAGAATGAGAAAGCAACTTTTTCAGAGAAAGCCTGCTGTGCCTGCAAGTACGTTTAGAACTGTGTGAGATCAATGTAAGCAGTGCGCATGCGCAAGCGGCCCTTGGGCTCATTCACATGAGTTCGTTCACTGCGCGGCCAAAATCTTAGTAAATCTTAACCAACGCACATGCAATTGCATGGGTTGAATGGGCGCACCTCTAATCATGACATTTTTTTTTTTTTTTAAGCTGATTCACCTTTCAGTAGATTTGCACACAGGTCATGTTAGCATGTTACTTTGCCAACATGTGACATGGGTCTTGTTAAAATTATGTAAAAAGATTCTCGTTCCTTTAGCTCCTTTTTTTAAACCTAAAAGGGCATTTAACCTTCCCCTCTAATACATATGAATTCTTTGGGCTAACTTTTTCTTTTAAAGGGGAACTCCACACTCCACTCCATTCTCCAATGCTCTTGGCTCCCCCCTTAAATCCCTTTGATTTCCTTTGGCTAACTTTTGCTTTTAAAGGGGAACTCCACACTCCATTCTCCAATGCTCTTGTCTCCCCCTCTAATCCCTTAGATTTCCATGGGCTAACTTTTGCTTTTAACCACTTACCGACCAGTCGCCACAATTTTACTGCGGCAGAATGGCACGGCTGGGCGAAACTACATTATGTTACGTTGCTTCGCCCTGTGGGCACTAGTAATCAGTGCATTTTTATAGCACTGATTTCTGTATAAATGCCAATGGTCCCAAAAATGTGTCAAAAGTGTCCGATGTGCCGCCATAATGTCGCAGTTCCGATAAAAATTTTGTAGACGCTATAACTTTTGCGCAAACCAATCAATATATGCTTATTGCAATTTTTATTACCAAAAATATGTAGAAGAGTACATATCGGCCTAAACTGAGAAAAAAATAGCTTTTTTTAAAAAAAAAATGGGGATATTTATTATAGCAAAAAGTACAAAATATTGTGTTTTTTCAAAATTGTCGCTATTTTTTTGTTTATAGCGCAAAAAATAAAAACCGCAGTGATGATCAAATACCACCAAAGAAAGCTCTATTTGTGGGAAAAAAAGGACATCAATTTTGTTTGGGTACAGCGTCGCACGACCGCGCACTTGTCAGTTAAAGTGACACAGTGCTGAATCACAAAAAATGGCCTGCTCATCCAGTAGCCAAATCTTCTGGGGCTGAAGCGGTTAAAGGGGAACTCCACACTCCATAATCCAATGCTCTTATCTCCCCCTCTAATCCCTTAAACCACGTACACACGATTGGACTTTCCAACGGGAAATGTTCGATGACAGCCTGTTGGCGGTAAATCCGACTGTGTGTACGCTCCATCGGACAATTGTTGTCGGACTTTCCGCCAACAAATGTTGGCTAGCAGGTTTTCAAATTTTCCGCGGACAAATGTGTGTTGTCAGATTTTCCGAGCGTGTGTACATAAGTCCTTCAGACAAAAGTCCAAAGTACAAACATGCATGCTCGGAAGCAAGGACGAGCCAGAAGCAGTCAGTCTTGTAAACTAGCGTTCGTAATGGAGAATTAACATTCGGGACGTGGCAAATTATGAAATCTCCAAATGCAGAGCACAATTCACTTCTACTTTAATTGGGATAATAATGAAGCTGCTTTACTGGTGATACTGATGGAATTATTTCAAATGAACCCCCCCCCCAGTCCATTACCAGGCCCTTTGGATCTGGTATGAATATTAAGGCGAACCCCGCACCAAAATTTACAAAAAAATGGCGTGGGGGTCCCCCCAAAATCGATAACAGTTCCTTCAGATCTGGTATGGATTTTAAGGGGAACCGAGAGCCAAAATTAAGCAAAAAATGGCTTGGGGGTCCCCCCCAAAGTCCATACCAGACCCTTATCCGAGCACGCAACCTGGCAGGCCACAGGTAAGGGGGGGACGATAGAGTGCCCCCCATCCTGAACCATGCCAGGCACACCTGCCCTCAACATGGGGAGGGTGTTTTGGGGTCCCCTCAAAACACCTTGTCCCCCATGTTTATTAAAAAATAAAAATGTCTACTGTCATTTTTACCACTTTTTTTAGTGAATGTGCAGGGGTACAATGTACCCGATACCCATGCACATAAAGGGGGCGGGACCTGGGGGCCCCCTTGTTAAAGGGGGCTTCCAGATTCCGATAAGCCCCCCACCCGCAGACCCCCACAACCACCGTGCAAGGGTTGGGGGGAAGAGGCCCTTGTCCCCATCAACATGGGGACAAGGTGTTTTGGGGGGACCCCAAAACACCCTCCCCATGTTGAGGGCATGGGGCCTGGTACGGTTCAGGAGGGGGGTGCTCTCGTCCCCCCCTTTTCCTGCTGCCTGCCAGGTTGCGTGCCCTGAGGGGCCTGGTATGAATTTTGGGGGGACCCCACGCAATTTAAAAAAAAATTTTGGTGCAGGGTTCCCCTTAATATTAATACCAGACACAAAGGGCCTGGTAATGGACTGGGGGGGGGGCAGGGGGACCCCTGCCATTTTTTTCATTTAGTTTTATCTATATTGCCTGGATCCAACAATACATTACAGCCGCAAGCTGTTTTAAATGACATTTTTTCCTTTAGAAAAATGTCATTTTGCTGTGGTACTGTTCTAAACACGGGAAAGATGCGCTACTTTACAGAAATACTAAGGACACCCCCCAGGCATGATAAAAAAGTGGAACTTCCGCTCATTTGTCTCCTCTCTCCCTCCGGTGCCACAATTGGCACCTTTTGGGGGGGGAGGGACAGGATGCCGGTCTTTGACCACGCGGTGACCCGTGACCTCACCATGGGACTCCCTCCTCCCCCCTCCTCCTACTGTCGCCGGGCCAGTAGAAGAGAGGAGCGGGGCCTTGCACATGCACAGTAGGGTTCCCGGCGTGAAGCCGTAAGGCTACACTGCTGGGTTCCCTTACTCGCAATGGCGGCGGCAGCACCCAACAGCTGATAGAAACATCAGCTGCGGTGCCGACATCGCTAGACTCCAGGACAGGTAAGTGTCCTATTATTAAAAGCCAGCAGCTGCAGTATGGGTAGCTGCTGGCTTTTAATCTTTTTTTTTTTTTGGGCGGACCTCCGCTTTAAAGAACTATTTCATTTTTATTGTTGAACAATTAATTAAAATTCTAGGAAATCAAATAGGCTCTTGCACTAAATCTAATTTATTTAAGATCTGATTGCAGTGTATGGTCACCTTTAAAGATCAAGATCTGAAAATATTCCTTTTTTGGGTTTAGAAACAATTCTCTGTATATTGTAATGTATTGAAAGATTGGGGTAAAAAAAGAAAAAAACACATTTCAAAGAAATATTAGAAGTAATAGGAATGAGATTAGCATCAGAAGGGTTAATTAACTGAGAACACCTACTAATTGCCTAAAAAGACACACAACCAATTAGATGTAATTAACCAATTGTATTTAGTGTGTGCTATTATCAATGAGAAAACCGCAGTTACCCTACTGCCAGTTGCAGTGTACATACACGGATATTTATTATCGCTATTTGCGCTTCAACGTGCGCACGTTAGATTAACAATGTTTCCTGTGCACCAATTAATGGATGAACTGGTGCAGCGCCTTCTTCTTAGTGAATGACCCTCATTGTCATGATGGTATAAGAAATAAACCTCCTAAATAATAACTGAAGCAGCTGCTGGATTTTCCATATGGTAAAGGTTACAGGACCTTGGTTTCAATGGCAATTTTTTACTTATATGACCAAATTAAAATTTCCATCTAAATCCACTAGTCCATCTAAGGCTACCATCTTCACAGAGTTGCTATCCAAGAATGACTATGTTTCTTCTGCATAGATACAGCAGAAGATTGAGTGTAACCATTCTAGGGCTAGAAGTGAGTTACAGGCTAGATCTCCAGGTGAAAATAAACTAAAAAAGAAAACTAATGCAGAAGGTTATGGAGGTTTTCTATTTTTTCTATATATTTATTCTATTTATGTTTTCCTATTGGTTGAACTAGATGAACTTGATTGGTTGGACTAGATGTGTCTTTTTTCAACCATGCTATGTAACTCTGTACCAACAAATGGAACTCGAGTCCTGGAACTTTAATCAAGTGGGTGTAAATTGTTTCACCAAAACCCTGTTTTTTATTTTCTATCACTTGCTATGAAAATATGTTTCATATACACTGAAGGGAATCTTCTAAATGTCTAATCTTATTCACAAAAATAATCAGAATTCCTTGTTTGTGAGAACATTTTGGTATAGGGATGTAAATACCAACTCAATGCAAAACAACTGTGTATAAAATATTGATTATTTATTTATTATACGTATTGGAGAATCCATTGGAGGAATTTGACGCTACCATTTTGCTTCGTAATAGCAGCAGTAATTGGGTACATGTGGAAACGCATGGGTCATGGAAAAATGTGATAAGCCAAAGTGTGAAGTACCTTGACAGCAACCATGCAAAACTGAAATATTTGTTTGGTTGGAGCTGGCCTTTACCAGTGCCTGACAAATCTAGAAATTGGGATATTTGTCTATTATAGCTTTGTTAAAAGCATTGCACCCAATGGTGGCATTCAAAGAATGTGAACAGGTGGGTGAAGAAAGGGTAAAACCGTATTATTATTAAAAGGCAGTTCAGAAAGAGATGCCTATAATTAGACTGAATGAAGGTTTGTATGACAAGGCTGCACAGAGCAGTAGGAGGGATCTGTTTTCAGAGAAGGGGTAATGTTAGGGAGGGACGCGAAGAAGTAGAGAGCAGCAAGATTGACATGACATGTGCTGGGAACACCACTGGCCTCTTCTCAAAAGTATCTTTGACTCATCGTAACAAGTGCTGAAGCTCCCAGAAGAGTTTAGTGCAGCCAGGATCCACAGTCCTGCTGTTTGCTTGTGTACACTTGATACAAGGGAAAGGAGCTGTGATGGAGATCATTTAGTCAGGCTTTCAGAACAGAACATACAAGCATGGGTAGCGACGACCATATCATCATCACCTTGTCCGGAGAAGGTCCCTGGGGCTTCAGACTGCATGGGGGTGCAGAGAAGAGCTTACCTCTTCTTGTGTCAAAGGTAAGCCCTGGTATTAGTACTGCCACCATAAGGCCAAGTGACCGCACTCACTGACACCTCATCAAATTACTGTCTTATCAAAAAAGCAGCCTGACAGTCTAATTATTATTACATTTTGCAAAACGTATCC
The DNA here is from genome assembly GCA_037952925.1 of Lithobates clamitans. Taxonomy (NCBI): domain Eukaryota; kingdom Metazoa; phylum Chordata; class Amphibia; order Anura; family Ranidae; genus Lithobates; species Lithobates clamitans. The sequence continues at coordinate 1,708,476 of JBBGZY010001057.1, read as the reverse complement.
CATGTCCATATTTCATGTCCGAAATTCCATGCTCCATTTTTTTGGGCTATACAGTTCTGGTGACTGTACAAATATGTGCAGCCACATAAACGTAAGTATTCCATATCTGTCAAAGCAGTGTAATTTAAGAATATGTATGGTTTGTATGAGATATACCTAGTCACTCGAAATTTTATAGCACAAGAATACTGAGGGAGCCAGGTAATGGCACCATCTGCTAAGGAGACCTATTTTAATCTGCAATTAAGCTACATTGCTCCAGTTTTAAACTGTATTTTGTATTTACCATACTTGAAGCATAAATATTGCTGATGATGCATTGCTGTCAGATTATCACTGCCACATAGCATCATATTTTGCAAGGTCATGACCAGTAGTAGGGAAAAGCAAGTATTCTACTCGTATTGCACAAGTGGCCTCTCTCAGTGTGTAGTCTCTTAAAATTGCTACATTATATTCATTTCTTATGAAAAAAATCTCCATTTTTATAATGATTATATTGAACATTTATACTGAATTAAAGTATTTTAGAACAGGAAACCTACTGTTATTTTAACCCCTGTTTACACGGCATGAGTGTAGCTAGGTAAAGTTGAGGCTTTTTTTTTTCCATGTTTGTGTTTTTCAAATGGCTTATAGTACAGAAGCAGAATTGCATGCTTTTTTTCAGCCCATAGACCTTTAACGGAAACACCTGAAAACTCAGGCAAACATGCATTTTTAGTAACTCCTAATAAGGCCTATGGGGCAAAAAAACATGTGATTATGCATTTTTTTTGCGTTTGTGGTGGTAATAGGTCTATTGCGAATATAAGGATTCTGCATCTTGAACATTGTTTAGGAATTGCGCAACAAAACGCTCAGGTGTGAATGGGTGCAGTAGTGCTTTTCATGCTACAAATCAGGTCAAGCAATGGTTTTGCAATATATCTTCCCCAAAACAATTTTTTTTTTCTTTAAGAGAGTGGGATGGAGTTTTTTGTGTCTGGGATCGCGTTTGGAAGATTCATCTTCTCTATTGTCACGAGAACAGAAGGTGATAGGAAATCAAAAATGTCACAGTAATCATTAGAACAAGAAGTGATCCGAAATCTTCCAAAAGTGACACCTGTTTTAGTGACAACTGTCTAAAGGGGATTTCCCCTCACTTTGAAAAGATTTTCTTTTACATCCTGTTGTTGGGAGTGTGCTTACTTTAGATACCTAATCAATTGCAGGGGAATGTGTCAAAAAAAGAAAAGAAAAAAGAATACTAGTTTTTGCACACGATTGGGTAATTGGCATTAACACCATTTCACACTAAATATTCGCTACTTGTTTAGTAAGTCATATTGCAAATACGCTAGTATTGCGGCTACCGTGTTTGGTTTTGTTGACATGGCCAGAGTAATCACTGTAAAGCACCACCATCCCTTGAAAGTATAAATTGAACAATAGAATGCTTGGGATGGGATTTTAAAGGTGCAAATAATTTATCGAACAGACCACTGTTAAAACGTAATAAATTTAATTAACAGGATACAACTAAAAACATTGGTGTAAAGGTTTAACCATATATTGGTATACCGCAAATGAAGACATATTCTGAATATCGCTATATGTCTTCATCTGTTGTATACCAATATATGGTTGAAGCTTTACACCAATGCTTTTAATTAAATTTTGTAAATAAAATTTATTAAGTTTTAACAGTGGTCTGTTCGATAAATTATTCGCACCTCCCATCCCAATCATTCCATTGTTCAATTTATAGTACTGCGACTAGTAGCAGTAAAGCACAAGCACTGAAAGTATAAGCAAAAAGCAGTGCCTGCATGAAATGGAGAAATGGACAAATATGGCTGCCCCATGTTAATACTTTGTGTATTTACAAATGATACATAAAAACAAGGATTTTAAAATATTAACATGCAGATATGAAAACGTGCACTAAATGATCCCTTATTTACATGTTTATCTAAAAAAATGTAAAGACTATACATTCCCCTTAAAAAAGTTAATTCATGGCCACAAAGTGTAGTTTTGCCCAAATAAACTAAATGCATTTTCATTTGATTTAAAAGGCTAAACTTTGGTCCACTTACTATTGTAGCTTTTTTTTATTCTATTGGGGTCTGCTGTCTGTGGTTCCGATCACCTTATGCTCCACTCTTTTTTTAACTTTACAAATAAACTTACATTAGGGAGGAGATCCATGAAATAATTTTTTCAGCTAAGAGATGATACGTTAGTTGTGATATCATTTATCTCATAATGTAGCATAGCTGTGACACCATTAAACTCATAAGGAAGAATAGCTGTGACATCAGTAATCCCAAAAGGTATGAAAACTGAAAAACCATTTAGCGAACGAGGGAATGTAGCTACAGTAGATGTGACATCAATGCTGCTCATGAGGAAGGACAACGGTAACACAATTTCTCTCAAGAGGTAGGATATATGTAAAATCTTAAAATGTTATCTTGTGACATTGGATAGATGTGACACCATTCAGCCCATGAGGAAGGACAGCTGTAATATCATTTAAGATAGATGTAAAATCTTACATCCCATGACATAGGATAGATGTGACATCATTCATACCAAAAATTAGGATAGATGTGACATCATTCATTCCATGACATAGGATAGATCCAACATCATTCAAAACATGAGGAAGGACGGCTGTGACAAAATTCATGTTGAAACATAGAATAAATGTGATATCATTCATCCCATGACAAAGGATAAATGTGACATCATTTAGCTCATTAAGAATGATAGCTATGACACATGTATCTTATGAGGAAGCATAGTTGTGAAGTCATTCATCTCACATGGAAGGATAGCTGTGTCATCAATCAGCTTTTGAGGAAGGATAACTGTGATGTCATTCAGCTCATAAGGAAGGTTATCTGCAATGTCATTCATGAGAAAGGACAGCTGTTCGATTATTCAGCAGTCCCATAGGAACAGATGGCATATCCTGGTTAACTAAGAGTAAGAGTCATACATTTATTAACATATATCGCACAAATAATTTTGGATATCTTGGATATCTTTCCAGCATAATGAAGGCTTCTCTTTTTGACACCTCCAAAACATGATATGCATATGAGTCATCTATAAAAAAGGGCGATGTATAACATGAAATTCCTGAATAAAAAATATTTGCCATCTAAAAAAGTGGTAACACCTTCAGTGGTGCTCACTATGGGCCGATACAAATAAACAGGAATCAGTAAATAAAAGCCCCCATTTTTTAGTGATATGAAATTTGTTTATTCCTAGTGAAGCATGTTTTTTTAAGGCTTTCTACCCATCATCAGTTGCTTTTGAGGTACAATCTGCAAATGTGATTTGTTCTAACAGGGAAACATGGGTCTTAGAACATTTACAGGTTTATTTTCATTTGTTTTAAGGCATCTGTATTTTTAAAATAACTTCACTTGAAGGCATGTCATGGAGGGACGTGAGGTGAGGCTGATGTGATCAAATCCGCCATCTATATGTCTATCTCCATTCCCCTGTTTATCGGTACTAGTGCTTATGTAGTAACTCCTGGAAAATGACAAGCAGAAGAATAACTGTCAGAAGAATATCACTTCTACCTAACAGCACTAGGGTTGTGGGTTTGAATCCCAACCACAGCACTATCTGCCTGGAGTTTGCATGTTCTCCCTGTGCGTGTGTGGGTTTCCTCCGGGTACTCCAATTTCCTTCCACACCCCAAAGACATGCTGGTAGGTTAATTGACTCCTTTTTAAATTGGCCCTAGTATGTGTATGGACGAATGTGAGTTAGGGACTTTAGATTGTAAGCTCCTTGAGGACAGGGACTGATATGAATGTATAATACATATGTAAAGCACTGCGTAAATTGACAGCGCTATATGAGTACCTGACATAAATAAATAAATAATAGAACAGCGCTATGTATGACTTTTAAAGGAAACCCTACAGAGAAATATATGGACAATTATTGTTGACGTCCAATTCTAGTTGTCTGACTTTACTACTACCTACATCACACATTCAGAACAGTAAGCAAAGTCAGAATTCCTGATCTACATTTTGACGTACAATATACTGAATTCAGAGACTCAGCATGACAGTCAGGTAACCAATTTTTTTAGGAAAGACATCAGAAATGGCAGCCTATATAGTTCTGCAGTACTGGTTTCTTTTATAATAGAGGGTGGGCTAAGCAGAGGACATGGAGATAAATAATATATTCATACCAGCATCACCTCACCTGGAATCATTAGCCCGCTTTCCTCACTATTAGGGTCAAGAGCCTGAAACTGATATCTCTGACCAGTGTATCATGCAGAAGAGAGTATTTACCCATCCATTCCAGAAGTGTAAAGTCTTAATAAAAACACATTTCAAAGAGGAGGGGATATTTGTGGAATGCGAATACTCACTACCAACATAGATAAAATCACAGATTTTTTATTTTTTCATATAGAGGTGTTTACAAACTCTCGTGATTAAAGATCATGAATAGATCCATAATGACATCAATACTGCATACACACGCCAATTCCAACAAGTTTTTTCAAAGTCCACTTTTCCAAGGATGCACATGTAGTTTACATGAGAAAGATGATCTCTTATTATTGCTAAAATGCATTGTTGTTAAAGTCCCTTGAACAGTTTATACATATAATGCCATAAGAACCTCTTCAAAATGGTGTCAGAGGAGGGAAGCCAACTCAGCATAAGGGGAAACAAAGAGCATAGAGAGACCCCCTAGGAAAACATCCCTCTTGGAACAATTTGCTAACCACATGGAGAAAGAGCTTAGCAAGTTTTCATTGAAAAACAATGTGACTTCCGAAATATGTTTTTATTCAGCTAAAACATACTATACATGCAAGTGTAAAAAAAATAATGATTTGTCAATCATAAAAAATCCAACCTGTTCATCAAAGTAGAATTTTATTTTAGTTATATTCATATGGCTTTTAGGATATCAATAAACTCATTATCATGTTCAAGAAACCAGTGGTGAGATGATTTGAGCTTTGTGACATGGTACGTTATCCTGCTGGAAGTAGCCATCAGAAGATGGGTACACTGTAGTCATAAAGGGATGGACATGGTCAGAAACAATTCTCAGGTAGGCCATGGTGTTTAAATGATGCTCAATTGGTACTAAAGGGCCCAAAGTGTGCCCCTTAGAAATATCCCCCACACCATTACACCACCAGCCTGAACCGTTGATACAAGGCAGGATAGATCCATGCTTTCCGCTCACCCAACAAATTCAATTCAAAGCACTAACAACTACTTACAAAGCCATCCACAACTCTGCCCCCAGCTACATCACTGGCCTAGTCTCAAAATATCAACCTAATCGTTCTCTTCGTTCTTCTCAAGACCTCCTGCCATCTAGCTCCCTCATCACCTCCTCCCATGCTCGCCTCCAGGACTTTTCCAGAGTCTCTCCAATTCTATGGAATGCCTTACCCCAATCTGTCCGATTATCTCCTACTCCATTCGCTTTTAGACAATCCCTGAAAACCCTCCTCTTCAGAGAAGCCTATCCTACCCACAACTAACAACTGTACTTTCATTTTCTCCATCTGATCATCCCTCACAGCTATTAGCTTTTGTTCGACTTGACCCTCCTAGATTGTAAGCTCTAAAGGAGCATTGCCCTCTGATCCCTCTAACTGTACGGTCTACCTGCATGTTGTAAAGCGCTAAGCAAACTGTTGGCGCTATATAAATCCTGTATAATAAGAATAATGTTGTTTACACCAAATTCTGACCCTACTATCTGAATGTTACAGCTGAAATCGAGACTCATCAGTCCAGGCAGTGTTTTTCCTTTCTTCTATTGTCCAATTTTTATTATGTAATTATGAGCCTGTGCAAATTGTAGCCTCAGTTTCCAGTTCTTAGCTGACAGAAGTGGCACCCGGTGTGGTCTTCTGCTGCTGTAGCCCATCTGCTTCAAGATTCGATGTGTTGTGTGGTCGCAGATGGTATTCTGCATACCTTGATTGTAACAAGTGGTTACTTGAGTTACTGTATCAGGGGTAGGCAACCTGGGGCCCTCCAGCTGTTGTGGAACTACATTTGGAATTGCAAGGCTGGCAGTTACAATTACTCCCAGAGGCATGATGGGACTTGTAGTTCTGCAACAGCTGAAGGGCCCCAGGTTGCCTACCCCTGCTTTATATCATCTCAAACCAGTCTGCCTATTCTCTTCTGACCTCAACAAGGCATTTTCGTCCACACAACTGACGGTTACTGGATATTTTCTCTTTTTCTGACCATTCTCTGTAAACCCTAGAGATGGTTGTGTGTGAAAATCCCAGTAGATCAGCAGTTTTTTAAATACTCTGACCAGCCCGTCTGGCACCAACAACCATGCCATGTTCAAAGTCACCTAAATCCCCTTTCTTCCCCATTCTGATGCTCGGTTTGAAATTCAGCAAGTTGTCTTCAGCACGTCTAGATGCTTAAATGCATGCCATGTGATTGGCTAATTAGCAATTTGTGTTACCAAACAATTGAACAGCTCTAACTAATAAAGTGGCCAGTGAGTGTATAATAAACAAAGTGTAACTTACAAATGGATATCTGATAGATGCTGGCTAGTTATACTGCTTGGTCATTTCTTAGATGTCTTAGGAATGTATGTTTTTAGTGAGATCACTGTGTTTGATTTCTGGTCTGCAGGCTTACTAGGGCCTGAGAGCCACAGGCCTCAGAGTTGGAACTCATGGCAGGGAGATCTCACTACTAGAGCATCAGATACATAAGAAACACTTGGCACCCCCTATTACCAAATTATTATTGTTACTTTATATGGCAAAACAGAATATAAAAATCCATCAACAGTATATCCTGATGGATATGTAAATGATCTAGTTTATTTACATGCAAACCATGCATTCAAAATTTTAAGCTGTAAAATTTTCTTTCTCCTCCTTTACATATGCAATAATAGAGCAGGAATATTCCACCCAAATATATAAAGAAGCTAGAAAGGAGCACAGACACCATAATTGGCAATGGTATTTTTGTTGCTCTCCCATGGGGCATATGCCATTAAAGACACCGTCATGTGTATGGCCAACTAAAATCTTTTAAGACTTTGGAATGACCTATGACACACAGTTGTCTGCGGGACATGCTGAGAAATTTCTACACACCAAATTCTCAGAAGGAGCATGGTCAGAAATTGACCAACTGGCATTTGAGACACCTGTCACTATTGTGTGTGTAAGGGCTAGTTTACACTTGCTTCAAAACATGGCTTCTGACACGCTTTGTTAATGCTCTCTGAACGCCAGCCAAAGCTCCTGTCACTAAATAAAATGGTTAGCTTACAGTCCTGTTTTCACCTTGTATTTTCTTGGTGCTTCGATTAGGCTTTCACGAAGCTTCGGTGGGGCTTCGATAAGGCTGTGGTGGAGCTTTGATGGGGCATCGATGAGCCTTTGGTGGGGCTTCGGTGAGGCTTCGGTGGGGCTTCAGTGGGGCTGCAAGCGAGCTTTGCCATAGACTTCTATGGAGGCTTTGAAGACACTTTGAAACACCACTACAGCTACATGGGGTATAATTTTCAAAACAAAGCAAAAGCAGGACTGTAAGCTAACCATTTTATTTAGTGACAGGAGCTTTGACTGGTGTTCAGAGAGCTTTAACAAAGCCTGTCCAAAGCATTGTTTTGAAGCAAGTATAAACTAACCATTAAGTTTTGTTAAAGCCGAAGCAAGTGTAAATGAGCCCTAAGCAAAAAACAGCTTTTAGAACTATGGCATCACCTATGATACTGAACTGCATAGGGGAATTCAGTAAAATGACATATCTAAGAGGCCGAGACTTCAAAACATATTTGTTAAATAAAATGAAGAAGACATATTAATTCAATGAGTTCACTGGCTCCGGTAAGGTAAGGCTGCTCGCTTGAAATAAGACTCTCCTTTGGTGCGGAGCAAGAAAGTGACTCAAAGCATGAAAACACACAAATGACTGTCAGATCAAGTGGTAATTAAATCCAATTGCTTTAATAACTTATAATATGATCATTTAGAACAGCCAACAACGCGTTTTGGCAGCTAACACAGTCCCCCTCTATCAGAGCTTAAGTGGACTTCATGAGACAGATTAACAGACAAATTAATAGATAGCCTGTAGGTTGAACAAATGCAATCTAACAGGTTCCTCCATCCACACAAACGGCATGGATGGATGAATCCCCCCTGCCGGGCAGTTGTATTCTGACAGCTACTAGCACTGGCTCCCAGAATGTGCCAAAAGTGCCTGCAGTTTCCTTTATTCTTGCACAAATAGAACTTTCTTTGGGTGGTATTTGATCGCCTCTGCAGTTTTTATTTTTTGCACTATAAACAAACAAAAAAAAGCAAAAACCCCATTAATTTTTACTTTCTACTATAAAACATCCAATACATATTTTTGGTAAAAAAAATCGCAATAAGCGTATATTGATTGGTTTGCGCAAAAGTTATCAGGTCTACAAACTATGGGATATTTTTATGGCATTTTTATTTATTTTATGTTTTTTACTAGTAATGTCTGTGATCAGCTATTTTTAGTGGGACTGCGACATTGCGACAAATCGGACACCTAACTGACACTTTTTTGAGAACCAGTGACATTTTTACAGTGATCAGTGCTACAAATATGCACTATTACTGTACTAATGACACTGGCAGGGAAGAGGTTAACATCAGGGGCGATCAATGGGTTAAGTGTGTCCCTAGTTGGTGCTTGCTTACTGTGTGGGGAATGGACTCACTGGATGAAGAAAGAGATCAGTGTTCCTGCTTAGCAGGAACACGAGATCTCTATCATCTTCCCTGCAAGAATGGTGATCTGCCTTGTTTACATAGGCAGATCGCCGCTCTGCCTCTCTGGGGAGCGATCGTGTTTGGCCAACGGACATCGGGTCCGCCAGACCTGCTGATTGGCACCCCCTCAGAGAGTTCTTTGCCATTAGGTGGCATGTTAAAATTCCAGTGACCAGTATGAGAGAGTGAGAGCGATAACACCAAATGTAACACCTGCTCCCCATTCACACCTGAGACCTTGTAACACTAACGAGTCGCATGTCCCCCGTTATAGGAAAATGGCTAATTGGGCCCAATTTGGACATTTTCACTTAGGGGTGTACTCACTTTTGTTGCCAGAGGTTTAGACACTAATGGCTGTGTGTTGATTTATTTTGAGGGGACAGCAAATTTACATTGTTATACAAACTGTACACTCACTACTTTTCATTGTAGCAAAGTGTCATTTCTTCAGTGTTGTCACATGAAAAGATATAGAAAATAATTTACAATGTGAGGGGTGCACTCACGTTCACGTTTGTGAGATACTGTATATATATATATATTTTTTTTACTTTTATTTATGTTTTTTTTTGGGGTGGGGAGAAAGCACCATATACATTAGTTATTGGTAATGGTGTGTATCCCATTACCTGCGGACAGCTGCTTCTGCTAAACATCCTGTGTTCAGTGCCTCCACAGAGGATATGGTCTTCCGATGACAGCTGCACATGTATGATGTGAATAGGAAACGCAGCTTAATGGACATAGTGTGATCAAGCCCTAAAATGTAAAGGTGTGACATTTCAGCCAACTTATACCAATTATAAAATAAAGAGAGCTCCTGAACAATGGTAAAGTCCAAGTAAGATAGACTTTTTATTGATAAAAAGGGTTTCCAGGGGTTATATGGAAAATCAGAGAACTTCCAATAACAGGAATACTCAGTCTGTAGAGAACTCTGATTTTAACATACCGTAATCAGCTTTAAGGGATGGTGGGATTCTTTCAGCAGCTGGTCTGGCAGCCCTATCAAAACTTGACAGAGGTTCTAAACCATCTCTATTCTATTAAAAAAAGGACTTTGACTGGAGAGTTCCACCTTAAGAAACAGCCTTTACAAAGACCTATACATATAAACTACAATATTAAAAAAAATTGGGGGGGGGGGGAGGGCATACTGGAGGAGGGAGCCAAAACATTGCCCCCCTCGCTACGGGGGACCTGTCACCTTTACCAGGTACCATGCCTGTTGCCTAATGATATATGATATGAACAAACCCTAATCCTAACTAGAGCTGTGTGTCTGCTCAGACATACCTCTGCAAGATAGTAGTCCATTGTGACACTTCCCATACTTGGATGTCCTCCAAAACCTTGGTGCCTCTGATAGACTACAGGGCTCAGTAGTCCCTCCTCACTGTGCGGGCCAAGACTGAGAGATGAGCCGAGAGCCCTAGACCTCAGCCTTTCCCCTTTTTATACCACAGGTGGACTGGCTGGGACCAAAAAGCCCGGGAACTGAGCACACAAAACTTAACCCTTTCCCTCAGCCTGGACCAGCCTCTAATTTACTAAGCCAGATATATTACAACATGCCTAAAAGTATCCTTACTTTCAACTTTTGTGTCCATTTAAAGCTTTCCTTACTGCTAAAGATGGTAAGTTACTTAGTTAAAGGGTCTGAATTAATAACTAGGCCTTTGTCAACATGAATGGAGTACAGTAAAATGAAGTGCAGTAAAAAGAAAATTTGGCTTCTAGCGGTATCGGTGCCGATATGAAGCATTTGCAAGAGTATCGGTACTCTTGAAAATGCTCCGATGGATTCCCCCACTGACAGCTGAAATGTAAAAAAAAAAAAGGCCGGCAATTATCGGTTGTTAAGGAGCTGGGCCGCCGCATCCTTTACAACAAATGACCCATTCAGCTGTCAGGGGGGTTCCCCTGTTGACAGCTGAAGTGTAAATGAAGTCCCGGCAATTGGATCTATAAAATAAAAACAGCCGGGCAATCTTTATCAAAACATTGCTCAGCCAGTAAAACAGAAAAATAAAAAGAAATAGTTTCTTTTTGTATCTCTCTGTTTATTAATTTACAGAGCAAAGGGATGAACTTAGATCTGCAGATGAAGTCAGGTTAAAGCAGGGGTGCCCAACCAGTGGTCCGGAGCCCTCTGATGTGGCCCATGACTTCCTGCTCTGGGATGGCAGGTCGGCAAGCCCAGATCGTGGGTTGCCGACCCGCCATCCCAAAGCATCAGTGTTGTGAATGAAGTCGGTGGTAGAGGGAGCAAGTGGCTGCAGAGCAGCATAAGCCGATGCTTCCTGAATAGCGCCACCTACTGTCACAGGCGGAGTGATACCAAATGCGCTCTGCCTCGAACAGCAACAGCCGGCGATACCTGAATGGAAGACTGTTATTAAAGGTAAGTTTATTACTAAAATCACAGTGTATATATGGGCATACTGGGCTGCTTTCAAACTGATCCGCAGGTGTAGCGCAGAATACCTGTGGGTTATCTTGGTGTGGCTAAACCACAGCGCATTCGTGTGAAAACAGCTTTAGGCCCCTTTGACACGATCAGTCAGATCCAATCGGACCCTCCGTTCACCTCTATGGAGCCGCAGATGTAAACGCTGACTTGTGGCTATTTACACCCACATACCTCCAATCCGATCCACAAAAAAAAAACCAGAAAAAACAGCGTACACACGGTCAGACTTTTCGATCGGACTGGTCCGACAGACGCCGACGGAGCAAATCCAGCGGACAATCCAATCGTGTGTGGGCTTCACCGGACCTTCAGCGGACTTTTCCAGACGCAAATCTGATGGTCTTTAGATTTGGAACATGCTTCAAATCTTTACGTCGTAACTCCACCGGACCCAGAAATCCGCTCGTCTGTAGGCTAGTCTGATGGACAAAAACCGACGCTAGGTCAGCTATTGGCTACTGGCTATCAACTTCCTTATTTTAGTCCGGTGTACGTCATCACGTATGAATCCGTCGGACTTTGGTGTGATCGTGTGTAGGCAAGTCCGTTCCTTAGAAAGTCCGTCGGAAGTCCACTAAAAGTTCGTTGAAAGTCTGTCGGACAAGCCATCTGACTTTTGTTGCTGAAAAGTGCGACCGTGTGTACACGGCATTAGAGTAGATCAGGCTGTGTTGGTGTCCGCTTTGCATATGCAGAGTGGACATGGACCTGTCATCTGCCAGCTCCACTTATTGTGGCCTGCGATTGGTTACCAAGTCGCTTAAGTGGCCCATGCTCTTCAAAAGGTTGGGCACACCTGGTTTAAAGCAACCTGCCAAGTAAAAAAAAATGTCTCTGTTTAACCCCTTATTAACCCTGAATTTACTCTGAATTCAATCAGCCTTAATTAATGCCCTTTTCTGCTTCTCCGTTTAATTATTATTTTCCTGCTGATTTTTTTTTACTTCTATTTTATAAACTATTAACCACTTGCCGCCTGCCCTATTACCAAATGACGGCGGCAAAGTGGTTTGATATTCCTGACCGGACGTCATATGATGTGATCAGGAATATCGAGCCGCTGCGCGCCCCCGGGGGCGCGCATCGCGGCGATCGTTGTTGCTGGGTGTCAGTCTGACACCCTGCAACACCGATCTAGGTAAAGAGTCTCTGATGGAGACTCTTTACCATGTGATCAGCCGTGTCCAATCACGGCTGATCACGATGTAAATAGAAAGAGCCGGTGATCGGCTTTTCCTCACTCTCGTCTGACAGACGCGAGTAGAGGAGAGCCGATCGGCTGCTCTCCTGACAGGGGGGGTCTGTGCTGATTGTTTATCAGCACAGCCCCCCCCTCGGATCCCGCCCAGGACCACCAGGGAAGCCGCCCAGGACCACCAGGGAAGCCATCCACACTGGAACACCAGGTATGCCCCTAGACCCCCAGGAAAATGCCAATCTGTGCCCAGGCAGCTGCCAATCTGTGCCCAGGCAGCTGCCAATCAGTGCCCACTCCAATGCCTACCACTGCCAGTGCCACCAGGGATGCCCATCAGTGCCTCATATCAGTGTCGCGTATCAGTGCCCATCAGTGCCACGTATCAGTGCCCATCAGTGCCCAGCAGTGCCACATATCAGTGCCCAGCAGTGCTGCCCTATTAGTGCCCAGCAGTGCCCATCAGTGCCGCCTTTCAGTGCCCATCAGTGTCACCTATCAGTGCCCATCAGTGCCAACCAGTGCCACCCAGTGCCACCCATAAGTGCCCATCAGTGCCGCCTATCAATGCCCATCAGTGCTGCATATCAGTGCCACCCATCAATGCCGCCTACCAGTGCCCGTATCAGTGCCCATCGTTAGTGCCCGTCAGTGCCCGCTCATTGGTGCCACCTCATCGGTGCCGCCATATCAGTGCCTGTCAGTGCCGCCTTATCAGTGCCCATCAGTGAAAGAGAAAACTTACTTATTTACAAATTTTTTTAACAGAAACAAAAGCAAAACTTTTTTTCAAAATTTTCGGTCTTTTTTTATTTGTTTAGCAAAAAATAAAAACCGCAGAGGTGATCAAATACCACCAAAGGAAAGCTCTATTTGTGGGAACAAAATGATAAAAATTTAGTTTGGGTACAGTGTAGCATGACCGCGCAATTGTCATTCAAACTGCGACAGCGCTGAAAGCTGAAAATTGGTCTGGGCAGGAAGGTGTCTAAGTGCCCTGTATTGAAGTGGTTAATAATTAAAACTTTTTTTTTTTGCTTTTTTGGTATTCATATTTTTATACATTTCATTGAAAAGGAGCGCAAAACTAAAGGAGAGGTCCAGCCTGAGCTTGTTTGGCTGGGCTTCTCCTATGGGTCACAGGAGTGCAATTTGTTTTCAGCAAGGGCTGAAGTCCACTCTCTGCTGACGTCACAGGAATCAGTCCAGGTACTGCCTCATCAAGACAATAATGTCTGGATCCGCCAGGTGCCTGGACTGATACTCGTCTTAGCCTCTCAGCGAGCTGCTGAGAGCCCGAGACAGCCACTGCCCGCCGCTGCCCGCCCCTCCACAGCTCAGCGTTCCAGTGAGCGTGGGAGGGCAGAGTGGAGAGCTGCTGATTGACAGTCAGCAGCTCTCTGCTTGGGGAGCTATGAGAACAGAGCCATTGCCAGTGTTCGATCGCTTGGTTCTCATTATAGAGGCGATGGGGGACAGATGCAGCATCGGACTGATGCTGCATTCACCTAGGAAAGTATGAAACTGCAAAAAAACAAAACAAAAAAAAAATACTTCTCTTTTAAGAAAAAATACATTTATTTAATTTGTAAATAACTTTTCAGTGCCTTGTACCATTGCTGACAGCTGAAGTGTAACCAAAACTTTTGCGGTAGGTATCGGTAATTGGTATTGGCGAGTATTAAAAAAAAAGTATTGGTACTCGTACTCATTGTAAAAAAATAATGGTATTGGCGGATCCCTACTTCTGGCTGCAGACATCTATACCATATCAAATGCAGTGCTAACAACTCCCTTGAGATCCAGCATATGTGTACCTGAACAGGAAAGCGTCCAGCGACCTTCTATCATCTGTATTATAAGTTAGGTGCTTCAGATGAGTAGCTGACACTGTTTCCCTCACACTCTTTCAGCTTTCAGCAGATGATAAGTTCCAGCAGCAGAATAATATGGAGCAAACTGTTTTACAGATAACAAAGTTAAATATAAATATCATACTCTTACTGGATAGTAGTGTTATGTGCTTGACGCCTCTGCAGTAGCTAAATATCCAGTACTGTATTTTCTGATGTCATTTTTTTATAAGCTCAGTTTTTTCTATATATACAAACCTGTTTCTTTCTTTTTAATTATGATTAAAGTGGTCCTAAAGGCACGAGGTTTTTTTTTTTATCTTAATACATTCTTTGCATAGAAATGAAATATAAACCTTCTGTGTGCAGCCCCCCTATACTTACCTGAGCAAGATCTTGATCCAGCAATGTGTCAGAGAGCAGTGGCTTTCTCCTCTCTTTCCTCGCTAGCCATAGAGGCAGCAGTGGGAATCATTGGCCACTGTCACCAGGGCCGCTGATAGAAATCATGGGGCCATGTACAGCCTACCTGACAGGGCCCCCCTCGACCCTGCTTTTGGCACTGCCCCTGACCCCATGCTGTCACAGGGATGGGGGGATCAGGGAAACAGGTGGCAGGAGCTGGAACATGTTACATGTTGCACCCTAAAAACAGGTGCAACATGTAACATGTTCCGAAAGGTGAACTTAGCCTTTAAAGCGGTTGTATACCCGCAAACGAAAAACAAAACAAAAAAAAAACCTGTACGGCAAAAGCATAATGAGCTAGTATGCGCAGCATACTAGCTCATTATGAACTATTTACTTTAGAATGAAGCCATTGTGGTCAACGTCGAGGGAGCTGACAATTTCCCCTCTGAGTCTCTTCCGGGTTTGCGGCTTTGTAAGTGGCTGGAGCCACAATGAAATCACTGGCAAGTTCCGGCGCGTTAGGCTGGACCTTCGCAGGACCGTCACTGCTCATGCACCGCTGACGTTAGCAGCTGCACGAAGGGTGACGCGGTTTAGGAGATACTAATTTTGCCTTATTATAGGCTTACCTGTAGGTAAAAATTTAAAAAAGGGGTATACAACTGCTTTAATAACCACTAATATTCTAAACTTATTACACATATTATAAAGCAGCAGAAATGTCTTATTTTAGAACTTTTTTCACAACAACAAATTAGCTGGGATGAACTCATGTGGACCCTAGTTTGATGCAGTCCTTTTCAATTTTTCTTTTGGACCTGAATGGACACGGAGGTAGGCGGATGTAAACGGACACAAGTTCATTTACATCCGGACACCCCTAGACCTACATGCAGTTTTCAATCAGGTCCGCATGAAAAACGAACAGATGAACCTAATTGGAAAGCTTGGGTGCAAGGTTCTTAAAGAGGAGTGGTTCGGGGTGTTAAAATGCAGCTCAGCACAAACAAACACAAGTGTAAAGTGGCATCTTACTCTGGGCTTATGACCATCATCATTATATGGATCAGAGCACAGGGTGTGCTCTATGGTTCTGTCACAGTGTCACATTGCTGTTGGGTGCTGACTTTGTTAACTTATGGATGTATTATGTGTTACAGGCTATAACACAGCACATCCATAGCAAAGTCAGCATCCAACAGCCATGTGACACTGAGAGCCATAGAGAACCTGCTATGCTGTGATCACATAATGATGATGATCATAAGCACACAGCAGGGAGTCTGGGTACTGCACCTTCTAGAGTAGCCTGCACTGTATGTGCAGGGGACTGCTTGCCTGTGTACCGCCACCAGAAGTACTCCTGCCGCGCTCTCAGCCACCTCAGTGATCCGTCTCTTCCTCAGGCTCTAGCACTGGCGGTTACTGAGGAAGGGGAGCGGCCCCACAGTAGAAGCCATGCGCCAGGGAAGGCATATAGTGGGCAGCCGGAACTATAATCTATGTGCGTGCACAGGCTGCACCTGAAAATGGAGAAAAAGTCCCTCCTCTGCTCTGACCTCCTGAGCCCCTCTGTTGACCTGAGGGGGCCCAGGAAATTTCCATATTCCCTGGTAATCAAGTGGGTGTGGGGCTGTGGGTTTTAAAGTTCTTTTATTCTGAGCTAGAAATTAACCGTATTTTCTTATCGTTAACTGTAAAGCTGCCTGGGCCCCCCTTTTGAGCTTATGGGGCCCGGCCCTGATACAACAGGGCTGGCTGTACTGCCTTATCAGCAGCCCTGACTGTCACTACCAATTTGTCAGGCCAGACTAGACCAAGTATATACTCATATAACTTCATGGCACATAAAGACAGAGCTACTTAATTCCATGACAATCTGCCGCTCGACATGTTTCGCTCTAATGCGAGCTTCTTCAGGAGTTTGTGGCAAAGATTGTAGTAAGCTCAGGTTGTTGTGCACCAGCAATGTGTTAAACTTGAAATGGCTGAAAAACTGCTACAACTTTTTCAAAATATGGGCTCTCATACATACGGGTTCCCTTGTCTTGATATGGCCACAGAGGAATATAACGTTTTGTATGGTCCTTAATAGAACCAACAGATAACTGCTTGAAGTGAGAGACACCTCCCAGCAATTGATGAAAATAATGACCAAGATGAATTGGTATACAATAGGTTGGCAATGGTGTAGACTATAATAGGTTGTGCAGAGAAAGAGACCCCTTCACTGCAACAGTGTACAATGTCCAAAGGCAAATAGGCTTGGGAGCGATCCGTACACTCCCTGTAGTAAGGTGCCCTGTTTGGGTGCAACGTCGCAGGACCGCACAATTGTCAGTTAAAGCTACGCAGTGCCGAATCGCAAAAAGTGCTCTGGTCAGGAAGAGGGTAAAATCTTCCGGGACTGAAGTGATTAATTTTACAAATGCTGCAATTTAGAAATTGGATGAAAGGTTTAGCACTGTGAAACACTTTTTGAAAGATAAATAGTGCATTTTATATACAACCATATAGATCAGACCTAAATGAGGGACAAATAAGGAGGAGGGACTTTGTTCCAAATCAGGGACAGTCGCTCGAAATCAGGGACAGTTGGCAGCTATGTAAATATCATTTTCAAACTGCAATGATTTAGGCCTCATGCACACGGACGTTTTTACAGACGCTTTTTTGAGCGTTTTTTGCAGCTTAAAAAGGCCTGTCTATGTTAGTCTATGGCTTCATGCCCACCTAGGCATTTTTGAGCTGCCAATGGCATAGGTGTTTTTAAGCTGTAAAAAAAACCCAGGACCAGTGGGTTCTGAGAGACGTTTTTCAGCTGTAAAAACGCTCTAACGCTCAAAAACGCTCAAAAACTTCATTCACCAACGTTTTTTTAACGTTTTTGATCCATTGAAAAAAAAACGCTAAAAAACGCAAACGCTACAAAATGCTAATAAACGCTAAAACGCTATTGCAAAAACGTTGAAAAAAGCTGAAAAAAGTAATTAAAAAATCACTGCAAAGATACTGGCGTTTTCATAACGTTATTTTAACATCCTGTGTGCATGAGGCCTTAAGTGTATTGCCTTCTTTGTTATTATGATGTTTCTTCATACATTACTTTGTGCTGTATAGTAAGCCGATTTTGTCATATAGTCCATCCACTAATTTTCACTGAGTTATGACGGAGATGCAGATGGATATGGCTTGTACAGTTTACTGGTGATTTAATGCCTCATTTACAAGGGTATAACTATGTGTACACCCATGTGAAGCGCCATCTTTGCCTGCACAGGATGCACATGTGTCCTTGTGAGTCTGCATGCAGGCAGTCACATTCATGTCGAATGGGATGCAGCTTACAGCCGTGTGGTGTGTGTCCCTGAACGCAGACAGTGTGTGCTTAGAAACATTCACTTGCACCCACACGGCCATCAAATTGGAACCAGTGGTTGTGTCTGTGCAGTCGCTGCATCCCAATAGACATGAATGGGACTGCCTGCACACAGATGCATGTAACACATACGAATGCTATGCAGGCAAAGACAGCCATTTGTACAAATGTACAGATAGGTATTAATAAGGCCTAATATGTAGTCACTTTTGGCAAAAGTTATGTAACACCATGATCACTGAGCTTCTGAGAGATTCCTACTCATGTCTCTCTTCCATTTTACAACAAATGGCACTTACAGCTTGTAACAAAGAGGCTGCACCTGTCCACATTGGGGAATATTGAAAGAACATCCTGAAAGTAGATCTACAGTATAACTGGATGACCTATGCCTATACAATGATTGATGTCTGAGACATGAACCTCCCAGCTAATGATAGCCCGGATTTCTCAACAAGCAAAGGGAGAATCGTAAACTTATCAAAAAATAAGATGCCATAATTTGCACATATGTATCTGTTTGTCTCCACCAGCTTATGGTATTATTATGCAATAAGCAATGCTGTGTTACATGGAAGGAATGTGTCCTTATTTGTCTGAATGTGATAGCTTTACTTTGTTTATGTGTATAATTTGTTCCCATTAGCAGCTGACAATCCAGTGCTGAAACCATCTTTGTTCCTGACAATCCTCAGTGACCTTGAACAGTTTTATCAGACAACTGCCCAGCAGCCAAAAGGTTGAGTTGCTGTATTTTTAAATCTTATGCTGTCTGTCATTTTGTAAGATCGGCTGGGATAAATATTTTGCAAGCAAACCAGACCAGAAGATATCATGGTTTTATTCACACTTTAAAGTGTTTGGAACCCCCCCCCCCCCCCAAAAAAAAACAAACAAACAAAAAAAAACATAGATCCGTTAAAGCATGTTATGCAGCACAGTGCTTGTGTTGTGTACCTTGGCCCCTTCTATCACTTGTAATACCTGGCTGAACTAGCCTGGTTCTGCCCTCCCCCCTGTAAACTGACCACTGTTTATTATGGCTGCTGAGCCCCTGATACCGTGGTCAGTTTATGTGTCTTCGTCATCCGCAACTCTCCTTTGTCCTCTCCCCCCCCCCCCTCCCTTAATGCCTGCCAGCTCATGTTAGTGCCCGCCTCTTCCCTTCTGCTGCTATCATAACTTGCTCATACTCAAATCGCCTCTGTTAGATAATGTTATGTGTCCCAGTGTCTGTGCTGTATAAAAAATATGATGATTTCTTCCTTATCTCAGAGCGCCTCCCGGCGCTCACGTGACCGACCGCCTCTGTCCTCCTCTCCTCCCCTCCTCCCGGCTGACATCAGCAGGAGTTCTCGGCCCCTCCCACTGTAGCTGTCAGACTGGAAAAGGACAGCTGCGAGCAGTCACATGAGCGCCGGGAGGCGCACTGAAATAAGGTAGAAATCATCATATTTTTTATACAGAACAGACACTGGAACACATGTCGTCATCTAACAGAGGGGATTGTTTGAGTATGACCAAGTGACTTTACAACCACTTTAACCCTTTTCGCTGCCAGAGCATTTGCATTTTTTTGCGCACGATTAAAAAATTGTTTTTGGCCAGAAGATTAGTTAAAATACTCAAACATTTTATATTTTCATCAAAGCAGACACCCTGAAGAGTAAAATGGTTTTAGTTAAATTTTTTTATGCCCCACAATATTTGCAGAAGGATTTATAAAGTACAAATTTCAGTAAAAATTACACGTTAAAGTGATATTAAAGTCTTGGGTTTTTTGTTAAAAAATAACAAATAAGTTATACTTACCTGCTCTGTGAAGTGGTTTTGCACAGAGCAGTCCAGATCATTCTCTTCTCGGGTCCCTCGCTGGCGCTCCTAGCCCCTCCCTACTGCCGAGTGCACCCACAGCAAGCAGTTTGCTATGGAGGCACCCAACCCGAGCCACTGCTCTGTGTGCCCATTCATACACAGAGTCACAGCTGGGCCCCGCCCCCTCTCTCTCCTCATTGGCTCTCTGACTTTGATTGACAGCAGCAGGAGCCAATGGTGCCCGCTGCAGTGTCTCAGCCAACCAGGAGGTTGCATTAAGATCAAAAACCTTCTGCCTTTAGAACCACTTTAATTTTAGGGCACACAAAGACAATATGCTATCCATTATTTAAATTTTTTAAAATCTACAAGAGGAGGTTGTACCAAGTAAATAGATACCCAACTTGTCAAGCTCTATATATTTGTGCGCCTGCAAACTGATACAAACTTTGGTAACCTATATTTTCCATGGGCTGCCCTTTAAAAGCCCCTACAGGTCATCAGTTTGGAGTTAATCACGATTAGTGGCCCCAGAATTGTTGCTCTCACTCTGAGACGGAGAAAGTGTCAACTGAAGCCAGAAGTGACATTATACATGTTACTTCTGGGTTCATTCTAGCTAAGGCTGGCCATACATTATACCATTTTCTTGTACAATCTTCCATTAGATTTACCCAAACCATATAATGATAGGAGGTCAAACCTAAACACTTTTAATTTGTATGCAATCAGGCAGGCCCTTTCACTACATAGTTGAAGGTAAATCTAAAGGAAATTGAATTAGAAAATTGTGTAATATAAGGCCAGCTACAGGAAGAAGCTGTACAGCTTCTATGAATGGAGCCAGTGCGTATCTAGTGAAAATGGAGCCTATGGCAAGCACTGAAATTGCGCCCCTGTCAAAACATTTGCGACCTTGCCAGCACCCAAAAATGCAGTAACATCAGCACCCATAAATGTGGCCTCACCAGCAAGCATAAATGCAGCCTCACCAGCAAGCATAAATGCAGCCTCACCAGCACCCATAAATGCAGTAACATCAGCACCCATAAATGCAGCCTCACTAGCACCCATAAATGCGGTAACATCAGCACCCAAAAATGCAGCCTTACCAGCACCCATAAAGGCAGTAACATCAGCAGCCATAAATGGGGCCTCACCAGCACCCATATATGCAGTAACATCAGCACCCATAAATGCGGCCTCACCAGCACCCATAAATGCAGTAACACCAGCACCCATAAATGCGGCCTTACCAGCACCCAAAAATGCAGTAATATCACCGGCCAAAAATGCAGTAACATCAGCACCCATAAATGCAGTAACACCAGCACCCATAAATGCGGCCTTACGAGCACCCAAAAATGCAGTAACATCATCACCCATAAATGCGGCCTCACCAGCACCCAAAAATGCTGCGCCAGCGCCTCTGACACTGTACAGAGGTAGAGAGGGAGTAGGATCACCAGCGGCCAGGTGCCCTAGGCGGCTGCCTAGTTTGCCTAGTGGTAGCGTCGGCCCTGTCTGCTTGGAACACACCGCAGAATCGCACATGATGACTTTAGGTCATCATCATGTGCGAATATGCGTGTGTGCCAGGCCCAAGCAGAAGCACAAGATCGTGGTGACTGACTGGTGACTTAAGTACTGTACTATGACCTGCTTCTAGGCTGCAGTGCTAATTCTTCCAGGTGCTGCTGCCTGGGGGTTTAAATTTTTTCTCTTCTCTCTAGTGATGTGTGTTCGAACTTCTCTCTAGTGTTCTCTTCTCCAGCCTCCAGGTTCTCCTCCAGAGTCTTCACTGTCACGTCACTGACCACGTCACGGGCACGTGACGTCACACAGACCCAGGGGACCCCGCTCCGGGGGGAAGATGAATCAGCTGCGCAGAGGAGGGTAGGTAGAGCATTAGGCTCTGCCTCCGCCAGTTACCCTACAGCTACATACACATCACTCTGGCCAGAGTCAATTCATCAGCCATCATGGGAGCTCCTGTTGCTTCCCTCCTCGCTTGCTAGTGAAATGCTGTGCCGGCATCGCACTCCAGCAGGCCGGCCGTGGCGCCGGGGACTAGATTAGTGCGGGAGGTGGCCGCAAGAGGACGTGTGAGACTTTATTGTTCCGGGGCGTTTTTTTTTTGCGCCCCCCCCTCCATGGCAATACGCGCGAATGCCCATAAATGCGCGCTAATGGCCATTTACATATTGTGCAGAATGAGAGCGTGAAAATAAGTTTTCGTGCATTTGCACAAAATAGAGCGAGTGCGCCCGAAAATGCACGTAAATACGTGCAAATACATACAAAAAAAATGGCTGAAAAAGTAGATGCTTAAATAGGAGTATCATGTGCAAGAAGCCTTAGACAAATAAAGCTTTTTTGAACATAAGCGGCAGTTTGATCCAACTGTGTATTCTGCCCACAAATTTTGAACACCCTTGCATCTGCTGAGAAGTGTCTCTTAACTTATAGCATAGTTACTTCTGTAACATAAAGTAAAAATTAACTTGACGTCTATGTAGTTTTATTGGCAGTTTCAGCTGATCAAGGGTTCATTCAAGGGCAGCTGGGGGGGTGGTAAAAGCATGTGGGTGAGCGGCATTTTTACCACCATCTTGAACACGGAGATGCAAGCGTTCAGGATTGTACACGTCATGGCCATGAAGCCTTGCTTCATGGCAAGAATTAAATGGCATGGCACATTTGATAGACGGTACCACCACCAACACGACCCATTCAAGCAAATGGGGCGACGCTGCAACTTCCCTACAATTGCATGTGTAGTTCACCTTTGAAGGGGTGGGGGTGGGGGGTATGAGAAATGGTCTTTCCCAAACAGAATATTAGTAAGTTTGATAATAAAGTTGGAAGTGCCTCCACCCAGAATAGGGCCGCTGTTAACAGAGGGGATTCTCTTCCTGAGGAATTAAACAGTAATCTAAACAAAGTAATTGGGAGCAGAGGAACTACTGCAACCAGCATATAACATTAACCAAAAGTATGTAGATGAACACCTACAGTATATGGAAATAACACAAGCTTTATATAAGAAAAGATTATTAATCGTACATACATCCAATGTACAAAGAGGTTTTATCAGCAAGGAGCCCCATAGTTGTCCTGTGGAATTGTGCACATATACCCAGGTATATATAGTTATTAATAAAAATACCTCCAGATGAATGGTGCAGAAAAGTTCTGTTGCAGGAACCCCGAGGATGATTGCGATGTAGCATTTGTCTTGGTGTCAGAGACCTGAAGACAAGATTTGCGGTGATGTGGAGACCCATCAACCGTTGTCCAACCAGCATCGAATGTAGCTTCTCACATGCAGAAATCTTGGTGTGTGGGATAATAACAATAGGACAGAAATAAGTCTGTCACAAGGATTTAGATACACACTCAAGAAGCTATGGGCAGATCAGAACATAGGAATGCTTGCCCAGTAGAATCAGTTTCTGGTCTGGGTGAAAATACAGCAGCAGTAGCAGCCCCAGCATGTATAAGGCCACATGGCTTAGAATTCTGTCTCTCTCCACTTCCTCCTTCTGGGGTTTCTGACCCAGACCACAGAGACAGGAAGTGATGTACATAAATAATATGTGAACATTAAGCAGAAGAGACACTTACAGACAGTAGAGGGTAGTAGATCCCTACATATGCAAGATGTGGTTAAGACATGTTGGGTTGGCATTTCCAAGGTTAAAACAGGCAGAGAGGAGGCAACACATCGCCTCCTTACTGCCTATCGAACGCCCTCTTCAGGGCGGCAATGATAGCCTATACGTCTGAATGAGCCCTAAGGAGGTCTTTGTTGTTAGTCACTGGTAGTGTCATGTTGGTGGCAGACTGCACCTGATAGGGATTAGAGCTTGAACTTTAGATTTAGAGCCAGAACACTTTTAATAGGGCATCATTATACACTGAGTGTTTAGGATGTGTAGTATGAAGTAACCCACAGCAATAAAGCAGCCCTTAGTTTAGCATTTAGTTCAGCAGCTAAACGTTCGTAGAAAAATTGTTCATCGGATAATTCTTGCCATTTTTGAGTCAACTAATTTAGTTTGAAAGTCTAAAAATGTAATCAAGACCGGTCATTTGAATGGAATCCCAGACATTAAAACAAATTTAATTATATGTGTGATTTTTCCTGAATGAAAGCCACATTCACTGTTGGAGTTTTGTTTGTTCAAGAAAAATATTCCAACCTGATTTTTTAACTTTTTCTACCATTATGGTCAAAAACAGAGATCTGCTCGACCCCACCAACCATTAAAAAGTCGAATGAACATTTCGAAAATTATAATTTTCATTCTATTGGTGTATGGCCATCTTAAGATCAGAGAAAGACGACTGGTTTCTGTGGAGTCATTACACTTCATATATTGCTCATTGCCTTATTAAATAGGCCAGTTATTCACAGTGCTGCATTTATTTACTGACAGTGAATTGTAGCTTTGAAACTAGTGACAAGGAATTTTTCCATGCTTAGACAACGGTCATCTTTCCATGATCTGTTGATGCAACAATGAGAGTCTGCATATCACTTTAATGCCAGGCAACGGCTTCCCAGATATAAATAGTCATCAACTATTTCCCAGGTTCCATGTTCAGATGGTAAGCACCCATTAGAAATTTATATAAATATATGATTCTGAATTGTGTGCTGAAAGCTGGGGGAATAAGAGGCAGCCTGTTTAACGATGACAGAATGCAGAACACATTGCACATTTATTCAGTTTTAGGCCCCTTCACACTGCTGCTTAAAAGTCGAGTGATTTTGCCGCGATTCCGTGGCCATGATTTTGACACGATTTTAGGGAATGCCTGTGTAAACTTGAGGTCTATGGACCTCAACTCGCATCAAAGTCAGACCAAAGTAGTACAGGGACTACTTTGAAGTCGCACAGACATGAATGGTACTCATTGGAAATCATGGAGTACAACTTGTCATGCGACTTTGCAGTCCCAAGTCGCACAAGTGTGAAAGGGGCCCTATTAGTTATTGGACAAAAATACCCACATTACTGGGCAGCACAATGGCTTAGTGGTTAGAACACCTACATCACAGCTCTAGGATAACCTGTTCTAATCTTAAAGAGGACACTGCCTGCATGGAGTTTGCATGTTCTCCCTGTGTTTACATAGGTTTCCTCCAGGTACGCCAGTTTCCTGACATGCTGGCAGGTTAATTGGTTCCTGCATAAACTGGCCCTAGTATGTGTGTGTGTATATATACCGTATTTATCGGCGTATAACACGCACCGGCGTATAACACGCACCCCAATTTAGGAAGGAATTTTAAGGAAAAAAAAACTTTTAGGAGGGAAGTTGAAGGGAAAAAAACTTACATTTAAATGCCCATCATTGCAGCCTTCTCAGTGCAGCCTTGCCCCAGTGCAGCCTTGTCAGTGCAGCCTTGTCAGTGCAGCCATGTCAGTGCAGCCTTGTCAGTGCAGCCATGTCAGTGCAGCCTTCTCAGTGCAGCCTTCCCCAGTGCAGCCTTGCCCCAGTGCAGCCTTCCCCAGTGCAGCCTTGCCCCAGTGCAGCCTTCGATCCCCTGTCCCTGCTTGCTGGGCTTCAAAATCGCCAACCGCGATTTGAAAATGGCGCCGCCGGTGCCGAAATACACAGACCCGGTCCTCGGCTCTTTCCGGCGGCTCTCGTTCACTTTCGGCTCCACTCGTAGTCCCGAGCGGAGCTATCCGAGTAGGTTCGGATAGCTCCGCTCGGGACTACGAGTGAAACCGAAAGTAAACGAGAGCCGCCGGAAAGAGCCGAGGACCGGCTCTGTGTATTTCGGCGCCGGCGGCGCCATTTTCAAATCGCGGTCGGCGATTTTGATATTTTGACAGCTCGGGATCGCAGGGGATCGGCGTATAACACGCACCTGCGACTTTCCCCTGATTTTAAGGGGAAAAAAGTGCGTGTTATACGCCGATAAATACGGTATATATATGCATGTGAAATGTGGGCGGCACAGTGGTGTAGTGGATAGCACTCTTGCCTAGCAGTAAAAAGGGTCGCTGGTTCAAATCCCAACCACGACACTACCTGCCTGGAGTATGCATGTTCTCCCTGTGCCTGCGTGGGTTTCCTCCAGGTACTCTGTTTTCCTCCCACACTCCAAAGACATGCTGCTAGGATAATTGGCTTCTATCTAAATTGGCCCTAGTATATGAATGTGTGTTAGGGACCTTAGATTGTAAGCTCCTTGAGAGTAGGGACCGATGAGAATGTATATGTAAATTGACGGCGCTATATAAGTACCTTAAATAAATAAATGTGAAATAAGGTCCTAAGATTGTAAGCTCCTTGAGTGCAGGGACTGATGTAAATGTACAATAAATGTAAAGTGCAGCATACATTGTCAGTTTTATATACTGTAAATACCTGTAATAAATAAACGTAGCACCCTCTTGTGTACATAGTGTGAATATTCTAGGTACATTTTGTTAAAAGAGAAGTATGGGTTTCCTTTTTATTCCCTAACCATACTTACGTAGGTGGATGTAGCATCAGTTCAATGCTGCATCTGTCCCCCGGCGCCTCTGCATTGAAAATTGAGCGAACGAACACCACCGACAACATTTGCTCATCTCCCTCCTCGCTCATTGGAGAGCTGAGCTGTAGAGGGTCGGGAAATGGCCATCTCGGGCTCTCAGTGGCTCGCTGAGGGGCTGAGACGGATGTCAGTCCAGGCACCTGGCGGATCCAGACTCCCATTGTTAGGATGACACGGTGCCTGGACTGAAATCCGTGACATCAGCAGAGAGCGGACTTTAGTCTGCTCTCTGCTGAAAACGGGTCACAGGAGTGCAAAACAAACTGCACTCCTGTGATCCATAGGAGAAGCCCAGCCAAAAGAGCTTTGGCTATACTTTTCCTTTAACCACTTTGGACCTTCAGAAGATTCATGACCAGGCCATTTTTTGTGATGCGGCACTGCATTATTTGAACTAACAATACGACGCTGTACCCCAAAAAAATGTGTGTCCTTTTTTTCCCCACAAATAGAGATTTCTTTTGGTGGGATTGGATCACCTCTGCGTTTTTTTGTTTTTTTTGTGCTATAAATAAAAAAGACTTTTGGTTGTATTTGATCACCTCTGCGTTTTTTATTTTTTGCGCTATAAATAAAAAAAGATTGACAATTTAAAAAAAGACATATTTTTTAATATTATTTACTTTCTGTTAATAAAACATATCCAAATAAAAAAAAATCTTCAAAATTTAGGTCAATATGCACATATTGATTGGTTTGCGCAAACGTTATAGCGATCAGTGACTTATAGCAGGACTGCAATATTGCATTGGAAAGTCTGACACTAACTGACACTTTTGATACTTTTTGGGGACCAGTGACACTAATACAGTGATCAATGCTAAAATATATGCACTGTCACTGTACTAATGACACTGGCTGGGAAGAGGTTAACATCAGGGGTGATCAAAGGGTTAACTGTGTGCCTAGCATGTGTTTTACTTAACTGTGGAGGTGCTTTTACTAGGGGACGACATGGATCCTAGTCCCTGCTTTGCAGAGACACCGGATCCATGCCTTCCCTCCTGTCAAAATGACAATCTGCTTTGTTTACATAGGGAGACCACCGTTCTGCCTCTCTGCTCAATCATCGGCGTATGCCGGCAGACATTGAGTCTGCGGTAAACGCCGCTGGGCTACCGCTGTGTGTGATCACAGCGCTTGCACGCCGCCTACCCGAACGTATATATTTGTGATCCGGCACACAGGTGCTGCCCTGTAGCAGTAAAACTGCTATAGGGTGAACCTGAAGTACTTAACCCCTTGTTGATCGGTTCACGCCGATATACATCGGCAGAATGGCAAGTACAGGCATATTAACGTTCCTGTACGTTGCCCTTTAAGACGCGGCAGTGTGGGGTAATATATGTAATATTTGTATTATTTAAAAAATAAAAATTAAACCCAGTTGGGGGGCTTTGGTGAAATATCAGCAGGGGGAATCTGCACCGCATGGGGTGATTAGGGTGTGCCCAAGCACACCCGACACACGCCCTGCGCACACCTATGATTACATAGAACATAGTGATTGCCCTTTAACATAAGATTGCATTGAATACAATTTAGACAGGGAAAGCATCCCTTTCTTTTTCCCTACCTTGAAAATTCACAATTGGTTACACACTCTGGATGAATATTGAA
Source organism: Lithobates clamitans (assembly GCA_037952925.1). Lineage (NCBI taxonomy): Eukaryota > Metazoa > Chordata > Amphibia > Anura > Ranidae > Lithobates > Lithobates clamitans. Next base: position 1,680,353 of record JBBGZY010001057.1, on the reverse strand, counting down.
ACAAAGAAGTGTCAGATTGAAATTAGGGAAACTGTATATATGAATTATTTTTAGACAATATCTTATGCCGCTAATTTAAATATCCTGATGATATATGAGTTCTGGATACGGAATATCTATTGTATTTATGTATATATGTAGTATTTTGTATATACAGTATGCTATTTCACTGATTCACAGCATACACTGGTTTTCTTCATTACTATTAGTTGGATGGGGTTAATCCTATTATCATTGATTGCTGCTAATTGTGATGATGAGATTATACACGTGTGGTACCTGTTGGGTTGTGGATAAAGGAAAGAATTTTTATCAGTGTCTTCACACATAGCCAGAGAAGCCTGATGAAGAGCAATTCATGCTTGATATTGTACAGTGGCTTGCACGCCTGCACTTTCTGTATTTTGGAAAACTTTAAGTAAAGAAGAATTGCATCAAAGCATTGGTCTCGTCTTTTTTCTAATTATTCTTGGTGGAGGATTGAGAGTCCACCTTGACTGTGCTTGGATATTACAGAGCACTAAGAAAAGAAGATAACCCACCTATTGACTGTTGTTTATTTATATATGTTTATTTATATATATATATACAGTTAGTGGCCTGGTGTAGGAGTCGGGAGGGCTTTCAGGTGGAGGCGGCTCCATGAAAGAGAGACAGGCGGCCTCTAGGAGTCTGAGCGTGTATGTCTGCAGGAGGCAGATGTGGGCTGCGACCAAGCAGCACGCAGATGAGCAAGTAAGCTCCAGGGGGCAATTTGACTAACTAAGAGTGAGTGAGCCAGGAGGCTGAAGTTCTGTTATACGATGGTGGAACCCCCTGCGAGGGAAGACTTTCTGTGAAGTTTGTTTTGTTTACATAAAATTGGGCTGCCACAATAAAATTGTCATATTATCAGGTTATTTTCTCACACACAGCATATGTATACAACAATTTACACACCAAAATACATTCTGCTACTCTTTCTGAGTATGGCGATACCACACGTGTGAGACTTTTACACAGCCTGGCCACTTTTCTACAATGTAAAGTAGTGAGTGTACAGCTTGTATAACAGTGTAAATTTGCTGTCCCCTCAAAATAACTCAACACACAGCCATTAATGTCTAAACCGCTGGCAACAAAAGTGAGTACACCCCTAAGTGAAAATGTACAAATTGGGCCCAAAGAGTCAATGTTTTGTGTGGCCACCATTGTTCTCCACCCTGCCATAACCCTCTTGGGCATGGAGTTCACCAGAGCTTGATAGGTTGCCATTGGAGTCCTCTTCCAGTCCTCCATGACGACATTATGGAGCTGGTGGATGTCCTTGAGCTCCTCCACCTTCCATTTGAGGATGCCCCACAGATGCTCAATAGGGTTTAGGTCTGGAGACATGCTTGGCCAATCTATCACCTTTACCCTCAGCTTCTTTATCAAGGCAGTGGTTGTCTTGAAGGTGTGTTTGGGGTCATTATAATGTTAGAATACTGCCCTGCGGCCCAGTCTCCGAAGGGAGGGGATCTTGCTCTGTTTCATTATGTCACAGTACATGTTGGCATTCATGGTTCGCTCAATGAACTGTAGCTCCCCAGTGCCGGAAGCACTCATGCAGCCCCAGACCATGACAATCCAACCACCATGCTTGAATGTAGGCAAGACACACTTGTCTTTTTACTCCTCACCTGGTTGCCGCCACACACGCTTGACACTATTTGAACCAAATAGGTTTATCTTCTCATCAGACCACAGGACATGGTTCCAGTAATCCATGTCCTTAGTCTGCTTGTCCTTAGTCTGCTAAACTGTTTGTGGGCTTTCTTGTGCATCATCTTTAGAAGAGGCATCCTTCTGGAATGACAGCCATACAGACCAATTTGATGCAGTGTGCAGAGTATGGTCTGAGCACTGACAGGCTGACCCCCGCCCCCCTTCAACCTCTGCAGTAATGCTGGCAGCACTCATACGTCTATTTTCCAAAGACGATCTCTGGATATGTCGCTGAGTATGTGCACTCAACTCCTTTGGTTGACCATGGCGAGGCCTGTTCTGAGTGGAACCTTTCCTGTTAAACCGCTGTATGGTCTTGGCCACCGTGCTGCAGCTCAGTTTCAGGGTCTTGGCAATCTTCGTATAGCCTAGGCTATCTTTATGTAGAGCAACAGTTTTATTTTTCAGATCCTCAGAGAGTTCTTTGCCATGAGGTGCCATGTTGAACTTCCAGTGACCAGTATGAGAGAGTGAGAGCGATATCAAATTTAACACACCTGCTCCCCATACGCACCTGAGACCTTGTAACACTAACGAGTCACATAACACCGGGGAGGGAAAATGGCTAATTGAGCCCAATTTGGACATTTTCACTTAGGGGTTTACTCACTTTTGTTGCCAGCGGTTGAGACATTAATGGCTGTGTGGTGAGTTATTTTGAGGGGATAGTAAATTTACACTGTTATACAAGCTGTACACTCACTACTTTAGATTATAGCAAAGTGTCATTTCTTCAGTGTTGTCACATGAAAAGATATAATAAAATATTTACAAAAATGTGAGGGGTGTACTCACTTTTATGACATACTGTAAATGACACATCTCATTTCTCAACCACCTATTACACTTTTGAAGGCCCTGGAGCACCAGGACAATGGAATTGCCCACAAAATGATCCCATTTTGGAAAGCAAGCACCCCAACATATAATCTATGATATAAGATTATATGATATAGGCATAATGAGTTTTTTGAACGGTTCATTTTTTTTCAGAAGTTTTTGGAAAATGTGGAAAAAAAAATAAAAACGCATTTTTTTTTATTCACAAAGTTGTCAATTTATAAGATATTTCTAACACATAGCATGTATATAGCAAAAATTACACCCCAAAATACATTCTGCTAGTCTTCCCGAGTATGGCGATACCACATGTGTGAGACTTTTACACAGCCTGGCCACATACAGAGGCCCAAAATTGTAGTAGTACCTTCAGGCGTTCTAGGAGCATAAATTACACATCTCATTTAATTTCTACCTATCACACTTTTGAAGGTCCTTGAGCACCAGCCCAGTGGAATTACCCACAAAATGACCCCATTTTGGAAAGCAAACACCCCAACGTATATTCTATGGGGCATGGGCTGCAAATAGGTACTCGGGTACTCTGATGGGCTGCAGATAGGTACTCGGGTACTCTGATGGGCTGTAGACAGGTACTCGGGTAACTTGATGAGCTGCAGACAGGTACTCGGGTACTCTGATGGCCTGGTGACAGGTACTCGGGTACTCAGATGGACTGTGAAAGGTACTCGGGTACTCTGATGGCCTGGTGACAGGTACTTGGGTACTCTGATGGTCTGGTGACAGGTACTCGGGTACTCTGATGGGCTACAGATAGGTACTCGGGTACTCTGATGGGCTGGTGACTGGTATTCGGGTACTCTGAAGGGCAGTGACAGGTACTCAGGTACTCATATAAACTGTGACAGGTACTCATATGGACTGTGACAGGTACTCAGGTACTCAGGTACTCATGTACTCAGATGAACTGTGACAGGTACTCAGGTACTCAGATGGACTGTGACAGCTACTCGAGTACTCAGATGGACTGTGAAAGGTACTCAAGTACTCAGATGGACTGTGACAGGTACTCAGGTACTCAGATGAACTGTGACAGGTACTCAGGTACTCATATGGACTGTGATAGGTACTCAGGTACTCGGGTACTCAGATGAACTGTGACAGGTACTTGGGTACTCAGATGAACTGTGACAGGTACTCATATGGACTAACAGGTACTCAGATGAACTGTGACAGGTACTTTGATGGGTGGTGACAGGTCCTCTTTATTGGGGGGGGCAATCAGTGTGATTGGTGTACACTGTAAGCGGTAATGAGATGTTACGACAATCTCCTTCTCACACGCGATCGGTGTGTGAGAAGGAGAACCCGGTAACATCTCGTTACCGCGGTTTGTTGACATTCAGTGGGGCGGCACAGTGGTGTGGTGGTAGCACTCTCGCCTAGCAGTAAGAAGGGTCGCTGGTTCGAATCCCGACCACGACACTACCTGCCTGGAGTTTGCATGTTCTCCCTGTGCCTGCGTGGGTTTCCTCCGGGCACTCCGGTTTCCTCCCACACTACAAAGACATGCTGGTAGGTTAATTGGATCCTGTCTAAATTGTCCCTAGTATGTATGAATGTGAGTTAGGGACCTTAGATTGTAAGCTCCTTGAGGGTAGGGACTGATGTGAATGTACAATGTATATGTAAAGCGCTGCGTAAATTGACAGCGCTATATAAGTACCTGAAATAAATAAATAAATAAATAAATTCAGTGACCGTCTGTGAAAGGATCACGGCCGATCACGTGGTAAACAGCTGCCGGACAATGGCTGTTTACCAGCATCGGTTGCCGGACAATGGCTGTTTACCAGCATCGGTGACGAGCAGTGTTCCCGGGAACACGCCGCCACTGACGTGCACACGCAGCGTGGTCGCGATCGCGTGCATGTGCCATGCAAAGTGGGGCAGTACCACCTGTGATCGGCCGTGACTTTATCACAGCTGATCATGTGGTAAACAGCCATGCCCAATGGTTGTTCACTCCCCTCGGTGGTGAACGGTGTCTTTGTGACACACCGCCAGCGAAGGTACAGGGAAATACGCACACGGTTGCGTTTAAATGGACGGATGTCATATGGCGGGCGGCAAGCGGTTAACAGGGGCATGTAATTATAATTTTTGAAATAATATTTAATGGCAGGGACCGTTCCTGCGCCCAATAAGAGTAACTGTGAGGGGTTACTATGTTCTGCCACCACCAAGGCCCAATTTTTCAGCAGAGTATATAGTGCAGTCCGCATAGTATATATACTGCAGTTCAGAGTATATAGTGCAGTCAGTGTTGTGTATATATAATACAGTGCAGGGTATATAGTGCAGTGTACAATATATAATATAGTGTATTGAAGTGGTTAGGGGGAGCTATATGACAGAATTAAGAAAAAAACGGCATGGGTTCTCCCTTCCATACCAGGCCCTTTGGGTCTGGTATGTATTTGGGGGGGGGGGGGGAGGGGGGCACGCCTTTTTTTAAAAAAATAGTTTTTTTCAATGATTTTTTATGTATATATTGCAATACATTACAGCCGTGAGCAATTTTAAATGACATTTTTTCCTTTAGAAATGTCATTTTGCTGTGGTATTGTTCTAAACATGGGGAAAATGTGCTACTTTACAGGCAGACTAAGGGAACCCCCCAGGCACCCCCAGGCATGATATTTAAAGGAATATATATTCTTTTTTAACAGAAATTTAAAGGAATATTTAATTTTTATTGTTTCACTTTAAGCATTCTTAAAATCACTTCTCCTGAAAGAACGGCCATTTTAAAAACTTTTTTTTGCATTGATACATGTCCCCTGGGGCAGGACCCGGGTCCCCAAACACTTTTTCCGGCAATAACTTGCATATATAAGCCTTTAAAGTTAGCATTTTTGATTTTTCACGTTCGTGTCACATAGACTTTAACCACTTCAGTCCCGCACCATTTGGCTGGCAAAAGACCAGAGCACTTTTTGCAATTCGGCACTGTGTCGCTTTAACTGACAATTGCGCGGTCGTGCAACGTGGCTCCTGAACAAAATTGACGTCCTTTTTTCCCTACAAATAGAGATTTCTTTTGGTGGTATTTGATCACCTCTGCAGTTTTTATTTTTTGCGCTATAAAGAAAAAAAACGCATTTTTTTTACTTTTTGCTATAATAAATATCCCCAAAAAATATATAAAAAAACATTTTTTTCCCTCAATTTAGGCTGATACGTATTTTTCTACATATTTTTGGTAAAAAAATAGCAATAAGCGTTTATTGATAGGTTTGCGCAAAAGTTATAGCGTCTACAAAATAGGGGATAGTTTTATGGCATTTTTATTAATATTTTTTTTTTTGCTAGTAATGGCACTGATTAGCGTTTTTTATCGGGCGCTATTTTGGGACCATTCACATTTATACAGCGATCAGTGTGATTAAAAATGCATTGATTACTGTGTAAATGTGACCGGCAGTGAAGGAGTTAACTACTAGTGGGCGCTGTAGGGGTTAAGTGTGTCCTAGGGACTGCTTCTAACTGTGGGGGGGATGGGCTATGTGTGACACGACACTGATCACCGCTCCTGATTACAGGGAGCGGTGATCAGTGTCAGTGTCATTAGGCAGAACGGGGAAATGCTTGTTTACATCAGCATTTCCCCATTCTTACTCTCCGTGAGACGATCGCGGGGATATACCCGCAGACATCGAGTCCGTGGGACCCGTGATCACACTCACAGAGCTTGCGGCGGACGCGCGTGTGTGCCTGCAAGCCGCTTCTTAAGGGGCAACGTACAGGTACGTTAATATGCCTGTACGTACCCTTCTGCTGACGCATATCAGCATGAGCCGGTCGGCAAGCGGTTAATGGTGTTCGCATGTTCGCACAATTTTTTGTCTGTTTCGGAAGTTCTGGTGCGAACCGAGCCGGGGGGTGTTCGGCCCATTCCTACTTAAATCCCATCACCTAGCATGTGCTCTGGTGGAGCTCCTAGTTCTATTGGTTTGGTGGTACTCTTTTTCCTACTTCCCCTTTACCTTCTCCTTCCCAGGTTTCGTTGTAGTTTCGGGTCTTTTTCTTATGGGTTTTTTCTTAAATAATAACGGTGTTAACAACATAAAATGACACAGGGAGTACAGAGACTTCCTAGTACCTGGGATTTTGGGTCTCTATAATATCTCACTCATTGATCTATAGCAATACCTGTACTGGATTGTTTTGTTATGCTGACCTTTCTATGTACATTGTGGAGAGGCGACCCCAGGTCATGGTGTGTATTAGCACCTTCAGCCTGGTTTTTGCAAAGACAGGCATGATTGCACACCCATACCTCCCAACTTTCTGAGATGGGAATGTGGGACAACTATTAGCAAAAGTATGCAGGCATAGGACACACCTCCTGCCACGCCCCCATAAAGGAGAATTGTACTAAAGAAAATGATTGGCTAAACCCACAACTGCTTTTTTACCACTACTATTCCTTTATATTGGCTTATGAAATTTACAAATGCAGCAATGTAGAAATTAAATGAAAAGTTTAGAACTGTGAAACACTTTTTTAAGATAAATATTGCATTTTATATACAACTATATAGATAAGATCAAAATGAGGGACAGTCCCTCGAAATCAGGGACAGTTGGGAGCTATGCACACCTGTGGGTTGGGTTTATATTCCCCCTCAGGAAGAGAGCTCAGGGCTCACACTTGGGAACAGCTCCACCCTACAGGCAGGTGGTCCGGTGTAGGAGTCGGGAGGGCTTTTGGGTGGAGACGGCTCCATGAAAGAGAGACAGGCGGCCTCTAGGAGTCATGTCTGCAGGAGGCAGATGTGGCCCGCGACCAAGCAGCACGCAGCTGAGCAAGTAAGCTCCAGGAGGGAGTTTGACCAAGTAATGCCACATACACACGATCGGACATTTCGACAACAAAATTCATGGATTCATGAAGTTCAATAGCCAGTGCGGCTCTTCTGCTTGATTCCGAGCAAGCATGGAACTTTGTGCGTGGGAATTGTGTACACACGATCGGAATTTATGACAACGGATTTTGTTGTCGGAAAATTTGAGATCCAGATCTCAAATTTTGTGTGACGGAAATTCCGATGGAAAATGTCCAATGGAGCCTACACACGGTCGGAATTTCCGACAACAGGCTCCCATCGAACATTTTTCACGTGTACATGTGTATAAGAGTGAGTGAACCAGGAGGCTGAAGGTTTTCTGTTATACAATGATGTTGGAACCCCCTGCGAGGGAAGACTTTCTGTGAAGTTTGTTTTGTTTAAATAAAACTTGGGCTGCCACGCCCTTAAATACAGTCTGGACTGACCGGTGTTACTGAAAACGCATACACCACTTGAGCATAATCACCCCAGATCGTTAAAATATATACCTTGGTCATTATATTTCTGTTGAGATGTCTGTACTATCCGTATTGAAAAAAATAAAATAATAACCCTCTCTTACTATTTCCAAAATGAAAAAAAAAGTTTTGCCTATAGTTCTACTCTAAAGGACTGAGTGAGTAACCTCTGTCTGTTTCACCACCCAAAGCCGATAAGGGAGAGGCAGCCAGGTGCAATACCCAGCTAGCCATTCTGGATGGACAGCTACTGACACCTTCAACCCCTGCTTGGGATAATCTTGTGCTAATGTACCAGGCTAAGCCCTGGTACAAAGTAATACCCTCTGGGAGCACAGTCTGGTGTTTTGTGCTAAGAAGACAGTGTAGCCGCAGTTGTCCTTGAAGTTCTTCTACACTTTTCACCACCCAAAGCCTACAAGGGAGATTGTGCTGAGTGCAATATTCAGCTTAGCTTTCAGAGAGACAGTACAGTATACTGTGCTGTTATCCTCCACTCTTGCTTGGGAATTCTCAGTTGGAGCCAGGTGTGCTGGCATTTCACAGGGAAGACTAAAGTACCTGAAATCAAGTTGAGACCTGTGGCTAGCTAGGACGTACAGTTATTCTGGAGGGAGTACAGTCTGGGATTTTTGATAAAAGTCTGTGATCACTCAAGTTATCCTCAAAGTTCTACATTGATCAAGTTCTAGGAATCCCATAATCACCCTAACCCCATTCAAGTTATGTATCCCAATAAATAACAAAACCAAAGCCCTTGCACTGCTTTTCTGACTACATGTGCCTGCTAAAAATGCATTTTGCCTGGCTGTGCAGACAAAGGGGGACCCAAAATCCAGCAGCTCCATAGGGGGTAGTGCTACATAATATATGAATCAGTTCTGCCAAGCTTCTTGTTAATAAAACTCATGTAATGGCTCATTTGGAAGTGGGGTGGTGAAAGCAAGCAGTTGAGCTGCGGGTGTTAACTCTCACCTATAAAAAGAACAAACAGGAAGGTGCATTACTGAAAGCTTTTAAATCCTCTGATGAAGTGCTACACTAATTATATATACATTTTTATTAAAAATAAACACAAACGTCAATTTCATACTCACAAGAGAGTTGAAGTACAAGCAGTATATCACACCAAACTCATGTCTAGTGGTGGTAGAGTGTCACCTGACCTGATATTTCATTCAGTTGGCAGACGTGTTTTGGGGGATGCACCCCCTTTCTCAGAGATAAACTGCAGTGTGCCTTGACATGCTATGTTCCTCACCTTCCCTCATTTGCCATAGAAGACTGAGGGAGGGAATATTTTGGCATTTTTTGATTTGGGTCTTTTAACTAGAAATGGCATTAATATATCAAGGTTGTCATCTCTGCATTGTGGAATAACATGCTGTCACCTACAAAACAGATCTTTCATTTGAAGCAGTGCCATTGTGATTTAAAAGCGCTAACATCACATTCACACTTATCACATCCACATCTCCAGTCAATCACGGCGGCCACATGATCTTAGGCCACGCCCCACCTCCTGGCATCATAAACCTCTTAAAGGGCCGTGAGGCGCCAGTGCTAAGAGGTTAATGCATTCTCTGTATTGGTGTAAAAAAACCTTCTGGATGCAGCTACCCCCCAGCCCCACCTTATACTTACCTGAGCATGATCTCTATCCAGCGCTGTGTATGAGATCAGTGGCTCTCTCCCTCCCTCCTTATTGGACAGAGAGGCAGCAACAGGAACCATTAGCTCCTGCTGCTGTCAATCACAGCCAGTGGGGGGGGGGGGGGGCAAGCCTTAATGGACACACAGAGCATGGCTTGGGAAGAGCTCTGCACAGCAGAGGGAAGCAGCCAGGAGCACCCATGGGGGACCAGAGAAGAGGAGGATTGTGACTGCTCTGTGCAAAACTGCTGCACAGAGCAGGTAAGTATAACATGTTTATAAATAAATAAAGATTCCTGTGTTTATCCCTCCACCTCTCTATGTAAGTGAACAAAACAATTGATGCAAAGTAAATCACGAATTAAAAAAAGCTGCAAACAAATTAGTCCAAACACAAGACAATATTTAAAAAAAAGGTGCGCTAATCTCTAAAAAGTACTCAAATAATGTGAATGATGTAATATTTATAACCACACAGCAATTATCTTATGCAGAGTATTTCATAACAATTTGGGTGTAAATGACTAATGAAAAAAATTAAAAACAAACACCTGTGAATAAAAGAAAATAATGTCTTTCAAAAGGAAAATCTGTCCATATAAAGTCCAAAAAAACCTTTCAGGAAGGGCACTGGTACCCTGTATTTTTTGCTTCCTTTACAATCACCAGTACTTGCTTGTTTTATGAATATATGTTCTTGACTTTGCACATAAGAGATTGTATTCTTTCTACTTTATATTATCAAAGCAGGCGTTTGCTACTACTTTGTATATGTTAAACTTTCTATACATTTAAAATAAGATTTAACTAAAAATATAAAATACTCCTAACCGAATACCTAGGACTATATAAATTCAGTGAATATACAGTATATTCAATAGTAATGAAATACAGTATCTTAAAAAAAAATCAAAAATTTGTGTTCATAAACCTTAAACTAAATTTAGTCCTTGAAATTCTAATAGTAAATCTGTGCAGTCTAAACTTCAAAATAAAAATAAAATAAGAACAATATAAAAAAAACATTTTATGTAGAAAAAATATAATAAATGTAAATTATTCTTCACACGTGAATCTTCGCTTAATTTTTTTCATGCAGAGCTCCTAATCCTTTAACTGTTGTGCTCCCCCTCCACCGGGTGTGCTCTCACCTGGATTTATGTGACCTTACAATTAAGTTTGGTCAGATAGCGCTTGTGTCCCTCTGGGACTGAGCTATCTGTCTGTATAGTAGGGATCCTCCACCTCCCCTTCTTCCTCCTTATTGCATTGTATAGATATCCTCACTCCAAATTCCAATATGCCATTTTCATAGAAGAAAGGAAAAGTGCCACACAATAGTGCTTATATTGTTTTGTTAAAACACTTAATCTTTTATTCCCACTCCGCCAAATAAACACTTACAATTAAAAGGTGCTTGTAGCGCACCACACTAAAAATGGCATGTAACACACGTCGCTCTGGCATGGATCGGTAATGCGGTGTTGCAATACAATACTACTCACGTTGGAACACATTCAAACCAGAGCGCCGCAACGTCGGTTGCCCCTCCCCTACATGTTATGCCACAGGGCCACGTGTCTTCCTCAGGGATTTATGGTTTAATGTTTATTACACATAACTATATGGGATTGTGTTAAGTGCCAGCAGCTCACAGAACTCACTTCGTTTACCATAGCAGCTCACAGGTTTTTTAAGTTTTTAATTTTTTTTTTATACTACTAATGGCGACGATCAGCGATTTATAATTGGATGGCGATAGTGCGGGGGTCAGTCTGACACAAACGGATACTAGAGGGAACTTAATAACTCCCACTGAATTCACCAGCGACATTTATACAGTGATCAGAAGGGAAGGGCTTTATGTTCAGGTCGAACATGAGTTCGACTCGAACATTGGCTGTTCGCCCATTCGCCGAATAGCGAACAATTTGGGGTGTTCGCTGCAAATTCAAAAGCCGTGGAACACCCTTTAAAAGTCTATAAGAGAAATCAAAAGTGCTAATTTTAAAGGTTAATATGCAAGTTATTGCCATAAAAAGTGTTTGGGGACCTGGGTCCTGCCCCAGGGGACATGTATCAATGCAAAAAAAAGTTTTAAAAACGGCCCTTGTTTTCGGGAGTAGTGATTTTAAAAATGCTTAAAGTGAAACAATAAAAGTGTAATATTCCTTTAAATTTCGTACCTGGGGGGTGTCTATAGTATGCCTGTAAAGTGGCGCATGTTTCCCGTGTTTAGAACAGTCTGACAGCAAAATTACATTTCTAAAGGAAAAAAACTAATTTAAAACTACTCGCGGCTATAATGAATTGTCGGTCCGGCAATACACATAGAAGTTCATTGATAAAAATGGCATGGGATTCCCCCACAGGGGAACCCCGAACCAAAATGTAAAAAAAATGCGTGGGGGTCCCCCCCAAATTCCATACCAGTCCTTTCAGGTCTAGTATGGATATTAAGGGGAACCCCGCGCCAAATTTAAAAAAAAATTGCATTGGGGTCCCCCTCAAAATCCATACCAGACCTGAAGAGTCTGGTATGGATTTTAAGGAGAACCCCGTGCCAAAATTTTAAAAAAAATGGTGTGGGTCCCCCTAAAAATCGATACCAGACCCTTATCCGAGCACACAAACTGGCAGGCCACCGGAAAAGAGGGGGGCGAGAGAGAACCCCCCCTCCTGAACCGTACCAGGCCACTTGCCCTTAACATTGGGAGGGTGCTTTGGGGTAGCCCCCCTAAGCACCTTGTCCCCATGTTGATGGGGAGAAGGGCCTCATCCCCACAACCCTTGCCCAGTGGTAACAAGGGGACCCCCAGATCCTGCCCCTCCTGTGTGAATTGGTAATGGGGTACAAATGTACCCCTACCATTTCACAAAAAAAGTGTCAAAAATAGACAATAGACGGTTTTTGACAATTCCTTTATTAATGTCTTCTTCTTTCCCTGCTTCTTCTTCCATCTTCTTCTGGTCTTCCTTCGGTGTTCTTCTTCCTCCATCTTGTTCTTCCCCCGCTTCTTCCTCTATCTTCCTCCGCTTCTTCCTCCGGTCTTCTCCTCCGGCATCTTCCTTCTTCTTCTTCTCCGCTTCATCCTTCAATCCGCCTCAATGGGGGTTTCCCAATGTGTGACGCTTCTGCTCAGGTGACAGCTCTTATATAATGGAGGGTGGGGCCACCCGGTGACCCTGCCCCCCTTTGACGCACGGGGACTTCCCTATGGCTTTCCCCCGTGTTGTCAGAGGGGGGCGGGGTCACCCTTTTTTTAAATTCTGGCACGGGGTTCCCCTTAATATCCATACCAGACCTGCAGGGCCTGGTATGGAATTTGGGGGGACCCCCACACATTTTTTTTTTTTAATTTTGGTTCGGGGTTCCCCTGTGGGGGAATCCCATGCCGTTTTTATCAATGAACTTTTATGTGTATTGCCGGACCGACAATTCATTATAGCCGCGAGTAGTTTTAAATTACTTTTTTTCCTTTAGAAATGTCATTTTGCTGTCAGACTGTTCTAAACACGGGAAACATGCGCCCCTTTACAGGCATACTATAGACACCCCCCAGGTACGAAATTTAAAGGAATATTACACTTTTATTGCTTCACTTTAAGCATTAATAAAATTACTGCTCCCGAAAAAACGGGCCGTTTTTAAAACTTTTTTTTGCATTGATCCATGTCCCCTGGGGCAGGACAATACCATGCATATAAGCCTTTAAAATTAGCACTTTTGATTTTTCATGTTCGTGTCCTATAGACTTTAACGGTGTTCGCGTGTTTGAACAAATTTTTTGCCTGTTTGCATGTTCTGGTGCGAACCGAACGGGGGGGTTTCGGCCCATCCCTAGTGATCAGTGATAATACTATACACTGTCACTGTACTAAAGACACTGGCTGGGAAGGGGTTAACATCTAGGGCAATCAAGGCTTTAAAAGTGTGCCTAACTCTGTGTAATGTGTGTGCAGTGTGCTGCTTTTTATTAAAGATCTGTTTTTCATCTCTGCTTTGCAGGGATGAGAAACTGACAGATCGCTCTCACTGTACAGAGCACTGTATTGTTTACCATTACAAAGCTCTGGGCTGTGATTGCACACAGTTGATCAGCAGGTCCTGACCGTGAATCATTGGCCGGGTCTTGCTGACAGGCTCCTGATGTGTACAATCACAGCAGGAGTAGGGGGGGGGGGTGACCCTAAACCCTGCCTACTTCTGGGTTTAAGGCCGCTCCCTCTTCTGTCGTGATTGTACAGTCACTTTGTCTACAGTCGTACATTGCAGGCGGGTGGTAACCAAGTGGTTAAACTTATTTAGTTGTATAATTTTGAATAAATAAAGTATACATGGCTTTACTATTGTATCAGCATTCATTTTCTGCTGTACACAGCTATAAATTTAAGAATATGTTTAAGATCTATAGATCATATTCGCATCAGATTATTTATCCACAAAGACTTTTATTTCCCGTAATGATCATTATTTCCAGCAATGACAGCCCAGAAAATCAATCAAATACTAAGGGTTATTATAGCGATAGAAATGATGTCCTATAGCTTTGTGATCAACTGAGCCTATTCTGACTGTATAGCAGCAGAAACCCAAAATTTACATTGTGATGTCACCTGTACAATAAGTGTGAACTTCCGTGGGCAACATCGGAAAGAGTTGGAATTTGTGTCAGGTTTTTATTTTTAGAGTTCAGTGAGGAGAGTAGCAGAAATGTTTGTAAACTCCAGAAGTTAATCTTATTAAGGGTTAAAGGAGAAGTATGACCAATGCTTTTTGGGCATACTTCTCTTGTGGGTCACAGGACTGCACTCCTGTGACCCAGAGTCAGCTGACAGCAAGTTAAAGTCCACTGTCGGCTGACATCACAGAGCCTGTCCAGGCTCTAAAGGGATCCCGACAATAATGTCAGGATCTGCCAAGATGCCTTAGCCAGAAACTCCTGTCCCCTCCACAGTCCGGCTCTCCAGTGAGCACAAAGCTCAAAGTGGACCCGAAAACTGAGCGATCAGCTTCTCAATTCTCAGAGCGAAGCCAGCAGGGGATAGCATCAGCAACGAAGCGATGCTGCAGCTATCTAGGCGAGTATGAATGTTTTTTTGTACACCCGTTCTTCTCTTTTAAGTTCACTATGGGGGAGATTTACTGACACTGGAGCACTCGGAATCTGGCGCAGCAGTGCATGGTAGCCATTCAGCCTCTAACTTCAGCTTTTTCTGTTAGGCTTTGACAATAAAACCTGGAACTCTAGTCGATACAAAAAATGAACCAATGTTCCGCTGTTACTTTTCTTAAGAGCTGCCTAAGGCCCCTTTCACACTGATGAGCCAATCGGGTCCGCCTGTATCATCCATAGCTCTCTATGGAGTGGCGAATGTCAGTAGCGGCTGGTGGTATATATTTTTTTGGGGGCAAACAATCCATCTGAAACAGGTTGTAAACTTTCCCCGCTCTACCCTGAAAAAACAAAACATTGTGGTTAAAGCAGAACTATAGGCAAAACTTTTTTTTTTGTTTTGAATAGAGCAAGGGGGGGTTATAACCCCTAACAGATTTTTCTTCACTTTCTGTCCCATAGCCAAACAGGAAGTGAGAGGAAATCTCTGCAAATTAAGGTTAACTCTTGGTGACCCCCAGGTCACCAGATCTAGTGTCCCCATTGGCAGATTTCCCTGCTATTACTTTTCTGGGGACAACCCAAAATCTGGGATTTTTTTACTGTCACGTTCAATAATGGCAAACAGGAAAATAGAGAGGGTGAATCTCCTTAACGGGGGCACAGACAGCAATAAAACTATATTTTGATCGGTGTGAACTCAATCACCATAACTACAAAATATGCAGCCATGAAAAACCTGGTAAGTTCCATACATTCTTCTTAAAAAAATAACATATTGCTCAGAGTAAAGAGAATTGTGCATATAAAATAATATAACGTGTGTGCTGGTGTTTTGTTCTAAATAGAAGTGGTTACAAACCTAAAAAACCTAAAAAAAATTATATGTTATTATGAACTTCAAGATTTTAAATCTCAGCTCCAAGCAGATAAATATTGTAATAAAACAGCGCTGGTCCAAAAAATGCCTATATATATCTAATGGTGAAGAGAACTATATACATACATACATATAATCCATACTCAATTAGTAATACACAAACAATTGATGTATATACAGAACAATAAAGTGCAAAGTGCTTATGAATAAACCACATGAATTATTTGTGAAAAATAAAGTTCAAAATGATGTGTTCCAAAAAAACGTAAGATGCATAAACAAAAAAATGTATAGTGCATATGCGAAAAAAATATATCAATCAAAAAATCTAAAAAACTGATCAATAAAAATTATGTATAAGGACAGTTCTTCAAACATCAATCCGCGACAGTGCCATGCAGTAAAATTCGTGTGCCGATAAAGACTGACAATTGCACCCAAAATGTGATCCTCCACCAGCCGTACCAAACTGACTATATATATATATGGGAAGGAGAGGAAGAAGGATACTCCAATAGTGTGATACCAATTTTAAAAAAGGTATTTAAAACATTTAAATGTTAAACTTACACATCACAAGTGTCAGACCCGACACTAGGGATTTCAAGCATAGAAATGTATCCAAATCGTCTCCAGCCGCTGTGGTTCATATACGAGCTGCGAGTACAATCCTGGACAGCGTGTTGGCGTCAGCGTCCTGACCTCGCCCTATGTGTTTCGTCATACGATGTCTTCCCGGGGTGGCAGAACTTTTGAAGCCTTGCATGCCATTTTATGTATGGGCCAGCCTCCCACGAATTGATAGACAGCCCTCAGCAATATTTTTGTACAAACATTTGAACGACTTAACAACAAAACAATCTATTATACATTATCATAGACTCTAAGCGTCAGCATATATTTTAAAGTTGAACCTGTCTTTGATGATCTTCTTAGTTATTAGAGTAGCAAGACAATTGTTCTACTACTTATCGATATCAACATTTAAAGTATTGCATGGTGGTAGTCTAGAGTTACCCTTCATAGTTGACGCATGTCTCTTTAAAACTTTTTTTAGAGTAGCAAGACAATGGTTCCATCACTTAGCGATATCAATATTTATATTATTGTATGGGGATAGTCTAGAGTTACCTTGTCTCTATAAAACTTTTTTCTTTTGTGCGCGCAAAGCCTATTTGTATTACTTAACTGCAGCAGAGAAACTTTAGGTCTCTCAGGGCTATATAGCAGGGACGTGCAGTCAGGGGAGGCAGGTGAGGCAGGGCCATAAACATAAAAGAAAAAAAAATGAAAAAAAATTGAGGGTCATAGCTCAGTGACCTGGGGTCATAGGGGGGTATGTAGCCTAAGTCCTACCCCACCACTGGTAAAAATTTGGGGCTCCTACGACCTATGTTTCCAGATATATGGGGCTCCTTGCGCAGCTTGTCAGAAACTAAATACAGAGCGGCCACTTTATATACAAGCTGACACATGCTGTTTGCAGCAGACTGAGAGGTTGAGCTCACAGTGCCTCTCCTCACTTCTTGTCAGAGGCACTGAGTTCAATTAACAGCTTGGAGTCTTGGATCAATGGTAAAGTACCATTGGTCCCAGTTGTCCAATAAAAATGCAGCAGTGTCATAGAAGGGGCATGTGTCTAAAAGACAAATGCTCCCTTTTAGCCCAGCCCTCTAATGCCGTGTACACATGGGCGGACTTTTCGACCGGACTGGTCGGATGAAACGAATAAGTCGGACAATCCAACTGTGTGTGGGCTTCATCGGACCTTCAGCTGACTTTTTCGGACTGGTCGGATGGAACGAATTAGTCGGACAATCCAACTGTGTGTGGGCTTCATCTGACTTTTTCTGTCAAAAATCAGACGGACTTTAGATTTGAAACATGTTTCAAATCTTTCCGCTGGAACTCCGTCAGACCCAGTTCCTATCGAGAAATCCGCTCGTCTGTATGCTAGTCCGATGGACGAAAACCGACGCTAGGGCAGCTTTTGGCTACTGGCTATGAACTTCCTTATTTTAGTCCGGTCGTACGTCATTACTTACGAATCCGTCAGACTTTGGTGTGATAGTGTGTAGGCAAGTCCGTTTGTTAGAAAGTCCGCTGAAAGTCCATCGTAACTCCGTCGAAAGTCCGTCTGAAAAAAACATCGAACGTTTGATCGAACAGCATTACTGCAAGGAAACTTACTGCAAACTACAAGATTTACCCACAATCCTACGTTTTTCTCACACAGTTAAGGGGGAGAATGGGAATCTGCTGCCTGCTGAAAAGGTACTGTTATATTCAAGCTAAATCATATATTTATATGCCAAATGTTATAACATAATAATTTATTATTTATCTATTTACTGTGAAATAACTGGTTGGAAGTTATAACTTCAAACTTCAGTAATTTGTCCGTTAAGCCATCTGCTTGAGTAAAGATTTTGAAAATATAGCAAATATAGTAAATTACCTTAAAAACAATATATAATAATATTTGTATGTTACTTAAGGTAATTAACCCCTTGCCACACAGGCCAATTCTGACACTTCTCTTCTACATGTAAACAAAATCATCATTTTTTGCTAGAAAATTACTCAAAACTCCCCAAATAAAATGGTGGTCATTGCAACTTTTTATGTCACGTGGTACTTGCGCAGCAATTGTTTTAAACTATTTTTTTTGTGGAAAATAACTGTTTCAAGAATAAAAAAAAAAAAAAAACAACACTAACGTTAGCCCGATTTTTTGTATAATGTGAAAGATGATGTTACGCCGAGTAAATAAATACCTAACATAATAATAACAATAAAGAGATTTTGCGCTTCAAATCTATCACATATATATACAATGTATGTATATGTGATAGATTTGAAGCGCAAAATCTCTTTATAGTTATTATTATGTTGAGTGTATGTGAACACTTTTGATTTTGCTGCAGTCCACAGAGACATCATCACTACTTACTCACGTTGACATTTTTTCACTGTTTTTTAACACTGAGTTATTTAATTTTGGTTATTGCCACATTCCTTGTACTCAATAAAGCGCGAGGGACAACACCACAAATACCTAACATGTCACGCTTTAAAATTGCACACACTTGTGGAATGGCACCAAACTTCAGTCTTTACTAACAGTGCCCCAGGGGCTGTCTGCCGCCCACCTTCTGCAAGTAGATCCTAAATGAGAGAAATAACACCCACCTTCTCTAGACCCAGGACTCCAGTGCAGTGCCCTCCAGCAAATTTAATCTTTAGGCAATCCTCCCCAGGCCCTTAGCTCAGCAGCCGCTGAGACCTAGACTGCAGCTGCTTGCCTCTCTGTCTATCTCCCAAGGGCAACAGCCCCCGAGAAGACTAGATCCCTCCATTGAGGGAAAAGAACACTCTGATCAGGCCTCCTGCACATCTATAACCTCCCCAGCCACCTTCTGGACGCCTCCTTCCAGGGATTGGCTGGTGCAAAATAAATATTTAACTGATCATTTAAAGTGTTACTAAACCCACAACAATAAAATCAGTCTGTATATGCAGCATAGCATGGTTGTTATACTCACTGTGGAACTTAAGGAGTTAATCCTCTGCATTGTGTAAAAAAGGCTGTATGCACAGATCCTTCCATCCTGCCCTGTCAATCTGAAGAAACCCAGCTAACACAGGTAGAGTAGCCAACCTGCACATGCTCAGTTGTGTCTTTTATGCTGGAGAGAATAATTACTTGTTCTCAGAGATAGCCAGGTCACATGATATTGGCATCACACATATGGGCATGTATACAGGCTGAAATGGAAATCTCCTCCTTCCTGAACTCTCAGTACTGGAGAAACTGTGCATGTTATCAATGACCGTGGTATACAAATCAGCCAAAAAGGTATATAGTGGCAATATTTTAATGTGAAAAGAAGATTTATATGCCGTGGGCACTGTGGGGGGGGGGGGGGTGGGGATTAACTTTTTTCATATTACTGGGTTTTTTAGCAACACTTTAAATCTGCTAGCCCTATACTCTGGAAACTTCTTGCAGAGGCAGGGGGGAGTAATCAAACGCTCAGCTCAGGAAACTGTGAACAGACAAACACAATCAACCACTGCTCCATACACTACAAAAACTAAATTAAATTAAATAAACTAAATTTACCTAGCAGCCTAATTGAGGAGGGTGCTACACAACATACAGGATATTATTGATATTGTATTCGCATGTTGGCATTTCCAGATACATCCTGGCACTGAAACTTTGTAATTCTGTCAAGCACAGTCATTTTGTACAGCTGCAGTTTTAATTTAATTATGTTGCTTTAAAGCTGAATTCTAGGAATCTGAAAAAAAAATCCCTTGCATTGGTCTCCCTCTGCATTCAAGGGTTAAATTATTATTGTTATACAGGTGTAGCACCCTCTAGTGTGTGCTAGAAGTAGAGTTGGAAAAAACATAGTTTAGCTCAGGGCTAAGCCTGAGCTATGGAATCCGAGTCAGGGTTTACTAAGGTTCAGGGCTGGGTGATTCATCCTGGCAGCTATCTGGTGCCTTGCCCTTGGTCTAGAATGTTGGAGGATCTTCTAGAATTAGTGGGTGGAGGTTAGGAGGAGCTGCCTTGAATATCTATGGAGCCTCAGCCAATCTTCAGAGGTAGGCTGGCAGGGGACTAAGACCGCTCCATAAAAAGACATGGGCCATGCCAGCAGAGCAGTCAGATGGAAGATGGAGATACAGTGTTGAGGAGGCTGTCGGTGGTCCTCAAGGGTGCCTTCTAGTCTGGGGGGGTCCTGCCTTGGGCCGTGGCTCGGGTGCTGGAAGGATCCTGCTTAAACACATAGGAGGAGTCTTTTCTGGAGTCACTGGAGCAAGAGAGAGGACAGAGTGAGTAGCAACACTGTTGGGGACTAACAAAGGGGGAGACTTCCCCATGTAGTCAGTCTTCCTGAAGACAATGGTGTGCTGAAGGGGTAACTACATTTTTGTGGGGAAAAAATAGCAAATAAAGAAGAAATAATATAGCATATACTAGGGTTGCACAGATACCGATACTGGTATCGGTGCCGATACTAAGTATTTGCACGAGTATCGGTACTCGTGCAAATTCTCCAATACCCGAAACCAATACTTTCAGGCTTGTTTCTTTCAGCTGTTTCTTTCAGCCTTAACAAACAATGACTCATTGAGCTGTCAGTGGGGTTCCCCTGTTGACAGCTGAAGTGTAAACAAAGTCCCAGCAATTGGAGCTGTAAAAAAAAAAAACAAAAAAAACAGCAGCCGGGCAATGTTTTACCAACAACATTGCTCAGTTGCCGAAACAGAGAGATAAAAAGAAAAATTGTTTCTTTTTGTATCTGTTTCTTCATCTACAGATCAAAAGGGATGAACTTCCCTCTGCAGATGAAGTCAGTGCAACATGTTTTTTTTAATTAAATGTTCCTGTTTTAGCCCCTTATTAATCTTTAATTTACGCTAATCAGCCCTTAATTAACTCCTTATTCTCCATCTCCATTTAATTATTATTTTCCTGCTGATTTTAAATTTTTTTTGTTCACTTCTATTTTATAACCCATTCATATTTAAATGTTTTTTTTGTTTGCTTTGTTCATTCATACTTTTACACCGTTTACATATATTTACAAGTTTCACATAAAAAAAAAAGTGCCTAATGAAAAAAAAAGAAAAAAAGTGTCATTTGTAAATAACTTTTCAATGCTTTGCACCATTGCTGACAACTAAAGTGTAAGCAAAACAGCGGTAGGTATCAATAATTGGTATTGACGAGTACTAAAAAAAAAAAAAAAAAAAAAAGTATCAGTACTTTTGGTACTGGTGCATCAATAGCATATACAATTGTGACACAAGTCATGTTGTAATTGAATGTTATTAAAAATTACCTTTCCTTTTCAATCTGCAGCTCTGTAATTTTCTGTAAATGCAATGCAATATGGCTATGGCTATGGTGTTCAGAACACCCCCCGAAACATAATTTTCTGCTTGTGTGATTGGCTCATCAATTATCCCAAAAGTCTGCACTAAGATATGAGTCAGATTTCCAGCATTCCCCTGCAACAAAAATGTCATTTTTGGTGAGATAGTGGCTAAAGGGCTGCAGGCCCAGCAGCTTTCCTCATGCCCTGCCAGGTGCACAGCTGATTGATAATTATGAAACCACTCTCATTAGACTTATTCGGCACAGGGGCACAGAGAAACACACAGGGATTTCTTCAGAATAACAAAAGGTAGGAATCTGCAACAAAGTTTGTTAAAATCCTTGTAATGTACATAGATCACCCAGAGGGGAATGTTTTTTTCTCAACAAAAGTGGAGTTACGCTTTAGGTCTTCATCCTTCCCTGAGAGATCTCTTGAGAGTCAGCTGAGTGGGCTGGTGAAGAGTCAGTCGGGAGGACTGGTGTGAGAGTTAGCCTTGAGGGCTAGTGAAAGGGGCAGTTGGGTTGGGAGTGCCTGAAGAGATTGTGCTGGGATCAGTGGCCACAGAGGAGAAGTTACAAGCTGTCTCACTAAATTTTTGCTACACAACAAGGGGCTGCAAGTTCCTGCCTGTAAAGGGATATTGCTAAAATCTGACTAGGAGCCTGTCAGAGCAACTAACAGTGATTCACCTGGAGCAAGTAAGTGTGTACAGAAGGAAAGTGAAAGAGACTCTATATAGACTGTATAAAGGAAAATGTCCCTGAAGTTGTGTTGAAAGATTTTCTGAAGTCAAGTGGGCATCCCAAAACCTCCCATAATCCTCAATAAATAACAAAACAAAGTCACAGTCTGTTCTCTGACTCTGGGGTGCTTGTGAAAATTTTATGTGCCTGGCTGTGCAGAAGTGGGGGGACCCAAGTTCATCAGCAGTCCCTATGGGGGTGTGCTACACAGGATTTATATAGCACCAACAGCTTGCACAGAGCTTTATGAAATAAAGAGAGACAGTACAGCTACAATAATATTTAATACAAGAGGTTTCCGATGACCCTGCTCCTAAGAGCTTATAATCTAAATGGGAGGATAAGTGGTGCAAAAGGTAATAACTGTGAGGGAAGAGCTGATTGCAAAAACAAAACACCTAACTGAACAAAAAAGTACATATGAACGACATACTCACAAAAGTGCCCTTAAGGTTGTACGGACCTAACCCAGGGGCAAGGCTCAACTTGGTCTACCTATCCGAAAGGCCTGACGAACCCCACTCCTCTTAGTCAGCCAAAGCCGAACAACAAGTACCAGGTGAGGGGGCTCTCCCGAAGAGAAATCCCCCCCCCCGGTTCGGGGGGGGGGTGGAGGAACGTAATGGAGGCACATCCTCCCCCTAGACCTTAGGGTAGGCCAGAGGACCCACACCCTCCATCTTAACGAGAAAAAGCAGACAAAAGTGCAAAGTGACAAAATATGAGGAGAGAAATATATTAAATAAATAGTGCCCCTGAGGCCTGGTAAAATTCAACCGACTTGCAGAAAAAGCATTAGTGCTGTGACGTGTGCTCATTCTCACAGTGGGGTTCCCACGCCCAAATGATACAAAGATCACCCCTGGGGCGACCATCTCCCAGGGGGCACAGCTCCCTGGATTCTCTGCCTTCCCAGCCCATGGCCAAATAAGATAGACCCATTCAAATTTGAAGGCACTGGGCCCCTCAAGTCTTCCCGGGGAAATTACTCCTATGCCCCTCACCTTGTGGACATCCCGGTTTCTGCTGAAGCCAGTACTAGCCTTCAGATCCCCTCATCATCCCAGCAAGGATACTATACAGTCAGCCATTCCTGCCAAAAGGCCAGAATGATGGCGTAGCACCCCTACTGGACACTAAGAACAGATACTACACTTGATCTTAGAGCTGATGAAGTAAGTAAAAGTACAGGCCTCCCTGTAGAGGTGAATTTTTATGGACTGCCTAAAGGTAGACAGAATAATAGATAGCCAGTGAGAATTTGGGTAGGGGGTTCTAGAGGCAGGGAGAGGCTCTAAAAAAAAGTCCGGGAGACGAGGATGGGAGGAGGTGACAATGGGGCTAGGGAGCAGGAGTTTTTGAGAGGAGTGAAGAGAATGGTTTGGATAACATTTTGAAATTAGGTTGGTGATGTCACTTGGAGCAGAGTTGTAGATGGCTCTGTATGTTGTTTTCAGTATTTTATATTTTATTCGTTGGGCAAGTGGAAACCAGTGGAGGGATTGACTGAGGCTGGACACTGAACAGTTTATAAGGTGGTTAAATGCTAATTTTAGCTTAGGATACCAGTAAAAAGGACTTTTACTTACCATTTCTCTTGCCTCCATGGCAGTCAGTGCTTATCTCTTCCCTCCACCATTCTTCTTCTGGGTGGGCTCTCTGCATCCTCACTTACATTGCAGGACTGGTAGTCCTGCATTGACCTGCATTGTTCATGATGACATCATAGGTGTGACCAGCCAGAACATTGAAGAGAAGAGGCTGTAGGTGACCAGTTGCATGGAAGTAGGAGCCTGCAGGAGTGAGGGATATAGTAAGTCATTTTTAACTGGTATCCTAGGGTAAAACTTTTGCAGTGTGGGAGTATTTTTAGTTTCATTTTCCTGGAGTTCAGGTTTAACTACTTTAAGACCCGACTGTTTCAAATCATAGTAAATAGCCCATGTTTGTTCAGCTTTCATAATCTTGTAGCCAGGTGCCTGCCAGCTCTGTGTGTACTTCTGTGCTGCTGTTCCCCACAAACCCTTCAGTCGGGTGGCTGCATGGATAGTAGTAGCTGTTTGTGCTTTCTTGCCTGTCCCCTCCTCCTTCTTCCCCCACATGTTTCCGGTTGAGAGGAGCTCTCAGCCAGAGAGGAGGACACTGGGACAGGTAGTCCTCAAGGAACACAGCATAATACAAGTGAATGAGGGTAAATGAGCTGTGGACTACAACTCCCATGATTTCTTGTCACAAGGAGGAGGAGAATACAGTGTTTTTTGAGTACAGTGTTTTCCAGGGCAAATTACCAGAGATCGGGGCAGACTGTGCGGACCTGCTGGGAGAGATCCTGTGCAGGCCGGAGCTGTGCGCTGTGCCCAGAGAGGCTGAGGACTGAGACACAGAGAGACTGTGATGATGAGGACTGTGGTACACAGACCTGCTGCTCTCATCTGTCTGTGCCCACCTTCAGAGAGATGACCCTGAGAGAGATGTTGAGAGTCTGAACGCTGGGACTGAGCCCTGTGAGGACATGATTGTGAGGACAGAGACTTCTGGGACAACAAGCCGCCATTGCGTATAAGACCGGGTGGCAAAAGTGGTGAGCAGAATTGCCAAGTTACTGCCATTAGAGACGGCTCCTCGTTTAGCAGCCCATTAGCCATCTGTTAGCACACTCTTAAAGGGACAGCTACACATGCACCATCTTACAGAAGGACCCCAACGAAAGTCAGCCAACAATGTCAGTTAAGCCGCAGGTACTTTGCAGTCACCTCCAGGAGTACCCTTTTGTTAGAAAGGTGTACACCCACTTAGTAAAGGGCTGTATGCATAGAGTGCACACAAGAATGTTGTTTGAGTAACTATCGCTAGGAATTACAGTGAGGTTTCTTTTATGCCATTCATGCTTTCACGGTTGATTCTATACTTACTGACACTGTGTGGACTATTTTAATGGGGTGTCAGGGAATCCCTGTGAGACGTCTGGCACATAGATGCACGCAAGCGCATAGATTTCCTCAAAGAACGTCTAACAGGCGCATGCATGCGCGCGAGAGTCCGCAATCGCGGATGCGCATGCGGACACGCGCAGGCACAATTCCTCTTGGCACCTTGTCACCGATTTTGGCGTTCTGAATACTTTTAAGTGCAAAGGAGGGATTTGGGTCTTTTAGACCCTCGATCCCTCCATAAAGAGTACCTGTCACCAGAAGGCCTATTTAAAGGGAGTCCAGTCTCTTATTCTTTGCTGACTGATCTTCACCTGTGTCCTGTATTCTGATCTGATCCTGTGTGCTCTTCTAGTTGCTGACCTGGCTTGTTCTTTGACCTTGGCTGTGTATCCTGTTTTGCTGCTCACCTCTGACCCGGCTTTGGTAGATTTGGTACCATGCTGCCCGCCTGCTGACGACCCTGGCTCTGCTTCTGTCTATGACCCTGGCTTCTGTTAACCCTCGGGTGCCTGCCTGGCTGTCTTCTGTTCCAGCTCTGCACACCGCTACATGCTCCAGTCTCCAGAGCCCTGACAAGCTGGCAGCCCAGATTCATCCACATCAGGTACTCGTGTCCCTCCTGTCCTTCATTTTTTTTACCTTAATGCAAAGAATGCATTAACCCCTTTGCGTCGACCGTACGCAAATTTGCATTCATGGCTGGAAGCGGTTAAACCGGGGTGATGCCTGCTGCAGGCATCACCCCAGTATCATTTTTTAGATTGGGCTGTTGGCTTTTTAGTGATAACAACCGATGCAGCTAAAAGCCACTTGGCTGTTATCCTAAGGTGCGGGAGGGGACGTCCCTCCCCTCCTCCCACCTTCTGCTGCTCTTCCTGGGCCTCCCATCCCACCAGGAGACCGAGCCACCAGCCGGTGCGTCCGCCGCCTAGGCTGAGACCCAAACAAAGTCAGATTCGGCTTTGATCGGGTCTCTGATGTAAAATCCCGGAAGCGGCGTCACTCTGGTTTACTCGGCTGCCAATTCCGCGGATTTAAAAAAAAAATAACAGTATTCAGAATCACCGATTTTGGCGTTCTGAATACTTTTAAGTGCAAAGGAGGGATTTGGGGTCTTTTAGACCCTCGATCCCTCCATAAAGAGTACCTGTCACCACCTATTACTGTCACAATGGATATTTACATTCCTTGTGACAGCAATAAAAGTGAAAAGAATTTTTATTTTTTTAAAGGGACAATGTAAAAAAATAAATAAATACGACATTTTTTTTAACGCACCCCAGTCCCTGCGTGCTCGCACAGCTAAGAAAACGCAAACATAAGTTGTGCCCGCAAATGTAAGCGGTGTTCACATCACACATGTGAGGTATCGCCGTGATCATCAGAGTGAGAGCAGCAATAATTCTAGCAAAAAAACTCCTCTGCAACTTTAACCTGTTAACCGTTAAATTGTTTTAAAACATCGGCTATGGAGATCTTAGGTACCATAATTTGTCGGCATTCCACGAGTGTGCGCAATTTCAAAGCATGACATGTTAGGTATCTATTTACTTCGGCGTAACATCATCTTTCACATTATACTAAAAAATTGGGCTAACTTTACTGTTTAGTTTTTTTTAACTTCATGAAAGTGTTTTTTTTCCCCAAAAAATTGTGTTTGAAAGACTGCTGCGCAAATAACGTGTGACATAAAATATTGCAAGGATCGCCATTTTATTCTCTAGGGTCTCTGCTAGAAAAATATATATAATGTCTGGGGGTTCAATTAATTTTCTAGCAAAAAATACGGATTTTAACTTGTAAGCAACAAATGTCAGAAATAGGCTTAGGTATGAAAGGGTTAAGGTAAAAAAACCTTTAGAACCACTTTAGATTACACTGTATATGTGAGCGGCCTACAATTTATAACTCAGTGTGTCAATAGGGACTAAGCGCTTTAAAGAGTTGTGGCAAAACAGAGGATCCATCATCACTAGCGACCTCTGCGGGGTTGCACTACAATCTGTTTTCTAATATTCTGCAGTAGTGATGAGCCGAACACCCCCCGGTTCGGTTTGCATCCAGAACATGCGAGCAGGCAAAAAAGTTGTTCGAACACGCGAACACTGTTAAAGTCTATGGGACACGAACATGAATAATCAAAAGTGCTCATTTTAAAGGCTTATATGCATGGTATTGTCATAAAAAGTGTTTGGGGACCTGTGTTCTGCCCCAGGGGACATGGATCAATGCAAAAAGAAGTTTTAAAAACGGCCGTTTTTTCGGGAGCAGTGATTTTAATAATGCTTAAAGTGAAACAATAAAAGTGTAATATTTCTTTAAATTTCGTACCTTGGGGGTGTCTATAGTATGCCTGTAAAGGGTGCATGTTTCCTGTGTTCAGAACAGTCTGACAGCAAAATGACATTTCTAAAGGAAAGAAAGTCATGTAAAACTACTATCGCTACTATCACTACTAACTACTGTAAAACTACTATCGCTAGCGCCGGCTATAATGAATTTCCGGTCCGGCAATACACATAAAAGTTCATTGATAAAAACGGCATGGGATTCCCCCACAGGGGAACCCCGAACCAAAATTAAAAAAAAAAAAATGCGTGGGGGGCCCCCCTAAATTCCATACCAGTTCTGGTATGGATATTAAGGGGAACCACGCGCCAAAATTAAAAAAAAAATGCGTGCTCGGATAAGGGTCTGGTATGGATTTTTGGGGGGACCCCGCGCCATTTTTCTTTTAATTTTGGCGCGGGGTTCCCCTTAAAATCCATACCAGACATGAAGGGTCTGGTATGGATTTTGAGGGGGACCCCCATGCCATTTTTTTTTAAACCTGCTGGGAAACCTTCATCGATCAGTGGCTTGCAGCCAGCTGCAGCACTGATCAGTGTATTCTGACAGTGGAAGAGGCATGTTGTCACAATGCATTTCCTGCATTCACCTCGCTTGTGTGGATACAGGAACCTGTTAATTTTTTTTTAGTTTAACCCACTGTTTGAAAAAAAAAAAAAAGCTCAGTGTGTGCAGCTTTATATGGAGAGACACAGCTCAAAATTATATACATTATGGTAAATGTAGTGTTTTAAGGGCTCCTAGTACACTCTGGAACATTGAACAGGGTATGGTCAGGCTTCTCTAGGTGCCTGTGTTCGGGCTACCCCATGTTACATTATCCCTTTGGAAATGTTTGCTTTAAACCATTAAAGGCAGTTTTCTAAATGTTATTTGTAGGTTACAGAATGTTATGGCATCTTCAAATCATGACAGATAAGCTGCTTTTTATTTCACCCTTTGACCCAAAGGTGGCAGCAGTGTGCACGTTATTACAGCAGGAGGACCTATAAAATAAAAGTCTAAACCTTTGACATTAGTGGAATGTGGTCTTGGCTTACAAACAGTTTGCAGGAAATCAAAGTGGATCACCATCTGAAGAGCTGACAAACTACCTATTTTCTATGACTAAGCACCCAATTGTGGTGAAATTCAATAGCTGTGGTGTACCTTGTAGTCCTTAAATTATTAAACTGCGGGAACGATAGATAGATATATAGATATATATAGCAACCACTGTTGGTTTTATTGCACATTTTTTCAAAAGCAATGTCTGGGTTTTGTGGAGTGTTTCTTTCCTGTTATTGTCATGTATGCAGTTGGTGTCCACTTCACAATGATAAAGGTTTCTGTTTCCCAAACCGAAAACCTGTCATGTAATTTAGTCTGATCCCCAGAATCTTTTTAAATCTCTTTTCAGGAATGTCCAGACAGCTGGAGAGCTGGTGGATTATTTTTAACCTCCACTGTGTGCCCAGAATGAGTTCTATTCACAGCTCTCTACATAGCTGAGCGGTATATGACTGTCATCATCTGTTCCCTTGCTTACCAGTCAATCTTTTTACTTTACAAAAGGAATTCCTATGTATTCTGGGTATTGGGCCATAAAACACATTTGCTCCATTGCATTTGTTAGGAGCAAACAATCTCAGAGATATCATTGCAGGGGGTTTACATATTTATAGCCCTTGGCTATGAAACATAGCCCTATGCATTATAGGCCAAGTTGACCCAAAACTGATACATCAGTTGAAACATCTCTTACATCTATGACCCTCCTTTTGGGTAAATTTCATATCATTAAGATGTCAAATTACTCATTCTCATGAACCATGATGTAATTTTATGAATGCTTGGAGAACTTACATATCCAATCCAATACAGATCCAATACAATATCCAATCCAATATTCTCACCAACGGGGGACAGTGAAGAAGTGGGAAAGAGGGTACAATCCACTTACATTTCAAGCCTGTTGGTGACTTGGCTTTTAAAGTCTGAATCCAAAAACTGTTTTTTTTATTATTTTGTATTGAGAGTGGAAGAGTTAAAATGATGGTAGTGATTGTCAATGGAACAGAAAGGCAGAAGCAACAATCAAAACACGTCATACTACATAAAAATGGTTCCTGTGATGTCCTACCTGAAATGTGTGGGAAGCCTGCTTATTCTTTGTTGTATAGTATATAGGAAGCATTGTTGACAACTGTACTAAAAGTGATCACAAAATGAAACATGCAGAGGTCCTAACATCCTCCTCATTGGCACAGAAGAATTTAGCCTCTGCTGTCTCCCTGTGGTGGAGGTGGTTTGGAGGGTGAAGGGGAAGCTCTCTCTCCTGAAGTTTGCTTTCAGGCTCCTAATCCTTTCCTCTAATTCTTTTTACCTAGATTACTTTTATTCGGGAGTTGGAGATATAGCTGGAAATTAATTGTTCGATTTCCCTATTTTTTTTTTGTTGCTAAATGCTGCCTCCAACAAACCACCCTATTTACACTAATGCATCATGGTAAACATATCCAGGCTCTGACAGACAAATTTCTGCAAACATACACACGTACATGAGGTACCTTCATCTGCAGACCCCGCCCCCCCCCTCTTTCCCCAACCCCAAACACACAAATGAGTCAGAGGTACAGCCTGAGGCCTATCCCGGGGATACCTGGCTGCTAGGCTGCCTGAGGCCTATCCAGCAGCAGGATTGTTGGGACTGCAGGATTGGAATCCAACCGGGTTGCGAAGGTTCAGCTGGATGGGGAACCAGTTGTGGTTAGCTGTCGCCACTAAGGGACCATCCACCTTGTTACCGGAGACTACTGGGTGTAAGCTAAAGCAAGTACCTGAGCAGTCTTCTCACCAACGGGGGACAGTGAAGAAGTGGGAAAGCATCAGCAAGTGCCAAGCCAAGGACCCAGCAGAATAGCGGGGGTGACCCTTGAGGAGTATACAGCGGGATAGCTGTGGAAGAGCTCAGGGGATCCAGTGACCACTGGGATCTGGAAGTCTAGTGAGAGACTGGGAGCTCAGTGAGTGAAGATCTACAGTGGGATACTGTGAGATAAGTAAAGGACTGTTCTGTGTTACCAAGAGTTATGTACAACTACCATTAGTGACTGTTGCAAGATTAGTTGCCATAGGAGACAGAGGTCCTACCTATACAGAAGTGTTATCCGGCTGGAGGCCTTCCACTGTATAGCTGTCTACCTATAGAAGTCTCTGAGTCTGCCAATTACCATTGCATCTACTCAAGGGTGTCCTGGCCCTAACCCTCTCTCCCACAGTTCTGTTAAGAGACAATAAATCTCTTGTTCGCATTCAAAAAGTGACTGGCGCCCATTATTTCTTCTTGCATCACACCCGCCATGCCTGTTAACCCACTCTTCAAGGAAGGATGTCAGCACTCCCTAACCCTTGAGGTCCTCATTAGGCCTCTGTGGCCCAGGGACCTTTCTACATGTTTTTTAATGCTGCCATTAAAAAAATAAAAAATAAAAAAAAAGATTTTCACTTTTTTATTAACTGATTCATCTGTGCTGTTGATCTCCTGCACCCACTTCCTATCTATATGCACTGCAGCGGTGGATGCATGTAATTTCTCAGAGTGGGTTTCCTGATGTTAGGAACAGTAAGCCATGCCTTCATTAGGAGTATTAAAACTGTGGTGTTCATTGAAAACGCCCCTGATTACAATTCTAATGATTGGGTTTAGAGATATTTTAGATTGTAAGCTCTATGAGGTTAGGGACTGATGTGAATTCATAGTATGTATCAGGGATGTGTGCTGAGGTCAGTGGCTGGTGAGGCACTGGCTAGTATCAGAGCCAGATACACACAGGTTACATATGCCACGAACGTTAAAGCGAGAGCAATAATTCTAGCACTAGACCTCCTCTGTAACTCTAAACAGGTAAAAATTTTTAAAGCGACGCTTATGGAGATTTAGGTATCTATTTACTGAGTTTAACATCATCTTTCATAGTATCCCAAAAAGTCATGCTAACTTTAGTGTTTTTTTTTTTTTTTATATTTATGAAAATTTATGAAATTTTTCCAAAAAAAAAAAAAAAAGGCGTTTGAAAAATTGATGCACAAATACCGTGTAACATAAAAAGTTGCAAAGACCACCATTTTATTCCCTAGGGTGTCTGCTAAATCTTACACCCATAAACCCATGCTTCTTCCTTCTAGTTAAGAAGGGTGGGCTGGAAGGGAGCATGTGTCTTTTAGACACATTCCCCCTTCTATGACACTGCAGTGAGAGGCATACATTTTTATTGGACAGCTTGTTCCAATGGTACTTTACCATTGGTCCAAGGCTCCAAGCTGTCCATTAAAGTGGTTGTAAACCCTCTGGGACCACTTTTACTTACAGGTAAGCGTAGATTAAGGCTTACCTGTAGGTGCAACAAATATTTGCAAAAGACTGGCACCGATGTCTACGGCGCATGCCATTAGTGGCGGCTCCCTCGCGCATGCACAGGAGTGACGTCATCGCGTCTCCGGCCAGTCACAGCACCGGAGCCGCGATACCCGGAAGTCACTCCGGGATAGATGGCGGCGATGAAGGAAAAGAACGAGGTTCGCTTCGGGGGCTTCCATCTCAGGTAAGTTATTCGTAATGAGCTAGTATGCTATGCATACTAGCTCATTATGCCTTTGCCCTACAGGGTGTGTTTTTTTTTTTTCCTGCCTTTACTTCCTCTTTGAGCTCAGTGCTTCTGACAAGTGAGAGGCACTGTGAGCTCAACCTCTCAGTCTGCTGCAAACAGAGTGTGCCAGCTTGTATTTAAACTGGCCGCTCTGCATGTAGCTTCTGCCAGGCTGCGCAAGAAGCCCCATATCTCCAGAACTATAGGTGACAGGCCCCAAATTTTGACCAGTGGTGGGGTAGGAATTCAGCTATACAACAGCTCGATCCCTGGTATGTATAGCACTGCATACATTTACGGCACTATATAAATTCCTATAAGATACAGTATTACTAAATACCTCCTTATAAGAGCAAAACACATTTACCAGTGATCTCCAAACTGTGGCCCTGGGGCCAGATACAGCCCATTGCTTGTCTTTAACTGGCCCTTGAGGCAGGAGCGCCGGTGGGGGACCTCAGAAGAGGAGGATTTGGGCTGCTCTGTGCAAAACCATTGCATACAGCAGGTAAGTATAACATGTTTGTTATTTTAATTTAAAAAAATGTAGCATGTAGCATTTACAATAACTTTAAGCCATACTGTATATGTATAATAACTGAATCATAGTAAATGATATTTGGCCCAACTAAACCCTCCTATCCTTTACAGCCAAGTAAGCTGTCACTTAGCCTCTGTTGGGTCTACAGTTGCCATGGTGCTGCATATGTGATCAGCTATGACACCATCCATTTGATGGCTTAACAGTTCAGTTGGGAGCTAATATAAGCACAAAAGTATCTGTAACAGTTATCATTCAAGGCATGTCTTGAATGTAACTGTTTTAGGAAACAGTTGGTTTAATTCCGCTTTAAACCAACTGAACTTTATTTTCAGTAATGTAACTGTAATTTTCAAATCTCATAGGCTTTCAACTAAAAATAACTCACCTTTTTTTTTTTTTTTTATAAGTGATACAACCTCTATTACGTTATCATTCCTGCCTGTGTATTCCTTCACTTCCTTCCTGTGACATTGCCAGCAGGGCAGGAAGTGAGGGGAAATCTATCCAGTGACAACACGGACAGAAATAAAAACCTGATAAAAGATTTAACTTGCCCTCCGTTGTGTATAAAGTAGAAGGAAATTGGATGGAGCCACACTCTTATTCTCTATGATATGTGTATTACAAAATGCATTGTAGGATAAAATGTTAACTAAATTTATATGAGCTTATTCAGTCAGACAAAAGCAAAGTTTTCACTGGTTATACATCCCAAAACTAAGATTAGATTGACTACTATGATGTACAGCAAGTTTGACAAGTTATGGATTTTACTAATCTAATACTAATAGCTTAAAGTGGAATTCCAGGCTACACCTAACTAATCTTAAAAATGCTTGGGATTAGTAAACCATGGACTACAATCTTGTTGGTACTGAGAGGACTTAACATGGCTATCCCTTTTAGGGGCCCAACAATTTGAATGGGTCGGTGTAGCACTTTATTACTTATTAGAGACAGGTTCTTGCACTGGAATACTATACCCAATAACATTTGTATGAGTTCATGACACATATGGGTAGGGGTCTTTGTGGGATGCTTATATGTTAGCTATTATGTACATTTTTATATTGCAGTATGTTTTTTTCAAATTATCTTTGGCGTATGAATACTATCTATTGTATAATTTTTGTATGAAAAATTTCAATAAATTTAGATTAATCAGAAAAAAAATTAAAAATAAATCCTCCCCCCTCCTAACACCTACGCTGACCAATCTGTGTAAGAAATATGTATATACTTACCTATTTTCAGGCCATTCCGGTCCTGTCATGTGATCTCATGTGATCACCCCTGTGTCAGTCAGGGGGAGAGGAGAGAACACTTAAAGCGGAGTTCCGCTTAAGAAAAAAAAATTAAAAGTCAGCAGCTACAAATACTGTAGCTGCTGACTTTTAATAATCGCACATTTACCTGTCCCAGGGTCCAGTGATGTGGGAGAACGAAGCCCTGCTCATCTCCCCCTCCTCTCTGTAGCGCCAACATTGTCACTGTGGGCACGCACTGCGCATGCATGAGCCACGTGGCGCGCCGCGACTGGCCGGGCAATCATCTGGGACCTGTGACGTGTCCCAGATGATTGCCGAGAGGGAGGGGGAGAGGTGATCTCCCTTCTGGTGCCGCGGTGCGCTGGAGGGAAGTGGGAGCTGGAACCCTCTAAAAAGAGGGTATTGGCACACCCCAAAAAAATGACATGCCAAATGTGGCATGTCAGGGGGTCACCCTCTCTTAAAGCGGAAGTTCCATTTTTGGGTGGAACTCCACTTTAACAACAGCTGATTACTTTATGCTTGGGAGCAGTGAGGTCACATATAGGCTCCTATGGCCCATCCAGTGTCTGTGCTCCCTCCTCTGGCTCCCCTGACTGACAAAGGGGAGCCGGATAACATGGCCGAACCAAAGCGGCCTGAAGATAGATAGTATATAAATCGTTCTACACAGGTTAGTCAGCGTAGATGTTAGGAGGGGGAGGGAGTATTTTTAAGATTAGTTAGGTATAACCTAGAATTACACTTTAAAAAACAATTTGCTGCTAAAGATGTCTGCCAACACACGAGAGTTCAATTTCTCAGTACCAAAGAGGTTTAATTGTCACTGTAGCCACTGACTTTTCACATGACATCAGGAATTACATTTTCCTGTTTTTATTTTGTAGGTACGTAAGCGCAGCAAGGCATGCCGAGGAGGACTAAAAGAAAATGATGAACTGGTCTCCATCAATGGAAAACCCTGTGCAGGACTATCACATGCAGAGGCAATGCAGATAATAGACTCATCAGGTGGCAGTCTCCACATCCGTGTTAAACGGTAAAAATCTTTTTATTTATCCTAAATGTGAACTCCGGGCACAAAAACTTTCATTTAAAGTGATTCAAAGTATAAAATTTATATTTGTGTGCACCAAATCCCTTTGCAAACCCAGCTACAGTATTACCTTGTAAAAGTAGCAGTGACATCTTCACGGTGCTGTACATAACCTGTACAAAGAGTGGAGCTGTGGAAGAGACCTAGCAGCCCCCCCCCCCCCCCACTACAAATTGTCTGAAGAAAACTACAGGAAGGGGTGGATACAAGACCAATCACCCTGAACAAGGAGAGAGAACAGCAATGACTGGTCTTTATTACAGGTAGCTCCTTCACAAAGGCATATTTTTTACGCAGAATTATAGCACAGATGTGAAATAATCACACAAAGCACATAAAGATTTAGGTAAGTATACACATGCCTCTTGTATTTAGACAATATTTTTTATCCTGGAGTTTAGCTTTCATGCTGGTAACTTGTGTAGCACCCCCCTGGGTATACTGGGAGCAAAAAGGGTACTTCCAGATACAGGGAGCGGACTTACATTCACCCCAGGGCTATAATGGGAAGTTAGAACAATATAGGCGCCAGTCACTTTAGGTCGTTTTCAATGCTTTAATGAAGAACTTTAAAGAAGTAGTAGTAAAGAGGTTGAGGGAAAGTTGCAGATACCTTTTTGTAGCAGATCACTTACAGACTCTTCAGAATAAAGGACAAAAACACAGCTTTCTCTTAGTAAATCTTGTATAGATGGGTAGATCTCTGCCACAGACCTAGCAACCAGTAAGTGCCTGAATAAGCCTCTCTCACAGACTCAGCGGCTAGTAGATGCCTGGATAAGTCTCTCTCACAAACTTAGCAGCCAGGAGTTAGTTACCTTGATTGGATAGTAGAACAGCTTCCAGTACCAGAACCTTTAAGCCGACCCGGCAGTACTGTAAGGATAGTTTAGATGTAGAACAGCTTCTTCACAGTACCAGAACCTTTAAGCCGAACCGGCAGTACTGTGAGGACCACCTCAGAAGTAGTAGTAGGCCCCAGACAGACTTCTGGGCCTACTTGCACAGCTTGCAGCGACGTAGCCTCCAGGCCTGGAGGGCCATGAGGTAAGACTGACTAAAGCACATGGCATCTGTCCAATAAATACCCCCTCCCTGAATGCACAGGGGCCAGGAACCTCCTACTGGCCTGCTTCTGGAAAAGAATATGTATTACAGCTCAACCTAGTTGTTTTTCTCACACTGTCCTGTGGTACCAGTGACACCTACTGGCAATAGTGGGAAATGCACAACACAGTCAAGATTAGAACAGAATCAATAAACTATGTACAATCAATCTGAGCTGTTTACAGCTCAGCCAAAAACTAAATTTACATTATAGCCCCATATTTTAGGAACAGGGGGCTACACTTGTAAGTGTAAATGTCTGAATAACTTTTATGTACTGTGTGGAGAAAACCAGACCATGCAGCTTAGTTATAAATACTTAAACAAGTATACCATGCTAGTACAGAGGCTGTCTGCAACAGAGACAGTTCCATGCACACCGACAATACAGGGTCAGTCCAGGGATTGTCTTTTTTGTGAACACATTGTTGAAGAACTTGAACAGGGGGGATTTAAGGATTCAGGATACTTCAGAACGATATAAGAAATCAACAAGAAAACAAACTTCAAGCTGCAGACACACATGAAGTCCCATAATAGGTCTTACTCACAATGTCCCAGGAGGTGACTGCCACCCAGCTTCCACATGATCCTCTTGCAGAGGTAGACAAAAGATCCTTCTCAAGAACAGAGCTCAGAACAGTTCTCTCCAGCAAAAGTCCTTCTACTGAGACCCAAACTGCAAATCTTCTCTTAACCACTTGCCGACCGCCGAACACCAATATACGTCCTTACTTTGAGAATGGATATCGTTGTTATAGCAGCAGCTAGCTGCCATAACCCTGGTATCCTCGTGTTTGGCCAGAGGTCGGCTACAAGATAAAAGTGGTCTCTGTGGCGGATTGGCCGCGAGATCACTTTTATCAGCGGCGGGAGAGGGCCCCCCCTCCCGCTGCTCTCCAGTGCCCTCTGCCGCTTACCAGAGCCATCGGCAGCGGCGGAGGCGATACGGTCCTTCTCCTGGCTAGGCATGGAGACGAGTGAGGGGAAGATGGCCCCCACCCGTCTCCATGACATTGCAGGGCGGAAGCGACGTCAAAACGTCACTTACGCCCATAGCTCTTAAAGGGCCATTTTTTTTTAAATCATTTTTTTAAATGACAGTTTTTTTTTTATTGCATTTTAGTGAAAATATGAGATCTGAGGTCTTTTTGCCCCATCCCGCCGAGCTCGCGAACGCATGCATGCGTAGCGCCCGCATATGAAAATGGTGTTCAAACCACACATGTGAGGTATCGCCGCGATTGGTAGAGCAAGTAATAATTCTAGCCCTAGACCTCCTCTGTAACTCAAAACATGCAACCTGTAGAATTTTTTTAAACGTCGCCTATGGAGATTCTTAAGGGTAAAAGTTGGTCGCCATTCCACGAGCAGGTGCAATTTTGAAGCGTGACATGTTGGGTATCAGTTTTACTCAGTGTAACATTATCTTTCACAATATAAAAAAAAATTGGGATAACTTTACTGCTGTCTTATTTTTTAATTCAAAAAAGTGTATTTTTTCCAAAAAAAAGTGCGCTTGTAAGACAGCTGCGCAAATACGGTGTGACAGAAGTATTGCAACAACCACCATTTTATTCTCTAGGGTGTTAGAAAAAAAAAAGTATAATGTTTGGGGGTTCTGAGTAATTTTCTAGCAAAAAAAAAAAAAAAGTTTTTAACTTGTAAACAACACATCTAAAAAAGAGGCCTGGTCCTTAAGTGGTTAACCTAGCAGCCTCCCAGGGGCAGCAGCCCCAGGAGTAGTAGAACACTTTAGAAAGGCCTCCCAAATAT
This sequence comes from Lithobates clamitans, assembly GCA_037952925.1. NCBI lineage: Eukaryota > Metazoa > Chordata > Amphibia > Anura > Ranidae > Lithobates > Lithobates clamitans. The sequence continues at coordinate 1,642,438 of JBBGZY010001057.1, read as the reverse complement.
TTGTCATCTCCCTCTGCCACCTTCTGGGTGCTCCCCAGGTCTGATAAATATTCATAACTGAGTGAGTTATCTTCCCTGCTCTAATTTCTGGAAGCTCTCTCCAGAAACAGGCAGGAGCAATAAATCACTCAGCCTAGGACAGTGGTCACCAACCATTCGGACCTCATGGACCACTAAACTTACAATTCTGAATCCCGCGGACCACTAACATGAACTTTACATGCCTTATACACACAATGCTCAGGCAATCTGCATCAAGCTGCTGCCTTTCACAAACTCATCATTGGATCTCACCCCCTTATCCAGTCACATGCTCGAGCTCCGTGCTCTCTCCCACATTCTGTGATCAGCGCTGCCATTGGGAGTCCCTTCCTTCTCCACCTCCTGCTCTCTGCACTACTCCTGGCACCTCCCTCTGAGTTCAAAGAAGCCAGAACTATAGAGGAGGAATCTGGTATCAATGCGTTGACAGTATTGACTATCAGCGCAGATTGAGAACAACACTGGAAACAACATTAGGCAGTATCCATCCGCCACAATGTTGCTTTGTGGCAAAACCCTTGGGGACCACCAAAATTTTCTTGTGAACCATCAGTGGTACACAGACTACTGGTTGGCGACCGCTGGCCTAGGACACCTTGACCAGACCAAAAAACAGATCCTTCTTTCACTGATTACAGTGAAATCCAAAAACTAAATTTAGCCTAACAGAGGCAGGGCACTAGACAATACAGAAGCATTGACATTTTAGATGTTCCAGCATACTTAGAAGATTACCGTATATACTCGAGTATAAGTCGTTCCGAGTATAAGTCGAGGCCCTAATTTACCACAAAAAAATGGGAAAAACTTATTGACCCGAGTATAAGACGAGGATGAGAAATGCACAGCTACTGTAAGTGGAAAAGAGGGTCAACAATGCCCATTTGCAGCATCACTGTGCCCATTTGCATGCCTCACTGTACCCATTTGCAGCCATAGCTCCCCTGAACTTCAAACTCGGTAGTTAAGGGTTCCTAGATGCCCCCTAGCTGCAGCCAAAATTTGGGGTCTCTGAACCCAAAGGGTCCCGAAATGACATTGCTGCAGATGGACACAGTTGACCGAATTTGGGGCCCCGTATCTCGGGGCTACTTAGTGCTAGGAACCCCAAATTTGGTGTGCAAACCCAGTGGAACTAGCACCATAAATTTCCAAAGCTGGGGTTTCTAGCTCAAAGTGGCCCCGAGATACAGGGCCCCAAAATCAGTTCAGAAAATGTCAACCCAAGCTTTAGATATGTTATGGTACCAGTTCCAGTAGGTTTGCACACCAAATTTGGGGTTCCTAGCATCAAGTGGCCTTGAGATATGGGGCCCCAAAGTTGGTTCAGAAAATGTCAAGCACTTTTCTGCAGCAGAGAATGACATTTTCTGAACCGATTTTGGGGCCCTGTATCTCGGGGCCACTTAGTGCTAGGAACTTCAGCTTTTGACATGTTGTGGTACCAGTTCCACTGGGTCTGCACACCAAATTTGGGGTTCCTAGCACCAAGTGGCCCTGAGATACGGGGCCCCAAAGTCGGTTTGGAAAATGACATTTTTTGCTGCAGAAAAGTGCTTGACTCGAGTATAAGTCGAGCGGGGCACTTTCAGCACAAAAAAATGTGCTGAAAAATTCGACTTATACTCGAGTATATACGGTATGTGTGATTCATTTTAACATGAGTAGTAACCATTCAAGTCAGAGCTGCGGCGTGCCAATAGCCATAGCAGCCCATGCGGCTACTATGGGGTCTGGGGTTGGAAGGAGGCCCCATTAGGGGGGCTGTTAAGGCAATTTAAACATAGAAAATCTGTGTTCATGTGACAATACCACATATCCATCACTGTATTATTAAGAGCTGCTGAGGTTGCTGTTGACACGAACTCTATACCTCCTTTGACATCTCCAGTCAAGAAGAGCTGACATCAGACTTAGAAGAGGACACTTTAGAATTGTTGTCACTAGTCACAGGTCCCCTTAGCAGACTGTGAAGTAATGAAACTTGGTTTAGCTGTCTTACATGAATTGCCCTCAGAGCTTATAGTTATCTTGGCCACTGGCCAGCACTGAAATTATCCCTGTATGCACAGCGCAGTATTTCTACACTTTGAAGACATTTGTATTGTAGCACCCTCGCCCTAGAATAGGGCTACAGTTAAATTTATTTATGCTGGGTTGTAGCCAGCCTGGCTAATTTGTAGTGTTTCGTGGTCAGATGGCTTCTATCCTAATCCTATTTAGCTGTGGTTTCTCCCTTTTGTCAGTAGGTGGTGCTGTTGCCTTTGACATTAGTGTGATGAGGTACAGTGAGTTCAGGTTATGGATAAACATACCTTTCTCAGCCAATCATATTTGCTGCTATGCATGCTAGGAAAAGGTATTTATTTGGACTGGGTGGGATGTGTGTGAAGCAGCTCCTGGCCTAGTCATGTGCTCAAGGTTCTGTAAGGAAGAGCCTGCTCACTACTTGGAAGCATGAAGGAAAGGGTGGAGACCTGGGATGAAGTACCAGAGGTGGCTCCTGCATGGACCAGGGACCCATGGAGAGCCTGAGAAAGCATCAAGACAGAATCATCCATAAAGTTCCTGCACCTTCTGTGAGTTAAGTTCAGTTACTATAGGAGACAGCCTATTCTACAAAGTACAGATGTGCTGGTTCAGCTTAAAGGCTATTTTCCTGTACTGCTGTCTACCTTATCTCACCAAGGGTGTCCTGTGCCCTATCCCCTTTCTCCCGCATTTTTCCTGTTGTGAGAAATAAACTTCTCTTTGTTCAAGCATAAAAATGACTGGCTCCCAATTTCTATCTTGTTCATCGCCCACCATGCTAGTAACCTGCACCCTGAGGAAGTATGTCAGCCCTCCCGGCCTCTAAAGGGGCACCACCAGGGCTCCCGAAAAGTTGGGATAGGTGATACATTTGGCCCCCAACATGGGGCAAGACGTTATTTTTACTCTGGTCGCCCCTAGCAATGGACTTCAACTACACAGAAATTTTGTTTGGCTCCGTGGGAGAGTGGCAAGTAATGTCCGTATACCTCAGAGACTGTGCTATTTTTTTATTTTTGTCTTTTTGCTCTTGGGAGAGTGTCAGCCTGGTCTTTTGTCACGTTATGACAGTGCTGAAGGGGTTAAGGCAGACTCCAGGAGAGTTTTGGCACGTTGCTGGAAGAAAGACGCAGACGCTGAAGTTTCTGCTGAGCTGCTGAGCAGCCGGACCGATCCCTTGGCAGGGGGAGGAGTCGGCGCACTGCAGAGGAGGAGACACAGTTGTGCACACCGCCATCTTGGGTCCACGTGCTGAGAGACCTAGTGAGAAACATGGCGTATCTTGGAATTTCCAATGCTGACTGGAAAGTCTTTGCACCGGGTGTCGGCCCTGGGCCTGTTGGGCTGAAAGAAGCTATTACCGACACCAGAGTGCGTTTCATTCCCAAAGGTAACCTGGTGCTCTACACGGCAGGCGGCTACGAAGCAATTGGGCTGCTATGTTCAAAGTGTTCAGGCCTGGCTACAAATATCCGGCCCTGGATCACCTGCGGCCACTGCGGGGAATCCCTACTGGAGGTAGTCTCCTTGGCCTTATCACCATGGGTGGTGCAAGTGGACTGGGCCAAGTGTGTCGCTACTACTGCTCTGGAACCAGCTCCTATGGTCGCTGCCACCATTTGTCTGCTGAAGTGTCCGCTACTGCAGTTATCATGCCTACTACAAAGCCAGGTGCATTAGTGACCTCCTGCAGTCGAGGTTGCTTACATTCTCTGATGATGGAACCTCCCAGGGAGAGAACTACGGAGTCTGGTAAGCCTGATGTGAATGAGGACAGTGTGCCTGTTGGGACAGTGAAACCCGTAGCCACCCATACATGTGTCGATATCTGAGGGATATTACAAACACTGATTTAGCAGAACATAGAGGAAAAAAAAAAAAGAGCTTTCCCTTCACCTGGTCTCAAGGCTCATTAGGCAAGCATATGGTTTATGTTGATATGTCAGTCAATATGTACTTTCCAAGACCTTATACACTGCTTAGATATGCGATATATACAGTATAACACTGAATATTCATTTTTATTTTGTGTCAGCAAAATAAAACATACCCAGCATGTCCTGAGGAAGCTATTAAAGTTGCGAAATGCGTTCACAATTAAGTCACTGAAAAGTTCTTGGATACCATTCATTAGTGCCTTTATACAGCAGTTTAAATATTACCCCAAACCAAAATTAAAAACATTTATTGCGTGGGGGTCCCTCCAAAATCAATACCAGGCCCTTCAGGTCTGGTATGGGTTTTAAGGGGAACCCTGCGCCAAAATTGAAAAAAAAATGGCGTGGGTGCCCCCCCAAAATCCGTACCTGATCCTTATCTCAGCACGCAGGCTGCAGGAAAAGAGGGGGGGACAAGAGAGCGCACCCCCTCCTGAACCATACCAGGCCACATGCCCTCAACACAGGGAGGATGCTTTGGAGTAGCCCCTCAAAGCACATTGTCCCCATGTTGATGAGTGGCCCGCCCTCAGCTATATAACAGCTGTCAAAATGAGAAGCGTGCAGTAGGCGGGAGCCTCCCATGCATGCGGAGCTGTTGCATTTTTTCTTTCTTTTTTCTGTTCGTCGGGTGGCGTGAGATGGATTTACATCTTTTAATAAAGGACTTGTCCCAAAGTGTCTCCTGTCATTTTTACTATTTTTGACACTTTTTTGTGAATTGGTACGCATACAATGTACCTGTTACCAATTCACATTAGGGGGGGCGGGATCTGGGGGTACACAATTCTGACGCACAAAATTCCACGCATGCTCGGAATCAAGCAGAAGAGCCGCACTGGCTATTGAACTTCATTTTTCTCGGCTCGTCGTACGTGTTGTACGTCACCGCGTTCTTGACGTTTGGAATTTCCAACAACATTTGTGCGACCGTGTGTATGCAAGACAAGTTTGAGCCAACATCCGTCGGAAATAAATCCAGGATTTTGTTGTCGGAATGTCCGATCGTGTGTATGCGGCATAAGTCTGCAGGTAAGAATAAAGAACAAATAGGGTCACAAAGCCTTAAGTATACCACACCGTGTGTATTTAAATGATGTACTGACTATATGGAATACTTCTAATCAGTTGCTTTGGATGCAAGCTAGTTGCATGCAGCAATGTATTGCCAGCAGACGGTTTTCTGTACAGGGTTGAGCATAAAGTTCTTACTTCATTCAGGAAAATGTCTATGTCAAGAAAGGTTATTTTTCTTGACTTTAGCTATATGTAAATTTTAAGTTATAGGCATTGTGTTGTAAACTCTCCAAAAATACATTTAGCTCATCTTTTGATCCTGCCCAGACAATGAAGACATTGTCTATGTAATGATGCCAAGATAATATATTACTAAGTTCTACAACTTTTTCTTCTTTAGAAAATCGATCACGCTCCCACCCCCCCAGGTACAAATATGCATAGGAGGGAACACAGCCCGCCCCCAATAAGCACCCCCACATACCCCCACAACCACTGGGCAAGGGTTGTGGGGATGCTCCAAAGCACCCTCCCCATGTTGAGGGCATGTGGCTTGGTACTGTTCAGAAGGGGGGGTGCTCTCTCGTCCCCCTGTTTTCTTGTGGCCTGCCAGGTTGCGTGCTCGGATAAGGGTCTGGTATTGATTTTGGGGGGGACCCCTACGCCATTTTTTTTAAATGTTGGTGCAGGGTTCCCCTTAATTTCCATATCAGACCTGAAGGGCCTGGTAGAGGTTATAGGGGGACCCCCCACAATTTTTTTAAAAATTTTGGTTCGGGGTTCCCCTTAATATTCATACCAGACCCAAAAGGCCTGGTAATGGACTCGGGGGGGGGGGCGACCCATGCTCTTTTTTTCAATGAGTTTTATCTATATTGCCGAGATTCGACAATTCATTACACCCACGATGAGTTTTAAATGACAATTTTTCCTTTAGAAATATCATTTTGCTGTGGTACTGTTCTAAACACGGGAAAAGTGTGCCATTTTGCAGGCCTACTATAGACACCCCCCAGGCATGATTTTTAAAGGAATATTTTAAATGGACCCTAGGCAGTGATAAGTATAAAAACTACAAAATGTATTATGCAGTACAGTAACATACAACATGAAAATCATAAATAGCCAATGATAAAAACATATATATGGGAGACAAGTGTGGAAACCAGCTGAAGGAAGGAAGGAGACCTGCAGACTGTTTGTGTAATCGAAACGTATCAGCAAACAGTGTAGATCTTCCTCAGGGACTATGCGGGCTTCAACACATGGGGTATGCGATATCTACCAACAGTAACAAAAAAGGGGGGGGGGGGGTTGAGGCTTTTTTTGTTGCTATTGATGTTTTGATGCATTTTACATCCTATGCGAGTCCATGTGTGCTATGGGCACACAGGCCTGTAGAAGGAGCAGTAGACTCCGAGCACGTAGCCTGTGTGTTCTCTCCCTTGTTGCTTCACCTAGTTCCGCTTACGGTGACATCAACGCCTGCGTTCCACCTGCGTTCCACATCGGACCTGGCCTACTTCCTGGTGGCCGCAGGAAAGGACTGTACATCTCATCTCCCACGATTGCCTCCCCATGAATTAGGATGGACCAGCGACTGGACTGCACCTTGTGCCCATAGCACAGATGAGCCTGATTTTATTCATCTTCCTGTAAGTGCATTAATTGCTGTGTCATTAAAATCCTACTTTACTTATTGTACTTAGGTGACGCTTCCTTCTTGTTCCCTTGTCTTCCCATTACAGAGCTGGCTTCTCTCTAAGGACAGCTGCCGCCCACCACCATTCCTTTTATTATTGTTCAGTTTATCATATGGACTAATAAACTATGACTGTGTTCTTTACAGACAATGTCTGTTGCATGTATAGAGGTACACATATCTCTGCGCTGACTGTTTTCTTTTCTCATTGTATAATGAGGACTTAAACTACAGGACAGCCTCTATTATGATCTTGTCCGGATAAGTTCAGCTGTCTAAACTAATTTCTGATACAACTGTTGGCTACAATAAAGTTCTAATGTAACTGTAGAATGCACAATGATGTTTTGCGCAGTATCTGATGTTACATACTTTACTATTCTCATAGAATTACAGCGTTTCATGTATTGAAGCCCCCATAGTTCCTGAGGAAGATCTACACTGTTTGTGTAATCAAAACTCGTTGGACATCAGTCTGCAGGCCTCCTTCCTTCCTTCAGCTGGTTTCCACACTTGTCTCCCATAAATATATATTTTTATCATTGGCTAATTATGTTTTTCATGTTGTATGTTACTGTACTGCATAATACATTTTGTAATTTTTATACTTATCACTGCCTGGGGTCCATTTAAAGTCCCATTTTTGAGGAATCCTTCTTTACTATCTGTATTCGGGATGGGACGTACAGGCAGGTCAGTCTTTTAGATGAGGCAAACCTCCTTTCACATTTTAAAGTAATATTTCATTTTTATTGTTTCACTTTAAGCATTTAAATAAATCACTGCTCCCGAAAAATGTTAGTTTTTAAAAATGTTTTTTGCATTGATACATGTCCCCTGGGGCAGGACCCGGGTCCCCAAACACTTTTTATTACAATAACTTGCATATAGGCCTTTAAAATTAGCACTTTTGATTTTCCATGTTCATGTCCCATAGACTTTAATGGTGTTCGTGTGTTCTTCTGAATTCCTTGCCTGTTTGGTATGTTCTGGTGTAAACCGAACCGAGGGGTGTTCGGCTCATCCACTGGTCAAATGGCTTCTGTCCTAATCCTATTTAGCTGTGGCTTCTCCCTCTTGTCAGTAGGTGGTGCTGTTGCCTTTGACATTAGTGTGATGAGCTACAGTGAGTTCAGGTTATGGATTAACATACCTTTCTCAGCCAATCATATTTGCTGCTATGCATGCTGGGAAAAGGTATTTATTTGGAAGGAGTCAGGTGGTCGAGGTCTTCCCCGCCCAGGCTGTGGTCTGGGTGTGATGTGTGTGAAGCATCTCCTGGCTGCTAGGCCTGAAGCCTGAGGCCTAGTCATGTGCTCAAGTTTCTGTAAGGAAGAGCCTCCTCACTACTTGGAAGCATGAAGGAAAGGGTGGAGACCTGGGATGAAGTCCCAGAGGCGACTCCTGCATGGACCCATGGAGAGCCTGGGAAAGCATCAAGATAGAATCATCCATAAAGTTCCTGCACCTTCTGTGAGTTAAGTTCAGTTACTATAGGAGACAGCCTATTCTACAAAGTACAGATGTGCTAGTTCAGCTTAAAGACTCTTTTTCCTGTACTGCAATTTACCATATCTCACCATTTTTGTCTAAGGAGTCTGACAATCTGCCTATTTGCTGATTGTTACTATTTTTGGCTAAGGGTGTCCTGTGCCCTATCTCCACTCTCCGCCATTTTTCCTGTTATGAGAAATAAACTTCTCTTTGTTCAAGCATATAAGTGACTGGCGCCCAATTCCTTTTTCCAGCAACTTGTATACATTAAAGTTGCAACGGTCCCTTACAGCAGGTTTGTCTAGGCCTCAAAATATTGCAGGCACCTTACAAAAAGGTTTGATGTAGGAAGGTTTGTAGCTGAGGCCATATCTACAATTCACAGTCACACATTTCAACATCAGAAAGGGAAATCCTTGACTGGAGAGGCTTCTTTTTTCCTGGTAGCACTGCACAAGAGGTGGACGTTCCAACAGGCCAGTGGTCCGCATGAAATAATAGTAGACCCAAGTGCTTTACTGCATCCCAGTGCCCCCTGTATAGGTTAACTACTCTTTTATGTGGGCCCCATAAGCAGTCTCATTCACTCTTCATCCCAGCACATTACATACACAGAACATCGGTTTGGATATTTTTTTTAATGGTTTTGCTTCAACAGAATTTGTCAGCAACTAATCCTAATATCATAAGAAGGCATTTTCAAGATGGTGGATTAAGAGGAGTCTCAATAGAATAAACATCTTCCATAACTCCTGGTGCTTGGATGCTCACAGTGTTACTGGGGCTCAGTTGGTCTCCTAAAAGATCCATTGGGAACAGAGGGGCGCCAGACTGAGTGCAGTATAAATCATATATTTAATAAAAACAAGTAGTGAATTAGTAAATTAAATTAGATGAGTTCAGTATGTGGTGAAAATCACCAGTCCTGGAGTCTCATAAACGTCCTATTTGGCATCCTGTTTTCCCTTTGCAGCCTGGGGCAATGGTGTGATCTTACAGGGATCCAGGGGTGGCTGGGAACCAGGAAGCAGGAAATGAAAAGCAGCTGGTCGTGGCTTCTCACGAACAGGAAACAGCTTCTTCATCAGACCATGATTGGCTGGCAAACTTGGCAGTCTTAAATACAGAGGAAATAGAAACAGAGAGATCTGATGGGCTGGTCGGCCCATCAATCAAATAGACAGATTTAAAAAGGTAGATGTTTCTAGACCGAAGTGAATGTAAATATGAGTAAAAAGCTTGCTGATTAATAGTGGATGATAATAATTTTATGACGTTCGAAGAAATCGATCAATTGATTGATTAAATACATAAATATATAAATGTATAAATATACCTCGGATATAAAATTAATAAATTTGTATGAATAAGTTAACTAAAAAATGAATTAAAAAAATTATTATTAAATTATTAACAATTGGTAATCAATCAATTATTATAAATTATAATGAGTTAATAAAATTAAGGAAATGGTGAAAATGGAGGAAGGAAATTACTCTATGCTAGATATAATATTAGGGGGATATCTGTTATAGATCCAAGCATGGATATTTTTTGCCATCTCTATTCTGGTGCACTTATAGTTTCCCCTGTTTCTCACCAAAGGGGAATCCTTTGCGTAAGATACACCTATGCTTCACTTCTTTCTCCTATCAGCCATGTTAAATTTCTCATTGTTGAGGAGCAGCTCTGCTCCCTAGATGGGGTGGCAACATGGACTTCTCACTGCTCATAAGATGGTGGCTGCTCTCTCCACTTCCCATGCAGGTTTTACCATCATACCATGTCTACACTAATGTGGTCACCAAATCTCATGGAAATCCTGTGTCTTAAATCCCCACTCTGGGATACTTTTCCAAAGTGGCCAACCAATACAGTCACAATACACCCAGTAGATATTTGATTGGCTAAACCTTCATCACGTACATACTCCCAGGCGCAGAGCAGCCAGTTGTCTGCCAACGTTACTGATGTGCCCTTCTCCTCCCTCTTCCTCTCTGAGGCTGTTTGTAAACATTGTGCCGTTCTATATAACACAAGGTACAGCTTTAACACCCCCCCCCCCTCTAAATGTATATTTTATAGGTTGGTGTATCTTCAGTGTAGCCATGAAAAAGGCTTTTCACTACTGTACGTTATTTTTATTTATTTTTTTGCATTCCGCCATGGCAGTGCCTGGCTTTCTTTTTAGATAATGGTTCATTTATCAGCCTCCAATATTCAGCCCCCATAGACTTTTTAATAGGGTTTGGGGAAAAGTGTGTATTTTCTGAATTTTAATAAACTTACGGATGAGAAACAGTAACTGTGTTATGAAGTAAAAAGACCTAGAGACAAGCAGGTTTAATGACAATATGTAGATGACAAATGTGACAATGACAAGTGACAAAGGAAGCTGTAAATTGCATCAAATCAGTAAACGCTTGAAATCCGACCCGCAGACCTTTTCTTATACTGTAGTATACAACTGCCTACCGAACAACCAGGAGACATAATAGTTTATTATAGCAGCAAAGTCAACAGCTTAACATGTCTGAAAATAGAGATCCCCTCACCCACCTTACCTAATCCCATCATGAAGGACTCTTTCCACCTGTTGGGGAGAAATAGCATCACTCACAGCAGTGCACTATTGATTTTCACATGGCATTAACTGCTTCTCTTGACAGCTCACATGTAAGTTGCTTGTTGGCTGAACGCTAATGTCTTTCAAACAGCTGCCTGGAACCATTGCCTTGCCACAGGCAACTGATAGCTCTGGAAACATATCTGCAAACGTATACAGCAAAGTATCTGTGTTATCTTAATTATTATCTACATCAGTGTAAATAGCTATGATTTGATGGAAGCAAATCATAGGAAAAATATTATAGTGATGCTACACTATATTACCAAAAGTATTGGAACGCCTGCCTTAACGCGCACATGAACTTTAATGGCATCCCAGTCTTAGTCTGTAGGGTTCAATATTGAGTTGGCCTACCCTTTGCAGCTATAAGACCCCTTTCACACCAAGGGCGTTTTGCAGGCGCTATAGCGTTAAAAATAGCACCTGCAATCCGCCCTCAAACAGGTGCTCCATTGTCTCCAGTGTGAAAGCCAGAGGGCTTTCACACCGGAGCGCTACGCTGGCAGGACGTCAGGAAAAGTCCTGCCAGCAGCTTCTTTGGAGCGGTGAAGGAGCGGTGTGTTTACTGCTCCTCCACCGCTGCTCCCCATTGAAATCAATGGGGCAGCGCTGGGATACCGCCGGCAAAACGCCGCTATTGCGGTGCACTGTGAGCGGTTTTAACCCTTTCTTGGCCGCTAGCGGGGGGTAAAAGCGCCCCGCTAGTGGCCAAAATGCGCCGCTAATCCGATGGTAAAACACCGCTAAAAGTAGCGGCGTTTTACCGCCGTCGCTATGGGCGGCCCAGTGTGAAAGGGCTCTTACAGCTTCAACTCTTCTAGGAAGGCTGTCCACAAGGTTTAGGAGTGTTTCTATGGAAATGTTTGACCATTCTTCCAGAAGCACATTTGTGAGGTCAGGCACGGATGTTGGATGAGAAAGTCTGGCTCGCAGTCTCCGCTCTAATTCTTCCCAAAGGTGTTCTATCGGGTTGAGGTCAGGACTCTGTGCAGGCCAGTCAAGTTCCTCCACCCCAAATTCTCTCATCCATGTTTTTATGGACCTTGCTTTGTGTACTGGTCCAAATCATTTGGTGGAGGGGGGATTATGGTGTGGGGTTGTTTTTCAGGGGTTGGGCTTGGCCCCTTAGTTCCAGTGAAGGGAACTCTTAAGGCGTCAGCATACCAAGACAATTTGGACAATTTCATGCTCCCAACTTTGTGGGAACAGTTTGGGGATGGCCCCTTCCTGTTCCAACATGACTGCACACCAGTGCACAAAACAAGGTCCATAAAGACATGGATGAGCGAGTTTGGGGTGGAAGAACTCAATTGGCCTGCACCTGATAGAACACCTTTGGGATGAATTAGAGCATAGACTGGGAGCTAGGCCTTCTTGTCCACATCAGTGCCTGACCTCACAAATGCTCTTCTGGAAGAATGGTCAAGCATTCCCATAGACACACTCCTAAACCTTGTGGACAGCCTTCCCAGAAGATTTGAAGCTGGTATAGCTGCAAAGAGGGGGCCAACTTAATATTGAACCCTAGGGACTGGGATGCCATTAAAGTTCATGTGCGTGTAAAGGCAGGCATACCAATACTTTTGGTAAGAAGGATGACAACAGGATTCTTCCATCCAGACCAATATAGCACTAGAGTAGTAGTAAAGAGTAGTAAAAGTGTAGGACCTATCCCCAAATGAAAATGAAATGCAAAGGAAGTATTTTGTTGATTCAAAAACTGCTTGGAAAATGGACAATATCAAATTTCTTTGTATGTAGCCTATAACCACCTTTTGAAGACCTACCTCTCTCTGCCTATAGCTGTTGTTTGCAGGTACTTAGAGCAGACCTTTACCCTCTATATCAACTAACCCCCACTCCACCCCTCCTCTACATGAATCGGCAGTGTTTTTCTTTTTCAATTTACCTTTTTTTTGCGGAAAACAGCACTGCCCCATCCTTCAATGCACGTCATTCACCTAGATGAATGATGAGCATAGTGTTCGCTAGGCCTCCTGGAATATCCCATATCCCAGGAGGCCTTTAGTCATGCATTCAGAAGTAGAAGGGGGGGGGGAGTGGGCCTAGTGGCACTTTATTGCGAGGCCCCTGGAACCTGGAAGAGCCGAAGGATCCTTCGATGACGTCACAAGTCCAGCGGTGTCTATTGACAGAAGGATGTCAGCCAGACAACGCTGGATCTGGTGGCTGGGTAAGTATCTGAACTTTCCCTAGAACACCACCAGGTAAGCGGGGGCAGAGAAAAAGAACATGGGGGGGGGGGGATACACTGAAGGTCCTCTTTAAAATAGTATTAAACTTCTGATTTTTACCTACAAGCAAGCCTATAATAAGGCCTACCTGTAGGTAAAAAGGATATTGACCCTGTATGCAGCCTCTGACCTCAGCAGCGCATGCGCTCTGCAGGTCCGGTGTATCGCAGCTCCGGCCACCCACAGCGCCAGAGCCAGCGATCCCGGAAGAAACGCCAAGGGAACATGTCAGCTCCCTCAGCGGTGACTGGGTGCGGTGGGGGAGCTTCGTTCTAAGGTAAATATTTCATAATGTGCTGGTATGCGATGCATACCAGCACATTATGCTATTGTCTTTCAGGTTTATTGCTGCTCCATCACTTTATAGTCATAGACTGGGGGAGATGACCTGGATGTGTTGCTTGAAGCAGACCTTGCAATAGAAAGCAAAGGTAGTGGCAAACAGTAACACCCCCCCCCCCCCGGTCGGTCGGGTCTGGAGCACTTAACCCATCTATGGTGGGCAGCACTTCTCCCGGGCTTTACCGGCGGCTTCCCCCGCACGGCGGCAGTGGCGGCTTCCCCTGCTCTCCACGGGCATGGCGGCGGCTTCCGTTTCCTCCCTCCTCCTTGGCGGCCAATTGGGACTCTTCTCTTTTCGGCCAGTCTGAAAACGGGTCTCTGACCCGCTTCTGATTGGCCGGATTGAGGATCAGTGTTTCAATAGTGAATATTCATTCGCTGTAGTAACACCTGTGTGGGCTCATAGCGCAATGCTCTACGCCACGAGTCCACCCTATTTTGAAGCCTATCAGAGCCTCTGGCTCTAATCAGGTGCTTCAAAAAACCGCCCACGCCGCTGTAATTTGTGTGCCTGGCATCCTGAAAGGGGCCAGACACATAAATAGGGAGTGACGGCTGTGAATAGAGCATGAATAGGCGGCTGTGGATATAGGGGAGCGGCGCTCGGGCGCCCCTAATGGACGAGCCGCCACTGCACTTAGGTCACCCCAAAGTGTGGCTGAAAAACTACCACACTGTTTGTGTTGTCCTGTAATGCAGTGGTCAGCAACCCTCTCCTCAGGGCCCACTAACAGGCCAGGTTTGCAAGATAACTGAAATACATCACAGGCAGGGCTTTTTTTCCAGGGGGAACTTGGTGGAACTCAGTTCCACCACCTCTGGCTCAGACCCTTTGGTGCCTGCTCACCGCAATCACTTGTATACACAGAAGTCTGGTTTCTGTGTTTACAAGTGACAGCTCTGCACTCTGTGTGTAACCCCCATGAACTCTGCACTCTCTATGTAATGCAATCCTGATATTTAATGCCCCTTTATGACCCTTCTACTGTTTGTGAAATATGACCACACCCACTATTTGATGTGATTTGGAGGGTGTGTGTGGGGGGAGGGGTTTTGGGGGGTCGTGGTTGAGTTTCCAGCACCTATTGTTTGAGAAAAAAAGCCCTGATCACAGGTGATATAATTGGATGCTCAGTGATTGCAGTATTCTAGTCTGCATCTCCCTAAGGTAATACATAAAACCTGGCCTGTTAGTGGGCCCTGAGGACAGGGTTGATGACCACTTTTGTAATGGATAATCTGCTGCTGGAGAGAGAGTGGACTGTACATGTACAGCATTTAAACATGGGAGTGTAACTGCTCCTGTGTTGCTGGGGGGTAAGGGGCCAACAGATTTTGTGCCCTGTCAACTATCCTTAATAGGACAATGTGCTATGATGGGCTGCCTCACTGACCAAAAGAGATGTGCAAAGGACAAGACCTGCCAGGCAAACTTCAATTCTATTATGAAGTGCTGATGCTTTGCCTGCCACAGTGGCCCCGGATTCAATCGTAATGCCAGGATTGAGAATGGCGCTACACCTTCAGAACTTCTAGGTACTTACACTTTAGCCCCGTTCACACTGAGGCAGTTTTCAGACGTTTTGTAAAGTGCCTGAAAACTTCCTCCCATTCTCTGCAGTGGGTGCTTTCACACTGGGGCCTTGCGCTTGCGGGACGTTAGAAAAAGTTCTGCAAGCAGCATCTTTGGGGCGGGTTGGAAGCACTATTAATAGCACTCCTAAAACACCCCTGTCCATTGAAATGAATGGGCAGCACTTACAAAGCGCCAAATTATAAAAAAGGAGAAAAAAGCCTCATAGTGTAAAACCATAAACAATTTAATTAAAATCTTAAAGGTTACACTTACACCAGGCAGAAAATTCAGGCATAAGAAGTTTAAAATCTGGCAGTGATATCACTCGTCTAGCCGATTGGTTGGCGTTACGAAACCTCTCTGATCCGACGCGTTTCCACACAAATACCATCTACTGGGAATGGAGGATAGTCTTACACAAATGTCGTCCACTGGGAAAAGCATCGGATCGGAGAGTCACATTGGAGTATATATACTCCATCTTATCCCACAAGACACTCCCTTGATTGTTTTTCCTGTGGGCACTGTGCACCTGCGGACCTACTCTGATACACAGGAGCCCTAGGTACTATTTTGGCAGTCCCTTTTTATATATTATTTTTTATAGTCCTTTCCTTACACTTTGCCTTGGTGGTTGTTCCTTTCCATCTACATATTAGTAGTTGGGGTACACTAGCGGTTTTCCATCACCCATTGTTTTGGTTTTCCATCTAGGCCCTGCCACATTAGTCACTTATTATTACTTGGTCACACACTAGCACACCCCTTATTCAAAAATGAGTCACTATGTTATCAACCATATGTTGGTACACATATTATACGTATTTACATTTTTCATAGATGGGCTAATTTCACACCACTCTTGATTCCATGGGGGATTCATTCTCGGGGATTGCCTTGTCTTATTGGTCATTCCATCTGTGTCATGGGGATCATTGCCTCAGCTCCCGGGGCTGATGTTCCTCCCAGTTGGCCCTCAGCCTTCCATGTTTCTGCCTAGACTCACAGTTGATTTGTAAGTATAAGTGGGGGATCTATTTTTATATTGTTGTATTTATTTTTTATTTTTCCCCCCCTTTTTTGTTTTTTTATACATTTTTATATACTTACCCAATTTAATAATTACTTTCAACATTTTTATAGACATTTATCTTTCATTTGCTCCTGAAGAGTGGCAAATTAGCCACATAACGCATCATAGCTGTTAGATGCCCCTTTTTTTTACACCCAAAGACTATTACCCACATTATGTTTCTTTGGATTCTACCCAGTTTAATTATGCTTTTTATTGTGGAGACACGTTATAATGAGTCTGGTGTTTTTATGATACTAATAATGTGAATGTAAAATTTTTATGCATAGGTTAGAAGTATACTGGGACTTTTGAGGCTCTACATAGCACAGCACTGGGTACACACTGATCAAAATTTGTTTGGTTTAGCAGGGACGAGCTGAATTTTGATCTATGTGTGGCCTTGCCTGTTAGAAGCCACCCTATCAGATCAGTAGAATGGGACTGCTGGAAAAACTTGTTGCAGCCAATCAGCTGCAGCACTGATCAATGTATACTGACAGAGAAGAGTTCCCACTGTAAGAATATGTCTCAGTAATGGGGATTTATGCATGCACCTCTCTTGTGTGGATGGATCAATCTGTTACGCTGGGTTCACACTGCTGTGCCGACTGGCTCACAGCAGGGGTCCGATGCATCCCTGTTTTGCATTTCAGGTCTGATTTCGGTCTGAATTTTTGGCTGAATTCGGACCTGAAACAGACCAGAAGACTCACAGGACCCCTGTGCAATTCACTATGCAGCTGTCCCGGAGCTGTGTGAACCGGCTCCATAGAGAGCCGGCCACAATCTCCTGACATGCGAATTGGATGCAGGGAAACCCACATACAATTTGCACTAGTGTGAACCCAGCCTTAGCGTTTTTTTATTCAGCCCAATGGCTAAATGAAAAAAAAACCTATGCATGTGTGCCAGTTTAGGTGGTTTTATCTTAATCCTCTGCTCCTAGAATAAAAGGCCCATGCACACAATGAGAATATTAGACAATTTGTCCCAGCACTGGTTCCCCACATATTGTGATTGTCCGTGTGGCATGGGGCATTGGAGTCACAAGTAAGAATAAGGATGGGATATGTACAAGTCAGCTTCCTAGGTTTGTAAGGTGGATGAGCCTGGCAGTAGTGTTCATGATGGACTTAAAGGGGGGGTAGCCTATTTATATATAAGCCAATGAGGAGGGAGTTTCAGTAGTCGAGGCGAGAGATGACCAGGGAGTGGATTAGAGGCTTTGCCGTGTCATTGATTGTACCTGTGACAGGGGGTGATGAATGGGGGAGGTTTCTGTGCATTGGAGATCTCCTCACAAATTGTATCAATCTTATTTTTAAAGTGATTGGGGATCTCCTGGGCAGCGAGTGAGTTACAGGGTGGAGCCAGTGGATGACAGAGTAGAGCATTAAAGGTAGAGAAGAGTTGACGGGGACTGGATGATAATGTGTTAATGAGAGTGATAAAATAGGTCTGTTTGGCAGTGAGGAGGCAGGAATAGTATTTTAGGAGGGCAGATTTATATTGGTTGAAGTCTTCTTGGGACTTAGTCTTACGCCACAGACGCTCAAGAGCATGAATAGTTTTCACAACTTAAATGAAAGAAGTGTTCTAAAGCGTAATAAGGAACTGTGTCTGTAGGAACTATGTAAAGTGTTACAGAAGTTGGATACAGATTACAAAGTGTTAACTGTGTTGTTTTTTTTTGTGAAGGAGCGCTGCCTTAACCCTGCATCAGTGTGAAAGGTGGCCTCAGCCCGCCTCTGGGGGCACTAGTGAGAGCTTGCTTCGGGTCCAGCACTTCGGGCTCAGTAAACCCCGCCCACATGTGCATGTACAGTTAGACTCGGTCCGCTTCTACATCAAGTACATCCATGGCATGTTTCCCCAAACATGGAACAAGTATAGCTTTGTAAAGCCATTTGTGTGAGGCTCCCTGGATTCAGAAAAGCACCAGGGATTGTTTGCTACAAGACTTTTCAACATGTAAACATCCGTGTGCATGAGGCTTAAGTGGAAAACATACAGGTTTTTTTGTATAAAGCTGTACTTTAACAACAAGGCTAAGACCCAGTTAATAAAAAACAATTTGTTCTAGAATACTACACTTTTCAGATGTGGGTACCAAACCGTAGAGAGATAAAAAATGTATTGCTGCCCTGAGCAGTTTTTACACAAAGTTTCACAGCTGCTATCTAATGATTACTAAAGACTTGTGATATCATAGAGGGAAAATTAAAAAGCTGTGATATCATAGAGGGAACATTAACAAGCTTACACCAGCCTCTGTGCACAGGCTTTGTTAGTTAAGATGGAAAAGACCCTTCTTTGAGTTACATCAAGTTCTATACTACACTTTTGGTACCCCTGTGCTGTCAGTACAATTAGACAAGAGATGTTTTACCTGTTGTTTGTATTTTATTTAATTTTCATCTACACTTGTTATTGTGTATTGTGTGACTAACACAAGACCAGTTACGTGTTCTAGATTCATTCAGGTTATGGTACGCACATGACTTTCGGCTCGCCAGGTCAGCCGAACTGTGTATTATATTCAGATACGTGGCTGAAGTCAAGTGCTATGGTATTCTCTTCTTTCCAACTTGCTTTGCTCAGTTCAGGTTCTTTTTTCAATATTTTGTACTTAATGGCTTGTTGCAATTGCGATATTATGGCCTTTGTGTGCCATGTGTTTGGCACACTGTCTGTACTACACATGATTTAAGGAAAAAAAGATAAGATGGAAAAGAATAGTAAGGGTCAATTTAATTTAACGTGAGGTTTATCAGATAAACATGAAAAAAATTGAGTGTACTGAAATGGTAAGATGGTATAAAATACAGTAGTGCATCACTAGCACTTTTTCCTTTCTTGGAAAAAGGAATTTTATGTACATTAAGATTTTTAACAGCTAAAAACCTTTCGGGATCACTTGGGTCCCATTATCAAGGCAGCATGATCTCACAATACTATGACACTGAGATGGCATTTTATAGGGAAATGTGTATTTTTTAATTTGATTTAAATTACAATTTTAGTTTTAACCAGCTAAATGTAAACTACTGTAAATTCATATTTTAGATTTTGCAGCCTACAAGTGGTATGCTTTAAGTAAGAGCGTCAGCTTCATGCAGGCTGATTCAGAGCTGTACTGTAAAATAACCCTGGAAAAAGGGAGATCAGAATGCACAGACTGCTAAGTGAGTCATATAGAAGGGATACACCCCCTTGTCTAACCTCACTTTAAAATGAACAATAGCTACCTCCAGATCCCTTGTGTAGACAGTTGTTGCTGTCAAGCACTGCCTATTAAATGTAAGCGCAGATCTACTCAAATGCATGCATTTAAACTGCCCCTGCAAAGCACGTGGACCTGCTGCAGCCAAAGAAATACAAGGCAAGTCAAAGCAGCCTCAGTCATCCAACCTACACTGCACACTATTTCATTGCATTTCAAATACGCATCATGCAAAGTAAAATAATGCCTGGCCCCTTTGCTTTGAAAACCATCTGCCAAAAAATGAATCCATTCACAGATACATTTTATAATTTTATATAGATGGTTAGAGGGAGAAGAGAGCAGTTAAGGCACAAGGCTTGTCCAGGACTGGACTGGCAGAAGACGAATCTGCTTTTCAAATCCACAAAAGGGGATAAAGGTGCATTTTTAAAATACTGCACATACAAAAGAGAAAAATTCATGGTACAGTATAACAGCCTCGCAACATTTTGTATTTAGCTGATTGTGTTTAGCTGATTGTATTTGAAATTATACAGCCATTTTGCACCAAAAAAACTAAACAAAAACAAAAACAAAAAATTATATATATATATATATATATATATATATATATATATATATATATATATATATATATATATATATATATATATATATATAGTAATTAGCCAAATATTCTTTGAGCAGTACTGTTGTTGACCCAGCAGGGGGTGAACTTCTTCCATAGAAGTTAGCATCCTGCTATCTCCTTATCCCTGGACCTTTCAGGGGAATGCTAAGATGCAAAGTGCAATGTATGTTTAACAGTTACCTTTACTAGTCTGTGACAGGACACAAGGTAAAGAAGGGGAATACAAAATAAAAATGTGCAGAATGGTAGAAAAGTGGGGCTACCAATAATGTTTTGTTGCTAAATATATGTTTTTGGATAATTATTCATTTGTGATAAAAAAAGTTAAGGAGGGAAAGATAATATACATATTAAATTAAAGTCATGATGTTTTAGTCCCATTAGTCTAATCAGAAGTGCCACAAGAGTTCCATAAAATCACAGTTTGGCTAGCAGAATCTAACAGGGATCATGTGCTTCAGAAGGGAAGAAAAGTAGACTAGCATGTTTCAGCTATCACTTTTCCAGGATTTGAAATAGTTAAGAACGCAAAAAAAAAAAACTGCTTCAAGCAACAACGTTTGCTACAAGCCAGTTTGAAGGAAAGTAAGTGTCCTCCATTAGAAAAATCAGGTTCAGTAGCAAAATGTTCATGTTACATATTAGAAACATTGCCATTTTCATTTTTCTTATTAGTAATTGATAATGTAATTGCTAAATGAAAATTCTGAAGATTAAATAGTTTGTTATTATCTGAGTGGTCTATAGTCTTCAGTACAAGCTTGTCCCACTAGAGCCCAATGTTGGCACATAGTGTTCCCCAGGGAGATGAAGTATTGAGAGGATAAGTATATAGCCTGGACAGCCTGTGTGTCTCTTGTACTCTTTATCCATCTCAAAGCACTGGCACTGGAGCGTTTTCCTCTTCTGTGCACTCCTCCCAACTTAGAACTGACTACATGTAATGTGACCTTGTTTGTTTTTTTTTTTTTATCCCATACAGGGCAGCAGCTGGAGCCCAGACACCTCGGTCCCACAGAGTGTATCCTTCCCCTAGCAGCCCAAACTCCATCAGAAGTCCAGAACCCCCCAGTTCATGGGGTACATCCCCATCCATTACCAACACAACTGGCCAACCACGACTGCTGCACCTGGAGAGCATTACCTCTCCTCCAGATAGTGAAGCCTACTACGGGGAAACTGACAGCGACGCTGACATCAAGGCATCTCCAGGACATCTCCAGAGTGCACAACAGCATCATAACCAGCAGCAAGCACCTCAAGAGAAGCACCGCAGGGCACGGAAGAAGGGTCCAAGATCACCGCCTGGGAGCAGCAGCAAGGCAGAGAACGAGCAGCAATCACTATCTGAAATGAGTGGGTATGAAAGTGGTCCTGGAGGGGCAGCTGAAAATGTCTTGCAGCCAACAAGTGGAGTGGCCAAAAGAGAAATAAAATATGAGCCTGATGGTAGAGCTGAAACCCCCTTCTCAGATGTGGAAGGCTTCCTGCCAGCTGAAGAGCCTGAACCAATATCCAACGTCACTGCAGGCTCACCTGAGGCTTTACTTCTGCCTCATGCCACCAAGAGCATCAGAGCTGAGAGGCATCTTATTCCAATGATAGGACCGGTGGATCACCCGGTAGATGAGGATCTGACCACAACCTACTCAGATAAAGCCAAAGAAGCAAGTAAGTAAGAACTCCCATCTGTCTCCAGAAATATACCCTATCAGTATCAGTCCTTGTAATTCCAAACATTGCATTATTTGCCCTTAGATGTGCTATCAATAATTTGACAGTTGTCAGTAATATTAAAATACCAGATACCCTGATGAGATATTAAAGTTCTGTCTCCACATGTCTGAACTTTCTTTGGTAGGGAATTCAATGTCATTAACTTTCAATAGATGATCTGCTTCTGCGGCTCTAGTTTTTCTACTTAACTCAGGTCAGATAGGATTTCAGCTGTCTGAGAACAAATTAAATAATCCTACCAGTAGAAAACTGATCCTTTAATCGTTGCTCCTTGTTTGCAATTATCTACTGTAATATCCTTTTATCTGGCTATGTAGTGTTGACTTGCGAATCATCATATTTTATGACTTCTTCAGTACGAGTCAATGTTCATTTGGTGTATATGATTTGTTAACAGTCTTGTTTATACAAAGTGAATAACCGCTATGCAGACAGGAGGATTGCAGATGCGTTCCATGATAGCAGGAATCATCAGATTTATGTATTATTTGTGATGATCAACTTGTACAGAGACTTAAAGAGCTGTGCTCTACAGTTCTACTATTACACAGGAATCTCCAATATATGAAACAGGTTGGTGGCCTTTACTTCCTATATAGGGAAAAGGAAAGGAACCTTCACAGAACCACATTGACTCATTAACTTAGAGAAGGAGAAGATTGTGGCAGGTCATGGAGGAAAATCTCTCCACACACATAATTCTAGGCAAAATATGTGTTCACTATTGCGACCCCTAGTGCTACACCAGTGGTTTTGGGGGATGTAGTAAAAATGCATCTCAACTATGGGGTTTTTCTGCTCCCCAAACCGCAAATGTAAATGAGCTCTTGATGTCCTGAGCCCAATACAAGGCTGCTTTCACATGGATGGGCTTTCCTGCGGGTTAACTGCTCTTTGCCATAGACTTCTATTATATCTTGTGGTGTGGTACACTTTCTGAAAGCGCACCAAAAAAGCGCACCAAACCTGCAGGATATAATAGAAGTGCGCTTCCCTGGTTTAAGGTCAAGGACCACATCAGAGGGCTCCAAGGGCCACAGGTTGAGCACCCTTGATTTATGGTCAACTTTAACCAGGCCATGCATCTTTTAATTGGGCTGCTTAATCGCATATGGGCAAATTTGATTCACTTAAATGCCAGACTGCTGGATCCTACATAAGTCCTGATAGAACAATAGAAACAATCACATAATGAGGGTATACACTGTATAGTCCAACAATATAAAAGTGCCAGGGTTTTCTTTCTATACAAGGCCAATTATTAGATTAGTAGATCTGCCTATCTTAATAATGATCAATGCACACAAACCCTTTCTTTGGGGAAAGGGTAACAAATCTTTAAAATGGTTGTAAACCCTCACATATACCCAGTGAAGTGAGTCACCTCAGGTGATACACAGAGATATAACAAATCCTCCTACATAATTTGTACCTGTTTATCTACAGTCTTCCCTTCCCTACATCAATTCAAAGTGCTGAATTTATGCAGGATCTTCCAGCTCTGAAAAGAAGGGGGTGGGAGCTGAAGTTACATCAGTAAGGGGAGCTCTGAGAGCTAATTGGAGGGAAGGGACACATCCCTGTCACACAGCAACAGGAGTAGAGCTGAGGCTGTCAATCAGTTGGAGGTCCCTCCTGTTTTTGCTCTTTGTGTCAGGAAAACTTGTCAGAATAGACTCATGCTAATAGCAGAAGAAGCTTATCTTGCATGCAATATTTGGTGTATGTACACATCAAGTAATGTTAGATCTTTTAAGGGTCTGATCCTTCTTAAAGATTAACTGCAGTATCACGAAAGCTCCCACAAAAACTCATTCTGTACCCTCAGCAACAAATCTCCCCCTCCAATATTCCATACCTCATCTTTGGCAATGATCTGCATTTAGCTGCTTGGCCTGTCCAAATATGCCTCATCCGTTACCTCTTTCCTTTTCAAAGCATATATCCCAATGCATGCACCCAGATGAGAGGATCTGCTGAAGAGATTAATGGCAGCCCCGCTTGCATCCTATCACACTTGTCAGTAGCAGTGGTGGCTGGTGCTCCAACCGGGAGGTGGGGCAAATAAACCACTCCCTCCCCCGGTGGCGGAGGCAAACAGACTACTCAAACCCCCCCCCAGTGGGTTGTACGGGTCGGGCTCTTGTTGCAATGCAGGGCAGATGACGTATTCAGAGCCGAAGACGGCGGCCATCTTCCGGATCTCCCCGTACATCCTCCCTGCCCCTGCCTGGTACCGACCAATACAATCGCTTCTTCTCTTGGCCAATCGCGCTCCTCTCACTTCCTGATTGGTTGGGAGGAGGAGCAGGAAGACAATAGCAAATATTAATTAGCTATTGTCACACGTGGGTGGGCTCGGGGCAGACTGCTCTTCGCCTCCAGCCCACCCTTTCTTGAAGACAATTAGAGCCTCAGGCTCTAATCATATGTGTAAAAAAAAAATACCCATTGGAATCCACGCGTCTGGCACCCTGCAGGTAGATTAGTGGTCGGGCGCATGGATTAAGGTCAGTAGACTGTTGACTGTTGGTTGACGTGTCCTTTCTGCATTCTGATTATTGTGCAGGGAGCACAGGCTGAAGAGGCTGTGAGTAAGCCATACAGATAAAATCTGATCATTACAAAATTAATAAACAGATATTTGACAAAAAAAAAATCTGATCATTACAGATGATGTATAAGGCATCTTAGGAAGGGGAGTTGATGCTGAAGCCAAGAGGAGGGTGTTTGTGGAGGATCATTATAAGAAAGCATTTTTGATGGGTACCTTTAATTGGTATTAAACCAAAAAACAAAAATTTAACATATTGCAGCTTACCAATCCCTAGATGTGGTGGTTGCATTAGTTTTCCTTTTTAGACTGTTTCCCTCTGTTTTCACCTTGTGATCTGGCCAGTAACACACTTCCTGCTATAGCGTGCCTACACTCTGATGAAGGAGATACCTTTGGACAGTAGCATTGCTAACTTAGGAGGAGGGGAATGCTAGATGCACTAGCAGATTTAGATACACTAACAAATGAATGCAATAACTCCAGCTCACACTTTTTTAAGCAGTTACAGCAACAAATACAAGCTTATCATTGTAAACACCCTGTCAGTGGTAAATGGTTTGTCTCAACCCTCTAACTGCTACATCCGCAGAACAACCTGTTGAAAACTAACAGACTTACTGGCTGGATCACAAGGTGAAGACAACCTAAAAAAGAAAACAAATGCAGCCACCAAGTCTAAGACTTGGTAAGCGGCATTATAATAAATGTTTACTTTTGGGTTTAATACCACTTTAAGTCATAAGGCCCTAAAATACAGGTAAACATGGCAGCAGATATGAGAGGTTTGCTCATTTTTCTTTTGTTGCTTTTATTACCGTTTTTTCTAAACCAAGTGAGAAACACGCCAGTTTCGAATGGTTTCTTTACCTTCATGCTTATTTCTTAAAGGGCTGTTGTGCTTTAGGATCGTTGACGCACCATAGACTCATTGATAAGGTTAAACAGCAATTAGTATACAGTAATATTTGCCAACTAAACAGGAGTCTTACCTGTGAATACTGAATTTTCTCCTGCATGTTACTACACATCGTTTCTAATTGTGTTTTCTGCATCTCCTACCACTACCACTGGGAAGAAAACTGCACATTCAGTAGGAAATATAGCATACAGTATGTAAGTGCCACAAAAGTGATTGTGTAAATTTAAAGTAGAAGCCAGAACATATTTTTGAGTAGAGTGGTGTAAGGGTTGACCACTTTTAGGTTTTTAATTTTTTTTTTATTTTTCTATCCTCATCAAAGAATCTCCGCATGTACTCTCCCCAGAGACACAATAGCAAATAAGTGTAAATCCCCTGAAAACAGTTGTCACTGGAACAGATGTCTATATTGGAGCATATTCCCACTACTCCTGTTCCATTGACTCCTACAAAATCGTGGACTCACCTTTACTTTAAAAGCATTTGACACAGTTCCCC
Source organism: Lithobates clamitans (assembly GCA_037952925.1). NCBI lineage: Eukaryota > Metazoa > Chordata > Amphibia > Anura > Ranidae > Lithobates > Lithobates clamitans. The sequence continues at coordinate 1,616,770 of JBBGZY010001057.1, read as the reverse complement.
ATAAACGTTTACTGTACAAAATAAGGTCCGTTGGCATGGACCATAGGGTGAGTGCATGGATTGAAAACTGGCTACAAGGGCGTGTTCAGAGGGTAGTGATAAATGGGGAATACTCGGAATGGTCAGGGATGAGTAGTGGGGTCCCACAGGGTTCTGTTCTGGAACCAATCCTATTTAATTTATTCATAAATGACCTGGAGGATGGGATAAACAGCTCAATCTCTGTATTTGCAGACAATACTAAGCTAAACAGGGCAATAACTTCTCCGCAGGATGTGGAAACCTTGCAAGAAGATCTGAACAAATTAATGGGGTGGGCGACTACATGGCAAATTAGGTTTAATGCAGAAAAATGTAAAATAATGCATTTGGGTGGTAAAATAATGAATGCAATCTACTCATCAGGGGGAGAACCTCTGGGGAAATCTAGGATGGAAAAGGACCTGGGGGTCCTAGTAGATGATAGGCTCAGCAATGGCATGCAATGCCATGCTGCTGCAAGCAAAGCATACAGAATATTGGCATGCATTAAAAAGGGGATTCATTCCAGGGATAAAACGATAATTCTCCCACTCTACAAGACTCTGGTCCGGCCGCACCTGGAGTATACTGTCCAGTTCTGGGCTCCGGTCCTCATAAGGATGTGCAGGAACTGAAGAGAGTCCAGGGAAGGGCAACAAAACTAATAAAGGGACTGGAGGATATTAGTTATGAAGAAAGGTTACAAGCACTGAACTTGTTCTCTGTGGAGAAGAGACGCTTGAGAGGGGATATGATTTCAATGTACAAATACCGTACTGGTGACCCCACAATAGGGATAAAACTTTTCTACAAAATGAAATTTATTAAGACACGCGGCCATTCACTAAAATTAGAAGAAAAACGGGCTTTCACACTGGAGACAATGCTGCAGCTGTTTGAGGGCGGATTGCAGTCTCTATTTTTAACGCTATATCGCCTGCAAAATGCCCTCGGTGTAAAAGGGGTCTTAGATAAGCACCTGAACGACCACAACATACAGGGATATACAATGTAATACTGACATAAAGACACACACATAGGTTGGACTTAATGGACTTGTGTCTTTTTTCAACCTTGCCTACTATGTAACTAAGTAACTTTGTTTCCCAGTGACAATGGTTCCCAAGACAGAGTGGGGTTTCCTAAAGGTAAATGGGCTTTTCACATTGCAAATGAGATTTGCAAGAGACTTTACCCTTAGCTTGGTGAATTAGATGCTCTGCTGGCTTCCATCATCCAATTATGTGGAAACAAACCTACTGTCTTTTTTTCAGTTTCCTTGCATGTGATTGGGCGTTCTTTCTAAAGTGAAAATTCACAACACTCACTAAGATAAGGGCAAAAAGAAAACATTCCATTACAAAATGAACAGCCTATTTGACTTTAGGAAATCAACCCATAGGGCGAATCTCCCAAATGGGGACACAGACAGTAATAGAAACCTTACAGCGTTTCTAAGCCTTCACTACTCTATACAAAACTAGCTTTGGCTGGAGTCATGCTTGTAACTGTCAGCCTTGCAATGCCTCATGGGACTTGTAGTTTCGCAACAGCTGGAGAGCCGCCAGTTTGAGACCCCTGACCTAGAAAGTTATGGGGTTGTATTTAGTGGAAGTGTTGGTTTCTGCAGATACCTGATGTCATGCTTACTCCTAACACAGTTGGTCAGGCACTATAGCTGTCTTCTGTGTTCTTTTTTTTAATTTATTTTTTATTCTTTTTATTGAGTTTTATAAATATCATACAACACTTGAAGCTGCACTGGCACAACACCAACTCACTTCTGAGACCACACAGAGCCCAAAAACAATATACGGTAAATCAATTTACGTCTAACTAACATAGTCCAACTGACTATAAACCGACAAACACCCCAATCTACCATCCCCCTTTCCCCAAAAGGATCCCAAACACCAGCTCAGTCCAGTACTTGTATATTGTCCACGCTAGGAGAGAATATGCACCAGATGTTGAGATGGAAATTAGTAATGATGTTTTAAAAGATTTTGTTCAATAAAGATTGAAAAGAGTGTAAACAGGATGGCTGGAAACACATGGTCTATCATTACTATAATGCTTGAAAAGAAACTAATGCCTGTGTATTGTGTAGGTTATTGATACACTTAGGAACCACCTAACCGCATTATCCTACAGTAACATCAGAATTATACCAGACTTGCCACACCTTATCAAATTTTTTCCCACATCCTCTGGATACATAGGTCACCTTGTAGTAGGGCATCATTGAATTCACCAACCCCTTTCAAAAGCACATACTAGGGGCACCTGGCTTTTTCCATTGTAGAAGTATTGCTTTTCTCCCATAATATAGTAAAATATTTAGTAAAGTTCTGTGCACCCTGGAAGGTGCAACTTCCCCCACTAGGCCCAACAGACACACTCTGCCTGACATCAAAACTGGAACTACACAGATGTCCGCTGTACAGGAAGTGACCTCAGACCAAAAAACTTGGATCAGCTGACACCTCTAAAAAATGTGGTCAGTATTAGCAGGAGAAAAGGAGCACCTCCAACAATCAGCTGGAGCAGAAGAATATATATTAGCTAATCACCTACACTGTAGCATCCCCTTTCCCATAAGGCAAGCAGGCCTACTGGTACTTGGTTGCCCTCCAGGTCTTATACTCAATGCTATAGTGCCTGGCCACCACGCAAGGGCAGGCATGAACTGAGTACAGTAAACAGTTAATTGCAGTTGACAGACAGGCAAAACGGTCCGTGACAGCCCAGGTTCAGGGCAGGCTGAGTCCTGAGCATATATGATATCCAATCCATGATCGTCAACAAGGGAATCCATACTAGCAGGCAGGGCAGACAAACAGGGAGCTTGGAGTACATGCAACAAACGCAATATCACAAGCATGAGACTGCAAGCTTGGCTGGCTTAAATCAGGTTTGGTCTCCACCCTGAGATTGGCTACATCAATCACCTTGAAGGAGGACAGACAGACAGGAAGAATGCATCACAGTAAAAACCAGGATGCTGGAATGAGACCAGCAGCTGCCAAGGAACAGGAGCGTTTACAAGCTCCTAACACCTGAGCGGATGCGTTTTCCGCACAAGTATGGCATTCGGCAGTGCAGGCAGTAGTAGAGGTAAGTATTTACATTCTTCTTTTTTAGAGACAGCTTTTTAGGCAATTTAATTTTAGCTGCAAAGTTTCTTTAAGGCAGCCTATTTATTTGAAATAGACTGCCATCACACAATGAAAGAACAAAAATCTGACCTGCGTCTTTTTTTTTAATGCAGCACGCCCCAACCCTCACGGTATGTGCATTATAAACCTATTGTATAGAGTATATGCAATCAAGTAGACCACCACATGTAGACTGCAAATATGTAGGTCACAGTGCATAGATTTTGGTAAATCCAATGGAGATTGAAACATGAGCTTAAAATGTGTCAGGTCTACCAAAAATGTACTAACTTATGCAATTGATGTTTCATACAACCCAGTACAAATTTTATGAATGTGTTGGATTTTATACAAGCCCACACACACCTTTAGATTTTCATATAGTTCTGTATAAACTTACTAAATTTACTAGACCGTACAATCATATTGTGACGGCCAATTCTAATGAACCCTACTATAATTGTGTAGGCTTTAAAAATCCAAAATTCAAATCAAAGTAATATCAACATGCAGAATAACACATAAAAGGGCGTTTTTAAAGTTATTTTTTGCGGTTTGTGTGCTGTCTTCACTTCCTGTTTCAGTGACAGAAGCAAGGTAAGATTTACTCTTAGACAGTTGTCACCAGAACAGTTGTCTTCATTGGGAGACCACTGTAAGATGCATTTCATTTCACATATTTTCACTTACACTACATTGTCAAAGGTATTGGGACACCTGCCTTTACACACACATGAACTTTAATGGCATCCCAGTCTTAGTCCGTAGGGTTCAATATTGAGTTGGCCCACCCTTGCAGCTATAAAAGCTTCAACTCTTCTGGGAAGGCTGTCCACAAGGTTTAGAAGTGTTTCTATAGGAATGTTTGACCATTCTTCCAGAAGTGCATTTGTGAGGTCAGGCACTGATGTGGACGAGAAGACCTGGCACCACTCTAACTCATCCCAAAGGCGTTCTATCGGGTTGAGGTCAGGCAGAGACTGTGAGCCAGGCCCTCTTGTTCAACATCAGTGCCTCACCTCACAAATGCACTTTTGGAAGAATGGTCAAACAGTCCCATAGACACATTCCTAAACCTTGTGGCAGTGATGGCTGGTGATCCATTTTTTGGACAAACCTCCCACTCCGCCCACCCGCCAGCCCCACACTTACCCCATCCAGGTTGCGGATGGCTTCGGCGGCTTCCCCAGTTTCTCCTCCTGGCCAATCCGGTCACTCCTCCTACTGGCCAGTCCGGTCTTAGGAACCGCTTCCTGTCCTAATTGGCCAGGAGGAGAAGCAGGAAGACAATAGCGAATCAACATCAGTGGAGCCCAACCTTTTTTGAAGCCAATTAGAAAAGCAGAAATGGAAGGCACGCACACCTAGTGCATTACCAGAGATAATTTAATAATAAGAATTTAATTTAATAATAAGGAATGTAATTACCTTTTAAGGAGGAATTTGGGGGGGGGGGTTAGTTGACTTTGCAAGAGTGGAAAAGGTTCTTTCAAATATACAGTATGCAATATGACAGTAAGTTCAGTCACCTACAGCCAGTCATAGTTCATGTTTTATTGTACACTGAAGTCAAATTGGTTACTGGGTGTTATAGTAAACTACATTATCAAATGAAGCTTGTTTTAGAGAAAACATTTAAATGCAAAAAGTGGCAGTGACAGGACTGCCTTAGGCCTTGTTTAGTAATGTCTTATGATCGCTTAATATTTAATAATTGTTTAACAAATCCAGCTCTATTAACCAATCTGATTTAATTTTACTGTTGTCAGAAAGTTGACAACTAATCAGTAAATGATTCATTCTATTTGTCCCATATGAGTTTCAATGCAGTACCTTTATTACTTTACTTTGATAAGTCAACTGGAGTTCTATAAAGTAAGAAGATATAGGGCCCATTTTATATAGTATTTGTTGCATTAATGCAAGGCATTATCATGCATTAAGATGCATTGTGAAAGAACTGCAACTGCAACTTTGATTTTTGGTCAGATGCTCAAGCCCTTAGGGAATATAAAGAACCATTGAGCCTACATCCCAGTGTCCACTACACATTGGAGGTCGACAGAAATCTAGCACTTTACACACCATATTTATAAAATATGCTTTATGGTTTCCAACCAAAACTCCTGATTAGGAAATATATACTGACAGGTAAATATATACATATATATGTATAGAGTACTGACACCTAAAAGTGTCTCAGGGATTCCATTCCAGGAAGCTCACGGAAGAAGAAGAAGAAGAATGTACTTCACAAATATACCATAGACAGTGATACAATTTCTAAGCTAGTCCCAGAATAGTAACTAGTATTTAGGCCATTATCTGCAATGTGAGTTGTTAAATATCTTAAAGTATATTTCCCTTTTTCTTGTAAGTTGTTATGATTAGGCTTGGCAACAGGGCAACAAAGCTGATGAAAAAGAACAGAATGTTCAAACAACTATTTTTTTTGTTAGCACCCTATAGTGGAGCACCTAGCATATCTGGTAAACTGGGGAAGGGGGATAATTTTTTAAACACCCATCCCCATATATCAAGATTATTTTTAGTAATAATTATGAAATTAAACTTCAAGCACACAGGTGGGAGCAGAAGTGCCCAGTGGAGGGCAGACAGCAGCAGCAATTGTAGGTATATTTGCAACTATATGCAGGATACTGAAATTTGCATATCAATCCACAGATGTTCATAAGTTCAGATATGCTATCTTGTGCATAGTTTTCACATTTTTTTTCAGTTTCTTTTTTATTGGATTTGTAGATATACAAAGGTACAAAACAGAGTCATTTGGGCATACCCTGGCTCACTGGGTACACAAAACAAAGACAAAAATACAAAACAGCAACAATCTTATTACTATGAGCACTCTGTTCAAACCACATACAGGCAAAACAGTGTTAAAGTATTGGCTTGCTGAAAGCCTCCCATGGAATGATAACACTAACTCCACTGCAACCAGCATCACCCCCTAGCTATGATATGTCGGGTACCCCGAGTCAAAAGGGGGGGTCCCTCAAACAAAATTAAATGCTAGGGATTTGTTTCCAGTGAGACAATGGAAGATGGTGAATTAAGGCAGACTTTAGAAAATTTCTTGGGGCAACCTCTAAGCTCAAATGTGAATTTATATAATGGGATGGCCATGTCAACTAGATTCTTTCAGAAGCCTAGAGTGGGAGTGGAAGGGGACTTCTACTTTAAAATTATCGCATTCCTGGCATAGTAGAGGAGCAGACCTAGTAGTGTCCTAAGGGCCATAGTAAGGGGCCAAGGGGTTTGCCAGGCCCAAAATACAGATGTCAACATTCAGGGGAACTGGGATGGTGGTTAACTTGGAATAAAATGTGTAAGTTCACTCCAAAACACCTGAACCAAAGGGCAACTCCAAAAAACATGGATAAACTTGGAAAAAACATGGATAAAATCAGCCGGATCAACTGTGCATCTCTAACATCTTGAAGGGACAGGTGGATACATTCTGTGTAACCATTGAGGAGTAAAGTATATTCTGTGAAGAATTTTAAATTGGACTAAGCGGTTGCTGGTCAAGACCAAATGCAACATGGGGTACTCCCATACATCCTCTCAGTCAGAGAAGGGAAGAGGAGTGGAGGAAGTAGAATTGTAAGTGACACTGAAGGTGCGTTGGGATAGGTAGGATGAGAGCCACTGAACAGCACAGTCACGGAGACCGAGGGAGTAAAGTTTTTTGAGGAGGAGGGGGTGGTCAACCGTGTCAAAGGCAGCTGAAAGATCCAGAAGTAGGAGTACAGAATAGTGTCCGTTGGTTTTTGCAGTTAGTAGGTCATTTGTGAGTTTTAAAAGAGCAGTTTCTGTGGAGTGTTGAGGGCGAAATCCAGATTGAAGGGGATCAAGAAGGTTGTTTTTAATGAGGTGGTCACTCAGTTGATTGTAAACCAGGCATTCAAGGAGTTTAGAGGAAAAGGGGAGCAAGGAGATAGGGTGTAGGTTGATAAGATTGGTAGGGTCCAAGGACGGCTTTTTAAGTATGGGGGTGACCAGTGCATGTTTTAGATCATTGGGGAAGATGCCAGAGGTGAGGGAGAGATTGAAGATGTGGGTTAGAGAGTGTAGGATGGAGTCAGAGGGCGACCGTAGCATATGAGAGGGAATAGGGTCCAGGGGACAGGTGGTTAGGTGGAGTTTAGCAACTTCGTCTGTAGTAGCAGATTTCAATAGGAGGGTGTCAGTTGTACCTGTTGACATGGGGTCTTAGCTGGGGGAGATACCTGTAGAGTGGAGATTTCATCGCGGATTGTATCAATATTGTTTTTGAAGTGATTAGCGATCTCCTGGGCAGTGAGTGAGTCAGTGGGTGGAGGCGGTTGAGGATAAAATAGAGAGTTGAAGGTAGAGAAGAGTTTATGGGGACTGGATGAGAAGGTGTTAATAAGAGCTGTAAAATAGGTTTGCTTGGCAGTGTGGAGGAAAGAATAGTATTTTTGGAGGGCAGATTTGGTTGAAGTCTTTGAGAGACTTAGTCTTGTGCCACAGACGCTCAAGAGCGCGACTACATTTTTTGAGAATTTTAGTGTCATCTGTTTGCCAGGGTTGTAGGGGTCGAGGCCTGATTCTGCGTGTAGTGAGGGGAGCGAGCTTGTCCAGGGTGGAGGACAGGGATTTATTGTTGATGGACGTGGCCTGGTTGGGGCAGGAAGGGGGAGAGATTTTGTCATAGAGGTGGTCAGTAGCAGAATAGAGGAGAGAGGAGTTGAAGTTGCGAAAATTTCTACAGGTGATGGTTAGGCGATTGGAGGGAAAGGTGGTTGAAGACAGGGGGAGAGAGAAACTAATAAGGTGATGGTCGGAGAGAGGAAAAGGATTGTTTGAGAAGTTACATGGAGTGCATAGGTAGGAGAATACAAGGTCAAGGGTGTTGCCATCAGAGTAAGTAGAAGCCTGTACCTATTGTTTTAGGTCAAATGAAGAGGTTAGACTAAGACGTTTAGAAGTAGCAGGAGTGTTTGTATTAGCAGGGATGTTGAAATCACCGAGAAGGTATTTAAAAAAATCATATGTAATTTGTGTGACACTTACAGTGAGGAAGGGTCCTTTTAATGTGACTTTGAGAGCAACATGAAACAAATACAAATCTTTTATTTGACATGCTTGGGAGATGTATTTAAATTTGGCATCACATATTTTGTCCTCTTGATTTTTAACCTTGTGTTTAGCGTGGCTTAAAGTGTTTGCTAACCCCCAAAAAAAGAAATTCTGATTCTGGTCCCTTAAAGCAGATTACACAGCACAGTGCTTGTGCTGTGTAATCTGCCCCCCTCTAAACTGTAAAAAAACCTCCCTGATCCTGCCACTTCCTGTATGCCCTCTTTATACTGACCACGATAACCATGGCTACTCAGCCCTGACCACTGTGGTCAGAGCACGTCTCTCCGTCATCCGTAGCTGTCCTCTCTGCTCTACTCTCTCCCCCTCACTCCCTCCTTCCTTCCTGTCAGCGCCTTCTCTGTGTATCTGTCTCTGCCGCGCCCCCCCCCCCGCCGCTACTATTAAAAATTAAAAGCCTACAGTGGTCACTGCTAGTCCCTCTATTAGATGCTGGCATATGCCATACCACACTATGCAAGTCCTTTGTAAAAACAAGCGTTTTCAATACCTCTTTAGAGCTGTCTTCAGGCCGTTCACATGACTCGCGGCCACTTTACAGCTCTGATACAGTGCTGCCACAGAAGCAATGTCTCAGAGCTGTAAAGCTGCTGCACATCATGTGACCGGCCTGAAGACAGCTCTAAAGAGGGATTTAGAACACTAGTTTTTACAAAGGACTTGCATACTGTGGTATGCCAGCCTCTAATAGAGTGGCTGGCAGTGAATAAAATAATAGACTTAACAAACACTTTGAATACAGCAGCAGCACTCCAATTAACGTGAAAAAAAAAAATTTAGGTTTTGGTTTGCCTGCTTGGCCAGCCTGATTTGGCTGTGAAATAGGATTTTTCATTCAACAAAAATAGGCCTGAATTGAAATGTGGAAGTAGGTGCCAAAACAGATATATTAGCGTAGCGCTGGTAGGTTTTTAATCTACCGCTTATATGTAAATTTAGTGGGTCATCTGTTCTGTACATGGTTCAGATTTAATCTATAGCTAAATTAGCTTCTGCTCCAACCTTGGTTGTGTTGCGTGCAGTTCCACTCCGTCGCCTGTAGATGTCGGTGTCACTACAGACCGGAGCTGGAAAGCAGCAGACTGAGGTGTATTGAGTGCTCTTCTTTCTCAGAAGTAACTCGGCAGAGGTTGTCCCCTGCGGTGCATTCTGGAAGGGGGTATTTAAAGGACAGACGCCATATTTCTGGGTCTTTTCGTTCCACCTGCTGGCCTTCCTGGCCGACAGGTATGTGCTAGGAGTCCTACCTCATGGTCCTCCAGGCCGGAGGACTGCGATGCTGCAGCGTGTGGGTGGGCCCAGAAGTCTGTCTGGGACCTACTACAACTGCTGCGGAGATGGTCTTGTGCTGTCTGTCCTACAGGAAGAAGCTGGACAATTGAGAAGAATCCAGGGGAGGACCCGTCATGGAAGGATCATGCAGAGCGCTGGTCTGGAGAGGGGCCTGGTGACTCAATTGGAGGACGTATCTTAAGTTAACCTACCACATAGTACTGCCGGGTCGGCTTAAAGGTTCTGGTACTGTGTTGCTGTTCACTGAAAAGTACTAAATCCTGTGGCAGAGGATTGTACAGTTTTGTTTCACTCAAGTCTGTGGCAGAGACTTTCTGTTCGTGCTGCGTACCGGCTTCTAGGTTAGTGAGAGAGACCTATCCGGGCGAGCAAAGATTTAATTCTTGACCTAAGATATATTCATTCCTGAGATTTCAATTCCTTAGTGCTACACCAAGAAAAGGTATTTCAACTTCCCTGCAACTCTTCTTCTACCTCTTTCCTGCTACTTCTTCCAGTTATCTCCCATTAAAGCATTGGAAAAGTACTCAAGTGACTGGTGCCTACATTGTTAGATGATAAGTTCAACGTGGACTCTAAATCTGGTATTGGTGAAACTACAGGTAAAAAGGTGACGGAAACAGCCCGCTTTAAATCAGCAGCTCCACCGTGAGTTATTGCTACACTAGCTATAAGCTTACTCTTAAAAAAATTAAGCTAAAGCTCTCAACTTCATACAAATTGGCTGGTTTATTAGTATAGTTTGTTCGTTTTTTTTTTTTTTTTTGCTGTATCAAACTGTAATGTCTTTAGGTAAATAGACTCTTCAAAACCACAACCCCACATCCCCCCAACTCCATCCCACCGCTGTATCACCAGTTATTCCCAAAATTTTCAAAATATAGACTTCTGGGATTTATTTAATTGGCTAACATCAGGATGTGCGCAAGCACTTGACTAGGCAGCAGTGGCAGATTATGTGATTTTTTAAATCTTATTATTAGTTGTATTTTTTCATTTTTCTGTCTTTTTGGTATTAATGCTGGGCTGCACACAGAAGAGGTGAATTCTTTTGCTTTGCCAGCATAATATTTCTCCTTCCAAGCACTCAGCAGTTGGTTGTATTTAAAAAAATATTTATTTCATTATAAGCAGAGCAAGGAAAGCATAATTTAGGGGCAAATCCTATGGCCATAGTTGGTGGGGAAAGGGCAGGCAGCAGCAAATGGAGGGAAACATTTTATGGCCAAGGGGGAAGGACAGGTAGTAGCAAAACCTAATTGGAAAATCCTACGGACATAGGCTTCCCACTGTTCCCCAAATCAGGACAGTCCAAAAAAAAAAAAAAAAGAAAGACAAACAAGTCTAAAAGTAAAAGGGTCTGCTATATGGAGGTTGTAAACGGCAAGCCTTGATAATCATGTGACCACTGTGATTAATTTGCCTGGCCCCCCTCAGCCTTCCAGTGTTCAGACTCATTTCAATATTTTAACAGTATGAGCAATTTATCAATGTTATCAATACTCACATGGGTGACCTTATTGACTTTACAACTAGAAGTCAATAAAGTTGACAAAGCATGAGAATGACTAACATAATGAAAGATGTGGGCACCGGGATAGAAAGCAGAAAAAGAAAATGATGGGTATGGCAAGATTTTACGTAACAGTGAAAGTGACTCACTCTATCCAAAATGAAAAAAAAAAAACAAGTTTTGCCTTAAGTTGTACTTTGACCGCTTGCCGACCCTATACTGTACATATACGGCGGCAAGTCAGCTTCCCTGTGCAGAATCACGTACCTGTACGCGATTCTGTACTTCCGGGTCTGGGATGTGCACTCGCACTGCCAGCAACCCGCTTCCGCTGTGATTGGACACAGCGGGAGCCAATCAGTGGGTCCAGCTGACCCGATGTCCCCCGGGACCCGCCGATAATTCCCGAGAGAGACAGAATGGCAGTCTGCAGATGTAATGGCAGATCGCCATTCTGTGAGGAGGGGAGGTAGATCCTGTTATTTTGCTGAGCAGGAACACAGATCTCTGCCTTCTTACAGTAAAAGCACATCCCCACAGTTAGTAATCACTCCTTAGGAACACATTTAACCCATTGATCGCCCCTTTCCCAGCCAGTGTCATCAGTATAGTGACAGTGCATATTTTTAGCACTGATCACTGTATTGGTGTCACTGGTCCCCAAAAAAGTGTCACTTAGTGTCCAGTTTGTCTACTACAATATTGCAGTCCCACTATGTCACAGGTCGCTGCTATTACCAGTAAAAAATGTAAAAAAATAAAAATTCCTTAAATCTATTCCATAGTTTGTAGACGCTATAACTTTTGCGCAAACCAATCAATATATGCTTATTGGGATTTTTTTTACCAAAAATATGTAGCAGAATACATATTGGCCTAAATTGAGGAAAAAATTAGATTTTTTACATTTTTTTAATTGGATTTGTTTTATGGCAGAAAGTAGGAAATTTTTTTTTTTTTTTCAAAATTGTCAGTCTTTTTTGTTTATAGTGCAAAAAATAAAAAACGCAGAGGTGATCAAATACCCCCAAAAGAAAGTTCTATTTGAGCTCAAGTTAACAACATGCCAATTCAGCAAAACATTGTCCTAAAATCTGATTGAACCCTTGTTCAGGCTGCATATACAGTAATAAATATGGGGCTCTATTTTTTTTATACACTGTTAAAACACCCTGTACCGCCATCACGAAGGAGAGTCAAACCATGGCTACTTCACACAAAGCAGCAGCCCAGTTCTTCACTGCTGCAACAGGTGAAATCCACTGTTATAAGTTATTACTTTCCTACAGACTAAATAATATACAGTGATTTTCTTTATTTTCACCAAAGAAATGTGACAGTATACATTTTGGCCTCAATTTATTTGCAAAATTTTATAACAGAAACGAAGAAATATTCTTTTTTTTTCAAACTTTTTTTTTTACCCATTTGTTTAGCAAAAAATCAAAAACTCAGTGGTTAAATACCACCAAAAGACATTTGTGTGAAAAAATGGTAAACATTTCATATGTTCATATTTCACATGTTGCATGACCGTGCAATTGTCATTCAAAGTGTGAGTGCTGAAAGCTGAAAATTGGCCAGGGCAGGTACGATCATTTCATATAAAAAAAAAAAAAAAATTGTAGTTTTTAATATATCGTAGGTGTACACAGACACAGACAGTCCCATTTACTACAAATAAGACTACAAGTGAAAGCAGTGAGTGAGCTGGTAATGAATTCCAGCACTCTAGATGTGATAAAATACAACAATTCACTAAATTTACCTTAATCTGAGTTTTGTTAAATGTGTATGTATATACACTGATCTGTCAGAACCTTATGACTGCTGGCAGGGTAAGTGAATAACATTGGTTATCTTGTCACAATGATATCTGAAAATCGGTGGGATATATTAGGCTGCAAGTAAATATGTTGTCCCTGAAGTTGATGTGCTGATAGCAGAAAAAACGGCCATTGCAGTTTGTTGTGTATGGGGCTGCATAGCGGCAGAGCGGTCAGGGTACCCATGCTGACCCGTATCCACAGCCAGAAGCACCTACAATGGGCATGTGAGCATAAGAACTGGACCAATTAGCAATGAAAATGGTGGCCTGTACATTTCCTTTACATCATGTGGATGGCCAGGTGCATGCGCTTCGCTTATCTGGAGAAGAGATGGCGTCAGGATGCAGTATGGGAAAATGGAAAGCTGACAGAAGCAGTGTGATGCTTTGGGTAATGTTCTGCTGGGAAACGATGGGACTTTAATGGCAATAGGTAATTTCTAAGTGAATAGAAAGGGTCTTGGAATAGTTTAAAAAGTTTACAAAATCTTTATTATTACAAAATATACAAAATTACAATACATTTTAAAAAATAGGTTAAATGATTTTCTAGATACAATGTACTCAAAATGGAGTCGCCAAAACATAAGGTAAAAATGGTAAACACCCAACGCGTTCCGAAAAAGCTTTTCTTCTTCAGGGGTGCATGAACATTAAAGAGAGAAGATTACCTTCTATAACAGAAAAATCACACTAGAATGATATACAGCATCTCACAAAAGTGATTGCACCCCTCACATTTTTGTAAATATTTTATTATATCTTTTCATGTAACAACACTGAACAAATGACACTTTGCTACAATGTAAAGTAGTGAGTGTACAGCTTGTATAACAGTGTAAATTTGTTGTCCCCTCAAAATAACTCAACACACAGCCATTAATGTCTAAACAACTGGCAACAAAAGTGAGTACACCCCTAAGTGAAAATGTCTAAATTGGGGGCAAAGTGTCAATATTTTGAATGGCCACCATTATTTTGCAGCACTGCCTTAACCCTCTTTGGTATGGAGTTCACAAGAGCTTCACAGGTTGCCACTGGAGTCCTCTTCCACTAATCCATGATGACAACACGGAGGTGGTGGATGTTAGAGACCTTGCTCTCTTCCACCTTCTGTTTGAGGATGCCCCACAGATGCTCAATAGGGTTTAGGTCTGGAGACATGCTTGGCCAATCCATCACCTTTACCCTCAGCTTCTTTAGCAAGGCAGTGGTCATCTTGGAGGTGTGTTTGGGGTCGTTATCATGTTGGAATATTGCCCTGCGGCCCAGTCTCTGAAGGGAGGGCATCATGCTCTGCTTCAGTATGTCACATTACATGGCATTCGTGGTTCCCTCAATGAACTGTAGCTCCCCAGTGCCGGCAGGACTCATGCAGCCCCAGACCATGACACTCCCAACACCATGCTTGAATGTAGGCAAGGCACACTTGTCTTTGTACTCCTCACCTGGTTGCCACCACACATGCTTGACACCATCTGAACCAAATAAGTTTATCTTGGTCTCATCAGACCACAGGACATGGTTACAGTAATCCATGTCCTTATTCTGCCTGTCTTCAGCAAACTGTTTGCAGGCTTTCTTGTGCATCATCTTTAGAAGAGGCTTCCTTTTTGGATGGTAGCCATGCAGACCAATTTGATGCAGTGTGCGGCGTATTTTCTGAGAACTGGCAGGCTGACCCCCCCCACCCCTTCAACCTCTGCAGCAATGCTGGCAGCACTCATACGTCTATTGCCCAAAGCCAACCTCTGGATATGACGCTGAGCATGTGCACTCAACTTCTTTGGTGGACCATGGGGAGGCCTGTTCTGAGTGGAACCTGTCCTGTTAAACCTCTGTATGGTCTTGGCCACCGTGCTGCAGCTCAGTTTCAGCGTCTTGACAATCTTCTTATAGCCTAGGCCATCTATATGTAGAGCAACAATTCTTTTTTTCAGATCCTTAGAGAGTTCTTTGTCATGAGGTGCCATGTTGAACTTCCAGTGACCAGTATGAGAGAGTGAGAGCGATAAAACCAAATTTAACACACCTGCTCCGCATTCACACCTGAGACCTTGCAACACTAACAAGTCACATGACACCCGGGAAGGAAAATGGCTAATTGGGCCCAATTTGGACATTTTCACTTAGGGGTGTACTCACTTTTGTTGCCAGTGGTTTAGACATTAATGGGTGTGTGTTGAGTTATTTTGAGGGGACAGCAAATTTATTCTGTTAGACATTGTAGCAAAGTATCATTTCTTCAGTGTTATTACATTAAAAGATATAATAAAATATTTACAAAAATGTGAGGGGTGTACTCACTTTTGTGAGATACTGTACATTATATATAGGACACGATACTATGCTTTTTTTCAAAATGGTTTTACTGCTATATTAATACCTTTTAAAACAATGAGTACATCTAGAAAGAGTAACCAGGATTGGTTGCATATTGTCCTCTAAACATCACCAAGGAGCGTCAGAACCAGTGCCCAGCCAATGATTCATTGGGGTCGGATGGTTCACTGCAAAGAGAGTATTGATGTATATGCATTTTTTCCATCCCCAAACTGTTCCCACAAAGTTGGGAGCATGAAATTGTCCAAAATGTCCTGGTATGCTGATGCCTTAAGAGTTCCCTTCACTGAAACTAAGGGGTTCCCGACCCCTGAAAAACAACCCCACACCGTAATCCCCCGTCCACCAAATGACTTGGACCAGTGCACAAAGCAAAGTCCATAAATATATGGATGAGTGAGTTTGGGGTGGAGGAACCAGATAGAACACCTTTGGGATGAATTCGAGCAGAGACTGAGAGCCAGGCCTTCTTGTCTAACATCAGTGCCTGACCTCACAAATGCGCTTCTGGAAGAATGGTCAAAATTTCCCATAGACACACTCCTAAACCTTGTGGACAGTCTTCCCAGAAGAGTTGAAGCTGGTAAAACTGCAAAAATTGGACCAACTAAGACTGGGATGCCATTAAAGTTCATGTGCGTGTAAAGGCAGGTGTCCCAATACTTTTGACAATATAGTATAGTACAGTATATATATATATATATATATATATATATATATATATATATAATATAGTCTCTTAGCTGCAATATTTTGCATGGTATAGATCCTCTAACGCTATGGAATGTATAAAGTATGTGTAAAGTATGCAGTAGATATTGAAACTATAATGGAAAAGGCATATTAAGTGACACAGCTGTTAAAAGCAGTGCAAATCTTTAATACAATGTCCTGGTTGGATGTGTTAATGTCCCTATAATGACTCTAGAATGTTGGTTTTAACTACTGGTACTTGCACAGTTATATTACATCCTATCAAAATACCAAAATGGAGAAGCTGCTTTAGCACAGATTACTCTTTTACCAGTTCGCACACACATTGCATGCAAGCTATTTTCTGATCAGTGAGCAAGAGACATTTTCAGCATGAGATCAGTACCCAGAAAAGCATGTTCAGCTGCTCTCGGCTGTCTGATATCCCAAGCTTTGGTGAAGCAAAGTATCTTCATCTAAAAGTAATCAGATCAATGGATCTGAATCTTGATACTGGATGTAATGTGGTACACAGTGGCCCTGGATAAATTCCTTGCATAAATAATGGAAAACATTATTTGAAGTATGTTTAGCGGATTGTGAGGATGATTAAATTGTGCAAGTTTATACTCCCCCTATTTATATAAGATATGCACGTCAAAAACCTGGGCAATTAAAACTGAGCATAAGTAGAAAAAATGTTTCTAATGCGGCGAATGCATTAAGGTTAAAATTGTGTAGGTTTTAGAACCACTTTATCCTTTATTAGCAAACAGAAACACTGTTAACCTATTAACAAACCAACATGCTTAGTCACCAAAACTCAAGCAGCAATATCTTACACCAGCCAAATAAATGTTTACTGAGCACTGTCCACCCACAGAGTGGGCGACATTACCCCATAAAGATTGACTGAGACAAGGGAAGAATAAAGCAAGTTGGCATGGTGATGGCATGACGTTAGCAATGTTACTATCAATCATGTGGATTCAGTGCCTCCTCATGGCCTGAGGCCATATTACTTTAACAGGCCCTACATACAGAAGGAGAACATCTTCTCACCTGCCACTAACACCTGTCCCACCACCGACTACAGAGAGGGATGATGCAGAGTGCCATCTCTCTCCACCATCTCTCTCCACCATCTCTTCACACTTAACTCTTTCTCACCTTCTGCACATAGGCCTGGAAGGGAGCCCCTGCACATATTGTGAGGCCAGGTCTCTAGGACCAGTCCTGTTTCATAGCAGGCCCTAAGATAGGGGCCCAACCACTAGGCAAGGTGCATCAGGTGGAGATAACTCAGAGGTGAGTCTAGATGACAGTCCTGAGGTAACTGTTAACTCTGCCCTGTGACACAAGTGAATCTGCAGGTGAAAGGCTACACTCACAGGCCATCTGTTCCCCCCCCAAAAAAAAGATTTGTCACCAATCCAGTGCTCAGCTGACTGAAGGTTTGCTCAGCAACTAAGGCAGGTAGCTTGTAACCTGAAACAAACATAGGAACACACATAGAAGAGTGATGGCAGAAAAAAAACAAGTGGTCCTTCGAGTATGCCCCATTTTTTGTATTTTTTTATTTATTTATATATACAGTGTATATGTTGTTTTTTTTGTCTGAGTAGAAATTAATGTTTGTCCCAAGCACGTTTGAATCCACTTACTGTGGCTAGAATTATATTCCAAACATCAACTACTAAACTACTACTACTACTACTAAACTAAACTACTACTAAAATAATTCTTTTTAAGAGTTAAGTTTTGAAGTTAAGTTTTGAACTTTCCCCCTGTTAGTGTGAGTTCATGTTCATAGCTTCATGTTGAAAATACTTCTCTTCTACTTCTCTTCTGAACCCTATTCACCCCCCTTGATGTATGTAAAGGTTTCATTCATGTCTCCCCTTCCCCTTCTTTCCTCCAGACTGTACATATTAAGTTCCTGAAGTCGCTCTCGATATGTTTTATCCCCCAGGCCTTTCACCATTTTTGTTACCCATCTCTGGACTCATTCTTATCAACATCTTTTTGTAAGCAAGGTCTCCAGAACTGTTCACAATTTTTAAATGAAGTCTCAATAAAGATCTACCGTATATAAAGGAATCAGAACTTCCTTGCTGGTGACCCCTCTATAGATGCAATCTAGAATTCCATTCACTTTTCCTACTGTCTAGTCACACTGTTTGCTCATTTTGCAATTATCTGAAATAAGTGCCCCCAAATCTTTTTCCTCTGTAGTTCTGCCCAATTTTGCATTGTGTCAAGGCACTTTGTTTTCCCTAGGTGCATGATTTTACATTTAGAAACACTGAACTGCAGTTTTCACTACTTTGACCAATCTTCCAGCAATGCCAAATCATGTTCCATGTTACAGACACCACCAGGGATATCAACCCTTTTGCAACAGAAACAGAAAGAAGCCAAGCAGCCCCAGAGAGACATGTACTTAAAAAGGAGCTCCAGTTTAAGCAAAAAAATTAAAAGTCAGCAGCTACAAATACTGTAGCTGCTAACTTTTAACATAAGGACACTTACCTGTCCAGGGATCCAGCGATGTCGGCACCCCAAGCCGATCCTTCAGTCAGCTTTGGGTGTAGGCGCTATGGTTGCCACCTCATCCCTTTAAACCTGAACACATATTAATTACACAGGTTCTGTGGCTGATTAAGGTGGTAATTAAACTCACGTTGTGCCTTATCTGCATATAATTAGCCTCAAAAGCTGTGTATTTCAAAGGTGTTCGAGTTTAAAGGGATGAGGTGGCAACTCTAGTAGGCCCCAAAATCTTCACTAAGGGAAACCGGCATTTCCCTTCACTTCCTGTCTCATAGCCAAAACAGGAAGTGAGAGGAAATCCCTTCAAAGCGGGGGAATCCTTGGTTGTCAGCAGAATTAGTGTCCCCATTCAAAGTTTTCCCCTCAATTTCTATTCTGGTGACAACTTGATATTTGGGATTTTCTTTTACTTTCTCGTTCTGTGATAATAGTAAACATTATAATGACTATTAGGATGAATCTCTCTAATAGTCACCACAGCCACTTTATTGTCCGATCGATGGGTGATTAGATCATAACAATCAAACCTGTTGACAATTGAATAGCCTTTACTTCATTTCCAATTGATTTGGACTTGATTTAGTTTAGGTTCGAATAAACTAGGTCAATTGACCGGGGTGGAATATTATTGATCGTTTTGCATTGATCAGCAGCACTGAGATACTTTGTTTAAGAATAATGGGTGCACAAACAACAATATACTGTACACCTGGAAGACATCCAAATACCTCTCCATTCTAGCCAACACTAAAATAAAAAAATGTTTAGCTTTTAGTTGAAATTTAATAATCCATGTGCAGTGTAAAGAGGGGAAGTGAGCAATAATTACATTCTCCAGTGTCTCCAGTATCATGAGAAGGTACATGCCACCCATGAATAAACTGGTCCATGTACCTACACAGTGGAATGGCTGCCAGAAAACACTCTTGGCTGCAGGTTGGGATTTCAGAAAGTGATATCGAGCTCATCCTATTGCTAGTGAGAACAGCTGCAGCGGACCTGCAAAATGAGACATGAGGCTCCTGAGGACTCAGAGTTAAAAAAAAAAAACAATAAAAAAAGTTGCTCAGTGTGGCATAAGGCACCTGGAGGCTCACAGTAAAAAGGATCAAACAAGAGGCAATTAATGGAGAATATAAGTAAATGAGGTGGAAAGTTGCAGAATAGGGCATGCTCTAATAAAGCAACTAATAAGTCATCAAAAGCAAAATGAGACTTAAGGCATGTGATGGTTCACAGTAAAACATCTAATGGGGAAGACAAACTTTGGATATAGCCAGTGGCGCCCGGTGGTCAAAATTTTAGGGGGGGGGGTTCAAAACAGACCTGGCCCCCATACTCGCATCGCCCCCCCCCCCCCCCCCCCCCAAGGCAGGCTCTTGCACTACATAGTAGTTGGCAGATCTATAGGAGATTGCACAGACTGCATTGTGTATGGTCTGCTGAAAAAGGGGATTTGACAGAGTATGGTTAGCTTTAGGACAATACCAAGAAATAAACTGCTTTCATATAGGAAAAAGGAGGGATATACACAACCAGCAGGAAGGGGTGTGCAGGGATGGATGGGCAGGTAGGCGAGTAGGTGGGTGGATGGATTTATGGATGGATGGGTGGATGGATAGGTGGGCGAATGGATGGATAGGTGGGTGGGTGGATAGGTGAGTGGATGGATGGATAGGTGGATGGATGGATGGATGGATAGGTGGGTGGGTGGATAGGTAGTTGGATGGGTTGATGGGTGGGTGGATGGATGGATAGGTGGATGGCTAGATGTGTGGATGGATGGGTGGGTGGGTGGATGAATAGATGGGTGGATGGATAGGTGGACGGGTGGATGGATGGATGGGTGGGTGGATGGATGGATGGATGGATGGATGGATAGATGGGTGGATGGATGTGTGGATAGGTGGATGAGTGGGTGGATAGATAGGTGGATGGGTGGATGGGTCTATGGATGGATAGATGGGTGGATGGATGGGTAGGTGGATGGATGGGTAGGTGGATGGGTGGGTGGGTGGATGGGTGGATGGATAGATGGGTGGATGGATTGATGGATGGATAGATGGGTGGATGGATAGGTGGGTGGGTGGATGGATGGATGGGTGGATGGGTGGGTGGATGGATGGATAGGTGGGTGGATGGATAGGTGGATAGATAGGTGGATGGGTGGATGGATGGATGGGTGGATGGGTGGATGGATGCAGCGAGGAAGGAGATATTTAATGATCAGGAGATGGTAGATCTGCCTGTCAGTGTTCTGATCCAACACAGATCAATGTACAGCGAAGGAAGCTTGTCTTCCCCTCCTGCTGTCATCTCCTGTCCTCCTAGTACAACGTCACCATGCCATCCAGTATGATCAGATCCCCCCTGCCAGGGAGAAGCTCTGATATCTGCTCTCAGACTGGGAGTAAATGCAGCTGGGTGAGAGGAGAGGAGAGGACAGCTCAAACTAGCGTAACATTACCCACTGCGTGCCTGGCTGCCCCTCCCCCTACCTGCCACATGTTTAACACTAGCATCCCCATCCAGATGTACTGTCCCGGGAATGCGCTAAAAGCTTCTCAACCCTTCACTGCCTCTGCACTCCCCCCTCCTCCTCCCCAGATCCACTACACAGGCAGCTGCTGCGATCACACTGCAGGTCTGAGAGCACAACACAAGTGTGCTCTGCTTAATTTTACCTCGTAGCAGCTTCTTCAGTGATGTGCACACCTGCTGACTCCTCTGCTCATGTCTCGTGTTCCATCGGACCAGACAGGATGAGTCACTCAAAAACCGAAAGTGATTAGCGGGTCCGATAAAAGCACCGCCCTACGTCTACAGACCCGCCAATCACTAACCACCACAGGACACATAATGCCAGAGTGGAGTGCGGAGAGCACAGAGCGCAGAGCTTTGCGCTCCATGGGCAGTCTAAACGCTAGCCGATAGGTTTGCTTGCCCGCAATCACATGATTGCAATGACATAATGATTCCCATAGCACCTCTGTGTCCAGGGCCACCCCCCCCCACGCACACACTTAAAGGGACATTTTTTTTTGATGAGTAGCTTTGGGGGGGCAGTGCCCCTGCACCCCCTATGGATGGACCGCCACTGGATATAGCTAAATGAAGCATGAGGTTGTTAGTCGAGGTATGCAGTGGAAATCACTCAGTGAAGTGAAGTAAAGTTGCTAAAGGCTCTTTCATTTGTGTGGCAACCCTTGCTGCCCCTCTATAAAAGGATCTGTGGTGAATTGCTTTTCGAAGACATTTCACAGGGGCCAGGAGACAATATGTCACTATAGGGTAGCACCTTCTAGTGCGCTAGATTAGATGTACATAGATAGTTGTTAGTCTAGGGAAATTTGGCTTGGCTGAGAGCCAGGTCTGGGTTAAATCTAGGTCAGGGCTGAGTGACTCAGGGAGGCTGGATAACTCAGAAAGCAGCATCTCTGGTGCCTCCCCCCTGCTTCCTGGAACCTTGGAGATGATTCCAGAGGCAGTAGGGTGGAGTCTAGGAGGTCCTAGTCAATCCACAGCAATATGGGCTTGTAGGAGTCAGGCCTCCACATAAATACTCATGGGCCCTGCCAGCAGGGGCAGTCGGGTAGGAGATGGAGTGCTGAGGAGGCTTTTGGTGGCCCTTGAGGGTGCCCCCAAATCTGGGGGGGGGGGGATGACTTCAGATCTGGGGCTTGGGTACTGGAGGAACCCTCTATAGCACACAAAGGAATTTGTCCTGGAGGCACAGAAGCAAGGAGGGGACAGCGGGAGCAGATTAGCATGTCCAGGAGGTCTGGGAGGACTGAGGAGAGAGAGAGAGTGTCAGTCTGGAGAGGACTGTGGAGGAGTTAGTCAGGAGGGCTGGCAGTCCCTTGTGAAAGGGGCAGCTGCAGCCAGGCGGGCTGGCAGTGTTGAAGAGGTGGTCTTGGGGTCAGTAGCCACAGGGATGTAAAGCTGGACACTGACTTTTTGCTACACACCTAAAGGGGCCTCAGGTTTCCGCCTATAACAGACTGTTGCTACAATCTGAGTGCTTTTTGTCACATTCATAAACAGTGTGCCAGCTGGTCATTAAGAATGAATGGCACCATCACGCACCTTTAAAAGGGCTGTGTGTTTTTGTGCGTTGCTGGAATGCACAAGAACAGGATATTGTGCACATTTTTCCAATACACAAATGTGAACCTAGCGGAAGATGAGGAGGAGGCCAAGGGGGTCTGAGGAGAGGGGAGGTGTAGAGCTGAGTTGATTGCCGTACAATTTGCACTCACAGAAGCTTCTTCCTCCCCTCTCCAGTCATGTGACATGACTGCAGTGTCACTCCTGTTAGTAAGGATAGGGACGAGCGGCCATATGGTCTGTGCGTTCCCCCTCAACACAGTGCCCCTCCCCCTGTCCTGGCCCTGGGAGGAGAAAGCAGCCTGTTTTATGTGACATGTCCAGTGGTGTTCTCTTGTACTTAGTCCTTGGGTCAGCCTGTATGAAATAATCTTGCAGTATTCTGTTTCACAGATAAACCTGTGACCTTAACATTGGGGGCTAGGCCCTTGTCAGCTTGTAGTATGTTGAGATTACAGGTGGTGACCTTCTTTACAACGTCTAAAGCCATGTAAAATTTTTGTACAAAAGGGATTTTCTCAATATTGCTGTGTTTGAAAACTTTGCACTCAGTTTCCTTGCCAGAATGACATGGGGTAATCCCGCTGTACAAATTTCTAATACTTAGCAATTATTTTTGTGTGTGTCTGGATATAAACAAATGTGTAAGGCCCCTTTCAAAGGACCGGACCGTTCAGGTCCGCCTGTCAGTTTTGACGGCGGACCTGAACGGGCGCTCCATGTTAGCCTATGGAGCGACGGATGTCAGCAGAGACATGTCCGCTGACAATTGACCCCGTCCGATCCGCTGAAAGCAGACGGATGGTCCTACGTCCGGATCCGTCTCTGGCGGATCGGATCGGGTGAGATCTGATGAAAATGGACATGCTGTCCGTTTTCATCCGATCCCTCCATAGGCAACAGCGGTGCCTGACAAGCCCCTCCCCGCACAGTGAGCAGAGAGAAACCTGTCATCCGCCGGCTCAGCGGAGATCAACAGAGAGATCTCCCGCTGAGCCGGCGGACCGAGGCGTGTGAATGAGGCCTAACACACATTGGGTAGGTTATGTACAAGGTGTGTGGAGTGAAAGCTGTGGTAATGTAGCAGCGTGTTTCTGTCAGGGGGCTTAGTGAACACTGAAGTTGACAGTTTTCCATTTTAAGTACTTGCCGACCAGCTGCGTCAGGTTGGCACGATGGCATGCTGGAGGCGTGACGCCGGAGCCGATGCATGTGGCTGGCGGCCACGCTGTCCGTCAGCCACCTACAATTGCTCCTCAAAGAACCAGAACGGGGATCTGTCAATGTAAACTGACAGATCCCCATTCTGTCAGGGAAATAGAGAGATCTGCTGTTCCTACTGATCAGGAACAGCGATCTCTCTCTAATCCCTGTCAGTACACTCCCCCCACAGTTATAAACACCTCCCAGGGAACACTTAACCCCTTGATTGCCCCCTAGTGTTAACCCCTTCCCTGCCAGTGACATTTATACAGTAATCAGTGGCTATTTTTAGCTCTGATTGCTGTATAAATATCACTGGTCCCAAAAAAGTGTCAAAAGTGTCTGATCTGTCTGCTGCAATGTCGCAGTCCCGCTAAAAATCGCAGATCACCGCCATTACTAGTAAAAAATAAATCAATAATAAAAGTGCCATAAATCTATATCCTCTTTTTTGTAGACGATATAACTTTTGCGCAAACCAATCAATGTATGCTTATTGGTGATTTTTTTTTAATCAAAAATATGTAGAAGACAACATATTGGCCTAAACTGATGAACTGATGAAGAAATTTTTTTTTGGAAATTTATTATAGCAAAAAGTAAAAAATATTGTTTTGTTTTTTCAAAATTGATGCTTTTTTTGTTTATAGCGCAAAAAATAAAAACCGCAGAGGTGATCAAATACCACCAAAAGAAAAAAAGGACACATATTTTGTTTGGGTACAACATCGCACGACCGCACAATTGTCAGTTAAAGCGACGCAGTGCTGTATCGCAAAAAAATTACCTGGACATTAAATCCTTCCGGTCCTTAAGTGGTTAAGCTGTAATACGCTTCGAGGAGAAAAGGATGGAAATTAAACTTTTAGAGATCTTTGGGTTAAACATTATTCCTGTATAAATTCAATTTACGAATCCAGCTTATCCCCTAATGTCAGCGTTATAATGGTCTGACATTGATCGAACATTCTGACAGCAAAATCCATGGATTTTTTTCTGACGCATGTTGGCTCAAACTTGTCTTGCATACACACGGTGGCACAAAGTTGTCGGAAAATCCGATCGTTCTGAACGCTGTGACGTAAAACACGTACGTCGGGACGATAAACAGGGCAGTAGCCAATAGCTTTCATCTTTTAATTTATTCTGAGCATGCGTGGCACTTTGTGCCTCGGATTTGTGTACACACGATCGGAATTTAACCGATCGGAATTTGTTGTCGGAAAATTTTATAGCTTGCTCGCAAACTTTGTGTGTCGGAAATTCCGACGGAAAAAGTCAGATGAAGCCCACACACGATCGGAATTTCCCACAACACAATCCGATCGCACTTTTTCCTTCGGAAAATCCAACCGTGTGTACAGGGCATTACTGCCATCCGATATGACAAAATGTCATATATGAATCTCCTCTAGCCCTGTGTGTGTACAATACAATTGGGAGGGGTAAATATATGCTTCTCCTAAGCAGCCAACAAATAGATTGGCAAAGAATGGTTGAGCAGCTGCCCATAGCAGTGCCTTGGATCTGATCTTGTTCTTAAACATAAGATCTCCCATTAAGACCTATACCAGATCCACATCTAGGAAAATGATCTTGTATAGATGAATGGAATCCCCAGCTACTTTGTTTACAAATAGAATAGAGTGGCTGGGAGATGTTATTTTACTACCGTGTTTCCCCGAAAGTAAGACAGTGTCTTACTTTCTTTTTATCCCTAAAAGCCCCACTATGTCTTACTTTCGGGGTATGTCTTATATTGGGAAAAAAAAATTTTTTTTATTCTTTATTGCAATATTTTTTTTTTTTTTTTAATCAGCCCTGTTGGGGGGCTTTGGTGAGATATCAGGGGTCTTAACAGACCTCTGATATCTCCCCCTTGAGACAGAGAAAGAGACAGAGGATAGAGATTCCCCAGTCCCTTTCTCTGCAGCGTCAGCTGCTCTGAGAATGAAAGGAGAGAAGACAGCGGCTTCTCTCCATTCATAAACTGACACATTGTAATCACAGGAGATTACAATGTTTCAGTTATGTGAATGGACAGAGTCAGCTGACTCTGTCTATTCACAAGGGAAGGAGGGGGAGGACGGAGGAACGGAGGGGGAGAACGGAGGGGACAGAGAAGGAGGGGGGAACGGAGGGGACAGCGGGGAGGCACAGAGGAGGAAAGCGGAACGGAGGGGGAGAACGGAGGGGACAGAGAAGGAGGGGGAGAACGGAGGGGACAGAGAAGGAGGGGAGAACGGAGGGGACAGCTGGGAGGCACAGAGGAGGAAAGCGGAACGGAGGGGAAGAACGGAGGGGGACAGAGAAGGAGGGGGGAACGGAGGGGACAGCGGGGAGGCACAGAGGAGGAAAGCGGAACGGAGGGGGAGAACGGAGGGGGACAGAGAAGGAGGGGTACCGCACTTCACTGCAGGCAAATCCCCCCGTGTTTCCCCGAAAGTAAGACATATGTCTTACTTTCGGGGTATGGCTTATATTAGCTGACCCCTCTGAAACTCCCGATACGTCTTACAATCGGGGGTGTCTTACTATCGGGGAAACACGGTAGCAATTTAAAGTGGAGTTCCGACAAAAAAAAAAAAATAAATAAAAGTCAGCAGCTACAAATACTGCAGCTGCTGACTTAATAATCAGACACTTACCTGTCACAGGGTCCAGCGATGCGGGGGGACGAAGCCCCGCTAGTCTCCCCCTCCTCTCTGCAGCGCCGGCATTGTCACCGTGGGCGCTGCACGCTGCAAGTTGCGCTGCACGCTGTGACTGGCCGGGCAATCATCTGGGACCTGTGACGTGTTCCAGATGATTCCCGAGAGGGAGGGGGGGAGAGGTAGACTTACTTCTGGCCTTGCGGTGCCCTGGGAGGAAGTAGAGGCTGGAACCCTCTAAAAAGAGGGTTTCCGCTCCCCCCCCAAAAAATGACATGCGAAATGTGGCATGTCAGGGGGTCACCTTCCCTTAAAGCGAAAGTTCCATTTTTGGGTAAAACTCCGCTTTAACCACTTGACCTGCCCCTTCATGACCAGGGTATTTTTTAATTGCTATACAGCACTGTGCTACTTGAACTGGCAATTGCATGGTCATGCAACACTGTACGTAAATTAAATCTATATTATTTTTTTTCACACAAATAGAGCTTTCTCTTGGTGACACTTGATCACCACTGTTTTATTTTTTATTTTTTGCTATATAAACGAAAAAATACCTAAGATTTTGAAAAATAAAACAATTTTGCAAACAAATAATCTTTCTTCATATATTTAGGCATAAATGTAGTCTGCTACATTTCTTTGGTAATAATAACCCAAAAGCAGTGTATATTATTTAGTCTGTATGAGTTATAGAGTCTACTAACTATGGTATATATATGAAAATTAAATCAGTAAAATTAAGCAGTCCTGATTTTTTGAGCCCTAAAATACCAGGACAGTACAAATACCCCCGCAAAATAACCCTTTTGGAAAGTGTCCCAGGTATTTAGTAAGAAGTATGGCAAGTTTTTTGAAGTTGTAATTTTTTGTCACAATGTTGTGGAAAATGAAGAAATTAAAGCGGAACTTCAGTCATTTTTTCAACTTTCCATCTATTAAATGTTGTTGTTTTAACTTTGGATAGCAAACCATTTTTCTTTCCGCCAGTAAATACCTTATACAGCCCACTTCCTGTTTCTTGTCTGGTAAAAAGCCTAGGCTTATGACATCATGCACAGCCCTCTCTCACTCTCATGAGAGTTTGCCGGGAAGGGGGGGGGGGGGGGTGAGTCATAAGCGGGCCAATGAGAGCTGCAGAGCTGGAGATGTGCCTCTGTGTGTCTGTGTAAATCCAGAAAGTGAACAGGCAGCAGCTTCAGCTGCCCACAGTTAAAATAGTCTCAGACTCAGTGACTCAGTGGAGGAAGATTTCTGCAGCATATTTGGCAAGTACAGAATCACAGTATATATGAAATGATATAAAAAGTGGTTGGAGAGAAGCTTCACAATGTGAAGATGTTTTTATTACAAATTATGTGAGCAAACTGCAGTTCCTCTTTGAAAGAAAGTTGTCTTTTTTTCATTTTTTTTTTTTACATACTGTCACCAGTGCAGTACAGTATTATCATATAAAAAACAAACAACCTTCAAGCTACCACGTGAAAATCCAAATGATAAGTAGAGATGATTAAAGGACAGCTGCTAGCATTGATCACGTCTCATACGCTCGTGCCAAATAAGAATTTATATCAATATAATGCTGCGCTACCCCAATGTAATCAAATAATAATCATACTAAATCTTAATATTAATGATTGCAGTTAATTATTGGTGGTGAGATATTCCATTCCTATGTAAAAAATCTAGTGAACATAATAATGAAATCTTATGCGATTAAAATTGCAATCATAAACAATTAAAAATTGCAATCCTATGCGATACTTCCAATGTCAACCTGTGTAGCATACACACCTCTATATACACATGTTGCATTCATATGCAACAGAGAAATATGCAACCCTGTGCGATAATAGCGATAAATGCGATAATTGCAGTGACAACCTGTAATTTACATAAATCTATATAAAAGTGCATCAATATACAATAATCAATATAGAAATAAAGTGAACTGTGTTTAAAGTGCTCTTGGGCCAAACTCATGCATTAATCTGTGTCCACAAAATCGCAACATAAAGTACATTCATAACTATTCCATTCTTCTGGTACTCATTGCAGATGATAAAACAGATGATAAAACAGTAAAGTGCTCGTGTCCACTCTTGTGCTCCCTCTTTGGTTTATGCGCCCACCTTAGAGCGTGTGACCTTGCACCTAAGCGCGGTCAAAACATGCTTTTAAACCACCTCTGGGTTTAAGGTTAGCATTCAGATCCTTGGAAGGTTGCTTGCAACAATATTCATATGGAAAACAGAGGAAACTGGATAGTATTACCGTTTTAAAAGTTTTATTTAAAATGACAATATATCCTATATTAGGGTACTCACATTTAATAGGTGCTATGAGCGCACCACTCTGTAACAAGCCAATCAAATATAAAGATGCTGTATTAGCGTGTCCTCTCCCGCTCTGAGAACACTCCACTGTCTCACAAACCGTCCTGTCCCCTCCCCAACATGTGTCGATACCTGGAAATAACATATCTTCCTCAGGGGGAAATCTCATATGACTGGTGTGACAGTGATCAGGTAACTGACTGGTGACATTTAAAAAATAATAAAAATAATACTTTGTTACTCGATTTTTTAAACGTTTTTCTTTTTTTAACGATTTTTTTAACCACTTCAGCCCCGGAAGGCTTTACCCCCTTAATGGCCAGGCCATTTATTGCGTTACGGCACTGCGTTACTTTAACTGACAATTGCACGATCGTGCAACGCTGTACCCAAACAAAATTTATGTAATTTTTTTCTCACAAATGGAGCTTTCTTTTGGTGGTATTTGATCACCTCTGCGGTTTTCTTTTTTTGCGCTATAAACAAAAAAAGAGTGACAATTTTGAAAAAACAAAACAATATTTTTACATTTCTGCTATAAAACATAGTCAATAAAAAATATGTAAATAATCTAATTTCTTCATCAATTTAGGCCAATTTGTATTCAGCTACATATTTTGGTAATAAAAATCCCAATTAGCGTATATTAATTGGTTTGCTCAAAAGTTATCGCGTCTACAAACTATGGGATATTTTTATGTTACACCAATACAATGATCAGTGCTGAAAAAAAATGCACTGTCACTGTATAAGTGACACTGGCAGGGAAGGGGTTAACATCAGTGGCGATCAAAGGGTTAAGTGAGCTCCTAGAGTGTGCTTTCTAATTGTGTGGGGGATGGACTGACTGGAGGAAGAGTGACATCTGTGTTCCTGATGAGCAGAAACATAAGATCTCTCTCTTCCTCTGTGACAGAACAGCGGTCTGCCTTGCTTACATAGGGAGACCGCCGTTTTGCCTCTCCAGTGAATGATCGGCAGGTCCTGGTGGCCAGCGCTGATTGGCTCCCGCTGTGTCCAAACACAGCGGGAGCGCACCCCAGACCCAGGAAGAAGAAACAATGTACAAGTTTGTTGTTTCGTGCAGCCGGTCCTCCCTGCTGCAGTAAATGTATGGTGGGCTGTCTGGAAGCGGTTAAACATACTTTCACCAGAGTAGTTCAATGTCACCATAATGACACTGTACTACTCTGGGGGGGGGGATCAGGGATTTTTTTTTCACTGTTCTTGCTTATAACAGTAATGATTACTGTTACAAGCATTAGTTAAAGGATAAGTTCACCTTTCTGAACATGTTACACGTTACACCCATATTTAGGTTATATGTTCAGCATCAGACCCCTCTCCCCCCAATCTGCCCCCACCTTGTGACAGCAAGCTGGGGATTTTCTCCCCGCACTTGCTGTCACAATTCAAAGACATGCATGGCTGTATGGGCTGCCTACAGGGCCACATAATCGATTCACAGATCCCTGTAAATCAATGAACTACAAGTACCGATGGCCTTGACGACTGTTGGCTTGTAGTTCTCAATGAACTACCAGGGCACTCTTGAACATTCTAGGTAGTTAATTGAGCTTCCTGTCATTCAGTAACTGTCTGCCTGTATCAGAGGTATAGGCAGACAGCTACACAGACAGTCTGCAGGACCGTGGCATTACATATGCTGATCGTGGGTGCAATGCTTTACAAGCTGCAAACAAAAAATAATAAATGCATATTTATTTACCTGCAAAAAAAGTGCATTTATTATTTTTTTTTGTAAAGGTGAAATTATCCTTTCGCTGCCATGAATGGCTTTCCATTCATGACATTTTGCCTACTGTTGACATGCTTTGACATTATCATTGACTTAAATGAGGTTCAGATTCGGCACCTTTAGTCATGTGGAACCCTGCTTGAACCCAACTTAGTTGTGTTCAGCTCATCACTCCAGCCACTTCTACATGAATGGAATTCATCTCTCTTTACCTATTTTCTAGAACAGAAAGAAATTATGTAAGAGAAATTGTAAATGGACAGGGTTTCTGTAAATGCAACTTCAAAGAAGAGATGCACCTCCTCTTAGTGATTAAGATTCAGTCTAAAATATGAGGTAGCGATGCCGCTCCAAGCGCGTTGGTGTCTCTCATAACCGCCCTCCCCACTCACAACTTCAGGTGCAAGCTTTGCAATGGTGTAGAAAATTGAAGAAAACGGCTGAAAGGCTGCACTCCGAATAACATCTTTTATTTGTGGCAAAACAGTGTAGAAGATACAAAATCTCTTACATCATGGTGATGAAAGGTACAGACAGGCTACCGCGTTTCACATGAATATAGATGCTTAATCAATGATTAAGTATCTATATTCATGTGAAACGCGGTAGCCTGTCTGTACCTTTCATCACCATGATGTAAGAGATTTTGGATCTTCAACACTTTTTTTGCAACAAATAAAAGGTGTTATTCGGAGTGCGGCCGTTCAGCTGTTTTCTTCAATTTCCTCTTAGTGATTCCCATAACATAGAGTGGAATATGCACAAACAGTTTTTTTTTGCTGGCAATGGCGGGAAGGGAAGCATGGATAACATAATAGTTACCCCTTCCAGAAAGCTCAGGAATGCCAATGCCCTGTGTCAGATCTAAAATTAGGCAGAGATCTAATGAGTCAAGCCTAATTATTGATCTGACAGCAATGATTGGACATATAACTCAATGTCAGCATGATAACATTGCTTGGGTTCCATTTATAATTGGGTTTCCAGTATGGACAAGATTTAAGATTTTCAGTTTCAACTTACCTAGAATAGTCTTAGGCTCCATTCACAATAACGCGTTTTTTGATGCATTTTGCATTTTACAGAAAAGCATGGGAATTTTTTAACATGGGTTCCTATGAAACATGTTCACATCAATGCATTTTTGTGCCTCTGCAGTTTTGGAAAGGGTCAGGGACTTTTTTTCATGCAAAATGCAGCGTTTTTGCATGTAATAGAATTCAATGGACCAGCATCAAAAACGCAAGTACAGCATTTTTACAGCATTTTTACCGCGTTTTTTGCGGCGTTTTTGATGGATTTTGCGTTCTTGGCATTTTTTTTTATTTACACTGTATACAGTATTAAAAAAAACTGTAGAAAAAAAAAAACACAAAACGCAAAATGCGGCAAAAACGCGACAAAAATGCTGTAAAAACGCTGTTCAAAAACGCGGCAAGCACCACAAAAAACACTGCAGAAACGCTTAAAAGCAACATGCATAGATGTGAATCGAGCCTTAGGCCTAATTCACACCTTTGCATTTTTAGTACTTTTTGCATTTTGGAGACTTGCACTACAGTCCATTTAACATGGTCTTTCATTGGAACACATTCTGTAGTGCAAATCTGCAAAATGCAATAAGCACTAAAAATGCATAGGTGTGAATCAGATCTTAGTGTTGAAAGCTTTCCTAAAGCAAACCTATGGCAAAGCTGGGCTTTTCAAACTAATGACTAATGAAAAAATGCATAATTAAAGGTAACCTAACTGAAATGATCAGTAAATCCGGAGATCTAGATACCTCAAGTAATATGCAAATCACAGCTTTTATTGCAATAAAATCGGTCTACCCCCTTTCTCTTCCTGAACATCCTTATTTTTCCTAAAAGTGTATCGTAGCAAAGACATTTTCTTTATTTGAATAGATTAGGAAATGGTTATAAACCCCTTTACTGCCATCTGTGTCCCAGCTAAGAAGTTTCTCCCTCTCTGTATTTAGGAGACAGTTGTCAATGGATCATAAAATCAGCGGGTAATACAAAATTTTACAGTTGTCAGCAGTAGGTGAGATACAATCTTCCAATGGGCACAGGTGCTGGGCAGACAACTGTCTAAAAGTATATATTTCACCTCACTTTGGAGAGATTATCTCTAATTTCCTGTTGCGACTCTAGGCCAGGAAGTCAAAGGAATTCAACTTAAAGGGTAACAGGAATAGAGACAAAGAAGAGGGGTCTTACTATACCAGGGCTGCATGAAAACTTTTTTTGCTATAGATATGCTTAAAAAACAAGTATGACCAAAACTTTTTTGGCCATACTTCTCTTGTTAGTCACAGGAGTGCACTTACTTTTGCTCTCCTATGACCCAGAGACAGCTAAGAGTGGGCTATTACCCACTCTCAACTGACATAGCAGAACCCCGCCAGGATCTGGGAGGATCCTGACAATATTGTTGGGATCAAACTAGATGCCTAAATGACAACTATAGCTACCTCTCAGCACGCAGCTGAGAGCCGAAGCAAGCTGCGCCTACCCACTTTCCAGCCCAACAGCCTGAGCGCTGGTGGAGCTGAGCGGAGCAGTGAACTGACCGAGAACTGAGTAATCAGCGGTTATGGAATCGCTAAGTTCTTGGTCTTAGGGCCGATGAGAGAAAGCCACAGCATCACACCGATGCTACAGCATAGAGGTGAGTACAGTATGAATGTTGATTTTTTTTTTTAAGCCCAAACTTTTCCTTTAAGTGTAATGGATGGCCTCATTGGCCACTGGGAAAGTTCAGGAGGTACGAGGGGCCCAGCTCAAATTTTCCAGTACAGTAGAGATTTTACAGATAATATATATCTCTCTCTGGATTTACTAATCATTTTGACATGCAATTTTCACCCGGCTACCTCTGCTTATGCATGTTCTATATCCTGCTGGTCCTCCTAGTGACATCAAAAGGATGTCGTGGATCAAGGCCCAACAGTTGAAAGCATTTGATATACATGCCTAGAAGATCTTGCTGGTCCTCTGAGTAAAATCAGAAAGATGTCATCATTGTAGATTCAATAGTTGAAAGTGTTAGCAATATATGCCTAGAAGATCCTGCTGGCCCTCTTAGTGAAATCTGAAGGATGTCATTGATCCAGGCCCAACAATTAACCACTTGCCTACTATGCACTTAAACCCCCCTTCCTGCCCAGGCCAATTTTCAGCTTTCAGCGCTGTCGCACTTTAAATGACAATTGCGTGTCATGCAACACTACCCAAATTAAATTTTTATCATTTTTTTCACACAAATAGAGCTTTCTCTTGATGCTATTTAATCACTGCTGGGTTTTTTTTTTTTTGCTAAAAAACAAAAAAAAAAGACCCAAAATTTTGAAAATAAAAATAAAAATTCATAGTTTGTTATAAAATTTTGAAAACAGGTCATTTTTCTCCTCTATTGATGTACGCTGATGCAGCTACACTGATGGGCACTGATGAGGTGGCACTGATGGGTGGCACTGATGGGCGGCACTAAAGGGCACTAATAAGTAGCACTGAAGAACACTGATAGGTGGCACTGATAGGTGGCACTGATGGGTACTGATGGGTGGCACTGATGAGCACTGGTAGGTGACACTGATAGGCAGCACTGATCGGTGGCACTGATCATGAGGCACTGATGGGCATTGATTGGCAGCACTGGTGGGCATTGATAGGTGGCACTGATGGGCACTGGTAGGTGGCACTGGTGGGCACTGGTAGGTGACACTGGAGGGTACCGATAGGTGGCACTGATGGGCACTGGCAGGTTGCACTGGTGGACACAGACAAGGCAGAGGCTCTCTGTGTGAGGGACCAATGTCCCTCTCACAGAAGCCGGTGATCGGGTTTTCTGTTCCCTGACAGCTGATCATGTGGTAAGGTGGGGCAGCTGATCATGTGGTAAGGTAAGGGGTCGGGATCAGCCGAGTCTCATAGACTCGATGATCACAGAGTGATCCCACAGGGACACGCTGACAGCCGGCTATCGTGCAGGCAGGAGGTGGTTAAAGGGGTTGTATTTTTCCTTCTGTGTGCAGCAGCCCCCCTCAGCCCTCAGCCCACTTACCTGATGTCCCTCTCTGTCCAGTTATGCCCATGAGTGTCTCAGCCATCCCAGATTCTCCTTCCTGATTAGCTGAAACACAGCAGCAGTGCCATTGGCTCCCGCTGCTGTCAATCAAAGTCAGCTAGTCAAACAGGGGAGAGAGGGGCGGGGCTCCGTGTCTGAATGGACACAGGGAGCTGTGACTCAGCTTGGGTGCCCCCATAGCAAGCTGTTTGCTGTGGGGGCACTAAATAGGAGGAAGCGGCCAGGATCACAGAAGAAAAACCCGAGAAGAGGAGGATCTGGGCTGCTCTGTGCAAATCCACTGCACAGAGCAGGTAAGTATAGCATATTTGTTATTTTTGTAGGAATGTATGCCTAGAAGATTTGCTAGTGTGACTTCTGCCGAATGAATGCAGACAATGTTGCAGCTGATTGTAAGAATATTTAAAGCAAAACATTTTTTTACATTTTTGATAGCTAACAGTTAAAACCCTGTCAGTTTTTTCTCTTTCCAACTTTATCCCATGGGGAGATTTCCCTTCAATTCCCCTACTGTAGACACACAGGAAGTGAAAGGAAGTTTCTCCAAAGTGAGGGAAATTGCTATAGACCAGGGGGAGGCAACCTTTGAGAGGTGGAGATCTACCTGGACAACATAGAAGAGATCAAAGATCACCACCAAGTGTGGAAGTTTTAAAAGAAATGAACTATCAAGCCCCCAATAAAAATAAAGACGACAAAGAAAACTTAGAAAGAGCTAATAAAACTAATTTCCCTGTAAAAACATAAACTCAGCCTACCTTAAAATTTTGCTTCAGTGAGAAACTTTACTTTACTTTTATTCACAATTTTTTCATGTCTGTGGAGTAATTCGTTATCCCCACAAGGCTGATGCTGGAGTTCATCATGAAACCAGAACATCTAGTACTGCAGGATAATTTACTCAACTAGTTTCAGGCCTGAATGTCTGCTCTTATTTCTGACCAGTGTAAGTAGTATGTAGGGCAGTGTACAGAGGTCAGTAAAATGTAGGGCAGTGTAGAGAGGTTAGTAGTAGGTAGGGAAGTGTACAGAGGTCCGTAGGATGTTGGGCAGTGTACAGATATCGGTAGTATGTAGGGCAGTGTACTGAGGTAAGTAGTAGGTAGGGCAGTGTACAGAGGTAAGTAGTAGATAGGGCAGGTTGCAGAGGTCAGTAATAGGTAGTGCAGTGTACAGAGGTCAGTAGGATGTTGGACAGTGTACAGAGGTCAGTAGGATGTAGTGTGATGTACAGAGGTAGTTAGTAGGTAGGGGGCAGTGTACAGAGGTCAGTAGTATGTAGGGCAGTGAGAGAGATCAGTAGTATGTAGGGCAGTATATAGAGGTCAGTAGGATATAGGGCAGAGTACAGAGGGCAGTAGGGTGTAGGGAAGTGTACAGAGGTCAGTAGAATGTTGGGCATTGTACAGAGGTCAATAGGATGTGGGGCAGTGTACAGAGGTCAGTAGGATATAGGGCAGAGTACAGAGGTTAGCAGGATGTAGGGCAGTGTAAAGAAGTCAGTAGTATGTAAGAAACTGTACAGAGGTCAGTAATATGTAGGGAAGTATATAGAGCAGAGTACAGAGGTCAGTAGCATATAAGGCAGAGTACAGAGGTCAGTAGGTTCTACAGAGGTCAGCAGTATGTAGAGAAGTGTACAGAGGTCAGTAGGATGTTTGGTAGTGTACAGAGGTCAATAGGATGTGGGGCAGTGTACAGAGGTCAGTAGGATATAGGGCAAAGTACAGAGGTTAGCAGGATGTAGGGCAGTATAAAGAGGTCAGTAGTAGGTAGGAAACTGTACAGAGGTCAGTAATATGTGGGAAACTGTACAGAGGTCAGTAATATGTAGGGCAGTATGTAGAGGTCAGTAGGATAAAGAGCAGAGTACCGAGGTCAGTAGGATATGGGGCAGAGTACAGAGGCCAGTAGGGTATTCTACAGAGGTCAGTAGTATGTAGAGAAGTGTACAGAGGTCAGTAGTATGTAGGGAAATGCACAGAGGTCAATAGGATGAAAAGAAGTGTACAAAGGTCAGCAGTATGAAAACCAGTGTATGTGGATCAGTAAGGCAGGGAACAGGGGTAAGTAGATCAGGGGTTAGCAGGGCAGAGGACAGGGAGGGTATGGTGTGGGAGGGGTGAGGAGGGTGTGGTGCAGGGGGGGTCAGGAAGACATGGTGCAGGGGGCTCAGGATGGTATGGTGCAGGGGGGTCAGGAGGGTACGGCGCAGGGGGGTCAGGAGGGTATGGCGCAGGGGGGTCAGGAAGACATGGTGCAGAGGGGTTAGGAAGGTGCGCTCCAGGGGGGTCAGGAGGGTGAGGTGCAGGGGGGTCAGGAAGACATGGTGCAGGGGGGTCAGGAAGACATGGTGCAGGGGGGTCAGGTGGGTGCAGTAAAGGAGGGGTTCAGGACGGTGCGGTGTGATGAGAGCCTACCTTACTAGACTGATGGGTAGAAATGGCCATTATTCCATGGATCAATGAGAAAGCGAGGGCTGTTGAGTATAGAGAGGGAAGCAATGATCTTCACATTACTCGTTCCTGCAACTTTGCAGGAACCTGGTTAACGGGGAGGAGTTTTGAGTACCAAAATTCACAGGAGTAAGACGCCGGGCGTGTTCAGGCAAGAGCCCAAACCCATCCGAGCTATTCTGGAGGCAGCACTCACCCCTTTGCATACGTGCCGCTGTGGGGCAGGGGCTGCCTCTGCAGCCTAGGATTGGCTGGCCGCACAGTTCGGCACCTCTGGGAGAAATCACTTGGTTGGCAAAGCAGGGATCTATTAGCGATCTACTGGCCACCTTCCTGCAGTTGACCAGTAGATCACAGTCGACGGGTTGCCGACCTCGACTCTAGACCTCTTGTTTTACCAAAGACCAGTACCCCATTGGAATATATGCCATCTATTCCTGTTCTGCTGGCATTGGTGATTTCCTCTCACTTTAGGTCCTGGTGACAGTGGTCGCCAAGACAGAGAGGGTGAATCTTACCGAAGGGTACATGAACAGCAATAAAAATCTGACAGGAGTGCTGACCAGTGTTAATTTTGCTGTAAAATTTTGATTTAGTTTCAGTCATACCTTTTTGACTAAAATGCCATTTTAGTTTTAGCCGTATTTTAGTCTTCTGAATTGTTTTAGCTTTAGTCATATTTGAATCGACTAAAATCTCCAGCACATTTTAGTCGACTAAAATCTAATGGGTTTAGTTAAATTGTAATGTATTATTTAAGCATTTCTCTAGAATCTCTAGAATTACCAGCGGTTTAGACATTAATGGCTGTGTTGAGTTCTTTTGAGGGGACAGCAAATTTACACTGTTATACAAGCTGTACACTCACTACTTTACACTACTCACTACATTGTAGCAATATGTAATTTCTTCAGTGTTGTCACATGAAAAGATATTATAGAATAAGTACAAAAATGTGAGGGGTGTACTTACTTTTGTGAGATACTGTATAACGTCTTTATAAATAAACCAAGTTTTATAAACAAACAAAAATTGTGCTTTTTGGCAAACAGAAGTGCAAAAATAAAAAAAAACAAAAAACTGTAAACTCTATTGGCTGTAATGCCATTGCACATATTACCTGAATATATTACCAACATTAACCTCTTGGCGCCAATGGCACACAAATATGCAGCCTCTCGGAAGGTGGGCTTTGGCACCCAGTGGCCGCATATTTTGCATACCACATTACAAAACAGCGTTGCCGAGAGCGTGTGACTTGCGCTCTCCCAGAACAGTTCCCGGTAGCTAACAAAAAGCTCCCGAACGCTGCTTGTGAACGGGAACATTCTGATCATGTGACAGTCAATCACAGCGGTCACGTGATCATAAATCTCCTGGCATCTGAAACCCCATAAAGGGCTGGGAGGTGCCGGTGCCAGGGGGTTAAATATTAAGAAAAAAATATAAGAAAAGCCTTTTTGTTAATTTTTTTTTCTTTCAGCAGCTTAGTAGATGCCCTCTACTTATTCTTATGTGGTAGTGCAGTATTAATTTTGACATCAAATTTCAATTTAGTTTAAGTCGTAGTTTTTTGCCATTTTAGTTTTAGTCGTATTTTAGTCATCTGATCTGTTTTAGTTTTAGACGTATTTTAGTCGACTAAAATCTCCAGTACCAGTGTTAATTTAGTCGACGAAAATATTTTCGTTGATGAAATTAACACTGGTTCTAACCCTTCACCATTCTATCCAAAACTAAAAAAACAAAAGCAGCTTTAGATTCCCTTTACAAGTATTTTGGTATAGTGCAAAGTTCAGTGCAAAATCTACTCAGAAGTGTAATGCTATTGACTTGTTTTCTGTTGATCACTGGAGCAGAGCAACTCTTACTTCATCATTTTGGCCACCTACATAGCCAAACTGTATAATGATCCTGTTGCTCAGCAGTTGGATCAAGCTGCAGGGTCAGCCATGTGTGGATTTCCTAACGTGGAAACTATCGCTAGTATGTCAGGAACATCAGGCTGCTGATTATGGAATGGCTATCATCTTTGTAACTATTGCATATGTGTTTATAGAATTAATAATGATTACACAGATTGTATAAATAAGACTATTACACAGAGACAGCTGAAAGATTAGGGGCTTCATTTTTGCAGTCGTTCCATTTGCGGAAGAGAACGTTCCAGCTTTTATGGGTGTAAAACGTCATCTCTTATACATCTGGAGTCATTCCAAAACAGAGTCACTGCCAGGAGAATAGAAATTAGCTAAACTTTATAGGAGGGGTTTCACCAAGAGGAGACCACTTACCATTCATAAGGTCGCCCAGCTTAATTCTTCATGACAGATACATCACTGGAATTCTGACCTTTCGGGTCTTTGTTTAGTAAGTATGTGCCTTTTTCTATTGTTATAATGGACTGGTCTGATTCCTGAGCGAAAATATGATTACATTTGGAAAAAAGTAGCATTCATTTAAAAAATGATGTTTTTTTTTTTCTTTTTTTTTTTTCAAAATACTTACAGAAAATGTTAAGAAGAAATGTTTGATGCTTATATCATCACCAGAATACTCAGAGCAGTTCAAGTTTTCCTAGTATTCTGAAATTGTATATAATAAATTATTAAACAGAGTACATTTGTACTGCTCAGTGCAATTGCTATGAAGCTGTCATTCACCCCTCTTAAAGGTAACATAAGTACTTTTAAAATTCTTATGTTGCCTACCTTGAAGAAGAAAGACTTTTCGCTAATATGTTTCCTCTTCCCATTAATTGTTGCTATTAGGTTCCTTCTTCATTCCTTTTTGCTGTCTATTGATATTGTTCAGTAAAATTTAATGTTTTTGCTATTACTATTTGTTACTCAATTATAGCTTATTCTTTTATGTTCTTAGCACTATAAATGTAACTATGCTCAGTGTTCTAACATAACATAAGCATATGAAATTATTTTTAATCATTCAAAATTTATTTTACAAACAGGATCAATGCAAATACAGTTTACATGAAACTTGTTAAGATAATCATAATAGTTACATAGTTTCTCACCTACTATGTAACTATGTAACTATTATGATTATCTTAACAAGTTTCCTGTAAACTGTATTTTCATAGATCTTTTTTGTAAAATAAATTTTGAATGATTAAAAATAATTTCATATGCTTATGTTTTGTGAGAACACTGAGCATAGTTACATTTATAGTGCTAGGAACATACTATAAAAAAAAGCTATAATTGAGTAATAATTCTAGAATAAAAATGGGTTATGTATTATCTTTTCTTTTTATTCCTGTCAATGCTCTTGCAGAATTTATTTTGCCACAAGAGGAATAAATAAGAGCTGTGTATATGAAATGTTCCCTATAAAACTTAAAGTAATTCAAGTGTGTGTCTTACCTAAATAGTTTTCTGTTTAAATTTGGACAGAGTGAGGAATGATTAGAATGCTCATTGGGGTTTTCTGCTATCCAAGCTCTGTTAGGCCCCATTCATTCACACCTCAATGTTTTTGTAGCTTGGAGCTCGAAACTCCAAGATGCTGGAGGAGAAAAAATCTATTATTCTCTATGGAGTTGGTTCACATCTCCACTCCAAGTCGCCTGAAGCCAAACGCCCGCAGCTCAAAAAAGTTCTGGTGCTTTTTTTGCAGCTCAAATTGGGCAGATTTTGCAGATTTGTTTTTAACGCGTTTTTATTCACATAGGAAGGAATGGAAATGCGCCATTTGCATGTTTTTGTGCGCATTTGCGCGTGTTTTTGTGTGGTTCTCTGCTCAAATGAAAAAATGTAAAAAAAAAAAAAAAAAGGAATAATATATGAATAAATACATGTAAAATAATTACACAACTAAACATTATCATAAATAATACATAAAATTATTAATATGTAATAATACATAAATAAATAATAATTAACCCATAACCTTAAAATAATATATTATATACATTATTAATAAGGCGGCACAGTGGTGTAGTGGTAGCACTCTCGCCTAGCAGTAAGAAAGGTCGCTGGTTCGAATCCCGACCACGACACTACCTGCCTGGAGTTTGCATGTTCTCCCTGTGTCTGTGTGGGTTTCCTCCGGGTACTCCGGTTTCCTCCCACACTCCAAAGACATGCTGGTAGGTTAATTGGATCCTGTCTAAATTGCCCCCCCTAGTATGTATGAATGTGAGTTAGGGACCTTAGATTGTAAGCTCCTTGAGGGTGTAGGGACTGATGTGAATGTATAATGTATATGTAAAGCGCTGCGTAAATTGACGGCGCTATATAAGTACCTGAAATAAATAATAATAATAATAATAATAAACACTCAACCTGAGCAAAAAATTTGTAATAATAATAATTTATTATATCATAATTTATTTATTTTGTGTTAGAGGTAGGGTGTTTATTTATGTATTATTATTTATTTTTTAAGGGTTAGGGGTTAAGGTTGGGGATTATTTATTTATAATTACATGCTATTCATTTATTATATTTATTTATTATTTATTTATGATTAATTTTATTGATTTGTGTATTTACTTTACATTTATTTATTCATTTAGAAGTAGTAGTATTAACAGCCTAACTCTAACAAAAATTTAAAAAAAAACCCTAACCCCTAATCCTAACCCTAACCCCAACCCCTAATCCTAACAAAAAAAAATAATAATAAATAAATATTGATAATAAATAATAAATAAAAGCTGATGGAAAATCTAAAAGCTGAAAAACCTAGCAACATATTATGCAACAGATGATAATTTTGGCTAATAAAAAAATTGGCTAATAAAAAAAACACTAAAGCTCAAAATTGCTGCACAAAAATGTGCCAAAGTCACGCATAAAAATACGCAAAAAAAGCCAGAAAAATGCTAAAAGATGCTATGCTTAGGTGTGAATGCAGCCTTACAGAGATTGCCCCTTACTTACTTCTCAGTGACATCAGTTTTACAAGACAGAAAAGGAATGAAAATTTCAGTCAGCAACACCACTGTGACCTTTTTATTGTTGTCTGCGTGCCTGTTGCAGATTCTCCCTCACTATCTGTCTGGTTAAACTGACGTCATCTGAATAGCAAGTGAGGGGAGATCTCTTTAACAGACTTGGATATTAGTAAACGTGTAAGATGCTAACCCTTCCCCTTTTTATCCAAACCTAAAACACGTTTTGGTTAAACTTACAATTTAAAGTGGTATTAAACCCAAAAGCAAACCTTTATTATATTGCAGTTTACCAATTCTTATGCCACGTACACACGGTCGGACTTTTCGGCTACAAAAATCCGACAGCCGTCCGACAGACTTTCGACGGACTTTTGGCGGACTTGCGGCAGACTTGCCTACATACGATCACACAAAAGTCCGACGGATTCGTACGTGATGACGTACACTGGACTAAAATAAGGAAGTTGCTAGCCAGTAGCCAATAGCTGCCCTAGCGTGGGTTTTTGTCCGTCGGACTAGCATACAGACGAGCGCATTTCTGGGTCCGGCGGAGTTACGGCGTAAAGATTTTAAGCATGTTCCAAATCTAAAGTCCATCAGATTTGTGGCTGGAAAAGTCCGTAGAAAGTCTGGAGAAGCCCACACACGATCGGATTGTTAACCGGCTTTGGTCCGTCAGACTTTTGTAGACGAAAAGTCCAACCGTGTGTTCGCGGCATTAGATGTGATGGCTGCATTCGTGTTTTTTTTTACTTTCTTTCCCTTATTTTCACCTGGTGATCTGACCAGTAAGTCTGTTGTTTTTCAATAGAACAAGCTGCCAAGCAAATGTAGCCGTTCTAGGGATGAGACAAACCATTTACCATCATAGTGATCCTAAGGTACAGAGTCGCTCAGATTGGCTCTGTACACAATGTGACAGCTTGGTTCACAGACATTAGCGAGCACAACAGCCCAGCAATGGCG
The DNA here is from genome assembly GCA_037952925.1 of Lithobates clamitans. Taxonomy (NCBI): domain Eukaryota; kingdom Metazoa; phylum Chordata; class Amphibia; order Anura; family Ranidae; genus Lithobates; species Lithobates clamitans. Next base: position 1,573,732 of record JBBGZY010001057.1, on the reverse strand, counting down.
CTTTTTCCAGTGCTATTTGTAAATGAAATTGGGTAAATAACCATCTACCACTTTGCCTTTCATTTTTTAGCAAAATTCTGTTTATTGTTTTTAGAAAACACATACAGTATTCAATAAAATATCCGACGAGAGCCGAGATACACATACCCGAGTGTTTTCGGCTTTTTTCGGCGCCGCTCACAGTCACGCCCAGTCCCGCCCTATGATGGACATAACACAGGACCAAGGGCGGGACTGGGCATGACGGCGGTGCCAAAAAAAGCCGAGAAAACTTGGGTATGTGTATCTCGGCTCCGACGAATCCCTGCAGTCTCAGCGCCATATTTGAATCTACCCACGGCTGTGTATGTCGGCGGCGACCGAGGCAATTGCCGCGATCGCTCCGATGACACAAAATCGGCGGGGATCGGCCTATAACACGCACCCACGAATTTCCCCTGATTTTCAGGGGAAAAAAGTGCGTGTTATATGCCGATAAATACGGTATATACATATACTGTATATATATATATATAAAAATATATACCGTATATATATATATATATATATATATATATATATATATATATATATATATATATATATATATATATATATATATATATATATATATATATATATATATATATATATATATATAATGTGTGTGTGTGTTTATATATATATATATATATATTTATATTTATTATGTAGGGGGACTCTTTATTTTATTAGCATTAACCATGCCGTCTGTCAGTGTACTGAGCGGTGATCATTTATCACTGCTTAATAAACAGACATCTTGGTGTTTCGGTGAATTTCTGGTACTGTAATCTCGTAAAGTCTCACGAGATTGCAGTATCAGGGACCGTTCACTGTTTGAAGCGTTTGTAGATCGATTCACTCCTCCAAAGGAGAAGCGATCTACAAAGCTTCATAAACTGGCATCCTCTGAGAATGCCAGAGAATGAAGCAGTGAAATTTTTTCACTGCTTCATAAACGGACACCTAAATCGTGATATCGATTTCTTAAGTGGTAACTGGTAATAACATGGTTTTAAAAATTAATAGCATGATAAGGTTACAGAATCCACCAAAATTCATGATTAGTTATACATATATTGCAAGATAACATCTGCATGGCCTATGGCCTGTCTGATTACTGTCACAGTAATATGATAATGTATATGTATTGGCACAATAATCTGTTATAATTTTAGTTGTATGATAAACGGCATCTGGTAGCTCGACGCGTTTTGCGGCTTTGTGCCGCTCATCAGGAGAAAAGCATGTGATGTATCTGCAATGAGGAATAGGTTGTCCAGGTAAATAGGCTTATATCAATGAAGGGGAGAATAGATTGAGAACACCCCCTAGAAATCACTTACAAGTATATGTGCAATTGATGGCGTGATGCCACCCAAGGGCATCAGTGTCAGGAGCTGAGGAGGCATCTTCAGCGGTGGCACCCATCACAGACAGCACCCCAGGCGGACCCAGGCACACAGAGCACTCCTAGTGTGAACGTAAAATAATAGATAGTGATAAGTGAGTCAACCAGGTGAATGCAATGGGAAGGCTATGTGAGTTAGAAAGTAATTGACGGTGAAGACTATGCTAAATGGTAGGGATAATGTGTGCAGAGATGGAGACTAGTGATGATGTGACTGGACTGGAGTGAAGGTGGATGACCATGGTAAGAGGTTACCACCAAGACACCTGAGGGCAGGGGTGAGTGAGGAAACAGAGGAGCGGGTGACTTGTAAATATTCAAAAGGTACCTGGTGCTGGAGGAGGGGGAAAGAGACCATGCTCCAAGGTGAGACATGGAATCCAGTGTGTGAGAGCCCTGAGTAACCCGATCTAGCCAGGGCAGCTGCCCATAAATGCGCGTCGCCACAGGCCAACCCCCAACGTCACGTGCAATGTGAGGGGGAGGAGGCGCTGGCACCTGGACGGCAATTCGCCCGGTAATTAGCACCATCACAGTATACTCAGATGCTCGTAAAGATCAGAAATGCCCACCGGCGAAGCAGCGCCACGTGGATGCTGCACATCCGCCTCGCATGGCGTGATCATTGGAAGAATGTCTGCCCAGAGAGCGTCATGAGAGGTGGAGGGAGGGAAGGACCTCCACAGTGCGCATCGCAGCTCCCAGACTAGATAAGATCTGGGCGACGCCACAGGCCACAACGCACGTCACTAAGTGCATAAATGTGACGTTATAATATGCCTGATAGGTATTCAATGGTAAAATCAACAGAATTAGATTAAGTACAAGATTACAGTTAATTGGAAGAATAGAAAGTTTAACTGGGGAAGGCTAGCATTAGGCCACCTAAACGCAGGAATGGTTGTGGAGAATAAGACCAGCTAAATGCTACGTGCTTCCATCCCTAAATTAATAACTACAAATGGGGGAAAGGGGGGATTTGGGACTTTAAATGAAGCCAGGTATCGCTGTAGTAGGGGCAAGATCACCCACCAGTCCAAGCAGGCAATGCCTTATAGAAGAACTTAGAGAGATAGTTGTCACCTCCTGTATACACATCAAAACACCCTTCCAGTATTTCTGTATACCAGGACAATCCCAGAAGATATGCATACAGTCAGCCCCCCTTGCAGAACAACGCCAGCAAGAAGAGGTGACTGAACCAAAAGTTCTAGCTATCTTCGCTGGGGTCATGTATATACGATGCAAACATTTGTAGTGGATCAGTTGATCACGGGCCAAGATTAGTCTGGTAATGGGTGCATCCCAGACATCTTCCCAATCCTCCGTGTCCAAATCAGGGAAACACTTTGCCTTTTAAAGGTGGTGTTACTCATGCAGTAAAGGCTCAATTGACAGCTATAACACAATAACTGACTGTCATGCCAAATAATGATTGTTACCACTTAGTAAATTAAGCCAATAGATACATAATTGCATAAACATAACAGTGTCTACAGTTGGAGCAATATATACTTTAGCAACAAGCACAGTCATAAGGGTACAGTTTTAATATTGACTGTTTTATTGCTGTTTGCAAAATTTGACACAGAATGAGAGATTGATATGTCACATGTAAATTACATTAAAAAAAAAAAAAAGTATTATATAAAAAGCAGAGCAATGATGCATAAAAAGTGTTTGTGGTAATGTATGATCAGTCACTGAAAAATCTGCTGTGTCATTGGTCCACTGTAACTGATTCTAGTTTGTGATTCATCCATCACATCATCTAACTGGCTTAAAAAAGGTTTAGAACTAGCGTACAACCTTTCTTTCAAGAGGAATAGATTGGAATACTTGTGGATCATTTTAAGTGTCCTTTGTGTGCTTCCACAGTGATAAATATACAACATGCAGGACTAGACACCAGAATAGGAGCTGTATCACATAAATACTCATATTTTTAAAGTAATAGTAAACCACTATTTTTTTTTTTTAATCCTGTTAAATCCATAATGTGATAGTATGCATTGTTTGCGGACTCTGGCTGTGTGAGTGGCCAGAGCCACTATGACGTAACCCCTGCCCATGCACGCGGGAGCAATAGTTTATGGCACAGGACTCTGACGGAACGGCATGGTATGCTGTTCCTTCAGAGCGCATACGCCAGTGAGGTCACCGGCTGCATCAAAAGTAAATATCTCCTAAACAGTGCACGTTTAGGAGATATTTACTGTACCTACAGGTAAGCCTTATTATAGGCTTACCTAAATGTAAAGATCATGCATGGGAGTTTACTCCCACTTTAAATGACGTGAAAGCAGTAAATAGAATTAAAGTGGAGGTCAGCCGAAAAAAAAAAATATTAAAAGCCAGGAGCTACAAATACTGCAGTTGCTGACTTTTAATATATGGACACTTACCTGTCCAGGGAGCCCGCGATGTAGGCAGCCAAAGTTGATCTGTCCCTCGGCTTTCGGCTGCTGCCGCCGCCATCTTCGGCAGGGGAGTCTGGAAGTGAAGCCATACGCGTGTAGCGCTGCGCGTCCTCACTGGTCCCTGCTGTCTTCTGTCTCCCAGAAGACAGCGGGGGAGGAGAGTAGGCACCGGAAGTGGTGTAGGTCACTGCGAACGCCGTGGTGATCTATGCCAGGAGGTGGGAGCAAATACCTGTATTAGACAGGTATCTGCTCCCTCCTCCTCCCTGAAAGGTGCCAAATGTGACACCGGAGGGGGGGGGGATTCCAAAAAGTTCAATTTTTAAAGTGTTGCATCTATCTATCTATCTATCTATCTATCTATCTATCTATCTATCTATCTATCTATCTATCTATCTATCTATCTATCTATCTATCTATCTGTAACACTACCTCCATAGGGGTTGCACATGACAGGGTTCCCCAGTGATGCACAGCCAGGCACATAACATCTTCAGCTTTTATCCAACCACAGTAAACAGTCCTTGAGCTTTGTTTTGTGTTTTTATTAGGGGGTATTAACTTGGATGGGGATAGGAATTACGGGATGCCCACTTTGATAGTGTCAAAACCAGGGAAAGCTTCCTCCATATACACAACTCCAATTGATTAACCCCTTACAGGCTAGGAACTCTCAGTCCCTTTAGGAAGTAGCACAATGTGTTGTGAACTGCATCCTGGATAACCTCCAACCCCCCTGTAGACACTGGTCCCAGCTCTACTACTGCAGGAACTGCTAACCCACCTGCCTGCCTCTTCACCAGCCCACCTGGCTGCCTCTTCACCAGTCTACCCGACTGACTTTCTTCACCAGTCTACCCAACTGACTCTCTTGAGATCTCCCAGGGCAAAGTAGGTAAGATTTAAGCGCACCTCTATCGTCCAGAGAGACCTGCTACATGTGGGAGTCTCTCCCCTTGTAAGTCCCTGCACCATGCTATAGTATTCACACTGTCCTCCTTGCTCCCGCTGCCTCTTAGGGAAGACTCCTTTCAAGCTTTTACTGTTGTCAGGATCCTCCGAGGCCAGCACCTGAGCCCCATCCCAAGGCAGAGCACCCTGCCAGATTAGAGGTTTTGCCTCAAGGGCCACCGACAGCCTCCTCAGCACTCCATCTCCACCCTCTAGCTTCCAGAATGTTCTCCAACTTTCCAGAGCCAGGGGGAGGCACCAGAGTGCTGTCTGTCTGAGTCATGCTGCCCTGAACTCTAATAACCCTGACCCAATTACAGACTCACTGGTTTAAAGATGAGTGAGGGTATACATTTCCCTACTCTCACTAGTAGCACACTAGAGGGTGCTACATGTCTATCTAGCTATTCATCTATCCTATCATTGTTGAGTATGATTAGTAAAACATGCTGTGGATGAATCGGCAGACAGAACTTGGCAAAGTGAGTTTTCACTTTAGGAATATCCTTTTTTCAGATGTTCTATAAAATGAGAGCATTCCCAAAGGGAGACAAAATATATATGTGGCTCCTGAGTCACTGGGTGAGGATCAGCTTATGATACCGAACAAGAAAAGAGAGTATCAAAGGCCAAGTTATGTTTTGTGTTGGTAAATTTTTGTCTAAAAAAAAAACAACATTTGCTCATGCATACAGTAGTTGTCCACGTTGGGAAATTTATTTTAAGGTTTGTTTTAGTGACTGTTGTTGCCTGACATCAAATTAAGGGAATTCCAAAATGTTACAGTTGTTGTAAGAACAGGAGGTGACAAGACATCTTGTAATGAGGACACCTGATTCAGTAACAAATGTCAAATATGGGATTTTCCCTCACTTTTGAGAGATTTTCTCTCATTTCACGTTGTGTCCCCAGGACAGTACACACCATGTGCAGCGACCTGCAATTTTACATGCTGGATCATACCACAGGAACTGCAAGGACACATAGAAAAAAAATGCTTGTCTATGTGCCATGTTCACACCACAATCTTGTGCTCATGTGTTGCAGTGCGATGCATTAAAATGTATACATGTAAATGCAACACAGTTAAACTAAAAGTAGAGGTATGAAAAATGGATTGTTGTTAGTATTTTGACCCTTCCAGGGACCTGTAACTTTAAAACAGAAGACATGAAAACGCAAAAAAATAAAGAAGCAATGTGCATAAAAATGCAACATAAAGCAACACAATGCACATGAAAATGCATGTTAAATGCACATCAGTGCAATATATTTTTGATTTTTTGAGTTTTATGTACAGTATTTTTCGAAAGGACCCTAAAAGAAAATTTCACTAATGGGCACAAAGAAAGTCAGAGTTTCTAACCACTTACCACCCCAGAAAAAGATTTGAATACTGGATGTACAAATTGCTTCATAGGTTAGTGATTTTCCTATATGCACACCAGTGTAGAGGAGTATAGAGGAGAAGTAGCTTCTTCTGCAGATCACTTTCATACTTTGAGTTGCTCTGCATACTAGCAGTAGCAAGATATTTAGCATTTGGCTGTTAACTGGAGGTTATAATTGGTTACAGGTTCCTTCCAGTATCATCCACTTTAAACCAGCTTACATTTAAATCAAGAGAATAAGAGAAAACATTAGTAGAAAGATTCAGTAAAACATTGATAAATATTAAGCCGCGTACACACGGTCGGACTTTTCGTCTACAAAAGTCCAACGGACGCTGACGGACTAAAGCTGGCTGGTAATCCGATCGTGTGTGGGCTTCTCCGGACTTTCAACGTACTTTTTTAGCCTCAAATCCGACGTACTTTAGATTTGAAACATGCTTCAAATCTTTACGTCGTAACTACGACGGACCCCGAAATCCGCTCGTCTGTGTGCTAGTCCGACGGACAAAAACCCACGCTAGGGCAGCTATTGGCTACTGGCTATGAACTTCCTTATTTTAGTCTGGTGTACGTCATCACGTACGAATCCATCGGACTTTTGTGTGGTCGTGTGTAGGCAAGTCCGTTCGTTAGAAAGTCTGCCACAAGTCCGCCGCAAGTCTGCCGAAAGTCCTCCGGAAGTCTGTTGGACAGGCTGTCGGACTTTTGTAGCTGAAAAGTCCGACCGTGTGTACGCGGCATTAAGGTCTAGAGTGCCTGGCGATTGTGTGGGAATGTTAACTCTTCTTCTGGCTTCCTGTTGTGTGTGTCAGTTCTGATAAGCACATTTTGCTCTGTTTGCTTTTGGCAAAAATGCCTTCTCCTGCTGGATGTAATCCCCTAATACTTACAATAATAGGCGTGAGAATTCAATGGTTATTCCACAGGTGAGTTATAGATCAGGGACTAAATGCACATTTCTTAAACATGATCCTTTGTTAAATCCCATATTTGGATTTTTTTTGTGGGGGGGAAGTACCTAGTTTTGATAGATACCCATTCCCTCCTCCAGCCTACAACCTTCTGGGACACATCACAGGTCCCAGGAGGCTGCGGGATCATTCGCAGGGAGCAGCTCAAGCAAATGTAGTGGGAAGCTGGCTGTGAAGCCACAGCCTGCTTCCCACAGTTAACATGCCAACGTCGTGGACCTGCAGACCGGCAAAGAACATGGCATGGGTGAGGACAGAGCTGGATCCCTGGACAGATAAATGACTTTTTATTAACTGTCAGCAGCTACAGTTTTTGTAGCTGCTAACTTTTAACTTTTTGAAACCTGGCTAAAGCTCCTCGTTAAAGTGGTTGTAAACCCTTACAGACCACTTTAACCTACAGGTAAGCCTAGATTAAGGCTTACCTGTAGGTGCAAGAAATATCTCCTTAACCTACACGGTTAAGGAGATATTTTCCTAAAAACAGACACCGATGTCTATGGCGCATGCTCGCCGTAGACAACAGCGCAGGTGCACTGAGCATGCCGTTAGTGAAAGCGATCGTGCCGTCACTGACGGCTCCCGCGCGCATGTGCCGGAGTGACATCATCGCTGCTCCGGCCAGTCACAGCGTCGTAGCGGCAATACCCGGAAGGAAGATGGACGCTTCGTGGAAGAGGGGACAGCGGTGACATCGCAGGCTCCTGTGTCAGGTAAGTGACACATAATGGGCTACTATGCGATGCAACTATTATGACAAAAACCTAAAGCACTTGCCTTTACAGAAGCTAGAAGACTTATGCCCCGTACACACGATCGGACATTCTGACAACAAAATCCATGGATTTTTTCCAACTGATGTTGGCCCAAACTTGTCTTGCATACAGACGGTCACACAAATCTTGTCAGAAATTCCGAACGCCAAGAACGCGGTGATGTACAACACGTACGATGAGCCGAGAAAAATGAATTGACTTTCAGAGTTCCACCAATGAGGCACTTTTAAAGTCAAGGTCTTATGGATTTGGTGTGCATTGATTTCTTAAGTCTGGATTCCAACACGAGTGGCCAAGGTAACACAATGGTAGTGACAGATCATTTCACTTGCTACACCCAGGCCTATTCCACAAAAGATTATGAGCTGCTACAGTTGTGAAAGTGTTAGTAGAGAGATTTTGTGTTCATTATTGACTGACCCAGAGGATGCACTCCGATTAAGGAAGAGACTTTGAGAGCAGGCTCATTAGAAAGCTGTTTGGCATTCTGAAGTCAAGAACGATGCTTTACCATACTCAAGGGGATCCACAGGCAGAGAGATTTAATTGAACCCTTCTTGACATTTTGAGGACCCATTCTGCAGAAAGAAAACAACATTGGAGCAAGCACGTCTTTGCTGTGGTGCATGCTTACAATAATACAGAGAATGATGCAACTGGCCAGTGGCAGCCCATAATGCAGGACGCAAGGGCACCGTCCCCCATCCATGCATCCGGCCCCCTAATCTACATGCGGAGCATTGGACGCATGGATTCCAATGGTTTTTTTTTTTAAGCACATGATTAGAGCCAGAGGTTCTAATAGGCTTCAAAAAAGGGTGGGCTCTGCGCCCCGAGACCACCCAGTTGTGTAAAAATAGTGAATGAATATTCACTATTGTCACACTAATTCTCCTCCTGGCCAATTAGGAAGCAGGTCTTGAGACCTGTTACTTGATTGGCCAAAATGAGAAACGATTCCATTGGCCTAGGAGGAGTGAGGAGATGCACGGCCGCTGTGAGGAGATGCAGGAGAAGCTGCCGCCCATCGCCCAGAGAGAAGCACTGCCCATGCCATAGATGGGGTAAGTGCGGGGCCGACCGATCCACAGGGAAGGGGGGGGGTGTGTGTAACCTGACTGACCGGGGGGGTGGCTGTGGGTGCATTGTTTGCTGCCCCCCCAAAAAATAAAAACACCAGCCGCCCCTGCAACTGCCTATTCCCCTATAGACTTATGTTCAAGAGGGAAGCTGGTCTTCCAGTGGAATTGGTCTTTGACATCTCTATAGATGGAACATCAGCTTCAACTATGGGACCCTCTGGAAAGCATAAGGTAGCTGACTGGTGGCGTTCCCAGCAGTATGTCATCTGCAAACAATTGCTTGGTCTTCCTGTTTACTGGTGAGTAGAGTATGTTATGTTCTGGCACGTATGGTATTTTGTTTGTAGAATGGTCATCTACATCAGCTGTACTTTATACAAAAACTCGATGTATACTGGTTGTATGTTCACTTGGCTTTTTTTTTCAATAAAAACCGAGTGAAGGTATGACAGTTGTCCATGTCTATGCGATATAAGAGTGATCTTCAGCTGGTTTATTCAACACTGGACCTCTCATTTGTTGGTGGACCACAGGGAGGACCCGGGCCTCCAGTGCCCTGCTTGTGCTCTTTTTTATAGTGAACTGAGTCTGTGTGAATGCATAGAGATTCTGGGAGTGAGAAGAACTCAAACTTCTGCAAGGTGATTTTCTTCCCTATTGAGATTGTGGTATTTCTTAAAGGGCTACCAGTGGCCAGTGAGGAAGGGACTGTTCAGTTGTTATAATTAGCTTTTTTTCCTCTTGGTACTAAGCACAAGCTACCCATAAAGTTGCATTTTGCTATAAAAGAGCATTGCTGGGGCTTGACCATTATTCCCAACATACAAAATATATTGTTTTGTTGCTTGTGTGCTCTTTGATATACTAATTGTCTTTTCTTATGCTTTTGCTGTTCAAGTAAATTGTTAAAACACCCAAAGAGTGTCAGTACATGTTGGATGAGCAAGGTGTGTCATCTCCAATTATACAGAGTCATATCAAGTGACTCCTCTGGGGGTGGTGCTACAATCGTGGGCTCACCTGGGATATGCATTTGGGACCAAATAAAAGGAGTGATGAGCACCTCTACAAGCCAAGCAACTATGGTGGACCCAGATGCTCCTGCCCAATAGTGTGAAGAACAAAATGGCAGAAATGGGCTCTGCGTAGTTATAGGCCTTGCAGGCCTGTATGTAACCACAGCTGACTGAAGTGACCACAGCTTCACTTAATTCACTAAGCTCATTTTAGTAAATTATTACTTATATGTCTGAAAACACATGGCAATTCACAAAAAACAATGCCTACATTTTCAGAAGCCACTGGTGTGTAGGGAGGCAAAATTCAACCTTGATAGAAAAAATGAACCTTTGTTTTTGCACTACAATTACTTTAAAGCAAGAGAAATATTTTAAGTTGCAATCACTTTTTATTAGGACAAGCTGCTGCTCTCATATGCAATAGATTTTTGTTTCTGATCAACAGCTCCCATCTATTTTAATAACTGTACCAAAGCAGAGGAGTAATTATATGAGGTCATGGTAAATGTGCTACACTCAGTAATAAAATGTAAATTGCATTTTCTGATGTTCAAACTTTTTGGTGTAGTTAAAGGCATCTAATTTGGTATGTGTTTATTACAAGTTTTATTTATTACAAGTTTTAAAATACATTTTTATATTTTTATGATGTTAGTCTTTTCATTCAATAATATGTGTATTATGATCATATCTCTCTAGTGGCTTTCCTAGATGAGGGCAGGGGGTGGTCTGCACCGAAAACCATCACTTTAATGGTCCCCTTCTGCATCCACCAGTGACTTGAGTGTGAGCAGTGTATCAGGTGAATGAATGAATGAATGAGTGACTTGTATAGCGCTACCTATGTGAACTGAATCGCCTCAAGGCGCTTTTTCCACCACTGGGAAAAGAAAGAAGCCTGATTTGTTAGACAGAGTGATCTCGGAGACAGGAGACAGCCTAGAAGTGTGTGCTCAGGTAAGGAAACCACCAATGCTGGGGGGGGAGGGAAGGTTATTGTATTGTTACAACCTATCACTGACCACAAATGCTTTGTGCAAGGGAGTATATTTACAGTCTAAGCCTGGCACTGACCACAAATGCAGAGGGGTGTTATTATTGATTACTGATCACCAAAGCTGGATTGCTATTGCTACAGTCTGCCAGTGACCACCAAGGCTGGGGGGGAGGCATTATTACAGCCTGCTACTGACCACCAATGAGGGGCGAGGAGGGTTGGGGTTAATATTGTAACCTGTCTCTGACCACCAACGCTGGGGGATTAACATTTCTACCATTTTTCACCACTCAATCGGGGGGGGGGGGGGGCTGTTACTGCCATTGACACCAATGATGGGGTTTATTTTACTCCCGCACTACAAGCCGTACACAATAAAGCAACACACACTTTATTGGTAATGCCTCCAGATTTTCTGTGGTGTCCCTGAGCTTATGCATGTGAGGAAGATTGACATGCTAAGTTCAGTATTTCTTTAAAAAGTTACAGCCCATACTTACATCTCCTGCTGCTGTCTGCTTGTATGGGAGTGAGGTTTTTTTTTTTAAATGATGTACCCCTGGTGCCAGATAAGCTCGGTGTGCTTCTACATCTCAACCTATTTTTTTCTTTACAATTAGAACTTCTATAAATACAGGAACCACTGACTTGAGAGAATCATCGCAGTTTGCTTGACTTACATTAATTAATGGTTTTCATTTTTTCTGTGCTAAGTTACTTCTGCAAAACCCTTTAGACCATTTGTACCAAGTTATTAGACATGCTATGAAAATAAAATGAATAAAAAAGTAATTTAAGAATTTGAGGAAAAGTTAATTATCTGTAGAGATTTGCCTCATATAGGCCATGTGACTGCCCAATCTCCTGCGATCACTAGCTTACTTGAATATCTTTTGGTGACATATCAGTGCTACTGTACTCATCGGCCATTGGCCTTTCAATTGCTTAACATCCGAGTGATATTCTGAATTTAGTGATGACTGCAAGCAGAATGATGACACAGAATGCAAATAGTGATAATGCTGGATTTCGAAACCAAGAGAGAACATAAAAAATTGTGTGGGGGAAGGGGAGGAGCAAATGAGACCATGAGAAAATCCTGATGAGCCTGTACGATTTGGTAGCAAACTGTGATAGTGCAAGTTCAAACCCAGAATGGACTTATGGCTTCAGTGGCACTGATAGGTATAGGACAATCCATGGTCTGTATATTCCCTGACAACCTTTGATAGTCTGGACCTGAGGTAGAACATATTAGGCCTAATTACAATGCCTAAACACATGTATAAGCATCTTTTTTTTCAGCCATGTGACTGTAATCTGTTGGCTAAAATCTTTTTACTGTGATGTCTAGGCTAGGTTCACATCTGCATGGGTGTGGAGCTGTGTGCAAATCCCACATGTTCTTGCACCTGCAGCAAAAAGTGCACTGCTATTTAGCAGATATGTGGGGGTGCCATTCATTCTTAATGGCTCCCCAAAGTGCATTAGAAACCGTTGCACCCATGCTGGGAAACACATTGCACGATTATGCAGTTTCCATGCGGCTGCAGTTTTACAAAAGGTACACGGATCTTTTCCTTGTGCTTCATGCAGGTACAGCAAGCCCATTTATGAGCTGCTGTGCCTGTGCAAACATGGCTGCAGGGAAAATGAACAGATGTGGTAATTGATGCACTTAAAGTGTATCTAACCTCTAAAGCAAAATTAATTATATTGCAGCTTATCAATCCTTAGATGTGTTGACTACATATTTTTGTAGCTTTTATTCCTTAATTTTCACCTGGCGATCCGGCCAGTAAGTCTGTTATATTTCAACATCTTTTAACAGACCAAGTTGTCCAGCAGAATTGGCAGAATTGGCAGATAGAGGTTTGAGGCAAACCATTAAAGTGGTTGTAAAGGCAGAAGGTTTTTTTACCTTCTGGGTGCAGCTTCCCCCCCAGTCCCCCCTTACTCTTACCCGATCTCGATCCAGCGATGTGCAGGAGAGCCAAGGCTCTCTCACTTATCATTGGCTTAGAGACAGCAGCAGAAGTCATTGACCAGCAAGGAGGGAGCGGGAGACATGAGCGAGCAAGGATAAGTGCCCCCATAGCAAGTGGCTTGCTATGGGGGCACTTGGGGGGGGGGCAGGAGCACCGGCGGCGAACCCGAGAAGAGAAGGTTCGGGGCTGCTCTGCGCAAAACCATTGCACAAAGCAGGTAAGTATGACATGTCTGTTATTTTAAAGAAAAAAAATGAACATTAGTTTACTATTACTTTAAACAATAACAGGGGAGCTTACGTTGTACAATGTTGAGCTTTTGTTCATTCATGTAAAACCTTTATCACAAAAGGGAAAAAAAAATGTTGCTGTGACTGCTTAGAAGGTATTAGCGGAAGTTCAGCTTTAATTTGTTAGTCATGTCCATCTATATTTGCTAGTGCATATAACACTATCCTCCTCACAGGTTGACAATGCTACTGTCCAAGGGTGGCTCCATTGCCCCTCAACAGAGCAGAGCCACTCAAAAGCAGGAAGTGTGTTACTGGATGAAAGGAAGTTGAAAATAAAAGAAAGCTGTAAACCCTTCTGGTGTATGTATTAAGCAAGGATTTACTCTTCTCTGCAATTTTTATAGCTAAACTTTACTGTGTTTACTATATATATATATATATATACGTATATACTGTAACTGCCAAGTTGTATTAATGGGTTAAATCAACTTATTTTGTAAGAAGTAATGCTAAGTATGCAGCACTTGTGGCCACTGAGGCCTGTGGAATGTCTGAACAGGTGACTATACTGCAAAGGAAGCAATTTTTTAAAGTCGTTTTCATTAGCACTATGATCCGATCATTAACTTCAGAGGGAGAAGATATGTGACAAATACAATTATTTTGCAACCTGATATGCTAAGCATCATTTAAACTTCTGGCACAGAGAGTACATAGTGAATATCCCATGTTGACCCTGATAATGCATTTGGTAGCATGCAGGTGAAAAGTACAAATTTTGCTTGCATTAAAAACAATGAACACCTTTATTAAGTAAAGTAACATAGCCAGTCAACAGTAATTAACAGCTTTGTCCCATAATCCCATATTATGGTATATTTTGTCCTTAAAAAGCATTTTTTTTTATAAATTTGAACAAATTAATTTTAATTTATTCAAGAATGAAAAAATATAAGTTCCAAAAGAATGCTATGATGCAGGTTTGGTTTGAGACGCTAAACAGGCTTGAAAAGGAAACAAAAAAGATAATTTGGCTCTATATTGCACACCTGGTTTTACACTACTTGCAAATGACCACCCCATTCCTTCCATTTCCACTAAATTTCTTCCATTTCTGCTAATCATTGTAAAGAAAACAGTAAACTGGTGCTGTATCAAAACAACATAAACAATGAATGCAGGGGATATCAGGCAACATAAGTTGACAGATCATACCTTTACTGTAACAGTTTAGCTCTCCAGAGTGCCAATGAAGTCCCCTGAAAAGTCATGACTTTCAGGTTTGGGGAGATTAGATCCACCGTCTATTAAAGTAATACTTAAAGGCAGATTCTTTATTTATTTTTAAATAACAAACTTGTCATACCTTACCTGCATCTTTGCAAAACCATCCTCCTCTTCTCGGGTCCCCCGATGGCTCTCCTTGCCCCTCCCCATGGCAAGCCACTTGCTATGGGGACACTTGTGCGTGCTCACTCCCGAGCCCCCCTTTGTGTGTCCACAGGACACACAGAGAGTGTCTCATCCCCACTCCTTACTCCACCCTCACTGGCTGTGATTGACAGCAGTGGGAGCCAATGGCTCCCTCTACTGTGTCGCATCCAATAAGGAGAGAGACCCAGGAGAACCGCTGCTCCCGTGCAAAGCGCTGAATTGATATCGGGCTCAGGTAAATGGAGAGGGGGGGTTTGTGAGGAGAGCAGCACACAGAAAGTTTTTATCTTCATGTATAGAATGCATGAATTTAAAAAAAACTTCAGCCTTTACAATGTCTTTAAATCTCACAGTGCAGTGCTCAGTACAGGCCTCATTAGTCACATAAAAGCATGCAACACTATGATCATTTCTAAGAATGGGGATATTCAGGAAGACTGAGCAAAACATGTTGCACAGCTACAAAGTCAAAATAGAAACCAGAAAATGGTAACTATAGGGTTAAGTACATACATAACCAGTTTACAAATGTAAAATTTAAACTTGACTGGAGCAATAACCATTGGCATGGAAGTAAGCAACCGACCAGTGTTCATGCCTGCCAGAGACTGTCATGAACCCATTTGTACCAGTTATATGCATGGTCCCCAAGTAACAGAGTTAAAGGAATGTCAAGTCTTTATCAGTGAGCCCCAAAAGGAGTTTTGGCTTTAATTGCTTGACACTCCTAAGTCACAGCCATGAGGTTTGCATCCCTCTGGACAGCTGATAAGACATTCAACCAGAGTACCAAATCATCAGGGATGAGTGTAGTCTTGTAACAGGCTGAGATTCCAGTCAGTCATTACTTAGGCTGAAGATTAATCCTGATGGCAGATGGAATTGTAATATAAGCATGAATATAAGATAGCAGACAGATACCAGGAAGCAGGGGACAAGTTGGAGTTATAACCAGGAAACCAGAACAGGATTTGCAGACTGGGAAACCAAAGCACAAGTTAAAGCAGAAGCAAATCCATCCATTTACCAGTTTCAAAAAACACGTGCCGGAAATGTAACACTCCCATTGGTTGTGCTCTCAACCAAACTGTCAAACCATCCAATGGATGGTGTCATAACTGATCACATATGCAGCAGCATGACAGTTGTAGATTAAACAGAGGCAAAAATGGCAGCTTCCCTAGCTCAAAACGATAGGGGGGAGGGGTTACTTACACTTTAAGTAAAATTTAAAGCTAAAGTCTATTTTTTTTATTTTTGCTATAAAACATCATTACTCACCTGGAATGAAGAATGTCCCATGACCGCTTGACTAGTGCATAGTGTGAAATCTTCTCTCCATTGCCACTGGGCCCTCCCTTCAGCACTGCTGAAGTTAACATCAATCTCTGCAAATGTGAAAGAGTTGCTCTGCTTGCCTGCCCTTTCTGCCCATCTCCTCCATTCATTGAACATGTACTATTCTTTCCCAGAATGAGAAGCATTCTGTGAATGGATGGGCAGATGAATGACAGGATTTACCTTCTCCAATCACAAGACACTCTGCGTTCTGGGAAAGAATACTGCAAGTTCTGTGAATGGAGGGGGATGAACAGAAGGGGCACGCAAGCAGCGCAATTCATGCAGATAGCAGCTGATGTTATCTCCAGCAGCACTGGAAGATCAGCACTATCTTGCTGATCTTCCAGGTATTCCTGCAAGAGGACCCAACAACAGTGGGGAGAAAATTTCCTCACTGTGCAGCAGCAAGCAGGATTAGGGACACACTGAAAATGTTTACCTTTGTCTGGAATTTCTCCTGAAAAGTAGCAGTGCACTTCCTTGTATGTGAGAGTGTCTAGCAACTCCTGTCCTACAAAGTCAAAGCTGTATATCTGTTGTATGAGATCTAAGGCACTCCTGCCTCTGACTGCTATTCTTAGGAGATTTGTAATGAAATTTGGTGAGGTTACCACATTGCTATTGACTGTTCTTCTTCCTGGAGGCTCTGATATGAGTACGTAAGTCTTGCCTCTACCAAGATAGCTGCCTGCACACAGAGAAATAGTGAAGAAAATGGCATTGGGGGTGATTTACTAAGAAGAAGGCACTGCACCAGTTCATACATTAATTGGTGTGCCGGAAAAGTCATTAATCGAACGTGCGAATCGGCGCACATTGAAGTGCAAATAGCAATAGTAAATAGCCGCATATGTAAACTGCAATTAGCGCTAGGGTAACTGCGGTTTTCTCATTGATAATAGCGCACGCCCAACACAATTGCTTAATTTAATCTCATTGGATGTGTCTTGTTAGACAATTAGTAGGAGTTCTCAGTTAATTAACCCTTTTGATGCTAATCTCACTCCTATAACTTCTTATATATCTTTGAAATGTGTTTTTTTTTTCTTTTTTACCCAAATCTTTCAATACATTTAAAAAAGAACAGAGAAGTGTTTCTAAACCCAATAAATTAATATTTTCAGATCTTGATCTTTAAGGCTCGGTTTCCACTAGTGCGACTTTTCATGCGACTTGGGACTGAAAAGTCGCATGATAAGTCGTACCCCATGATTTCCAATGAGTACCATTCCTATCTGTGCAACTTCAAGTCACAGCGGCTTCAAAGTAGTCCCTGCACTACTTTGGTCCCACTTTGATGCGACTTGAGGTCCATAAACCTCAAGAATACAGGCATTGCTTCAAGTCGCGGGAAAAAACGTGGTAAAATCGCGGCAAAATTGCACGACTTTGGGGTTGCAGTAGTTGAAACCGAGCCTAAAGGTGACCATACACTGCAATCAATTAGATCTTAAATAAATTAGATTTAGTGCAACAGCCTGTTTGATTATAATTTGAATTCATTGTTCAAGTGCGTGCTCCTATTACCCATTTTGCCTAAATATCGAGTTGTACAGAGATTGGCCAATCAGATTGCATAGTGCATGACCATCTTAAGTGCCAAATTTGGAATGTAGATGTGCCATTACCCACTTGTATTTTCCAAACGATATTTCTTTGGCATTATACAAGGCACATGAAAACACACCTTTTTTCAAGACATGCTAGAGTGATCAGGAATCTTTAAACTACGGCTCTCCAGCTGTGGCAGAACTACACATCCCATGAGGAATTGTAAAACTCTGACATTGACAGACATGACTAGGCATGATGGGAATTGTAGCTCATGAACAACTGGAGGGCCATAGTTTGAAGACCCCTGTGCTAGACCGTTATTATGCCTCCAGAATTGGGAGTGTGGCATCTACCCAACTTCTCTCTGCTGGTGGACACAAGAACCTACATCTATAGATATATCTATATATACACACAGACACACACACACTGAGCCAGGAAGCAATATACATTGGCCCGGAAGTGAATCTGTACATAGGAAGTAGGTGTGTGTTTTGAGGCCAAGTCATTTAGACATACACACATGACCCACACAAACACCACCCCATGTAAAAATAAATAAATAATTATCTTAAATTTGCAAATAAGGATAATCTATTCCTCAGAGAACAGTGAGCCGGGCATGGTATTGGGAAGAAATTAGCAGCAGTACAAGCAACTTCCTGGAACCAGATATGCACCACGGGTACATACCTCCACACACAAAGCAGTTGCGCATCTCACATACACAGAGGTTGCGCATCTAGATGCATTTGGCGCATCTAGATGCATTTGGCGCATCTAGATGCATTTGGCGCATCTAGCTGCAGAAACCCATATTTTATGGAAATTAATAGTAAAGCAGATGCAGATTTCCAGGACTGGACAAACAAATGTTTATAGTGAAAGGAAACTGGTGTTTTCTATTAAACAAGGTCTAAATGGGCCATTGGCATGCATCACAGTTGAACTTATGAATGTGTCTTTGTAAAGTTAAACTAAATGAAATCCTTTATTATTTTTGCTTGGGGATAGAGTGCAGAGGGATTTGAAGTCTTGTCAGTTTTTGGGGATGTCTGCACCCCTGATAGGGTGAAGACACCTCCCAAATTTTGCCAGTTTCTCTTTCAAGTTTATTTACTTCCTGTCACATAGCCAAACAGGAAGTGAGGGTTAAACCCTACCAATGTCTTTCCTTAGGGACACACAGGTCAATCTAATTAGTGTCCTCATTAGGCAAATTGCACTCTAGCATGTGCACTGCTGTGTACACCCCAAATTATTAGGTATTGTGAACTTTGGGTTTTATTTACTAAAGGCAAATCCACTTTGCGCTACAAGTACAGTTGCTGGAGATCCGAGGGGAACATGCAAGAAAAAAAAAAAAAAAACAGCATCTTTGCTTCTACATGATTGGATGATAAAATCAGCAGTGCTTCCCTCAGATTTACAGTGAGTACACTTGTATTACAGAGTGGATTTGCCTTTAATAAACCCCAAAATACCTAATAATTTGGGGTGTACACAACAAAGTGCTAGAGTGCAATTTACCTAATGGGGACACTAGTTAGATTGACCTGTGTGTCCCCAAGGAAAGACATTGGAAGGGGTTTTACCCTCACTACCTGTTTGGCTATGTGACAGGAAGTGAAGCCAATTTTCAAAAAAGGGACACAAAGCAGGACAAGCAGGGGTTCTAACACTCACTTGGTTTCCCTCAAATGCCCGCAATTAGAATAGGATTGTCTTGAGCTAGATTTTAGCTCAGTGCTGTAAATCAGTGGTTCTCAACCCTGTCCTCAAGTACCCCCAACAGGCCATGTTTGCAGGTTTTCCTTTATCTTGCACAGGTGCTTTAAATCAGAGTCAATGGCTTGGTATTTTGGACAGCTATTTTAGCTAAGATAAATTCCCAAAACATGTTCTGTCGAGGACTGAGGCTTAGAACCACTGCGCTAAAATGAAAAAATGAATACTTACCTCTCTGTAATTTTCCTTTCCTGGTGCCTATCCATGGCAGCATACACACAATCCATGCATATGCTACCATGAAGGCACCAGGAATGTAGCTTTTAGACAAATCACACCTTTTTTTGTTTTGCCATGCCAATCAGCCTAGTTAAGCTGCAGCTGGGAAATCTGTTGCATGAAAATTGTTCAGGAAAGAGAGTAAAATGCATTACTTGGATTGAGCAGGCATCTGCAAAACAAATTATTAACAAAACACATAAAACATAAAAATTTGCTACAAATTTTATTGGTCAATAAAACAGGACATGGAAAAGAGCAAGGAAAGCAAAGTACACATGTATGTTAATTTGAGACACTAACAGAATATGGTTTTGAGGTCTGACCATTTTGCAGAGGAAATTAACAGTTGTTAAAAGGACTGTGCCCACAAACGGACAGTCTCTTAAGGATTTAAACATTTATTAGTCACAATAACTTGGAGGAAGATTTAGCAAAATAATGCACACAGACAATGAAATCAAAGTGAAACTCAACCTACAAACAACAAACATTGACAACATCAAAAATATTTCATGAAAAATATCCCCCTTCCAGGACATTCGTTGTCCCACTGATGTGGACTGTCCTGATTGAGGAAACATTGTTTTCCGCTCAGGAAAGTATCTCTTGACTTAATACTAGCATACTAATTGAGCAAGTACCCCCCTGTTTGTTGAGGTAAGCTACTTTTGTGGCATTGTCCGAAAAAATCAACAGGTTCCTTGCACAAAATCTTGTTTTCGAAGCGACTAAAGCCTTTCCTACCACTAACAGCTCCCTGAAGTTTGAAGATTGGGCTGCCTCC
Source organism: Lithobates clamitans (assembly GCA_037952925.1). Classification (NCBI taxonomy): domain Eukaryota; kingdom Metazoa; phylum Chordata; class Amphibia; order Anura; family Ranidae; genus Lithobates; species Lithobates clamitans. Next base: position 1,553,346 of record JBBGZY010001057.1, on the reverse strand, counting down.
CCTGGCCTCCAGGCTCCCTGAGACTGCCAGTCTTCTGAGTGAGCTCCCCAACCCCACAGGCTGGCATCTGAGGTAATCTTTATTGGGGAATGCTGGGCCCAAGCCTTTCCTACCTGCAGATGTTCCGGCTGCTCCCACCTGGACAGATTGAGAGAATCGTATTCTGGAAGATGCATGACTTGATCCAAAGAGTCTTTTCTGTGATCCCAATAATGCAGAAGAAATGCCTGAAGTGACCTGGAATGCAATTGGGCCCAGGGCAATCCTGGGATTGCTGCAGTCATCAAGCCCAACAGCTGCATTATTTGACGAAGGAAGGCCTGGGGAAGGAAACTTAAACTCTGCATGGAGAAAAGGATCTTGGAGATCTTCTCCTCTGGTAGAAAAATCTTTTGGGCGACTGTCAGGTATCCCAAAAAGAGACGGCTCTTGGAGGGAGCCAGAGCAGACTTCTGCAGATTGACTTTCCAACCCAATCTTTGAAAGGTCTGCAGAACTACTTGTAGATCCTGACCAAGGTTCTCTTTCTCTCGGGCAAAGATCAAAAAGTCGTCCAAGTACGGGACGATTGAGAGCTTTTGTAAACGAAAAAAGGCCATGACTTCGGCCATGATCTTCATAAAGATTCTCGGGGCTGCCAAGAGACGAAAAGGAAGGGCTCTGAACTGCCAATGTCGTGGGTCGTTGATGATCCTGGCATATTGGTACATGAAGGTAAGCGCACTGAAGATCCTGGGTTACCATGAATACCTCTGGCAACAACAGATTTCTGAGTGAGTAAATGCTTTCCATCTGGAAACGCTTGTACATTAAGAATCTGTTCAGGAGGCTTAGATTGATGACCATCCAAAATCCTCCGGGTGCCTTTCTTACCAGGAAAACATGAGAATAAAACCCTTGGAATTTCTGATCCTCCAGAAAAGGGGAAATAGCCTCTTCTGATTCCCAAAGGGAAATCAGATCTAACATGCCATGCCATCTCTCTTGGTCTCTGGGCAGCTGAGTGAGAAAAAAACCTCTGGGGAGGAGGGAGATTGAACTTCAACCTGTAACCCTCTTCTATGATCTTGAAGATAAAAGGATTTTTTTTATCTCTGCCCATTCCTTGAAAAACTGGGTCAGCCATCCCCCTACCCCTGACCGGGCATCACTGAGAGTTTTTGGTCAGGGCTTAAGGAGCAAAGAGTGCCCCTGCTGACCCCCTGTCTTGAAATTAACTTTGTTCTGAAAGCTACGAAATGGCCTCTTACTTTGGGGCTTAACCTTCTGAGACGGAAAAAGCTTAACCCTTTTCCAAAGAACAAGCTAGTACTTCCTCTAAAGCCAAACCAAATAAAAGTTTGCCTTCAAAGGGAATATCACAAAGCTTATTTTTGGAGGTCAGATCCCCCTCCCAGGATTTTAACCAGATTGCTCGTCTAGAGCAATTGATCAGCGCTGATGTTTTGGCCACAGACCCGCTGAGTCTGCCAGAATAGCCACTGATTTGGCAATCAGGGGGAGAGATTCTGTGACCTCCTCCTCTGGTGTGTTGGAGGAGAGAAGGTCATCTAGCCTATGGACCCATACATCTAGATTCTTAGCTATACAGGTGGATGCCAGGGCTGGACCAAGAGAGAAGGCTGAAGCCTCCCAGGCTTTACGGAGTAAAGCGTCAGCTTTCCCATCCATCTGATCCTTAAGCGCGCCTGAGTCTTCAAATGAGAGATCTGATTTTTTAGACAATTGTGACATAGGAGGATCCAGCCTAGGACATTTGAAAAACATTTCCTCAATATCCGACTGAAAAGGAAACCTCCTCTTATGCCCTCTGGATTGGAACAACCTTCTCTCAGGTTCTTTCTATTCAGAAAGGACCATGTCCTTTAGCGACTGGTGTACAGGAAAACACTTAGGCTTACGCCCCTGAAGACCCCTGTACATTCTATCCTGAACCGACAGTCTGCTGTGGCAACTCAATCTGCTCAGAAGTATAAACTGCTTTCAACAGTTTCTCAATATCTTCGATTGGGAATAGATATCTGGGCATGTTAACAGTCTCCTCAACCTCTGACGTGGACTCCTCGCCAGACGTAGAGTCTGAGTTCTCCCCCTCCTCCGGGTCAGAGACCGCCCGTGAACTCACGCTCTCTAACACTGAGGTAGAGACCTCGCCGAGACCGAAAGGACCTGGGACACTGTCAAAGCTGTTGAAGTGGAAGGACTAACCCTGTCAATCTATTGTTAAAGGACTGGAAGGAAGAAACCACTTCTTTCATGGAAACCATTAATTCCTTCAGAGTAGAAACAGAATCAGCCCCTGCCACTAAAGAAATACAAGTCTCACACAATAGTTTTCTACAGCTATCAGGAAGCTTAGATCTACAATTCCCACATTTTCTTTTAACAGGCTTGTCAACCTAGGAGAAGAAAATCAAAATAAGAAAGGCATATAAACTGACAATTTCTCTTTAAATCCACCCCTGGCCCTAAAAGCTCTCAATTAACAGTAGGAGATGTACTAAAGTACTGGACTCGGATGAAGCCGCTGGGTCAGTTTGAGCAGGTGCTCCATCCTCAGGGGTGTCCTCAGCATCCATAACAAAGAGGACTTGAGCCAGGCAGGAGACCGAACTGTAGCTGCTGAACACTGTCTGCTTGTAGTGCTGTAATCCCAGCAGCACATCCCTAGCAACGTCACATACCGACCTGGTCCTTTAAATGAAAAAGACTTTGCAACCAGAAGTGCGTCACGCCACTTCCAGTTCCGCCTCCACCTTGCCGCGTCACCGGAAGTGCGTCATCCAACGCCATCTTGGTACACCCCATAGGAAAAATACACAAGGAAGCGCTCCTCCGCACCCCTAGGTACTCAGACCCCGGGCAACCACGCTGGGGTGGGGTGGCAGTTGCAAATGTCTCCACAAAGGGAAGTAACCACAAAAGAGGGGGCCCTTATCAGACTGCAAAGAGCAGCAAATACTGCAGCAATAGCCACAACCGGTCTGAGTATTACTGAAAAAAGAGGGGTCCGCTAACCACAGTCACCATACCTAAAGAAAAAAACAAAACATAACTGTGCGTACTCCTGGAGGTCAGGTAATACAAAACAACTGAGGGTCAAAGGAGAGGGAGGGGGCTTTTAAATTGTGTCTGCTTTGTGTTTCCTGTAGAAGGCGGAGCCAATCATCTCTCAAATAGCTGTCCTGGAAGATGAAGGGGGAAATGCAAGTTCACCCAATGTAGAGACATTACTTCAAACTGGGTACACCTTGTCCTTAAATTACTAACCCAAAAAAACACACTCTGAGCATGCCCAGAAAAATCCAAATGCTGTTCACACACAAAAAGCACAAAAAAGGGCCAAAGTCCCTGAGCATGCCCAGACCAACCCAAATGCATTTCACACACCAAAAGCCACAGCAAAAAAAAACAAAGTCCCTGAGCATGCCCGTAACAACTCAAATGCAACTAGCACAAAATAAGCCAAATTAAGCACATCATCCAGCATGCTACAAAATTACAGATGGGACAAACACCCCCTGATCCAGGGGGGCAAACAAAGAGCCTAACATGAGCAAATGTTATACAAACAAACACCATTGCAGTCTATGGGAACTGACTTGTTAATTTTTCTAGTCCCCACTTGGCTGGCTTATATTCTAGTTATTGGCCTTAAAATGGGTATGGGGGCCCAGGTCCCACCCTGAGGGACATATAGCAATGTCACCAATTTGGACAACCCCAAAAGGGAAACAAGGAGACGTGTCTTTAAAAATACTAAATTGCTTAAAAGCTAGTAATTTGGGGGGGGGGGGCTTACTCTGCCTGTAAAGTGGTGCATCTGTAGCATGTATCCAAAATGCGGCTTCAAAGATGTACAGCTTTAGAGAAAACTTACAAATCTACATTGCAGCTGCAAGATTTTAACCCAAAACCAAAAATAGCCTGCCCCCCCCCCCCCCCCGAATACATATAAGGCCATTTGGGTCTGTTAAGGCTTAAAATGGGAATCCCCACGTGAAGAAAATACCACCCCACACTAAAAAAATATAGTGCCCCCTCCCACACACTAACAAACCTCTAGCCAAACACACAGCAAGCCAGCCCATGAAAGGGGGTGGATGCTTGGGGGCAGGAGGGGCTAGGGCACCACAAAAGTCAACCACCTTGTTCCTATATTCAGGGGGACAAGGGCCTCTTCCACACAACCCTAGGCTAGGGTTGTGGGGTCTACAGACATTGGGCTTTATGGAATGTGGAAAGCCCCTTTAAACCAGTGGATACAAGGTGCTTTGTGGTTGGTATTGGGCTGAGCCCAACATGACCTAAAGGCAGCCAGCTACGTTGAATGCATGTGGCCTTGTATGGTTCAGGAGGGGGTTGGGCGATCTCTCTTCTCGCCCCTTTCCTAGCTGGCCCTGTTGTATGCGCTGAAAGAGGATGCGGTTTGGATTGGTGAAGGCAACTCACAGCCTTTTGAGAATCGAGTGGAGTGTGGAGTTCCCCTTTAAAAGCAAAAGTTAGCCCATGGAAATCCAAGGGGTTAGAGGGGGAGACAAGAGCATTGGAGAATGGATTGTGGAGTTCCCCTTTAAAAGCAAAAGCTAGCCCAAGGAAATCAGATGCATTAGAGGGGGAAGGTTAAATGCCCTTTTAGGAGTAGCGAGAGTCTTTTTACATAATTTTAACAAGATGCATGTCTCATTTTGGCAACGTAACATGTTAACCTGTGTACAAATCTCCTTAAAAAAATACATAGAGGTGAACCAGCGTAAAAAAAAAAAAATTTAGAGGTGCGCCAGTTCAACCCATACAATTGCATAACATTTACAAACATTTTGGCCGTGCAGTGAACAAACTCATGTGAATGAGCACAAGAGCCGCTTGCGCATGCGCACTGTTTACATTGATCTCACGCAGTTCTAAACGTACTTGCAGGCACAGCAGGCTTTCTCTGAAAAAGTTACTTTCTCATTCTATTTTGGGTATATTTGTTACTTGGGCAGTTGTTACTAAACTTCCTCACATCACCCCATAATATTGGCACCTCCATCTTCTGTTAATATTGAATTGGAAATGCCATGTGCCATGTCCATAGTGGCGCACAGATTGCATTCTCCCGTGCGCCGAGATCGCTATAGTAAATGGGGGATTCGAGCTCTGTTACCGGTGCACTGTGTCGTAAATATGGAAATGTGCATTGCGCCTCTACTGATGGTGCACAGATTTCAAAGTTCAGTTCCTCTTTGGGGCAATCCTACTGTTAGCTAGTATGTACTGTAATTTCCTGGGACAGACCTTAATAGATCAAGCCAGATTGAGAATGAATATTTCCTCACAAAAATAAAATTTATATTTGATTACATGGCAGCTAGTTAGAAGACAGAAGAGTTGGTTTACTAAAGGAGTACATCTTTCTGAAATCATTACAATTATCCAATCACGTGCACTGAAAAGTCATGTTTTTTAAAAAATTCATCTACGCTTGATTGGGGCTTTAGAGTAAATGCAAAAGCACTAAAAAAATACTTCCTTAGTAAATCTCCCCTTAGCAATCTAATTATGGCTGCATATACTAACACAAAGTTTTATGAGGTTTCTTCAATAGCAATCCAACTACTTGCATCTTTCTACTCTTCTGTTTGGCTAAGCTAAGAGGAATACTGATTTTCTATCAGGGCCTTTATGGATAACTATGGTATTTTAAGTGCATTGACCTAATGTTTCCAGACCGGAATACATATCATTGTTTCACGCTCCGTTTAAAGGGGAAGAGGGGAGAAGAATTACTGCTGGGAGAAAATATTTTTTTCTAACTCAATCACAGGCAAAGAGGAACATAGCTGAAGTGACAGGTGACAATGTCCATAGCCCAGTCCAATGATAAGCCCTGGCACTTAAAAATAGATTCTCTGACCTCATCGGTTACTGCAAGCCAGTGAAGCCAACAGCTATGCCAAGGAAGACAAAAGTGGGGACTTAAAAAGGCTTGTAGAAAGGGCAGTGCAGAGCTGGGGAGATTTTCCTACTTTGGTTTGGCTCCAGCTCGGAGTGTACTTGTCCCCTGTCAGCTCTATATGGAACATTGTGACTCTAATGGTGCATGTGTCATGCCTGATTCACCGGTATCTTCCTACCACAGCACAGATAATCTCTATGCAGGTAATTCATGTCTCCTACTTGTAAAATAATGTATTCAGCTACAAAACAGAATTTGTTCTTTGATCTGCTTATACTTACTGTTTGTTTAGAGTGAAAGTTAGTACAGAGCAAATGATCTTAATGAATAGGTTAATATTTTTAGTATCGAACATTTTTAATTTGTCATGGCTCACGTTATACATTGAAGGCATGGGTGTTGAGTGATTGGCTTGACAATGTGAAGAGCTTGGTAAGAGAAGTGCATTTAAAGTGGGTTGATTTGCTTCAGTTGATAGTAACACATTCCTGGTTGTCGTAATACTCACTTTGACTAGATTAAAATCCCATTCTGTGTGGGGATCATTGCGAAAGTTATAGATAGACCTTTAAGCTTACTAAAAGTTTTACATTCTTTTTTTTTGGTAGTATAATGCAAAGCATCTGAAGAAATTTAGTCCACATTTGTTCACAGTACAATAAATTCTATCAACTTTTCAGAATGTATTTTTGTAACCATTTTTTATGATTTTTATATTTTTGCTTGATTTTTTATTTGTATTATTCCAAAACAGTGGTAGAAAGCTATAGTTAATATGTCATGCCCTTGCTTGGTTCCAGGGCACAGCTATAGTTTATTTTACACAGAAAGTTATAAATTACAGGAGTTTTTGCTATTGAATAATGTGCTGATCCTAACCATATCTGTATGAAATTAAAAACATTCTAAAATGTAAAATGTATCTATGTACATTTAAAGCGGAACTTCAGTCATTTTTTCATTTTTCAATTTAGATTCAAGGATCTTCTGCCCTTGTTGTTTTAACTTTGGATAGTAAAACATTTTTTTTCTGCCAATAAATACCTTATACAGCTCACTCTCTGTTTCTTGTCTGGTAAAAAGCCTAGGCTTATGACATCATGCACAGCTCTCCCTCTCACTCTCGTGAGAGTTTTCCAGGAAGCTGAGGGGGGGGGGAGTCATAAGAGGGCCAATGAGAGCTGCAGAGCTGAAGGTGTGCCTCTGTGTGTCTGTGTAAATCCAGGAAGTGAACAGGCAGCAGCTTCAGCTGCCCACAGTTAAAATGATTGAAGCCAGACTCAGTGGAGGGAGATTTCTGCAGCATATTTGGCAAGTACAGAATCACAGTATATATAAAATAATATGCAAATTGGTTGGAGGGAAGCTTCAGAATGGCAAAGATGTTTTTATTACAAATTATGTGAGCAGACTGCAGTTCCTCTTTAAGTAAAACTGTATAGGTGTTCTGCTGTCATCAACTAATAGGGACATAAACTTTGCTTTCAACAATGTGTATACATTTTGAGTGCATCATTATATATATATAAAAAAACAAAACAAAGATTTCTAAAATTGCTTATTTCTCAGCACATATCAAAAAATATAGGCAAATTCAACTCATTTGAAAAGATACTCATTAAAAGATAATTATAATTTGTTTGTTTTTTAAGGTTCAAATAGCTTCATAGGTCAGAGTTCATGGCCAGTACACTCATCGTTATATGATATAAATACAGCATGCCGTTTCTCCTTTTAGTAATGCCACTTACATTGCCAAATCTCCAGGCAACATATGTACAGCCGAAATAGAGTGTATTATATCAATAGGACAACTTAAGGCAGTAGTAAGTTTTACAAATAATGCACACCTGTGCTAGTTTGAAGCCCCAGTAAAGCCGAGAAAAGAACCAATAAAAAAAAAAACTTTTCGTATATCATTACTTTGGTGTCACACGCCCACTTTTAGATATATTAACAAAGTTACCCACTTAGGAAATCACTTACTGGTGAAATGCCGACAATGTTTAGCAGCACAAATTTGATAAACATACATTTAAAGTACAGCTGTACCTTTGGATAAAAAAAAACCTCAGTATGTCCAACCTTGGCTAGTATTACCTTCACAGTGACTTTAAGGGAGTTCTGATTTTTAATAATACTTTCAGAGTGGTTTGCTTTATGCCAAAAGTTAGCCATATAATTAATGATGTAATAATCAGGGAATCAAAAGTCTGATTCTTTCTCCAGTGTTCACATATATATGGGTATTCATGCTCATGTGTACATGGGTATGTGAACGAATATGTACTGTGCAGCTCTTACTTTGACCCCTGTATTAGCATTTAAAAACTTCCCATGTTAAGCTTTCTTGAGCCTTCCAGTATGCTTATCAACTGATCATATGTTTTAGGGAACCCAAAATACAGCAGGTCTTTTATGTATAAAATGACACCAAGCCTGTAATAATCTGTGACTATCCTAGACAGGGCTGGAATAATCCTCTCTGCATTGTAGGCCAACTGTCTTGTGCCACCCACTCTCACCCAGCAACACGCTAACAAGTTTAGATGTCACACTAGCACACAAAGTATGCTAGTGCCAGGGATGAAAAACTGAAAGAGATTCTCTGCATCATTATGTCTACAAATGATGAAGAGCATGGCAAAATTGCACCTTACTTTGCTACAAGTGTTGTTCTAGGTGTGCAGAATTAGACTGCCCTGAAAGTCCTGCTGCTCTGGGTCACAACCTATGCTGGATATTCAGAAATCTGGCCTTGATTCCAGGACAACAAAATATACACATTTCCCTAGGACATAATAGAAAATTAAGAAAAAAATTAAATAAAATTGATGGAACCTCCTTTTAAAAGGAGTGCTAACATTATTGTTGATATTACAATTTATAAAGATGTACAGTATTAATTTCATAAGAATAGCTACTAAGCAATTGTTTTCTCATGTTCTCTTTCAGAACTTCACCGTAGTGAAAGTGCCCAGGAGAAAAATGTAAAAGAAGCTAGAACCAAATGTAGAACCATTGCATCTTTGCTAACTGCTGCTCCAAATCCCCACTCAAAGGGGGTTCTCATGTTTAAGAAAAGACGGCAAAGAGCAAAGAAATATACCCTTGTTAGTTACGGAAGTGTAGACGAAGATCGTTACATTGAAGACGAAGACGGTGTCCTTCCAACAAGTGAATCAGAATTTGATGAGGAAGGCTTTTCTGATGCACGTAGTCTAACAAACAATTCTGATTGGGACAGCACATATCTTGACATTGAAAAGCCAAAGATGGAACATGAACATCCAGAAGAAAAAGGTCTGAGTGAGGCATCTGGAAAAGGTGCAGCATTGTTTGAACTGCAAAGGCAAAAATCAGAACATGCTGTTGAAAATATTTCAGCACAAAACCCTCAGGTTCTTCAAAAGACCCCCATTGCGCCTCCTCGGAAGACAATGGTCAATGGAAATGTCAACCATCAGGTTAATTTAGAAAGAAGCCAGCAGGCTCAAGGCTCAGAGAACATCAAAGTGACAAGTGCCCAGATATCACTAGCCCCCGCTCACACTCTGGTTCCAGCTGGTAATATCCAGTCACCAGCCTCTGGAATCGCAATCTTCAACAGGTCTGCACGACCATTTACTCCTGGTCAAGTTGGACAACGTTCTTTAGCCTCATCAGTTATATTTAATCCAATGCCAGCAAAAAAAAATGAAAGCGCACCAGTGCAAAATATTGCTCCTCCCCCATTCACACCATTTACACCTGATATATCTGTAAGTCCTCAAAAAACTCCAGTTAGCTCAGTTGCATCTCTTTATATTCCAGCAGCAGGAACACCACGGACTACTACTGCTTCAATATATCTGTCATCTCCTTCACGGCCACCAGGACCACCAGCAATTACGTCACAATCAAATGTTGTACCTAATGCTCCAGCAACCCCAGTGACACCTACAGCATCAAAGTATATTAGTCCTACAAGTCACACATCCTCTTACTTATCACCAGCAGTCCAATCACCAGAATCTGCAACTTCAAGAGAACAAAAAATCTCTGTCCCTGCTGGGCGCACTGGTATCTTAAATGATGCCCGAAAAAGAGGGGGCAAGAAACAAATGTTTGTTAAAAAAGAGGAGAAGAAGTACCAACCTAACCCAGAACTTTTGACTATGGTTCAGAACCTTGATGACAAACCGCAACATGCCACGGGATTTGAGTCTGGCCCAGAAGAAGATTTTCTTAGCTTAGGAGCTGAAGCTTGCAATTTTATGCAGCCTTCAGCACGAAAAAATAAAGTTCCTCCACCTGTGGCTCCAAAACCTATTTTAAAAACACCTGTAGAAGAATTTGTAAATGGATGCCAAGATTTACCCCTGCTGAAAGGTAAAGGAGCAGAGTTGTTTGCAAAACGACAAAGCCGTGTGGACAAATTCGTGGTAGACTCAGAACGCAGATCTCAGTCCAGACCTAACTCAAGGCCACGAACACCCTCACCAACTCCGTCTCTTCCCTCCTCTTGGAAATATTCATCAAATATTCGTGCACCTCCTCCAATTGCATACAATCCATTGGTGTCTCCATTTTATCCATTAGCAGCCTCAAAATCTCAAGGAGGCAAAGTAGAAAGCAAAGTGAAAAAAGGAGCTAGTGGAAAGCCAAGAATGCAAGCTATTGATTTTATGCGTCATCAGCCTTACCAGCTCAATCCAGCAATGTTCTGTTTTGCTGATTCTTCTAGCAAGGATATCCCAAAAGCAAATCTCTCTGCGAGTCAAGGCAGACAAATTCCTGTGAAAACTAGAGCTCAGGAGATTAAGCGCTTCTCAACTCCAACTCCAATGTCATCATCTATAAACATGACTCCAACTGTGCTAGCCCCCCGGTCTGCAACAACACTCGCAGAACCAGTTTGGAGAACTGATTTGACTAGTCAGCCTACGCCTGCCAATGTTTCTGGCCCTGCACAATATCATTATCCTATCCTGGAATCTCCACATGAGAATTATCATGCTTCTACAGTTCTAAGTCCTATGAGTTCCGTCACTAACCCCAGAGCATCAATTTCTAGAATCCAAGTGCCAAAACCCAGGTTTTCTGCAGCAAAAACAGGAATGCAGCCTAATGTGTGGAGACCAGCCCGAGTTCACTTCTAGTTTTGCAGATCATCATCTCTGATGTTTTTTGCCTTTTAGTAAAATGTTGTTGGAAGTTCTGTTGCTTAGCTGTTTTGTAACATGCATAGGCAGAATAACACTCGTGCAATCCTTGCTCCTTTCTTTTGAGTACATTGTACATCAATGTCAAGAAACTAAACAAGTTTAAATACATATGAATGGTCAGAAATACCTGTTGATGGATTACAGTTTGAAAAATGAAGATGAACTATAACCTGAATGAAAAATATAAATACAAAATTACAAAAAGTTAATTTTGGAATGTACAGAATGTAACAGGAATGTAATGGAAAACGCCTTAATGAATGAGCATGCACTTTGAAAGGGTTGAACAAAAATGGGGACATTATGTCTACTGTGATAGAAGGTTGGTGCATTAACCCATAAGGGGCTTAATTAAAGAATATGTTTTCTGTCATACCACCGTAAAAAAAAAAAAAGACGACATTTGGTGATCAGAATGAACTTTTAACACAAGTGCAAAAATAACTGTCGGTAAATAAGACATGCAAATTCTACATTTTTGCCCAGGCTAAAATATTGGGAATTAACTTTGGTGTTCTGCACCAAACCTGAAATTTCAAGTAACCATATTGTTGTGTTGGTGTAATTTTTTTTTCTCAATTTCTTAAGAATCATAGCTGAAGACAGAACTGCGTGTTACCTTGTTTGAACTTGAAGTGCATGTGCAATTAACACATTTGCTACATCACAGTATTTTGTGGCTTCATATGTCAAATATATACAAGGCATTTGTGTACAAAGTTTAATGTTTTATTTACTGAGGGCAAATGTCTTGTTTATACATGTCTTGGAGCTTTTTAAAATACTTAGTGCAAATAACAATGATTTGTTTGGCCTACAGTAACTAATCATAAATCAATTTTTAAATGTTTATTGTAGCCATACTAATGATCCCAGCTCTGTAGGTGTAGGTTTTAGCACAGCTCTGTGTACTGTGGAGCTGCATTTAGTAAGTTGGTGCTGTCCAGCTCTTTATTCCACACCCGTTGTTCTAAAATTTAAGGATATATGTAATAAACAGGTGTTAATAAATCGAGAGATATTTTTTCAGTGCAAATCATTCTTAATTACTTAAGAACTAAAGGTATTTTTTTTTTAAATCTTAGTTATGTAACATAGCACTGAATGGAGATATTGCAGTATGTGGTCTATAGGGATTCATGTCGGGTTTGCCACTGCCATGGCTTCATTGTGAATCCCCATGATTTGCGAGGTTTAAAAATTACCAACGTTTGCCCCCAAAATGTGCAGGTTTGCAGCCAAAAATAGGGAAAAACCTATAATTTTTTAGTTTTGCTTTTTAGTTTGGCATTGGTACATGCTCCACCCAACCCATGGTAGTTTCTGACTTCCTATGCCTTTTATGTAAAAATAGCTTGCTTATTAGTCCTACAAATAGACAGAATTAAATCTTAAAGGTTCTAATCCAAAAAACTACAATGAGGTTCCTAGCACATTTTTACAAACAATGCCTTTTATGTAACAATAGCTTGCTTATTATTTCTACAAATTGCCAGAATGGATTCTTAATGATTCTTCCCCAAAATACTTCAATAAGGTTCAAAACAAATTTAGCAAAGCAGAGTGACAGAGAGATAAGCTCATCAGTCTTCTGCTTGTCCTTTCACTGTCCAGTCACAGGTTGGGGTAGAGATAAGAACTGTAAGTGTATTAGAGCAGCAGCAGAGCAAAAATCAAGTCTCCTGCCCTGCTAGACAGTCTGTGTTGCAGAGCTGTATAAATCTCAGAACAGGTTGAACAGAATTACAAGTCATTTGGCATGAAAAATAATATCCTTACATGTATTTCACCTATGTATAGTTGTTAGACTGCATTTCAGATATGAAAAAATGGCTTGACAATAGGTTTAGTCTAAAATGTGACCTAATGCAACTGATTTGTTACCAAAAAGAACTGTGACAACAATGGGCTTACTATTTATAATGTTACAGCACTAAATCGTAAATAAAGTATACACATTTTTTTTCCAGTTGCATGTGATCATGCCTGACCTAACACTGCTTGCAAATGCATATGTTGCAAGATTGCAAGAAAAAAAACAGTTCTAAATTGTTAATCTCTTACATTTAGGGAATGTATTAGCTGTGCTCATCAAGCTGTACAAGCACTATCATTTAGACCAAACTTCCAAACATTTTGCTGAACTCAAATAAATTAAAATGGAGGTTGTGCCTTTGAATATTGTAATTTATTTTTAATTATCACATGTAGATGAAAAAAGGATTTTGTTCTGCACCACAAAGAATATGCCAGAGGCATGTAAGTCTGCATTCCCCCCTCCAGCTGGATTCCCCATTTCCTGTGTTACACTTATTTAGAGGGGAATCTTCACTCAGACAATTCATACATGCGGATCTGATCATGTCAAAGTCTCTAATTGGTGGTATTCCATAAAACATCTGAATTTTTATAATCACCCCACTAACCTTCTACAGTAATACACTGTAGTTTGGTCAATTACCTAACCTTTGAAAAGATTGTTCTGAATAAGTAATAAAATGTTTTTGATGTGCATGAAAGTAATAGTAAGGTTAAGGGGCATGAGTTGGAAGCGGATGATATCTATCAGATCCGTCAAGCCTTTGGATTGTTAGAGAAGAGGTTTTAGAGGAGACTTTGGAATTCGGAACTGGAAGAGGTTTATGACTGACCAGCCTTTAAAGGAAAAGATTCCTTTGTTTGGGAAGAAATGTAGGGTGAACGATGAGAGCTATTTTTTTTTGTTTCCACTCCTTACTTCTTGTAATTACACAATTTTAAGTTCTTTCAATCTGAATAAAGACCAGTTAATTCTCAGATTGGATTTCAAGCCCACAAGTGGAAATGAAATGGAAGCCAAATTGGAGACATAGAAGGTTATTAGAATATGCATTCTTTGCTGCCTAGTGCTACTAGATATGGATTTATAAAGTATTCAATAAACTTTTATCCAAAGAAAAGGAGTTTGCTTATTTTTGAACAGAGCACTGATTCTGAATTTTCTAAGGAACTAACACAAAGTTTCAAAACAAGAAAAATACACACTTTAGAAATACTTGCCTGTGCATTTATGTCTTAAAATAAATGAGCATACTCTTGGGCATCTCCAGCTCTACAAGACACCTCCATTAATCTCCAAGTAACATAACTCTGTAGGCACAGTCAGCTGCATACGGTATTACCTTGTAGGATGTAAGCAAAGTCATAACTAGTTTTAATTTTGCTGCCATCAGGGAGACTAGCTCCCCAGTCTACTACAGCAGAATTAAAAGTAGTATTAAAAGTTTGGCTTTTAAAAAAACAAACAAAAAACAAACAAACATCTTTTACCTACCTGCTCTGTGCAAAGGTTTTGCACAGAGCAGACTTGATCCTCCTCTTCTCAGGTCCTCCTCTTCTCGACTGCTGGCTCCTCCTTGACCAGTGCCCCCAATAGCAAGCCGCTTGCTATGGGCACACTGGTGCGTGCTCGCTCCTGAGCCCTGCTCTATGAGTTCATAAGTTACATAGAGCTGTGTCTTGGCCCCGCCCCGCTCTCTCTCCATTGGCTCATTGGCTGTGATTGACGTCAGGGAGTTCGAGGACATCTGAGGCTCTTGAGCACATCGCTGGACCGGGAGGGGGTTCAGGTGAGTATTGGGGGGGGGGGGGGGGCTGTGGGGGGAGCAGCACACAGAAGGTTTTTTACCTTCATGCATATGCATGAAGGCAAAAAACCTTCAGCCTTCACAACCACTTTAACTCAGAGTTCGCTGTCCTTACCTGGTCACATCACCCCAGGTATGAAAAGCAGAAAAACGAGTCCATGAAACTTTTCATGCGCTGAGATTGCTTACTCAATGACTGACCCTATGAGTAAGAACTTTGTGTGAAATGCATTAAGGCTTCCGTAAGCAGCAAGCACCATGGATCTGTTTTCTCTTATTCATATCTAAACAATATCATGACAAAGAGGGGAGGTCTGCATTGTATACTGAGGCTCGGGAGGCCAAAGGATAGTAGAAAAAAACACTTTATAGGAAAGTGCACTTGCCCCTAAATGTAAGCCAGAAGACCAAACTTATGTTTGTATAGATTAAAGTTGTTCCCTAATGCGGCCAGTGGCTTCTTTTATATATTTTTAATTTTTTTTTATGTATACTTATTAACATGCATTGCATATTTCTAAGGATTGATTGCTTGCTACACACAAGGAACATAAAAAGTGGAAATGTGGGCAGGGCCTGTCACTGTGGGAAATGTGGGCGTGGCCTGTCTCTATGGGGAAAAAAACAGTTTTCGCTGATTTTGGGCTTTAAAAAACCCTAACTTTATGACATTTAGATTTCTAAAACCAATGTTTTTACAGTTTTTTTCTGTGTCCTTTTGCTGTATCTCAGCACTGTTGATCTCCTGCAGACTCTTTGCAGCCAGTTCCTACATGGCATTCCCAGGGTGAGTTTCCTGGTGGTGACTACAATAGACCATATTTTTACAGTTTGTGTTGAAACTGCTATTTGTAGTCTGCACTGGAAGTCTGTGTGACTGACTGGGCGACAATGAAGGAGCGAAATTATATAACAGGGGGGTCCCAAACATGGACCTATATGACAGGAACATCATATAGTTGCAGATTTAGTATTACTGAACATTAGTTTATATGAGATTATAATAATTAGGTTAACTTTAACTACTTGCCTTTCGCTTATAGTAGATTTACTGTGAACGGGCAGCACAAACAGGCCGCACAAAGTACCTGCACGTCGCCGTCTGTCTTCCCATGCTGTGATTGGACACAGAATGAGTTTGGCAGCATTTTTCAGCCAATGATGTTGGCTGAAATCAGCTGATCGACTATGCCCAATTACACACAAAGTTCTGTGTGTACAAACACACAGAACTCTGTGTGCATAGGAACAGCGATCTGGCTGTTTCTTCTCTCTGAAAAGCAGGGAGAAAAGGCAGCCAAATTATAAATTAAAAGCAGCACACATTACACATTGTTAGACACAAAGTTAACCCCCTGATTGCCCCTAAATTTCAACCCCTTCCCAGCCAGTATCAGTATACAGTATTATCATTGATCACTGTATGTCTTTAGCTGCGTCAGTGTTAGTTAGTGACGCTCCCAGATAGTGTCTGTTAGCGCCAGATTGCCTGCCACCCTATCACAGTTACATTATAAGACGCCAATCACTCTCAATACCGTTTAGCGTCTATAACTGTGTAAATTCCAGTATATATACACCACAGTTTGTAGACGCTATACCTTTCGCAAAAGTTGATTCATATACACTTTTTTTTTTTATGAAGAAATTCGATTTATTTTTTTATTGGATATGTTTTAGAATAGAAAGTAGAAAATGTGCTTTTTTATTCAAAATTTTCAGTAATTTTTCATTTATTTAATAATTAAAAAAAAACAGTGGTTTTCAAATCAAATACCACCAAAAGAAAGCTCCATTTGTGTGAAAAAAATGATATCAATTTCATTTGCGTACAGTGTTGCATGACTGAGCAATTGCCAATTAAAGTAGCACAGTGCTGAAAAGCAAAAAATGCCCTGGTCTTGAAGGGGGTAAACCTTCCAGAGGTCAAGTGGTTAATTATGTATATGCATTACATATTTTTAGTATTGATTGCTGACTCTATCCACAAGGAACATGAAAAAGCGGAAATGTGGGCAATGCCTGTCACTGTGGAATTGTGGGCAGGGCCAAACATGTCACTGTGGAAATGTGGGAGGTGTCGGTCACTCTTGGAAATGTGGGTGAGAATTGTCACTATTGGAAATGTGGGCAGGACCTTTCAGTATTGGAAATGTGGGCGGGGCTTGTCACTATTGGAAATAGAAGACGCTGCACCCCCAAGGTCACACCCAATCAATATGATGTAGTATACCCCTAAAGGACATGAGACAACTTTCCCAAATCAAACTGCAGCTTCTGAAGTTTCCTAAACTGTCAAAAAAACAATGTAATAGTTGTTTGTTTGTTCGGTGAGAAAAAACCCTAAAGGGTTAACCACTGCTAAAGGAATGCTGACACTGCAAATTCCAGAGCACTAAGATTCTACCAGGTGGCTAATGAGCATACCCTTCCATACAGAAAGCAAACCATGCTAAAAAAACAAACAGTTATGCTGGGTTCACACATATGTGACTTGGATGCGGGTTTCCAATTCGCATGACAGACAAGTGTGATTGGCTCTCTATGGAGCTGGTCCACAAAGGGCAAGGACGGCCACGGTCCACATTCAAAAAAGGTCCTGCACGTCTTTGGGTTCGGTTCAGGTGCGAATTCAGGCAAAAAATTTGGACCTGATTTGCACCTGAGCGGTGAACAGGAACGCACTGGACCCTGTGCTGGGAATCCGCGGCCGCATATGTGTGAACCCAGCCTTATCTGTTCAGGACTACAAAAAAAAAGAGGAGGTAGGGAACTGCATAACACATTAATTGATAAAAGGAACACAGCCTCTGGCTCAGCCTCAAAATTTATGGGAGTGGGGTCCTATGGGGTAGGAGCGTGGGCGGAGCTACCCAAATGTATGCTGCCATGGAGTCTGTCAGGAAACGGATATTTGTAGTCTGTACTGGAAGTCTGTGTGACCAGGCGCAGGAGCAGGAGTGAAATTACATAACAGGAGGATCCCAGACAAAGAATTCCATGGCAGGAGCATCGGGTAGTTGCAGATAGACTGATTGGCATACATGCAAGGTAATGGCACTGCAACCCAATCATCAGGAAGAACTCTCTGTTCCCACTCACCAGGCCTGACTTGTGGTCTCCACCCTGCAACACAAGAGTCCTTTTATATAGATAAAGTCAGCAACCAGGTGAGGATGAATAAAACTAATCTCTTTATTTTGTTCAAGTGTTGGCTCTAGTGTTGGCTCTGTTTGTAACATGTGTACTTCTTGAGCGAAATAGAGTAAAATTGTATTCATCCTCACCTGAGCTGACGTTATCTTCATGGAAGGACATTTGTTTCTATGAGATTTTAATGATTAGCTTTAGTTTAGTTTTGTATACTTATTATCATGCATTACATAAGTATTTTTTAGGTTTGATTGCTGGCTGTACACTCAAGGAACATAAAAAGGGGAAATGTGGGCAGGGCTTGTCACTAGTGGAAATGTGGATGGGGTTTGTCGCTGTTTGAAATATGGGCGGGGCTTGCCACTATTGGAAATGTGAGCGGGGCTTGTCACTATTAGAAATGTGGGCAGGGCCTGTCACTGTTAGAAATGTGGGCAGGGCCTGTCACTATTGGAAATGCTGGGAGGAGTTGTCACTATTAGAAATGTGGGTGGGGCCTGTCACTATTTGGAAATGTGGGTGGGGCTTGTCACTATTGGACATGTGGACAGGCCTTGTCACTAATGGAAAGTTGGGTGAGGCCTGTCACTGTTGGGGATGTGGGCAGGGCCTATCACGCTTGGAAATGTGGGTGGGGTCAAACCTCTCACTATGGAAATGTGGGTTTGTCACTATTGAAAATGTGGGTGGGGCCTGTCACTGTTAGACAGATGGGTGGGGCCAGTTACTGTTGAAATGTGGGTGGGGCCGAGCCTGTCACTGTGGAAATGTGGACAGGGCAAAATCTGACTCTGTGGGAGCAAAACATTTCTCTTACACAAACATGATTTCTTTTTGGTACATCACGGGACACAGAGCCACAGTATTTACTGATGGGTTATGTAGGCACCACTAGGTGATGAACACTGGTACACTCTAGACAGGAAGTATAGCCCCCTATATAATCCCTCCCCTTACTGGGAGTACCTCAGTTTTTTTCGCCAGTGTCTTAGGTGTTGGTCATGAGTAAAGATGTGCTGTGCTGAGCTCCACTGGAATATTCCTTACTGGGGCAAGCCATGCAACCAGATACATTCATAGTGCCTTTTCCAGGCCGAATTGAATGGTACCCGGGCCTCGTGTCCGAAGAAACAAGGTTTTGCCTGTAACGCTTCTCTTTTTAGAGAGCTGGATCCCAGGATCCAGTATTTGTTTTTTTCAGCCATATTCCTGGCGGGGTGCTTTACAGGGCAAGGGCTGTGGATCGCTCGTTTTAAAAAAAGGGGTCCCCAGTCCCTGAAGATTTTCTAAACGGAGCCCACCATGAGAGGTGAAGATTGGGTCTGTTACCACAGAACCCTGCAGCTGGATAAGGTAAGGGAGACTCCTAAGGAATTTTTCGGATTCTTGTGGGTTTTTCTCCTTTAAGTAAAATGTTGCTATTCCATTTCTAAAGTCCCCAAGGGGGGCTGTTAAGAGCACGTACCTTTCCATGCTTGTCAGTCTCGTCTCTGTGTACAAGCTGCACACACATCCAAGCCCATGCCCCAGGTAAGATGTGGGAAGGGTTTTTTTTTTTCCTTTCAGGAATATCCCCCCACAGCTTCTTTCAGTCTAGGGGCCATAGGGCAGTCGGCGGTATGCCGCACTGCCTCCCGCCGCCGCCGCCATTACGGCGGCTCTTCATCCACCGGCCCTCCTCCGCCCCAGCCTCCCCTCCATGTGCGATCTGATCAAGATCGGAGCCCTCGCTCGCGCTGGAAAAGCGGTCTTTTTTAAAAAAAGATGGGAGGGTGGGAGGGGTGGTTGGAGGAGGAGGGGGCGAAGCATTAGCGCGACGTCGGCGTGGTTTAACGCCCACAACGCGGGCTATACAAGACTATTAAGTGCACTCTTTTGCAGGTGCACACAGCTAAAGGAGGGACACAGAGCAGATGGATGGCATGTGAGTGTGGGTGACACAGGCATTCCCAGGCAACATTTACTTAGCATCAGACTAAGCCTTGATAGCAGAGGCAGTTGCTGGACTATTTTCCTCAGCAGTGGGTGCATTTCTGGTAGTACCTCTGCATTTGTGCTTGGCACTATGGGCAGAAGGGGAGGTACAAAAACCCTGAGAAATAGGGGCTCAAAGGGATCTCCTTCAGGCTCTGAGGATCCCCCTCTGCAGTACCATCTCCCCCTGAAGGACCTAGGGAGGCTAGCCAGAGTGAGCCGTTGGGGTCAGGGGCTGCAACTGCTTCTGGCATTTCAGCCCCTGTATATATTACCCAAGAGGTTTTTTCCTCAACCATAAGTGGATTAGAGGAAAGATTAATGGCCTTAATCGCATCTTCACTAAGTGGAAGAAAACGTATTAGGTCCCCTTCTACCACCCAGGACCCTCAAAAAGTGGAGCTCTGGGAAAGGGGAGACGAATCCTCCTCAGAGGCCCGGGATGAGACTGATGAATCCTCTTCTGAGGAAACAAGTGGGGAAGGATCCTCTTCAGCTTCAAAGGCTGAGAAATTGCTGGTGCAATCTCTTACAGAAATGGTCCGCTCCACATTTAAGTTACCCACAACTGAGTTGGTTGAAAAACCCACGTCTTGTTTGGGTTCACTGAAGCCTCCTCAAGCTGCGCAAGCTTTTCCTGTTCATTTCTTGCTGGAAAAAAAAATTCACAAAGATGTGGGGTATACCGGCAATTGACGCCACTATATCCTCTGTGAATAAAAGCCTGACTTGTCCTGTTGACAACGCTCAAATGCTTAGGGATCCAACCGATAAAAAATTGGAATTCCTGTTAAAAAACATCTTTTCCTTGGCAGGTTCAGTAGCTCAACCTGCAGTGGCGGCAATTGGGGTATGTCAATCCTTGAGAGACCACACTGAAGCACGTGCTCAAGGTTTTCCCTGAACAGCAGGCCCGGGAGTTAGCCAACCTGCCAGCGGCTTTGTGTTTTACAGTTGATGCAATCAGAGGTTCTATCTTTCAGACCTCTCGCCTTATGCAGCGTACACATGAGCCGACTTTTCGACCGGACTGGTCCGACGGATGTGGGCTTCATCGGACCTTCAGCTGACTTTTTCATTCGAAAATCTGATGGACTTTAGATTTGAAACATGCTTTAAATCTTTCCGACAGACTCGAGTCTGGTCGAAAATTCCGCTCGTCTGTATGCTAGTCCGGTGGTCGAAAACCCACGCTAGGGCAGCTATTGGCTACTGGTTATCAACATCCCTATGCCAAAGATGGGGGATCCCAGTGGCCCCAGCTTGGCCCAGAAGATTTTGGTATGCAGAAATAGTGAAGATGGCGGTAGGGCCCCCATGGACCCTACACTACCACATCCAGACCTGTTATCGCAGGGACCAGTGTTCCATCCTACCTTACAAATGCTAAATTTAACGGTTTGGCTATTGAAACCCACATTCTGAAGAATCGTGGGCTTTCAGGCTCAGTAATTTCTACCTTGATTAATGCAAGGAAGCCAGCTTCCAGAATCATTTATTATAGACTCTGGAAGGCATATGTCTCCTGGTGTGAATCCAGGGGTTGGCATCCCAGAAAGTATGTCATAGGGAGAATCCTTGCTTTTCTGCAAATGGGGTTTGAGATGAAGCTGGCCTTAAGTACTATCAAGGGCCAGGTCTTGGCCTTGTCGATACTGTTTCAATGTCTGCTTGCTTCACATTCTTTGGTCCGAAGCTTTATACAGGGGGTAACGCGGCTTAATCGACTGGTTAGAGCTCCCCTGAATCCCCGGGACTTGAATTTAGTTCTGTCGGCATTACAGAAACAGGCTTTTGAGACGATACAACATATTCCCTTGGTCCTTTTGACAAGGAAGCTGGTAGCCATTTCTTCTGCAAGAAGGGTATCAGAATTAGCGGCTCTTTCTTGTATATTTAATTATTCATAAGGATAGAGTAGTATTGCGTCCTCATCCTAGCTTTCTACCGAAGGTGGTTTCAAGTTTTCATCTAAAACAGGATATTGTTCTGCCTTCATTTTTTCCAGATCCCTGTTCTACTGAAGAAAAGTCACTACATTCTCTGGATGTAGTGAGAGCAGTCAAAACCTATTCGGAAGCGAATGCTCAGATTCGCAAAACGAATGTTTTGTTTGTGTTGCCTGAAGTTCCTAAAAAAGGACAGGCAGTGTCGAAATCTACCATTGCTAAGTGGATACGACATGTAATTGTTCAAGCTTATGGTTTGAAAAGGAAAGTTCCACCTTTTTAAATCAAAGCACACTCCACCAGGGCTGTTAGTGCTTCATGGGCAGTGCATCACCAGGCCACCATGGCTCAAATCTGCAAGGCTGCAATTTGGGCTTCAGTCCATACATTCACCAGACTCTATCAGGTGGATGTGAGAAGACATGAGGATATCGCCTTTAGACACAGTGTGCTGCAGGCAGCGGTACAAGGTCCTCAGGTCTGATTGCACCCTACTTTTGTTGTGTCTCCCTCCCCTCAGATAGCATTGCTCTGGGACATCCCATCAGTAAATACTGTGGCTCTGTGTCCAGTGATGTACGAAAAAGAAAATAGGATTTTTATCACAGCTTACCTGTAAAATCCTTTTCTTCGAGTACATCACGGGACACAGATGTCCCTCCCCTCTTCTAATACACATATATTGCTTTGCTACAAAACTGAGGTACTCCCAGTAAGGGGAGGGGTTATATAGGGGGCTAAACTTCCTGTTTAGTGTGTGCCAGTGTCCATCACCTAGTGGTGCCTATATTAACCATCAGTAAATACTGTGGCTCTGTGTCCCGTGATGTACTCGAAGAAAAGGATTTTACAGGTAAGCTGTTATAAAAATCCTATTATTACAGGAGACGCAACCTGTGATTTAGATAACAAGAGGGCAGTTTGAGTTTGTGGGTTGATTGTTGATAAATATAAAAAGTCTAATGACATAAACCATGGTCACAAAGGTGGACTAAGCCTTAAAAAAAAAAAAATGGCTGAAATTGGGCTTTAAAAACCCCTAGCGTTATGCCATTTACATTTCTAAAATCACTGTTTTTACATTTTCCCTGTGTTTTTCTGAAAAGTCTTTGCAACCACTTTCTTTAATACCACATTTACTACATGGCATTTCTCAGGGTGAGTTTCCTGGTGGTGACTACAAAAGACCATATCTTTACAATGTGTGTTGAAACTGCAATTTGTAGTCTGCACTGCAAGTCTGTGTGACAGGGCGAGATTGCAGGAGTGAAATTACATAACAGGGGGATCCGAAACAAGGACCTCCATGGCAGGAACATCGGGTAGTCACAGATTTAGAATTGTTGAACAATTGTTTTTATGAGATTTTAATGATTATGTTTACTTTAAAGGATAAGTTCACCTTTCAGAACTTGTTACGTTACACCAATATTTAGGGTGTAACATAACATGTTCAGCATCTGACCCCTCTCCCCCTGATCTCCCCTTCCTTGTGACAACGAGCTGGGGGGCGCAGCCGTGCGGGGCTCTGCCCACACAGCCACATCATTGATTCACAGATCTCTTGCAGTTTGCGCGAAGCCATGTGGGGGACCCAGTAAACTTGTGGAAGAAGGTGCTCTGGTCAGATAACACCAAAATTGAACTATTTGGCCTAAAAGTAAAACACTATATGTGGCAGAAAACTAACACTGCACATCACCCTGAACACACCATCCCCGCTGTGAGACTTGGTGGTGGAAGCATCATGTTGTGGGGATGCTTTTCTTCAGCAGGGCCAGGTAAGCTGGTCAGAGTTGATGGGAAGATGGATGGAGCCAAATATAGGGCAACCTTAGAAAAAAACCTGTTAGAGTCTGCAAAAGACTCAAAAGAGACTAAGGATGGGTGAACGGTTCGGACCGAGCATGAGTTGGGGCCGGACATTGGCGGTTCGGAAGTTCTGAATGACCACAATGCACTGCGTTGTAAAGTAGTGAGTGTACAGCTTGTATAACAGTGTAAATTTGCTGTCCCCCCCAAAATAACTCAACACACAGACATTAATGTCTAAACCGCTGGCAACAAAAGTGAGTACACCCCTAAGTGAAAATGTCCAAATTGTGCCCAAAGTGTCAATATTTTGTGTGGCAACGATTATTTTCCAGCACTGCCTTAACCCTCTTGAGCATGGAGTTCACCAGAGCTTCACAGGTTGCCACTGCAGTCCTCTTTCACCCCTCCATGACAACATCACGGAGCCGGTGGATGTTATAGACCTTGCACTCCTCCACCTTCTGTTTGAGGCTGCCCCACAGGTGCTCAATAGGGTTTAGGTCCGGAGACATGCTTGGCTAGTCCATCAACTTTACCCTCAGCTTCT
This sequence comes from Lithobates clamitans, assembly GCA_037952925.1. Lineage (NCBI taxonomy): Eukaryota > Metazoa > Chordata > Amphibia > Anura > Ranidae > Lithobates > Lithobates clamitans. Next base: position 1,529,134 of record JBBGZY010001057.1, on the reverse strand, counting down.
TTAGCAAGGCAGTGGTCATCTTCGAGATGTGTCTGGGGTCGTTATCATGTTGGAATACTGGCCTGCAGCCCAGTCTCCGAAGGGAGGGGATCATGCTCTGCTTCAGTATGTCACAGTACATGTTGGCATTCATGGTTCCCTCAATGAACTATAGCTCCCCAGTGCTGGCAGCACTCATGCAGCCCCAGACCATGACACTCCAACCACCATACTTGACTGTAGGCAAGCCATACTTGTCTTTGTACTCCTCACCTGGTTGCCGCTACACAGGCTTGACACCATCTGAACCAAATAAGTTTATCTTGGTCTCATCAGACCACAGGGCATGGTTCTAGTAACTCATGTCCTTAGTCTGCTTGTCTTCAGCAAACTGTTTGCGGGCTTTCTTGTGCATCATCTTTAGAAGAGGCTTCCTTCTGGGACGACAGCCATGCAGACCAATTTGATGCAGTGTGTGGCGTATGGTCTGAGCACTGACAGGCTGACCCCCCACCCCTTCAACCTCTGCAGCAATGCTGGCAGCACTCATACGTCTATTTTCCAAAGGCAACCTCTGGATATGACGCTGAGCACGTGCACTCAACTTCTTTGGTCAATCATGGCGAGGCCTGTTCTGAGAGAAATCTGTCCTGTTAAACCGTTGTATGGTCTCTTGGCCACCGTGCTGCAGCTCAGTTTCAGGGTCTTGGCAACCTTCTTATATCCTAGGCCATCTTTATGTAGAGCAACAATTCTTTTTTTCAGATCCTTACAGAGTTCTTTGCCATGAGGTGCCATGTTGAACTTCCAGTGACCAGTATGAGAGAGTGAGAGCGATAACACCAAATTTAACATACCTGCTCCCCATTCACACCTGAGACCTTGTAATACTAATGAGTCACATGACACTGGGGGGAGGGAGAATGGCTAATTGGTCCCAGTTTGGACATTTTCCCTTAGGGGTGTACTCACTTTTGTTGCCAGCGGTTTAGACATTAATGGCTGTGTGTTGAGTTATTTTGAGGGCACAGCAAATTGACACTGTTATACAAGCTATACACTCACTACTTTACATTGTAGCAAAGTGTCATTTCTTCAGTGTTGTCACATGAAATGATATGATAAAATATTTACAAAAAAGTGAGGGGGGGACTCACTTTTGTGATATACTGTATATATATTGTACAGGACACCGGGAATGTGTCCTGGATGGCAGGTACATTCCCCCAGTATTTGAGTCGTGGTCCCTTTAAGGGGGGCAGTTGCAGAGACTTCAAACCCTGATCACTAGGACTTTGGTACTGAAGGGGTTAAATCCCAGGGGAGGGAGGCTTGAAAGGCAGCAGAGGGAAATACGCACCTGTGTCAAGGAAGTGAGAGAGAGAGTGAGTGTCTCACAAGTAAGGATGAGCTCTGGCGTATTCGCACAGCCCACGTGCTGAGCCCACCAGGAAGTCTGCACTGCGTTGCGCTAATCACAGGCAGTGAGACATTTCCCGATCTCTGCAGCCGCGCATCGGAACAATGTCTCACTGCCTATGATTAGCGCAGTGCACTGCCGACTTCCTGGCGGCTCTGCACTTGGGCTGTATGAACACGCCGGAGCTCATCTTAAGGCCCCTTTCACACGATCGGACCCCTGAAGGGGTGCTCCATGTTAGCCTATGGAGCGACGGATGTCAGCGGAGACATGTCCGCTGACATCCGACCTGGTCCAATCCGCAAAAAGCAGACGGATGGCCCTACGTCAGTGGTTCTCAACTCCAGTCCTCGGGACCCACCAACAGGCCAGATTTTAAGTATTACCTTGGGGAGTTGCAGACTAGAATACTGCAATCACTGAGCAGCAAGAGATATCACCTGTGATGTATTTCAGCTATCTTGCAAACCTGGCCTGTTGGTGGGTCCCGAGGACTGGAGTTGAGAAACACTGCCCTACGTCCAGATCCGTCGCTGGCGGATCGGATCGGGTGAGATCTGATGAAAATGAACATGCTGTCCGTTTTCATCCGATCCTTCCATAAGCAGCAGCAGCGCCTGACAAGCCCCTCCCCGCTCAGTGAGCAGAGAGGCACCTGTCATCCGCCGACTCAGCGGAGATCAACAGAGAGATCGCCCGCTGAGCCCGCGGACCGAGGCGGGCTCCGTGGAAACGGAGTCCGCCTCGTGTGAATGAGGCCTTACTCACAAGCTGTGCAGCCAGTGTGAGATCTTTGACCTATGGAGACACAGGCTGCTGACTCCCTCTGGCTGACCTACCTGGCACCCTTGCTTTGGAGAAGACTAACCCCTGTATGGGACCAAAGAAAAAAATCTAGCGGTGAGCCTGCTTAAATTACCAATACCAGGATTTTAGACTGTTATTTACTATGGCTAAAGTAAGCTGTTGTTTTGTTTAGTTTTGGTTGAAATAAATGAACTGTTTGCTTTCAATAAACTGGCTGGCAGTTATTACAGAGCTACCCCAGGTTACATTTGGTGGAGAGTGCGGAGCAGAGTATAGCCACAAAAGCCATTTGAAAGCGTTTAAAAGGCCAGTGCCACATTTACATGTCCTGGGTTAGGACAGCACAAGCTCTGAAAACCTCACAAGGCAACATGGAGGAGGTGATAAAAGTCCTAGCTCAGAGCACGATAGCCCAGCAGCAGGCCGACGCAGAAGCCAACTATCCCCATGAGGAGGCAATGGCTCAGAAACAGGAAACCACTCGCTTGCTGGTCGCCCAGTTCACAGTTCAGCAAGAAACTACTCAAGCACAGGTAGCTGCTTTACAGGAAGCAATGCAGCATCTTGCACAGGGACAAGAACAAACTGTGGGTGCCGCTAGCAACCAGGCAGCCATAAGGGCCAGTCACTACCTGCAAAAGTTAGTGCCTAGTGATGATGTAGAGGCATTCATGGCTACTTTTGAGAGAACAGCAGAAAGAGAAGGGTAGCCCCCAGACCAGTGGGCTAGTATTGTTGCTCCTTTTCTCACTGGGGATCCCCAGAAGGCATATTTTGATTTGCCAGCTGCTGATGCCAAGGATTACCATTGGCTGAAGGCTGAAATCCTGGCCCACCTTGGGGTGACTATTGCTATGCAGGCCCAAAGGGTACACCATTGAAGGTACCGCCTGGACTGTCTGCCACAGGCTCAGATGCATGACCTGAGTCAGCTGGTAAAAAAATGGCTATAGCCCGAGAAGTTAATGGGTCCCCAGATGGTGGAGTGGGTCATGTTGGACCCGTTACCTAAGGTCGCTGCCAAATGACCTTCAGCACTGGGTGAGTAATGGGGACCCCAAGACAGCAGAAGACCTAGTGGAAATGATTGAGAGATATGATGTGATGGAGGATCTGCTGGGACCTGTCAAACCTCGAGGATCATTGCCAGTGAGGAGAGCCAAGTCATCTACAAACCAGGAGAGTCAAGGAGCACTCACCCCAGCGTCCCAAAGCTCTGCTCCGGCACAAAGGAATGAGGGTGTGCTATGCTGGCGGTGTCACTCCTGGGGCCATATCCAGGCCCACTGTCCCCTGCAGGAGGAACCCATGGAGTGTGGTGCTCTACGATGGATGTCCTTTTATGCCCAGAATGTCTGTGCTGCCCACCTGGACCTGACTGACGGGCGATTTGAATGTTACCTTTGGGTGAACCAGCTTCACGTCCAAGCGCTGTTGGACTCTGGAAGTATGGTAACACTTGTGGGTACCGGGGTAGCTGGGAGGTGAGTCCAGTAGCAAGAGCCCCGAGGGTGGTGTGCATACATGGGGACACCCAGGAATACCCCCTGGTATCAGTGACACTCACTAGGGCCTGTGGCACAATTGTCCAGGAGGTTGGGGTTGTAACCGTCCTCATCCATGATGCATTTATAGGAAGGGATTGCCCTTTATTTGTTGAACTTTGGAGCCAAGAACTATCAGGACAGCTGAATTGCTCTGTTCCCTCTAAGGGGCTGCTGGCCAACGCTTTAGAGAACATTGATAGAGTTTCATCTGGGGCAGATGGTTCACCAGCTAAGGGGAACCCCGAGGGGGAGGAACCCACTCTTATGCAGGTCATGGCTTGGGAGAACCTAGAGGAAGCTTTCTCTCTGCAGGTTATGACCGATATATATATATTGCTAATGAAAAAGAGGGAACGTTGGAGCGGAATTTATTGGTATCAGAAAAGGAATACAGAATATTATTAGAAAAAGAATTAATTTATTATACAAAGATATAAACAATTGACAATATAACATTAAAAACAAATAGCGTTGGCTTCCAATAAAATAAGCCACACATAGTATGTATATTGCTCCCTATTGCTGCTGGAATATGGCATGTCGACGTTTCGCTTTCGCTTTCTCAGGACCTATATGCCTGACACCAAGCAGAGGGATTCTGAATAAGAAAGGAGAAATAATCATACTTCAAATACGGACAATGGGTACAGATATACGTATCAAAAGGTGAGATGTCACAGAAAGAAATATAAGTGATGCATAGAGGAAACCACTCACTTAGAACAGCAAAGAAGACTTGAATCCACAGGGTTTGAGGATTCAGGTATTCCCCAACCTATGGGAGCTTAACCCAGAATTTAAAAAACAATGGGAGACTAACCTACAGGAATGCACAGTAAAGATGATGAATGCACTTATTAGCCATTATAATGAGGATATCAGAAATATAGATATGGATATTATTGAATTTCAGAGACAGAATGTGGCCCTATGTGCCCATCCTATATTCCAAGAAAAGGATAAATCCCTGAAAGAACATATTGAAAAATTTAATAAATATCTGATATACAAAAAAGATATTAAATTCATTAGGTACAAGATGGCACCCAATGGTAAATTTGCCTATAGATGGCCTCAGCAGGGAGGGAAAAAGAGTAGAGGCAATCAGAAAAAAGGTTTATACCAAAGTGAGATTGACACCATAGAGGGTACTGACTCTGACAACACGGGTGATAGTTATATTGGTGGTGTTAAGGGAAAGAAAACTAAAGACCATGCTCATGATAAATATTCTGACTCAGATGCGGGCTTTGAAACTAAAACTCATGATGGGTCACGTGGTGATATGCAGGTAATGGAAAGAGGGGCCAGTGGGTCAGACGTCCTGACAGGTCCAAATCGTACCACTATGTCCCCCCAAATTGCCCTGCAGGCACATACTCAGACACCTAGAAATACAAGAGTTGCCTCTAAAATTATGAAAGAAAAGGATTTTCAATTATTTCCTCCTGTACAGGACCAGCCCAACAAACAGCTGGCCCCGCACAGTCTGGATCGGTATGCATACAGGGGCAAATAGATACTGAACAGCTACAGATCATAAATCTATCCATTAAGATACTCTCCCAGGCTGAGACACAGGTCCTTGCTTTGGGGTTGAGTTTTTGTCCATCTTCACGTGCAGACAGTTTTGAACTAGTTAAGGATAAGAATTTGTTCGCCAGAAGGCTTACATATAAGCCTTGAGGCGATTCAGTTCGCATTTGCAGCGCTATACAAGTCATTCATTCATTCATTCATTCATTCATTCATATAAGTATATGTATGATAAAGAAAGGAAAAGGAAAACACAGGAAAGGTTCGATCGGGACCAATGGAAGGGCTTTATTGTTAGGAACTTTATGGCATTGAAGGATCTCATGGATCTGTTGGATGAGAATTAGTCCACCGCTGGAGACTCTGGTGAGGCAGGTCCTCTAGATTGCAATCTGGGGTTCCTTCCTGCGCTACGGGCTCCAGAGGTGGACTCCAGATTCCGAAAAAAATCTACCCAATTCCCACCTTTGAAAACTAATTCCCACATATGGACGTTTCTATCTCAGGCGACTGCAGACATTAAAAAATTGAATTTTAGCGCTGACAGCGCAAAAAATATTATGTTTAGTCAGCAACAAGCCAATAATGAGTTACAAAATAATAGAGACATAACCATAAAGATGAAGATAAAGGAGGAAACGTTGTGGTAATGAACCCTACTGATTACCACGACATGTGTATGACCATCCTATCAAATAGGCATTGGTACGCCCCTATATCATTGGAGAAGGCACACGAATTCAATTGTGAATATGATACGTTGATACACAATGCTTTCGCAATGGGAACAATAGACAAAGAGATATATGAGGCCCTAAAAAATCCCTTCCCAAGAATGGCTTCTTTCTATTCCCTACCAAAGACACACAAAAACTTTGCAAAACTGCCGGAACGTCCAATAATATATGGGATGGGGCTAAGACTGAGAAAGGAAGCAGTTTAGTCGACATTTTCCTTTGCCCACACGTCCTTGAACTTCCATCATACATAAAAGTTCCCGGGGATCTTCTTAAAAAACTCTTCAATGTCACTGTACCTGCAGAGAGTATACTTGTATCCATTGATGTGGAGGCACTGTATTGCAGTATCCCTCATACCAGTGGACTCTCTGTAGTGAAAGAATTTCTTGACAAGAATGATGGGGTGACACAACCTCATAACATCTTTATACTGCAACTGTTGCAACACATACTTACCAGAAATGTCTTTACCTTTGATGAGTCCCACTACCTCCAGGAGCAGGGGGTTGCGATGGGGACTTGTTGTGCCCCATCGTATGCCAACCTGTACCTGGGGGGGTGGGAGCGTACTCTGTTTGCTGACTATTCTCTGTCTGTATAGCTGTCCAGCATTTTATGATGGTACAGATATATAGATGACGTTTTTATGATATGGAATTCCAGTAAAACTGATCTGCTGGTTGTACCGGAACATCCCACACTCCACTTGCGTGCTTCCGTCAGTATACCACTTCCTCCCAGTCTGGACACAGATATCAGATATTCCAACCGCTCCCAAGCATAAAACAAGGCAACACTTGTTTCACTGCTAACATGCACTGACTTTTTATTTGAGATCTCACACAAATATATACAGCAGGATAACTAAAACCTAACCTAATTAACATGAGCTAATTATCTAATCTTTTATCCAGCCTAGGTGACTAAGAGACATGACCTTTTAGAACAGACTTGTGGTCACCGAGCTTCACACAGTACATTATACATTATCATAAGTACAACCACAGGACATTTTCTCACAATAGCAGGAGCTAGTTACAATTAACAATACAAACAGTGATCCCCCCCCCCTCAGCCTAGTCATCAACAAACTATAGTAGGAGTAGGCTGTTCGTCTCCTAGCCATTGACTATTCAATACACATTACCATAAACATCAACACAGGGTTAATTAGAACAAACAACAATGTGTGGAATACCCTTAGAACCTGTGGTGAGCCAGACTAGACTCAATTACATTAAGCAAGTTAGAGCAGACATCAGACAGGTGAGTGGAGTTGATGTTAGCATCTCCTCACAGTATGTGTCCCAACAGTATGACTCAGTCACTATTGCTAATATGGCAAATACAGGGTCCCCAGAGTCTGTGTGTCCTGGAGGACAAGGACCCGAAGCCAAAGTAACAACACCTCAAGGGTACCCCAAATGCCAGTGCCCATAATCTGTAGGCAAGAGGCTCACATTCAGTCCCCTCCAAAAGCCTCTGTCCCGGGTGAGCCTGTCACACTGGTGTTTCTGGAAAAACTGACAAAAAATAATTATAACTTGAAGTTCACTATGAATAGTGATCCAATGTCAATATCTTTCCTGGATATTAATATTTTCAAACAAGAGGATGGATATCTAGGTACTTCACTTTACAGAAAACCAACGACGGGAAACACTATTCTCCATGCCACCAGTGCCCACCCTCAATCTCTAATTAGGAGTATATCATACTCCCAGTATTTGCGTATCAGACGGAACTGTTCAAAAGAAAATGATTTCTTCAGAAAAGCAAAGGCATTGAGAATGAGACTATTGGATAGGGTATATTCAAAAACTACCCTAAGAAAAGCCTTTAATAAAGCCTGCCGGCTAAGCCGACAGGAATTATTCGGCACTAAAAGAAACAAACAGGAAGATAGAGTAAGAATAGTCACCACCTTCTCGAATAATCATGAGATTGTGAAACAAACTCTGGAGAAACACTGGCACATTCTTACAGGGGACCCAATTCTGAAGAAATACATTGCAGACTACCCCCAGATCACACATAAAAAAATGTAATTCACTAAAGGATCGTCTAGTACATACCCACTTTCAGGAATCCTGGGGACAGGCTGAGAATTTGGCGGGGATGTTCAGATGTGATGACTGTGAATACTGTGGCCGGATCTTAGAGGGAGAATCTTTCTTGCTGCCAAATGGGCTTTTGCATAGGGTTAAACAGTAATTTACATCGCACTAAATACGGATCCTTTTATATAGGAAAAACTTTTAGAAATCTTTGGAGGGGGATCTATGACCATATTTATTACATTAGGAGGAATCTTCTATACACCCCCATTGGCAGGCATGTTGCTCTCCAACATAGACATGATACCTCGATGATACAGTTCACAGTCTTGAAGAGAATAACTGAAGATGCTAGAGGTGGCAATGTGGACAAAAAGTTATTACAACGGGAGGCTAGATGGATATTTAATTTAAATGCCACCTCTCCTCCAGGCCTAAACAAAACTCTAAGTTACAAGCCTTTTTTGGGCTAAACAATCAAATAAAAATCTTTTCTCTCCCCTTAGACTTGACCAGACTATGATGGATGAGGTCAGAAGATACCAATACACATTCCTATGGATACTCTCCTTTCCATTTAACTGTATGTGGTGCGGATAGTTATATGGTCTGATTATGAAATTTAATAGAATATCTTGATTAAATACTAGTGAATTGTTTCTGTAATGGAAAATTAAAGGTTTGTCAATGGATATCTGCATAATACAATTGTCAGGGGTGATTGAAATATTATGCATTGCTTATGGCATGCCCTATGCCTCCCCCTAGTGGTGGCCTGGTGCTGAGTCTCCTGTTTGGTGTTTGTCGGCTCTCTAATGGGGGAACCCCTGCTTGATAAACATCCGGCTATAATGTGACTAAGTGTCACTATAAGGCCTAGGTGGTGGTGATGCGGTGGTAGGAGTCAGGGGGGGTACAACATCTTCCCCCATATTTTGAGCCGACATATGTTTACTCAGTAGATTCATCACTAATATTTCCAATATATTACTTCCCTTCAGCTTGAATGTATGGTACGAACATTTACGTTCTTATCTATTCAGTACACTGCTTGGCTATGTAGCAAGCTATTACGCTTCCAAGCATCTATTACATGCTAGTGCGCAGATGCACACTTCCACAATTCAGCCCTGACATTGTGGATAGAGTGTGCTGATGTAAGCACTATAGTGCGCATGCGGAAGAGCCGATGGAATGCTCCATCGGCCCCCGGCTATCTAATATGCACTTCTCGTCCCCTCTTTTCATTGCAGGTGATACTGACATTAGTGTGGCCTGGCTGTGTATCTAAGATAGCCAGTGAAGCAGTTTTTATTTGTTCCTAATGGGAATCTGACACTTCTATTTTTTGGTGTCCTGTCTCCTTGTCTTCCCCTGCTGGTGATTATTTTTCTTTGTAGGTGATATTGGCATTAGTATCTGAGATAGCCAGTGGAGCAGTTTGGTGTCCTGTCTCTCTGTCTTCCCCCTGCTGATGATCACTTTGGCAGCGTCCATCCAGCTGTCAGCAATAATTGCTGGAGAGCTGTTTGGCCTGCTCTTAAGGTACTATATAAAGCTCATTGCTACTGTTGCCTACTATAGCGGTGTAACTCTGCTGGACTCCTTATGACAGGTTTGTGAAATTAATCTTGCATTGTTGCTTAGGAGCCTCTTTTGTTCATTAGTTATTGTCACGGAACGCCCCACATTCCGCTTGAGGGCTTCCGTCATATACCGCTTCCTAAGTTCTGGAACACGAGTCCAATGGATCTGGCTATAGGAACCCCAAGAACTAGACAACACCAGTCTTGGAGTACATCAGAACTACCTTTATTTTGAGATCTCACAGACCTTTATACAGCAGGGATGACTCAAAGCTAACCTAATTAACATGACCTAATTTACTACAAAATGTACCCAGACCAGATGACAGTCTTGTGGGCACCGAGCTTCACACATTAATATAAACACAATAGCTGGAGCTAATTACAATTAACAATACAAACAACAATCTCCCCCCTCCTCAGCCTAGACCATTCGTCTATTAGCCAGGGCTGGTGGCTAATGTGATCAGCTCTCTCAATTAACATAAACACATGTTGATAACACCAGCATCTCCTCACAGGATGTGTCCCAGCAGAATGAATCAGTCTTATCAGCAGGGGGCTGCTGGAGGAATCCCCCCTCCCTCTTCAGGGACACAAATATACAGTAAGGAGTCCCTATACAATATATACATGACTGAGTCCGATTAATACAGTTCAGACTGGATTTCTCATTCACCTCACAAAGAGTATTGTTCCATTGAAAATCCAGGGCCCATAATCAAAAGGCAACAGGCTTGCATACAGTCCTCTCCAACAGCCTCTGTTCTGGCTAGGTCTGTGACATTTCTCCCCTTTCGGCAGGAGACTAACACAGGAGGAGACCCCAGACGGGTTGACTCCGAAGTTAGTAAGTAGTTCCAGTTCTCTAATGCCTGTACCCACACCGTACCCCAAATAAATTATTCCAAACAAAGCATTACTCACCCAGCCATCCTCTGCCTCTCTCAGAGAACATATCTGCCGCTGGGGAGAGGCCCGGACTGGCCCTTCTCCCTGGAGTCCTTTCTGCCGCTGGAGAGAAGACAGGGTGACTGGGCTCACTCTGTCATGCTGTTGGGGATCTGGGCCCACTGCCCCGCATCCCTGGGGTATACAGGTGGAGACTGAAGTCCCATCCACCTTCACAGGAAATCCATCCTCTGTTAGTTGAGGGCAGAGTCCAGCAGTCCTCGGCCCTGTTGCCAGCCCTTCTGCTGGAAACCCCACACCATCTGTTCCGGCTAACTGTTGGAGAGGGAGGCCGACTGCCCTGCCTCCCTGGAACTCTGTAGTTGTTGCTGGTGCTGCGCAGAGGTTGGTAGCACTCTGCCCTGTTGCCAGCACTTCTGTTGGGGACTCCGCATCCTCTGCTCCAGCTAACTGTTGGGGCAGGCAGCTGGCTTCCTCCACTCCCAAACTGTGTAGCTGCCATTGGGGAGGTGAGCCGGCTGCTTCCTTTTCCATTCCCTCATCTGGCTGCTGGGACGACATGTCGATGGTACTGTCTCCCAGGTACACGGATCTTTGCTGGGGAGGAAAGCCCACTTCCTCCACCCTGGCCAACTGTTGGGGAGGGACAACACACACCTCCTCTCCCTTCTCCCCCTGTATCTGCTGCTGGGAAGTGATTGCCATCTTCTCACCCTGAGCCTCCGAAACTGCCACAGGTGGGGAGCAGAGGTCTTGGACCCTCTGTCCGGTTGCCAGCACTTCTGCTGGGGGTTTGCTAGGTGGTTCCTCCTCTATAGAAATGTCTATTAAATCCCCAGTCTCTGGAAGTGGTAAAAGTGTGGGACAGAGGTCTTGGACCCTCTGTTCAGTTACCAGATCTTCAGTTTGTTTTAACTCCATAGATGCTGCTGGCAGAAAATCACATGTCCCTGTCAGTGTTGTGGGAGAAAGGCCGACTACCTCTTCTCTCAGTAAGGCCGAAGCCACTGTTGGTGCTGGGCAGAACACAGTGAACTTTGGCCCTGATAGCAGCTCTTCTGCTGGAGGCTCATCAGGTTGTTCTTCCTCATCAGAAAAGTCTATCAAATCCCATGTCTCTGCAACTGATGTCTGGGGATATAAGTTCACCATCTCCTGTCCATGGAACCCAGGAGATGCTATCATTTCTGGACAGAGGTTAGCAGAGCTCTGCCCTGTTGTCAGCACTTCAGGTTTGGGGACGGCAATCTCCGGATTTTCCACTGCCGATTCTCTGGCATGCTGCTGAACTTGTTCTAGCAGTTTCCTGTATGCCCTTTCCAGATGCTGTTCCTTCCTTAGCAAATGGTCCAGATCAGGTTTGAGCTCTGAGACCCCTGCAAGACTGAGCATAGACTCTCTATAGTCTCTCATGTCCTCAAGGTCAGGTTCCCCCTCATCGCCAAACATAAAAAGATCTGTAAGGTTCTCCCACAGCAATCCAGGGCCGCCAAAGTCATATCCCTCCGGAGAGCATTCTGTTGTCTCCCCTAAATATCCCTCCTCTGCGTGCCATTGCAGAGCCCGATAACGATTGTCCAGCTCTATCTCCTGCTGGACCAACCTGTCCAACTCAGTCACCCATTGCTCCTGGGGCTGCTCTCCCAGGAATGCCATCCGCAATGTCCGTTGGTCACTGGCCCGTTGCTCTTGGGTTGGAAAGCACTTGCCCTGTTTTATACCAGCGAGACGGAGGGCTGCAATCCAGAGCTCCACCCGAATCAGCTGCCTGAGCTCCAGGTATTCATCCTCAGACACAGTCCTGGTGTATGTTGAAAGGATGATCCGCAGCAGCCCCAGGAATTCTGATGCCAGGTCCATATCTCCGCTGGGGTGACTGAAGTCTGCTATGCTGATCTTGGATCCAGTTGGAGGTTTGGATGTCCCAGACTTCAGACTTCAGGAAGCTATCCCACCGCTGCCTCCAATGTCACGGAACGCCCCACATTCCGCTTGAGGGCTTCCGTCATATACCGCTTCCTAAGTTCTGGAACACGAGTCCAATGGATCTGGCTATAGGAACCCCAAGAACTAGACAACACCAGTCTTGGAGTACATCAGAACTACCTTTATTTTGAGATCTCACAGACCTTTATACAGCAGGGATGACTCAAAGCTAACCTAATTAACATGACCTAATTTACTACAAAATGTACCCAGACCAGATGACAGTCTTGTGGGCACCGAGCTTCACACATTAATATAAACACAATAGCTGGAGCTAATTACAATTAACAATACAAACAACAATCTCCCCCCTCCTCAGCCTAGACCATTCGTCTATTAGCCAGGGCTGGTGGCTAATGTGATCAGCTCTCTCAATTAACATAAACACATGTTGATAACACCAGCATCTCCTCACAGGATGTGTCCCAGCAGAATGAATCAGTCTTATCAGCAGGGGGCTGCTGGAGGAATCCCCCCTCCCTCTTCAGGGACACAAATATACAGTAAGGAGTCCCTATACAATATATACATGACTGAGTCCGATTAATACAGTTCAGACTGGATTTCTCATTCACCTCACAAAGAGTATTGTTCCATTGAAAATCCAGGGCCCATAATCAAAAGGCAACAGGCTTGCATACAGTCCTCTCCAACAGCCTCTGTTCTGGCTAGGTCTGTGACAGTTATGTTTCAGTAATAGGCTGTCATTGTGGAACTGACACTATATCTGGTCTTTTTAGATTCTCTATCTGGAACTACAGGCTATTTTCTTAATGGGTGTTTGTGCCTCATCAGCACAGGGCCCTGGAATATACTAACCAGGAGACCTCTGGTGAGTCTATATTAAGGCATATTCCTACTAATATATTACGCTTTTGTCCTGTTGGAGATCTCAAACTGTGTCATATTTCTCTATAGATGGTCATATATTGTGTCCTATGGAGATATTTTTCCTGCATATGTTCTGAGGCCTCATCATTCTCTTTTGAGGTAACCTCTGTTCATTATTTAATGATAGACCTTACTGGGGTTCTTTAGCTGTCTTCACTTCTGACGGCTTTTTTTCATTTTAGCTCACAGCCACTGTCCTTTCACCTAGAGTCCAGTCTGGTACACACACACCCGCTAGGCTTGATATTGAAACTTTTACATCTAGATAGCCAAGTATTTGCTGAACTTAGGGCTACTTATTATCATTTTTTTTAATTCCATCCCAAGGTTTTTGGATTATTTAGAGTATGCATATTTTTATATTATATAGATTTTTGACAGACCCCTCTGGGCATCCTTGTGATTCTTGGTACCATCCAGGCACCCGGGGAAGGCGGGGGCATGTCATGCGTATGAGTGTTATGCTGTTCTAAGTGAGTGCTTTCCTCTATGCATCACTTATATGTCTTTCTGGGACATCTCACCTTTTGATACGTATATCTGTACCCATTGTCCGTATTTGAAATATGATTATTTCTCCTTTCTTATGCAGAATCCCTCTGCTTGGTGTCAGGCATATAGGTCCTGAGGAAGCGAAAGCGAAACATTGACCTGCCATATTTAAGCAGCAATAGGGAGCAATATACATACTATGTGTGGCTTATTTTATTGGAAGCCAGCGCTATTTGTTTTTAATGTTATATTGTCAATAGTTTATATCTTTGTATAATAAATTAATTATTTTTCTAATAATATTCTGTATTCCTTTTCTGGTACCTATAAAGTCCACTCCAACGTTCCCCCTTTTTTCATTAGCAATTTCATATGGATGTGGTACCCCCTTGGCCCTTACTATCTATCTATCTATCTATCTATCTATCTATCTATCTATCTATCTATCTATCTATCTATCTATCTATCTATCTATCTATCTATCTATCTATCTATCTATCTATCGTAAACTGACTGTAAATATATATTATCTCAAATACACTGCCACTAACTGAATAACCTGCCTGCTTAAGCTAAATCAAGCAATCTCTCTGTCCACGCCAACAACACTACACACGGCCGCCGTGTAAGCAGCCTTATATAGTGTGGGGCGTGGACTTAGTCCCCCTGAGCCATGATTGGCCAAAAAGCCCTGCCTTTGGCCAATTATGGCTCTCTTAGCAGAAGGCGCTATGATTGGCCAAAGCATGCAGATCAGGTGCATTCTTTGGCCAATCACCACACAGCAATGCAATGCTATATTGCAGTGCATTATGGGGCATTCTGTGGCGCTCGAATTTGCTGTGAATGTCCCATAATGTTCGCTCTTCGGAGAAGGGGCGAACACCTGATGTTCGAGTCGAACTTATGTTCGAGCCAAACATCAAGCTCATCCCTAGTCTCAATTAAGAGCACTAATTGTAATTTCTATCTGCAGCTTTCTACCCTATCTGTCCCTATCTGTCCCTAACCGCAGGTCACTGCTGGAGGTGTGGATACATGCAAACGGTAATGGCTCCTCTAACCTTGTTATTCAAGTGGCCAAAGCTGTTTTACATACACCTGTAATTCTAGCAGCAATCGGCTATTTCTGAAACACTTGTGACAAGTTTTCCTGACACCAAGAGAAAAATACTTACAGGGGAGGGAGCTCCAGCAGATTGACAGCCTCAGCTCTGTTCCTTTCCTTTGTGCTGTGTGAAGGGGGTGTGTGCCTTCCCTCCAATCAGCTCTGAGAGCTCTCCTCCCTGAGCTCTGCAAAATGTGACTTCTTCTCTCCACCCCCTTTTCTCTGGAATCTCAAACAAGCTTTATACATTCTGCACATTGATTGGCTGTAGAGAAAAGAAGACTGTAGATAATCAGGCACAACTTATGTAGGAGGATTTGTTTTATCTCTGCGTATCACCTGACGTCAGTCACTTTACTGGGTATATGTAAGGGTTAACAACTACTTTAAAGTAAGTTGCAAAAATAACAGACTTACTGCTTGGAACTGCCAGTGAAAATACATTTTAAAAAAAAGTAAAGGAAACAAATGCAGCACCTACATCTAAAAACTAGTAAGCTGCAGGATATTACATTTGTGTTTTGGGGTTTAATATTGCTTTAAAATTTAAAATACCTTTTGCATTTTTCTGTGATTGTTGATGTTTTCTATACAGTATATTTACAGTTCTTTAATAAAACCTTTGTGAATTAAAAGTGAGAATGCATATCCAATATCCCTACAAACTGCTGAACTGCAATTCAACAAGCATGTCCTTCAGACAATATACTGTATATTTAATTTTTTGCTGCTCTATTTCACTCTAATATTATCAGGAGAACTCCATAAATGAATTAGGGCAATATTGCAGTTATAATTTGTTGTCTGAGTCAGAGAGGGCAAGCACAAATTAAATAAAGTACTTTGTAGAGTCTTTCTCAGAATCTCTGTTGCACATAATTATGAATTAATGTCATCACAAAGTTCCAGGGCATTGAGTGATTGTTCATTTAACAAATGTAATCAGTGATATGTAATGGGCAAGCTACAGACTCAGTACTTTCATCTAGCAGTCTACCTATACACCAAACTGGACATGTGAAACAGTAGCATCCAATTAGTCAAACAAATGCATATATAAAGAAGGTACACAAAATGATAAAGATTACTGCTAGCTGCTATGTCTAGGCACCTACAGATCCTAATGGGCCTGAAACCGGACATTAGGGACACACAGCAGATTCCAGTTTAAAGAATGAAAGGTCATAGTTGCCAACAGTCCCGATTTTCCCGGGACAATCCCGATTTTGGGACCCTCGTCCCGATCGGAGGCTGTCCTGAATCTGGATTTGCCCAGGGAAATTCAGGAATGTTTGCATTTGACATTTTTTTGGCAACAGGCTTCAGTAAAATGGTGGTCACGCCGTCGCCGCTAGAACGCTCCCCCTTGTGTTCAGTAGAAAGAGGAAGGGGGCTCGATCCATGCAGCCAATGAATTGGCTTCTCCTCTTGCACAGATCAGCCCCTCCCCTCTCCACTGAACACACGGCGCCGGCGGCCGCTGTAATGGACATATGCTGGGGCCTGGGGGGCGTTATGGGAGGGGGGTCTGCACTGTGGGGGGTCTGCTGAGGGCTTCTGCACTGATGGAGAGGGGTCTGCATTGATGGAGGGGGGTCTGCACTGATGGGGGGTCTGCACTGAGGGGGTCTGCATTAATGGAGGGGGGTCAACACTGAGGGGGTCTGCATTGATCGAGGGGGGTCTGCACTGAGGAGGTCTGCATTGATGGAGGGGGGTCTGCACTGAGGGGGTCTGCCTTGATGGAGGGGGGTCTGCACTGAGGGGGTCTGCACTGATGGAGGGGGGTCTGCACTGATGGAGGGGGGTCTGCACTGAGGGCGTGTGCATTGATGGAGGGGGGTCTGCACTGAGGGGGTCTGCATTGATGGAGGGGGGTCTGCACTGAGGGGGTCTGCATTGATGGAGGGGGGTCTGCACTGAGGGGGTCTGCCTTGATGGAGGGGGGTCTGCACTGAGGGGGTCTGCACTGATGGAGGGGGGTCTGCACTGATGGAGGGGGGTCTGCACTGAGGGCGTGTGCATTGATGGAGGGGGGTCTGCACTGAGGGGGTCTGCATTGATGGAGGGGGGTCTGCACTGAGGGGGTCTGCATTGATGGAGGGGGGTCTGCACTGAGGGGGTCTGCACTGATGGAGGGGGGTCTGCACTGAGGGGGTCTGCACTGATGGAGGGGGTCTGCACTGAAGGAGGGGGTCTGCACTGAGGGGGTCTGCACTGAGGGGGTCTGCACTGATGGAGGGGGGTCTGCACTGAGGGGGTCTGCACTGATGGAGGGGGGTCTGCACTGAGGGGGTCTGCACTGAGGGGGTCTATACTGACTCTGCTGGGGACACCTGATGCAAGGACGGACTCTGCTGGGGGCAACTGATGCGAGGACGGACTCTGCTGGGGGCACCTGATGCAAGGAGGGACTCTGCCGGGGGAACCTGATATGAGGACAGACTATGCTGGGGACACCTGATATGAGGACAGACTCTGCTGGGGACCCCTGATGCAAGGATGGACTCTGCTAGGGGCACCTGATGCAAGGACAGACTCTGCTGGTGGCACCTGATGCAAAGATGGACTCTGCTTGTGGCAGGCGACGTGGCTAGTGACACGCTCAGGGATCCCACTGATTCGGCATTATGGTGAGTTGAATGATTTAATTTTATATTACAATGTAATAATAGAAATAATGCGCTTCAATCATCCTGACACTATATTGAAGCGTTAACAACCGGTGTTTGGAGTATCATTATCTGCTGATTGTTAAACTTTCTAGAATACACATATTTCTATTGTTGTGTAGGATCTGGGGCTGCTGTCCCTCCATCCCGTTCCCTCTCCATCCCTCATTCATCTCAGACTCTAACCACACCCCCTTTGAGCCATGCCCATTTAAGCCACGCCCACTATTTTGCGTAAACCACACCCATTTTTCACCACAACGCGCAAAGCGCGCCGCAGTTTTAGTTTTTATTGCTAAGTCACGCCTACAAATGAATGCCCCACCCCCTAAGTATTGCACGGCTCCGCCTACAGCCAAAAAAGTGTCCCACATATTTTTTTTGCAATGTTAGCAACTATGAAAGGTTAGGGACAAATGTCTGACCTTGGATGCAGACAGATTCGGATTGGATATCTGTCCCTAACTGCAGGTCACTGCTGGAGGTGTGGATATATGCAAAACGGTAATAGCTCCTCTAACCTTGTTATTCCAAAGCTGTTCACATACACCTGTGATCCTAGCAGCAATTGGCTATTTCTGTTGCACATAATTATGATTTAATGTCATTGCAAAGTTCTAGGGAATTGAGTGATTGTTCATTTAAACAATGTAATCAGTGATATGTAATGCTGCTGGAATCTGTTGTAGGCCCCTAGTCACCCAAGTGTAGGAGGCCTAAGACCTCATGCTGGTTCTAGATTATTTTTTTGTCTGATTTTTATTTTTTCTGATACAAATTGTGTAAACAGCTATCAGAGGTACTGTAGTTCAGAAAATGATTACTGTTAAACTTAACTGATAACTGCTATGTCTAGGTACCTACAGACCCTAACGGCAATTACAGAGGTTGCTCTAATGCCAGGATTGTCAGTGTATTATAACCCCTTCTGATAAGAATTGTAAACTGGATTTATCAAAGGGTCAGTCTCTCTAATATACAGTATATATTTCAGCTTGTAAGCAGGTTTTTAAAGATAGTTAGTTAGGTGTTGTCCTGGCCAGGAGGATAGAAGTCAATTCCTTTTCTAGTTCTTTGGTACTTCTCTGGGCCCGTCCCACTGGTCCTGTGTGATATAAAAGACACTGTGGTCCAGAGCTAGAGAGAAGAAGAGAAGAGAGGAGAGGAGAAGAGAGGAGGTAGGAGTGGGAAGGAAGAAGGATACTATCCATCACTGTCCAGATGTAGAATTATCGGAATCTGGGGTTCGCCCTGAAGACACCAGCACTAGTCTGTGCTTCAGAAGGGCTTTTACCTACATGGAGAT
The DNA here is from genome assembly GCA_037952925.1 of Lithobates clamitans. Classification (NCBI taxonomy): domain Eukaryota; kingdom Metazoa; phylum Chordata; class Amphibia; order Anura; family Ranidae; genus Lithobates; species Lithobates clamitans. The sequence goes on along the minus strand of JBBGZY010001057.1, from coordinate 1,510,095 downwards.
GCCTATAATCTGTGCTTAGACTACACCTTAGCAGGTATGCTGGGGCAGCACTCAAGCCTGTAGTTAGTAAGGGAATAGGAAAAAATAATGTCTTTATCTTTTGGACTGTGAAATGTCTATTTGTAGTTCTCTAGGTAAAGTATTCAAATGTTGTCCTTGCCTGGTCTGAAGTTACTGAAAGGGGTGTATCGCAAGTAACCGGAGTAAGTTGAACAAGCAGCCAGCGTGTACCTGGTATAGGTGGTGTGGTCTCCAGCAGCGAGGGAGATGTTGTCGGCACTGCTTCCATCAACAGTCTCCCATAGCAACTGGAGTGGATTCATGCCGCAGAGGTTACATAGTACTGTACATAGTTACGTGGTTAGTCTGGTTGAAAAAAGACACAATCCATCTAGATCAACCAATAAAAGGGAAAAAATAATTATACAATCATATACCAACAGTCGATCCAGACATAGGCAAAAAAAAACCCCAGCAAAGCATGATCAAAAATAATATCAGAAATGGTTTTAATAAACATAGCGTTTCCAGGCATTTCAGAGATTATCACAGGAGAGATCCAACATGCATGACCTTCTATGCTATAGAATAAATCAAAGGCCATTGGTGAGGGGAAAATAAAAAAATTACAATTTCACAAAACAAAACCAAATGGATTTTTCCAATTAGACACTCTCCAACCAGCTGGGCTAAACATAGACTGGAATTGCTTCCTGACAAATTTCTGAGACATATCTTCTTATATAGATTAGTTACATTAGGCCTAATATAAATCGGTTGTAGATCAGCTTTTTCCATCTTCTCATATTTTCAACTTTCCATAAGAGGCTTAATTATCTACCTAATAGACTCTAAATAAGAGAGATCATTATTAGTGCCTCCCTTTTAGATATAAAAACAATTAGATTATCTAACTAAAAATCCATGGCAATATAATATTAGCCCGTTCTTTGGGGCAACAGTAACAAATATACATTAGATTAATTTTTTTAATTACAAGCTTTTCTATGTTTGGGTAGTGTATGTAGCATTATATTAGTAAACAATAACTTCGTATTCATATAAATTCATAAATACTATTTTTCAGAAATAGGAAGTTTTATGCATATGTATTTTTGTACTTTTTATATATTTATATATATTTACCATTACTGTATCTATAGTCTTTTCTGAGTATCTAATGGTTAACATCACCAATTACATTGGCAATGTTTTACATTTTTATTACCAATGTTTTTATTTTATTTTATTAAATATCTTCCATAGCGGCTACTGTAAGGTTCCCAACCTATAAATTCATTTTAATTTTATCTGCATTGTTTTAAAAAAAAATTTAATGATAATTTTATAATTACATATATAGGAATACATTTAATAATGGACAGGTCAATTACAAAACAAAATTCACATCTAAAGATCCTGTTTTTTTCACTGAAGGTACAATAGGATTGGTGTTTATAGTGTGTAGTGACCCTGATTGCAAAATAATGTGTTGTGACCCCAATCGGAACAAGCCTTATAGTTTCCGGTCAACACACGAATATAATATTGTGATAATCATAAAGTTTGTGTTGGGATAATGATCCACGGAGTTTGGATACCCACTATCACATTTATATTCGCACCACGGCATCTATAAAGTCTAATTTGAATGTTTATACATTCAATTAGCTAGGCCGCAGGTGCATCACTTTTATATTATAACGGGATTCGGTCTTTAAAATCTTACCAAAAATGACCACCGTAATTTTAAACGCAGGCTCACTAGGGACACCGCTCACTATAAAATGACGGGAGGTGTAGCAAGTTGGACGCTCCAGATGATGTCTTGAAGGACCAAACGCGTAGGGCGGAGTTACAGAACCTCTTTGCTTCACTTCCGGTCAGGGCCGCGGATAGGATTTTTTCTCGGCGCCTGTGTTTTCATTACATGCTTGTGCCTTTTAACCACTTGCCGACCGCCTCACAACGATATACGTCGGTAGAATGGCACGGATAGGCAGAGTAACGTACCCATACGTTACTCCCCTCCCGCGGGCAAGGGGTGCGATCCCCCCGGTGCCCAAGGCGGACGGCATAGTTCCAGGAGCGATCCGTCCTGAGGGGGAGGCCACTGATTCATGGCCTCTCCCTCACGATCGCTCCTCCTGATGAATGAGAAGCTTCCTCTGCTTCTGAAACTGTAAACAGAAGCAGAGGAAGTGATGTAATCTCTCCTTGTGAAGCCGTTTCGTTCTGGTGCCCGAGGAGAGAAGGCATCAGAGTGAGTTACACCAACAGCATACTAACACCAGTACACATAGGCACACAAATCACCCCCCAATCATCCCCTGATCACCACCCCTGCACCGCCTGTCACCCCCAGTCACAGTGACACCAATAGCAGTATTCATTTTTTTACTGATCACTGCATTGGTGTAATTTTGTGACTGTTATAAGTGTTAGGGCTGTTAGTGGTAGGCCTCTTTAGGTCTAGGGTACCTCCCTAACCCCCCTAATAAAGGTTTAACCCCTTGATTGCCCCGCAGTTAACCCTTTCACCCCCTGTCGCCAGTGTCACTAAGCAATCTTTTTTCTGATCGCCGTATTAGTGTCATGGGTGTTAGCCTGTTAATTATTTAGGTTCACTGTCAGGTTTGTATAGCGTCAGGTACCCTGGTCAGATTAGTGCCAGTAGCGCTAACACCCTCGCACGCAGCATACACCTCCCTTAGTGGTATAGTGTCTGAACGGATCAATATCTGATCTGATCAGATCTATACTAGCGTCCCCAGCAGTTTAGGTTTCCCAAAAATGCAGTGTTAGCGGGATCAGCCCAGATACCTGCGAGCACCTGCATTTTGCCCCTCTGCCCAGCCCAGCCCACCCAAGTACAGAATCGATCGATCACTGTCACTTACAAAACACATAACTGCAGCGTTCGCAGAGTCAGGCCTGATCCCTGCGATCACTAACAGTTTTTTTGGTAGCGCTTGATACAGTTGCTGACAGCCTAGGAGCTTTTTTCCTGTGAGTCTCACTAGTGTACCAGTAAATTTAGAGCTCAAAATGGCAAATCGAAGGTACACTAGTAAAGAGGCCTACACATTTGTGAGCATGACAGATAGTGAAGAGGAAATCACTCATCTGTCAGGTTCAGGCTCAGAATACGATCCTGTAGACCACAGAAGCTCCATGACAGATAGCTCTGACGACGGAGTTGTGGTCCCTGCCAAGGTCAGGCGTACCAGACCCCGATCTTCCTCTGCTGTTGTTGAGGTGCAAGAACCGCAGGTCTCTCATATGGAGCAGAGAAGTACTAATGCCGCTCATCCTTCTGGTGAACTAGCAAGCACCAGTGGCCTAGTACACCCCGGTCATACATCCATGACTGCAGTATCACGTGGTGATGTGGCGAGTCCCATAAGTGCAGTTCAAGCTGGCGAGGTGGCAAGCACAAGTAGTGTCCCACTGCCACCAAAAAGACAAAGACAGGCCTGTCGTGCCCATAGTGTCCTTCCTGCAGAATTTGCCAATCTTAATTGGGAGCCCACCACTTCTGCAGCACCCGTACTTTCCCCATTCATGTGGAAACAGTTGATTTTATGTCACTTGATTTTTATTCGCTGTTTCTCTATTCTCTATAGATCTATTGAGGACCAAAGTAATTTGTATGCTGGTCAATTCATCACCACTAATCCCCGGTTGTCCTCCCTTGCCAGAGATTGGAAACCAATTACGGTTTCAGAATTTAAGACCTTTCTGGGCCAGCCCTCCTCATGGGCGTAACTAAAAAGAGTGAGTTGCGGTCATATTGGTCCACTGACCCAATTCAACATATGCCCTTGTTCTCTGCTTCCATGGCCAGGGCATGATACGAGCAGATCTTGCAGTTCATGCACTTCAATGACAATGAACTCTGTCGTCCTCGTGGACACCCTGGCTCTACAAAATTCGGCCCCTCGTAAACCACTTCAACCAACATTTTGCAGCCTTGTTTACTCCCGATCAAGTTGTCTGCGTTGATGAGTCCGTAAATCAATTTTCTGGCCGCTTGTCTTTCAAACAGTATCTTCCCAGCAAGCGTGCCAGATACGGGGTCAAGATGTATAAGCTCTGTGACAGGACCACAGGCTATACATATAGTTTTAAGGTTTACGAGGGAAGAGATAGTCACATAGAGGAGCCAAACTGCCCAGATTACATAGGGTTTGCTGGCAAGATTGTGTGGCACTTGGTATCACCCTTATTCGGAAAGGGGTACCATTTGTATGTGGACAAATATTACATGAGCATGCCACTTTTTAGTCACTTGTTTGATCATCAGATTGGCGCATGTGGCATCGTGCGATCTAATCGCCAGGGCTTACCCCAGAGGCTTATAGATTCCCGTCTTAGACTGGGGGAGAGAGCCTGCTTGAAGTGTAATAATTTGCTCGCTGTGAAGTGGAGGGATAATAAGAATGTTTTCGTTCTGTCCTCCTTTCACGCAGACACGACGGTCCAAATTCCTACGGCGACTGGTGTTGTGGAGAAACCCCTCTGTGTCCACGAATATAACCAAAATATGGGAGGGGTGGACCTCAGCGACCATTTGTTGGTGCCGTACCTAGTTGCCCGTAAGGCCAGGCGCTGGTACAAAAAAGTGTCTGTTTATTTCAATTGGCTTTGCTGAACGCTCATGTGCTATACAGAGCTTCAGGACGGACTGGATCCTTCCTTAAATTCCAGGAAGAGATCGTCAGAGCTCTTCTGTTTCCAGACGGTTCTTCACCTCACCTTCCCAATCCAAATGCAGTAAGCCAGCTGCATGAGAGGCATTTTCCGTATGTCCTCCCTAGTACCCCTACCCAACGAGCCCCCAAAGAAGATGTCGTGTCTGTAGCAAGCGCGGATATAGGCGTGACACCCTCTATTATTATCCCTCCTGTCCTGACAATCCTGGTCTTTGCATTAGTGAATGTTTTGAACACTACCATACACTAGTGGAGTTTAGCGTAAGGTACAGCATTGCACAGACTAGGACACACTTTCTCAGGGTCTCCCAAGATGCCATTGCATCTTGAAAGACCCGAACCTGGAACTGAACTTTTATAGGGCGTACACACGGTTGGACTTTGTTCGGACATTCCGACAACAAAATCCATGGATTTTTTCCGACGGATGTTGGCTCACACTTGTCTTGCATACACACGGTCAGACAAAGTTGTTGGAAAATACGATCGTTCTAAATGCGGTGACGTAAAACACGTACGTCGGGACTATAAACGGGGCAGTAACCAATGGCTTTCGTCTCTTAATTTATTCTGAGCATGCGTGGCACTTTTTGCGTCGGATTTGTGCACACACGATCGGAATTTCCAACAATGGATTTTGTTGTCGGAAAATTTTATAGCAAGCTCCCAAACTTTGTGTGTCGGAAATTCTGATGGAAAATGTGTGATGGAACCCACACACGGTCGGAATTTCTGACAACAAGGTCCTATCACACATTTTCTGTCAGAAAATCCGACCGTGTGTACAGGGCATAACAGTTTCAAATAAAAGTGTAAAAAAAAAAAAAACCCACAAAAAAATATATGAGATAAAAAAAACAAAAATAGTTGTCGTTTTATTGTTCTCTCTCTCTCTATTCTCTCTATTGTCCTGCTATTTTTTACTGTATTCTCTTCTGCAATGTTTTATTGTTGTTATGTTTTATCATGCTTGCTTTTCAGGTATGTCATTTTTTTATACTTTACTGTTTACTGTGTTTTATTGTTAACCATTTTTTTTGTTTTCAGGTACGCCATTCAGCTGCAGTGCGGATTTATTTATCTTGACAGCAACAGCGCTTGCTCCCACGATACATAAAGCCATGATTCCAGCACTGTAGGAGGTGATTTCACCACCACAGTTAAAAAAAAGAGCATATATGCCAAAGCATGGAGGCAGCAGGGGGTGGAGGAGCGATTTGCTCCCAACTTTTGGGGCAGACGCTCCCATGCTTTGGCATATATATATTTTAGGCACTGATTGCGTTAAAAAATGTTTTATTTTTTACTATTTTTTTTGTATTTGCTTTGAAGGTATGCTATGTCTTACCGTTATACTGTAATGTTACTTTGTTTTATTGTACCATCATTTGCTTAGCAGGCCATTCAGTTGCAGTGCGGATTTATTTATCTTGACAGCAACAGAGTTTGCTCCCACGATACATAAAGCCGTGACTCCAGCGCTGTAGGAGGTGATTTCACCACCACAGTTAAAAACAAAATGGTGCATGTATGCCCATCATTAGAAGTGGGTGGATGAAGGGAGGTATTCCAATGGTGGGCATACCCACCGATCAATCTCTTTTTTTCGTTCAGCCCACAGGCTGCATGAAAAAAAAAGATTACAATATATGCCCAACAAGGACCAGCAACATACTGTTATGTTGCTGAACTTTGAGTGGTTATACCAGAATGATGCCTGTGGGTTTAGGTATCATCTTGGTATCATTCTTTTCAGCCAGCGGCGGCTTTCATGTAAAAGCAATCAAAGCAGCTAATTAGCCTCTAGACTGCTTTTACAAGCAGTGGGAGGGAACGTTCCCCCCCCCACCGTCTTCCATGGTTTTCTCTGGCTCTCCTGTCCCAACAGGGAACCTGAGAATGCAGCCGGTGGTTCCCCCAGCTAACCATAGAGCTGATCAGAGACCAGAATGGCTCCAATCATCTCTATGGCCTAAGAAACTGAAAGCTATGAGCATTTCATGACTTTGGCAAAATAAATAATTATAGAAAAAAAAAATCACCCCTGCCCCTCCCTGCTCTTGCGCAAAGGCGAACGCAAGCTTCGGTCTGGCGTCGTATCTAAACAGCAATTGCACCATGCATGTAAGGTATCACCTCGAAGGTCAGATCAAGGGCAGAAATTTTAGCAGCAGACCTTCTCTGTAAATTTAAAGTGGTAACCGGTAAAGGCTTTTAAAGGCTTTTAAAAATGTATATAGTTTGCGCAATTTTAAAGCATGTCGTGTTTGGCATCCGTGTACTCGGCCTAAGATAATCTTTTTTATTCCATCAAACATTTGGGCAATATAGTGTGTGTTAAAATGAAATAAAAGTGTGTTTTTTCCAAAAAAAATGTTTGAAAAATCGCTGCGCAAATACTCTTTTTCACGTAAACAAAAAGTGTCAAAAAGGGCTTTGTCTTCAAGTGGTTAGAAGAGTGGGTGATGTGTGACATAAGCTTCTAAATGTTGTGCATAAAATGCCAGGACAGTTCAAACCCCCCCAAATTAACCCATTTTGGAAAGTAGACACCCCAAGCTATTTGCTAAGAGGCATGTCGAGTCCACGGAATATTTTATATTTTGACACAAGTTGCAGGAAAAAGACAATTTTTTTTTGCACAAAGTTGTCACTAAATGATATATTGCTCAAACATGCCATGGGCATATGTGGAATTACACCCCAGAATACATTCTGCTGCTTCTCCTGAGTATGGGGATACCACATGTGTGAGACTTTTTGGGAGCCTAGCCTCGTACAGGACAGAAATCCAATCACCGCCTTCAGGCTTTCTAAGGGTGTAAACTTTTGATTTCACTCCCCACTGCCTATCACAGTTTCGGAGGCCATGGAATGCCCAGATGGCACAGAACCATCCCAAATGAGCCAATTTTGGAAAGTAGACACCCCAAGCTATTTGCTGAGAGGTATGGTGAGTATTTTGCAGATCTCGCTTTTTGTCACAAAGTTTTGAAAATTGAAAAAAGAAAAAACATTTTTCCTTTCTTTCTTCATTTTCAAAAACAAATGAGAGCTGCAAAATACTCACCATGCCTCTCAGCAAATAGCTTGGGGTGTCTACATTCCAAAAACTGGGTAATTTTGGAGGGTTTTGTGCTATCTTGGCATTTTATGGCCTTCGAAACTGTGATAGGTAGTGAGGAGTGAAATAAAAAATGTACACCTTTAGAAATCCTGAAGGCGGTGCTTGGTTTTCGGGGTCCCGTACGCGGCTAGGCTCCCAAAAAGTTTCACACATGTGGTATCCCCGTACTTAGGAGAAGCAGCAGAATGTATTTTGGGGCGTAATTCCACATATGTCCATGGCATGTTTGAGCAATATATCATTTAGTGACAACTTTGTGCAATAAAAAAAGTTTGTCATATTCCCGCAACTTGTGGCAAAATATAAAATATTCCATGGACTCAACAAGCATCTCAGCAAATAGCTTGGGGTGCCTACTTTCCAAAATGGGGTCATTTGGGGGGGGGGGTTGTGCTATCTGGGCATTTTATGGCCTTAAAAACTGTAATAGGTAGTGATAGGTAGTGAGGAGTGAAATAAAAAATTTACGCCCTTAGAAATCCTGAAGGCGGTGCTTGGTTTTTGGTGTCCTGTACGCGGCTAGGCTCTCAAAAAGTCTCACAAATGTCATATCCCTGTACTCAGGAGAAGCAGCAGAACGTATTTTTGTGGTGTAATTCCACATATAAGCATGGCATGTGTGAGCAATATATCATTTAGTGACAACTTTTTGTAAAAAATGTTTTTTTTTTTGTAATTTTTCAATCACTTGGGACAAAAAAATTAAATATTCAATGGGCTCAACATGCCTCTCAGCAATTTCCTTAGGGTGTCTACTTTCCAAAATGGGTTCATTTGGGGGGTTGTACTGCCCTGCCATTTTAGCACCTCAAGAAATGAGATAGGCAGTCATAAATTAAAAGCTGCGTAAATTCCAGAAAATGTACCCTAGTTTGTAGACGCTATAACTTTTGCGCAAACCAATAAATATACACTTATTGACATTTATTTTACCAAATACATGTGGCTGAATACATTTTGACTTAAATGTATGACTAAAATTGAGTTTATTGGATTTTTCTTATAACAAAAATTAGAAAATATAATTTTTTTTCAAAATATTCGGTATTTTTCCGTTTATATCACAAAAAATAAAAATCGCAGAGGCAATCAAATACCATAAAAAGAAAGCTCTATTTGTGGGAAAAAACAGGCGCAAATTTTGTTTGGGTACAACATTGAATGACAATGCAATTACCAGTTAAAGAGACGCAGTGCTAAATTGTAAAAAGTCCTCTGGTCTTTAGGCAGCCAAATGGTCCTGGGGTGAAGTGGTTATAGGAAATGTGAGTATATCTCCTTTTTTTAACACAAATAAATAGTTTACAAAACGGTATTATGCTATGGGCATTCTTCTCTTCTCCATATGGTAAACGGGTGGAACGCTATTAGCAAAACACAGATTGAACATCTCAAGAATGCTACACAGTGGCATATACTGTACTGTGGCTGCCAGTACCCCTGGGGGGGTAAGGATATTTGGTGAGCGCATTCATAATAAGAGCACAGATAAGATCACCAACACCATTATCACCCAGTTAAGAAGATAAGAAAATGCATTATATTCTGCAAAGCACTGGACACTTTTTTAAAAAAGCACAAGTCACTTTGTTTGTTTTAGTTTATTATAGCACCCAATTTGAAAATTACTGTTCATTTTTTTGTATTACATTATTTTTTTAAATTGCCATATCGATCATATTAATGGTATGTTGTTAATACTGGTTTATACAATTAGCATTTGTCACACAAATTAGCAGGGGGTGAAACCCCCTCAGATTCAAAGACTTGCAGAACGGACAGCAGGAGCACACAGAGGATGTAATTATTATACACGTCATCAGCACACATTATTATTTCCCTTGAAGGCATTCATATTTTTTGAGTGTTCCACTCTGCAGAGGGTGTAACACACAAGCACAAATCCCTTTAATTATATGCAAAGTTTGTCACACACATTTATATAGTTCCCCATACTGTGTTTTTGGATATTTTTCAACACGTCATTCACTTTAATATCATATATATAAGAGGAATAGCGCCACACCTACACCCTTCCCAATCAACTTATCTGTACTCCACTCAGGTGGTAGTATTTTGTAGGGGCAGCACTTCTCTGTTATATTTCTTATCCACCTTGTACATTCCTTTGCGCTGAATCATACACAATCTCCTTTCAGACACCAGTGAGGAATTCTTCGAGGGAGATTTTTCTGGTGAAGCATAAGAATCCACACATAAGAATAGGAATCCACACATAAGAATCCAGGGGCTAACTCAGCCTACGAGGTTTCACATATAGTTATAATTTCGCTTTTAGGCGAACCAACCTTTTATTTTTACACTCACACGATTTAGTGGGACACATGCCAGCAGTACCAAATATAACAATTATTGTAAGTAAAAAAAAAAAAGCTCTTTCTTGCCAAGTTGCCATGAATAGAAAATACCTGTTCTTTGGTTCTCAGCAGAGGCAGCATAGATCACAAGGTCCTTGGATTTGGGGAGTCACCAGCACCAGACACCTGGGGCACATGCCCCACATTTCTCAACTGGATCTTCAGGTGCCAAGGCCGTGTGCCATGTTTGCTTGCACACTTCTGCTGACTGGTGAGAGAAGCAGTACAGCAAGTCAGTGTCAGTGGAACCTTCCACGTCCACTGGGGGGGGGGGGGGGGTATATATGGAGGGATTAGTATCATGGGATCATTTTTTTTTTTTTCATGGCCCCACACTCCACATGTTGAGGATAAACGTATCATGGTAAGCAGTCTTACTCTTCACTAGCATGCGACACAAAAATGGTCTTTATACTTGTGCAATAGAGTCCACATGTCACTTTTTGTTTGGCTTTTATTTTATTTTTCATCAGTTTCCCTTTTACTGCTGTCCCCTTCAATACTGCTTTGTACCTTTACACAACGTCACTCCCCCTCTCCATGCCCACACTTATACTTGATTAGGGATGAGCTTGATGTTCGCCTGTTCGCCAAACAGCGAACATTATGGGGCATCCACGGGAAATTCAAGTGCAGTGGAATGCCCCATAATTCAATGCGAGATTGCTATATGATGATTGACCAAAGAATGCAGGTCAGGTGCGTGCTCTGCTGAGAGAGCCCCAATTGGCCAAAGGCAGGGTGCCTTTGGCCAATCATGGCTCAGGGGGACTTAGTCCACACCCCACACTATATAAGGCTGCTGACATAGCGGCCGCGTGTAGTGTTGGTGGCGTGGACTGAGACATAGCTTGAGTTAGCTTAAGCAGGCAGGTTATTTAGTTAGTGGCAGTGTATTTGATATATACTGTATATACAGTTAGTCTAATATATATATATATATATATATATATATATATATATATACTCTGCATTTAGCATAGACTTTATATTGAGTGTATAATTGTCAGTGCAGGCATTGTATATATATATATATATATATATATATATATATATATACAGTCTAGTATATATTTATATACTCTGCATTCAGTGTAGCCTATATATACAGTGAATGTGGTGTGCAGTATATAATTGACTTTAGGTGGTGTATTAATATGTGTGTATATATATATATATATATATATATATATATATATATATATATGAATTTACTAATGTTATAATTGCGGATGTGTTCATACCTCCACAGTTTAATTCTAAACTGGCTCTGGAGGAATTATACGATGCTATTAACACTCAGCTGAATGCACATCCAGAGGGGGTTGTGATTGTGGCTGGCGATTTCAACTATGAAAGTGCACTTTCCAACAGGGGAGAACAATATTTGAGATCAGGTATATACAAATGTTTCCAGTGCATATAAAGCTACTTTGTTGCCACATCTTGGTCTATCAGATCATACCTCTTTAATGATGATCCCATGTTATAAGCCTCTTGTTTGCAGAACAAAACCAGATATTAAAACTATACAGGTTTGGAGCGAGGAGTCAAATTCACTCCTGCAAGAGTGCTTTGAATCAACTGATTGGAGTATATTTGCACAGGATGCAGACTTATGCCCCGTACACGTGGTCGGACTTTGTTCGGACATTCCGACAACAAAATCCTAGGATTTTTTCCGACAAATGTTGGCTCAAACTTGTCTTGCATACACACGGTCACACAAAGTTGTCGGAAAAATCGATCGTTCTGAACGCGGTGACGTAAAACACGTACGTCGGGACTCTAAACGGGGCAATGGCCAATAGCTTTCATCTCTTTATTTATTCTGAGCATGCGTGGCACTTTGTCGGATTTGTGTACACACGATCGGAATTTCCGACAACGGATTTTGTTGTCGGAAAATTTTATATCCTGCTCTCCAACTTGGAAAATGTGTGATGGAGCCTACACACGTCGGAATTTCCGACAACAAGGTCCTATCACACATTTTCCGTCGGAAAATCCGACCATGTGTACGGGGCATTAGAGGAATATGCTTCATCTGTTCTAGCTTACACCCTGTTCGTAAATATCATTTAAATTCTATTTCAGTGTCACACAGATTAAATATTTTGTTTTTCAGTTTAACTCATGGATGGCATTGTGTCTCAGGGCTCTTTCGATCACTGAAAACAATCTCGGACACCTGTGATAATTAGATTGCCAGGTGAGCCCAATTAAAGGAAAAACTACTAAAGGAGGGTGTGCCACATTATTAAGCAGAACACCATTTTCAAGCAATATGGGGAAGAAAAAGGATCTCTCTGCTGCCAAGAAGAGTGAAATACCGTATATACTCGAGTATAAGTCGTTCCGAGTATAAGTCGAGGCCCTAATTTACCACAAAAAAAATGAGAAAAACTTATTGACCCGAGTATAAGACGAGGGTGAGAAATGCACAGCTACTGTAAGTGGAAAAGAGGGTCAACAATGCCCATTTGCAGCATCACTGTGCCCATTTGCAGCCATAGGTCCCCTGAACTTCAAACTCGGTAGTTAAGGGTTCCTAGATGCCCCCTAGCTGCAGCCAAAATTTGGGGTCTCTGAACCCAAAGGGTCCCGAAATGACATTGCTGCAGATAGACACAGTTGACTGAATTTGGGGCCCTGTATCTCAGGGCCACTTAGTGCTAAGAACCCCAAATTTGGTGTGCAAACCCAGTGGAACTAGCACCATAAAATTTCCAAAGCTGGGGTTTCTAGCACCAAGTGGTCCTGAGATACAGGGCCCCAAAAATCAGTTCAGAAAATGTCAAGCACTTTTCTGCAGCAGAGAATGACATTTTCCGAACCAGGTTTGGGGCCCCGTATCTCAGGGCCACTTGGTGCTAGGAAACCCAGCTTTGGATATGTTATGGTACCAGTTCCACTGGGTTTGCACACCAAATTTGGGGTTCCTAGCACCAAGTGGCCCTGAGATATGGGGCCCCAAAATCGGTTCAGAAAATGTCAAGCACTTTTCTGCAGCAGAGAATGACATTTTCCGAACCGATTTTGGGGCCCCGTATGTCGGGGCCACTTAGTGCTAGGAACTTCAGCTTTGGATATGTTGTGGTACCAGGTCCACTGGGTTTGCATACCAAATTTGGGGTTTCTAGCACCAAGTGTCCCTGAGATACGGGGCCCCAAAGTCGGTTCGGAAAATGAAATTTTTTGCTGCAGAAAAGTGCTTGACTCGAGTATAAGTCGAGGGGGGCACTTTCAGCACAAAAAAATGTGCTGAAAAATTCGACTTATACTCGAGTATATACGGTAGTTTAATGCCTTGGACAAGGTGTGAAATCATTAGATATTTCACGAAAACTTAAGCGTGATCATCGCACTATTAAGAGATGTGTGGCTGATTCAGAGCAGAGACGGGTTTAGTGCAGATAAAGGCACATTGAGGAAGATTTCTGCCAGATTAATGCATCAGATCAAGAGAGCAGCTGCTAAAACACCATTACATAGCAGCAAACAGATATTTGAAGCTGCTGGTGCCTCTGGAGTCCCACGGACATCAAGGTGTAGAGTCCTCCAGAGTCTTGCAACTGTGCATAAACTTTTCATTCGGCCACCACTAACCAATGCTCACAAGCAGAAAAGGCTGCATTGGGCAGAAAAATACATGAAGACTAATTTTCAAACAGTCTGTCAGGGAAAGCCCTCTTGCAAATACCCCAGCAAACTAAAGTTTAAAAGAATGCCTTGCTGTCCGGTCTACAGCATTCCTGAAGACCCCTACTGCCCTGTTACTTTGTATTTGCTACCTGATACCTGTTGGACTGTTCCTGACTACTCCGTTTGCTGCCTGCCCTGATCCTGGCTTTGGACTTTGACTACACTGTTTTCTGCCCACCCTGATCTCAGCTTTTGGACTTGACTACTCTCCTGGATTTACCTTCTGTACCTGCTCTGCCCGCCAGTGTCTGACCCGGATTGCCTGTACCCTGCTGTCTACATCCTGCTGCTGGACTACAAAACACCTCCCGGCTGTCTACATCCTGCTGCTGGACTACAAGACACCTCCCTGCTGTCTTCATCCTGCTGCTGGACTACAAGACACCTCCCTGCTGTCTACATCCTGCTGCTGGACTACAAGACACCCCCCTGCTGTCTTCATCCTGCTGCTGTACTACAAGACACCTCCCTGTTGTCTACATCCCGCTGCTGGACTACAGGTCACCTCCCTGCTGCCTACATCCTGCTGCCGGACTATAGGACACCTTCCAGCTGACTACATGATTCAGCTCCCTGCTCCAGCCTTCCAGTCAGGCACTTGTGCCCCTTCGCACTCTTGAGCCCCTGTCATCACTACCAGGGGTTCCCGAGTCAGAGGTATACGAGAGGCCGTTCCCTGCATTCCGGGCTCTACTTACCAGGTACAGTACGTGACACAGTCCTGTTCACTGATGAGTGCCGTGCAACCCTGGATGGTCCAGATGGATGGAGTAGTGGATGGTTGGTGGACGGCCACCCTGTTCCAACTAGGCTGCGACATCAGCAAGGCAGTGGTGGAGTCATGTTTTGGGCCGGAATCATGGGAAGAGAGCTGGTCGGCCCTGTTAGGGTCCCCGAAGGTGTAAAGATGACCTCTGAGAAGTATGTGGAGTTCCTGACTGACCACTTCCTTCCCTGGTACAGAAGGAAGAACTATGCTTTCCGTAATAAAATCATCTTCATGCATGACAATGCACCATCTCATGCTGCAAAGAATACCTCTGCATCAATGGCTGCTATGGGGATAAAAGGAGAGAAAGTCATGATGTGGCCTCCTTCCTCCCCTGACCTCAATTCTATTGAGAACCTTCGGAGCATCCTCAAGCAAAAGATCTATGAGGGTGGGAGGCAGTTTACATCCAAACAGCAGCTCTGGGAGGCTATTCTGACATCTTGCAAAAAAATTCAAGCAGAAACTTAAGGGGTCCTATGTTAAAATGTAATGTGACCTGTTAAAATGTTTAAAAAGTTAAAATGTTGTTCAAAGTTTGATTGAAATAGCTTTTGATTTCAGTAAATATGCTGCAAACACAACAAATAATTTTCAGTTCTTTACAACCTATAAAGTGTTTTGAAACTTACTGCGTAATAATTTGGAACAGTGCATTGTAAGTTTTTTATTTTGAAAAAAAAAACTGTTATCATTAGGAGGTTTGTTCAATAAAATTTGAATTGTACTCTTAATAGTTGATAACATGAGAATTATGCTGACTGTTGTTTACATCAATTATTTAGGTAAATGAGAAAAATATAATTGGCATAATAATTTGGAACAGGGTGTATATTCACTTTTGTATGGAGATGTTCCTAGACCTCCTCTGTAACGCAAAACATGCAACCTGTAGAATTTTTTAAAGTCGCCTATGGAGATTTTTGAGGGTAAAAGTTTGACGCCATTCCACGAGCAGGCACAATTTTGAAGCGTGACATGTTGGGTATCAATTTACTTGGCGTAACATTATATTTCACAATATAAAAAAAATTGGGCTAACTTTACTGATGTCTTATTTTTTTATTCAAAAAAGTGATTTTTTTCCAAAAAAAGAGCGCTTATAAGACCGCTGCGCAAATACGGTGCAAAAAAAAGTTATGCAACAACCGCCATTTTATTCTTTAGGGTGTTAGAAAAAAAACATATATAATCTTTGGGGGTTCTAAGTAATTTTCTAGCAAAAAAAAATCTGTTTTAAACATGTAAACACCTAAAATCCAAAACGAGGCTGATCCTTAAGTGGTTAAGAAGGCTAAGGATAGATATAAACAGCGCATTGAATCTTATTTTGAAAATCAAAATTCTTGTAGCATGTGGAAAGGGGATTAAAACAATGGTAGATTCTAAATCTAGGAATACACAGGTTTGTAAAGTACTCCCTGACACCTTAAACCAATTTTTTGCTCGCTTTGAGGGTCAAAATATGAGATGTGAAACCCATAGTAAAGAACTAGTGGAGGGCGACCATTTACTGGTATTAAAAATACATGAGGTCAGGTCAAATTTGAGGAAGATTAACATCAGAAAGGCAGCAGGACCAGACAGGGTGTCAGGCCATATACTGAGGTGATGTGCAGACCAGTTAGCAGGTGTTTTTACTGATATTTTTAATTTGTCATTGAAGCAGGCTGCACTACCTTCTTGTTTTAAACCTACTACTTTTGTCCCAATACCTAAAAAATCAGCGGTATCATGTTTAAATGATTATCGTCCAGTTGCCCTAACTCCTATCATCATGAAATGTTTTGAGAGGCTCGTATTATCACATCTTAAGGCAAGCATTCCTGTTGATCTGGATAAGTATCAGTTTGGCTATCATGCAAATACAGTAGATGCACAGATGATGCAAATGCTATTGCATTGCATGCTACCTTGACATATATTGAGCACTCAAACACATATGTTAGGATGTTATTCATTGATTTAAGCTCTGCATTTAACACAGTAGTTCCTGACAAATTAGTGAAAAAGTTAAAAGCTTTGGGCCTATGTCCATTGCTGCGCTCATGGATTAAACAGGCCACAAATGGTGAGAATAGGAGATCAGATGTCTAACACTATTATTTTGAATACAGGGGTACCACAGGGATGTGTGTTAAGTCCGGCCTTGTTTACATTGTTTACACACGACTGTACTCCCATACATGCATCTAACACTATAGTGAAGTCTGCTGATGACACCACTTTAGTGGGACTCATACAAGATAATGATGAGACAGCTTATAGGCAGGAAATTCAACATTTGGTTGAGTGGTGTAGAGAAAATGATTTAATACTCTGATGTAAACAGCATCTCCCCGTTCTGCCTAGTGACAAGTGTCACTGATCACAGCTCCCTGTCATCGGGATCTGTGATCAGAGTAATGACACTGCTAGCCCATCCCCCTACAGTTAGAAATCACTCCCCTAGGACACACTTAACCCCTCCCCGCCCCCTAGTGGTTAACCCCTTCACTGCCAGTGTCATTTACACAGTAATCAGTGCATTTTTAATCGCACTGATCGCTGTATAAATGACAATGGTCCCAAAAATGTGTCAAAAATGTCTGACATGTCCGCCATAACGTTGCAGTTTACAATAAAAATCGCTGATCGCCGCCATTACTAGTAAAAAAAAAAAATTATTAATAAAAATGCTATAAAACTATACCCTATTTGGTAAACGCTATAACTTTTGCGCAAACCAATCAATAAACGCTTATTGCTATTTTTTTTTTTTTTACCAAAAATATGTAGAAGAATACGATCGGCCTAAACTGAGGAAAAAAAAATGGTTTTTTTATATATTTTTGGGGGATATTTATTATAGCAAAATGTAAAAAATAATAAGTTTTTTTCAAAATTGTCACTCTTATTTTGTTTATAGCGCAAAAAATAAAAATTGCAGAGGCGATCAAATACCACCAAAAGAAAGCTCTATTTGTGGGAAAAAAAGGACGTCAATTTTGTTTGGGAGCCACGTCGCATGACCGTGCAACTGTCAGTTAAAACGACGCAGTGCCGAATCGCAAAAAGCGCTCTGGTCAGGAAGGGGGTAAAATCTTCCGGGGCTGAATCGGTTAAAGCATCGTTTTTGGCGTCGGAATGTCGGGACGAGTCATGTGATCTTGGCTATCCAATGGGGGGCCTCGCCTGGCTTCAGGAGAGCGGCTCTGGCCGGTCCACTTCCTATCAACCCATTTTGGTTACTTATGATTTTCATTACTTATTCAGATTGGAGCCCCTGCAGTTTATACCCATCAGGTGGACATCCATTCACCTGGAATTATCTACATGGTTGTTGTTTTCCACTGGCCCCACTTCAGCTCCCGGTATGCAGACCATTCGGTGGCCCACGTGTTCTGACTCGCACGCGCATTGTCGCACCCTGCAACTGAGTAAGTTGGTTGGAGCTGGATTAAGTTTCATCTCCATCTGTAGTTTTCCTTAGCCACTGGGTGACATGATCATAATTACATGCTATATTTATGTCCCTTTGCAGATTTTACTTAATTATGCATCCGCCCCTGAAGATTGGCTGGTACGCCATGAAACGCGTCGGGCACACACAGATGCAACATGATTTTACTCTAGGACCCACCCTGGTTTTAATGTTTTCACTCGTGAAAGGATTGTACGGCAATGCGATTGAGTAGTCGCTTTACTGTGTCTTATGGTTTCATGCATCATGCTTTGTTATACATGTCTACTGTTATGTATGCTTACTACTATGTATATATGTATGTATTTTCAAATGCACGCTCTGCTGGGTGTTTTATACTAATAAACACATCCGTATTACATTGTCTTATCCCTGGCTCCTCTCATGCTTTCCTCATTTAAAGTCCCAAACCCCATCCTTCAATTCAAGTAATAGGGATGGAGATTATGTTTTCACAAATCTCATTTAAAGTCCCGCACCCCCTTCAATGTCTCGTTTTTTTCCCTAGGGCCGTATTGTCCATAATCCCATCAGGTATAGTGTTTTAGGAATTTTATGTAGAATTCTAATATTCTTTTTTTTATTTTTAAATAACATTTTATATTTTGATATATTTAAATAGATATGTGGGCATGTGCTAGGAGTATGTATGTGTGGTTTTGTTGAGAAATGATTTATTGCTGCTGTAAAGAGTACCCGGAAAAATTTTGTTGTATGTTGTTTGGTGTATGTACTTTTAAAGACAATTTTAAAAGTTCCTTGGTGTGGTGGGTGTTTGGCATGTGAACATCCCGCCGAGCACCCCGCAAATTCGGGTGTTTGCCGAACGGTGAAAAAGCGTTGTTCGGGCCAAACTTTTGCTCAGCCCAAAACCGTTTGCCCAACTCTATTACTGACTAACAGGGTGCCACTTAATGGGTTACCAAACACAAACAGATTGTTAGTGTACCTTTTTAGTGTTCTGTCAACAGTCAGCTTTCTCACCCATCAGCATGTTCCTCCAGCAAAAAAGAGCAAGGGAGAGACAGCCCTGAACATTAGTCAGCTCACAAATAAAAGCCCGGGACAGCTGAGACTAATAATTAGGTCTGGCTACCAGGTAAGATGTAGACCTAGGAATGTATGATCTATCCCACTCAAAGCTCTATAAATTCTCTGGGCTTCAGGACCCAGGCTAGAAATAAGTATGATGTTGAGAAAACGAAAAAAAATGTATCCTCATGGTTCTCTGCAAATTAATTATCGATCAGACAGACAGTGAGACAATCTGCATACATTACTCAAATGAGTGAAAAGCATGGAAGCAGGGTTGGTTAGCTGGGTTGGAAAATGAACCTTTTAGAATGAAGCCTTTTCTCCCAAGAAGTTTTCCTTTGACTGACTTTACTTATTCATACCAGATGATGTGTGCTCTATTGAACAGGTGCTTATTCTGTTCTATTTCTGTGTGTACATGGTTGAAATTTACACTATACATATTCTTTCAAGTATGACCCCTACTAGTTGGTCCTCTGGCTAAAAATGAATGTGTATTACAGTAAAGGTTATTTGTAGCTTGATATTTACACAACCATAGAGTTAAGCTGTTCAAAATAACTGCCTACTCCTCAATTTTATATAGTTCTTTATTTTTATAAGCTGTTGACAGCCTTTGACACAGCGTGCTAAAAGGAAATGTGGCAGATGAAGTTATATTTGTTTAAATTTCTGCCACGGTAATTAGAGTGATCAGGCTTCTGGCATCTAATATCAGACTACTGACCCTTAAAGCGGAGTTCCACACAAAAATGGAACTTCCGCTTTTCGGAACCCTCCCCCCCTCCAGTGTCACATTTGGCACCTTTCAGGGGGGAGGGAGGGAGGGTGGTGCAGATACATGTCTAAGACAGGTATTTGCACCCACTTCCGGCATAGACTCCCATGGGAGTCTACGCCTCTTCCCGTCCCCACCGCGCTGTCTCCTGGGAAACACACAGCTCCCAGGAGAGAGCGGGGACCACTTGGGACGCGCAGCGCGACTCGCGCATGCGCAGTAGGGAACCGGGAAGTGAAGCCGCAACGCTTCACTTCCTGATTCCCTCACCTAGGATGGCGGCGGCAGCTGCCGAGAACCGAGCGGGTTCTCGGCGTCACCTGCCGACATCGCTGGACCCTGGGACAGGTAAGTGGCCATGTATTAAAAGTCAGCAGCTGCAGTATTTGTAGCTGCTGGCTTTTAATATTTTTTTTTTTTGGCGGTGTGGGTGGACCCCCGCTTTAAGCCGGGTACACACACACATAGTTTTCAACAAGCAGGTTGAACGAAAAAAAAAAAACGAGGTGGGGAATAGGGGAGAGTGGTGCAAAGGTCAGAGCTGAGGAGGGGTGGAAGCCTGTGCACAGCCTGTGAAAGAGCTAAATCCTGCATAGCGCACCCCTAAACCCTACACTCTGTATGTAGCATACTCCTCAACCCTGCACTCTGTACACAATGCACCCCTGAACTCTGTACATATTGCGCCCCTGAACTCTGCACTCTATGCACAGGGCACCCCTGAAACTGCACTGGGGGGGATGTTGTATGTTGTTGAGTTTCTTCACCTCATCTCAGGACAACCATAATGCTAATGCGGGCTGTGATGAGTTTGAGTTTGACACCCTTGTACTAGAGCATGATGCACTGGAATTGGAATGCGATGCGCAAAAAGTTAATACATACTACTTTTTTCACTGCACACTTTAGTTTGAACTGAACCCAAAAGACTGTTGGGACTGTGTTGTGCAACAAGGTTGAGTCCAACGCAGCTAGTGTGAACAAACAAAAAAAGTACTATGAATAAAAAAAAGATAAGTGTATTGTTCACAAATTATATAATCAAACATCCCCGCTAGTGTCAGCCCAACACAAACTCCCCTTTTCCTTACAAAATATACTCACAAAACCTCAGCATAACAGAAGTCCTCCTATGTTCCTCTAAGCTGTGTCACATGAGATATCAGAGCCAGGGGATGTGGCGGAAACTTGGAAAGTCAGTGGTTAGGCAAGATCAGCAAGCCTGCACACTGGCTGGTTACATGTAAAGTGCAATGCGGCTGGCACAGGGACCAGCTGAGGCTGTTGTTTACCTGGTGCCTGACACTCAGTAGACTACACATGTGAGGCTGGCAGGTTGCATGGGAGCCCGGCGGGCTGCCTGTTGGACACCAGGGAGCTAATGTACAACAAACAGTTTACCACTGCAGATTTGGCAAAGTGTTGAACAATTGCAATAATATAGAAGTTTAATTTAACCACTTGCTGACCGCCCGCCGTCGTTATACGTCGGCACTTTGAAGAGGAACATCATTGTTATGGCAGCAACTAGCTGCCATAACCCCAGTATCTTCTTCTTCAGCTGGCAGCCGGCTTTCAGATAAAAGTGGTCTCTGTGGCAGATTTGCCGCAAGATCACTTTTATCGGTGGTGGGAGAGGGCAAAATTAAATAAGAAAAAGATTAAAAAATTGAACGTGCCCCGTCCCGCCGAACTTGCATGCAGAATCGAATGCATACGTGAGTAGCGCCCACCACATGTGAGGTATCACACATGTGAGGTATCACCACGATCATTAGAGCAAGAGCAATAGTTATAGCCCTAGACCTCCTCTGTAACTCAAAACATGCAACCTGTAGAATTTTTTAAACATCATATATGGAGATTTTTAAGGGTAAAAGTTTGTCGCCATTCCACGAGCGGGCACAATTTTGAAGAGTGACATGTTGGGTATCAATACTGTTGTCTTATTTTTTAATTCAAAAAAGTGTATTTTTTCCAAAAAAAGTGTGCTTGCAAGCTCGCTGCGCAAATTCGGTGTGACAGAAAGTATTGCAACGACCGCCATTTTATTCTCTATAAAAAAATATATTATGTTTTCAGGGTTCTAAGTAATTTTCTAGCAAAAAAACCTGTTTTAAACCAGTAAACACCAAATCTCAAAACGAGGATCTGTCCTTAAGTGGTTACGCTGTCCATACATGGATCGAGATTCAGCAGGTTCAGCAATAGGCTGTAATGCTAAACAATGTATTCTGATGGTGGGGAAGTCTCCCCGCCACCGTGAATGTGTGGATGGGGGAATCGGGTCAGATTTTTTTGTTCAACCTGCTACTTAAACAGAAAAAACAGACTCATGTATGACCAGTCTTAGTGCGATAAAACACTTTTTATAGTTAAATAGTACATTTTTGATAGAAGTCTATACCTCAAGCCAAAAAGAGGGACAATTGAGGAGGAAAGAGGGACAGTCCCTCCAAATCAGGGACAGTTGGGAGCTATGTACATATATGGGTTCTGCTTTTTTTTGGCAAGTGGTTTTGTATTTTTGTCCATTGATTCCTGAGACTCACAGAGTCCTTCCAGATAACACAGGTATACTGGGGACCTCACCTTTCTCTCCTGCAGTTACACAACACAGCCTTTGGTCACTTCCCTGTCCTCTGCTTTTTGTAGACTTTCCTGCACTCGCTGTCTAGTGAAACCGTTTTTAACAGGACAGGAAATGGGGGTAATTCTCTATAATGGAGTCCTAGACAGCAGTAAAAATGTGATAGGAGTTATAATCCTTCTCTATTCTATTCAAAACTAGAAAACACTTTTTTGTCTGACACACATTTTGACCAATAAAAATGATTTCTGACTAACCTCTGACTAGCTACATGCTTTTTTCTCCTAGGTCAGCCAAACGGCTAGCATTTTCAAAAGGAGATCAGCAATGGCAGACTTTTTGTTTCTCTCTGTTGAGAAGTCATTGATGCCTTGATGCCCAGGTCAAATTCAGTAGGGTCCATGTGCATTGATTAACTTTACTAAACCTATTACTACCTTTACTAAAGCTATTACTGCGTTTTATTGTTATTGTTTGCTTTGCAGGAACGTCGTTCAGCTGCAGCACTGATATGTTAACTCTGAAAGCAATAGGATGTTGCTCACAGAGCCCTCTGGGATTTGTAGCCCTGCCCCTTTAAGAATCATTTAGGTTGCTCTCTGCTGGGACTTCATGTCCCAGGGGGCTCTGCAAAGCAGAGGACTGGCTAAGGACTCCATGTTGGAGGGGTGAGTCGGATGTTAACGGACATCCCATCAGAGAGGGATCCCGGGTGCATCTCAAGGTGTTCCTGAGGGCGTGGGCCAATCCAGGTTCCAAGGTGGCTACAAGGGCCTTTCAGGGAACCTGTCACTTAGCCAACAGATAGCTGATGTATCCACGTCTGTAAGTGGGAGGGCTATATAAGTTGTCCGCTCTGACAACGGCGCATGCTCTGAAGAAATCCCTGTGACGGATGAAACGCGTCAGCATAACGCCATCACGCTCCATCTAGCGTACACACGGACCCACCCACAAGCCCTGGGTATCTTGTCCGCCCTCGTGTGAAGCCCCGCTGCATGGAACCAGGAAGTGGATGCTGACCTACACCGCACTCAGGCGGCACATCTCAACACGCCTCCACTCCCCACAATCCTTGCTGGTAACTGATCATACAGATCCACGAAGCCATATCTAGTTGGCATGATCTGGATGCAGCTGTTCCGCACTACCTGAGATGATCTAAGTAGGACTGGAATGCTATGTATGCCTGCCGTACCTCGGTATCCCCGGACCGGTGAGACTGTATCTGTTTATATTCTAACCGTGACTGCTGTCACTATAGCTGCACAGGTGTCTCCCACCTACTGTTCAGTTATCATGCTGTGATTATTACCGATGCAGGCACATTCATAGCTTCATCCATGCACAGTCTCTACACAACAACTTACCCACATCACCAGCCATTGTACGATACTCAGCTGCTAGTGCTTTAATCAGCTACCCTTATGACACATACCACAAGGCTCACCTAAGGCCTGTTACTGGCACCCTGCAAGGCGGACTCCCCTCAATCAACGGCTGCACACACCTACCTCCCAGCCCTGACCAGCAATTTTTAGATATACTCATGAGACTCTAATGTCATGTTTCTTTCCACTCATTAATTAAGCTGGGCGTCTCTGTGTGTGCTTAGTGGTGGCCATCTGTGTGTTGTTCTGTTTTTAGACAACGTTGTCTATTTTATTTTCTTAGTGGTGGTTTTTGGTTCACTTATTGTCATATTATTTGATTTTGTGTTTGGTGTATATGTGGAACTATTTTTCAATACGGTGATACCATCTGTCCACCGCCAGGGCCACTCCACCTATGTCCCTGATCTGTCTGAATTATCAGACTTCCCTTTGTTCCTTCCGCCCTCCCCCCCTCCTGGGGCGTGTCATGGTGGGCCCAATGCACTGGGTGTTTTTACCCCCCATTCATCTGGGAACTTGTTTCACTACAGCCTTTGGCTGCATGGACGCCCAAGGGCTGGCTTTATTGCCAGCCCGCCCCTTCGACCGGGACCATCGCGGTGTTCCAACGCCTGTTCATGCCTCCTCTCCCCTCTGTCTCCCTTGGATGATGTGGGGTTCTCCCCCTTCTTCCTCTGGAGCCTTCCGTTGCACTTTTCCATCTGTCGATCATGTCGCAGGCAGTAGCCGCCATGTGACTGGACCGACGCTCGGACTTATGGGATATGTAGGCAAATGACACTGGCAACTGCGCATGTGCCCTGAACGCCTGTCGTCCACTCCTGATCAGCTGATTTATATCATGCTGATCAGGTGGGGGTTTTAAAAGGCAGCCTTGCTCTCAGTGTGTTTTTTATCTCCTTGCTGTGGGACCATCCTGGGGAGCTGGCTACATATGTAAAAGGTAATAGATCCAACAAACTTTTTTTCATCACAGCAAGCATCTGTCATTATATTGCCACATATGGCTATACTGGCTGAACTTTCTTGCTAACAGTCCTTTTGTTATATGCATTGACTTTCAGACCATCTACAATAACCGGTGTTACCAGAAAGACTCGTTGTGGAGGTTCCAACGTTTAGCCAAGATATTGGCGGAACCTTATTCATAGGATGCATTTTTTCTAACTTAATGCGTATTCGGT
This sequence comes from Lithobates clamitans, assembly GCA_037952925.1. NCBI lineage: Eukaryota > Metazoa > Chordata > Amphibia > Anura > Ranidae > Lithobates > Lithobates clamitans. The sequence goes on along the minus strand of JBBGZY010001057.1, from coordinate 1,484,957 downwards.
AAGCCCTACTCACTATATCCAACATATTTCACTATGTCCTTCAAATCTGAAATTCACTGATATATTTATGTGTATCAATATCATTTTTCCCATACCTTTTTTTTTTTTTTTCCCTCTCTTGAATCTATTTTACAGTCCTTTTGATCGCATTCATGCGATTTTTTTTTTTTTTACATGAACTGACTGCGCTGTGAATCTCCCTTGTGCAACATTGAGTGCCTTGGTTTTGCATATAATTAGGGTATGTAATTGAGGCTTAGGTTCCTTTTGTTAAATAAAATTAAAAGAATTTTCAATGCTTATAGGCTATACTTCTCTTTTTAGGAGCCCTTTAATTCCCCTGTAGCCAAATACTGGGCTGAGTGCAACTTCCATTCTCAGTGTCTTGGTGGTGTCCCCCTTGCGTTTTGGAGCCTGCATGGTATGTTTTAGGTGTGTGGGGGGGTGGGAAGACCGTGGGATATGGGGGGGGCGGCAATTTGACCACTATGCGATGCGATTGGCTTGCCTCCAGCATTACAAGATTATGTTGATCCAATAATGCATTTTTTCTTTATTATAGTGGTTTTACTCTCTGCAGTACATCTCTATATTCCCCTGATGAAGCCAATGTTTTGGCGAAACTAGTTGGGAACATAAGACTATGTTCACCCCTCAACGTCTTTGGTGACGGTCATCTATTTGCACTGTATTTCTCTTTTTGTTTTTGCTTTGCATATTTTTTGTACTCTTTCATGTAAACATTTTAGATGTTTTTGATATCAATAAAATAAATGATTTTATATAAAATATCATTCTAGTAATTTTGAATTTTGGTGGCACCGCAATAATCCCATCATCCCCTGTTTCCCCCATTTTTTGAGATCTTCGACTCGGGATGAGGTGCCGTATCTGGTAGGACACACCACCCACCATCCAATTAAAATATCTATATTTTTGCTAATTTGCTGGTTCCTTGCTGAAGAATTCTTTTTCCCTGGGTGGAACTGGTACCTCATCCCGTTCCCTCCCCTTGTGTCCCCCTTTTTTGATATGCTTTTTAATTCAGAGGAACACACCCTGTCATATTAATTAGATCCTCCGGGTGTTTTGCAATTAGCTTTATTTGCACACAGATGCTGTTAGGGTACTTCCCTCATCTGTCATTTTCTATACTGAATTAAGCAAAGTCTTCTGGATCATAAATTCTCCCCCTTTTTCTGTTTATATAACCTGTCACTTGATCCTTTGGTCGCAAGATGGGTGAGCGGGCGTTTACCCATCTTTAAAGACACGGTAGTCAGGCAACATTGCCTTACCAGTGCCCACATTTGCAACACTTGCATCCTGCTGAACAGTCACTACATTCCACTTGCCTACCAAGATACTGCTAGCATCCTACATTCAAGAACCCCTTTGTTTATCCTGCTCAACAAGACACCAAGTGCACCAAAGCCAGGCTAGCCGAAGATCCTGGATATCTCCATTGTGAGAACCCTTTCTGTTTACTCTTTTAGTATCAGTAATTTTGTGATTCCAGTGACTAATTTAAAGGAGAACTCTCACATTAACTGGTAAAGTGATAATTTGCTTTTGTGACCTATTGCCTCTGGAAGTTCATTGCCTGGGTCTGTGATTTCAGGATTTGAGGGAGACTGACAGACTGTTGTTAAGTCAGATCTGTTCCCCTTTATGCCTGAGTGCATAGGTCACTCTAGATCTATTTAAATTGTTTGACTGTGCTATTTTGAAGTCTGCATTTTGGTTTTTATTAACACTATTAAAGACTACAGTTTACCATTCTTGACTATTGAGTTACCAGATCACTGTTTGTTTGATTGCGTCTCCCAGTAAACAAACTTCCTGTTCACTACATTTGTGTCTGTTTTACTGTGTTTGTAAGTACATTGTTTGCTAGGGCTGCCAGAGGGGCTAGTACAGCTCTTGGGGTTGAGAGGCAAAGTACGGAACCAAGCATACTCAAGCAGCTCCTTCGGCAGCAGCCGGCTTGGCAAGGTACCGCAACACCAGAATGATGCCTGCAGGTGCATGATGCCTTCCATGGTTTCTCTGGCTTTCTCGTCCCACTGGGGAACCTGAGAATGCAGCCAGCGGTTACGCTAACTGGCCATAGAGCTGGTGAAGCACTTCACCACTTCGGTGAACTATAAACAGCCCCATTTTTAAACTGGGAAAGCATCTGATCATACAATCTTGGTGTGATCAGATCCTTTAAGGGCAGAGAAGAGATCTAGAGTCTATTAGACCCCAGATTTCTAAGTAAAGAGTACCTGTCCTAGCCTATATCTATTTACTTTCCCTGTGACAACAATAAAAGTGATCCAAAAAAAGAAAAAAAATGAAAGGGACCATAAAAATAAAAAAAGCAAAATAAAGAATAATAATAATAATAATAAAAAAATTAAAGCACCCCCGTCCCCCTATGCTCGTGCAAATATGAACGCAAGCATCGTTCTCGTATTGGTAGGTAAACAGCAATTGCTAATGCATGAAAGGTATCACCACAAACATCAGATTGAGGGCAGTAATTCTAGCACTAGATCTCCTGTGTAAATCTAAAGTAGTAACCTGCAAAGGGTTTTTAAGCGTTGCCTATGGATATTAAAAATGTACATAGTTTGTTGCTGTTGCACAGGCGTACCCAATTTTAAAGCATGTCATATTTGGTATCATTTTTTTCTGTATAACATCATCATATTTTAAACTAAACAATTGGGCAAAATATTGTGTTTTTGTGCAATAAAATTCAAACCAGTGTATTTTTTCCCCAAAAATTTGCGTTTAAAAAACCGCTGCGCAAATACTGTGAGACATAAAAAATGTATTCAAAGTAATTTTTTAGCAAAAAAAAAAAGATTTTTTTTCATCAAAAAATGTCAGAAAAGGCCTGGCCTTCAAGTCAGGGGTGGCTCGTGCATTGTGGGCGCAGGGGCGCCACTCCCCTAATCCCTGCCGTCACCTCCCGATCCATGCGCCCGGCCCCTTTAAGGAAACCGGACACATGGACTCCTATGGCAGCGTGGGCGGGGGTGTTTTTTTTTTTAAGCACCTGATTAGAGCCTGATGCTCTAATAGGCTTCAAAAAAGTGTGGGCTCGGGGCGCAGAGAGTGCGCCCTGATCCCACCCTGTTGTGTGACCATAGCAAATTAATTTTCGCTATATTTACACCACAGTGCTTCCCCACCAATAAGGAGGCAGGTCAGTGAGACCTGTTTCCTGATTGGCCAAAGCGCCGGGCATCCCATTGGATGCCCGGCACTTTGGTGGAAGAGACACGCTCACAGGGGAGGAAGCTGGAGGATCGGACTCCTCCGCCGCTAACACAGGAGGAGAGAACAAGGACAGAAGAGCCCAGGGCCGGAATGGAGGAGGAGATGCTCGGGATGCAGGAGCTGTTGCCTGCCCATACCCCAGCTCGCTGCCTCACCCGGATGGGGTAAGTGCTGGTCTAATGGAGGGCGAGCGGTGGGGCTTGTCACAGTGGTCTGATGGTGGGCGAGCGGGGGCTACATATGTTGGGCAGAAGCTGCATATGACGGGCACAGGCTGCATATGTTGGGCAGAAGCTACATATGACGGGCACATGCTGCATATGATGGGCACAGAAGCTGCATATGACAGGCACAGGCTACATTTGATGGGCACAGAGGCTGTATGATGGGCACAGGCTGCATATGAAAGGCATAGGCTGCATATGAAGGACACAGGCTGCATATGATGGGCACAGAGGCTGTATGATGGGCACAGGCTGTTTATGATGGGCACAGGCTGCATATGATGGGCACAGGCTGCATATGATGGGCACAGAGGCTGCATATGATGGGCACAGAAGCAGCATATGACAGGAACATGCTGCATATGATAGGCACATGCTGCATATAATGGGCACAGAAGCTGCATATGATGGGCACAGGCTGCATATGACAGGCACACTCTGCATATGATGGGCACAGGCTGTATATTATGGGCACAGAGGCTGTATGATGGGCACAGGCTGCATATGATGGGCACAGACTGCATATGATGGGCACAGGCTGCATATGATGGGCACAGAGGCTGTATGATGGGCACAGGCTGCATAAGATGGGCACAGGCTGCATATGATGGGCACAGAGGCTGTATATGATGGGCACAGAAGCTGCATATGGAGGGCACAGGCTGCATATGACGGGCACATGCTGCATATAATGGGCACAGAAGCTGCATATGACAGGCACCTGCTGCATTAGATGGGCACAGGCTGCACATTATGGGCACAGAGGCTGTATGATGGGCACATTCTGCATATGATGGGCACAGGCTACATATGATGGGCACAGGCTGCATATGATGGGCACAGAGGCTGCATAAGATGGGCACAGGCTGCATATGATGGGCAGAAGCTGCATATGATGGGCACAGAGACTGCATATGTTGGGCACAGGCTGCATAAGATGGGCACAGAAGCTGCCCATGATGGGCACAGAGGCTGCATAAGATGGGCACGGGCTGCATAATATGGGCATAGGCTGCATATGATGGGCACAGAGGCTGTATGATGGACACAGGCTGCATATCATGGGCACAGAGGTTGCAATTGATGGCACAGTGGCTGCATTTTATGGGGCACAGTGACTGCATATGATGGGTACAGTGAGGCTGCAATTGATGTTTTTTTTTCAGAATTTTTCAGTTTGCTTGCACCCCCAAAAATTTTGAGCACCAGCCGCCATCTAAGTGATTAGAAGCCATCTAAGTGATTAGAAAAGTGGGCGATTTGTGGCATATAGGGCCGATCCTGGGCGGATGCGCATGGTGCACTGCACCCAGGCGCCTCAAAGGTGGGGGAGCCGAAGTTCCAGAGTGCTCCTCTCCCTCCTCTAGCTCTCATTGTGTGTGGGCACACCCACCCCGCAGCTTGAGTGGGGTGTTTGGCGTCTCATGCTCTTCAAAGTTAGTTCTGACAGACAGCGTCTCTCCCCGCCGGCTGCCTTTCACACTGACACATGGCAGAGGAGACTGAAGCCGCAGCCTCTCCATCAGCTCTGATGATTCCTCCACACAGACAGCGGGAGGAGCCAGGGAGGAGAAGAGACACTGCTCCGCTGTGCATCTGTGGCTCTAATCTGAGGTCTGTGATTATAACACACTGCGACACTTGCGGGGGGGTGGAAGGTGATAAAAAGGAGTACTTAACTTGCAATGACCCCCCCTGAAACTGATAAATAGGAATACTTGCAATGATTTGGGAAAGGGAGGCAAACTGAGAGAATGGAGTACTTTCAGCGATTTGGGGTGGGTAAGAGAATACTGTATGTGCTAGGCAGGGGACACTTTGGGAGGAGAGAGGATTTGTGCTGGGAGGAAGGTTGGATATGAAATCTGACCCCCCCAGCACAAGTCCTCTCTCCTCCCAAAGTGCCCCCTGCCTAGCACATACAGTATCCTCTTACCCACCCTCCCCCACCCCCAAATCAAAGAAATGCTGGCTCAGTGGCGGCCCATGCATTGAGGGCACACGGGCACCGCCCCCACTATTCATGCACCTGGCCCCTCCTATCCATGCACCTGGCCACTTTCAGGATGCCAGGTGCATGAATTCCTATGGTGGGGGTGTTTTTTTAAGCACCTGATTAGAGCCAGAGGCTCTAATAGGCTTCAAAAAAGGGTGGGCTCTGGGCACAGAGAGTGCGCCCCGATCCCACCCAATTGTGTGACCATAGCAAATAAATTTTCCTATTTTCACACTAAAGTTCCTCCCCGCCAATCAGGAGGCAGGTCGTGGGACCTGTTTCCTAATTGGCCAAAGCTCAAGGCGATCCTATTGCTTAGTGCTTAGGAAGAGGAAACACACAGAGGAGCAGAGGAGACAAGTGCTGGAGGAACGGACACCGCCGCTGCTGCCCGAACTCTGAAGGAGAGAACACCACAGCCCGGTAAGTGCCTGACCTCGTGTGTGCTGGGGGTGTGCCTTCAAAGTGCTGTGAGCCCTGCATGGGAGGGGGGCTGTCAGTGCTGAAAGCCCCCTGCTTCCCCGGTGAGCTGTATACCCTGAACTGTGCAGCTGAGCTGTATACCCTGATCTGCGCAGCTGAGCTGTATTCCCTGATCTGTAATGCTGAGCTGTATACCATGATCTGTGAGGCTGCACTATATACCCTGAGCTGTAATGCTGAGCTGTATACCATGATCTGTGAGGCTGAACTATATACCCTGAGCTGTAATGCTGAGTTGTATACCCTGATCTGTAATGCTGAGCTGTAAACCATGATCTGTGAGGCTGAACTATATACCCTGAGCTGTAATGCTGAGTTGTATACCCTGATCTGTAATGCTGAGCTGTATACTCTGCCCTGTGATTCGGGGGCTGTATACTCTGTCCTGTGATGCTGAGCTGTATACTCCTGACACTACGGGTGAAAGCAAGTGGAATACAGGGGACTGAGTGGGTGGATTCTATAAGGGGTGGGGCTTGTGAAAAGTGGGAGGGGGTCAAAAAGAAAGGGCAGGGTATGGCATCTCCCCCATCCTAAAACTTCACCAGCCACCACTGTGCTGGCTGCTACACTGTGGACAATGATTGTATCCGGGAACCCTGCTAGAGATGGGGGTCAATCACCCCAGGTGCTCATACTAGTGCCCACCTGCCAGGCAAGTTGAGGGAGCAAGGTGGCAGAACTTTTTTCAGCACTGGGCTCCAGGACTTATCCTATGTATCACAGAGGAACACACTGTGTTCCTGTGTGTTGGGGGGGGGGGGGCTTTAACTCGGGATGGGGGAGGGGTTGTGCTGGAATGGAGGACTTAGGGAAAGGGATCTGTACTAGAAGTGGGGAGAGGATTTTAGCTGGAATAGTGGATTTGGGGGTATTTGAAGAGGGAAAGGTTTTGTGCTGGGATAGGAGATATGGATTTGTGCCAGAACTGGGGGAAAGATCTGTTCTAAAAGAGGAATTTGAGGGGGGTGAATATGCTAGAAGGGGAAGGTAAGACAATTTTTGCTGGGAGAAGAAATTTGAGGGGATTTGTTGTGCTGGGTAGGAGGATGGGGATTTGTGCTGGAAGGATTTGGAGAGGGGGGATTGGGTGGGGAGGATTTGTATTGGAATGGTGGTGTGCTGGGATGGAGGATATGGGGGTGCCAGTTCAGCACAGCTCAAATTTTCAGTGCTGTGTGACTTCCTTCATGTTGTGCTCCATCAGATTATAACTGCAACATTACAGAGGTACCAGCGAGGCTGTAGACAGCAGGTGGGGGGGGGGGGGGGGTTGCATTGTGGAGGAGGGGGGGCATCAAAATGCACCTTCGCCTGTGTAGACAAAAATGTTTGCACCAGCCTGGTCACATACACCGCACGAGCTTTGGTCTGAAATGCCCGGCGGCACTGTAACAAAGTCCCGCCTCCTAGATGGCTCTTGTGAGATAGACAGAACACTGATCCAATGCAGTGTAATTGAATTAGTGTGATGTGTATCATAGGAGCCGCAAGCCAGTCTAGGAGGGGGGACTTTGTTACAGTAACCGCCCAGGAGATTCAAATCCAAGCTCCATGACAGCAGGAGATTGTCGTCGCTGTGTGTGATCCAGGGGACACTGGTAGGCTGCAATTGGAGGGCACTGGTAGGCTGCAATTGGTGGGCACTGATAAGGCTGCATTTGATGGGCACTGATAAGGCTGCAATTTATGGGTATTGATATGCTGCATTTGGTGGGCACTGATAAGGCTGCATTTGGTGGGCACTGATAAGGCTGCATCTGATGGGCACTAATAAGGCTGCATTTGGTGGGTACTGGTAGGCTGCATTTGGTGGGCACTAGTAGGCTGCATTTGATGGACACTGCACTGGTAGGCTGCATTTGGTGGGCACTCGTAGGCTGCATTTGGTGGGCACTGATAAGCTGCATTTGGTGGGAATTGGTAGGCTGCAATTGGTGGGCACTGGTAGGCTGCATTTGGTGGGAATTGGTAGGCTGCATTTGGTGGGCACTGACAGGCCGCAATTGGTGGGCACTGGTAGGCTGCAATTGGTTGGCACTAGTAGGCTGCAATTGGTGGGCACTGGCAGGCTGCATTTGATGTGCACTGGCAGGCTGCATTTGATGGACATTGATAAGCTGCGTTTGGTGGACACTGGTAGGCTGCTATTGGTGGACACTGGTAGGTTGCACTGATAAGGCTGCATTTGGTGGGCATTGGTAGGCTGCAATTGGTGGGCACTGATGACTCATGTCCGCAGTCTCTGACCATCTCTCCTATCATGTCTGCAGTCTCTGAGCATCTCCTGTACTATGTCTGGTAGGCTGCAATTGGTGGGCACTAGTGGGCTGCATTTGGTGGGCACTGGCAGGCTGCATTTGATGGACAATGATAAGCTGCATTTGGTGGGCACTGGTAGGCTGCTATTGGTGTACACTGGTAGGCTGCATTTGGTGGGCACTGATAAGTCTGAATTTGGTGGGCACTGGTACACTGCAATTGGTGGGCACTGATGACTCATGTCTGCAGTCTCTGAGCATCTCTTGTATCATGTCTGCAGTCTGTGAGCATCTCTTGTATCATGTCTGCAGTCTCTGACCATCTCTTGTATCATGTCCGCAGTCTCTGAGCATCTCTTGTATTATGTCCACAGTCTCTGACCATCGCATATGATTGCAGTCTCTGACCATATCCTGTACTATGTCTGCAGTCTCTGATCATCTCCTGTGTCATATCTGCAGTTTCTGACCATCTCCTGTACTGTGTCTGCAGTCTCTGACCATCTCATATGTCTGCAGTCTCTGACCATCTCCTGTACTATGTCTGCAGTCTCCGACCATCTCCTGTATCATGTCTGCAGTCTCTGACTATCTCCTGTACTATGTCTGCAGTATGTCTGTGGGCTCCTTCTAACAGACTCTCTAACAGAAGCCATCTCTGTGTCCATTAGAGAGACCCCCCCCTCCAGGTCCCATTAGTGTACTCTCTTCCTGTATTTTGTTTATTGTTAAGAGATCACGTGAGGATCCCAGGGCAACAAAGACTCCTTAGGGGAGCATCTCTGTGTTGCCATAGAAACATTTGTAAAGGGGAGGAGTTAGCAAGATGACCACGCCCATGTGAGGGCGCCAGAAATATTTCTGCACCCAGGCGTCTGTGACCCTAGGATCAGCCCTGGTGGCATAAGCTTCTAATGTTGGGCAGAAAATGCCAAGATAGTTCAAACACCCCCCAAATGACCCCTTTTCTGAAAGTAGACACCCCAAGGTATTCGCTGAGAGGTATGTTGAGTGCATGGAAGAATTTTTTTTTTCCACAAGTTTTTGGAAAATTACTTTTTTTTTTTTTTTACACAAAGTTGTCACTTAAATTATATATTGCTTACACATGCAATGAGTATATGTGGAATTACACCCCAAAATACATTCTTCTACTTCTCCTGAGTATGGTGATGGTGATTTTTGGCAGTCTAGCCACGTACATGAGTATTACAGATCTCATTTGTTGTGGCACATTTTTGGAAAATTAAGAAAGAAAATGAAAATGTATTTTTTCTTTTTCAAAACCTTGTGACAAAAAAATGAGATCTGCAAAATACTCACAATGCCTCTTATCAAATTCAATATCTTTGTGCTATCCTTGTATTTCAGGACCTCTGAAACTGTGATAAGTAGTGAGGGAGTGAAATGAGGAAATGCATCCTTTGAAAGCCGGAAGGTGGTCATTGGGTTTTGGGGGCCTGTACGTGGCTAGGCTCTCAAAAAGTGTCACACATGTGGTATCTCCATACTCGGGTGAAGTAGCAGAATGTATTTTGGGGTGCAAATGTACATGTACCCATGGCATGTGTTAGCAATATATAATTCAAGTGACAACTTTGTGTAAACGAACAAAAAAGTACGGAAATGTGAGGCAGGGATGTTCCGGTTTCCACGGAGCTCTGCCTGCTTCCTCTAGATGGAGCCCGGCATTTGTACAGTAGATAGGATGCTGTCCAAGCTGAAGGTTAGGTCATCAATGGCTGTTATCTGCAGCCTGAAGGGGGGATGTTCTGTTAGGAAGCCAGAGGCTTGGCTGTGTAGTTAACATTCTCACACACTGCCACATCACTTCATACAGATATATAGAGGCCCCATTAAGGAGACCTGCTCCTTGTCAATATTGTCCACTACGGGAGAACAGCACCAATGCTTAAAAAATCAATTTAGGCCTGAAGATTACATACATCCCCCCAAACATTATATATTTTCTTAGAGCAGACAAGTTCATGTATAGTGCACTGCATGGTGGGATCATCACGCAAAGAGTTTTTATTTTTTTATTTTAACATTACACTTCTGTCAAAAAAGCAATATTCTTGTAACGAAACTTGGTTTACCTTAAAGACCTTATATGATGACAAAATCTGTGTCTGTAGTGCATGTTCAGACCTTTATACCATAAATAATAACATATTTGATTTTTCAGTTTAGAAATTGTAGAGAAATTCTTAAATAATGCATTGCAATGCAACTAAACCCTTTTCGATTTTAGTCGACTAAAATGTACTGGAGATTTAGTCGACTAAATTTGATTAAAACTAAAACAATTGCAGAAGACTAAAATGGGACTAAGAAGAAATCGAAATTTGCTGCCAAAATTAACACTGGTGTCTAGATTTATTTCATGGCCTTTATAAACTGTGATAGGTAGTGAGGAAGTGAAATTAGAAAATGATGCACCTTCAGGCTTTCAAAGGGGTCATTGGATTTCGGGCTCCTGTATGCGGCTAGACTCCCAAAAAGTCTCACACATCTGGTATTTTTTTTTGTCATTTTAGAAAAACTTGTGGCAAAAAATAAAATCTTCTATGGACTCAACATACCTCTCAGCAAATAGTTTCAGGCGTGGGTCTTTGGATTTCAGGCTCTTGTATGTTGTTAGGCTCCCAAAAAGTCTCACACATATGGTGTCCCCATACTCAGGAGAAGTAGCAGAATGTGTTTTGGGCTGTGATTCCACATATACGCATGGCATGTGTGAGAAATGTCTTATTAAAATGACAACTTTGGGTGAAAAAAAGGAAAACTTTATTTCTTTAATTTTTTTTTGTTTTAACTTGTGACAAAAAATAAAATCTTCCATGGGCCCAACATGCCTCTCAGCAAATTCCTTGGGGTGTCTGCTTTGCAAAAAGGGGTAATTTGGGGGATTTTTATACTGTCCTGGCATTTTAGCACCTCATAAAATGTGAAAGGCAGTCAGAAAGTATAAGCTGCGTACATTCCAGTATATACACCATAGTTTGTAGACGCTTTAACTTTCACACAAACCAATTAATATGCACTGATTGGAATATTTTTTTTACCAAAGACATGTAGCAGAATACATTTGGCCTAAATTTATGACATAATCTAAGTTTATTGGATGTTTTTTATAACAGAAAGTTGAAAACAGGGTTTTTTTTTCAAAATTTTCATAACGCAAGATTATAACGGAAAAAATAAAAAACCCAGTGGTGATCAAATACCATCAAAAGAAAGCTCTATTTGTGTGAAAAAAGAATGCAAATTTTGTTTGGGTACAGCATTGCATGACTGCGTAATTGCTAGTTAAATTAGAGCAGTGCTGAATAGCAAAAAATGCACTGGACGAGGGGGGTAAAACCTTCCTGAGAATATAGTTTTAAACCTGACATCGTTTTTTTAATAAAACAAAAACAAATCATCTTTGTGCAATATAAATTCTAGCTACGATGAATGCCATAAAATGTATTGTTCTAGAGAGTGCTGGCACCACTACAATATTTAGAACCACTGGAAAATCAAAAGTCCTTATTATCTGAAAGTTTAGTTAATGCATGACATTTATCCATATTGTAATATCATATTATAGCCACTAGGTGGCAGTAGTAAACCACAATTTAACGTTGGACAAGTTTAGTTAATATTTCAGAGTTTATTTAAAGTAAGTTTTTTAGCGCTTACACATTTTTCATGTTTGCTTTTTCATTATAATGTTGCTAAATTGAATATATTTGTAGATTTTCTTGGCAGATTAGCCAAAATTTACACCCAGACCTTCTTCTCCACCTCCAGATTATGTACCAAAATTATGTTTTTTTTTTTCTTTAACATTATACATATAGCAAAAACAGCTTTAAAACTGATCCCTGGGGAAAATAAAAATCCTCCCTTGCAGTGGAACTGCCCCCACATTGCAAGGCCTAAATGCTCATTTAGGTTTAGGGTACCAGAAAAAAAACTTTTTTACTTACCTGATCCCTCACTTCACTGGAAACTGGTGCCCCTCTCTTCTTCCCTCTCTGTCCCTTGATGTTCCCACATCCAATGCAGGGCTATGGGGCCCTGCATAGTACTCTATGATGTCAGAGGACGGCTGGAGCATAGGGGAGGAAAGGCTGTGGACCCCAGTCTATCAACATGAAAGAAATTAAAGCAGCAGCGTTTTTTAGTTAAGTATGCAAGTAGATTGGAGTAGAGAGGGGTAGGGTTGATGTACTGTAGTCCAGCAGGCAGTGCGGGCAATGCTGGTTGATTTTTTAGAGCAGCAGGGGCATTGTGTTTTCAGCTCAAAGAGGAAGTAAGGATCACAGTGGCTTTCTGTAATATCAGTAAGTATTATCTATATAAAACTTTTATTTAGGTGTAGCGCTACAATACACCCCCTCCTTATCACTATTGCTGCTGTGATTATCTGTACTTGTAACATTTAAAACATGGAAAATATGGATGCACTGTATTGGAGAGATGTACTAAATGTTTTTTATTTTTTATTTTGCTTTGACATGGTCCAGTTACAGGTGTGTGACAGATTAATTACTATAGATGAGGCAGATTCTAAACAGATGCACGATTAGGAAGTGGTCCGGGTCAGGTTTTATTTTGTTTCAGTGCTATTTTAGATTTGCAGAGGAAGGAATTTATGGTTTAAACTGTAACCTTATTGCAAATTTGTTTCATAATCGGTCTCACTGCTCCTTTTAACAAGGAGAATTGATAAATGTCCTCTATAGCCTAGTGAGGAGCCTTAAAGCAGATCTATTGTGTAGCAGTGCAAAGCAGGAACAAGAGTATTCATATGTAATACATTAATATGGCTGACTCTATGCACGTATATCATTACAAACTGTACATAGAAAAAAAATGTAAAATATTAACAAACATTGATTATTCAAATGAAACAGATCATTTTTGTAAAAAGATCAATGGCCAGAATATGTATTCTCTTTAAACTCCTTTGCACAACCATTCCAGAATTATGTACTGAACGGAAATACAACCTCAATTCAAAAAAGATTGGGATGCTGTGTAAAATCTACATAAAAGAGAATGCAGTGATTTGCAAATCTTGCAAACCCAGATTTTTTTTCACAATAGAAAATAGAAAACATATCAAATGTTAAAACGCTAAAAATGTACTTGTAGGCAGGTTAAAAATGAGTGTGTGGTTAGTTTGGTTCTGGAGGGCTCAGGAGAACGAGAACGTTGGTAATGGTGTATTGCAGACTCATCTGCAGGTGCAAGAGTTGCACGGAAGAAACCGAGGATCATGGACAGCCACCCAGCCATGGACAATGCCATTATGGACTCTCTTGTCACAGAGGTATGCCTCTATCTTAGTTAGGATCTGGAAAAGGGCGTTGCTCGTTTTGTACTGTCATGCTGCATTTTTACAGTAAAGTCATATTAACCATTATGAGCCTTGTCTGAAGTTTTTAAAAGGGGTATATGTTGGTTCTGGTGTGTTCCAAAAGAGCCTGTGTCTGTAAAGCACATTTGTGGTATGAAGTAACAAATTACAAAGGGTTAACTTGGCAAAGACAGCAAGAGGAGTATAATCAAGTGATAGAACAAGCTAAAAGGCAACCAGTCATAAGACATTGTACCTGGTAAGGCGACAGCTCCTACAGTAATGAGGGGGTCCCTCCTTAGCAGTCAGTATCCAATAGCAACAACATTTGTACCTACGTTATGGAGATCCATGGCCTGGTCATAAGGTATGGGAAGGAAAGAGTTAAGTGAGAGCATGCATGAAGTCCATGCTAGGGGCTTGGCAGGGCCCCATTTTGTTACTGGGAGAGAGGTAACAAGAGTGGTAGAGTGGGCACAGGCTCAGCACGTCCTAATGAAAAAGTCACATGACTAGTGATGCAACGCGTCGGGAAGAGCCGGTGATGTCACTTCCGGAAGTGTGGTGAGGATCTCTATTTTTGTGGTTGGACTACTGCTCAATGTGTTTTAAATTGTATGAGTGCACATTTTATTTAATAAAAGGCTTTTATCATAATACGGGGTACACTATGAGTATTCTCCCATCTCTTTGAGCCACTGAAGACAGCGAGAAGAGGTCTCTTAAAGGGACACCAGCGCGGAAGAAGCTGCTAAAAGGAGGTGGTGGAAACTCATAGAAAACTTACTAAAGCACAAATGACCTACTGAGTTTAGGTCTAATACAAAGGTGAGCGGGCATTGCATTTGCATGGTGGAGTGGCAGCACTGGGGATTGGAGCACACTACTGGAGATTTCTTTGAATCACTTGAGAAGTGGAAAAAAAAAACACATGGACACTTATTGAATGCTTTATTTGTAATATAATTTAATTTATATATTTATATTTAATATAATTTATATTTTGGCTTTACAGATTTTATGTTTCTTAACCACTTGCCGACCAGCTGCCATCATTATACTGCAGCAGGTCGGCATGATCTCGTGAACCATCATAGCTGTACAAAGGCTCCTTTAAGTTGTATAGCAGGCGCGTGTGAGCATGCCCGCTGCACTGCGGGGGTGCTGATGCTCGTGACCGGAACTGCTCTTCAGGCAGTTCCTTTGACCTCATGATTCTCATTTGCTCTGACATGCACTGTGAGCTGTAAGGTCTTATATAGACAGGTGTGTGGCTTTCCTAACCAAGTCAAATCAGTATAATCAAAAACAGCTGGACTCAAATGAAGGTATAGAACCATCTCAAGGATGATCAGAAGAAATGGACAGCACCTGAGTTAAATATATGAGTGTCACAGCAAAGGGTCTGAATACTTGGAACCATGTGATATTTCAGTTTTTCTTTTTTAATAAATCTGCAAAAATGTCAACAATTCTGTGTTTTTCTGTCAATATGGGGTGCTGTGTGTACATTAATGTGGAAAAAAATGAACTTAAATGATTTTAGCAAATGGCTGCAATATAACAAAGAGTGAAAAATTTAAGGGGGTCTGAATAATTTCCGTCCCCACTGTATATCATCATCTATTTTACACAATATCATTAAAAGGTTACGAGAATCTGGAGAAACCACTGTGTGGAAGGGACAATGCTGAAGCGCAATTTTGGATGACCATGATCTTCAGGCCCTGAATCCACACTATCTGTGCGTTACAGTGCATTTCTGCTATATTTGACTAAATAAACCAATCTAACCACACTTTTTCCAACAAAGAGCAGAAGACGTAGGCTCTAAAGGCATGTAATGTAAACAAGATGAGGTACCCCTTTGACAATGAGTAAAAAAAAAACATTCTTTTAATATGGTTTTTGACAGTAATATGAGCTAGAAGGGGGTAATGCCAATGAGTTGTAACTTTAAGTAACCGCATTCTGAAAGATTTTGTCTCTGGTGAAGTTACGTTTTAGATATTCAGTTGGTTTTTACATTATTGTGTTGGTTATTTTTCTTGAGGGCTGTGAGCCAGATTGTAAATGTAAGTTTTGGTGTAGCTCCCTTCATGGCAGTGTAATGGGTATGTGCAATGGCAGGGCGAGTGGGCTTTAATGCCCAGCCACTGCACATATTTGTCCATGGGCTCCGAGGATGTAGATGTGAACATTGCGTGCTTCCACCACACTAACCATGTTAAAATATATGTATAAAATATATATATGACGTCACATATGACAAAATGCATAGGGAAGAGCCACGCACACAAGCCACAGTGCATGCGCAATCACTATTTGCCTGTTTTTATGACTGGAAATGGACGTGTCTGTGATATTTGAATGTGATACATGTGAGTTACTGCTGTTTTATACGTAAGTGCAATATTTTATTAATAAACAGGATTGGTTTTACAATAATTACACTATGTGGAGCCATTTGTTTTACACTCATGTGACCTATGAAACGAGTGAGAATCCGGTGGATGGTCTTTCTAAAGGCATAGGAAAGGACTGCCTGGAGCCATTGGAGCTCATGTTTTACCTACAGTGAAGTTTTCTGATTTGTGCGCTCACTGGTCTCCCTGAATAAGGGGGATCGCTGGCTATCTGGTAAGCCTCCTGTGTGAATATCTTCCGGGTGTCACAACCGATATTTTTGGATTTCTCTTTTCTTCACACTTGGCAGAAGGACTATAGGACATATATATATCTATAAAGATATATCTATATATTTTTTTTTTTGAAGAAGAAGAAGAAGAAGAAGAAGAAGAAGAAGAATCACTTTACACACTGTTTATTGCTGTTCACAATAGACATGTTTTGAATTCAAATAGTTTTGAAATTCGAATAGTTTTACACTTTCCAAAGATAATAAAATAGAATAGAAAATAAAGGAATAGAATAGAAAAAAATAGAGAAAAGCATACAACAGAAAATAAAAGAATAGAATAGAAAAGGATAGAAATAAATAGAATAAAAAGAATTGGATAACATATAAATAATATAACCTTCTTCTGAAATTCGAATTTCAAATAGAATAAATTTGAATTTAAATACATAAGAAAAGAAAAGAAAAAATATGAATAGACTATAATAGCATAGAAAAGAATAGAGATAGAAAAACAATAGAATAAAATAGAAAGAATAGAACTATTTCCCAAAATTTTAATAGAATTAACTTGGAATAGAATAGAAAAGAATAGATTAGAATAGAATAGAAAATAACAGAATAGTATAGAAAAAACAACAGAATAAAATAAAATAAAAAGAATAAATATAACCATCTTCTGAAATGCGAATTTAAAATAAAATAAATTTGAATTTAAATAGAGATAGAATAGAAAAGGATATAATAGAAAATATAATAAGAAAAAATAGAAGATAAAAAAATAGAATAGAATAAACAAATAGAAAAATAATAGAATAAAAAAAACAATAGGATAGTATAGAAGGAATATAACCATTATGCAAAATTCAAATAGAATCAATTTGTTTTAAATAGAATGGAAAAGAATAGATTAGAATATGACATTGGTTATATTCTTTCTATTCTGTTGTTTTTTTCTATACTATTCTGTTATTTTCTATTCTAATCTATTATTTTCTATTCTATTTAAATTTGAATTTCTATTCTATTCTATTGTTTTTTGGAATTATATTCTTTTCTTTCTTTTTTTGTGTTATTCTATTCTATTCTATTCTAGTCTGTTCTTTTATTTACTATTTTGTTCTGTTTTACTCTCTTATATTCTTTTATTTTCTGTTATATTATTTTCTATTTTATTATATTTTTTTCTCTTTGGAAATGGTAAAACTATTTGAATTTGAAAACTATTAGAAAACTATTCGAATTCGAAAACTATTCAAATTTGAATACTATTTGAATACTATTCAAATTTGAAAACTTTTCGAATTTGAAAACTATTCAAAACTATTCAAATTTGAAAATGATTTGAATTTGAAAACTTTTCAATTATGAAAACGATGCAAAATGAATTTGAAAACTATTCAAATCGATTTGAATTCCGAAAATTTTAATCGATTTGAATCATATAAATGAAACAAATTCCAAAAAGGAGTTAAACTAATTAAGTGGGTTAAACAAATTTAACTAAACAAATTTATGTAAATAACGAATCAAAACAAAACTAAACAAATTCTTTTGTTCTGCACATGTCTAGTTCACTATTCATTTATAAAAAATAATTTTTTGCATAATTTATATGTCACTTATTTTATTTTGTAACTATTGAATTTCTCATGCATTGGTTATTAGCGCTGCACTTTGTATTTGAGAAGTAAGGATAACTCTTACAAATGGGGATTTAAATAGCAATAAAGTCATCAGAAAGTCTAACCATTCCTTGCTCTGTTAAAAATAAAAAAATGACTGCAGTTGTGCTTTAATTGTGAAGCATTCCATTGTTTTTTAATACACCTGTAACTCAGAAGTGACAAAAATGACATGCCTTTAATAATTGTGGGTTCTGCAGGACTCGAAAAGAGTCCAACCCAAAAAAAGCAAACAACTATAACACAACCCCAATAAAAAAACTGTTTAGATGACATGGTATTACTCCAGTCCCACTGTGTTCCGAGTTTGTGTTCAGTTGCATGCATTGTATTTTTTGAACTTATATGAGGCAGAGCCTACATTTTGCATACCTGGGTAGTATTAGATCACTACTGCTTATGAGGAAGGTCCTGATTCCCATAGGAGATGGTATTAAAAAGGCTTCAATTTACAAGTGCCTAAGCACATCTTCAACTGTCCTAGCTGCCTCCCTTGGACAAAGATTTCTCTGCGTGATTATTAAATTCCAATAGTGGTCAGATGAAACCACGGTCTTTAGGAGGAATTCTCACCTCATGGATGCTATATTATATTCACTTTGGTTAATTCCTCACAGTACTGACATGGGTTTTCCACAGAATAAATTGTTTTTTTTTCACAGTTGATTATATTTCAAACAATTGACTGAGAGTTTAACTGTTAATAATGTTAATAACACTCCTACAAAGCACATAAGACTTTAATCACTTCCGTGGGCCATAAAATATGTATGGAGTCATACCACAGGAGTGCAGCACAGGCCACAAAACAAACAGGGAAATCACAAACCTTTCACAAGTGTGTAATGGTTTAAAAGGTTTCAAGGGAAAGTCTTTTGTCTGCTTCTTACCCCTGTGTGTAGTTCTGGGATTTTGGTTTTCATCTAGAGGACCACCTACTAGGATACCTACCCTTATGGCTTCTCCAGTCATTTTAAACTAGGCTTCTCAACCAGGGTTTTGTGGAATCCTAGAGTTCCCTCAGAGACTGAGAATAGTTCCTTGAGCACTGATAGATTCATCTCCCGTCTACAATGACCAGCACAGTTATGCCCCGTACACACAGTCGGATTTTCCGATGGACAATGTCCGATCAGAGCGTGTTGTCGGAAATTCCGACCGTGTGTGGGCGCCATCGGACATTTTCCATCGGATTTTCCGACACACAAAGTTGGACAGCAGGAGATAAAATTTTCCGACAACAAAATCCGATCGCGTCAATTCCGACCGTGTGTGGCCTGTTCCGACGCACAAAGTGCCACGCATGCTCAGAAGAAATTCCGACACGGGACAGCTCATTCTGGTAAATGTAGCGTTCGGAATGGATACAGCACTTTCGTCACGCTGCAATGTTCAAAATGGTTTAATACAGCGCACTCTCTTCTTCTTTATAATGTGACAAGAATTAAGTAGTTTTGCTGCTCATATTCACACACACTTCTCACAAACTTATTTCGTTACTATTTATCGGGATTCCCTCAATATATTTTGATTTCTCACATCTGACAACAAAATTTTTTTTTTTTTTTGGAGTAATGTAGATTGTAGATTCTTTTTTTGTGTTTCTCTTTTTTATTTTTTTATTTTTTGGTGATTTTGATTTGTATTCCCGAAAATGTTTGTGTGTGTTTTTTGTGACAAGTTCCCACAACACCACTAATATGTTGTTCTATTTAATCTGTAGGAGATTGTTTGGTGTTGTTGTCCCTTGTTAATTTCACATTGTACTTTAGAAATGTACCTGAATCGTCACCAACAAACTGTCCTTTTTGGATGAAAACACACACAGGAGAGTAGAATTTACCCAAAAAATTTTTATTAAGGGCTCACAACTAAACAAAGAGGGAGGCAACGCTGGAGAAACTGCAGAAGTGGGCGAAGCCTTGGACCCCTGGGGCAGACATCAACTATTTAAAAGCAAAATTGGTGGCCTGAGGAGTCCATATCATAAGGGAGGGCAGTCTGGTCCAGAAGTCCCAGAGATCCGGAAAGCAGCAGATGACATCTGTGTCCCCAGGCTGTGGTCATACGAGAGACTGCATCTTCTGTCAGACCAGACTGAACCCAGGGTCATCACTCTCAGGTCTTCCTTCCACGCTTCCTTACAGGCTTTGGCTGTGGTGGTGGAGTTGTGGCAGCAGGAGGAGGAGGAGGAGGAGGATCGTCCCTCTCAATGACATCCGTCTTGTGTGTCAGTTCCCCACTCTCCCCCTTACGAAGGACTTTATAAATTAGGTCCTCAGAGATCTTGCGTTGACCCTCCTGCATGCCCTGCAATTTTGTGGCAGCCATGCAGGCAAAGGCCTCTTCAGGACTGGGGAAGGCTCGGAGGGACGCCGAAGCCTCCTGGATCAGCCTGTACGCTGAATCCTGCACGGGACTCGGAGTGGCATTCCTGGCTCGTTTATATGGCAGGCGGAGGGGAGGGACCTGAGACTCAGTCAGGCTGCGACTTGTCCCAGGCTTCTCTTGGCTGCCACTTAGCCCCGCCTCCTCCTGGCTGCCACTAATCCCCGCCTCCTCCTGACTGCCACATTCCACAGCCTCCTCCTGGCTGAGGTCTTCCTGTGTATGAAAAAGGGACACAGTTTTAGTTTTTTATTCATCAATCACACACAATTTTCACCTCCTGACTGCTGCAAATTGAATGTTAACAAATATAACAGACTATCCTTCTGAGCCCAGCAGTTTTCATTCTTTTCCCAATTTTGGGTGCCCACTACTGTCTATTGATATGTAAAGCACTTTTTTTAATCAGAAATTAGTGATCAATAATAACATCTAATAAACATCATTTATTTATTGACCAGAAATCTGTAGAAGAATGCTATACCTGACTCCAGCTGGGCTCCTCCATTTCTTCCTGGCTGGAAGGCCCAGGTTGGACATCGGAAGCCTCAGCTGGGGTGGAAGGAAGCGTAGAAGGAAGAGTAGAGAGGGATTCCCTGACTTCAGTGTGGTCTGACAGAAATCGCAGTCTCTCGTAGTACCACAGCCTGGGGACATAAACGTCATCTGCTGCAGCTCCGGACCTCTGGGAATCTGTGACCTTCTTGCGCTCCCTAAGATAAGTGCTCCTCAGGCCACCAATTTTAGCTTTCAAATAAGAGATGGTTGCTGTGGGGACCACCGGCTTCACCAACTCCAGCAGTTTCTCCAGCGCTGCCTGCCTCTTCTGTTTGTGATTATAGTGGGGGTGTCTCACTTGCCACAGACAGGGCAGCTCCCTGTACTTGTCTATGAACAGGGGCAGGAAATTGTGGTCGTTGAACCCATCCATTTTCTCTGTAAGACACAGCACAAGACAAAGCCTAATGTCAGGCCAAACTCCCCTAATCTTGTTACAATATAGGCTTCCATTTCGAAGCAGTATAGGCCCAAGTTTAGATCCTATGTATACAAAGAGCGCAGCGCTGGATTTAGATATACAGTGAAAAATAAAACAGCAAAATTATTTGTTCAAATAAAAACTGTGCATATTAATCTTCAAATAATGTCCATAGGAATGCAAAAATATAAGTGATTAAATGTCCGTGAAGCACAAAGAACCAATCTGGATGTCTAACTTCCACCGCTGTGAGGCCCGTCACCAGAAGAATTAAAGGCTTACCGGACCGCCTTTTTTAAAAGGCATGAATCAATCGCCACCATGGATACTGTCCCTCTCCTGGCTGGATCCTGCTGTGAGGCACCGGATGGTTGATCCCAAATCTGTCAGCCGTGAAGGAGCGCCAATCTCAGTAGCAATCTCAGTAGCGTGAGTATCCGAAAAAAAGGGGAGAAATGCTCCAATGGTGTAGTAAATTAATGGTTCCTTTTATTAAAAAAGCCTAAAAGGCGTTTAACAGTACAGCAGTCCTTGCAAGGAGTGATAAAAACAATTCCGATAGATAATGAAAGTACGCGCATGCGCAGTCCGTGCGTACGTGTCTACCCTACGGCCGTTTCGTCAGAAATGACATCATCAGGGGCACGCCTACACGTCCGCGCATGCGCTTTAAGTACCCGAGCGGCGAGGCGAAGATACTCAGCCATTGGTTGTATAATTAGTAAAGTTTGGAGACAGCTGAAGCATCATCACTAATGTTAATACTGATATGCTTCCTTGGATCCTATCTGGTGCCATCTTGTGGACAATTTAGATAATGCTCTAAGTTTAAATTAGGTCTGGTATTTAAACCTATTGAAATAGAAAAATTAGAAAAAGTATATATAAAAATAAAAAATATACAAAATATATATAAAAAGAGGCTGAAAGACAATTCGCATCCCCCTTCGAGTGGGAAACATTTCTTATGATATTTTCTATCGTTGAAATTAAAATAAAATTTCAAAAATTACATTTAAAATTCAAACTAAAACCATCAAAGAATAATGTTACAAACCAAAAATATGGTCATAACACACACATTATTTTGCTAGAGGCTGAAACGTTTTAAATGAGGAAAAACATCCAAACATAGGACAATAGCCCCTACATAGGAGAACTTAGTACAAACTAAATGATCCAATAACAAGGATTTATTATATATAAGGTCATTTGCTATGTACAGAAAATGATGTTGGCCAAAGAATATGGAGGGGACAATCTAAACCCCGAGTGGGCGGGGAGGGGGAGGAGTTAAGAGCTTATTAACTATTGTTAACAAAGCAATTAATGTCCCACTCCACATTCAAGCCTGTAGGGACATGACAACCCAATCTATATATCCAGTTGGTCTCACTTCTGGAAATACTGCGTTTACCGTTACTCCCTCGCCAATGAGGTATGTATTTTTCAAGGGCTAGAAACGTGGTCCCCGTAGGGTCCCTTCTATGTTTCAGGTCATAATGTTTTGAAACATTATGTTTGTCAAAGCCCCTTCGAATATTGGCAACATGCTCCCCTAATCTTACCTGTAGCTTTCTAGTAGTGCGTCCTACATATTCTAACCCACAAGGGCATCTCAAGAGATATACTACGCACTTTGTAGAGCAGGTGATAAAGGATTTTATTGGATATGTATTGCCTGTTCCTGTGGATGTAAATTCCGTTAACCTTCTGCCCTTAAAGGTATTTATGCTGCAAATTTGGCACTTTTTGCAGGGAAAAAAGCCCTTTAGATCACCAAAAAAAGAAGGTCTAACTGGTGGGTCTGGAACATTAGGTGCTATGAAGTGCCTAAGGTTGGAGGCTCCCCTGAAGAGCACACAGGGTTTTTCTGTCAATAATGGTCCTAAGATCCTATCATTCTTAATGATGGGCCAGTGTCTTTTTATTATGCGTTTTATAGCCCAATGCTGGCTAGAGTAGGTAGTTAAGAACGCCAGACCAAAATCATCCCTTTGTTCCGCTTGTGGTGGTTTATCGATCAGGAGGGTCTGACGATCCCTATTTCCCACTTCTGTTATTAGTGTATCAAGAACTTGGCCATCATAGCCTTTGTTCAAGAATCTAGCTCTAAGTACCTGTGCCTCCTCTTTGAAATTTTCCAACTTGGAACAATTTCTCCTGAGCCGTAGAAACTGTCCTTTCGGGACTGCCGACAGCCAGGAACGGTGATGACATGAATCCAGAGGGATGTAGCCGTTCCTGTCTGTCGTTTTAAAGTATGTGGATGTGGTAATCACCCCATTTTCTATAGTTATTTTCAGATCCAAAAAATGGATTTGGATGGGGTTGACCTCATGAGAGAGGACGATCCCTCTGTCATTGTTGTTCAAAAAGGACAAGAAGGTTGTAACAGATTCAATGTCACCATCCCATATGAAAAGGACATCGTCGATGAATCTTTTCCAAAAAATTAGTTCATCGCGTCTATTGTGTAATACCACGTCCTCCTCCCATTTGGCCATGAATAAGTTAGCCATGCTGGGAGCAAATTTTGCTCCCATGGCTACTCCCTTTTTTTGTAGAAAATAGGTTCCATTGTGCCAGAAGTAGTTATGTTTCATCGAAAAATCCAACAGCTCGACCACGAATTTCTTTTGCGTGATCGAGATGTTGGAGTCACGATGTAAAAAAGATTGGACCGCTTCATGGCCTAACTCATGAGAGATGGCCGTATAAAGTGAAGCTACGTCCGCAGTTACCAATAGATAAGTTGGTTTCCACTCTATCTCCCCAAGCAAGTTGATGACGTGCTTCGTATCCTTTAAGAAGGAGGGGGTTCCCATCACCAGTGGTTGTAAATACCTGTCAATGTATTTCCCGGCTCTGGATGTGACAGAGTCAATCCCACTGATGATGGGTCTCCCTGGTGGATTGACCAAAGTTTTATGTATCTTTGGTAATATGTATATGACCGGCAACCTCGGCGCCAGGGGTACCAGAAATTCCTTTTCCTTCCTATTGAGGATACCCATATCAAAACCCTTTTGTACAAGTGTTTTTAAATTCTGTTTGAACCTAGATGTAGGGTCTGCCGGCAGGGGAGAGTAAGTGTCAGAATCAGCGAGAATCCTCGACAATTCATTGGAGTATGCCTCCTTGTCGAGGACTAAAATGGCACCCCCCTTGTCCGCAGGTCGAACCACTACATCTTTTCTCTTACAAAGTGATTCTATTCCCATGTCAATATCCCGCTTAGATTTAGCCTTTCTTGTATTTAGACTAGCCAGATCTTTGATGACCAAGTCCCGAAAGATACTGACATTAGGGGCCAAATTCCCCGGCGGGTTGAAGAGCGAGGCATTGGCCAAGTTGGAATGTACTATAGTGGAGGTTTCCCTCATTTCCTGTCTGGCGGGATTACTCATGATATACCTTTTAATATTTAATTTTCGCGTATACTTATGTATATCTATGAATGTTTGGAACTTATTAAGGTTCCGTGCAGGAGCATATTTTAATCCCTTGCTTAGAGTCAAAAGTTCATCCTTGGATAATTCCTTATTGCTAAGGTTAATGATGCCACTAGTATCTAAAATCTTCTTCTCTTTGGAATGAAGTTTCCTCCCCCCTCTGCTCCCTCTCTTCCGTCCCCATTTCTTTTTTGGGGTCCCCTGTTGGCCCTTTGAAAATCCCATTGCCCTTGGGATGAATGAGGTCCATTTCCACTCCCCCTAGTTTTTGAGTCAAAGTTTCCATTATTGTTATTGTTAGATAATGGGATAAACCTATTTTTCGTGACCACCCCATATTGGTTGTGCGGGTCATTATTTCTCCTGGATTCATGTGTCATTACCCGATCGGGATGGACATACTGTCCCTCCCTATGTCCCCAGGGTGATGGTGATTGATGAGAGGGACGGGAAAAAGACCCTCCACCCCCTCCTCTTGTTGCAGAATGCCCCCGATGTGGCTGCCTGCCTGATCTCTCTCTAGGGGGTTTTGGTGAGGCACGGTATGTCCCATGCTCACTGTTTATTACAGGAATGGCATTGGGGTTTGCTGGGGTGGTTACAGGTGGTAATTCAGGGGGAGGAATGACCTGCCACTTAAAAACCACGTTGTCTCTATAGTCTTTTACATCCCTATTGTACTTTCTTTTTTTCTTTGTTCTCTGTTCAGATTCCTCTTTTATTAAAATGCTTTTTAAGGCCTCTGATTTTTGTATGTACTCTGCTTCACCTTTAAAGGGCATTAGCTTACTCTTAATGTTATTAATCTCTAAATCTAATGTAGTTAGTTTACGTTTCTTTTTTGCTATTAAAAATTGCAAAAAATTAACTCCAGCTTCATTAAAGTATTTGAACCATTCAGGTAGTTCACTATCCTCCTTTTGAGGGTTAACATCCCATCGGAGACTCCGAGGGACCATATTTAACCTAACATATTCCTCCAAATACGTTATGTCCCATCTAGTATGAATCTCAGCAATGGTTAGGTTTTTTAATCTTAGGAAACAACCTCCCAGATCATCCCTTGGATCCTCATTGCCATCAAAAACACCTTCAGTATTAGTGACCATCTGAGACCTATATTCAAAAATGTCCATTATGGACGCACCAGCAGCAAATAATACGTATCAAAAAACAAAGAATTTTCTAAAAGAGAAAATTTGCGCTAGGTATAAAGTGAGGGATGTGAGTCAATAAAACTTAATTTTTTGTATTCAAGTGTGCAAAATTATTGATAATAGTGAACCTGTGCGGAAATATCCTGCGGCTATGCGCTATAACCCTGATAGGGGGCACCACTAAGAATGTATACAAAGAGCGCAGCGCTGGATTTAGATATACAGTGAAAAATAAAACAGCAAAATTATTTGTTCAAATAAAAACTGTGCATATTAATCTTCAAATAATGTCCATAGGAATGCAAAAATATAAGTGATTAAATGTCCGTGAAGCACAAAATAATGTGTGTGTTATGACCATATTTTTGGTTTGTAACATTATTCTTTGATGGTTTTAGTTTGAATTTTAAATGTAATTTTTGAAATTTTATTTTAATTTCAACGATAGAAAATATCATAAGAAATGTTTCCCACTCGAAGGGGGATGCGAATTGTCTTTCAGCCTCTTTTTATATATATTTTGTATATTTTTTATTTTTATATATACTTTTTCTAATTTTTCTATTTCAATAGGTTTAAATACCAGACCTAATTTAAACTTAGAGCATTATCTAAATTGTCCACAAGATGGCACCAGATAGGATCCAAGGAAGCATATCAGTATTAACATTAGTGATGATGCTTCAGCTGTCTCCAAACTTTACTAATTATACAACCAATGGCTGAGTATCTTCGCCTCGCCGCTCGGGTACTTAAAGCGCATGCGCGGACGTGTAGGCGTGCCCCTGATGATGTCATTTCTGACGAAACGGCCGTAGGGTAGACACGTACGCACGGACTGCGCATGCGCGTACTTTCATTATCTATCGGAATTGTTTTTATCACTCCTTGCAAGGACTGCTGTACTGTTAAACGCCTTTTAGGCTTTTTTAATAAAAGGAACCATTAATTTACTACACCATTAAAGCATTTCTCCCCTTTTTTTCGGATACTCACGCTACTGAGATTGCTACTGAGATTGGCGCTCCTTCACGGCTGACAGATTTGGGATCAACCATCCGGTGCCTCACAGCAGGATCCAGCCAGGAGAGGGACAGTATCCATGGTGGCGATTGATTCATGCCTTTTAAAAAAGGCGGTCCGGTAAGCCTTTAATTCTTCTGGTGACGGGCCTCACAGCGGTGGAAGTTAGACATCCAGATTGGTTCTTTGTGCTTCACGGACATTTAATCACTTATATTTTTGCATTCCTATGGACATTATTTGAAGATTAATATGCACAGTTTTTATTTGAACAAATAATTTTGCTGTTTTATTTTTCACTGTATATCTAAATCTAGCGCTGCGCTCTTTGTATACATTCTTAGTGGTGCCCCCTATCAGGGTTATAGCGCATAGCCGCAGGATATTTCCGCACAGGTTCACTATTATCAATAATTTTGCACACTTGAATACAAAAAATTAAGTTTTATTGACTCACATCCCTCACTTTATACCTAGCGCAAATTTTCTCTTTTAGAAAATTCCAAGTTTAGATCCTACCTTCGTTAGCACGATCGGCGTCTCCGATGCTCCTTCCTCCGCTCACAGATCACACGTAAGACGCGCGCGTTACGATTTATACACACTGCGCATGCGTATAACTCCGCCCGCCCCTGACGTTCTTTCTAGTCTATTCCCCGCCCCTTTTCGTTCGGCACAGTGGGGGAAGGGCACATGGCGGATAGACAGCAGGATCGTGCTAATTGTAGCAACGAGGAGGAGGAGGAGGAAAGGCTGGAGCCTGAAACGTCCCGATCCAGAAGGAGATTAAAGGACTCAAATATGTCCTTTGGGGAGATGTTGGAGATGGTGGACATCCTGAAGAAGGCCGACTATGATGGAAAGTATGGGCCTTACCCCAACCCCAATGTCAGAAAGGCCAAGATCATGGCGAAAGTGGTCAGGAGTCTGCACCGGAAATTCGGGGTACGACGATCGAAAGATCAGCTCAGGAAGCGGTGGTCGGACCTGAAATTACGAGAACGTGAGCAGTACAGAAAGATCCGGAGATTGCTGCAAAAAAGTAAGTAGTTGTGCTGTGTTCCTATTCTTTATGTTTATTACGTTCGTGCTGCTCCATGTGCTTTTAGGAACTCTTGTACAGTTTAAAATGGCAACTTTCATATTCATGGGCTCATTATTCGTTCGGATCACACATTGTTATTTCGGACAATAAAATACCATTGTTTAGGCCATATGCATTTGGCCACCATTTTGACGCCCTATACTTGTCTTCAAAGAATTGGGTTGTGTAGATGGCTTTGTTACTAGAATGAAATGCAAACTAGATTGTGTGTAAGGAGAGGACACTGAGCAGCTGTTTTCACATCTGGACACTGGAGCACTAGTGTGGGACACAAGAACACCATTTTTATTAGGGGGGCCACACAGGTGCCCCAGTGTATACTATGGGGGGGCTACATCTGTGAAGCTTTTACCAAACAGGTAAAGTATTGCAGCTTGACAAAGGGCACTAAAAAAGCTACATCTTGGAACTCGGCTAAAATAGACAATTGTACCCCACTTCCAAGCAATGTTTCATCTTTATAGTTCTGACATTAAATATCTGTGTGCTAATTATACCATTTTTGTTTTACATAGGGGAGAAAAGACTCGGAGGACACCCCTCATCCGAGGAGACCAGGGGAAGAAGGGGAAATCCCCCCAACACAAGATGAGCAGGAGGATGAAGACGTGGTGGAAGTAGTTACCACAACAGGTGAGTGTCTGCGACCACAGGCTCAGATAAGAGATGGATTGCGGCATTTTTTTGAAACCTAATTTATTTTGGGTTTCCTCTCTTTTTAGGTGATCGTGAGGTTGTGGATCCAGATCCTTTCACATCCGAAAGTGCCCAGATCCTGATCGGGGAGATCATGGGGTGTAATTTACAATTGGAAAACATCAAGCAAAACATCAATGATGTTATTCCAAAATATAAAAACATCATTGATGTTTTGGGGCGAGTTTAAAACCCCTCCAAATCACTTTCTTCTTTTGTGTGCTACAATGTGCAAAATGTTTTTGTGATTTTTCCCAAAGCCAAATTTGGAGGATGCACACAGTGTGTCAACATGTGCTATCTGCCATCACGGGAGATCAATGTACGCGTTTTGGGGGTGCAACCCCTTCCTCAATTATAAAGTAGCGGTGAGGAAGGGCTTTCTCCCCCAAAACAAATCCCTTGATCCCCCGTGATGGCAGCTAGCACATGTTGACATTGGGAAATTTGTGTGCATCTTCCAAATTTGGCTTTTCCAGGGGTGATTTCCCCCTATCTGAACGCTATATCAAACAGAGTTCCTAAATACTCATGTCTGATATAGCTTTCCAGTTCTACCAAATGTGAACTTTGTAAGATCAAGATTTGTGTCTTTCTTGTTGGTTTTACACAGGCCTGTTTTCTATAAAATGGACATTTTGATTTTGGATAATGACACCACAAAAATTGGTATACAACAAACATGTTGGTTTGTCAGAAAAACATTTGGTAAATGCACATGTGATTGTGCAGGTATTAAAAAGATTGTTCATCAAGAATGTGTGGATTATTGTCTCACGCTACAACACTTTTGGGGTGATGTAATTGTTGTTTTATGAGAAAATGGGGGTTATTTCCTAAGGGGAAATCCACTTTGCACTACAAGTGCAGTTTCAGTGCAGTTGCAAGTGCACTTGTAGTGAAAAGTGTCTTTGCATTTAGTAAATAACAGCCAACAGTGCTTTGTCTAAGGTTACACAATCACGACATTTTCTGCACTCCACACATTTCTGTCAGGGTCAGCTCAAACAAACACAAGCAGTAAATGTCCACAAAGAAGAGCCTGGGGGGAGATGCCTGTCGAGAACTTGAGGTCCTGCAGGCTTCTCCCTGTGGCCAAATACCGCAAGGTAGCGACCAGCCTCTGCTCCGGAGTGATGGCTTGCCTCATGCAGGTATCCTGCCTGCTAATATAAGGGGTCAGCAAAGCCAACAAACGGTGAAACACGGGGTCCGTCATCCTGAGAAAGTTCCTGAAATCTTCAGGATTATTCTCATGGATCTCACGGAGCAAAGGCATATGAGAGAACTGGTGACGCTGAAGCAACCAATTCTTGGTCCATGAACTCCTCCCCACCCTGTTCATGGACTGGACTTGTGTCAAGGTCAGGACCCCAACACCAAGCCCCCGCACAGCACGAACTGTACGAGGAGTACGCATACGAAACATGGCTAGAAAACGGTCGGCTGCTCAGAACGAAGTAACAGAACGCACTGAAGAACAGCAAGGCCTGTGAAGAGCGACCTGAAAAACAGCAACGAGCAGGCAAGATCACACAGAAAACTCTGATACGAACTGACTGCACCCACTAAAGAGCAGATACAAACCCACAAGCACAAACTGAACAGCAGAAAACGATCTGAAAGCCAGGAGTCTGAAAAAGCGCGAATCGTCTCTCACCAAACTTTTACTAACACGAGATTAGCAAAAGGAGCCCAAAGGGTGCCGCGCTTGGTTCTGAACCGGCCTTTTCTAGTCTCGTCGTACGTGGTGTACGTGACCGCGTGGTTGTCGATCGAAAATTCCGACAACTTTGTGCGACCGTGTGTAAGCAAAACAAGTTTGAACCAACATCCGTCGGAAAAAATCCTAGGATTTTATTGTCGGAATGTCCGAACAAAGTCCGACCGTGTGTACGGGGCATTAGGGGGAAATTTTCCACTGACATTCAATGTAATGGGTTACTTCTACACTGAACAACAATGTAAAAGGGCTGTTTTTTCCTTACTACCAATGTAAGGGGCACTACACTGAACCAATGTAAGGGGGAAGTTCTTCACTTATCAATTTTGTAAATAGGCACTGTAATGGTAATGCGTACTGGGCACACGAAAAGCTGTGCGTTGCGCCATTTTGTTAGAATTGAAGATGTAGCAGCGGTGGCCTTCCCCCTCCTTCAGTTTAAACAATCAACAAACTTTTTGCTGCATTTCAAACACCCTTATCAGTTCTTTGATAGGATTAGCAGAATGTAACCCCAATACACGTCTCTGAGCCCTTATAAAACCATCAAACTTGCAAGCTTGAGTAATTAGCAAAGCAAGCAGATATCCTTTCCACTAATTCACCATAAGGTAAATACCTTAGCTGGAGTCATTAAAGCGGGGGTCCACCTATCTATCGTTTTTTTTTTTTTTTGAGTTCATTCACAAACTTTTCTTCTCAGCATTACATACTCACATATTGTGTGTAATATGGCCGCCTGTGTCAGATTTCGTCGGAAAGAATAACTTATATTATTCACTGCAGGCGGTTTCCATCTTCATTGTGGGCATTTGAAGCCCACAAGCATTTATTTCCTGGATGTGGTGAATGCTGTGCTCCCAGCATTCACCGCTCGTTCCCGCACATGCTCAGTGGCATCCTGGGAAGCCTGAGACTAGCTCCCAGGAGTCTGCCATTAATGTCTAAACCGCTGGCAACAAAAGTGAGTACACCCCTAAGTAAAAATATCCAAATTGGGCCCAATTAGCCATTTTTCCTCCCCGGTGACATGTGACTCGTTAGTGTTATAAGGTCTCAGGTGTGAACGGGGGGCAGGTGTGTTAAATTTGGTGTTATCACTCTCACTCTTTCATACTGGTCACTGGAAGTTCAACATGGCACCTTATGGCAAAGAACTCTCTGAGGATCTGAAAAAAAAAACATTTTGCTCTACATAAAGATGGCCTAGGCTATAAGAAGATTGCCAAGACCCTGAAACTGAGCTGCAGCACAGTGGCCAAGACCATACAGCAGTTTAACAGGACAGGTTCCACTCAGATCAGGCCTTGCCATGGTCGAGCAAAGAAGTTGAGTGCACTTGCTCAGTGTCATATCCAGAGGTTGTCTTTAGGAAATAGACGTATGAGTGCTGCCAGCATTGCTGCAGAGGTTGAAAGGGTGGAGGTCAGCCTGTCAGTGCTCAGACCATACGCCGCACACTGCATCAAATTGGTCTGCATGGCTGTCGACCCAGAAGGAAGCCTGTTCTAAAGATGATGCACAAGAAAGCCCGCAAACAGTTTGCTGAAGACAAGCAGACTAAGGACATGGATTACTGGAACCATGTCCTGTGGTCTGATGAGACCAAGATAAACGTATTTGATTCAGATGGGGTCAAGCGTGTGTGGTGGCAACCAGGTGAGGAGTACAAAGACAAGTGTGTCTTGCGTACAGTCAAGCATGTTGGTCGGAGTGTCATGTCCTGGGGCTGCATGATTGCTGCCGGCACTGGGGAGCTACAGTTCATTGAGGGAACCATGAATGCCAACATGTACTGTGACATACTGAAGCAGAGCATGATCCTCTCCCTTTGGAGACTGGGCTGCAGGGCAGTATTCCAACATGATAATGACCCCAAACACACCACCAAGACAACCACTGCCTTGTTAAAGAAGCTGAGGGTAAGATGATGGACTAGTAAAGCATGTCTCCAGACCTAAACCCTATTAAGCATCTGTGGGCATCCTCAAATGGAATGTTTGAGGAGCGCAAGGTCTCTAAGATCCACCAGCTCTGTGATGTTGTCGTGGAGGAGTGGAAGAGGACTCCAGTGGCAACCTGTGGGAGCTCTGCTGAACACCATGCCGATGAGGGTTAAGGAAAATAATGGTGGCCACACAAAATATTGACACTTTGGGCCCAATTTGGACATTTTCACTTAGGGGTGTACTCACTTTTGTTGCTAGCGATTTAGACATTAATGGCTGTGTGTTGAATTATTTTGAGGGTGGCAGCAAATTTACACTGTTATAAAAGCTGTACACTCACTACTTTCATTGTAGCAAAGTGTCATTTCTTCGGTGTTGTCACATGAAAAGATAGAATAAAATATTTACAAAAATGTGAGAGGTATATTCACTTTTATGAGATTTTGTATGTACCCATTTCAAATAATCAGCAGCATTTTAAGCACAAAAAAAATCACTATATTACAAGGTACAGGAGGCCAATGGAACACATAACCGTTCTTAGGTGAAATAGACATCCAACACCCCTCATATTTTATTATTATTTACCGTATTTATCGGCGTATAACACGCATTTTTTCCTGAAACTTCCCACTTAAAATTAGGGTGCATGTTATACGCCGGCGCGTGTTATATGCCGATAAATATGGTATTTATTCATTCAAAAGGTAATTTCATGCTTGGCAATAATATACAAGTTAACAGACTGTAACCTGTAGGTATTAAAATATATTAATACCTATAGAAAACTGGATCTGTGGCATGATCATAAACACGGTGACATCCCACTAGCCACACCTCAAACCTGATGATTGGCCAAAAAAATTCTGTCAAGAGAGAGATGTGATGGAGGCTACCAATGGTAGAATACCGTATCACAGAAATCAGACTGGAGCAAGATTTGCGTTCACCGATCCTTCACCAGTAAGTGGCCCTTGGATACAACTGTAGCCACGAGCTTGGTGTAATTTTTTTCATCCAGCGATCAACTGTTCAGTAAAATTAATCCAGGTAGTGCTACAGTGCCTGATCACTTTTGCAGTAGTGAGAAGGGACATAGACCCCCTTGCCTCCACCTTCTGTGGCTCCTGGGCTCTCTTATTTGACCCGGCAGCCCAAGACAGTGGTATATCCAGAGGTGGAAATTGAGGAACATTCACTCCCCAATTCCCTCTGTGACTAATGAACCTGAAAGTGACAAGGATTTTTTCACTTCTGGTATCAGAGCTGTCACAGACCTGTACTTGATTAGCACAGAGGCCAGGGGAGACATTGCAGTCTAAGAGCCCCTTGATGTCTCTATAAAGAGTACTGATCACCTGTCCATGTTGTCACATAGGAGTCTTGTTAGCCCCCATCCAATAGCAATAATGTTAAATAAAAGAAAATGAAAAGAGGGTAAAATAAATCAAATTTTAATAAAATTAAAAACTTAAAATCATTAAAAAAAAAAATCACACCCTTCCCCTTGCACACAAATGCAAACACGGGCATAGGATGTGCAGATGTACAGTATGTATACAGCAAGTGAGAGAAATTATTCTAAGACCTTAAATTCAAATGAACTCTAAACCAATAACTTGTAAAGGCTTTTAAAGCATCACTAATGAAAATTTTTAGGTACCACAGTTGTTCACCCATTCATAGGCAAACAGTTTTGAGTCTTGATATGTCTGGTATCTATTTATTTGATGCAATACCATCTTTTATATCTTACAGAAAAATAGGTATTATTTTATGTTTGTGTGCACTAAAATTAGTTTTAGTGTATTTTGTCCTAAAAATATGTGATCTGTGATTGCTGCTGGATATGCACAAAACACGCCCGGCAGCGTTTACTGCAGATAATCGCTGCCTCAAAGAAAAGCCACAAATAGCTGCTGCCGCCAACAACCTGTCATTGAAGTGTACAGGCTCTGCCACCGCAGCTACCCACTAACACCTGTCAAAAACAGCAGCAGGAATCAGCAGATTCCTAATGCTGCTATTTGTATTTTTGCAAAATTGTGCAAATGTAGCCTTGCAATGCAGATTTTTCTGCTTCCAGTTACCAAATGGAGCAGCAGGTCAGTAACAAAATAGTAATTATTTGCTATTGCAGAGAGGAAATTGTTAGAAATTCTGTATATAGCCCTACAGAACAGTCCTATGTGCATAGTCCACATGTGTTATTTTACTGCTTAACTACAGACAGGAAACTTTTTATTCAGGAAGAAGACATAGAGTATAGTCATAGATGCAGCTACAAACTTATAAACACTGCCATCTACTGGCTGATGTAGTTGTTGCACAAAATACATGAACAATGTATTCCAACACCCTCACTTAACAACTACTCCTTATATTAGTCCTATTTTGGGTCTCAGTTCTATAAATCTGTTTCTTGTAAGTGGTTTTGTCAAAGCATCTGATCCGCTTTTGTTTCTCATGAGTTGGAAGTCTCATTTTATGAATCTGATTCTGGGTTTAATGCTACTCAAGCAACATAGGACAGAGATTTGGCTGGGATGCCTATATTGCTTCTGGTGGATTGCCTGATTGAAGCCTCTTGTGGCCTGGTTTCTCCTTTTACAGCATTTGGGTTGTCTGCATTCATTTCTATTTCCGTGTCACTTTGTTTTCTTCATGTGACACTGAAGTTTGAAGTATTTGTGTTAGTTCATGAAATGCTGAACTTTCATCGACAATTACATTTCTACTAATGGTTACCTTGTTTGTGTCTTTATGTAGAATTCTGTATCCCTTTTGAGATTCACTGTACCCCACAAGTACACCTTCCTTTGTGCAAGTGTCCCATTTTGTAAATTTTTCTTTTGGGATTTGCACATAGGGTTTACTTCCAAAAATGTTTAGATGGTTCAGTTTCAGGGCCCTTCCATTCCACAGTTCACATGGAGTTTTCTCAGTTGATTTTCCTGGTAGTCGATTTTAGAGATAGCATGCGGTCATAATTGCCTCCCCCAGTATGTGGTTGGCATATTTGCATCAAACAACATGGTTCTTCTACTCTGACATAGAGTATAGTTCTTTTTTTTCTGCAACCCCCGTTTTGTTCTGGGTTGTATGGTACAGTAGTTTGAAATATTATGCCATGCTTACTGAGAATCACCTGTGTGTTATCACCTATATATTTAGTTGCACTGTCCTTGCGTAATACGCTCAGCATTTTTCCATATTTGCTCAAGTTTTTCTGGTACTTCACTTTTGTTGTGTAACATATATAGTGTAGTATACCCAGAGTAATCATCTATAAAAGGGAGAAAATAGCTCTTTTTTTCCTGGAGTCAATTCTTCCTTTGGACCGCAAAGATCTGAAAGAAGTGGCATAACTAGAACCTTCAGGGCCCCGATGCAAGAAACCATGAAGGGCCCCCCTGACTCCCGGACAGGGCCCTTTCCTCTGAACCCTGTGGTGGAACAACAGGGTCCAGTCGCAAGTGGGTGGCTGCATATAAAGGAACCGATTTCTCCATTTCCCCCTGCTTCTCCTCCTCTCCCTCCTGCAGGCATTCAGTGACTGCAGGAGGAAAATGGAGAGATTGGTTCCTCTATGCCAGCGCTTCTCAATCTTTTTACAGTCAGGGCACCCTTGAAGTATACTCCTAGGTGAATGGGGCTGCACTGCAACTACTCCGCAACTGTGTGCATTGCATGAAGTTGCAGCATCAGGTACATCATTATCTGCTTCGGGTACATCAGAAGTAAAAGGTTTGGAAACAGGTTTGTTAAGTGAAGTTTCATTCCACTCATAGGCATACCCATTGTCATGGGCAGACTTATCCCGAAGGAATTTACTTTCCTTGGTGTTAATGACACTCAACATGTACTTCTCCAGAAGTACAATGAATAGAGATCATTTGAAAGGAGCACATTTGAAGATTGTGCTCCCAAGACTGCTTAAGAGAATCATTGATTTTCCTGATATTTGGGAATATCTGAATTCTCAAACCCCATGGAACAATTACATTTTGTGACTATTTTTCAAAATAGGACTTGTGCCAATAAATTCGCACTTTTTTTTTCCAAAAGATGCTGCAATCTCATAAAGGCACGATCAAGATCAGCATCGGAAATGTTGGCCTCAGTTTGAGATGATCAAATCTTCGTCATAAGGCCCCCCCAGGCCTCACCACAGAAATCCGCCATGACAATCACTGCTCAAAATTACACAGAGAAAGCAACCAGGTCAGCCTCCATCTAGATACGACAAAAATACTTGACAAATATGAAATATATACTAGGATACAAACATTGAGAAAAATATAAGAAAAGAAAGGACAATAATTCAAAGAAACAAAGAAATTATGCATATGACGCATATAATTTAAATTTTTATCTAGAGTGACATCCAGCCACGAGTGCTGTATTGAAACACCTAAATCGTGGAAGAAGAGAGAAGTAGTGGCTGGTATATCCTTAATAGATAAGGCACCTCATCCTAAACATTGAGTACAGTAGGGAACAAGAAGGAGGGGATTATTGCGGTGCCACAGACAACTCAATACAATCTGTTAAGAATAAAATGTACAAATTTTATTACAATAACTTAAAAGCCAACAAAGCAGTATATTGGATCACGTATAACAAGGGAGCATTTAACAGTAGTTCTGTTGACCATAAGAAAGATGATAAATTATAACAGCAGGTCAGTTCTTCCCTACTAGTTTCGCCAAGGCATTGGCTTCATCAGGGTAATAGAATATAACAGAAAAACAATTGTTGCTCTAAAAAAAGAAAACAAAAACACAAAAACATTAGTTAAAAAAAAAAAAGGAAACAACATGAAAACATGATACGCATCACTAAGCGATTGAGCTCCATGGTAAAACATGTCCAATCCCCTCCTCCAATAAGCCCATCCACCCAACAAGCAAACATAAGGTGAAAAATTATCCCAAACATTTCCATGAAATCACCCAAACATACCCTGAAAACCCAGAGGGGTAAGATAGATGCGATCCAGTATAACAGGGCAGCCATCCCACACTGCCAGGGCTAAAAGGAGCTAAGGGGCTAAAAGGAGGTCTCATAGAAGCTATAAAGGGCGAAACAAAATAAAAAACAAAAAACAGGAAGCATGTGGCTATAATAAGCTCAAAAAGGGACTAAATTGCCTCAATACATAATAATAAATCTAAAATTGATATCAAAGAAAAGGGGCGCTGTTGAGACCAAGAAGGTATAATTATTCCAGAAGGAACGAGTAGGCTGGTTGACTGACAGAAAATGAACTAAATAAAAGTAAAATAAATGATATTAATTAAAAGTAGAAAATAAATAAAAAGGAAGGCACACAAACTTATTAAAGAAGCTAACTATATGATAGTTACAGGCTTACCCTGGAATCTGAAATCAGTGTGGTAGAATACAGGGTTTCAGCAAGCTTGAACAGGTGATAAACACCAACAGACAGCAAAAAGAGAGGATAGGGTCAAATAGAGCAAAAATTGCCAGAAAAGTGATTACCTCCGATAAAGAAGTCCAACGTGACAGCGCCCCAATAAGCCAACAAATGAAGACTAACGGCGTCTACCTTTTAAGGCCCCCCACCCGATTGGCATAAGAATTGACCAACCGGGAACGGACAGAAAATGGCTAATGCGCCTGCACAATGTCCACTACCAGACGCCTACAATACCCAGGGTACCAAGCACAGAGTATGCTGCGTTGCACGGCAACGGCCGCGCAGTGTAGACAACCATGTGTGTGACTAAACCAAGGGCCTACCAATGGGGCAGGAGGCGGCCAGCACCCAATAGCAGGATGTTAAAAGAGGCAGATATACAGTGTAGAGTGGGCTGACTGTCATAGACAGAAGACATAAAAAGAAGACAGTGGTCTCACTGTCTTCTTTTATACAAGCGCTTGATTTTACTGCTAAACACATGAGTGTATTTCCTTTGCTTTTCATGTATTAAAATTTCCATATGGAGTTACGTTATATGCCTTCCTCTTTTTAATGGTGGGGCTGTATGCCTATATCTACTGAGTCCATCCATACCTTACACCTGTTCGGAGGTCCATCTGGAGATCATATCTGGATAGAGCATCCGATCCCCTTGGTATATTATACCACAAAGCTTGATTGACTCACTAGGTGTACACCTATTTGAGTTCAATCCCTCTGGTAAGCAGTTTCTGGTGTCTTTGGTGGTGGATCTACTATCAACTGTTATTACATCATACATATTTGAAGTTAAAGACTGTCAATATATTATATTCTCATGTGGTTGAGGATTATCATCACACATGATTGAAGCTTGTCACTGACTTTTTTCTTTTTTGGACATCACACGTCCAAGTTCCTCTGTTTATAGACATCACATGTCATAATAGAGGACTGCTTGGAGTATTTTTGAGCACATCAGTTATTAATCACGTTTTTTGTACTCATATTATTTGTTATGGTTTATATGATCACATAAGCGCTGCACATTTCACCCAATTTGTCATTTTTGCAACTTTATCCACTGCTGTGCTGGCTGCTTTAGTTTTTTTTTTTATTTCTTTTATAGACAGCGCGGTATATATTTGTTTATCATTTTAGGTGTATCCATTTAGTCTCCAACTCTAATAAGGAAACGTCAATACCACCGCCTCGAGCATGTGGAGGTACATGCTCCAATGCGGCAAAACGGACAAAATTGGGATCATAATCATGTTGACTAGCAATATGTCTATTAAGGGCAGTGTTAGTTAGTCGTTTGTATAATGGCACGATGTGATCTTTAATGCGCTTAAAAAACGTTTTGTCTGTAAAAGCATCCGCATGCGCAGATAGCTAGATAGACCACACCAATGATCTTACAAATGACTCTATGTTTTAAGATGACGATCTGACCATCAGGGAAAAGAATATCTCTAGAGTTAGTGATGAAAGTGCAAATATCGCAACGTCCACATGGAAAAGTGCCTGTGGTTAGAGGGTTGACTAAATTTTTACGTGTATGATGACTAGTAACCAGACAGCCCCTCATAGAGGGAGCCCGTCGGTAAGTAATCTCCAGGTAGGATTCTACATATTTCTTAATGGTATTATCTGCCGTCAACAAGGACCAAAATTTCTTAAAAATAGCTCTCATCTGAGTATGTTGTTTTGACAACTGAGTAATGATACGAACCGATTGATCAGGTCTAGGAGGTTTTTTAGAATGAATGAGATCTCGTCTGTTGAGTTTAACTACTCTATTGAATGCTCTTTTAAGTAGAGATCGACTATATCCTCTTTGATGAAGTCTATCATATAAGTCTTTGGATGCAAGATAAAATTCCTCATCCAAAGTGCAGTTTCTCCTAAGTCCTAGAAACTGACTATAGGGGATACTGTCCAATAAAGGTTGTAGATGTGCACTGGTGGCATGTAATATTGTATTGCCTGCAGAGGGCTTACGATATAAAGTAGAATGCAGAGTCCCGTCATTGTCAACATAAATGTGTAAATCCAGGAAATTTATTCTGAACTGACTACATTCCATTGTAAAAGAGAGGTTGTAATCATTGATGGCCAGTAGGTCCATCAGTCGTGAGAGTTCATCCTGAGTGCCTGACCAAAAAATAAGAATATTATGAATATACCTGTACCAGGTGATGACATGCTGAAGTAGTTCTGATAAAGAGTCATTAGCAAATAGGTTACTCTCCCACCCCCCAGGTACAAGTTTGCGTAGGAGGGGGCACATTTGGTCCCCATAGCCACCCCCTGTAGGAAGAAGTAGGAGGAACCAAACATAAATACATATTGATTTAGGATGAACTCTAATAACTGAAGAATGAACTGGCTGTAAGAACTGGACAATGGTCCACGTTCATTTAATTGAGTCTGAATAACCTCTTTACCCTTGGCATGTGGGATGGAATTATAGAGACTTTCCACATCTAATGCTAGCAACCATGTATTAGGGGGAATTTGTTTGCCATCAATATTTCAAA
This sequence comes from Lithobates clamitans, assembly GCA_037952925.1. Lineage (NCBI taxonomy): Eukaryota > Metazoa > Chordata > Amphibia > Anura > Ranidae > Lithobates > Lithobates clamitans. Next base: position 1,444,601 of record JBBGZY010001057.1, on the reverse strand, counting down.
GCAAATCAATGGTGTCTTGGACATAGGAGAAAAGAGATGTCACGTGTGGATTTAAGTATTTGTCTACCAAAGCACTGGCATTTTCAGTTAAACTCTGGCAACCTGAAACAATCGGTCGTCCAGGAGGATGTTTTAATGACTTATGCAACTTGGGAAGAGAATAAAAGGTGGGTACCTTAGGGTCTTTTACATTCAACTAATTCAAAGTATTTAAATCAATTGTGCCCAACAGGCCTTGAAAATTAGGAGGCTGACCTGGTTGCTTTCTCTGTGTAATTTTGAGCAGTGATTGTCATGGCGGATTTCTGTGGTGAGGCCTGGGAGGGCCTTATGATGAAGATTCGATCATCTCAAACTGAGGCCAATATTTCAAATGCTGATCTTGATCGTGCCTTTATGAGACTGCAGCGTCTTTTGGAAAAAAAAAGTGCGAATTTATTGGCACAAGTCATATTTTGAAAAATAGTCACAAAATGTAATTGTTCCATGGGGTTTAAGAATTCAGATATTCCCAAACATCAGGAAAATCAATGATTCTCATGAGCAGTCTTGGGAGCACAATCTTCAAATGTGCTCCTTTCAAATGATCTCTGTTCTTTGCAAACAATATGAGTCTGAGCTCAACCAGCTTGATCTTCAGATAAATAATTGGTATCAGGAGCATGTTCTCAATGTGTCCTCCACTAGATTCACCAAGCGAGAAAAAGATCTGCGGGTGCATCTGGAGAAGTACACGTTGAGTGCCATTACCACCAAAGAAAGTAAATTCCTTTGGGATAAGTCTGCCCATGACAATGGGTATGCCTATAAGTAGAATCAAACCTCACTTAACAAACCTGTTTCCAAACCTTTTACTTCTGATGTACCCAAAGCAGAAAATGATGAACCTGATGTACCTAATGTCACTTCTGTTTCTTTTTCACCTAGCAACTCCACTACCTACCGGGATTTATCCCAGGATAGGATATCTAAAAAAAGAAAGGGGGATCGTACCACAGCTTCCACAGATTCTCTTCACCGCACTTTTGGACCTATTTCGCTCGTCGACCTTCAGTGGTTCGTACTCCCCTCACTAATGTGCACTCGTCTACTCCTTTTCCTGTTTCTGGTAAACCTTTTTCCTCACCTTCTTTGTTATATAGTTATATAGTTAGTAAGGTTGAATAAAGACACCAGTCCATCCAGTTCAACCTTAGTGAGCACCCACAATTGTCCCCATCCCTGCACATTGTGCCCCATCAATATGCCCATCCACTATATTATTATTTTTTTATATATTTAAGGTACCCATGTAGTGCAGTGCTCCTCATACACCCACACGGTCCCCACCCCCAAAGGGTCTGCAATCCAAAGGTCCCCAACTCACACCCATACACCAGGGCCAATTTTTTGGACAGAAGCCAATAAACCTAACAGCATGTCTTTGTCTCATTCACAGTCACACCCCACACCTGGTGTCACCACCCCTGCTCCCTCTTCCTTATCTTCCTCTATAACCGATAGGGTCAGTGAACCTACCTTATCTTCATTGTTTCCCACTAGTATCCAGTCTATTGATCCCATTTTTTTTTTAGGGAAAACTCCAGAACAAGCACTGAACCCTACATTGTCTCTGCCAACCAAGGAACTTCAGGACTAGAAGTCATAAATCTTTCCTCGGTATCCTTAACCGAGGAACAGATTTATGTGCTCAAACTTGGACTCACATTTTGTCCTTCTGTTGACATTGACAGATTCCAGTTGATCAAGGATAGACATTTGTTTGCCCGACATTTAATGTTTAAAGCCATTTATGATAAACCTTCTTCATTTGAGCTCCCTGATCTCTGTCAGAGTACCACTGGCGCCGGACCTGGGCGTCGGCGCGCGCCTATGCGCCGGCGCGCTACGTTACACACTTCTCAGCAAAATCCTGTTGTTCCCGGGCGTCAGCGCGGCGCTAGGGCGCGCGCGGGTACGCGGCGCTTGGGCACGCGCGCGTGCACGTGCGCGCGTACGGGCGTGTGCGCGTTCGCGATAGCGTCAGTTTGGCGCCAAAATGCACATAAAAGTCCTCCTGTGCCTCTGGCACATTGCTGCTTCGTCTCAGCTTTGTGATTCGTGTTAACCTGAACCTGATTGCTGTTACCCATCTGACCCGGCTTGTTTGACTATCCGTCCTGCTCCTATCCGACACGGCCTGCCTGACTACTCTCCTGCTACCTGCCTGATCCTGTTGCCAACCTCTGCCTGCCTACCGACTCTGCCTCTGCCTGCCGTTTGCCTGTCTCATATTCCTGCCGACCCGGACCGTCTGACCCTGCTTGTGCCTGCTGTTGTTCTTGCTGTTGCACCTTCAGTTTCAGCTCCAGTGATCTCTGCATCTACAAGTGTTTCAGCTTGCGGCCTCCAGTCTCTATCTGATCTGCAGTCCAGCCATCCCTGTGGGATCTCTCATCACTTCAGCACCAGAGACTCCGCTCTACAGGCACTCCTACCCCACTGTGCTCAGGAGACCACTGTTCCCACCCCAGTGGCTCCTGAACCAGCGTTGTATGAGAGGTCTTCTCCTACAAGTCAGGCTCTACTACCAGGTACCTAACAGTACGAAGCAGCCATGTCTGAGCCTGCAGGAGATACCTCTCCAATGAAGGAGATATGCACACACCTGGCGGCCCTCACTCAAGCAGTGCAAGCCCTTCAGGATAATTATAACAGACTGGAAGGACAAGTTCAGAATCTGGCAGGGTCTAACCCTTCTGCCTCTTCTTCAGCTGCTGCTCCAACACAGACTGTTTCAGGGCCCTCAGTTGTGATGCTTCCGCCTGAACCACGGGTCCCCATTCCTGAAAGGTTCTCCGGAGACCGGGCTAAGTTTCGGGCCTTCCGCAATGCTTGCCAGCTCTTCTTTGCCTTACAGCCCAGAACCTTTTCACTGGAAGCCACTAAAGTCGGATTTGTAATTTCCCTCCTGCAAGGGGAACCACAGACCTGGGCACATCGTTTACTTGAAGGGGACTCTGCTCTAACTCAATCCTTATCTGCCTTCTTCGAAGCCATGGCACAATTGTATGAGGACCCTCAACAGACTGCCTCAGCTGAATCTGCCCTGTTCGTGCTCCAACAAGGCCGCAGACCTGCGGAGGACTATGTTACTGAATTCAGACGTTGGAGCGCGGACACACAGTGGAATGACGCGGCTCTGCGTCACCAGTTCCGCATTGGACTGTCTGAAAGTTTGAAAGACGAACTTGCTCGAGTAGGTATTCCAAATACCTTGGAGGCCTTGATCACCCTAACCATTCAGATCGATCGTCGCCTCCGAGAGCGCCGATCTGAACGATCAGTTCAACCAAACCGCCCGACCTGGATGACAGCCCGAGCTCCGATGCCTGCAACACGCTACTTACCTGCATCCAGTCCTAATTCAGTCAATACCACACCAGATACCTCCGAACCAATGCAGCTGGGTGTGATGCGACCTGCCCTGTCTTCCGAAGAACGTGCCCGACGTCGGCAATTAAATCTGTGCCTTTACTGTGGAGGAACCGGGCATTTTGTTCATAATTGCCCAGTCAGAATAAGTAAGTGTCCATCTCCTATACCTACCAGTCTTTCTGCTTTATCTACAAATTCTACCCATCTTGCCATTCTTCTCTCGTTACAGCTTCAAGAAAGGACACTCCAAGTCAATGCAATTATTGACTCCGGGGCATGCAGCTGCTTTATAGACTTAAACTTTGCTAATCAGCATAACATCCCTTTATGGACTAAAATCCATGGACTTTCTGTCTTTCTAGCCGATGGCTCTCCTATCAGATCTGGACAAGTGACACAAGAGACTCTGTCATTATCCTCTACAATTGATTCTCAACACAAGGAATTGTTGATCCTGGACGCCATCACCTCCCCTATGTTTCCCATTATCCTGGGCATTCCCTGGCTATGGGCTCACAACCCACACATCCATTGGGTCTCTGGAGAAGTGAAATTTCTGTCATCTTACTGCCGGGAACACTGTTTGGCGAAAGATTTGGATTCCCAAGCTACCTTGCTTTGCCTGGACTCCGACCAGAAAAATTGTCAGGTCATTCCCAAACATTATCATGACTACATTGATGTCTTTAGCAAAAAGGGGGCAGATTCTCTTCCACCTTATCGCCCCTACGATTGCCCCATTGAATTGCTGCCAGAAACCGAAATTCCCTTCGGACGCATCTTTCCCCTATCTGAGAAAGAACAAGAAGTGTTGAAGTCTTACATAGATGAAAACTTGGCCAAAGGATTCATTCGCCATTCTACTTCTCCAGCAGGTGCGGGAATATTCTTTGTTGCTAAAAAAGACAAATCTCTCCGCCCGTGTATTGACTACAGAGAACTGAATAAGATCACGGTCAAAAATCGGTATCCCCTACCTTTGATACCCGAACTGTTTCAGAAATTAAGGACTGCCGTCATTTTCACTAAGCTTGATCTAAGAGGGGCCTATAATCTGATCCGCATTCGGGCCGGGCATGAGTGGAAAACAGCTTTTCGGACCCAATTCGGGCATTATGAATATTTAGTCATGCCTTTTGGACTCTGCAATGCCCCTGCAACTTTTCAACACCTGATTAATGATGTGCTTAGAGACTTCCTAGACCTGTTTGTGATCGCATATCTAGACGATATTTTGATCTTTTCAGAATCCCTGGATCTCCATCGAAAACATGTTTGCCAAGTGTTGGGTCGTCTTACACAGACTTTATGCAAAAGCGGAGAAATGCGAGTTTGAGCAAGAAAGCATTCAGTTCTTGGGCTTGATAATCTCCTCTACTGGCATCAGGATGGATCTACAGAAGGTCTCTGCTGTTCTGGACTGGCCGGTACCCCTAGACAAGAAGGGGGTTCAACGATTCATCGGGTTTGCAAATTTCTACAGAAAATTTATCAGGGGTTTTTCTGCAATAATCGCACCAATCACACAACTAACCAAACAGAATACCCGTTTTTCCTGGAATCACCTAGCCCAAGAGGCTTTTGAGAACCTCAAGAGACTATTCACCTCAGCACCTATCCTCAGTCACCCTGAACCATCCTTGCCATTCATTTTGGAAGTGGACGCTTCTGAGATAGCGGTCGGTGCGATACTCTCGCAACGAAAGGGCAGTAAAGACGATATGCATCCTGTGGGGTTTTTCTCCCGAAAACTCTCCTCTGTGGAAAGGAACTATGATGTTGGAGATCGGGAGCTTCTTGCCATCAAAACTGCATTAGAGGAGTGGAGGTACCTGTTGGAGGGGGCTGTGCATCCAATACTAATTTATACTGATCACAAAAATTTAGAATATTTACGATCTACTAAAAGGCTAAGACCCCGACAAGCCCGCTGGGCACTGTTTTTCTCACGCTTTTCCTTCCACATTACTTATCGGCCAGGTTCAAAAAATGTCAAACCAGACGCATTATCACGAATGCAGACACCATTTTACCGGCAAACAATTTTCTGCTCATACAAACTGATCTTCTCTCCCAGATTAAGGAAGCATCCTCTGAATCAGCCAGACCCACAGGGATTACCTTAAGTAACAAGGACGGACTGTTCTGGAAAGGGAGCCAAATCTTTGTTCCTGAGGAGGTTCGGGTCAAGGTCTTAGCACTTCTTCACGATCACCCGCTGGCAGGTCACTTTGGGGTTCGTAAAACCCTGGAATTGGTACAGCGTACTTTCTGGTGGCCCAATTTAAAGGACTTTTGCGAGAAGTATGTCAGCTCCTGTCCTATCTGTACCCAGAATAAAACTTCCAGGAGTCGAGCTTGGGGCCTGTTAAAACCCTTACCGGTACCCGATAGGCCTTGGAAAATGATATCCATGGACTTTATTGTAGAGCTTCCATGTTCTGAGGGGTGTTCTGCTATCTTTGTGGTAGTTGACAGTTTTACCAAAATGGCCCATTTTCTTCCATTAAGAGGAACTCCGTCAGCTATTGAAACAGCTCACATCTTCATCAAGGAGATCATTAGACTTCACGGAATCCCCGTAAACATAACCTCTGACATAGGGGTACAATTTACCTCACGCTTCTGGAGAGCCCTGTGTGAGTCTTTAAAAATCAAGCTGGCCTTGTCATCGGCCTATCACCCTCAGACCAACGGTCAGACAGAGAGGACCAATCAGACTCTTGAACAGTATATCAGATGTTTTACTTCCTTCTCACAAGATGATTGGGTATCCTTGCTGCCCTTGGCAGAATTTGCCTACAATAATGCCAAGCATTCAGCCACCGGTCAATCCCCCTTTTTCGCTAATTATGGTTTCCATCTAACCTTTTTACCCGATTTCCTTCCAGAGTCCTCAGTGCCAGCAGTACAGAGCACGGTAGACTTCATCCATCATAACAACCAGATGTTGCAGGAAGCAGTATCCAAGGCTCGGGCGTCGGCGCGCGCCTATGCGCCGGCGCGCTCCGTTACACACTTCTCAGCAAAATCCTGTTGTTCCCGGGTGTCAGCGCGGCGCTAGGGCGCGCACGGGTACGCGGCGCTTGGGCACGCGCGCATGCACGTGCGCACGTACGGGCGTGCGCGCGCGCGTTCGCGATAGCGCCAGTTTGGCACCAAAATGCACATAAAAGTCCTCCTGCCTGCCTGACTACTCTCCTGCTACCTGCCTGATTCTGTTGCCAACCTCTGCCTGCCTACCGACTCTGCCTCTGCCTGCCGTTTGCCTGTCTCATATTCCTGCCGACCCGGACCGTCTGACCCTGCTTGTGCCTGCTGTTGTTCTTGCTGTTGCACCTTCTTTTCTTTTTTCTTTTTTATTTTTTTGCCACATCAGTCAACTTTATCCAGAGACTACTTTCAGAATGATACTCATATATGTCTCTAATCTAGTCACATCATTGTGGCCTTTCAAGATTTTTCCCCCTTTTTTTTTTTTTTTTCCCCCTTTTGAAATTTTTAAAGGTAGTGTATTACAATTTGCATTTCAATATGTAGATGGTAACAATAGCCCCAAACTATAGATCACATGTCATATAACTTATACCTCAAAGCCAATTGACCGCATATCTTATCATTACCATTATACATATTTATGTGTTGTTACTTTTCTCTTAATTGAACCCTCCCTCCACCCCTCTGTGGCCCTCCCTTGTTGGATCCCCATAGTACCCAGGCGCACCCAATGAGCGGCGTTGTTCTCACTTATCTCTGAGTTACTCCCAGCATGGTCACGCCCCATTGCTGAGGAAATAAGTGCTCTCAGCGCTAAAGTAGCACTGATTGCGGACATGGCATTGCCTGGACCCACGGATTCCACAACCTCACAAACTTGTTGTAGTTGCCTGCCCTAGTATAGAACGTCCTTTCACTCCACACTGTGGAGTTGACTGTTCCGATCCAATCTTCCGAAGTCGGGGGGGTTCTTGATTGCCATAACTGTGCTATTAATTTCCTGGCTTGGAACAGACATCTTGCTACCGCTACCGCTGTGCTCCTGTCTCTCAGCCCGTTGTTAACGTAACCCAGCACACAAGCCTTGGGGTCGAGCTCTAGATTAGTTTTAAACGTTAAATTTATTTTCTTTAAATTCTCGGTCCAGTACCTGGCTAGTTTTGGGCACCTCCATACCATGTGAATTAAGTCACCTGTTCTTCTACATCTAGGGCACTCATCATTAATTCTACGCCCAAACATGAAAAGCTTTTTTGGGGTATAATAAGATCTATGCAGTAACATCAGATGGGAGGCCTTTTGTGAGGGTGAGACCGACACCTCTGGACCAAATTCCAGGATCCTTTTCCACTCTGTGTCCGTTATCTCCCCCATATCGGCCGCCCATCTGTCCCTGCCCCCAGGGAGGCCTACCTGCATATTTGTTCGCTTTATTAATTGGGTGTATATCTCTGAAATTAACCCCTTAGAGGTCTCTGATTTAATTATTGTTTGTAGTAGTGGGATCCTACACCATATGGGAGGTTGCCTGTCGAACTGCTTGCTCAAGGCATGTCTTATCTGTAAATAGCTATAAAATACACGATCTGGCATCCCATACTCATGTTTCAGTTCCTCAAAGGATTTCAGAGTATCCCCCTCATATAACTGTATCAGCCGGCTTATCCCGCACCTTTCCCACAGCTTGTTGCTGTCAACAGATAATAATTCCTGCAGGTTCTTATTATTCCAGATTGGTGAATATTCTGAGGTTCCTTTGTACCCCATTATTCGCTTGGTTGTCTGCCAAACCCTAGTAATCATTTTAAGTGTTGGGATCTCTCTTTGTAGTGAATCTGCCTCCAGTGCATCCACCAGTGAGCTATGTGGGCTTCCCTGTAAAATAATTTGGGCACTCTTACTTCCCTCTCCATCAGTGGCGCATCCACCGAGTTGTTGTAGCTGGGCTGCCAGGAAATAGGTAAACGGATGGGGGACCCCCAGTCCCCCCTCCGTAGTAGGACACTGCAGTTTTTGTAAACCTATCCTGGCCTGCCCTTTTTTCCATATTAATTGCCTAAAAAGGGATTGAATTTTTTGAAACCACTTCTCCCCAATCCAAACTGGGGAGTTGTGGAGCAAGTACAACAGCTGGGGCAACCAAACCATTTTAATCAGGTTGGCCCGACCCGCCACAGACAGAGGGAGTCTGCTCCAGATATCGCATTTTTAAAAAAATTTTAATAGGAGGGGGGCCAAGTTGTCCTCAATGAACGCGCTGGGGTCCTTGGATAGCACAACGCCTAGATACTTCATTTTCTCCATGACTTTCAGTTGGGGCAGGCTCGTCGGAGTCGAGTTGGCCAATGGATCAACCGGCAGGAGCGATGATTTCTCCCAGTTAATGGTTAATCCTGAGAACTTTCCAAAATCCTCCACTAGATGCATCACTTTCTCCAGTGAGGAAGTCGTGTCCCCTAGGAAAAATAGAACATCGTCCGCAAAGAGCGCTATTCGCTCTTCCTCCCCTTTCCTATGAAATCCCTGCAGTTCGGGTGATGATCTCACCGCTCCCGCCAGTGGCTCCATAGCCAAAACATACAGCAAGGGAGACAAGGGGCACCCCTGTCTCGTCCCCCTTTCAAGGGGAAAACTTTCCGAGTAATCGCTGTTTAACTTAAGTCTAGCCTTAGGGTTTTTATAAACAATCTTTAACCAGCCAATAAATACAGGGCCAAATCCAAACCTCTCAAGCACCCACCAGAGGTATTCCCACTCCAGGCTATCAAAAGCCTTGGCAGTGTCTAATGACAATATAGCTCTAGACCCTGCGTTCTCGGCCGGTACCTGGAGGTTCAAATAGGCCCTTCTAATATTGGCACTGGTGGACCGACCGAGGATAAACCCTGATTGATCTGGATGTACCAGATTTGCAATACATTTGTTCAATCTGGATGCTAGTGCCCTTGCCACGATCTTGGCATCTGAACACAGCAATGATATCGGCCTGTATGAGGTGACTTCCAGTTGGTCTTTCCCCTCTTTTGGAATCACTATTATGTCAGCCTCTGACATTGATAAGGGCAGCCTCCCGTCCTTGAATGACTGCTCTAGTACCTTTTAAGAGCTCCGGGAGCAGCACTTCCCCGTACTTTCTATAGATCTCCAGTGGCAAACCATCTGGGCCGGGAGATTTCTGACCTGACAGCTCCATGACAGCCCCTTGCAACTCCTCTAAGGTCAGGGGAGACTCCATCGCACTCCTATCCCCTTCCGATAGAACGGGCAGATCCACCCCTTCTAGAAACCTGTCCATGATGCACCGGTCCGATCCTCGGCGCGACCTGTACAGATCTTTATAGAACGCAGAGAAGGTCTCTAGGACCGCGGTGGGATCGGAAGTGATCCCTCCAGCCGGTGTCCTAATTGAGAGAATGGCCGATGGAGATTTCGTTATAAGTGCAAGCATCCGGCCTACTTTCTCCCCATCACCGAAATAATTTTGTTTCTGGAAAAGTCTTTTATTCTCTACTCTTCTATTAATTACTTCTCTGTACTCTTGTTGTCGGTTAAGCCAGATCTCCTGCTTTTCAGGGGTTGGATCCGCCACGTATTGCACTTCTGATTCCATAGCTTCCCTGTTTGCCCTCACCTCCCATTCCCTTGACGCTCTCTTTATTATGGTGACCTGTTGGTGTAATAATCCCCTAAGGAACGCTTTTAGGGCATCCCACACTACCCCCGCTGGTGCTGTACCTGAATTAAATGCTACGAATTCTTTTAATTTGGAGGTTACTTCTACTGGGCTGCTTATTAGATCCAACCAGAGTGGTTTTATTGACCACCTTTTCCGGCCCGTTCTAGTGTTTAGGTTCAAGGTCAAGGTCAAGGGAGGGTGATCTGAGATTCCCCTCGGCTTATACTCTATGTTCCCTACTAATTGCAGGGCTTCGCTGTTGCCTAACGCCATGTCTAAGCGCGAGAGGGTGGAGTGTGTCCCTGAATAACAGGAATACTGCCGGGTGTCTGGATTGTGAGATCTCCACAGGTCGCACCACCCGACCTCTTTCAGGAGTTGGCCTAAACGCCCCTCAGATAGTCTCTCTGCGCGATTCATTGGTGGAAACCGGTCCATTTTGTTATCCAAGACTGTATTTAAGTCCCCCACCAATATTATCGGTACATCAACCTTATTATCCACAAACTCCAACAGATCCAAAATGGTCTCTGTTTTAAACGGGGGCGGAACATAGATATTTGCTAGCACCAGAGGTCTGTTTTCCACAACACAGCTCAAGAAGACATAGCGTCCCAGCGAGTCTATTCTGGCTTCCCTGCAGGAAAATGAAATACCTCGCCCCACCAATATGCTCACCCCTCTTGAATATGAGGTATAAACTGAATGATACTGTTCTTGAAATTTATGGTTCCGAACGTGTAATTTAGTATCGTTGGTAAGGTGAGTTTCCTGCAGGCAAGCAAGTTCAACTTCATAAGCTTCCATCGCCAAGAACACCGCTGCCCTTTTGGCCGGGTCGCTCATGCCCCTGATACTCCAGGAACCTATTTTTAGCATTTTCAAAGACATCTAACTAAAATAGAGAATAAAAGAGAAAAGGAGAAGGAAAGAAAAATGCCAAGAGAAAAGAAGACAATTCCTTCGTGAATTAGTGAATGCAAAACTTGCCAACTCAGTGATTGTGCTGACCAAATAAAAAAAAAAGAAAAGAAAATGGGGAGGGACAAGGAACCCCCGAATCCAGGGACCTCTCCCTCCCCCATCTACATCCCTTAGTTGAAATTACAAGTCACGTGTACCAATATGCATTGTAAACCCCCCCTTTCTAATTATGTGTGATGTACATACACCCCATTGCCCCGCCCTATATCTCACTGCAAACCCCCCCCCACTATATTCATCCCCCACCCCAACACCCTTATTCGTGACCCCCCCTCCTGCCTAATTAGGCTAGCCCTGGGGGCTGCACTAGTGACCTTTTTTTCCCCCCTTCCCAACCATTCTGGAAACAACTCCCCACTCGTATGACGGAAAAGTGCATTGTGACTTGCTACCACACTCTTTCCCCCCTCTCCCCTTCCCACTACCCTCTTCCAAACCTTCGAAACAACACTCAAAACATTCATAACCCGTGCGATCACATCGTTTGTTCGTGCTCCCATCTATCACACCCCCTCCTTCCCCCCCCCCGTGTCGTCTGCTAATTGCTCTAAAGAAAACAACAAGTGAATGAAAGGAAAAGAACAAAACAAAAAAAAAGGGTACATTTTCCTCCTTTACTTTCCAATTTTGACTAGTCTTTTTCAACCCCTAGCTTTGCAGGTCCTTTTTGTTATCTTCCAGCCATTTTGTTGCCCCTGTTGTTGTATCGAAAAAGTGGGTAGTCCCTAGGGCGGTGATACGTAGTCGTGCGGGATACAGCAAAGCGTACTCTATTTTGTAATTCCGCAGGTTGCGCTTAATGTCCCTGAATTCAGCCCTTCGTTTTTGGAGGTCTGGGGAGTAGTCGGGAAAAAATAAAATCTTAGCTCCGTTATGCAAGATGTCTCCCAGTTCTCTGGCCCTATGCATCAAGGTTACCTTATCCCTGTAACTAAAGAGCTTCATAATTATTGGTCTGGGATATCCCCCCGATGGTGGGGCCCTAGTTGGTACTCTGTGGGCTCTTTCAATGGCAAAGAGGTGGGAGAAAGTTTCCGTCCCAAATATTCCCCTGAGCCAATTCTCCATAAAATCCTCAGGGTGGGGACCCTCACACCACTCCGGTAGTCCTACCACCCTTAAGTTGTTTCTGCGGGACCTGTTTTCCATTTCCTCTATTTTAGCGTTATGTAGACCCATCTGCATTTTTAATGCTTTAAGCTCTCGTTTTAATGGCGTTAAGTCGTCCTCGACCTGACTCACTCTCTCCTCCAGTGTCGCTGTTCTGGCGATAGTCCTTTGCAATTCTCGGCTTACTGTAATTAACTCTTCCTTCAGCCCTGTCAGCTGGTCGCACAGATCGCTTAGGGAGGCCTTACAGGAATTGACCGCACATAGAACATCTTTCAAAGTGGGTTCCGCTTCTACTGGTGCGTTGTGCGTAGTAGCATTATTAGTCACTAATCCCGCGGACTCGCCCTCAAAACTTTTACTACTCGCTGTTTTTGTTGTATGCGTTGCCGCTGATCCTTTTCCTAGGCTCTTCCTGTCCCCTGAGCTTCCTGCTTGTGGTCTATCCTGTTGGTGCTGAGTACTTTTAGATGGAGATGAGGTAGAGGGGTGCGCAAATTTTTCTAGTCTAGCCGCTGCTGCCGCTGCTACCTGATTCCCCTTCTCCTTTGAGGTGCGGGTCGTTTGGGAGCTAGTGTTCTCCTGTTGCTGCAGCTCTTCTCCTTTTTTCCTAGTCATGACTGATTATATGAGTCAGTGGGGTATATAGGAAGGTGTATTCACTCGTGGGGTTTGTACTCTCAGCCCCTTTTTTTTTTTTTTTTCTATGCTCTTCTTTCCTCCTCTACTTTCCCCCCCTCCTCCTCTCTCCTCCCCCAATGTCTTCTCAGACCCAGCAGTGTCCTCCAAGCAGCCGCTAGGATAGTTAAGCAACCAGAAGTTTAGCAGATATTACTGCACTGTTAGCATTTTAAGTTGCAAAAATAGATTAACGTCTGTTTTGTTAATGCAGCCCTCCGCCAGCTGACAGGGGATATATTATCTTCAAATAAAAAACAAGAGTACTGAGTGTCCGTGTAAGAGGCTGCCTGTGCCTTCACCCCCGCCCGTCCGGGGCAGTAGCCCGACCCCCGGGAATTGGGGAGAGGTAATCCACTTTTAAATAAGCTCAGAAATAGGTAGTTGGTACCTTAGTGCTACCAGCACGTTGACGCTCCTGACGGTGGTTGTTGCTCCGTTTACCCTTCGCACGCGCCGTCCCAGCCGCCTCCTCCCGCTGGTGACGAGATCGTTGCCCGGGTAACCGCACAAGCAGAGAGCCCGGCCCCCTCCTCCACGCCCCGAGGGCTCGGGTCGCGTCCTCTCCCGGGCGGCCGCACTACTATTCCGGCGTCCCACTCCGGATCAGGCAGGTGGACGGAGAGCCAAGCTGGCGGACAAAACGCCACAGGGGGAGAGAGCTCGCACGGACGGGTCCCGATCACCGGGCTGGATCAGACAGACACGGAGGCATCGGGCTGGGGAAAGCTCGCGCGCACCTCCACTCACTCCAGCATCCGGTCACGCCCCCAGCCCCGCTGTTGCACCTTCAGTTTCAGCTCCAGTGATCTCTGCATCTACAAGTGTTCCAGCTTGTGGCCTCCAGTCTCTATCTGATCTGCAGTCCAGCCATCCCTGTGGGATCTCTCATCACTTCAGCACCAGAGACTCCGCTCTACAGGCACTCCTACCCCACTGTGCTCAGGAGACCACTGTTCCCACCCCAGTGGCTCCTGAACCAGCGTTGTATGAGAGGTCTTGTCCTAAAAGTCAGGCTCTACTACCAGGTACCTAACAGAACCTATGACTGCCTGTTTAGTGCTCCTGTTACTTTGCCTCTGAGCCATACCTCAGTTCCTTTCAGCCTGCTTTCCAGCTTTGCCTAGTTCTGCATGAAATACTAGGGCCATACTCTGGATCTGTTTGCAATTAGTACTGTCACTCCTGGTTCCACTGAGGCAGTTTATCCAATCACCTGGGTATAAAACACTGCCTCACTCTGAGGACTTGGGCAGTTCATTGTCCCCTGTTTTGCCTAGTTTCCAGTATTCCTGTGTTCCTGTGTTCTAGTTTCAGCATTCCAAGACTGACTCCAGCTTTTGACCCTGGCTCTGCTTATCGTTTATTCTGACTTCTGGAATCCCTGACTACAGCTTTACTTCGACTATCCTTTGGTAAATTCCTGTCAAGCCCCCGTGCACAGATTCACAGCCCAGGTAGCTTATCTCTTTGTTACCGTGGGCTGTGTGTATTTGCAAGGGTGAGCGTACATCTCTGCGCCATGGACTCCAACCTAGGTAAGCCCTTACATATCGAACTGACCAACATGGAGTCCGCAGAGATGTACAAGATGCTCACCTCCCTTGCTCTGCAAGTCTCCAGCCTGGGCCAGACCGTTTCGGAGCCGCAGCAGGTAGTTCAGTTATTTAAAGGCACAGTACGCCCAGCCCCGGAATCAGCATGTCCTGAGCCATTTGTGGTGATGCCAGAGAGGTTTGACAGTAGCCGCGCACCATTCTTGAACTTTAAGACGGATTGTGAACTGTTGTTTGCTCTTAAACCTAGGATCTATGCCTCTGACTATATAAAGGTTTGCACTTCCATCAACCTGATCACTGGGCAAATCAAGACATGGGCCCTTCAGCTTTTACAGGATAGGAGTCCAGTCTTGGACAGTTGCAAAACATTCGTGTTTGCTCAGGACTCTCACATTCTTGTTTCTAAGAAAACTGGTATTCCCAAGTCTGCTCTCAGTTTACATGGCCTACGGGTACCCAGGGACAGGTATACACTGTACAGTTATTACTCCAAGCCTTTCCAGTATGTGCCAAGCTATAAAGCTCAATCCCCACAAAGTCTTGATGCTCCTGAGGATATACACACACCTACCCTGGAAGATGTGGAACCCATGGAGATCGGGGCCATTCGGTTCAAGTTGCCTGAAGGTGAAAGAGAGTGGAGGAGAGGCTGCGGACTCTGTTTCTATTGTGGAGTAAGAGGGTACCTTTTCTCTCTCTCTGTCCAACTCGTCCACCTCGGCCAAACTTTCAGCAAGTGGGTACTACTGGGATCCTTCCTGCCACCCCTTCTCAGTGTTCCCCTCATCCTCCATTCCCTCTGTAGAGCAGTCAGCAACACAGTGCCACGTACAGAAAAGAGAGAGAGCTGCACCTGCCTACATATTGCTGCCTGTTATATCACTAATAAGCAGAGACCTTCAAAATGTGGCATTTATTTTTACAAAATGTGACACTAAAGAATGTCAATATGGCATTTATTTTGGCCAAATGTGGCATTTATTTTGGCCAAATGTGGCATTTAATTTTCAACTTTTCAGCCCCCTTCCCATCGTAAAAGGGATATTAAATCGTGCAACTTGAATCATATTAACTACTTTATTACTATTTACAGATATTTACAACAATTTTAGTTTTAATTATAGTATAATTTTACGTGAGCGACTATGCTCTCCATAGAAAAATTGAGGCGACGGTCACTGAGGATGTACTTTAATTTTGAAAAAGTCCTGTCTACATCGGCTGATGTTCCAGGCACGTATTTCATTGCGCGTATTTCAAGAGTTCTCAAAGAAAACTGAATAAAAACGTATCGATTTTGTGCACAGCTTGTAGAACATCTTCCCACCTTCCATGGTAAAATTGCTGTCACCATTAATCCACTTCTTGAAAAAGGTTACGTTTGAACTAGCGATTTTAGGCATATTGAATTAGGAAAACACAAAAAATGTAAAACACGAGCGATGACTTCAGTAATACACTTCAGCTTGGTATGAAGGATGTTGGAAAGGGAGCTGATATACTGTATATACGCGTTTCCCTATGGTCCTCCCCCCTGCTAATGTATTTTTACGTACAGTGTACACAAAGATATACACTGTGGGACAATCCCCCCTCCCCCTTAGCAGCCAATCCACATACACATATACATCCCATAATAAGTTTATCTTAAGGCAGACAGAACAATGTGAGGTCATTAATATTTAACAATGAGACAGGCACAATCCACATTCCCTCCCAATACACAAACAATAGGGAAGTCTGCCAATGACAGTCTGTGTGTCTCTCTCACAGACAAGCACATGGAATACACTGTGTAAGGTGGTATTAAATCTTCATATTTCAATATGAAGACATTGCTGACAAATATTACTGTCCCACTTGAAGAATATTAGAATATTTTTATTTTTTCTTGGCCCAAATAAGCCAAAATATGGCACAAAATGTGGCATTTTCCCAAAAATTGCCGAAATATGGCATTTCACCGAAAAATGGGCAAAATGTGGCATTTTAGTATGGCGCCTTGGCAATGTGGCATTTGAAGGTCTCTGCTAATCTACATAGGAGGAAGTCCTCATGCACCATCTTAACCTTTTTTTTAATCTGCGTTGATGCTGTACATGTGATCAATTATGACACCAGCCATTTGATGGCTTGACAGATCAGTTGAGAGAGCAAGTGTAAGTTAACATTCTTGGCATGCCTTGAATGTAACTGTCTTGGGAAACAGTTAAACCAATGGGTATAGTTCCACATTTGGGTAAAATAAGTCTTGTGTATGAAAAATGTGCTAACAGGAAAGTTTCTAGTTGCCCATAGCAGTCAGTCAGCTTCCAATTTTCTGCCAGTCATTTCTGCAGCACAGAGCTGAAGATGATACAGGTAGTTTTAATGACTCTCATGAACATAAACAAAAAAGACATGAAAATGGGCGGTACATTATTACAATTTTGATTGGGGATCTACTGACCACTTTCAACTGCCAGAATGTGCTGCTTCCAAGACCATTGAGGAAGAGAGATCCAGAGAACTAATCTTAGCTGTCCAGCATCTCCAGCAAGTGAAAACTGAAAAGGAGACTCTAGGTGGACATCTGTCTCACCATGACAATGGATTCAATTTACCATTACCTGATGCACTTCCCCAAACCACTTGGAACCATGAAGGGTGGAGCTGGGCAGGTGCAGCAAGCTTTTCATGACCAAAGAATTAAATTGACATCAAACCCTACATTTTATTAACTTTTAGCAGCTGATTTATTCACTTGCTGAGTATGCAGCTTCTTTATAAAACGTGCCGAAATGAGCAGTTAAAAAAAAAAGCACGAGGCTGACTGCCCAAAAATAAGTGAAGGAGCTTCTTTGCTGCATTTTTCAGGTGTAGGGCAGCCCATTCAAGTAAATAGGCTACCCCGTTCTGTCACATGATAAATGTGTGAAAAAAAACATGCATTAGCTCGACGCACATATGTGAATGCGACCTCAGTGAAATGTGTGTAACTATGTAATTATTGTTTACATGCCACATACTTTGAAAATCCTCCATTAATAAAGATATCACATTATTGATAAATAAATTTGGTGATCTGTTTTGTGGTGAGTGTAATTTTGTTGCAGATGTGGATTCTGGTTAGTCAGGGCAGTGGAGACACTGGAACTGTGCTTTGAAGATTACTCCTTTGCAAAAATACACAACACTTGTTAGAGACATTTGTTGAAGTCACTGGTCAGGAATCACTTGCCAGAGTGACTTACAAGAGCCATTTTTTAGAGTCACTTGTGAGGAGTCTCTTGCCAAAGTCACTTGTCAGTCATGTGTCAATAGTTACTTGTCAGAGTCATTTATCAGGAGTCACCTGTAAGTCGCTTGTCAAAGTTACTTCCATGGTCCATGGTGAATTATGTCACAAATGTCCCGGTCCAGGTACTTCTTGTTAAACGGTGACACCTGCCTCCCAAATGCTCTCCTGCATTGTCACACATGACTACAGATGGCTGTTCTAACATAATAAACAGGTCTGGTCCACCATTGTCACAATCAGGAAGTCAGTCCAAACCTATGATGTGCAGCCAATGCTGGAGTGAGTGCACGTTGACAAGAAGTGGCTATGAAAAGTTGGAGGAGATCAGCAGTACTGAAATAAGCAGGACATACAGTGAAAACCTGGAAGACACAAAAAAATCACAGTGAGACCACTGCAAGTTGGTTACAGGTGACTTCAAGTCTAGTTGAATTCTCTAATCTGCATAGGAATTATGAGGGTACCTTCAGATACCACACACAGACACAGAAGGCAGCCAGGGTATTTATATTCACTAAATGTACCCTGACCGTTATCTGAGCCTTGAGGTCTTGGAGCTTTCTATCTGCAATGGGTCCCTGGGACCTCAGAGGCCCCTGTGCACCTACAAGGACTGCACATCTGACATGTCTGCTCTGCATAATCCAATGGTAATACAATAGTAGTACCGGCAGCAATAATTACTGTATATATTTTATTTCAAATTACATTCCGAACTTGTGAGGCATTTCATGTTTTCATGATAAATAGAATGATTTAATTATAATTTTTAAGACTTTTCTGCAATTGGTTTAATCACTTATTGGGTATGTAATTTCATTATCTTTTAATCTTGTGTTGGAATCCTCTTATCCCCTCAAAGCACTTTCCAGGTTCTTCATCGACCCCCCTCTCTGTCCCACTCCTCATTTGAAGCTCACTGTATTTGTCCTTTTTCTCCAGTTTCATTGAGAATTGCTGTCATCTATCGGCCCCCTGGACCGGTATAAAACTTCCTTGATGACTTCTCTGCCTGGCTACCCTACTTTCTCCCTTCTGAAATTCCAACAATCATTCTTGGTGACTTCAACATTCCTGTTAATCTTAACACTCCCGCTACTTCTAAGCTGCTGAGCCTAACCTCCTCTTTTGACCTAAAACAATGGACAAGCGCTTCTACTCACTCTGTTGGCAACTGCCTTGACCTTGTATTCTCCTACCTATGCACTCCGCACAACCTCTCCAATATTTCTTTTCCTCTCTCTGATCACCACCTCATTTCACTCTCTCCTTGTCTGCCTCCTCCTTGCCTTCCAACTACCATCTTAACCCTTCTCTTCTTTTTTCTGCTACAGATTGTCTCTACGACAAAAATTTCATCCCTGTCCTGCCCTAACTTGGCCTCATCTGTCTACAACAGTTCACTGTCATCCACCCTGGATACCTTCACCCCCTTCACTACGCGCAGTCCCCGTCAACTCTTTTCTAACTTTACCACTCTACTTCGTCCTCCATTACCCCCACCCACTAACTTACTCACTGCCCAGGAGATTGCTAATCACTTCAAAAATAAGATTGAGACAATTCGTCTCTAGATCTCCGCTCTACAGATATCTCCCTCACTTTACACTCCTTGTCCTCGTGCACAATCAATACTTCCCTCTTTTAACCCAGCTACTATAGAGGAAGTCACTAAACTTTTTTATAATGCCCACCTAACCTCCTGCCCCCTGGACCCTGTTCCTTCTCAAATACTACGGTCACCATCTGACTCAGTCCTACACTCCTTAACTCATATCTTCAACCTCTCACACTGGCATCTTCCCCAACCCTCTAAAACATGCGCTAGTCACTCCCATACCAAAAAAGGCCTCACTAGACCCCACCAATCTTAACAACCTAAGACCCATCTCTTTACTCCCTTTTGCCTCCAAACTCCTTGAAAGGTTAATCTACAACTGACTGAGCGACCACCTCATTGAGAATAACCTTCTTGATCCCCTTCAGTCTGGATTTAACCCACAGCACTCCACAGAAACCGCCCTCCTCAAACTCACAAACGACTTACTAACAGCCAAAACCAACGGTCATTATTCCGTACTCTCACTCTTGGACCTTTCCACTGCCTTTGATACAGTTGACCACCCCCTCCTCCTCAAAAAACTTAATTTGCTTGGTCTCCATGGCTGCACTCTGTTGGTTGGAATCTTACCTATCTCATCGCACCTTCAGTGTCACTTACAACTGACACTCAAATCTATCTCTCTGCCCCTCAGCTCACCCCATCAGTCTCCTCACGCATCACTGATTTACTAACAGACATATCAGCCTGGATGCCAAACCACTCCCTCAAACTGAATCTATCTAAAACTGAGTTCTTAATATTTTCTCCCCCCGTGCCACCCCCCCTGACTTCTCTGTCAAGATCAATGGCACATCTTTCAGGCCCACATACAATCCCTGTCCAAATCACGCCGCCTTAGCCTCCAACATTTCCAGAATACACCCCTTTTTAACTAATGACACCACCAAGCTTCTAATTCACTCCCTGGTTATCTCTCCCCTCGACTACTGCAACTCCCTCCTCATTGGATTACCTTTACATAGACTATACACCCTTCAGTCCATAATGAATGCCGCTGCAAGACTCATCCACCTTACCAACCATTCAGTGTCCTCCACCCCTCTCTGCCAATCCCTACATTGGCTTCCACTCACCCAATGAATAAAATTCAAAGTACTAATAATAATTTACAAAGCCATCCATAACTCTGCCCCCAGCTACATCACTAACCTAGTCCCAAAATACCAACCAAGCAGCTCTCTTCGGTCAACCCAAGACCTCCTGCTCTCTAGCTTCCTTGTCACCTACTCCCATGCTCGCTTCCAGGATTTCTCCAGAGCTTCTCCCATCCTTTGGAACTCCCTACCCCAATCAATCTGTCCGACTGTCCTCTGATCTATCCATCTTTAGGCGATCCCTGAAAACCCTTCTCTTCAAAGAAGTCTATCCTGCTTCTAACTATCACTATTGTACTTCCTCCATCAGCTCATCCCCCCACAGCTATTACCTTTTGTATCAATTGACCCTTCCTTTTTAGATTATAAGCTCTAATGAGCAGGGCCCTCTGATTCCTCTTGTACCAAATTGTAATGTAACTGTTATGTCTGCCCTCATGCTGCTTATGTTCCTTTTTAATATGGTTGTAAAGGTGTAACGTTTTGTACCTTAATGCAGGGCTTGAAAAATTAGCTTTGAATCTAGGAGCCAGCTAAAAGAGTTAGGAGCCAGTTTTTTAACAAAGCTTTATCCACGAAGGAGGCCTGGTGCTAGAATTATTGCACTCACTTTGGCGTGCACAAGTATGTGCGGGGGGTGGAGGGCCTCTATTTTTTTTTAAGGGATTTTAGGTGCTTGGGTGTAACTTTAATTTTTGACAATTAAAAAACTATTTTTTTTTTACACTTACATTTTTTCTTTCATCACTTAGGGGACAAAAAGTCAGTTGAAGCAGGAGCCAGCAGCATTGAAAGTTAAAAACTGCAAATGCTGGGGTAAGAATTTTAACAAAAAGTTTACAGGGGAATGTTTATTTTTTTGTGTTCAATGTGTTAAGCTAAAAAACACTGAAGGTTTAATACTACTTTAATCGAGATGTATATAATTCACTGTACATTTGTTTTCTTGTTTCTGTGAACCTTGCTTCATAGGTTATTTCACAATATGTATTATATGTATTAGTTAAATAGTTATATAGTTTGTCAGGTTGGGGGGGGGGCAGGTTGACCCCCCCCCTCCAAAAAAAAAAATGGAGCACCAGCCGCTAGTGGTCCATCTAGTTCAACCAATTAAAAAACAGATACAAGAAAAAAAACTTCATATACACTATTCTATACCCACAGTTGATCCAAAGGAAAGCAAACAAGAGAAAAAAAAAACAATAAAGCATGGTCCAATTTGCACCAGTGGGGGAAGAAATTCCTTCCTAATCCCCTGGGAGGCAATCAGATATTCCCTGGAACAACTACCCCTGGTTTTATTACCTCTACAAATTAATATCCAGTTGTATTTTGTGCATTTAGGAATGTATCCTGCTCTTTTTTAAAACAAACTACTGAGCTGGCCAGAACTAGTTCTTGGGGGAATCAATTTCTTCCTGTATGTGAAGGTTAAACCTATTTTCCTCCATATGTAAAGAGTGCCCCCTTAGCCTCTGTAATGACCTGAAAGTCAGTTCCAAGATCACTATATGGACCAATTATGTATTTATATATGTTGATCATACACACCCCCTTAATGACCTCTTCTCAATAGAGAATACATTAAGCTCAGCTAATCTTTGCTCTTATCAGTTTGGTTTCTCAAAGACAATACAGCAGACTACAATGTAAAACATGTAATGAATTGTAATGTAATATAATATAATTCTACAATAAAGTATTTGCCAACTGTGTGAATGATATTTAGGGAGATCAGATGTCGACAATGGAAGTTTCTTAAAAACCTCCATTTTTCAATGGACGGATTGAAATTTGGCTAATTCAGGAGGGACTGGATGAATTTTGGTCAGTATATGGCCATCCCTGTTCAACAGAAATCCATCATCTGCAGCCACTGATCAACGTATTCTGACAATGTCCTCAAAATCTCCCTAGAACACCCCGTTGATTTTTTTAGCATCACTGTGCTTTGCTCCACCCGCACAGCTGTGACCACTGCCACATGTGTTGTGATGTAGATTATTGTTTATTGGTACAGGGTATAGGTACAGGAACTCCCCCCTTCCAAGCCACCTTTTGTCTCTGTCCCCTACCCAACTAAGAGCACCGTTCATTGGTTCTGCCGCTTACCCTCCTCCCAATAATGCCCCTTTTAGAGAACACAGAACCAAGTATCATTTTGTTAATGATACTTGTTAATAACTTGTTAATGATAACAAGAAAGGCAGTAAAATAGATCCCCAACAAAGAACACCATCAGAAAAAATAGATCCACCCAGCAACAAAGACTTCCAAAAGCCAGCATCAATAGACCCTTCAGCAGTCAGCAACAATTGATCCCTTCCTCAACAGAAGATCCTTCCCAACATTGATTGTCCCCCAGCAACAATATTTCTCCCAGCAGGTGCTGGAACTGCGCTCCCCCGCGTTCCTGCTGAAAAAAAGCCCTGGCTGTATGCAATGCAGACTTTAATGCAAAAAATTGAATCAAAGCACATTTTTATTTTAATAATGTGGGTGTGTTCAATTTTTTGCAAAGGATGGATCATGCCTTTAAGCTACAAGCAATGTACAAAATGCTAAAGTGCTGCTTCTGCTATTTATTCTCTTTACCGTTACATGATAGCTGTTGAATGTTTTGGCACATTTCCCTCAGATACCGTAGACATTAAAACTAATCTGAGGCACATTTGAAAATGTTGCTGTCCTAAAGGATCAAGAAACATCATCTAGAAGTGCCATGTTTCAACACTGACTTCACAATTCAGGCTCTGAGGTCATAATATGTTTATAACATAGAAACCAGGAAATGGATGGAAAATGAATTTTATTCCCACTTTAATTATCATGACCATGGACATGAAAATGGAAAATGCCCTGTGAAATCAGGATGTGCTTTGGTAACATATATAAAAAAATATATAGAATAAATATAAAGAACAAGGAATCAAATTATTATGCATTCATTGATCTAGCACTATAATGCTAGGCCTCATTCATAGATGGATGATAAAAAAACAAAAAACTATAACACAAGATATTTATAAAATGCCCCTACAATACAATATATTATTATTTTTAATTCAAAGAAATTGTAATTGCAAGGAACTTGCTTATGTTTTTGCTACAATAGATATTAGATGCAAATCCTAACTTTGCAAAAAATATTGTTTTTTTTTTCCTTTTTTGCATCTCAGTGCTGTTTATCTCCTCCAGCCTCTTTCAGCTATTTCCTGTCTACATCTACTTACATCAGCTGTACATAATTTCTAAGGCTACTTTTACACTGAGGCGTGCGGGCGCGAGTGCCAGCAGTACAGCGGCGCTAAATATAGCGCCACTTTACCGTCATTTTAGCGGCGCTAGCGGGGCGGTTTTAACCCCCCCAGCGGCCGAAAAAGGGTTAAAACCACCCGCAAAGCGCCACTGCAGCAGCGCTTTGCGGGCGGGTTTGCAGCGCTGCCCTATTGTTTTCAATGGGAAGGGGCACTTTAGGAGCGGTAAATACACCGCTCCTAATGCGCTCCAAAGATGCGGCTTGCAGGACTTTTATGACCGCCCTGCAAGCGCACCGCACCAGTGTGAAAGCCCTCTGGGTTTTCACACTGGAGTGCATTGAGCAGCTCTTTCGGGGCGCTTTGCAAGTGCTATTTTTAGCACTTTAGCACCTGCAAAGCGCCTCAGTGTGAAAGGAGCCTAAGGGCCAGTTATCTGATAATGACAACAGCAAACTAAGGAAAGGGGGCAATCCAAGCAAGAGTTAAAGCAGAGCTAAACTCTAATTGGTTACATTTGATTTTCTATAGCACTGTGCATCATAAATAATTGCCATGTTTTTTTTTTCCCAAAATATACTTCACCTTATTTTTATTATTTTTCCCTTTGAGGCTTTTCTGATCTTCTCTGGCCTTTTTCAGAGATTTTCTGTCTTGAATGCACTCACTATAGCATTGGCTGTACATTTCATTGATCCGCATGGCCTTCTTCATAGGGACAGTGGTGGACCATACCTGAGCAATGTGTTTTGGCATGGTAACTTAGGGGTTCATTTACTAAAACTGGAGAGTGCAAAATCTGGTGCAGCTCAGCATAGAAACCAATCAGCTTCCAGGTTTGTTTGTCAAACCTAATGGAAGCTGAAGCTGAAGTTAGAAGCTGTTTCTACCATACACAGTGGTGCCAGATTTTGCACTCTCTATTTGTAGTAAACCAACCCCACATTGTCTTTAAAACGTTCTCTCTGGAAAGCATGTCTACATTGTAAGTTACAAAAAAATGAGCATTGGGGAGCTGATACAAATATTTCAACTCATCAAAAGACATTAGGGCTCATTTTTGCACAACATCCTGAAGTTACATAATATCACATCTAGTCCATAAATCATGATCTGGGTAGTTGGTCTGAGAAAAGCTAGGGGAGGCTACCCTCCAAGCTCTAATAACTGATCTCATGGAGCAGATCTAAGTTCGTGGAGACCTCAGTCTTCTATACACTAAATGGGCCAGTGCTTAGTAGAAGACAACTACTGCCACTTCCAAAGACAATGCAACATCGACTAGAGGAGTGGTTAGCCAATCAATGCTCAAAAGCTATGCACCAGCCAAAATATATTTGTAGAAATTAGGTACCGCCAGGCCTTCCTCTTTACAAGGTTGTTTCAGGACTGCAGGTTTATTCTGAGTGTGTCCCCTTGCAGCAGAAATTCAAACATTAATCTATTGATACTTTGAAAGATTCTTTTAGGAATCCACACTGGAAAAATACAGAGAGCATAAAAGAACAGGGGCTGGGTTTTCATTTTGAGATGGTTTATTTTCCAAATTTGTGAAAGAGGAAGTTTTTTCTAGACATTTAGCTTGTGTTTAAAGAAGGAGATTAAGGAGAAAATATTCAAGGGAATAAACAGACATGTGCACTGCCCAAAAATTTGTTTTAGTTTTTTGTTTATTTTAGTTTTTCGGGTCAATCGTTATGATCGAAATTCGTAAATTAGAAAATCCGAAAATTTGAAAATTCATACATTCATAATATCTTAACGTAACGAATATGAATTCATCCAAGGTTACAAATGATCCAAAATAACAAATGCCGCATCTAAACAAATGGAACGTAAAAGTTATTATTATTTTTTATTATTAATTTGTTATGTTCCATTCATTTAAATACGGCATTCGTTACTTCGGATAATTCTTAACTTCGGATAAATGTGTATTCGTTGCGATCACTAACAGCCAAACTTGAAAGGAAATTCCAATACCTATAACTTAATTGTTAGTAATAGTTAAGTTATTATTAGTTAGTTATTATTTCAGATTTTCAAATTTTGAGGTTTTCGGATTTTCGTTTTTTGAATTTTTGTTCTTATTTTCGGATATTTGAATTTCCGACATTTTGGATTTTCGAATTTTTAATTTCCGAATTTTGGAATTTTCAAATGTTCCTATTTTTCAAATATTCTAATTTACAAATTTACGAGACAACGCCATTTGTGGGGAAACGTATGTCGGGAGGTTGACGCTCTGACGTCATCGCCATTTTCAGTGTGGACGGGTGCTCGCTATGCCGGCCGGCTGTTTGCTGTACTTTATTTACTCATGTGAGTTTTCTACCTTATTCCATTAAATTGTTTTTTATCAGTATTACACTATGGCCAGTTTCTTTTTATCTACATGCTTGTGAGATGTCAATTTGGAGTCCTTGCTATATCCTTCGGCCCATGCTGTAAGCGATCCAGAACGCCAGTTGGATCTCTCATACTGATATTGAACACAAGCTGTTGTTGGCTTGCCTTGCGGTAAGCGCATTATTTGCATGGTGGTGGATCACGGAGTGTGGTGTGGTATACTGATACTGAACACAAGCTGTTGTTGGCTTGCCTTGTGGTAAGCGCATTATTTGCACGGAGTGTGGTGTCTCATCTTCACTACGGAGTTTGATAGCGTTCACTTTTGGGTTTTTCCTTTTGCTGTATCCTTATGCACTTGTGTAAGTTTTCTACCTTCCTCTACTCTAACCAGTTTGGCAGTATTACACTATGGCCAGTTTCTTTTTATTTACATGTCTATGAGATAGAAGTCTGGTGTCCTTATTACATCCTTTCAGCCATGATGTATGCAGCTTAAGTGTACCATCTGGATTCTCTATACCAAGACATGATACAGGCTGGTGTTCGCTTGCCTTGTGGTAAGCGCAATTATTGTGTGTTTGCGGATACTGTATGGGGTGTCACTCATATTTTTCACCATTGACTCTGGTTGGGTTCACCCAAGGGTCTCTTATGGACTGATTTCAGATTATTACCTTACAATTTATTTTCATCTACTATATATGGACACTTATTTTGATTCACAGATATTATATATGGACACTCATGTTTGATTCATAGATACATGTGTAGACCCATATATTTTTCTATATTTCAATTTTTTATATTCTTTAATGTTTTTGCATTTATATATGTACTTCCTAACGGAAGCTTTCAAGATTACTTCACGTTTTTCACTAATAATTTAGCGCGGTTATTTTTTTCTTATTTGTTATCTTGGTGCACATCTCACTGTTTAACTGCTGCTTTTTGGGGGGTTAGTTTTTATGGGTAGCGCAGTATTTTTTTGTTTTTTTACGAATTTACGAGTATTCAAAAAATTTGTTAAATAGGTTTTACGTTAATTGGGATATTTCCAAAAGAAGGAATTTGGAACGAAACGAATTGCACATGTCTACCAGATACTTCACTTGGATCACCCACTGAAGTGGGGTGGTAGAGGGGATATTTTGAGGGCCTGCATCTCCAACCAGTAGAATCTTCAACTTGTTCCAATTAACCTGTAAAAGCTGAGAATGAGGTAATGTTGTCTAGAATAGAAAAATTTAGAAAACATTCCACCCATTCTAATGGACGCCACCAGATGGTCGTATAGCAAATCAATCCATTTCAGGAATTCCGCCCCCAAAACTCCTGTATAACTGCTCTTGCAGGAACTGCTGGAATATCTGTACCTGGGTCTCCCACTGATTATCCTGCAGCTAGTTACACAGTATTCTCACATAGCCAGGTGCACACAATCTTCCACTCATTGTCTCCCATGACCAGTCTAGGGGATTTGTTGATGTTTTATTTGGAGAACTTGGATAGGAGAAGGGAATTAGTAGGATACTCCAAAATAACTATGCACAAACGAGGACTCTCTCTCTCTGTAACTGTGAAGCAGATTTTCTGCTGAGCCATACAGCGTCTGTATGGAAGAACAAGTCCCTCTGAAGTAGAAGAGACTCAGTGGATTTAGGTCTTCAAGACCCTAGCTAGTGTCCCATTTAGCTCACACACCCAATATGCTGACTTATAGGACCAAAGGGGGATTTCAGCAACACACTCAGTCTCAGGGATCCCTTCAGGGGATCTGTACTCACAAAATGTCCAGGGACAGCTGGTTGCCTCCTTCCAACTTTCAAGCGACACTCTATACCAGTGAGGTAAGACCAAATCCATAGACTTCCTCCCTCAGTCCACTTACACAGGAACCCTGGGTTGTAGCTTTCAGGCTTCAGGCCCTCAGGTCAGACACCTGAGGCTGCATGGCAGCCTATGCTGGGAAGAGGCAGCCGCCTCCTCTCCATCGGAACCTCTTTCCTTAGAGATAGGCTGGACTGGAACCCCGAGCCCATGTGCTCCTCAGACTTAAATACAGGCACCCAGCATTCCTCCGGGCACATCCCCCTCTAATTGGCCAGGGCTGTATCTGCATCCATGCTCTCACCTGCTAGGTTTCCTCCCACTGTCCAATGTGCCTTCTTTCTATTGGATCAGTGTGAAACATCAAGACAGCATGAGCGGCACCAGAGCACACTGAGCAGACCTCACTAATGTACTTCTCTGTTAAGCAGAAAAGTCAAAAATGATATACACTCTCTAGCATCTGCCTAGGAGGTGCTACACTCCAAGTGTCTCTTGACCTCCCGCATATAAATCCGAACTATGGAGTCAAATGCTTGTGAGATATCATCTTTGCTCTTTTATTATAATTACTCTGTGCCATCCTTTGAATCTATGTTTGTACTTGTTTGTGATCTTTCCTTTTTATTGTGGTTGAATAAAAACTTTTGCTTCTTTTAGTTATGCTATTATTATGAGTATTCCTACCAATCTTTCAGAAACCATGAATCAGATCGAGACAGAAGTAAAGTTAAATCACACTTGTTTAATAATAATAATAAAAAAAGTAAACAGAGTAAACATAGTCCAAACATGGCCAGAGTTTAGGAATCGGAACAGATAGTCAGATAAGCCAAAACATCTGGGAGCCAGAGAACAGAGTAGTAGAACCACAAGAAGGATCTGGAGCCAGAAGGAATGTCAGCCAAGCAAGTCTTTAACAGGAACACAGGAGAGCGTCTCTAGAGAGATGTGACCAAGGCGAAGGCAGAGATCATATGGACTGGCCGGCTTAAGTAGGAAGGACTGACGAGCAGGATATCATCAACAGGTGAGTCACTGGAGAGATAGGAGCTGGCAATTAGCCTACAGCTGAGCGGCCAGCTCAGAGAAGGAAGGGCTGAGCCCAGTCCTGACACAATCTTAAAATGGAAACAAAGTTGTACAGCTCAACTGTACATCACTCCAAATCTCACTGAAAGGATGCTCTCCGCACTGAGCTGCAAGTCTTCCCATGCGATTTGGAGTGCTCACCATTCCCTGGGATCTCGTCAGCAGGATGATGATTTCCCCCTTCTGCACCAGGGTAGCTTGACAAAAGGTAAGTATATTATTTATCTTTTTCCCTCACAAGTGTTCTCTTTTTAAGAGCAGGGGGCACACCTAAAAGGTAGACTTCGAAGTTCAACTATTTTGATATCAAGCACTTGATCTGTTGCACATTTCACATGTATTGCTGGACGAGCTACATGGAGTTCACTTAAACACATGTAAACAGCATTCACAGAACCATCTGTTTTTTTTGTTTCAAATGAGCTTCTGCTATGTTATTGTCTTACCCGGTTCTTTTAGAATTGTAAGCCTATGGGAACTGAGTGCTCACAGTTGTGCCAAGGCTAATATACTTTATGAAACTTATAATATAATGTCGTAGATGTGAAATATCCTAAGGCACTGATCTGAATGTAGTCACACGTAGCAGTCACTGAGTGGGTACCCAACTTTGTAGGAGCAGACTGTCCCGAGCAAACCATGAACTTTATCCTGCTGAAACTTACACCTCTCTTACATTTAAAACATTGTATCAACACAGTGTCAAAATAATCAGAGCCTGGTGTTGACTAATGGATATGGCTAAAGCAGGTCATACAATATTCTATTTTAAAGCAAAAATTCTCTGTATATTAGACAGCTTGATAAATGTTGTTCGAAAGTAGTTAAAAGTTTGTTTGCTTTTTCGATTTTGTAGTAAATAGACTTTCCTGAATGAAACCATATTCACTGCTGGAAATTTCTTCATGAGAAAAAATGTCCATCCTGCTCCTTCAAATTTTCTCATCACTGCAGTTGACAACAAAATGTTGAACAATCGAACAATGTTCCTAAAATGAAAACTTTTAAACAAAATTCTACTAGTGTGTACTCAGCTTTTGAAAGAAAATATCTAACACACACACACACACACACACACACTGAAACCCTAAAATATCAAAAAGTCTGAGAGTGAGGCCCCATGCACACTGGGTGTTAAGCCCTGGCGCATGGTGCTCCGGCATTTATCCACAGGTGTGTCATCCAGCCCAGCAGCGGGCAGCCTGTGAAAGGGGACTGAAAGCTAATGTGGCTGAATGGGACGCCTATCTGTACTTATGCTCAGTGCAGTATCCACCAAGGGAAGAATGCCCGGAATGCAGAAGTCTGCATTCAAGGCATTCATCTCTGGGCGCATACTGCCCCGCCCACCCTATTCACCCCATGCAGTGCAGATTCCCTCTGGTGCCCAGGAACCCCGACCTCTTTTCTGAATGAACACAGTCAGTAATCACTATCTATCACTGACACTGTTTATTCATAGCATAATTCATCTGTTTGTGAATGAACAGGAAGCCGCTCAACACAGAGCACTTCCCATTCATTCATTGTCCAGTGCAGCTGAGGCTGCAGAGAAAGGGACTGGGAACCTCTGTTCTCAGTCCCTTTCTCTGTCTCAAAAGTGAGACATCAAGGGTGAGATTTACTAAAACTGGTGCATACAGAATCTGTTGCAGCTGTGCATGGTATCCAATCAGCTTCTAACTTCAGCTTGTTCAATCAAGCTAAGCTGATTGGTTTCTTTGCTGAACTGCACCAGATTTTGCCCTCTCCAGCTTTAGTAAATCAACCCCCAAGGGTCTGTAATGGAAATTTGTAAGTTCTGTATATAATTGTATTGTATTTTGTATGTATTGCACACTGCCCTCACTGTGCACACAGCACTAATAATGTTTTCAGTGCATGTTTACATTCTTTCGAGTCCTGATTAGAATTAGCCTGTCTATGTAACGCCCCTTGTTACCATAAACGTACAATTGTAATATTAATGTGATACCTACGTAATCATGTGCATAAAACCCTTCAATTGCGTCATAATAAAGCAGAACAGTTATTTGGAAAGATGCTGAGCGTATCTTTTGTGTCTGTTCCCTACTGCAGTAGTTATTATTAATTTGGAACCACTAATCAATATGAGGATAGGAGTTGCCTATCATCAATTTAACCAAGTCAGCATGGCGAGCTTTGCCTTAGGAGGGGATTCCAGGTGACCCTGAGTATCCGAAACGAGGAGCTTGAGACGATTCGGGAATTTCTGATAATCAGCCGGCTGAGGTAAGCCTTTTGCTTACATTTGCGTTATCACACTTCCTTGATTGGTAAGGCATTTTCAGGACAAAGGGTACCTATTTTACTCCCCTTAATCGAACTGTATTGATTGGTGGTTTTATGTTATGTTGTCCCTGTCTATTGTCCATCAGAGTGGTATAGATAAGAAAGGGAAGAATAGTGCTGGTATATGTAGTACATCTGCTAGATAAAGTAGTTTAGAGGCAAGAGGGTATAGGCACATGTAGAGAAGAGAGAATACTGGCCAGTCATTATGGGCATTGAATTAAGTAAGGGAATGAAGGGTAAGAGACCCTCAAAAATGCCCAGCGCAAGAGGAGCGCTATATATGAACCGAAGGTGCGGTTCTGCCCCTAGATTAATGGTTAAAGTGGACAGGGATCCACAATGGGTAACTGGGTTACCAAGGTCCACAGGGACTAAGAATCATGCAGAGTAAACAGCTAGAGAAACAGCTATCTATGTGAGCAGGATGGATCAAGGGTGACATTAACACTAGACAGAAAGGGACATTTTCATATTAAGTTGTGGGATGAATTTGGGGTCAGGCACTACAACTATTAGAGTCAGAAACAAAGAAATGAGAGGTAAATGAGAGGTAAAACAGAATACTTTATATGTTGTCAGAGAGGGAAGATGGGATGAGCGCTCTGGCTGCCTGTCTGATCATAGAAGCTAGATATAAAAGATATCTGAACAAAATAAGGAAAGCAGAATTTAGGCAGGGAAATATTAATGAGAGTTAAAAGAAAGTGAGAGAATGATATGCATGTGTAGTGTAGAAATGGGAAAAATGTAAGCGATTTTAGAGAGATATTGGTGTATGTGTGTGCGAATGCTGGGACCTTTAGTTCTATTGCTTGTGTGTGTGTCATGTACGCAGATGTGACCCCCTCCTTTGTGCTCTCATGAAAGAATGTGGCTGAGATGAGAGGTCAGTGATAAGCTGGAAGGACACCATGCCAATTCCAGTTTTTTAGACCAAACATTTATAACAAAATGTGCCTGGTTAACGAATCTAATGATAAACAATGCGATCACAATTATTTTGAATCTGTTTTCCAAACATGATAAAATGAAGGTTACATTTAACCGTGTATTACACAAATTGAATATCCTTTGATAGTGGAAACAGTGCATTTAACCGCTTCAATACCCGGCCATAGTCAAATGACGTCCACAGATGGGATCTCCCATCCTGGGTGGGCGTCATATGACGGCCTCGGCTTTCCGCCGCTACTGCGGGCCCCTGGGGGGCCTGCAGAGCGGCGATCGGGGTACCGTTGTGTCCCTCAGGACACAGCCGTTCCCCGATGGGGGTATTGAAGCGGCGGCGGCGGCGGGCGGCGGGCGGCTGAGCGTCGGTAACGGCGGATGCAGAGCGGCATTGGGAAGCGTGTATTAGGCGGGTTCCGGCGGAAGAGGAGTGATCAGAGCGGTGATCGGGGCTGAGGCTTTTCCCCTGGATACAGCTCAGCCCCGATCACTGTAGCCAATGACATGGCTCTGCATCACAAGACCGGCTGTGTCCAATCACAGCCGGTCACTAATGTAAACAAACACACAGTCAGACAGTAACTGCTGTTGCTGGGCTCTTCTCCTCACACACCGATCCAGTGTGAGGAGAAGAGATCAGCTAACAGTGAGTTACTAATTACATGTACTACTGTGCCCAGATCGCCCCTCCTAAATAAAGAGTACCTGTCACCTCAGTACCTTTCACCTCAGTACCTGTCACCTCAGAGTACCTGTCACCTCAAAGTACCTGTCATCTCAGAGTACCTGTCCATCACCTGCCACCAGAGTACCCGCCACCTCATCACCTGCCACCAGAGTACCCGCCACCTCATCACCTGCCACCAGAGTACCCGCCACCTCATCACCTGCCACCAGAGTACTTGCCACCTCATCACCTGCCACCAGAGTACTTGCCACCAGAGTACCCGCCACCTCACCACCAGAGTACCTGCCACCAGAGTACCCGCCACCTCATCACCTGCCATCAGAGTACCTGCCACCTCATCACCTGCCACCAGAGTACCTGCCACCTCATCACCTGCTACCAGAGTACCTGCCACCTCATCACCTGCCACCAGAGTACCCGCCACCTCATCACCTGCCACCAGAGTACCCGCCACCTCATCACCTGCCACCAGAGTACCCGCCACCTCATCACCTGCCACCAGAGTACCCGCCACCTCATCATCTGCCACCAGAGTACCCGCCACCTCATCACTTGCCACCAGAGTACATACAGCCAGTCAGCCACTATGTCCAGAAAGATGTACACCCCAGAAGAGGCATACCAGATCCTGAGTCTGACCGATGAGAGCAACGGGGAGCTCTCACCGCTCAGTTCAGATTCTGGTTCTGATTCGGAATATGAGCCCCCCGAAGGCAGCACATCTGGATCAGATTTAGAGGAGGAAGTAGTCCATCCAAAAAGACGACGATTTGAAAACCAGGCAGCTACCAGCAGTGCCAGCGGCGGTAGACCCCAGGAGGAAAGACCCAGCACAAGTGGACGCCAAAGAAGTAGGGCCCAAACCCATCTTCCAGATTCCTTGGCAAACCCATTGTGGCTGCCTTCTACCACAGGGTCAGCCACGATCCCCCCTTTTACAGCACAGTCGGGTGTGCAGGTCAACACTGCAGGATTTACACAAATGGATTTTTTAAATTTATTTTTCCCGAACGATTGGATTCAAGGCATCGTGGACCAAACTAATCTGTTTGCCCAACAATTTATTGCAGCCAACCCTAGCTCCAGCTATGCCCGCCCTTTTGAGTGGAGACCGCTAACAGTAGTGGAGCTAAAATTGTTTTTAGGCCTAACCCTGAACATGGGGCTTACAAAAAAAAATGAAATTCATAAGTATTGGTCGACCAGACCCATCCACCATATGCCAATTTTTTCAGCAGCCATGTCCAGGTCCCGATACGAAATCATAATGCGCTTCTTGCATTTCAATGACAACTCACAGTGCCCCCCCCGAAATCACCCAAACTTTGACAAATTATATAAAGTTCGCCCCCTAATTAATTTTTTTTCCCAGAAGTTTGCCGAAGTTTATGTCCCTGAAAAAAATATATCTGTGGACGAATCCCTGGTGCATTTCACAGGCCGGCTGGGAATCAAACAATATATACCCAGTAAGAGGGCGAGGTATGGCTTGAAGCTTAACAAGCTTTGTGAAAGTGCCACCGGTTATGTGTACGCATTCCGCGTGTACGAAGGGAAAGATTCCCAGCTCCAGCCCCCTGAGTGTCCCTCGTATATGGGAATAAGTGGGAAAATTGTTTGGGAGTTGGCATTCCCACTCCTCCAAAAGGGGTACCATATTTATATGGATAATTATTATACGAGTTTGCCCCTTCTCCGCCACCTACATCTCAAACAAACTTTGGCCTGTGGTACAACTAGAAAAAACCGAAAGGGCTTCCCACAGTGTCTTGTCACCACAAACATTCCAAGGGGGGAATCGAAAAGCTTGAGGAACGAAGAAGTGTTGGCTGTGAAGTGGAGGGATAGAAAAGACGTGTACATCATGTCCACCATCCACGATGACACCTCGGTGGAACTTCACAGAAGACGCGGTACCGTTCGCAAGCCTACCTGTATCACTGAGTACAATGAATACATGGGGGGGGTGGATTTAAACGATCAGTTGTTGCAGCCCTATCTTTCAACAAGAAAATCCTTATTCTGGTACAAAAAAGTCGCAATTTACTTTTTTCATTTGGCCCTTTTAAATTCTTTCATAATATACCAAAAATCCACAGAAACACCCACCACCTTAATAAAGTTTATTGAAGACATTGTCACTGCCCTGATTTATCAGCAAGTATCCCCCCCAGAAAGCATTCGCTCCGATTCTGTCAGCAGACTACATGAGCGCCATTTCCCAGACCATATTCCACCAACAGGATCCGGAAGACGACGCCAAAAAAAATGTCGGGTGTGCACGAAAAGAGGAATTAGGAAAGATACGAGCTTCCATTGTACCGACTGTCCCTCCCAACCTGGCCTTTGCATCTGAGAATGCTTCAGGCGATATCACACTCTGGAAAATTATTAGTCCATATTTCTAATACTGCCATTTCCCCGTTTTTAATTTCTGTCCTGAATATTTACCTTCCTCAACCAACCATATTATTGCCTTCCATGTGAACCGACCCTGGCCTGTTTCTCGACTATGCCTCTGCCTACCGTCTGCATTGTTTTTCCGCCATGTTTTTGCCTTTCACGTGAACTGACCCTGGACTGTATCGACTATGCCTCTGTCTACCGTCTATTTCTGCCTTTTACCTGCACTGACCTCGGCCTGTTGACCATGTTTTTGCCTGCCCCTTGGATTGATCTTTCACCCTCCTACACAGGGGTCTCACATATGTGAGGGGCTCCAGAATAGTGTTCGGAGTTCAGAAAACCAGTTTTTGGTTTTCTGTGTTCCCATAACAGGGTCTGGTTGCCCGGAGGCTTCAAAGCGATTTGGGTGGGAGAAGCCTCTACCCCTGTCCCCATTCTTTCCTGACCAATGCCCTAAGCTTGATGGTACTGCCTGCTCCCTGGACAAATACTCTGGCTGTGCTGACCATACCTCTGCCTGCTGCATGTACTAACTATGGACAGTATTCCTGCCTGCTGCATGGATGATCCTTTGATCCTTTTGCTGCTGCTGACCACATCCCTGCCTGCTATCTGGACTAATGCTTTGGCTGTGCTGACATCTCTACCTGTACTGACTATTCTTGCCTGCTGCCTGTTTTGCTGTCGCTGTCCACGTTCCTGCCTGCTGCCTGGACCGATGCTCTTCTCTGTGGACCACTGCACTACTAAAACTGCAGGTAATCTTTTCTTTACCCTTTACTCAGCAGAATGTATTTTGGTTTGTAATTGGTTTGTACAGTACATGCTATGTGTTAGAAATATGAAGGGCCTTCAACAATGTGATAGGTTGGCAGGAATTTGTGTGTAATGTATGCTCCTAGAACAACTGACAGTGCTACTTGGATGTTGGGCCTCTGTATGTGGCCAGACTATGTAAAAGTCTCACACATTTGGTATCGCCACACTCAGGAGGAGTAGCAGAATGTATTTTGGGGTGTCATTTTTGCTATGTACATGCTATGTGTTGGAAATATCTTATGAATGGACAACTTTGTGTAAAAAAAATGCGTTTTCATTTTTTTTCCACAGTTTCCAAAAACTTCAGGAAAAAAATGAACCATTCAAAAGACTAATTATGCCTCATAGATTATACATTGGGGTGTTAGCTTTCCAAAATGGGGTCATTTTGTGGGCGTTTCCGTTGTCCTGGTGCTCTAGGGCCTTCAAACATGTAATAGGTGGTTGAGAAATGAGATGTGTAATTTATGCTCCTAGAATGCCTGGAGCTGCTACTTCAATGTTGGGCCTCTGTATGTGGCCAGGCTGTGTAAAAGTCTCACACATTTGGTATCGCTACACTCAGGAGGAGTAGCAGAATGTATTTTGGGGTGTCATTTTTGCTATGTACATGCTATGTGTTGGAAATATCTTATGAATGGACAACTTTGTGTAATAAAAAATTCGTTTTCATTTTTTTCCCACAGTTTCCAAAAACTTCGGGAAAAATATGAACCATTCAAAAGACTAATTATGCCTCATAGATTATACGTTGGGGTGTTAGCTTTCCAAAATGGGGTCATTTTGTGGGTGTTTCCATTGTCCCGGTGCTCCAGGGCCTTCAAAATTGTAATAGGTGGTTGAGAAATGAGATGTGTAATTTATGCTCCTAGAATGCGTGGAGCTGCTACTTCAATGTTGGGCCTCTGTATGTGGCCAGGCTGTGTAAAAGTCTCACACATTTGGTATCGCCACACTCAGGAGGAGTAGCAGAATGTATTTTGGGGTGTCATTTTTGCTATGTACATGCTATGTGTTGGAAATATCTTATGAATGGACAACTTTGTGTAAAAAAAATGCGTTTTCATTTTTTTTCCACAGTTTCCAAAAACTTCAGGAAAAAAATGAACCATTCAAAAGACTAATTATGCCTCATAGATTATACGTTGGGGTGTTAGCTTTCCAAAATGGGGTCATTTTGTGGGCGTTTCCGTTGTCCTGGTGCTCTAGGGCCTTCAAACATGTAATAGGTGGTTGAGAAATGAGATGTGTAATTTATGCTCCTAGAATGCCTGGAGCTGCTACTTCAATGTTGGGCCTCTGTATGTGGCCAGGCTGTGTAAAAGTCTCACACATTTGGTATCGCTACACTCAGGAGGAGTAGCAGAATGTATTTTGGGGTGTCATTTTTGCTATGTACATGCTATGTGTTGGAAATATCTTATGAATGGACAACTTTGTGTAAAAAAAATGCGTTTTCATTTTTTTTCCACAGTTTCCAAAAACTTCGGGAAAAAAATGAACCATTCAAAAGACTAATTATGCCTCATAGATTATACGTTGGGGTGTTAGCTTTCCAAAATGTGGTCATTTTGTGGGTGTTTCCATTGTCCTGGTGCTCCAGGGCCTTCAAAATTGTAATAGGTGGTTGAGAAATGAGATGTGTAATTTATGCTCCTAGAATGCCTGAAGCTGCTACTTCAATGTTGGGCCTCTGTATGTGGCCAGGCTGTGTAAAAGTCTCACACATTTGGTATCGCCATACTCAGGAGGAGTAGCAGAATGTATTTTGGGGTGTCATTTTTGCTATGTACATGCTATGTGTTGTAAATATCTTATGAATGGACAACTTTGTGTAAAAAAAAATGCGTTTTCATTTTTTTTCCACAGTTTCCAAAAACTTCTGGAAAAAAATGAACCATTCAAAAGACTAATTATGCCTCATAGATTATACGTTGGGGTGTTAGCTTTCCAAAATGGGGTCATTTTGTGGGCGTTTCCATTGTCCTGGTGCTCCAGGGCCTTCAAAAGTGTGATAGGTTGTCATCATATGAGATGTGCAATTTATGCTCGTAAAATGCCTGACGGTGCTAGTTGGATTTTAGACCTCTGTATGTGGCCAGGCTGTGTAAAAGTCTCACACATGTGGTATCACTATACTCAGGAGGAGTAGCAGAATGTATTTTGGGGTGTCATTGCAAGTATGCATGTGCTGTGTGAGAGAAATTACTTGTTATTATGACAATTTTGTGCAAAAAAAAAAAAAAAAATTTCCAAGAATTGTGGGAAAAAATTACAACTTCAAAAAGCTCACCATGCCTCTTGCTAAATACCTTGGAATGTCTGCTTTCCAAAAAGGGGTAATTTGGGGGGTATTTGTACTTTCCTGGCTTGTTAGGGCCTCAAGAAATGAGATAGGCCTTCAGTACATCAGGTGTGATCAGATGTGATCATTTTTCAATGATTTGCACCATAGCTTGTAGACTCTATAACTTTCACAGAGACCAAATAATATACACTAATTTGGGTTATTTTTACTAAAGATATGTAGCAGTATACATTTTGGCCCAAATTTATGAAGAAAAATTACTTATTTGCAAAATTTTACAATAAAAACTAAAAAAAAGTGTTTTTTTTTCAAAAATTTCTCTCTTTTTTCGCTTATATTGCAAAAAATAAAAAAAACAGCAGTGATTAAATACCACTAAAAGAAAGTTATGTTTGTGAGAAAAAAATGATAAAAATTTGGTTTGGGTACAGTGTAGCATGACTGAGTAATTGTCATTCAAAGTGTGAGAGCGCTGAAAGCTAAAATTTGGTCTGGGAAGGAAGGGTGTATAAAAGCCCTGTATTGAAGTGGTTAAAAAAGGGAAATTAAGTAAAATTAAGTAATAATGAGTATTAATTTCTAATATGAGTTTAACAATTTTGTAATTTTACATTTATTCAATAAGCCCTTATTGAGAGAAAAAAAAGATTATGATGAGGTTGTTATTTGGAATACAGCTGCCATAATATTTAACAAAGCCAAGATGGATGGGATACATAAGAATTTTTTCAAGAAAAATGAAATTTTAAGGTTTTTGATGATAACTTGATGTGCGGTCCATGATGTGAGAGTTATAAAAAATAAAATTTAAATCTAACAGACCCATAACATCAAGTCCACACACCCTGTTAGGATAGATGCCACCTGCAGCCAGTTGTTTTTTAGTTTTTGATGTTTTCTGGTCCATCATACAGATTGTTGGTCCTTTTGTTTTATTTATTTTTATTTTTGAAATCCAAAGCAGAATGTGTGTATTGTGAAATGATGTGCCCCTTTTCCTTGTAAGTACAGTGGTATAAGCAGAAGAATATTTTGGATTTATGGGCATCTCTCCATGACCGCAGGGTATTGTTATCATTTATTATAATATTGCCAGGAAAAAGTTGTCTTTTGAAACATGAAACTGGAGTTCTTACACAAATAGCATGATAGAAAACAAGCCATTGTAATATATTTATGCAAGCTGGACCCAGTAATGATGGGTTCATCCCAATATATCAGAGCTGCAGCTTTTATGCAAAGGTGCTATTAGACAAAGTTAGATATTGTTTTGGCCAAACATTTAATTTTTAATGGTCCGACATTCTGTGCAGCAAATATACAGCTAACTAAATGTTTGTCTAATGAAAGGTTTAAAATATGAGTTTGTTTATGTACAAATATAACAATGAAAAATGCATACATTTGAATCCATATGAAGTCAAATGCATACATTTGAATCCATATGCATACATTTGAATCATTTGAAGCATACATTTTGCCTCTATTGGAGGAGGATGGAGACAAAGGAAGACACGTGTGTTAAATTGATGGTGTAGGAATCAGCTGCTGTGAGCCCAGTGCGGGACACACTCCCTGAAGACCCAGATATTAAATTTTTTGTAGATTTGAGTATGCAGTTTATCACCCAGAAGGATACTCTGTATTCAAAGTCATTGGATCCTTTTTCCCCAGCTCAAAAAGCAGAGCTCCATGTTTTAGCAAAGCCTGTGAGCTATAAAAAGAGTGTACCGTATATACTCGAGTATAAGTCATTCCG
Organism: Lithobates clamitans; assembly: GCA_037952925.1. Classification (NCBI taxonomy): domain Eukaryota; kingdom Metazoa; phylum Chordata; class Amphibia; order Anura; family Ranidae; genus Lithobates; species Lithobates clamitans. Next base: position 1,404,410 of record JBBGZY010001057.1, on the reverse strand, counting down.
AGTATAAGTCGAGGCCCTAATTTACCACAAAAAAAATGGGAAAAACTTAGTGACCCGAGTATAGGATGAGGGTGAGAAATGCACAGCTACTGTAAGTGGAAAAGAGGGTCAACAATGCCCATTTGCAGCCATAGGTCCCCCGAACTTGAAACTCGGTAGTTAAGGGTTCCTAGATGCCCCCTAGCTGCAGCCAAAATTTGGGGTCTCTGAACCCAAATGGTCCCGAAATGACATTGCTGCAGATGGACACAGTTGACCAAATTTGGGGCCCTGTATCTCGGTGCCACTTAGTGCTAGGAACCCCAAATTTGGTGTGCAAACTCAGTGGAACTACCACCATAAAATATCCAAAGCTGGGGTTTCTAGCACCAAGTGTTCTCGAGATACAGGGCCCCAAAAATTGGTTCAGAAAATGTCAAGCATTTTTCTGCAGCAGAGAATGACATTTTCCGAACCGGGTTTGGGGCCCCGTATCTTGGGGCCACTTAGTGCTAGGAACCACAGCTTTGGATATGTTGTGGTACCAGTTCCACTGGGTTAGAACACCAAATTTGGGGTTCCTAGCACAAAGTGGACCTGAGATACGGGGCCCCAAATTCGGTTTGGAAAATGAAATTTTTTGCTACAGAAAAGTGCTTGACTCGAGTATAAGTCGAGGGGGGCACTTTCAGTACAAAAAAAGTGCTGAAAAACTCGACTTATACTCGTGTATATACGGTATATTTATATAGATAGTCGAGATATCAAGAGCTTTTGGTTCCATTTGAAGGGCCAGAAGTTTTGTTTTTACTTCGGCAGGTAAACCAATAAAGCATGCCAAGTTAATTTGATTGGCTGTTTTCAGCCTTCCAGGTCTTGCTAAGGTAGCCATATTAACTTTCACACATGGAAGCAGACCAGGTGACTAAGGATGCTGCATTTACAGCCCCGGACACTTGATGGGTCTGTGCAACTCACAGATTCCACCCTAGTTCAGGCCCAGTATAGCTGGGATTAATAATTCAACTTTAAGGACCCCAGAATGAGAAGAACAAGTGGTCCACAGGGGGGAACTTCTTATGAAATAGGACTTTGGAAAAGGTGATCATTTATGTCTGCCAGCCACTCTTTTCCCTCCAGCTTGACACATGGACCGTGTCATCAGTCACAAGCAGTTATGGCTGCCTTAGTAAATGAGCATGGGATACAGCCAGGGTTCTCCACAGTTGTTTTTATAACATACCACTTCTTGTTTTACCTGTTACCAAAGGTGTTACCAAAAGCTGAACATCCCTTCCAGAGATTACAAAAAAGATATATCCAGATGCCCAAGTCAGGATCTTACGAGTATGCATTTTGTCTGTATGGACATGTTTTCTGGATGTCCAGTGGCAAATGCTACTGCAAAGGCCACAGTAAAAAGTGTTATCAGAAGTAGTTTGTAAATATAGAGTGCAGAAAGTACAGAGAGTAACAAAAGAAATCATTTTTTATAGGAGAGTCAATACTAGAAGTTTTTAGGTTTTATTTTTACACCCGCTACTGTCTACAATGTAGCGGACAAAGTAGAGTAAGAAACTTTTGCCTGAATGTTTTCTTATATTTTATGAAGCCCCTAAGGGGGGTGTTGGACTCTCTCCCTATGGGATTTTGTTTGGGAGTGTGTTACTCACTTGCTTATATTTTGTCTCAGCAGCTGAAGTCCTCCATTCGGATCTCACTGAGAACGTTGCTGATCTTTTAAGGTTTTTTTGACAAACTCATTTATGTGTTTTCTCCCCAATTCCAGATCCTAAGAGTTTGGAAGGATCTAAAACTAAAGCCAGGTGACTTGTGGATTGTTAAGAGACATTTATATATAAGGAAATGTTCGAAGACTCAATACAGCATCTATTTCATGTACAGTTTTTGCAAAACTTGAAGGAAAAGTCACCTGGATCTACACCAGACACTGTAAAAATGACTTACTGTATTTATTGGCGTATAACACTCACTTTTTCACTGTGAAAATCAGGTGCAAATATCGTGTGCGTGTTATACGCCAATACTTCAATTTTAGCTGCCTCGGAGGGGACAGGGAGGGGGTGGGACGAGCGCTGTCAGATTACATACAGTGAGAATCTCCTGTTTACTTGGTGGCCTCTATAATAGGAAGTCCTGTCTCTTGGGCCGCCTTTGGACCACTGTCTATCATAGGAGATTCTCACTGTATGTAATATGTCGGCGCTCATCCCGCTCCCCTCTAGGCTGCAGATGGACATCGATCAGGCTGCATTGTTGGCAATGGTGAGGCTGTTGCACTGATGGCAATGGTGAGGCTGCTGCATTGATGGTAAGGCTGCAGCATTGATGGCATTGGTGAGGCTGCAGATGGGCATTGATCAGGCTGCATTGATGGCGATGGCGAGGCTGCTGCTTTGATGGCAATGGCTAGGCTGCAGATGGGCATTGATCAGACTGCATTGATGGCAATGGTAAGGCTGCAGATGGGCACTGACCCTTATTTTGCTTCAAAGTTCCTTATTTCAAATTTTAAGTTTTTTTCCTGAAACTTCCCTCTTAAAATGAATGTGCGTGTTATACGCCTGTGCGTGTTATACGTCGATAAATACGGTAATTAAAGAAATCTCTGTGTTTGATTTGTTTCCCTCTTGTGATCACAGTCTAGGGTACTTTTTGATTCAATTACTTTATTTGTAAGGGATATATATATTTGAAAAGTAGTTCAGCCATTTTGAAGTCATATTTTGTCTTTTGTACGTTTTCCATTTTATGTAGAATTGTCCGTGTTTACATATGCTGATAAGTCAGCATGCCCACAATTCAGCTAGAAGGCCATTCTGGCCACAGGAGTGTACAGCCAGTACTCTGTAAATATGTCTTATCAATCATTTGTTTTTCACAATGAAAAGTCATTTGGTAATGAAAAAAGTTGCTCAGCTATTATTTTCTCCACAATGGAGTTTTTTTGCCTCTTTGGCCAGGACTACCTCCACCTAAGCGTGTGGCGGTTCCAGGTTAAAGGTGATAGCAGGTATGGTTGGTGATCAAAATATTGATCAAAAGAGGGGAGACTGTAATGGAAATTTGTAAGTTCTGTATATAATTGTATTGTATTTTGTATGTATTGCCCACTGCCCTCACTGTGCACACAGCACTAATAATGTTTTCAGTGCATGTTTACATTCTTTCGAGTCCTGATTAGAATTAGCCTGTCTATGTAAAGCCCCTTGTTACCATAAACGTACAATTGTAATATTTATGTGATACCTACGTAATCATGTGCATAAAACCCTTCAATTGCATCATAATAAAGCAGAACAGTTATTTGGAAAGATGCTGAGCGTATCTTTTGTGTCTGTTCCCTACTGCAGTAGTTATTATTAATTTGGAACCACTAATCAATATGAGGATAGGAGTTGCCTATCATCAATTTAACCAAGTCAGGTCTGTTTAGACCCCTGATATTTCCCCCAAAGCCCCCCTACAGGGCTTCTAAAAAAAAAAAAAAAAATTAATAATAGAATAAAATAATACAAATAAAAAACTACTGACACTATCCACTGCCCTACTGACACCAATCTTTGCCCTACTGACACTGTCCACTTCTCTTCTGACACCTTCCTCTGCCCTACTGACAAAGTCCACTTCCTTACTGACACCCACTGCTCTACTGACTGACACCATCCACTGTCCTATTTACACCAACGTCTGCCCTACTGACACCATCCACTGCTCTACTGACACCGTCCGCAACCCTTTTAAAATATTCACATTTTGTTGATTTGCAGCCTAAAATGAAGACACACAGTTTTTGTTTTTACCAGCTGTATTTACTCAGTGCAACTTATAACATCCAAGTAAAAGATATAACACCAACATGTCAGAAAAACATAAAAAAAAATTAAAAACAAAATCACTGAGCTGAAAAAAGGATCACACCTTGTGTAAGTATTTTGTTGAACCACCTTTTGCTTTAAATACAGCCTTTAGTTGGTTGGGATATGTCTCTACTAATTTTGCAAATCTAGACTTTGCAATATTTGCCCACAGTTCAGTTAAATTTGATGGTGACTGTTTGTGGACTGCAGTCTTCAAGTCATTTAACATATTTTTAATGGGGTTTAAGTCTGGGCTCTGACTAGGCCATGCAAGGACATTCACCTGTTTTTCCTTCAACCACTGTGTGGTCATTTTTGCCAATACAAGCCACATTTATGGAGAATTGGTGATATTGTTGCACCCAATGACCACTCTTTGTCATACATTTCTGCAAATGCTTCAGAGTGGCTGTGGGCCTCTTGTTAGCCTCTGACCAGTTTCCTCCTGGCTCTTTTATCCAGTTTTGAGCAACGTCCTGGTCCAGGGAGGGTCTGTGTTGTACCAAATACCTTCCACTTCTTAATAATAGAGTCTACTGTACATCTAGGCATTGATAAAGCATTTGAAAAAAAAAAATTGAAGCCATCCCCTGATTTGTCCACGTTTTTTGACAGTGCCTTGCCACCCATACTTAGTTGTTTGACAGTTGCACTGTCAGGGACTGAAATTTCCAGGAAAGATCTTTTCATGCTGCGCTAATCAAAATGACCACAGCTGATCACAGTTGAAACTCAAATGGCTTTGTGTGCCATAGAGAAGGTCATTGGCTACACCTGATTGAGTTTACAAGTCATTTTTAGGAGCAGGGTGATCCTTTTCCAACTCAGTAATTCTTTTTTTGATTTCTTAAAAAAAAAAAAAAATCTGACATGTTGGTGTTATATCTTTCATTTGGATATTATAAGTTGCACTGAGTAAATACAGCTGGATAAAACAAAGACTCTGTCTTCATTTCAGGCTTCAAAGCAGCAAAATGTGATATTTTAAAGGGGGTGATTCTTTTCTATACCCACTGTATATACACATGCATGTGTGTTTGAGATTTGGGACACACACTCTAATGTAATAGGCTGCACACACCTATGACCTTTAGTGACATCTGCCACACACTATATGTAGCAACAAGATTATGGGTGTTTGCTTTAAAGCTGAACTACATACAAACAGATAAATAGACAGCTGAAATATATATACTTAGTATGATTACTATATGCTGGCACTGGCCGGCTAAATTGTCATTGTGTTTCATACAGAGAGAGAGAGGCAACTTGACAGAAGCAATTGGATGGTGGCTCTGGCTAGTTAAAGACACCTTGTTAAAAAAAAAAATAATAATAATAATTAAAAAAGATTATTATAAGCTGTGTTCACATTTTTATTTATGTGTCTGCTTATAATTAAAAAAAAATGTCAGCTTATATATACTTATAAAAAAATATTAACAATAATGCACAAAATGAAAGCTGTGTATACATTTTTCTAGATAGGCAAATTGCCAGAAAGTCATTGTCAAGTTAACCAACAAATATGGACAAAGCTAAACTTGAATCTAGGCATTAATGACCTTGTGATTCGGTCAGTAAGTCTGTTATTTTACATTTTCCTTTAACAGCCCAAGTTGCCCTAGCAAAAGTGTCAGTTAGAGGGTTTAGACAAACCATTTACATTTAAAATGTTACTGTAACTACTTAAAAAGTGTTAGCTTGAGTTAAGCTTTAATTTGTTAGCCACTTATGTAAAGTCCATCTAAAGCTGGCCATATTCTGAATGAATATTCATACAAAAATTCTCATCAGGAGATTTGATGACTTGATGAATGCCGTTCAAGAGCACTTCATAAGTTTGCTATTACATTTATATTCATCGTTGGAAATCTTTTTGTTGTTGAAGAAAAATTCATCCCGTTCCTTCAAATTTTCTTGTCACTGCTGTCGATTGGATCCCACTAACCATTTGAAAATTGTACAAAAAATAAAGATTTTGAAATAATAAAAAAATTATGTACAAGTGAATGTGGGAGATGACATCACTAAGGGAGCAAGGGAGGAGGTGGAATCCTTATGGGTAGAGCTACAAAGGGAGGAAACTAAGGGGAAAGTAATACTGGGAGTATGCTATAGGCCCCCTAACCACAGGGAGTGTCATTATAATAGGGGATTATAATTATTCAGACTGGGTGGAAAGAACCGATTATTCTCTCCAGTTCCAAAATGTCTTGCAGGAAAATCATGGGTCAGATGATAAATGCACCAACTAGAAACAAAGTGTTACTAGACCTACTGATTACGAACAATACAGACCTTATCACGGATGTGGCAATTTAGGAAACAGTGATCACAGGTTAATTAGTTTTAGTATAAATCAGACAAATAGCAAACATTAGGGGAATACAAAGACACTGAATTTCAAAAGAGCCAACTTCCCTAAACTACGATCCTTGCTAGAAGATAATAATAATTGGGATAAAATCCTAGGAACAAAGAACATGGAGGAAAAATGGGTATGCTTTAAGAGCATATTAAGTGAGGGCATTAGCCAGTGCATCCCAATGGCAAATGAATTTAAAAGAGCTAATAAGTCCTGGGTGGCTTAACTCCAACGTCAAAATGCATATAAAAGCAAAGGAGAAGGCCTTCAAAAAATACAAGGCTGAGGGATCATCATCAGCATTCCAACTTTACAAAGAATGCAACAAGAAATGTTGGGTGCAATCAGGGCTACTAAGATAGAACACGAAAGGCACATAGCGGAGGAGAGTAAAAAAAAATCCCAAGAAATTCTTTAAGTACATAAATAGTAAGAAAGGGAGGTCAGATCATATTGGTCCCATAAAGAATTATGAAGGGAATCTGGTTACTAAGGATGGAGAGATGGCGAAGGTATAAAATTTATACTTCTCAGTCTTCACAAGGGAATCAGGGAGCTTCAGTAACCAAAACTGCAATGTTTATCCTTATGACATGTCACAGGAAGCACCCTCATGGCTAACAGAGGACAGAATTAGAAATAGACTTGAAAAACTTAACATTAATAAGTCACCAGGACCAGATGGCTTGCACCCGAGGGCCCTTAAGGAACTCAGTCAAGTAATTGCCAGACGATTGTTCCTAATTTTTACGAACAGTCTACTGACTGGAATGGTTAGCTAATTGGAGAAATGCCAATGTAGCACCAATAATAAAAAAAGGGCCGAGATACATCCCTGGGAATTACAGATCAGTTAGCCTAACATCAATTGTATGCAAGCTTGGTGTTCACGGAAAATTCGAAACCCCAGGAACACCGTTAAAGTCTATGGGACACTAACATGAAAAATCAAAATTGCTAATTTTAAAGGCTTATATGCAAGTTATTGTCATAAAAAGTGTTTGGGGACCTGGGTCCTGCCCCAGAGGACATGTATCAATGCAATTTTTTTTTTAAAAACAGACGTTTTTTCGGGAACAGTGAAACAATGCTTAAAGTGAAACAATAAAAATGAAATATTCCTTTAAATATTGTGCCTGGGGGGTGTCTATATTATGCCTGCAAAGTGGCACATTTTTCCCGTGTATAAAACAGTACAACAGCAAGATGGCATTTCTAAAGGAAAAATTGTCATTTAAAACTGATCGCGGCTGTAATGAATTGCCGGGTCTCGGCAATATAGATAAAACGAGCATGGGATCCCGACCAGTCCATTACCAGGCCCTTTGGGTCTGGTATGAATATTAAGGGGAACCCCAAACCAAAATTTAAGAAAAAAATTATGTGGGGTCCCCCTAAAATCCATACCAGGCCCTTCAGGTCTGGTATGGATTTTAAGGGGAACCCTGCGCCAAAATTAAAAAAAATGATATAGGGGCCCCCCAAAATCCATACCAGACCCTTATCAAAGCACACAACCTGGTAGGCCACAGGAAAATAGGGGGGAGGGGAGAGAGAGCGCCCATCCTCCCGAACCGTACCAGGACACATGCCCTCAACATGGGGAGGGTGCTTTGGGGGTTTATCAGAATCTGAAAGCCCCCTTTAACAAGGGGACCCCAGATCCGGCCTCCCCCCCCGTGTGAATTTTTAATAAGGTACATCATACCCCTACGATTTCACAAAAAAAGTGTCAAAATGGTAAAAAACACAAGAGACAGCTTGGGACAAGTCCTTTATTAAAAAATAAAAATGTCCCATGATGTAAATTCACGCCGCCCGACAGACCGAAAAAAAAAAAAAGAAGCCGCAACTGATCTGCCTCAATGGGAGGCCCCCGTGGCGTCAGAGGGGGGGCGGAGTCACCAGTTTACATCACTATGTGGCCCCTCTCAGTTATATAAGAACTGTCACAGAGAAGACGCGTCACTCGGCAGGAGCCTCTCATGGAGGTGGATCGGCTGTGGCTTTTTTCTTTTCTTTTTCGGTCCATCGGGCAGCGTGAACTTACATCGTGGGACATTTTTCTTTTTTTCTTTTTTAATAAAGGACTTGTCCCAAGCTGTCTCTTGTCTTTTTACTATTTTGATGCTTTTTTTGTGAAATGTACCCCATTAAAAATTCACACGGGGAGGCCGGAATCTGGGCATTCCCTTGTTAAAGGGGGCTTCCAGATTCCGATAAGCCCCCCGCCCGCATACTCCCACAACCACCGGGCAAGAGTTGTGGGGATGAGGCCCTTGTCCCTTTCAACATGGGGACAAGGTGCTTTGGGGTCAGACCCCAAAGCACCCTCCCCATGTTGAGGGCACGTGGCCTGGTACGGTTCAGGTGGGGGGCCGCTCTCTCTCCCTCCTCTTTTCCTGCAGCCTGCCAGGTTGCGTGCTCGGATAAGGGTCTAATATGGATTTTGTCGGGACCCCTACGCCATTTTTTTTTTTTGGCGCAGGGTTCACCTTAAAATCAGGTCTGGTATGGATTTTTTAGGGAACCTTACGGCATTTTTTAAATTTGACACAGGGTTCTCCTTAATTTCCATATCAGACCTGAAGAGCCGGGTAAGGATTTTAGGGGGACCCCCACACAATTTTTTTTTACATTTTGGGTCGGGGTTCCCCTTAATATTCATACCAGACCCGAAAGGCCTGGTAATGGACTGGGGGGGATCCCATACTCTTTTTTTCAATGAGTTTTATCTATATTGCCGAGACCCGGCAATTCATTACAGCCGCGATCAGTTTTAAATGACAATTTTTCCTTTAGAAATGTCATTTTGCTGTTGTACTGTTCTAAACATGGGAAAAATGTGCCACTTTGCAGGCATACTATAGACACCCCCAGGCACAATATTTAAAGGAATATTTCATTTTTATTGTTTCACTATAAGCATTGTTTCACTGTTCCCGAAAAAACGTCTGTTTTAAGAAAAATAAATTGCATTGATACATGTCCCCTGGGGCAGGACCCAGGTCCCCAAACACTTTTTATGACAATAACTTGCATATAAGCCTTTAAAATTAGCACTTTTGATTATTTATGTTCGTGTCCCATAGACTTTAACGGTGTTCGTGTGTTCTGCTGAATTATTTGCCTATTCGCATGTTCTGCTGCGAACCGAACAGGAGGGTGTTTGGCTCATGCCTAATTAGCATGGATTCATTAAAAATCGGTCTTGCCAAACCTTCTATGAGGAGGTGAGCTGCCATCTAGATAAAGTAAGGCCCATAGATGTGGTGTATCTGGATTTTGCAAAAGCATTTAATACAGTTCCTCATAAATGTTTACTGTACAAAGTAAGGTCCGTTGGCATGGACCATAGGGTGAGTACATGGAATGGTCCGGGGTGGAAAGTGGGGTACCCCATGGTTCTGTCCTGGGACCAATCCTATTTATTTATTCATAAACGACATGGCGGATGGGATAAACTGATCAATCTCTGTATTTACGGGCTATTCTAAGCAGGGCAATAACTTCTCTGCAGGATGTGGAAACAAATTAACGAGGTGGGCAACTACATGGCAAATGAGGTTTAATGTAGAAAATTTTAAAATAATGTATTTGGGTGGCAAAAATTTGAATGCAATCTATTCACTAGGGGGAGAACCTCTGGGGGAATCTTGGGTAGAAAAGGACCTGGGGGTCCTAGTAGATGACAAGCTCAACTATGGCATGCAATGCCAAGCTGCTGCAAGCAAAGAAAACAGAATATTGGCATGCATTAAAAAGGGGATTAACTCCAGAGATTAACACAATAATTCTCCCACTCTACAAGTCTCTGGTCCGGCCGCACCTATAGTATGCTGTCCAGTTCTGGGCACCAGTTCTCAGGAATGATGTGCTGGAACTGGAGAGGTTCCAGAGAAAGGCAACAAAATGAATAAAGGGACTGGAGGACCTTAGTTATGAGGAAAAGTTACGAGCACTGAACTTGTTCTCTCTGGAGAGGAGACACTTGAGAGAGGATATGATTTCAATGTACAAATACTGTACTGGTGACCCCACAATAGGGATAAAACATTTCTGCGAAATGGAATTTAATAGGATACACGTCCATTCACTCCAATTAGAAGAAAAGCGGTTTAACCTTAAACTGCATAGAGGGTTCTTTACTGTAATGCCACGTACACACGGTTGGAAATTCCGACAACGAAATGCTGGATTTATTTTCGACGGATGTTGGCTCAAACTTGTCTTGCATACACACGGTCGCACAAATGTTGACGGGGAATTTCGATCGCCAAGAACGCGCTGACATACAACACGTACAACGGCACTTTAAAAAGGAAGTTCAATACCAAGTGCGCCACCCTTTGGGCTCCTTCTGCTAATCTCATGTTAGTAGAAGTTTGGTGAGAGACGATTCACGCTTTTCAGCCTTGTGCTTTTCAGATCGTTACTGCTCTTCAGTTTGTGCTTGTGGGTTCGTATCTGGTTTTCAGTGCATGTAGTCAGTTCGCATCTTCAGTGAGTATTTTTATAGTACGTATTTGATTTTCAGTACGTTCTTGCCTGCTCGTTTCTGATTTTCAGCTCGCTCTTCTCAGGCTTTTCTGATTTTCAGTGCGTTCTGTTAGTTCGTTCTGTTTTGAAGTCATGTTGCGGGTACGTACTCATCGTAGAGTTCGTACTGTGCAAGGGCTTGGTGTTGGGGCTCTTACTTTGACACAATCCCAGTCCATGAACAGGGCGAGGAGGAGTTCATGGAAGAAGAATTGGTTGCTCCAGCGTGACCAATTCGCGCATATGCCTTTGTTGCGTGAGATCCGTGAGAATAATCCTGATGATTTCAGGAATTATCTCCGGATGACGGACCCCGTTTTTCACTGTTTGTTGGCTTTGCTGCCCCCTTATATTACGAAGCAGGACACCTGCATACGGCAAGCCATCACTCCTGAGCAAAGGCTAGTCACCACGTTGCGGTACTTGGCGACGGGGAGAAGTCTGCAAGACATCAAGTTCTCGACAAGCATCTCCCCCCAGGCTCTGGGGATCATTATTCCAGAGACCTGTTCTGCCATCATTCAGGTCCTGCAGAAGGACTATCTGCTGACTTTGCCAAACCCATACACACTATACCCACCTCTTTTGTGGTCAGATTTATGGATGAATTCACCAAAGCATGTAGTGAAAGGGCATGCCTGAATACTTTCAAATGGTACTGTTTAAAATTTTGTTCTCCTATTATCTTGATAGGTAATTGCAGAATGTAAAAAATGTTCTTCAATTTGTACAGTGTGTATTTAGATTTTTGTATTATGACACTTCTTACCTGTCCAGTGGGCTGCCAATAATTTAAGTAAGGAGGGGCTGGCCAAAGTAACACACATTATTTATGCATTCAGCTCTCAATGAAGTGGAGAGGGTTACCTGCCCAAAACATCCCCCCTAAAATGTTTACAATGGGCCATCAGAGGGGGTGAGGAATCTGATAAGTGGACCTTAGATTTTTTTCTTTAAATACTCCTTCAAATAAATGTTATACTGATGTTGGCCAAGAATGTTTGTGTCTAATCTGCTTGCAATGTTATGTGCAAAAGTACTCTTTTTTTTCTTCTATTGTTTCACTCCACAGTTTCCTTCAACGCCACAGGAATGGCAGACTGTGGCTTTCCAATTTGCCCAGCGGTGGGACTTTCCCAACTGCAGAGGGGCAATAGATGGGAAAAAAATCCACATAGTCCCACAACCCAACTCTGGGTCATACTATTACAGCTATAAGGGGTTTAATAGTATTGTGATGTTGGCGGTGGTGTCAGCGACTTATGAGTTTCTCTATGTGGATGTGGGGAAGTATGGCCGGATGTCGGATGGTGGAGTCATCGCCCAGACCGAGTTCTACGGACGGCTCCAAAGTGGTGGCTTGGGATTGTCAACATTGACAATGTGGCTGGTCTGTCGTTCGTCTTTGTCGCTGATAAAGCGTTTGGCCTTGTCAACATTGACAATGTGGCTGGTCTGTCGTTCATCTTTGTCGCTGATAAAGCGTTTGGCCTGGGTGATCACCTGATGCAGCCATTCCCCATAATGGCCATTATCCCTGGACCACAGGGTTTTTAGCTACCGGCTGGCCAGAGCCAGAAGAGTGGTGGAGAATGCTTTCGGGATAATGGCCAGCCGATTCCACCTATTCCTTACGCCAATCAACATGGCGAAATATTTACTATAGACCTGAGATTTTGGAATGAGCCCAGGGTGGCCCCCTATGTGTCTCACCTCCTCATTCCTGCACTGCTGAACTCTCTTCTCAAGACTGTGTTAACAGCTTCCACCTGCTTGCTGCTGCACTGTGGAACTCTCCTCTAAAGACTGTGTTAACAGATTTTACCTTACTGCTTTGCATAGCGTAGCCAGTCCATCCATTGTCCCGCTGCCTGGCAACCAGCACGACACGACGTGCGACTTGGCCACGCCCCCTCACCACCGGGACTTGCTATATACATCATGGCACCCTCGCGCCGAGCGGGCGTGCTGCAGGCACGCCAGAGGCAAGCCTGTCGGTGCCCGTCTGGGCGGGGCTGGACAGGGCAGCCGGGCCACAAACTTCTGGATACAGTACAGGAAAACTTTCTGCCGGGGAAATAAGTACCGCACACCGTTTAATTTACTCGAGGTCATTGCTTATTTCACTCAATAATCAACATGCTGCAATATTAAGAGACATTCAACTTAACTGCATCGAAAATAAAATCTGGTGCCCCGGGGAACATAAAAAAAGGGACAAACAGCTTAAAAAAAGTACATCAGCGAAATCATCTACCTTTGAGTCTTTAAGGGTTGCCTTCATTAATGCCCGCTCAACCACTAAGCATTGTTTGGAAATTTTTGACATGCTAGAGTCAGAGAAATTTCATATTTTAGGAATCACAGAGACTTGTTTAATGTGAATTATAAGTCAGTTTTAGAAGAATTACCTCCCTGAAATTTTAAGATTTTAGTTAAAAATAGAGAATAGAGAGTTTAGTTCATTTGAACACCTGGTGATCAGGTGTAAAGTAAGTGACTCTTCTTCATTTGTATTAGCCGCTGTCTATCGTCCAGCTGGTCCAGCAGGGACTTTCCATGCTGACTTATCTGAACTAATGATGTCCCTGGGTCTACAATCGGATTGTATCGTCCTCCAGGAAAACATGAATATGTGGCTGGAGGATGACACAAGTTGTTACTTCCAGGATCTCATAGGTGACCTAGATGGCCTCCACTTTACCCTGGCATCCACCATGATCACACACATAAAGGGCCATATGCTATATGCCATATGAGCATAGTCTGATCACCTTTAACCTCTTGGATTTTGCACCAATAAAAATCCCCAAAGGAAATTGACAAAATCGGCTCCATTTCGGAAACTAAAAAATATAACAGTTAAAGACTTTAAAACATGCTACGACTACCATCAGGGACAGCCACTCCTAGTAAATGAAGAGAGAGAAATCGGAATTCTGGCTTTAGAAACAGAGATTGAAAGGCAGGAAAGATCTCTAGATACATTTGAGAATCAAGGCAAGTCTGGACATCCTGGCCCCATTGACAACAGTACAAACAGTAACAATAGGCGCCCAAGACTTTCTAAGTCAAGCCGTTGGTACGCCCCTAGTCTCAACTTACTTAAGAATAAAAGAAAATATTGGAAAGAAAGTGGCTTAAATCAAAACTTCCCTGGGACAAAATGTTGTATCGGGTCTATTGTCGAGGCTACACAAAGGCTGTAAAACGCCATAAAAGATCCTATAATATTGATCAAATAATGCAAGCCTCGAACAAGCCTCGGAATTATTCACATTGGTTAGGGACATATTTGAACCGAAAAAATGTTATTCTAAGATTGTCCCATCAATGGAATTATGCTCTGCTCTTCAGTCTTCCTTTGGGGAAAAAAAATAAAAAAATCCATAACCAGGACAAAATCTTGCCTGATGACTTTGACCCTCCGGCACTAATAAGAGCTCCTCCAGCTTTTAGCTCATTTGCATCCACTTCAGTGGCAGAGATATCCAATATTATGTCCAAGCTTAAACCGTCAAGCTCTCCGAATGACATCTGTCCCACATGGTTTATGAAGAAAAATGCAGATACATTGACCCCAGAAATTACAAGGATAGTGAATATATCTTTAAAAATAGGGGCCGTTCCAACACGACTGAAGCATGCCATTGTCACTCCCTTGTTAAAGAAGAGCACACTCGACCCTTCTCTGCTCACTAATTTCAGACCTATATCTCATCTTCCCTTCCTGGCGAAGATCCTGGAGCAGGTCGTCTTTCAACAAATGCAATGCTTCTTCGAGGGTAACGATCTGTTCCATGACTCCCAGTCAGGATTTAGGCCGGGACGTGGCACTGAACTGTTCGCACTTGATATACGCGAATGCCTGCTAAGGGTAAAGGATGCGGGGGGGTCGGCAGCCTTGGTGCTGCTCGACCTCTCCGCAGCCTTTGACACTATCAACCATCAAAGCCCAGGAGACCGCATTAAATACCTTTTTTGGATGTAGTGGCACTGTCCTCCGTTGGATCAACTCCTTTCTCACGGATAGAACCCATCAAGTGCGGATGAACGCTTAAAGCTCGCCAATGGAACCACTTCTCTATGGAGTCCCGCAGAGCTCGGCATTGTCGCCCCTGCTATTCAACTGCTATATGCGCCACTCGCTGATATTATTGCTACACAAAAATTAGCATGCCAGATCTACGCAGATGACACACAGATCCTGGCTGACGCTGACGATGGGCCAAATATGCACCTATAACTGAGAAATGGCCTCCTTCACATACAAAAATGGATGGCCGATAACAAGCTAGGCCTTAATGTCTTTCTTGATCTTCTGTAAATCTCTATTGCACTCCACGATCTCCCCGATGAGGAGGTGTGCACTTGCACTTGTGAAATTAGTTTCTTCTTCCACAGCATCCACATCACCTAAAATAAAAAAAACACACCATGTATTATAAATATGCAGGCATACATATATTACCTGAAGCTGTGTTCTCAGACACTCACCTGTTGTGGTCACTATTTTGCCCAATTCATAAACCTCTTCTTCCTCCACATCCTCAGGTTGCGGTGTGGGGATTCCACCTTCTTTAGGAGGTTGTGGGTCCCTGGTGTCCTCTGATGTCCCGAATCTTTTCTCCCCTATGTGAATAAAAAAAAAAGTATACTTAGCACACAGATATTTGAGGGCAGAAATAGTAATATGAAACATTGCTTGGAAGTGAAGGGTTAGTGTGTGGGTGTGGTGCTGTCCTAATTCATAGAAATACTTGGTAAATCGTGTGTAGCCAAATCCCATATGTAAAGTCGCATATAAAGTATAAACCAAAATTGCAAATAAAAAGTTCAATTGCTTGGAAGTGTCGTCCAATTGTCTGTTTTGGCAGAGTTCCAAGCTGAAGACATGATTTTTTTCCCTTTCTTAAGCTGGAATACTTACCTTTTTTGGTAAAGTATCACACATGTAGAGACCCCTAGTATCCACTGGAGCACCTGTGTGGGACACCCTAAAAAGTTTGTTCTGGTGTCCCACATTAGTGCTCCTGCATCCAGATGTGTAAACAGCTGCTGAGTGTCCTCTCCTTTCACTGAATCAAGTTTGCATTTCATTCTAGTTACAAACCCATCTAGACAACAATGTACTAAACTTCTTTTAATACAAATAGGCATGACCAAATGTAGTTAACCTGCTTCTGCAAAAAACCTCATATTAGTGGGCAAACGAACGATGTTTACTACGAACATTACTGTGCCCACAAACATGAAAGTTGGCATTTTAAACTGTACAACAGTAAAGAAAAGCACATGGAGCAGCACAAACGTAATAAAAATAATAGGAACACACGAAAACTACTTACTTTTTTGCAGAACTCTCTTGATCCTTCTGTACTGATCCTGCTCCCTTAATTTCAGGTCTGACCAGCGTTTCCTCAGTTGATCCTTGGATCGTCATAACCCAAAATTCCTGTGCAGACTTCTCACAACTTTAGCCATAATCTTGGCCTTTCTCACATTTGGGTTTGGGTAAGGTCCATGCTTCCCATCATAGTCGGCTCACTTGAAGATGTCCACCATCTCCACCATCTCTACAAAGGACATATTTGAGGCCTTAAATCTCCTCCGGAATCGGGATGTTCGTGGCTCCGGGCTTTCGTTTTGCTGCTGCTGTGTTCATGCACTTGTTCTTTCTCCATCATGTGCTCTTCCACTACGCAGAAAGAGAAGGGGCAGGGAAAATACTAGAAAGAAGGTCAAGGGCGGGCGGAGTTTAACGTATGCGCAGTGTATGTAAAGCGTAACACGCATGCGTCATATGTACGATCTGTGACCGGAGGAAGGAGTAGCGGAAACGCCGATCGTTCTAACGAAGGTACAATTTTAACTTGGGGCATCAGTGGCCTATGCTGCTTATAGATTGAGGCCTATATTAGGACAAGATTAGGAGAGTTTAACCTGACATTAGGGTTTGTCTTGTGTTGTGTCTTGCAGATTCATTGATTTGTACAGAGAGCTGCCCTGTCTCTGGCAGACAAAACACCCCTTTTATACAAATCGAATAAAGAGGAAGGCAGCTGTCATGAAAGACGTCCTGTTAGTTCAGCCGTCGGCGGAAGATCGGTTAACAGAACTATTGTCAGTAGAACCAGAGGACGCGTTCGGAGACGCGTTGACACGAACGTACGCATGCGGGTGCGCGCTAATACGAGCGGGTGTACGCGATGAGACGAACGGGCACGCACGATCGGTACTCGGGCGTGCACGTCTGCACGCGGCGGCGCGCAGACGTGCGGTGTGACAGCTTTTGGCGCCATTAGGCCTATTTAAGGGTGCCTGTCAGCATGCTTCCTTGCTGTCCGGTCTACAGCGTTCCCTGTGACCCTAAGCTTCCAGTATACCTGTTTACCTGATTCCTGTTACCCGGCTTGTTCCTGACTTCTCCTGTTTGCTGCCAGTCCCTGACCTCGGCTTGTCTGACGATTCTCCTGCCTCATCCTTCAGTTATCACTTGCCTGTCTGTTGCCGACCCGGTCCGTGCCCTGACTACTCTTCTGGTTCCGTTTTGTACCTGCTCTGCTTACCTGTGTTTTGACCCGGCCTGTCTGACTTTGCTAGTGCTTCCAGTGGTACTACAGAACACCTCCCTGCTGCCTGCTGGTTCGTGGGTGTCTGCTAGCTACAGTGCTTCCCTATCCAGTCAACAGTTCCAGTGTTCCTGCCAAGACTTCCGGTTCATCTACCAGTTGTTCCAGTGCTCCAGTTGTACTACAGAACACCTCCCAGTTGCCTGTTGTTCCTGAGTTCCTGCCAGTGGATCCAGTGTTCCTGATAGTCCTCCTGCTGCTGCACCAGAGGTCCGGATCGGCTCTACACCTGCCACTTACCAAGCACTTGTGGCCCCCTGCGCTCTTGAGTCCCTGTCTTCTCTATCAGGGGCTCTCGAACCAGAGGCACACGAGAGGCTACTCCTTGCATTCTGGGCTCCACCACCAGGTACGTGACAGCAGCACTGGATAAATTGCTGAAATTTGTGAAGCCGCAGATCCCCACAGCAGACATCAACTTTTTGAAGTGCAACATTGGTGGCCTGAGGAGCATTTATAATAGGGAGTGCAAGAAGGTCCAGGATTCCCAGAGATCAGGAGCAGCAGCAGATGACATTTATGTACCCAGGCTGTGGTACTATGACAGACTGTGGTTTCTGTCAGACCAGACTGAAATCAGGCCATCACTCTCAACCCTTCCTTTCACACTTCCTTCCACTCTTCCTTCTACCCCAGCTGAGGCTTCCGACATCCAACCTGGGCCTTCCACCAAGTAAGAAGATGTGGAGGAGCTCAGCTTGAGTCAGGTATAGCATTGTTCAACATATTTCTCAAAATTGTGTGTGATTGATGAGCAAGAAACTAAAACTATGAGCCTTTTCATACACAGGAAAGCCTAAGCCAGGAAAGGCTGTGGAAAGTGGCATCCAGGAGGTGGCAGGGGAAAGTGGCAGCCAGGAGGTGGCAGGGGAAAGTGGCAGCCAGGAAGTGGCTGGGCCCAGTAGCCTGACTGAATCCCAGGTCCTTCCCCTCCGCCTTCAACAAAAAAGGCCCAGCAAGGGGAGGAACATGGAGGAGTCAGCACTTAGGTTAATTTGACAGGCTTCTGCGGCCCTCAGAACCCCCTTCAGTCTTCTTGAGGCCTATGCCTGCATGGCTGCCAACAAAATGCAGGAAATGGAGGTGGGCCAAAGCCTCATTTGTGAGGAAGTGAAATATATGGCCCTAAATAAGGGGTTGAGGGGCGAACTCACAAGCAAAACCCACCTGTGTGAGTTGGACCATCCTCCTCCTCCACCTCCTCCAAGTCCTGCCACAACTCCAACACCAGAGCCACAGCCTGGAAGCAAGTGTGGAAGGAAGCATGGAAGCAAGACAAGACAAGAGAGTGATGGCCTGGGTTCGGTCTGGTCTGGCAAAAGACGCAGGCTGTTGTATGACCACAGCCTGGGGACATATATGTCATCTGCTGCTGTTCCTGATCTCTGAGTCCTGGACCGGATTGTGCTCCCTATTATATGGACTCCTCAGGCTAACAATTTTGCCTGTCAAATAGTTGATGTGTGCCCTGGGGTACAAAGGCTTCACTAATTTCACCAGTTTATCTAACGTTGCCTTCCTCTTTATTTTGTTATGACCCCTTAATAAATGTTTTTTCACAAATCATTGGCTATGTGTTTTAATTAAAAAAAGACAGTTTGTTTGTGAGTAGGCAGGTACATTTCAAAAATACTATGTCAAATTAACAAGGGACGCCAACACCAAACAACCTCCTTGAGGTTAAAAAATACAAGATCATAATGGTGTTGTGGTAACTTGACACACAAAACGACAAAAAATATTATGGAGATCACTAGAAAAAAAAAAAAACCAGGAGATCTTGATTTAAAAAAAAAAAAGGGATCAACATAAACAAAAATTATAAACATTATTCTGGAGATCTGGTGAAAAATTAAAAATTATTATTCATGAGATCACAAGAAATAATACAGAAATCAGTTTGTGTGAATATCAGCAGCAAAATAACTTCATTATTCTAGTATTATAAAGAAGACGAGAATGCGCTGCATTAAAGGATTAAAAAATTTGCAGCGTGACGAATGTGCTATCTCCATTACGAACGCTAGTTTTACCAGACCGAGTGCTTCCATCTCATACTTGATTCAGAGCATACGTGGAATTTTGTGCATCGGAATTGTGTACACACGCTCGGAATTTCCGACAACGGATTTTGTTGTTGGAAAATTTGAGAACCAGCTTTCAAATTTTTGTTGTCGGAAATTCCGCCAAAAAATGTCTGGTGGAGCCTACAAACGGTCGGAATTTCTGACAACATGCTCACATCGAACATTTGTTGTCGGAAAATCCGACCATGTGTACGCCGTATTAGAGTGCTTAGGATGTGGAATTCTCTTCCGCAGGCAGTGGTTTCAGCAGGGAGCATCGATAATTTCAAAAAAACTATTAGATAAGCACCTGAACGACTACAACATACAGGGATATACAATGTAATACTGACATAAAATCACACACATAGGTTGGACTTGATGGACTTGTGTCTTTTTTCAACCCCGCCTACTACTATGTAACTATGTAATATCCCATCATGAATGCTGCTGCCAGGCTCATCCACCTTACCAACCGTTCAGTGTCTGCTACTCCTCTGTCAATCCCTCCACTGGCTTCCACTCACCCAACGAATTAAGTTCAAAATTCAAACTTACAAAGCCATCTACAACTCGGCCCCCAGCTATTTCACTAACCTAGTCTCAAAGTACCAACCTACTCGTTCCCTTTGTTCTTTTTAAGACCTCCTGCTCTCTAGTCCCCCTGTCACCTCCTCCCATGCTTGTCTCAAAGACTTTTCCTGAGCCTCTCCCATCCTCTTGAGCTCCCTACTCCAATCTGTGCAGCTATCTTCTACTCTGTCCACTTTTAGATGATTCCTGAAAACCCTTCTCTTCAGAGAAGCATACCTTGCCTCCATCTAACAACTGTTCTTTTATTTTCTCCATCAGATCAACCCCCATAGTTATTACCTTTTGTATCACTTGATTCTCCCTCCTAAATTGTAAGCTCTAATGAGCAGGGTTCCCTGATTCCTCCTGTATTGAATTGTATTTTAACTGTACTGTCTCATGTTGTAAAGCAGGGGTCTCAAACTGGCGGCCCTCCAGCTGTTGCAAAACTACAAGTCCCATTATGCCTTTGCCTGTGGGAGTCATGCTTGTAACTGTCTGCCTTGCAATGCCTCATGGGACTTGTAGTTTTGCAACAGCTGGAGGGCCGCCAGTTTGAGACCTCTGTTGTAAAGCGTTGTGCGATCCTTTATAATAATAATAATAATAATAATAATAATATTCTTTCAGTGTATGGTCAGCTTAAATCTACTAGTCCATCTAAAACTTCTTTCTCTAGGCAGTGCTGCTGTCCAAAGGTGTCTCTGTTGCTCCTCCATAGAGAGGAGTCACCTTAAGACAGGATGCCTGTTACTGGCAGGATCACCAGGGGAAAATAAAGGGAAAAAACCCAAATGCAGTAAGCTGCAGTATCAGCTACAGTCAATGTTACACTTCCTCTATTAGCACATCATTTAGTGCACATGAATGAACACGTTCATCTCATCCTGTTTAGTCACTACAACAGTGTTTTATTGGCATAGAGTTCATCTTTCCATAGGAACCGATTACATCACTAGTGACCTTTCTCCTTCTATGTGGTGTATATTATTGGAAAAATCATCAAAACAGACATTGGTGACACCAGTATGAGAGTGTTAATCATGCCAGTGATTATAGCTCATAGATATATTTATTTCAGCTGTGTTATGGATATGTTCAGTAATCATTATCACCTCCAGAGTTAACACTGATCATGTATGAAAATAAGAAGGCAAACCCAAGGTCAGTGGTAAAAGAAGGAAAAAGACCCATCATCATCAAGACTGATTCTCAAAAACTGGAGAAAATAAAATGAGCACATAATTGGAGTTGTTGCCCATGGTGATTAATGAAAATTCTTGAATACAGTTTCAATAAATGAAAGGTATATGCTGACTGGTTTCTGAAGGTAACAAGTTGAGTTCAATATATTATCAATGAGTAGACATGTGCAATTTGTTTCGGTCGGAATATAAATTCGGACAAATTTGTATGCATCTGAATCTCCAAATGAAATAATAATGAATTTAGTTGAAGTTCATTTAATTTCACTATGTATATTCGTTTTCTAACAAATTCCAAATTTTCAGACCAATTTGATGTCTGTGTGAAGAATAGCTGATTGTTAAGGAGCGGCCTGGGATGCTGGCCGCCTCGTCCCTAACAACCGATGACTCATTAGCTTACCCACTAACAGCTGAATGTAAATAAAAGAATGTCGACAATGAAATATTCCGAAAAAAAACGTGCCCCCCCCCCAATCCATACCAGGCCCCTCAGGTCTGGTATGGATTTTAAGGGGAACCTCACACCAA
Source organism: Lithobates clamitans (assembly GCA_037952925.1). NCBI lineage: Eukaryota > Metazoa > Chordata > Amphibia > Anura > Ranidae > Lithobates > Lithobates clamitans. The sequence continues at coordinate 1,382,636 of JBBGZY010001057.1, read as the reverse complement.
AAAAAAAAAAAAAAAGGTGAAGGGTCCCCCCAAAATCCATACCAGACCCTTATTCAAGCATGCAGCCCGTCAGGCGAGCACCCAGAACCATACCAGGCCACATGCCCTCAATGGGGGAAGGGTGCTGTGGGGCAGGAGGGGCTCTGCCCCCTCAAAGTACCTTGTCCGCATGTTAATGCCTCTTCCCCACAACCCTGGCCGGTGTTTCTGCAGGCAGGGGGCTTATCGGAATCTAGAAGCCCCTGGAGACCCCCAGATCCCAGCCCCCCCATGTGAATGAGTATGGGGTACATAGTTCCCCTACTCATTCACCAAAAAAGTGTAAAAAAGTAAATAAAAACACAACACCAGTTTTTGAAAATTCCTTTATTAAAAAAACAACAATAAAGAAAAATGTGCCCCAGTGTAGATCCATCGTCAATCACGACACCGGCCGACTCTGCCGACCTGAAAAAACAGCTCACACTTTCTGCCAGCTCCGCCATCTGCCCGTTCTTAAATAGCTAAACACGCCCTGGTCGATAATGTCACAAGGGGGCAGGGTCACCCAATGGTGTCATCGGGTGACCCCGCACCTTAGTTAATTAAGAATTTACAGACAACGGAGCTTTCAGACAGCGGGGAGCTTTCATCGGGACTGGTGTTTTTTTTTCTTTCGGGTCGGTAGCGGAGGGCATCGTGATTGACATTGGATCTACTTTGGGAGGGATATTTATTTTTTTGTATTGTTTTGTTTTTTAATAAAGGACTTGTCAAAAACTGTCTCTGTGTTCATATTTACTTTACACTTTTTTGGTGAATGAGTTGGGCTACTATTCATATGGGAGGGCTGGGATCCGGGGGCCCCCTTGTTAAAAGGGGCTCCCAGGTTCAGATACATCACCCCCTGCACCCCTACAACCACTTACCAGGGTTGTGGGGAATATGCTCCTTATCCCCTGATATGGTTCAGGAGGGGGAGCGCTCGCTCATCCCTCCCCCCCTCCCTTCCTGGCCCGCTGGGCTGAATGTTGGGATAAGGATCTGGTATGAATTTTGGGGGGACCTCACACCATTTCTTTTTTTTAATTTTGGTTTGGGGTTCCATTTAAAATCTATACCATACCCGAAAGGAAATCTGAATTTTAATCATTCCACAAATTTGGTATTAGTTAGAAAATTAGTAAACAAAACGTAATTAAATGAAATAAATCAAAACTAAACAAATTTTGAAACAAATCAACAAAACAAAATTAGTAACATAATGAATCTACCTGAAACAAAACTAAACAAAATTTTCAGTTCTGCACATGTCTATTAACCACTTCCCGCCCCGCCTATAGCAAAATGATGGCCGGGCGGTGGTTCAGTTATCCTGACTGGGCGTCAGATGATGTCCAGCAGGATAACAGCTGCGTGGGGGCGTGCATCACGGTGATCGGTGGTGCGGTGTGTCAGTCTGACACATCGCTACATCGATCTCGGTAAAGAGCCTCCGGCGGAGGCTCTTTACCATGTGATCAGCCGTGTCTAATCAGGAAAAGGGGAAGAGCCGTTGATCGGCTTTTCCTCACTCACGTCTGATAGACGTGAGTAGAGGAGAGCCGATCGGCAGCTCTCCTGACAAGGGGGGTCTGCGCTGATTGTTTATCAGTGCAGCCCCCCTCGGATGCCCACACTGGACCACCAGGGAAGCCACCAGGACCACCAGGAAAGCCCCCAACATGTGGATGGCCAGGTACATACCCCATGGCCATCCACATATACAAAAATATGCCAAATATATGCCAATCAGTGCCCACAAATGGGCACTGACTGGCAACATTATGCAGCAGATAAGACAAGTCATGCCCAGCAACTTCACCTATCAGTGTCATCAGTGACACCCATCAGTGTCCATCAGTGCCACCTCTCAGTGCCCATCCATGCCCATCAGTGCCCACCTATCAGTGACCATCAGTGCCCATCCATGCCACCCATCAGTGCCATTCATAAGTGCCGCCTATGAGTACCCATCAGTGCCACCTATGAGTGCCCATCAGTGCCGCCTATCAGTGCCTATCATCAGTGCCCAGCAGTGCCACTGCATCAGTGCCACCTCATTGATGCCACCTCATCAGTGCCACCTTATCAGTGCCTGTCAGTGCAGCCATATCAGTGCCCATCATTGAAAGAGAAAACTTACTTATTTACAAATTTTTTTAACAGAAACGGAGAAAAATCGCAGCAGTGATCAAATACCACCAAAAGAAAGCTCTATTTGTGGGAACAAAATGATAAAAAATTTGTTTGGGTACAGTGTAGCATGACTGCGCAATTGTCATTCAAATTGCAACAGCACTGGAAGCTGAAAATTGGCTTGGGCAGGAAGGTGTATAAGTACCTGGTATTGAAAAGTGGTTAATGAGTAACAATGACTAGAAGATCCTAACTGGACTCCATACCTGTATTATTGTCCAGTGGCAATGATAGCGCTATAGTGGGCAGAAGAAATTAGGTCATTACTGGACTCCAGGTTTGGATTTGATCAATACAGTAAATGTTTACTCCTTCTACTGATGACATGAAAATGTTTCAGTGACCATAACCACTGCACAAAATAATGTGAGTAAATCGACCATTAGAAACCCCTCAATAACCACGCTGGGAACAATGTTCTTTTGCGCAGAGACCAAACAGCAGAAATTTTATTGCATCAAACTCAATGATGTCATTGCATCACTAGGGCATTCTAGTAATAGGACAACAAAATTGTAAAATCTCTCCAGGATTCAGGGTAGGATTGGGGACAGGGGGCATTTACCCCAGAAGATATGTTGGGCAACCTTAAATGGAGATAAGTATGAGGCCCCAAATGATCCCCACTAGGGCCGATCCTAGGGTCACAGAGGCCTGGGTGCAGAAATATTTCTGGTGCCCCCACATGGGCATGGTCATCTTACTAACTCCTCCCCTTTACAAATGTTTCTATGGCAACGACTCAAACACAGAGATGCTCCCCTAAGAAGTCTTCGTTACCCTGAGATCCTCCCATGATCTTTTAACAATAAAGAAAATACAGGAAGAGAGTACACTAATGGGACCTGGATGGGGGGATCTTTCTAATGCACGCAGAGGGGGCTTCTGTTAGAGATTCTGTTAGAAAGAGCCCCCAGACATACTACAGGAGATGGTCAGAGACTGCAGACATACTACAGGGGATGGTCAGAGACTGCAGACATGATACAAGAGATGGTCAGAGACTGCAGACATGATACAAGAGATGGTCAGAGACGGCAGACATACTACAGGAGATGGTCAGAGACGGCAGACATACTACAGGAGATGGTCAGAGACTGCAGATATGATACAAGACATGGTCAGAGACGGCAGACATGATACAAAACATGGTCAGAGACTGCAGACATGATACAAGACACAGTCAGAGACTGCAGACATGATACAAGAAAAAAGTGCAGCCCAGTGCACAGAAAGTTACAAGGGCACTCAAATTGTAATAGAATTCACCTGGAAATGAATAATTGCAGCTACCACATCTAAGGCCCAACTAGCTGCATAATAATACATTTTTGTTCTTGGATTTAGATATACCTTAAATCAAAGAATTTTTCTAGATTATTTGGTGCAGGGAGCTCTCAGTTAGGGCTGAGCCGGGGGGAGGGGGAGGGGGGGAGGGGCAGGGGTGTGCCACATGGTGGGCTCCCTCCTATTCCATCACTGCATGCTGACAGATTAGCGAGGACACTGCCGGCAGTCTATTAACCTTCAAGTTTTAAAGCATGGGGGCAGCGGCAGGTTAAGTGCACAGGGCAGTCCCAGGAAAGGCAGGGATCTCCTGGGGAGGAGGGACAGAGCAAGGTTTGGTTGGTTTTTAGGAGCCCCCCACCAACAGGAATTTCATTGCCCACTGCACACTAGAGGGGCAGCTATATCTGGGATGAGTGTGTAGGCAGGTGCAGTTTGTACTGCCCTACTGTAGGTGGTGCTCAACCAAAGTGGCAATACAGAAGAGGGAGGAAGTCGTGAGAGACTTCCTGCAGTCACCAGGGGGACAGCTGTCCAAATGGATGCTGGCACCCCACATGACCTCGGTGCCCATCTTGTGTCAGGGCAGTGTTTCTGTTTAGGACTCTGGCTTCTGGGTTTGGCATGCTTTGTGCAAGTGGCTAGGGTAGAGACAGGTTCCCCGTCTGGCATAGGGTGCCCACGTGTCCCGGATTGCCTGGGATTGTCCCTTATTTTAGATTTTTGTCCCTTGTCCCGGGCACCTTCATTCCGGGACAAATACAGTGTCCCGGAATGAAAATAAAACCACACCGCCGGCACCAGTCTGACTCGCCACCCTTATAATCATTATAACTGTGAGTAACACATGACAAACATCATATGCCTAACTGGTTGCTAGGCTAGGGCTGCTCGCCCCGTGTCTAGCAACCAGTGACGTCAGCTGACACCGCCTGTCACGTGGGCAGTCAGTGCTGTGGGCACCCTACGGGCTACGGCTGAGCAGCGCGCCTCCGAGAGACAGAGAGAGCAGCCACCAGCCTGGCCCATGCAGCCACACTGACTTACTAGCTTGTGCCCTGCCTAGTCAGCTCAGCTGTGCCCAGTCAGTGCCAGTCTCGGGGCCGCCAACTACTCCAGCAGCCGCCAGCCAGTGCAGCAGCACATTGCCAGCAGCACAGCCCGACTCCGAGCTGCCCGACTTCAACTTCTCTCCTGAGCCTCATCCAAGTCCTCCCTCCCTCCCGCCCATGAGGTCCGTGAGTTCGCCGCCCGCCAGACAAACTTCCACGTTAGTGTAACTTACACTTCTTTGTTAAAGTGAGCACTGAGCAATGCATGCTCCCCCTCCATTCTGCTGCTGTCCCCCACCCCCCTGAGATCTGCTGCTGTCCCCCACCCCCCTGAGACCTGCTGCTGTCCCCCACCCCCCTGAGATCTGCTGCTGTCCCCCACCCCCCTCAGATCTGCTGCTGTCCCCCACCCCCCTCAGATCTGCTGCTGTCTCCCCCACTCCCCCTCAGATCTGCTGCTCTCCCCCTCCATCTTTCCTCCGTGTCCCCCTCCGTTCTGCTGCTTTCGCCCTTTGTTCTTCCTCCGTGTCTCCCTCCATCCTGCTGTCCCCCTCCGTTCTTCCTCTATGTCCCCCTTCGTTCTGCTGCTGTCCCCCTCTGTCCTGCTGTCCCCCTCCGTTCTTCCTCTGTGTCCCCCTCCGTTCTACTGCTGTCCCCCTCCGTTCTTCCTCTGTGTCCCCCTCCGTCCTGCTGTCCCCCTCCATTCTGCTGCTGTCCCCCTCCATTTTCCCCAAAAATTGGGCGGGCGCGGGGGGGGGGGGTGTCCCTGAATGGCAGTTTGGAAATGTGGTCACTCTAGTCTGGCAGGGACAATGCATAGTGGCAGGGAGAGGTTCCAGTGGAATAGGGAAAGTGCAGGGACGTTGCTATCTCTAATTAGTAAGCTTCCCATTTGAGTGTGGACCAGCCAAGCCCCATTCCCACTCTTTGTTGCAGAAGCTGTCGGCATCATCTCAGGATACGATTCTCTGCTACAGTTTAGTAAGTGGCTCCAATCGGCTGTGCTTTCTCACTGTTTCTAGTTGTATATTGTTCAGACTTTCAAAATGCATTGTTCTCCTTCATTACGGCCTCTCTGAGTTATCTCTGCTCATCGGAACACCACGCTGTGTATGCTGGGTGTTTTCTGGGCTCTGTTGGCTCTGGTCACTGATTTGCTCACACATGCTAACTTGGCACATTGCTTCCTCATTTGCATCATTTGTTTTATTGGTTTTCTTTTCCATAACAGAAACTTCTCTCTACAGATTACCCCTGTTTCACGTAAGACTTGAGATATATAAAAAAACTCTTATTGCCTCTACTTAATATACTTTATGTCTTTGGTTATCCATGGAACTGTCAGTGCCATCAATAAAGTTGGCTACACATAGCTAAATTTATTCTGTCAATCAGCAATATTTGCCAGCCTTTGCATTTTACAGGAAACATACACCAAAACACAAACACTCCACCCTAAACCTGTAAAAAACACAGTGATCACAAATAAATGCATACCATGTATACGGAATACCACATACAGATCTAGAAACTGTCAGTGACAACTCAGGACTAAATAAACATCAGCTATGAACAGATAATGATCCTGGCAATTACAAACATAAATGAATAGAAAGAGGTAACCCAAACAGACACTAGGCACCCTAGAAGAGGGTTGATTTACTAAAGGCAAATACTGTATACTGGACTGTGCACTGCAGGGAGAGTTGCTCCAGAGCTTAGTAAATGAGGTAAAGCTTCACTTTGCAAAGAATACCCAATCACATGCAAGGAAAATTTAAAAAAATGCATTTTTGCTTGCACGTGATTGTATGATAGATATCAGCAGAGCTTCTGCTCATTTTAGGGCTTCCTCTTAGGTCTAGAGCAACTGCACTTGCAGTGTACAGTATATTTGCCTTTAGTAAATCAACCACATGGCTGTTATAACGCAGAAGCAGTCCTTTGCAGCATGCAGGGCAGAGTAGGGAACTCCACATCAATGTAATGATAAAACAGAAACAAACAGCATAGAAAAGGACTCTAAGTATAGTATTAAAAACAGTGGTATTTATTGCATTGCAAATGTGGTTTTGTACTGTAACATGTAACAGAGCAGAAGGATCAAACTGTGCAGTAAGTCCTCATCGTCCCAAACAACCCTAGCTAGGAGAAGCAGGGGACCCCTGTAATGTAGAAAGGCTAGGAAGCCTTGTGGAAAACTAACAATGACTGCTGTCAATAAAGCCATGCCTACTGTGATGATATCACGCCTGAGTCGAGATGCCGTGTAGGGACACTTTTCTGGGAAAACCCCCCTTTCATCAGCCTACTTTGGAAGGGCTTCCTGATTATGTTCATATGGGCTGACAGGTGCAGAGTGGATCTGAGTGTTCTGCTTTAGTTAAGGACACACCCTCTGTATGGAATCATGCTGAATCTATATGTTAGTTAAGACCAGAAAATTGGAAACAATGGTGCACAGGTGATGCCATGACAGCTACAAAATGGCTGCAAAAAGGTGCAATTTTATGTGGGTGGAGAGTGTTTTTTTCTGAGACATAGGAAGGATACTGCTTTAAATTTCTTTGCATTGTGAGTAGGTAGGGTCAAAAAAGTGCAATCACTGTGCAAACAAAAATACGACAAGCCCCCTTTGAACATTGGCCCAGTCATGGATGGTTGCGATCACTGCAACTGTACTGCACTGTACTGTATCTCAAACTCCTTGGCATAAAAATGGATAATGGTACAGACATTAAGAGAGGACTTAATACAGTAGTATTTTGTTTAGTTAGACCAGTTTGTATTCTTTTCAAATACCTATGGCAGCGGTATTATAACATTTTCATTATACGATACTGTGAATATGGATATTCTGGGTAAAAAAGTAGTAAATAACCCTCTCTGTTTAGAGGATTCATTTTTTAATCTATGTTTTTTTAATAACTCATCTCAATCCTTCCACTACTGTGGATGCAAGAATAACAAATGTCATGTCTAAATTAACAATAACAGAGAGCAAGTTATTGATATAGCTGAAACCATTCAACTGCTCCCACATGTCAGTCAGCAACATGTAGAAGAGGACATGTTAATCACTTTGAAACTTGCGGTTGTAATTAAATGCAGTACTGTGCAGAAAGCAAAATGTGCCAATTTATCTCGCCTAATTATGATAATTAATAAAGACAGTATATAGTCAAAATATAATGGGTCGGCTATAGGTTACATGACACTCCATAAAGTGAGGTTTAATGGACTTCAGGGCTGCTGAGTTCCACCTTTTTCCTTCCCTCTTCTGTCCTCTTGCCATCTGAGATCCCCCTTACTCCTTTGGCTATTAATAACATCCAGGATGCCACTGCAAGCAACATCCAAGAGTCAAATATACTGCACTTTACATCAGCACTTTGTGCTGTGCAGACACCCTGGTGCACACGTTCTTCTTTCTCCAACAGCTCTCTGAAAAACAGGACCCCAAGAAACCAAGACTCCAAAACCCAGAAAGAAGGACATTTAGATAAGTGCATTCATCAAGCCGAAGATTAATAAGCTGACCCCAAGGTTGACCTCCCGAGTACTGGTGTAAGGTAAGGTTTCTTATTCATAATACAATTTTGAACCAGCAGCAGAGAAAGTCTGAAATAATTCACAGGAAATGTACTTTACTGTGTAAGAACATAATATGAAAATAAGCATAATTATTTATAAGTGCTGAAATGCTTGGGCTGAAATTGAAGCTCTGTGCAAGGGAATACTGCTGAGCCTGCAAGGCAAACTTCTCAAGTATGAGATGAATATAGACAGCAGCCAAATGCTCCCAGGGTAACGTAAGATCCCTTCAGAGACTTTTACTAGGTTGGCTCTGTTGGTTGTACCTTAGACCTTTTAATGTCATATATAAAATCACTTCTTGTCACAAAGCCAAAAATGTTGTGATATTTGAAACACCTTACCTTTTTCTTTTACATACTACCTTTATTTTAGAATTAACAGATTGATCTGAGTACTTAGTATTTTTAGAAAGTCAGTGTTCACTTTTTCCATCTGCTTATTTAATAAAGAGAAAACATAGATAAATCGTGTTTATAAAAGATGTAATGCTAAGCTGCCTGGCACTATGTACTAATTAATTTAATATCGCTTCTTAACAATTTATAACATACAGTTGGATTCAGCGGGCCTTGGAATTAAAATGTTAGGAGAGGTGAAGGGTGATGATCAACCTGTGCTCAGCTCAAACTGTTAATGATGTAAAAGTGAAGTTAGGGTTTTCTAAAATATCCAACATATGGGGTATATAGCATACTACTGCAATGGCCACTCAATTGTACTGCAAATCTCCCAATGTTTTTAAATGAGAAAAAGAAACACCTTTTAAAACAAAGTACATTGGTAATGGACATACCCCTGCCACACCCCCATATATGTGGATCAAGGTGAATTTACATCCAGACAAGGATTAGTTAAACCCTTGTTTTGTTCGTACTGGCTATAAAAATGCATGTGATTCTTTCAATTTTAGATTAAAGGCATAGTATAACATTTTTGGTAGTACAATCTAGAATTTTTATAGAGGTCTATATCAGATCAAAAAGAGGGATAGATGTTGAAAAAGGAGGGACTGAGGGTTGTTTCCAAATGAGGGATGGTTGCAAACTATGTATAAGAGATACCATGTGCAATTATATAATGCTGTTGTGTGTTAGTATATATCATATATTAAAATGTATAATATGCAACATAAACACAACTTAAATCTGCTGCCACGAAATGAGATTGTATTTCTTGGTGAGTTTGAATTTTAGCCCACTTGTATATGGATAGCTTTTTTTTTGTTTTTTGTTTTTATAAATGCTTTTATAATCTCTTTCCCAATATAAAAAAGGTTTCCCTTACACATGTTTGATGTGTGTACAGGTTCATCTTATTGTAGGGCTCATTAAAGAGAAGGTCCAGTGTACTCTACTCCAATATTTAGAGCTGTCAGTTTGTTATCCCTGGACTTAATAATAGAGTGTTGGTAGGTTAATTCTTGTGTTTTCCCACTAATAACAATGCAACATCTAATCTGAGTCTTTTTATGGCCATACAGATCACATTAAGGCAGTATAGTATTACCGCCTTCCCTTGGGTCCTGGCAGGGCAGTTAGGTTTAAATTGGTTATCTTGTCTTCATCATGTCATGTACATGATCACACTGTCATTAGCAAAAACACAATAAACAAAATGTGTTTGTATCAGTCATCTGTATAGCAAAATGCACACTGGGACTCATAACTTTTACTACGGGAAACACCAGTCTCTTAATATAAGAGCATTCAATTAATCTGCTTCTGTAATTATTTGATAGGATCTAATTTTGAGTCTTAAAACTGGTACAGTACTTCAGGGTTTTTCCTCAAATTGTTAAATGTTTAGAATTGAAAATGGTCTAATCAGAATTAATTTACCACTTTACTCTCCTTGACAGGAAGCCATATTTAATACCACAATAAAACATTTCAAACATTTCCAGCTGACAACTCTGGTGACATTTTATACCACATGCGTGTTAAGTATGACGTTTAATGTGTACAGCTTTGATTACAAATACCCTGTGTGTTTGTCCAGCTTGTACTTGCAGTGCTATTGGATTGAGAGACCTGCATACAGCTTGTAATGGCACACAGTGTCAGTTCAGTACATCATGGGAGTGTGCCACAAATGTCTTGTTTTACAGCTTTATAGAATGACTGCTGGGCCTCATAGGTATTCTGTGATATCTGCATTTCTGGATTTCTTCATACCTGACTAAAACCTTTTAAAGTGTATATTCAGCCAAAAATGTTTGGACCAGAGAAGTGGGGGGGGGGGGGGGGGACAAATTTCTACTCATTTCCTGCTTCAATGACAGCGGTTTCCTCTGACAGGAAGCGAGGGAAATTTTCTGGTACCCACACAGATGGAAATTTTATTAGAATAGGGGAAGGCTAGAACCCCTGTAATGATTTTATTGATGTCTGTATCTCTGTTAAAGATTCCCCTTCCCTTTTTGGTGAAGCTTGTGACATTGTGACATTAAAGTGGTAGAAAAACCTAGGTCTAACTATCTTAAAAATGTTTTTTCACCCTTTTTCTTACCTATCCTACCTGACCTGTTTAAAAAAGTTTTATATACTTACCTATTTTTAATCATGTGATCCTGAAGCTTCGTCTCATGGGCACTTGAAAACAGTTGGGAATTCCGGGAGCCATGACATCACCGATAGGCTTCCCAAGCACCAGCCGTCGGTGCTTCCTCTTTTCCCTGGCAGCAGCCACTCATTGACTCAGGGGAGCCGAACCAAAGCTGATTAAAAATAGATAAGTATACAAATCTTTTTTATACAGGCTTGGACATCTATAGCTAACCGCGGTTAACCGATTTACGTGTGGTGACATGCAAACAGCGGCGGCCGCTGTCAGCCTGTCATTAGTTTATATGGGCTGAGTGGCCATTGCTGTTTGCATGCCCTGGTCATTCCAGCCACAAGCATCTAGTGATTCTTACCAATGGAATCTGGGTGCTGCATCTAAATGACCATGTGAGGTAGGCCTAAGTGTCTGAGTAACAGTATGGAATGAAGTACATTTTCTAGTGCTTTTTGATTCAAGCCACAAATTACTATGTAACTATGTAAAAAAAAAAAAAAAACTTTGGCTGAACATACACTTTGAAGTCAAATTCCAGCCTGGGCAGAAAAGCAACACATTCAATCCCTGGCACCCTGTAAACATAAAAGACCAGCTCTGGCTACGACGTTTACCTGATCTCCAGCACTGTCTCCCACAGATTCAGCAATGCACCTCTCCTCCAGGTTAAATGATTCCCAGTGTCATTTAACTTATTTCCTGCGAGGCCAAGGTGTCAAGGCTCCGCCCCTCACTAGCTGCCTACTGAAGAAGAAAAGGGTGAAGAAGACCCCTTACATTATCAAACACTGCTAAAGACAACTGTAAACTACAGTCAGGTCCATAAATATTGGGACATTGACACAATTCTAATATTTTTGGCTCTATACATCACCCCAATGGATTTGAAATGAAACGAACAAGATGTGCTTTAACTGCAGACTTTCAGCTTTAATTTGAGGGTATTTACATCCAAATCAGGTGAACAGTGTAGGAATTACAACAGTTTGTAGATGTGCCTCCCACTTTTTAAGGGACCAAAAGTAATGGGACAGATTAACAATCATCCATCAAACTTTCACTTTTTAATGCTTGGTTGCAAATCCTTTGCAGTCAATTACAACCTGAAGTCTGGAACGCATAGACATCACCAGACGCTGGGTTTCATCCCTGGTGATGCTCTGCCAGGCCTCTCCTGCAACTGTCTTCAGTTCCTGCTTGTTTTTGGGTCATTTTCCTTTCAGTTTTGTCTTCAGCAAGTGAAATGCATGCTCAATCGGATTCAGGTCAGGTGATTGACTTGGCCATTGCATATCATTCCACTTCTTTCCCTTAAAAAAGACTTTGGTTACATTCACAGAATGCTTCGGGTCATTGTCCATCTGCACTGTCAAGCGCTGTCCAATGAGTTCTGAAGCATTTTGCTGAATACGAGCAGATAATATTCCTGAAACACTTCAGAATTCATCCTTCTGCTTTTGTCAGCAGCCACATCATCAATAAATACAAGAGAACCAGTTCCATTGGCAGCCATACATGCCCACGCCATGACACTACCACCACCACGAGCAGTTCCTTTTCTTCTCCATACTCTTCTCTTCCCATCACTCTGGTACAAGTTGATCTTGGTCTCATCTGTCCATAGGATGTTGTTTCAGAACTGTGAAGGCTTTTTTAGATGTTGTTTGGCAAACTTTAATCTGGCCTTCCTGTTTTTGAGGCTCACCAATGGTTTACATTTTGTGGTGAACCCTCTGTATTCACTCTGGTGAAGTCTTCTCTTGATTGTTGACTTTGACACACATACACCTCCTGGAGAGTGTTCTTGATCTGGCCAACTGTTGTGAAGGGTGTTTTCTTCACCAGGGAAAGAATTCTTCGGTCATCCACCACAGTTGTTTTCCGTGGTCTTCTGGGTCTTTTGGTGTTGCTGAGCTCACCGGTGCATTCTTTCTTTTTAAGGATGTTCCAAACAGTTGATTTGGCCACACCTAATGTTTTTGCTAACTCTCTGATGGGTTTGTTTTGTTTTTTCTGCCTAATGATGGCCTGCTTCACTGATAGTGACAGCAACTTTGGATCTCATATTGAGAGTTGACAGCAACATATTCCAAATGCAAATACCACACTTGAAATGAACTCTGGACCTTTTATCTGCTCTTTGTAAATGGGTGTCATGGTTATGCAATAGTTTCTTTGTCAGCTCACCTGTCTCCATGTATTCCTCTCTAGAGACCAGCTGCCTCTCACCTCACTGCTTTTATAATCTCTCCTCTAAGCATGGCCCCACCCCAGGCCCTATCAGGAAACCCTATATTAACCTGTGCACTGCATGCCAGCAGTGCTGATCAACCATTGTGTGTTAGCCTCCGTGTGTACTTGCTGTGTTCCTGCGTCTGATTCCTGTTACCGACTTTGGCCTGTTCTTCACTATTCCTGTCTGCTCGTGACCCTGACCTTTGGCGTGTCCCCGACCATCCCTGTTTGCCTGTGACCCTGAACCTTGGCGTGTACTCTGTTGTCCTTGTCTGCTTGTGGCCCCGACCTTGGCTTGTCCCTTACTTCCTTGTTGCTCCAGCCTGCTGCCTCCTTCCACTTCTCCTGTAGTCTACCGTGAGCGTGAGCTGTGAGACCCTGGGGGCCGCGACCTGGAGCCAGACTGCAGCTCAGTTCATCCTTACCATTAAAGGCTCTGGTGAACACCTGCTGGCTCTTAGACTCCGCGCCCTGGGGAATCTATGCTATAGCTCCCAGTGGGATCTGTGTCAGTGATCCAGTAGACCTGCTTCCTGAACCTCCCAGGATTCAATCCGCAGCAGTCAGTCCTAGGGTCCACTACCTAGCGGTGCACTTCTGACTCCTATAGAGTGCATCTGTCACCTAGCCTCGAGGTGACCTGACAGTTTGATCAGCCATGGACCCGGCTGATGTGCCGCTACCCGCAGATGATCCGTTGCAGGGCTTAGTTCGCAGACTTGAGACCTAGGAATCGCATCAGACCCAAGTGATGCGATTCCTTCAGGATTTGGCATCCCGTTTTGAACAGGTTTAGGCCTCATTAGGTCCCCCGGTTCAACAACCTCAACCGCTATCTGCTGCTGCACCTATCGCATCAGTCGCAGCCACACATTCATTACAACTGCCAGCTCCGGCCCGTTTCTCTGGGGACTCCAAGGCGTGCAGGGGGTTCCTTAGCCAGTGCACGATTCATTTTGAACTTCATCCCCAAACCTTCCTGTCCGATCGGGCGAAAGTAGCCTATATTATATCCCTTCTGTCCGGCGAGGCGCTAGCTTGGGCTGCCCCTCTGTGGGAACTGAATGATCCAGTGGTTTCTAGCCTGTCTGATTTTTTGAAACTTTTTCGGAACATCTTCGAGGAACCGGGTCGTTTCCTCAGCGGCTAGCGCTCTTTTACGTCTCCGTCAAGAGTCCGCTTCTGTGGGACAGTATGCTCTTCAGTTCCGTATCCTCACACCTAAATTGAGCTGGAATAATGAGGCCCTAGTTGCAACCTTTTCACATGGCCTCTCTGATAGAGTGAAGGATGAATTAGCAGGAAGATCCCTTACTGCTGATCTGGATGGTGTTATCACCTTGTGTAACCAGATCGATATTCGCTTTCAGGAGAGGGCCCTGGAAAAAAGAAGCCAGCACTCCCCGTTCCTTAGGCAGCTTGAGCTCCCAGTCCCTTCTCTTCAATCCGAGGAGCACCCCCTGCCCGCTGAGGAACCTATGCAGCTGGGCTGGACCAAGTATCTCCTGAAGAACGCGCTAGGCGCAGAACTCTGGGCCTGTGCCTCTACTGTGGGGCCAAAGGTCATTTTCGTGACACTTGTTCTCTTCGTCCGAAAAAACGATCGGGGCTAATACATCTGGAAGGTGGAGTATTAGACCCTGAAGTATCACCTTCACCTTCTCGTCTTCTTCTTTCTGTGTTCCTTCATGTCGCTGCTTCCTCTCGTTCAGTCTCGGCACATCTGGATTCCGGAGCCGCTGGCAATTTTATGGACTGGAGAACTGCGTCTTCCATGAGACTTAATCTTTTGCCCCTTACAATGCCATTTGTGGTCTTGGCGATTGATGGCACTGTTCTCCCAGGGGGCCCTATCCGCTTCCAGACCCTCCCTGTTAAGATGTCGTTAGGGACACTCCACCAGGAGTGGATATCCTTCCTTGTCTTAACTAAGGCTTCGTCTGCTATCATATTAGGTCTTCCTTGGTTACGGCTCCATTCTCCACATGTTGACTGGACTGCTGGACAGATTTTGACTTGGGGTTCCTTCTGTTCCTCCTCCTGCCTATTCAAGGTTACCCCAAAAGAGAATCCTCCTGTTGCCACCATCCCAGTATCTTCTGCTCTCCCCGCTGCGTATAGCGATTTCTGGAATGTCTCCTGCAATAGTCGGACTGAGGCACTCTCTGGGTCATGTGGCACTTTGGATGAGGAGCCTAACTGTGAACCTGAGCCAATCAGTCACTCCAGTTTGCATGGTCATTTCCCTTTGCCTGTCCCTGGACCCCCTTGGACACACACCCAGGCTGACTCGTTCCACAGTCGCTACGTCCTGCGATGCAATTCTGGTGGTCGCTGCACCTGGCAATGCTGTTCAGTCGGCCTCTGCACCAGTCCAGCCTATGCCCAGTGAGCTTCCTGCTTCTTGTTCAGGACCTTCTGTAACCTGGCCTCACCCTACTGCTACTATGTCAGTTCAAACCTGTTTAAGAGGCTCAATCAATCCTTTGGATAGACTGCCTCATTCGGCCAGGTGGGGTTTTCAATCTTTTGTTCAGGGCTCTCTGCATTCTGTTTGTGTTTCAGCTATCCAGCTTAACTCTTTTGACACGTCACCTTTTAACCAACATGACCTCAGGGATCCACTGACCTCTACCCAGTCTGATGGTCCTGTGTTGGATGTCCAGCACATCTTTAAGGGTCTGGGGGACCCTGCTCAGACTTTTGATGGTCTTCTCGTGCCCTTATCCATTTCTAAAAAGCCTTTAGTCCTCAATAAGTCCTTTTGTCCTCTCCTTACCTCGGTTCCGGTCTCTGAGGATAATCTAAAGTACGAGGTTAGTCAAGTTTTGGATTCCCGGCTCTGTAAAGGCGTTCTTCAGTACCTCGTACATTGGAAAGGGTTTGGTCCTGAGGAGAGGTCTTGGATCACTGCATCTGAGGTCTTTGCTCCTGGTCTATTGAGGAGGTTCCATCTGGAGTTTCCCTTTAAGCCTGGGCACAGGCGGGGGAGGGGGAGGTCTCATAAGAGGGGGGGTACTGTCATGGTTATGCAATAGTTTCTTTGTCAGCTCACCTGTCTCCATGTATTCCTCTCTAGAGACCAGCTGCCTCTCACCTGACTGCTTTTATAACCTCTCCTCTAAGCATGGCCCCACCCCAGGCCCTATCAGGAAACCCTATATTAACCTGTGCACTGCATGCCAGCAGTGCTGATCAACCATTGTGTGTTAGCCTCCGTGTGTACTTGCTGTGTTCCTGCGTCTGATTCCTGTTACCGACTTTGGCCTGTTCTTCACTATTCCTGTCTGCTCGTGACCCTGACCTTTGGCGTGTCCCCGACCATCCCTGTTTGCCTGTGACCCTGAACCTTGGCGTGTACTCTGTTGTCCTTGTCTGCTTGTGGCCCCGACCTTGGCTTGTCCCTTACTTCCTTGTTGCTCCAGCCTGCTGCCTCCTTCCACTTCTCCTGTAGTCTACCGTGAGCGTGAGCTGTGAGACCCTGGGGGCCGCGACCTGGAGCCAGACTGCAGCTCAGTTCATCCTTACCATTAAAGGCTCTGGTGAACACCTGCTGGCTCTTAGACTCCGCGCCCTGGGGAATCTATGCTATAGCTCCCAGTGGGATCTGTGTCAGTGATCCAGTAGACCTGCTTCCTGAACCTCCCAGGATTCAATCCGCAGCAGTCAGTCCTAGGGTCCACTACCTAGCGGTGCACTTCTGACTCCTATAGAGTGCATCTGTCACCTAGCCTCGAGGTGACCTGACAGTTTGATCAGCCATGGACCCGGCTGATGTGCCGCTACCCGCAGATGATCCGTTGCAGGGCTTAGTTCGCAGACTTGAGACCTAGGAATCGCATCAGACCCAAGTGATGCGATTCCTTCAGGATTTGGCATCCCGTTTTGAACAGGTTTAGGCCTCATTAGGTCCCCCGGTTCAACAACCTCAACCGCTATCTGCTGCTGCACCTATCGCATCAGTCGCAGCCACACATTCATTACAACTGCCAGCTCCGGCCCGTTTCTCTGGGGACTCCAAGGCGTGCAGGGGGTTCCTTAGCCAGTGCACGATTCATTTTGAACTTCATCCCCAAACCTTCCTGTCCGATCGGGCGAAAGTAGCCTATATTATATCCCTTCTGTCCGGCGAGGCGCTAGCTTGGGCTGCCCCTCTGTGGGAACTGAATGATCCAGTGGTTTCTAGCCTGTCTGATTTTTTGAAACTTTTTCGGAACATCTTCGAGGAACCGGGTCGTCTCCTCAGCGGCTAGCGCTCTTTTACGTCTCCGTCAAGAGTCCGCTTCTGTGGGACAGTATGCTCTTCAGTTCCGTATCCTCACACCTAAATTGAGCTGGAATAATGAGGCCCTAGTTGCAACTCTTTCACATGGCCTCTCTGATAGAGTGAAGGATGAATTAGCAGGAAGATCCCTTACTGCTGATCTGGATGGTGTTATCACCTTGTGTAACCAGATCGATATTCGCTTTCAGGAGAGGGCCCTGGAAAAAAGAAGCCAGCACTCCCCGTTCCTTAGGCAGCTTGAGCTCCCAGTCCCTTCTCTTCAATCCGAGGAGCACCCCCTGCCCGCTGAGGAACCTATGCAGCTGGGCTGGACCAAGTATCTCCTGAAGAACGCGCTAGGCGCAGAACTCTGGGCCTGTGCCTCTACTGTGGGGCCAAAGGTCATTTTCGTGACACTTGTTCTCTTCGTCCGAAAAAACGATCGGGGCTAATACATCTGGAAGGTGGAGTATTAGACCCTGAAGTATCACCTTCACCTTCTCGTCTTCTTCTTTCTGTGTTCCTTCATGTCGCTGCTTCCTCTCGTTCAGTCTCGGCACATCTGGATTCCGGAGCCGCTGGCAATTTTATGGACTGGAGAACTGCGTCTTCCATGAGACTTAATCTTTTGCCCCTTACAACGCCATTGGTGGTCTTGGCGATTGATGGCACTGTTCTCCCAGGGGGCCCTATCCGCTTCCAGACCCTCCCTGTTAAGATGTCGTTAGGGACACTCCACCAGGAGTGGATATCCTTCCTTGTCTTAACTAAGGCTTCGTCTGCTATCATATTAGGTCTTCCTTGGTTACGGCTCCATTCTCCACATGTTGACTGGACTGCTGGACAGATTTTGACTTGGGGTTCCTTCTGTTCCTCCTCCTGCCTATTCAAGGTTACCCCAAAAGAGAATCCTCCTGTTGCCACCATCCCAGTATCTTCTGCTCTCCCCGCTGCGTATAGCGATTTCTGGAATGTCTCCTGCAATAGTCGGACTGAGGCACTCTCTGGGTCATGTGGCACTTTGGATGAGGAGCCTAACTGTGAACCTGAGCCAATCAGTCACTCCAGTTTGCATGGTCATTTCCCTTTGCCTGTCCCTGGACCCCCTTGGACACACACCCAGGCTGACTCGTTCCACAGTCGCTACGTCCTGCGATGCAATTCTGGTGGTCGCTGCACCTGGCAATGCTGTTCAGTCGGCCTCTGCACCAGTCCAGCCTATGCCCAGTGAGCTTCCTGCTTCTTGTTCAGGACCTTCTGTAACCTGGCCTCACCCTACTGCTACTATGTCAGTTCAAACCTGTTTAAGAGGCTCAATCAATCCTTTGGATAGACTGCCTCATTCGGCCAGGTGGGGTTTTCAATCTTTTGTTCAGGGCTCTCTGCATTCTGTTTGTGTTTCAGCTATCCAGCTTAACTCTTTTGACACGTCACCTTTTAACCAACATGACCTCAGGGATCCACTGACCTCTACCCAGTCTGATGGTCCTGTGTTGGATGTCCAGCACATCTTTAAGGGTCTGGGGGACCCTGCTCAGACTTTTGATGGTCTTCTCGTGCCCTTATCCATTTCTAAAAAGCCTTTAGTCCTCAATAAGTCCTTTTGTCCTCTCCTTACCTCGGTTCCGGTCTCTGAGGATAATCTAAAGTACGAGGTTAGTCAAGTTTTGGATTCCCGGCTCTGTAAAGGCGTTCTTCAGTACCTCGTACATTGGAAAGGGTTTGGTCCTGAGGAGAGGTCTTGGATCACTGCATCTGAGGTCTTTGCTCCTCGTCTATTGAGGAGGTTCCATCTGGAGTTTCCCTTTAAGCCTGGGCACAGGCGGGGGAGGGGGAGGTCTCATAAGAGGGGGGGTACTGTCATGGTTTTGCAATAGTTTCTTTGTCAGCTCACCTGTCTCCATGTATTCCTCTCTAGAGACCAGCTGCCTCTCACCTGACTGCTTTTATAACCTCTCCTCTAAGCATGGCCCCACCCCAGGCCCTATCAGGAAACCCTATATTAACCTGTGCACTGCAAGCCAGCAGTGCTGATCAACCATTGTGTGTTAGCCTCCGTGTGTACTTGCTGTGTTCCTGCGTCTGATTCCTGTTACCGACTTTGGCCTGTTCTTCACTATTCCTGTCTGCTCATGACCCTGACCTTTGGCGTGTCCCCGACCATCCCTGTTTGCCTGTGACCCTGAACCTTGGCGTGTACTCTGTTGTTCTTGTCTGCTTGTGGCCCCGACCTTGGCTTGTCCCTTACTTCCTTGTTGCTCCAGCCTGCTGCCTCCTTCCACTTCTCCTGTAGTCTACCGTGAGCGTGAACTGTGAGACCCTGGGGGCCGCGACCTGGATCCAGACTGCAGCTCATTCCATCCTTACCATTAAAGGCTCTGGTGAACACCTGCTTCCTCTTAGACTCCGCGCCCTGGGGAATCTATGCTATAGCTCCCAGTGGGATCTGTGTCAGTGATCCAGTAGACCTGCTTACTGAACCTCCCAGGGTTCAATCCGCAGCAGTCAGTCCTAGGGTCCACTACCTAGTGGTGCACTTCTGACTCCTATAGAGTGCATCTGTCACCTAGCCTCGAGGTGACCTGACAATGGGATAATGAGGGAATAACACACACCTGGCCATGGAACAGCTGAGCAGCCAATTGTCCCATTACTTTTGGTCCTTTAAAAAGTGTGAGGCACATATACAAACTGTTATCATTCCTACACTGTTCACCTGCTTTGGATGTAAATACCCTCAAATTAAAGCTGAAAGTCTGCAGTTAAAGCACATTTTGTTTGTTTCATTTCAAATCCATTGTGGTGGTGTAGAGAGCCAAAAAGATTAGAATTGTGTCGATGTCCCAATATTTATGGACCTGACTGTAGGTAAGTATGCAGATTTTTTTTTGTATCAGTACTTTGGGGGGCTGATTTATTAAAATTGGAGAGTGCAAAATCTGCTGAGCTGTGTATGGTAATCAATCAACTTCTAACTTCAGCTTGTTCAATTAGACTTTGGCAAAAAAAAAAACTGAAAGCTGATTGTTTTTCTGGCAGATCTGCACCAGATTTTGCACTGTCCAGTTTTAGGCTCCATTCACACCTGAGCGTAGCAATTTACTGGCATTTTTTAAAAGGGTTTTTGCAGCTTTTTACAAGCGTTTTTAAAGTGTTTTCACAAGCGTGTTACAGCTTCAGGCATTTTTGTTTAGCCAATAGAAAGCACTAGGGGAGGAGCAGTGGCGGCCTGTATGTCATACGAACAGGGGCCATTGAAATGAATGGGAATGGCTTGTTGAGTGTTTAGAGCTACAAGTTTTAAGCAGAAAATTGCTCAGGTGTGAACAGGGCCTTAGTAAATTAACCCCAATGTGTTATATTGAATAGATGCATTGCTAAGATTTAGTCTTGTGGAAAAGGATATTCTTACCAAGTGACATGCCTTTTCTTTTTCAGTTAAGGCCTTATGCACATGAAAGTATTGAAACAATAAAATATGTGTAAAAATCCTAAGGATATATTGCAATAAGTAGCGGTATGGAAAAAAAAAAGCGTAATACCTCCTCCTATGGTGATTCTAATGAAATACAATTACATATAAAAAATATAAAAATTGCATTTACCTTTATCAAAAACATATGTGTTTCTCATTTGCACAATACTTCATAATGTGATGCAATATATACAATGCAAGTCCCACATATAACATAGTCGATTTGCCTTTAGTAAAAAAAAAAACCTGGGTCATAGGTTTCGGTGAGTACATAGTGTGAAGGGGGAGTGTTTGTCACAGGCACTATTAGGAGCACTTGATGTCATTTTGCTTATTGGCACCTGCACTTTTAGGACTTGCTTCACGTCATCACAGTTGGAGACTTATAAAACACTTTGTGAAGGATTATTTTATATGTGGGACTTGCATTGTATACAGTGCCTTGAAAAAGTATTCATATCCCTTGAAATTTTCCACATTTTACCATGTTACATCCAAAAACGTAAATGTATTTTATTGGGATTTTATGTAAAGCCAACACATAATTGTGAAGTGGAAGGAAAATGATAAATGGCATGCATTTGTATTCAGACCCCTTTAGCCCTGGTTCACATTGATGCTACTTTGAAATTGTGCTGCTTCACTTGAAGTAGCACGATTTCACAGTAACAGGTCAGCGCGATTTCAGGTGCTACTTGGCTGACATCTGTGCCCCTTCATGAACAGATGTATATTGAGGTTGCACCCAAAATCACCAAAAGCAGTGCAGGAACTACTTTTACAAATCGATGTGGTTCCGCCAAGTTGGTGTCGCACCAATTGGGACAGTGCCATTGCTGGCAATAGGCTGCGACTTGTCATATGATTTGACCTGTCAAATTGCATGACAAATCGCTCCAATGTGAACAAGGGCTTACTCTGATTAACTAGAATCTAGTGGAACCAATTGCCTTCAGAAGTCACCTTAATAATAATATTAATAATAACAATAAGTAATTAGAGTCCATCTGTGTGTGTAATTTAATATCAGTATAAATACAGCTGTCCTGTGAAGCACTCAGAGGTTTGTTAGAGAACCTTAGTGAACACACAGCATCATGAAGCCAAGAAACACACGAGACAGGTCAGGGATAAAGTTGTGGAGAAGTTTAAAGCAGAGTTAGGTTATAAAAAAATATCCCAAGGTTTGAACATCTCACGGAGCACTGTTCAATCCATCATCCGAAAATGGAAAGAGTATGGAACAACTGCAAACCTACTAAGACATGGCCGTCCACCTAAACTAACAGGAAAGGAGAGCATTAATCAGAGAAGCAGCCAAGAGGCCCATGGTAACTCTGGAGGAGCTGCAGAGATCCACAGCTCAGGTGGGAGAATCTGTCCACAGGACAACGATTAGTCATGCACTCCACAAATCTGGCCTTTATAGAAGAGTGGCAAGAAGAAAGCCATTGTTGAAAGAAAGCCACAAGAAGTCCCGTTTGCAGCATAAGAAGCCATGTGGGGGACACAGCAAACATGTGGAAAGTGCTTTGGTCAGATGAGACCAAAATTTAACTTTTTGGCCGAAAAGCAAAACGTTATGTGTGGCAGAAAACTAATACTGTACATCACCCTGAACACACCATCCCCACCGTGAAACATGGTGGGGGCAGTATCATGTTGTGGGGATGCTTTTCTCCA
Source organism: Lithobates clamitans (assembly GCA_037952925.1). Lineage (NCBI taxonomy): Eukaryota > Metazoa > Chordata > Amphibia > Anura > Ranidae > Lithobates > Lithobates clamitans. The sequence continues at coordinate 1,360,267 of JBBGZY010001057.1, read as the reverse complement.
GCAGGGGCAGGGAAGCTGGTCAGAGTTGATAGGAGATGGATGGAGCCAAATACAGGGCAATCTAAGAAGAAAACCTTTTAGAGTCTGCAAAAGACTTGAGACTGGGGTGGAGGTTCACCTTCCATCAGGACAACGACCCTAAACATACAGCCAGAACTACAATGGAATGGTTTAGATCAAAGCATATTTATGTGTTAGAATGGCCCAGTCAAAGTCCAGAACTAAATCCAATTGAGAATCTGTGGCAAGACTTGAAAATTGTTCACAGACACTCTCCATTCAATCTGACAGAGCTTGAGCTACTTTGCAAAGAAGAATGGGCAAACATTTCACTCTCTAGATGTGCAAAGCTGGTAGAGACATCCCCAAAAAGACTTGCAGCTGTAATTGCAGCAAAAGGTGGTTCTACAAAGTATTGACTCAGGGGGGCTGAATGCATGCTACACTTTTCAAATATTTATTTGTGAACATTTTTGAAAACCATTTATCATTTTCCTTTAACTTCACAATTATGTGCCACTTTGTGTTGGTCTATCACATAAAATCCCAATAAAATACATTTACGTTTTCGGTTGTAACATGACAAAATGTGTAAAAATTGTAAGGGGTATGAATACTTTTTCAAGGCACTGTATATGGCATTACATTACGAAGTATTGTACATATCAGACACGCTTATGCTTTTTTATATAGGTGAATGCACTTTTTATATTTTTTATATTTAACTGTATTTCACTAGAATCACCATAGGAGGACATATTAAGGTTCTTTTTGTTATTTCCATAGTGCTGATTATTGTAATATATACTTAGTTCTACACTAAGTGGGTTCACGTACCTACATTTAGTTTTAGCAGCTGGCTGTGGCATATGTAGAAAAAAAGGATATCTGTTTATTTTGGTCACTTTTTACACCTCACTTTATCCTGTGTGCAGGAAGTAATATATTTTCTTACACATAGTGTAAAATCCTGACATCTTTCCTTGCCTGGGGATACTCAGATGGCACATACAGCAAGCCTTATAAGTGAATAAAAAGAGTTCATATGCAGCGCTTGAAGAAATAAGCCTGAAGGAAATGGAATCCAGGGTAGATGGTGTGTAGAAAAGACAGGACCCTCACACCAGCTTCAGTGTATGCAATGACACATCACACCACAGTGTACCTATAAAATACTTTTACTGTCACAGGAAAGCCCTTGACTTTTGTGCTCTGGGTCTATGCCCCTCCGGTGATATGGACACAGAGAGCAATGTATGTAGCACTCGGAGGCACCTGGAGAGGGTAGCTGGTGGCTTTTCCCACCCCCTCCCCACACAGTCCCCTGGAGGTACACCTCCCTCAACTCCCCTCCCGCCTCACCCACCCTTCAACTCTGTTCTTTATTCTGTTCTTTCTTCCCCTACCCCCCCTTCTACATTGATTCACTTCTAGGAAAGAGCTGGGGTAACGAGATGACCTAGAGTCGGACGCTACTCGCCACCAACAAAAGACTAATAGTACAACCAAGCGCTGCCTTATGCTCCCTTACTGGCCCTCAATGCACAGTAACACCAATAAGCTATAGAGCACTGCAGCATCATCGCCCTACTTGAAAAATCCCTACCACAAAAAACAAGGGGCTAGTTCCCTACTAGATCTACGAGGGAGGGCAAGTGAAGGGCACTAATTGTTAGTTCGCTGGTTTATAACTGTTGAATTATAATGCATTGCTGATGTCAAATGCACTTACTTCTGTATGTCCTGCAATTTACTTTCTGTATTTCCTATGAAACGTTTCAAAAAATAAAAATAAAACTTTTTGTGAAAAAAAAAAGATAGTGTGGCCGTGGCTCATAGCGTGCTTGTGTCCTCAAGGCATCACCTAATGCATTTCAACCAATAGGTCCTCATCAGAGGCTTATAAGTGAATGGCTGTACGTGGTTGTTCTCAGTTCAATGTTTATGCTTTCAGGTAATGTCTATGTTTTCATGTATCAGTGTAAACACACATATGTGCATATGACCCTGAATGCAGAATTTCCTTGATCGGGGGGAATATATCATATGTGCTCGTACCTGTATATGCTGCTTAACGAAAGCATCAAGATTACAGTCTTGTACAGCCATTAATTTCTATGGCTCACTGCATGTGCTACCTCTCCATGGACACGAAAAAATTGATGGGTTTAACTCTAGGCATATTTTTATGCCACAAAACATCTGTGTGCATGGAGCCTCACCATTAGGGGCTGTTCTTCATTAGAATGAATGACAGATTCAGAGGGTGGAGGATTTTCACTTTGCAAAGAGAATGTTGTCTTCGCTTTTTACACACATTACACACATTATTAAACAATTAAACAATGTGCAAGTGACAATTTCCCCATTGTCACTTGCACATTGTTTAATTGTTTCATTCTTTGCTGAGCTATACACTTTTTACCATGACTCCCAATGTATCATCACTGGTATTCAGAGTTACCCAATATACGATTGTCTCATTCCAATACCCTCCACAGGCTTCCATAAGTAGTCTAGAGGTGATAATAACTGTAAGCGCTTATACAGAAGATGCATACAATCCTGGGGGTATATAAAGATTAGCCAGGGGTTAATAAAGTCTCTAATTGTTCAGGATGTGAAGGGCTGGCTAGTGGGATGGTTGGTCCTAAGGGCGGCTGCTGTCCTCAGAGAGCTGGCTCTGTAGTATTACAAGAGGGGGTGGAGAAAAGGAAGAGTTCATTTTTTATGTCATTAAATTCTTACAATAATATTGCACTCAGGTGGCGCTTCCTTTTCTCCACCCCCTCTTCCATAAGTAGTCTGACCTATTATAGTGCATTCCCCTTGGCCACTCCCCTCCCTTAGCCTTTTTATGCTAGCATTACTATCCATCTGTAGCTTGACGAAGGAGAGCGGCTGCCGTGTCATTGCAGCCTGTACGCTCAGGAAACGCATCGCATTCCAGTGACGTCATCTCTCCTCGCCTGCCCTCCATCTGCGCTCCAGGCCTCGCTTTGAGTTTATCTCCACTGGCAGCGCCTGGGCGCTTTACCACCAACGCCCAGGCGCTGCCAGTGTGAAAGTGCCCTTAGAGAGATTTGCTCTCTCTCTATTTCAGTTAATGACAACTGTCACTAGTTAAAGTGAAGGAAACCCAAAATGTTAGGTTGTCACAAGAAAAAGGAAAGAGAGGAAATCGTTTAGTGGGGAATTTGTTTCCACTGACAACTGTCTAAAAGGGCATTTATAGCACTTTGTAGAGATTGCCTCTCATTCCTTTACTGATTACAGTATAAGAAGTAAAGGGAAATCTCCTCCGTGGTAAATAGATGGAAAAAATAAACCTGACAGGGTATTTAACCATTCCCTAATACAAAATGTAGAAAAAAGTTTTGGATTTAGGTATATACACCACAATGAAGAAAAAGCTGACTTAATATGGTAATAGGCTTCCCCACTAAATCTTTGATCTCAAGCAATGCATCTGGTGTAGTGTAGTCTCATTTATCAAAACCAAAAAAAACAATATGCCCATACTGTATGTACCTGGCTCACAACTTTGCACACAGTACTGGAGTATGGGCCACATTTCTGAAAAGCCAACATAGGCCATGGCCTAGGGCATCAGGGGTGTCGGGGCGGAACACAGTCACCCACTCTTTATGTTTAATAATAACACATTACCATACATCATAAAAGTCCCAGATTTTTGCCTTGACATAAGCCTTGTACACACGATCAGATTTTCCGACGGGAAATGTGTGATGACAGGCTGTTGGCGGAAAATCCGACTGTTTGTATGCTCCATCAGACAATTGTTGTCGGACAAAAGTCCAAAGTACAAACAGGCATGCTCGGAAGCAAGGACAAGTCAGAAGTGGTCGGTCTTGTAAACTAGTGTTCGTAATGGAGAATCAACATTCGTGACGTGGCAAATTATGAAATCTCGAAATGCAGCGCACATTCTCTTCTTCTTTAATGGGATAATAATGAAGCTGCTTTGCTGGTGATACTGATGGAGTTATTGCAAACAAATTTTCAAAGGCTTTTTTTTCTAGTGATATCAAGAATAATATTATTATGCTTTTTTTATTTTTTATTTGGGCAAGTTGCCACAACACCATTATCCTGTAGTTTTTAAGATCAGAGATACAACTATGTTGGTGTCCCTTGTCAATTTTACATTGTATTTTTTTAAATGTAACTGCCTACTCCCAAAATGTAATTTGAAGTAAAACACATAGCCAAGTATTATTCTCCACAATTTTTTTATTGTGCATTAAAAAAAGAAAACAAATAAAATTAGACATGCTATCTGCCAATAGAACTTAACCAAAAAGTGCATTCTATGCATCCAAAAATATAGAAAATATACCAAATCAAATCATTATTATTCAACCGAAAAATAAAATAAAAGCCTCATGCATGTGTCCTGCTTCCTAATATAGGGGGTCAACAATGCCAAGAGTTGGTGAAAGCAGGGGTCCGTCATCCAGAGATAATTTCAAAAAACATCTGGATTATTCCCCTGCAGCAAAGGCATATGACATAATTGGTCACGATTAATAAAGCCAATTTTTGGTCCAAGAACTCTTCCTGTTCCTGAACTGCACTTGGGTCAAAGCAATAACTTCAAGGCCAATAATAAATAACATGTTATCTCCTCCGATTCCGCAACATGGCTGGTCGACGGACGGCCATTCAGAAACAAATTGAAAAGTGCGAATCGAAAAGCGTGAAATGAAAAGCTAGGTAGGTGCCTATCCCAGTCTTTTATTTTTCATTTTTAGCTGGACTGCTCCGCCAAGCCATCCTACTGAGTAGACATGTGCAAATTGTTTCGTTCCAAATTGAAATGCGGACGAATTTACATTTTTTGGAAATTCTGATGCTTTCGAATTTCCGAATTACAATAGTACCGATTTGAAAAGAATCCGAAATAACGAAAAAAAAAATTGGATCAAATTCAAATTCGGATAATTTTCGAATCATTTGAATACTTTTCGAATAGTTTTCAAATTCGAAAAGTTTTCGAATTTAAGTAGTTTTCCAATTTCCAAAGACAATAAAATAGAATTGAAAATAAAGGAAGAGAATAGAAAAAAATATATAGAATAGAAAAGAATAGACTATAATAGTGTAAAGCAGAACAAAATAGAATAGAAAATAAAAGAACAGAATAAATAGAAACAAATATAATAGAATAACACAGAAAGAATATAACCATCTTCTGAAATTCGAATTTCAAATATAATAAATTTGAACATAAGAAAAGAATAGGACAGAATAGAATAGAATAGAAAAAAAGAATAAAATAGAATAGACTATAATAGAATAGAAAAGAATAGAACTAAAAAAAAAAACAGAACAGAATAGAAAGATTATAACCATTTCCCAAAATTCAAATAGAATCAATTTGAATTTAAAAGAATAGATTAGAATAGAAAATAACAGAATAGTATAAAAAAAAGAACAAAAAAGTATTGTTGAAAATGGGAAAATGGGCTTTTGAATGGTAGTCCCCATGGTTAAGATAAAACATATATATATATATATATACACCAAATAGTGTATATATATGTTTTATCTTAACCATGGGGACTACCATTTAAAAGCTGATTTTCTACAATACGTTTTTCGTTTTAATATATATCGAGCTGGTGCTCCATAGGTGGGGAGTGTGTGGAATATGGATTTCCCTCTCCATTAGGCCCTCACTCTAACAAGCTCTTAGTAAAAAAAACAACAGAACAGAATAGAATAGAATAGAATGAATATAACCATCTTTCAAAATTTGAATTTTGAATAGAATAAATTTGAATAGATTAGAATAGAATAGAAAATAATTAAATAGAAAATAAAATAAAAGAATAGAATAAACAAATAGAAAAAGAATATAACTTAGAAAACAATAGAATAGAATAGAAAGAATATAACCATTTCCCAAAATTCAAATAAAATCTGCTGCAGCTGTGTAAAATCCCTTTAACGTATGATTTTTTTTCTCTCCCCCTTTCATTCTCCCTGGGATTTAGCCATCAATTTCTTGTATATTGATCAAAGTGGTAGTAAACTCTGACAATGTGACATTTCAGCACTCTAACAAGCTCTTAGTAAAAAAACAACAGAACAGAATAGAATAGAATAGAATGAATATAACTATCTTTCAAAATTTGAATTTTGAATAGAATAAATTTGAATAGATTAGAATAGAATAGAAAATAATTAAATAGAAAATAAAATAAAAGAATAGAATAAACAAATAGAAAAAGAATATAACTTAGAAAACAATAGAATAGAATAGAAAGAATATAACCATTTCCCAAAATTCAAATAAAATCTGCTGCAGCTGTGTAAAATCCCTTTAACGTATGATTTTTTTTCTCTCCCCCTTTCATTCTCCCTGGGATTTAGCCATCAATTTCTTGTATATTGATCAAAGTGGTAGTAAACTCTGACAATGTGACATTTCAGCAATATATCAAATAATCTAGTTGTTTGCAATCAAAATGCCGAAATATAGTATGCTCCAAAAACTCTCTTTATTGCAGTAATAAAGAATTTGTGAACGCTCCAGCTTATTCATCGCAGCCGCCATTACAACTTCTGTCTTCTGCATACTATTTTATTTTCGCCCTCAGTATGTATCCCTGGCCATAATTCCGCACATGCGCATTATTCCCTGAAGCCAAGCCTCATGTTTGTTTCTATGGAAAGCTTGTCCAGCGAATATTATTATTATTATTATTTCAGGTACTTATATAGCGCCGTCAATTTACGCAGCGCTTTTACATATACATTGTACATTCACATCAATAGGAATAGGAGCCGATCCTGTTGCGAGTCACAGGGGGTCCATAGATACAGCATTTTTCTGGCAACATAAGCTTGCCAGAAAAATAGGGCTAACGGCGCATGCGCTGGTGACCTCATTTAAAAGAAAATGAAGGATTATTCTGAAAGCAAGCAGGTAAAAAGTGGTTAAAAAATAGCAAACAATGCTATGGTCTTCACTAATTAATTTAAAGGAAACTGCTCAGAATGGGTATACAACCACTTTAATAATGATTGGTGATTAGTGAATTACTTATGTAGATATTATGTGACTTATATGTATTTTTATTTTTAGAACTTCTTTCTAGCATATCTGTATATGAGATAGGAGGCCCTGAGGAAGTCGGGTTCCCGCGAAACGGGGCACTCTCACCTAATCTCAATAGACTACCTTACTAAACAATTTCCATCCCTTCAATGGGAATGGTTGGGAGTATGGGAGGTTGCATGTATATTCTTGCACTTTTTGATATATGATCTTTTCAATGTTTTTTAACTGAAACAAATAAAAATGTATATGGATTTTTAACATTTTGTAAAGTATTTGTGTCCAGTGGAGGGGTATTTAAAATCCTACCCTATATATATTTTTTCTATGTACCAAGTTATTGGGATGACACCCTTCACTGGCACTGTGATTCTGGGAGTCCCACTCTCACACACACCACCAATTTTATTTTTTCTGATTCACAGCATTTTTTTTTGGATTCCTAGGCTCAAAGTTTTTGAAGTCAGACACAGACAGAAAACTAGAATTTTAAAAACAGGGACCAGCAATGGCAGCTCCTATACTTTTCTTATGACAATGTAATTTTAAGGTATGCTATAAATGGGCAAAACATTATCAATGCAGGATGGGAAGTCTGCCCATTGCTCTCAAAGCTACTGTACTGAAGTACTAAGTACTAAGTACTGAACTTGCTTTGGCTTCTGAGCACAAATATGCTGCAAAGGTTACATCCATAGAAATGGATATGATCAAACAGCACTAAAAAAAAATTCAATATGACTGGTAAAGATGCCAGTGCCATTTCACTATCCAATCACTGCAAAGCATGAATCTGCTACATTGTAAGTAATTATTAGCTTATGCATAGTTTAATGCAACAAAACACATTTAAAAAGGCCATGACAACTTTAGAATTAAAAAATATAATTTATTAAAAGGTATCTATATTCTTTTTAAAGCTGTTTGAATCAATGTGTGAACTTAATCAGCTCAATATTTATTGATACAATTTTTAAAATAATGTTTCAAAAGCATTTCTTTCTGTGTTTAGACCAGGGGTAGGCAACCTTTTGAGCATTCAGAAGAAATTGAAGCATGTCGATTTTATAACAAAAAAATGTCAACTTCACACTCTCAATCACAAAAAGTAATTTTTATAAAGTAAATGCAGTAGACTACTTAAAGAGGAGGGCCCATTAAAAAAAAAAATTAAAAGTCAGCAGCTACAAATACTGCAGCTGCTGACTTTTAATTGAACACTTACCTGTCTCAGGGTCCAGCGATGTGGGGGATCGAAGCCCCGCTCACCTCCCCCTCCGTTCGGCGGCTTCACAGCCGGGCACCTACTGCGCATGCGTGAGCCGTGATTTCATGTATTTTTTATTTTTTGGGTGGAACACCACTTTAAGTGACAAAGTAACATCCTGCACATTCACACCTCAGATCAGTCCCAATTCCTGCAACTCCACACTTCAGATCAGTCTCAATTCCTGCACCTCCAGCCTTCAGAACAGCCCCAATTCATGCACCTTCACACCTCAGATCACTGTGCCCCCCTGCAAATCTGTTTCACCACTGTACCCCCCTGCTCATCTGTCCCACAACAGTAACCCCTTGCTCATCTGTCCCACCACTGTACCACCCTGAACATCTGCCCCACCACTGTAACATACTGCTCTTCTATCCCACCTCTGTAACACCCTGCACATCTTCCCCACCACTGTACCCCCCTGCACATCTGCCCCACCACTGTACCACTCAGGGCCATCTTTAAGGCAGGGCAAAAGGGGCAGCTGCCCTGGGCCCTGTCATTGTTGTGGGGCCCAAAGCCCCTGCCTCATACGTGCCAACTATCCTGGTTTAAATTCCCTTGTCCCTTGAAGTTTTAGTCCTGTGTTGTGTCCCGATATCTCAGTGTGAAGTACTGCTACTAATACTGCCCAGCTCTGCCCTATTGTTGTGTACGGATGACTCACCTGCAGACCCTGTGTTTACATGTAAATATACCGGCATTCATATGTAAATAGCAGCGGCTGGCGGCATTGATGCCCCCCCTGAGGTCATATCCACTATCACCTATACTGAATGCTGCCCACTGGGAAGGTAAAGGGGCATGTTTGAAAGCCCTGCCTGCAACTGTGGTCGTTAAGCCTAACATCCACCTGTTCTGTAAAGGTAAGCAAATTGGTGTGGGGGGGGGGTAGTGTGGGGTGTGCAGAGGTAGGCAGAGAAGGAATTAAAGTTTGGGGTGCACAGGTGAGCAAGGAGGGGATGTAGATGTGTAGAGGTAAGGAAGGTGGGTGCAAAGATGAGCAGAGGAGGCAGGTAGAATTAAAGGGGTGGAGGGTTGAAGTGGAGAGGATGGTGGAGGTTTGGGGTGCAGAGGTTAGGAGACACACACATGTGAACGCAGGCTAAATGTCTCAGTTACATTGGTGGTCAGTGTAAATCTTCTCATTAGATTGGGGCTTGGTGTAGAATCCTTTCATTCACCCCAGTGGCCAGTGTGAATATTCCCCTACATTAGTGGTCAGTGTAAATTCCTCCTTACATTGGTGGTTACTGTGAATGCTTCTATTACATTAGTGGTCAATGTAAACCCCTATTACATTGGTGGCCAGTGTTGAAACTCCTCTTTATATTGGTAGTCGGTAAAAAAAACAGCATTGCCATTGATCACACCCTCCCCTCCCCCCAGCACTGCCATTGATCACACCCTCCCCTCCCCCCCAGCACTACCACTGATCCCAGGAGTTCTAGGATCCCTAGGAGTTTTCTATCTATTGATGGGTCCACTTACCACCCCAGTCCATGGTGTGCAGGCAGTGAGGAGATGATGTGCTGTAACCTCTAGCAACCAATGAGTGAGCAGTATTGATGTACAGTAATCTCTAGCAATCACTCAACAAGCAGAAATCATGTGCTGTAACCTCTAGCAACTAATCAGTGAGCCCTAATTTGTGCTGTAACCTCTAGCAACCAGTCAGTAAGTAGTAATGACATGCTGTAACCTCTGGTAACCAATCGTAATCGCTACCCGATCTGATGCAGTAACCTGATTTTGAGTCTAGCTGCTATTTATTGTATGTCTTAGAGCAGGTGGAGAGCAAAATTGCATTGGGGGGCCAAGAAAATTTTTGCCCAGGGTCCAATCAATATTAAAGACAACCCTGGTACCACTCTGCGCATCTGCCCCACCACTGTAACACCCTGCTCCTCTGTCCTACCACTGTGAACCCCTAAACATCTTCCCCACCACTGTACCCCCCTGCATATCTGCCCCACCACTGTACCCCCTGCTCATCTGCCCCATCACTGTACCCCCCTGCTCTTCTGTCCCACTGCTGAACCCCCTTCTCATCTCTTCCACCTCTGTACCTCCTGCACATCTGCCACACCACTGTACCCTCCAGTACATCTGCCCCACTGATGTAATTCCCTGCTATTCTGTCCCACCGCTGAACCCCCTTCTCTTCTGTCCCAAGAGTGAACCCCCCTGCTCATCTGCCCCACCACTGTACCCTCCTGCTCATCTGATCATCTCATTGTAAAAAAATGTTTCAGTGTTAATGATTTTGAGTGCTCTACAAAACCCACTCAGAATATAACAGTACTGTTTTTTTAAAGTTCTTCCTATGATCTCCACACTTTGCACAGAATGCTGCTACTGCCAAAAATTATAAGATAGTTCCACTAATTACTTCAGTGAAAAGCTTTCATACTCTATAGCAGTGATGGCGAACCTTGGCACCCCAGATGTTTTGAAACTACATTTTCCATGATGCTCATGCTCTCTGCAGTGTAGTTGAGCATCATGGGAAATGTAGTTTCAAAACATCTGGGGTGCCAAGGTTTGCCATCACTGCTCTATAGTAGGGTTGAGCCAAATACCCCCCAGTTTGGTTTGCAGCAGAACATGCGAACAGGAAAAAAATGTGTTTGAACACGCAAACACTGTTAAAGTCCATGGGACACAAACATGAATAATCAAAAGTGCTCATTTTAAAGGCTTATATGCAAGTTATTGTCATAAAAAAGTGTTTGGGGACCTGGGTCCTGCCCCAGGGGACATGGATCAATGCAAAAAAAAAGTTTTAAAAATGGCAGTTTTTTCCAGAGCAGTGATTTTAATAATGCTTAAGTGAAACAATAAAAGCGTAATATCCCTTTAAATTTCGTACCTGTGGGGTGTCTATAGTATGCCTGTAAAGGGGCGCATGTTTCCCGTTTTTAGAACAGTCTGACAGCAAAATGACATTTCAAAGGAAAAAAAGTCATTTAAAACTACTCGGGCTGAAATATTCCTTTAAATTTTATACCTGGGGGGTATCTATAGTATGCCTGTAAAGTGGTGCATTTTTCCCAGGTTTATAACAGTCCCTGCATAAAATTACATTTCTAGAGGAAAAAAAGCCATATCAAAATACTCGCGGCTATAATGAATTGTCGGTCCCGGCAATACAGATAAAAGAAGTCATTGAAAAAAAACGGCATGGGATCCCCCCAGTCCATTACCAGGCCCTTTGGATCTGGTATGAATATTAAGGGGAGCCCCAAACCAAAATAAAAAAAAAATGCATAGGGGTCCCCCCACATTCCATACCAGGCCCTTCAGGTCTGGTATGGATATTAAGGGGAACCCTGCGCCAAAATTAAAAAAAAATGGCATGGGGTCCCCCTCAAAATCCATACCAGACCCTTATCCGAGCACGCAACCTGGCTGGCCGCAGGAAAAGAGGGGGGACAAGAGAGAGTGGTCCCCCCCTTCTGAACTGTACCAGGCCACATGCCCTCAACATGGGGAGGGTGCTTTGGGGTAGCCCCCAAAGCACCTTGTCCCCATGTTGATGGGGACAAGGGCCTCATCCTCAAAACCCTTGCCCGGTGGTTGTGGGGGTCTGCGGGCGGGGGCTTACCGTGTATTGTCATTTGTACCATTTTGACACTTTTTTTGTGGAATGGTAGGGGTACATTTGTACCCCGTTACCATTTCACACAGGGGGAGGCTGGAATCTGGGCGTCCCCTTGTTAAATAATAAGCCCCCCACCCGCAGACCCCCACAACCACCGGGCAAGGGTTGTGGGATCAGGCCCTTGTCTCCATCAACATGGGGACAAGGTGTTTTGGGGGGCTACCCCAAAGCAAACACCCTCCCCATGTTGAGGGCAGGTGGTCTGGTACAGTTCAGGAGGGAGGCAGGCGCTCTCTCATCCCCCCTCTTTTCCTGCGGCCTGCCAGGTTGCGTGCTCAGATAAGGGTCTGGTATGGATTTTGAGGGGGACCCCCACGCATTTTTTTTAATTTTGGCGCGGGGTTCCCCTTAATATCCATACCAGACCTGAAGGGCCTGGTATGGAATTTGGGGGGACCCCCATGCAATTTTTTTTTAAATTTTGGTTCTGGATTCACCTTAATATTCATACCAGACCCAAAGGGCCTGGTAATAGACTGGGGGATCCCATGCCATTTTTTTCAGTTGATTCTTTTAGCTGTATTGCCGGGACTGACAATTCATTATAGATGTGAGTACTTTTAAATGACTTTTTTCCTTTAGAAATGTCATTTTGTGTAGGGACTGTTCTAAACACGGGAAACATGCGCCACTTTACAGGCATACGATAGACACCCCCAGGTACGAAATTTAAAGCAATATTTCACTTTTATTGTTTCACTTTAAGCATTATTAAAATCACTGCTCCCGAAAAAACAGTCGTTTTTAAAACTTTTTTTTGCATTGATACATGTCCCCTGGGGCAGGACCAAGGTCCCCAAACACTTTTTATGATAATACCATGCATATAACCATTTAAAATTAGCACTTTTGATTTCTCCCATAGACTTTTAAAGGGTGTTCTGCGGCTTTCGAATTTGCCGCGAACACCCCAAATTGTTCGCTATTCGGCGAACAGGCGAACACCTGATGTTCGAGTTGAACTTGCGTTCGACTAGAACATCGGGCTCATCCCTACTCTATAGCAACTGTACCAGTAGTATGCCCAATGGAGAGATTCACCCTCTCTATTTGTCCTGGTATCCATCGTCACAGAAAAGAAATTCTAAATCTTACAGTTATCATTACAACAGCAGCTGTTCCAATGACAACTGTCTCCTCACTTTTGAAAGACTGTATAACATCCTGTTGTATCTTTGAGACAGGTGGTGAAGAGAATTGTCCCCAAACGAACACAGACCAAAAAAAACATGACAGGGCTTTTAATTATTTCCTACTCTATTCAAAAATAAAAAAGATTTGGCTTCAGATATACTATAATAAGCACAGAAGACAGAAAATCAACAGAGGAAAATGAATCTTTACTGAGGGACTCCATGATCATGTATAACTTCACATGGCAGGCACTCTAATTACCCTCTACCCAAAACAAACTAGTGGGAGGCATTTTGCAATAGCTAAATATTTAATTCTTCCTTTCAGCAATGCATGCTAAATATTTAATTTTTATGCTAAAGCGCTTTAATATTTACTGCATTTATATAAAACTAATACTGTAAACCCTCAGTTAACCCATCAATTGCATTTCAGTTGTTGGGTGTTAGGGCCGGTTCAAACCAAAGCCATTGTGGTGCCTTGGGCGGGGTTGTCCAACACAACCACAATGCAATAGCAGGGGAAATAACATTGATTTCAATTGGTGTTCTTCCCACCTATGTGCTGTGCTAAAATTATGTATGATGTATCATTTTTGCATGATGCATCACTAAAACAATGCTATACAGTGCATTTATTGCAACACATTCAAATGTGCTTGTGAAGTACTAATAAGATTTAAAAATAGTGTCACCATCTTTCTGAGGCTACTTTCACTGTTCTGCAGTAGCTAAGAATAAAAGTATGTGGAGAGGGAGCAATGGGGTTGCTTTACTAAAGGCAAATGGACTGTGCTCTTTGCAAAGTGCAGTTGTACACTGCAAGAACAGTTGCTCCGGAGCTTAGTAAATGAGCAGAAGCTCTGCTGACTTCCATCATCCAATCATGTGGAAGCAAAAGTGCTATTTTTTAATAGTGTCCTTGCAAGTGATTGGGTATTCTTTCTATAGTGAAGCTTTACCTCAATTACTAAGCTATGGAGCAACTGCACTTGCATAGTACAACTGCACTTTTCAAAGTGCACAGTTTATTTGCCTTTAGTAAATCAACCCCAGGGTGTTAAGACAGAGATTCAGTGTGGTGAGAGAGGGTGATGGAGGGGATAGTGCTGGATAACAAGTTAACACAGCTCAATGCAGCACAACAAAAAAAAAAACACTCAAATGCAAGTAAATGCATTGCAAGTGCATCAGAAATGGGCATTACAATACCACACTTAATGCGTCTTTGCGCAAGTGCTGTAACGCGTGTGCTGTGGTGTGAATCAGTCCTTACCATGAGTTTGAAACTTTTTTATTGTGTTTTCATTGGTTTGATTATGTACTTACCCCAGACCAAATTAAGCATTTAATAGTTGTGGGAAAATAACAACAAATAATAGAAAATATTAAAAATAAAACATGTAGCTATAAAGATAGCTTTAACAACTGCTCCTGGTTTAATTTATTTAAAATGAAGCTCAGCAATGAAGGAAACTTTACTTCTCACCTCTGAGACTCCTAACCAGAGCAAAAAGTCTGACTTAGGCTGGATTCACACCTATGCATTTTTAGTGCTTTTTGCATTTTGCAGATTTGCACTACAGTCCATTTACCATGGTTTCCTATGGAACACGTTCTGTAGTACAAATCTGCAAAATGCAAAAAGCACTAAAAATGCATAGGTGTGAATCCAGCCTAAGGAAGATTCTTTATTAGGGCGAGGCAAATGTTACAGATTCTGCATGTAACCTTGTTAAACATATTTGTAGAGTCTTTTTACACACCTTCCTATGATGACATTTGTACCAACCCACAACCCTTCTCCAAGTTCAATTTTCCTTTTAACTTGCATCCTTGCAATAGGGCAGAACCCCAAGCTCCGGAGATGAAGATGTACAGTATAATTCAGCATCAATGAAGAATTATAATCTCTTAACATCAATAAACAAAATCCATAAAAAATATTTCTAGATGCACAAGTAGGTAAACCATTTTGTGAATCCAAGTGTCAAAGTTCAATCAACACAGTACAAGAAGTCCAATTCACTGCAAAGGAACTTATTGTGGTCAAAGTGAAACAAAAGGATTGTATAGCTCCAGGCAAATCATCAGGTCTCCACTGCTATAAAAAAAAAAGGGTGGCAGCCTTGGTCCAGAGCCAAAAGATGCAGAATGATGAAGAAAAGGGTGGCGACACTTCCAGCATAAAATTATCATTTTATTGAAATTCCATTAAAAACTAGGACATGACATGCAGCCAGCTCAAAAAATTCAGCAAACGCCTTTCACACACCTGTGCTTAGTCATTGCTGATTAGCTCAGGGTTACATGCCTGCTTATAGTTCTGAGGCTGCAGGTGAAGCACATTTAACACTGATGTTACTCCCCCCACAAACCCCATAGTTCCGCAAAGAAACTCAGGTACATAGCATCTCATCTATACAACATAAGAAACAAAAAAACACATATCAAAAGAAAATATCAAAGAAATATATATCATGTGTATACCAATACATGAATAGATCAAGTGTATATAACCATTAACCCTGTAAATGGATAAACAACATCTCTCCAAAGTATATCATCATTCAAGAAATGAATAACCATCACTGATATTAATATATAAACCAAATGTGTATATATTGCTAGAAGAATGAAAAATACCCACAATAGAAGCACATCAAATGAATCAAACAAACAAACGGGATTCCCGGGAGGGGAGCTGCAGGGAGAAGGAAAGGAAAACCAATCCTCCCCACCTGCTGCACCACACACAGGCAGATCCAACCGATCGAACAATCCTATATATAAACCTGTTAAAAAATTTCCATAGACATGTATATATATATGTGGATACTAATTGGCAATATACAAAATATAAAATAAAGTAACTTCTTAATGTTTCTAAAAAAACAAAGGGAGAAAAAATCCCACTGCTACAGTACACTAAACAATCAAATTTTTATATATCTTAGAATTATACCCTCCAAATAATGCTTTATAATCCTATAGGGAATAATATTAGAACCATCCACAGGAACAAAAATAGAATATGCAGAAAGGAGGTGTAGGATCACTCTTGGTATTGGGAAACATCCCACTCAAAATTTAAACTGTCAGGTATCCTGGTCTGTAAATAGAAGATCCAAAACACCTCCCTCCTGCATAATACAATATGTGGGACATACCACTAGATGCCTTAGAGACAGATTCCGGGACATTTGAATGACAATAGATTGAGTAAGTCTACAAATGTAGCAAGACATTATAATGGGTGTCATGTTGGAGACACAGAGCTTGTGTCGGTTCAGATTATTGAGAGAGTCAAACTCCCTGTGTTTGTTTCGGTTATTATGCAGGAGGGAGGTGTTTTGGATCTTCCATTTACAGACCAGGATACCTGACAATTTGAATTTTGAGTGGAATGTTTCCCACTACCACGACTGATCCTACAACTCCTTTCTGCATATTCTATTTTTGTGCCGATGGGATCTTGATGGATATTTATTGTCTGTTGCAAGTGGAGATATATATACTGTATATATACAGTATCTCACAAAAGTGAGTACACCCCTCAAATTTTGGAAAATATTTTATTACATATTTTCATGTGACAACACTGAAGAAATTACACTTTGCTACAATGTAAAGTGGTGAGTGTACAACTTGTATAACAGTGTAAATTAGCTGTCCCCTCAAAATAATTCAACACACAGCCATTAATTTTTAAACCGCTGGCAACAAAACTGAGTACACCCCTAAGTGAAAATGTCCAAATTGGGCTCAAAGTGTCAATATTTTCTGTGGCCACCATTATTTTCAAGCACTGCCTGAACCCTCTTGGGCATGGAGTTTACCAAATCTTCACAGGTTGCCACTGGAGTCCTCTTCCACTCCTCCATGACGACATCACGAAGCTGGTGGATGTTAGAGACCTACAGACGCTCAATAGGGTTTATGTCTGGAGACATACTTGGCCAGTCCACCTTTACCCTCAGCTTCTTTAGCAAGGCAGTGGTCATCTTAGAGGTGTGTTTGGGGTCGTTATCATGTTGGAATACTGCCCTGCGGCCCAGTCTCTGAGGGGAGGGGATCATGCTCTGCTTCAGTATGTCACAGTACATGTTGACATTTATGGTTCCCTCAATGAACTATAGCTCCCCAGTGCTGGCAGCATTAATGCAGCCCCAGACCATGAAACTCCCACCACCATGCTTGACTGTAGGCAAGACACACTTGTCTTTGTACTCCATACCTGGTTGCTGCCATACATGCATGATACCATCTGAACCAAATACGTTTATCTTGGACTCATCAGACCAGAGGACATGGTTCCAGTAATCCAAGTCTGCTTGTCTTCAGCAAACTGTTTGCGGGCTTTCTTGTACATCATCTTTAGAAGAAGCTTCCTTCTGGGACAACAGCCATGCAGACCAATTTAATGGAGTGTGCGGCGTATGGTCTGAGCATTGACAGACTGCCCCCCCCCCCCCCACCCCTTCAACCTCTGCATAAATCTTGATCACATTTAGATGTCTATTTCCCAAAGAGAACCTCTGGATATGACTCCTTTGGATGACCATGGCAAGGCCTGTTCTAGGTGGAACCTGTCCTGTTAAACCGCTGTATGGTCTTGACCACCGTGCTGCAGCTCAGTTTCAGGGTCTTGGCAATCTTCTTATAGCCTAAGCCATCTTTATGTAGAGCAATAATTCTTTTTTTCAGATCCTCAGGAAGTTCTTTGCCATGAAGTGCCATGTTGAACTTGCAGTGACCAGTATGAGAGAGTGAGATAAATAACACCAAATTTAACTCACCTGCTCCCCATTCATACCTTAGACCTTGTAACACTAACGAGTCACATGACAACAGGGAGGGAAATTGGTTAATTGGGCCCAATATGGACATTTTTACTTAAAAGTACTCACTTTTGTGGCCAGCTGCTTAGACATTAATGGCTGTGTGTTGAGTTATTTTGAGGGGACAACAAATTTACACTGTTATACAAGCTGTACACTCACTATTTTACATTGTAGCAAAGTATCATTTCTTCTGTGTTGTCACATGAAAAGATATAATAAAATATTTACAAAAATGTGAGGAGTGTGCTCACTTTTGTGAGATACTGTATATAGATCCATATGTAATATGATAGGGTTAAATTCACCCATATTTCTTATGATTTAGATGGCTGGGTTAAGCTGGGACCCCAAATAAACAAATAATAACAAATGGTCTTTTTGTGACATGTTATATATACATTTTTTCCTCTTTTTCCAGTGATAGCCTTTTTCTATCTCTCCTTGCCATCTAACAGAATGTCTTTATTGTGTGCCTTTATAGGGAGTCTGCATTATTTGGAGAGTATAATTCTAAGATATATAAATATTTGGTTGTTTAGTGCAGTGGTCCTCAACCCTGTCCTCAGGACCCACTAACAGGCCAGGTTTTATGTATTACTTTGGGGAGATGGAGACTAGAATACAGCAATCACTGAGCAGCAAATGATATAACCTGTGGTGTATTTCAGTTATCTTGCAAACCTGGCCTGTTAGTCGGTCCTGAGGACAGGGTTGATGACCACTGGTTTAGTGTACTATAGCAGTGGGATTTTTTCTCCCTTTGTTTTTTTTTTAAATACATTGAAAAGTTGCTTTCTTTTATATTTTGTATATTACTAATTAGTATCCACATATATATACATGTCTATGGTAATTTTTTAACAGGTTTATACATAGGATTGTGCCAGTGGCAGAATTACCAAGGTCGCAACAGTCACAGTTGCAACGGGGCCCTGGCATTCCGTCACTGTGGGGGGGCCCCAGCAGGGTTGCTATTCACAGGGCCCTGAGTGGAGAGCCTTTCTCTCATGTAACAGCAGCACAGAGACACCGGCATTGACGTTCTATTTCCCTCTCTGTCCGTCCTCTCTCGCACGGGATGACACAGGACACACAAGACTGATCTGCTCCTCCTTCGCCCCCCTCCCCTCTCCTGTGTGCTCTGCGGGAAATGTGAGCTCCTTAGCTTCACACTTGACTGCCCGCGGAGCACACAGATCAGTTGTGTCCTCTGTCATCCCGTGCGAGAGAGGAGGGACGGAGAGGGAAATAGAACGTCAATGCCGGTGTCACTGTGCTGCTGTTACATGAGAGAAAAGCTCTCCGCTCAGGACCGTGCTGTCCTGAGATTCTGACTCTGATGGGCACCGATAGGAGACACTGATAGGGGACACTGATAGAGGACACTCATGAGCACTGATAGGGGACACTGATAGAAGGCACTGATAGAAGACGTTAATAGAAGGCACTGATAGAAGACACTGATAGAAGGCACTGATAGGGGACACTGATAGAAGGCACTGATAGAAGACACTGATAGAAGGCACTGATAGGGGGCACTGAGAAGGCACTAAGGGGCACTGATAGGGGGTACTGATGGGAGGCATTGGTGGGCACTGATAGGAGGCACTGATAGGACGCACTGAAAGGATTTACTGATGAGCACTGAAGGGAGGCACTGATAGGGGGCACCGAGAAGGCACTGGGGGGCACTGATAGGGGACACTGATAGGGGGCACTGACAGGGGGCACTGATAGGGGACACTGAGAAAGCACTATAGGGCACTGATAGAAGGCACTGATAGAAGGCACTGATAGGGGACACTGATAGGGGGAACTGAGAAGGCACTAGGGGGCACTGATAGAGGCCACCAATGGAAGGCACTGGTGGGCACTGATAGGAAGCACTGATAGGATTTACTGATGAGCACTGAAGGGAGGCACTGATAGGGGGCACTGAGAAGGCACTAGGGAGCAGGATTTACTGATGAGCACTGATAGGGGAAACTGATAGGGGCACTGATAGGGGGCACTGATAGGGGACACTAAGAAGGCACTAGGGGGCACTGATAGGGATCACTGATAGGGGGCACAGATGGGAGGCACTGGTGGGAACTGATAGGAGGCACTGATGAGCACTGATAGGAGGCACTGATACGATCTACTGATGAGCACTGATAGGGGGCACTAATAGGGGGCACTGATAGGAAGCATTGATGGGCACTTATATGTGGCACTGATGGGCATTGATGATCACTGATAGGCAGAACTCTAAGGCTGCACTGATGGGCATTGAGGAACACTGATAGGCAGAACTCAAGCAGTATTGATGGGCACTGATGGGCAGCATTGCAGAGTACTGATAGGTGGCATGGATGGAAATGGGGCCCATCATGGTTTCTTGCACCGGGGCCCTGAAGGTTCTAGTTACGCCTCTGGATTGTTCAATCAGTTGAATCTGCCTGTGTGTGGTGCTGCAGGTGGGGAGGATTGGTTTTCCTTTCCTTCTTCCCTCACAGGGATCCCGTTTGTTTGTTTGATTCATTTGATGCGCTTCTCTTGTGGATATTTTTCATTTTTCTACACATTTGGTTTATATATTATTTCAGTAATGGTCATTCATTTCTTGAATGATTATATACATTGGAGAGATGTTGTTTATCCATTTACAGGGTTAATGGTTTTATACACTTGAGGGGTTTGTGGGGGGAGTAACATCAGTGTTAGATGTGCTTCACCTGCAGCCTCAGCGCTATAATTAGGTATGTAACCCTGAGCTAATCAGCAATGACTAAGCACAGGTGTGTGAAACGCGTTTGCTGAATTTTTTTAGCTGGCTGCATGTCATGTCATGTCCTTGTTTTTAATGGAATTTCAATAAAATAATCATTTTATGCAGGGAGTGCCACCACCCTTTTCTTCATCAAACTTATTGTGGTATTCTAGCAAAAACAATTCAATGTGTGCGTGCATCCACTATTCCTCCTTAGGCACTTACCCCCAGGTGCATACTTGTGCCCTTAGGAAAGGGTCATACTCAATTATGAAGGCAAAGCATCTGAAGCTTTCCAATCTGGCATTTAATAAAAAAAAGTAGCACCAGAAGTTCAAAATCCTTGATGAACCCAAGGGACCCAGTGCATAAATTATTTGATCCTGTCCAGATCCAAGTAGGGGTTTGGAAATTAAAACACATTTCTTTTCTGTTTGTGCAGAATGTAGAGCCAGTTTATGGGTGTTCCTATGGGGGAGATATAGCACAGCACTGAAGCCACCTCCCCCTCTTCATGGGCTAGCACAAAGGAGATATTACTACAACAAAAGACCAACAACCATTTATTTTCTTTCAACAAATTTATTTATTTTGGAAAATTAAATTTAGGCCACGATGTTGTTCAAGGGGTAACCTGATAATGAAATAATGCAACTTCAAATAATTTTAAAGCCATCTTGCCTATAATACATCAACCCAAAATTTTACACTGTGTCCATCCAGACAGTGCTGGGCGACTATTCCCCCACTAAACAACATCATGACTGATTTAAGAAAAATAGAGAGGGTGGGTGGGAGTCCTGGTCAGGTTCCACAGGGTCTGTTTGTAACGACCGGACTGCCCCTTTTATCCCCTCCAGAAACGCGGGCTTTGCAAACCGCCAAATTCCTCCAATCAGCTGCTTGTTGCTGTGCAGGAGAAGCTGTAGCTGTAACCAATGGCAATCCTGCAAAAAACCATAAGGAAACATGCATTCCCCTTTGAGCTCTCCGATGTGGGTCCTGCATATTGCATGGACCTGTCATGGACGAGCACAAAGGAGATATTACTACAATAAAAGACCAACAACCATTTATTTTCTTTCAACAAATGTATTTATTTTGGAAAATTAAATTTAGGCCACGATGTTGTTCAAGGGGTAACCTGATAATGAAATAACGCAACTTCAAATAATTATAAAGCCATCTTGGCTATAATACATCAACCCAAAATGTTATACTGTGTCCATCCAGACAATGCTGAACGACTATTCCCCACCGACCGAGGCCAGGAGGGAACCTGCTGGCTTAGGTCCCCCCAACACTGTGGCACTTTCAATTAAACTTTGCAGCCCCATATTGAATACGTCCAGACCTATGTCCGACAAGTGAACTAAATCCTTCCTAAATGACCCAGGTACGAAACCTTCCAGCTCCAAGTGGCGGAATGACACACCGCCCGAAGACACTAAAAAATTATGTATAGTCCTATTCAGCCGTCCCCGAATACTATCCACATAAAATAAATTCCCTGAGGGGGACCAAAGGGGTCTAGGAATCATTTCAGAGAAGGCCAAATTGGTACTTGGAAACAAAAGTTTAATGGAATAAATATCCCGTTTCATTTCACAAATGAGCTCCCATGTTCTAACTTTACCAATGTCGTTTGCTCTAACGTGAAGAACTAGAACCTGAGGAGAGGGCCAAACTGTGGATAAGTGAATTAAGTTGTCTTTAAGATTATGCCATCTTAGGCCCCTAACGCCAGACCATAAAACCGTAAAGTCATTACTATCCAAACCTAAATTGTTCGTATAAATCCTGGATGCAGCCTGTTTTTCAGCCCAGAAAACTTAGGAATTACCTACTTTCCAGATTGTGCATTTAGATGAATCTGAAAAATAGAAAAATCAAACAATTAACAACTCAGGGCGGACATAAATTTTATATCTACTACTAGCCCACCTACCAACCCTTTTTTGACCTTCGGGAGAGAATCCCAACAAACTGACTGTGGTAGCGGCCCCAATCCTAAATGAATGCAATGAGAATCTGAGAGGTTAAGGCGCTTAAGGCATGAGGACAGCACAGCAGAAAACTGGTATCGGGTCAAAGGGGATAAGTCCTGATGGATAAAAGAGGAACCAGAATCAGAGGAGAGCCTGACAGACATATAACTGGCAGTATGGGACACCGGGCAAACCAATAGATTGGGAGATTTACCCAGAGATATCCAATGACCTTTGCCTAAACCAAAAGTTTTTGACCGGCAGATAAACAAATGTAGGCAATCCGATTCCATAGATACATAAGAAAACAGCAGGAAGGATGAAGATAATTTGTTTTGAGCTGTAAGTTCTCCAACTCTAAGGGCACCAAAAAAGGTAACAGAAAAGGCTGCCCTGAAAAGCAAGAGTTCAAATTCAGTAAAGCAAATCTCTTCTAATATCGAGAACAGCTTGATTAATAAATTAACTGAAATGGGACGTCTGAGTAGGGCATGAATTCTTGAATCCCTTGAGTAGTGATGAGCCGAACACCCCCCTGTTCGGTTCGCACCAGAACATGCGAACAGGCAAAAAGTTTGTTCGAAGACGCGAACACCTTTAAAGTCTATAGGACACGAACATGAATAATCAAAAGTGCTAATTTTAAAGGCTTATATGCAAGTTATTGTCATAAAAAGTGTTTGGGGACCTGGGTCCTGCCCCAGGGGGCATGGATCAATGCAAAAAAAAGTTTTAAAAACGGACGTTTTTTCGGGAGCATTGATTTTAATAATGCTTAAAGTGAAACAATAAAAGTGTAATATCCCTTTAAATTTCATACCTGGGGGGTGTCTATAGTATGCCTGTAAAGGGGTGCATGTTTCCCGTTTTTAGAACAGTCTAACAGCAAAATGACATTTCAAAGGAAAAAAAGTCATTTAAAACTACTCGCAGCTATTAATGAATTGCCGGTCCGACAATACACATAAAAGTTCATTGATAAAAACAGCATGGGAATTCCCCACAGGGGAACCCCGAACCAAAATTTAAAAAAAAAATGACGTGGGGGGTCCCCCTAAATTCCATACCAGGCCCTTCAGGTCTGGTATTGATATTAAGGGGAACCCCGGCCAAAATGTAAAAAAAAAATGGCGTGGGGTCCCCCTCAAAATCTATGCCAGACCCTTCAGGTCTGGTATGGATTTTAAGGGGAACTACGTGCCAAAATTAAAAAAATAAAATGGCGTGGGGTCCCCCTAAAAATCCATACCAGACCCTTATCCGAGCACGCAACCTGGCAGGCCGCGGGAAAAGAGGGGGGGCGAGAGAGCGCCCCCCCTGAACCGTACCAGGCCACATGCCCTCAACATTGGGAGGGTGCTTTGGGGTAACCCCCAAAACACCTTGTCCCCATGTTGATGAGGACAAGGGCCCCATCCCCACAACTCTGGCCGGTGGTTGTGGGGGTCTGCGGGCGGGGGACTTATTGGAATCTGGAAGCCCCCTTTAACAAGGGCCTCCCACCTGTGTGAAATGGTAAGGGCCTACCATTTCACTAAAAAAGTGCCAAAATTTTAAAAATGACAAGAGACAGTTTTTGACAATTTCTTTATTTAAATGCTTCTTCTTTCTTCTATCTTCTTTCGTCTTTCTTCTTTCTTCTATCTTCTATCTTCCTTCGGTTTCTTCCTCCATCTTCTTCTTCTTCTGGTTCTTCCTCCGGTGTTCTCGTCTGGCATCTACCTACCTTCCCTTCTTCTCCTCAAGCCGCTCCGCATCCATGATGGCATGGAGGGAGGCTCCCGCTGTGTGACACTTCTCTCTTCATCTTCTTCTCTTCATCTTCTTGTCTTCATCTTCTTTTTGGGCCGCTCCGCATCCATGATGGCATGGAGGGTGGCTCCTCCCGCTGTGTGACGCTTCTCCTCTTCTGACGGTTCTTAAATAACAGGGGGCGGGGCCACCCGGTGACCTGCCCCCCTCTGACGGACGAGACTTGACGGGACTTCCCTGTGGCATTCCCTGTGATGTCAGAGGGGGGCGGGGGTCACCCGTTATGTAACGCCGCCCCTTTCTGACATCACAGGGAATGTCACAGGGAAGGCCCTGTCAAGTCCCCGTGTGTCAGAGGGGGCGGGGTCACCGGGTGGCTCTGCCCCCCCCGTTATTTAAGAACCGTCAGAAGAGGAGAAGCGTCACACAGCAGGAGCCTCCCTCCATACCATCATGGATGCGGAGCGGCCCGAAAAGAAGATGAAGACAAGAAGATGAAGAGAAGAAGATGAAGAGAGAAGCTTCACACAGCGGGAGCCTCCCTCCATGCCATCGTGGATGGGGAGCGGTCCGAGGAGAAGAAGGGAAGAAAACGCCGACGCCGCGGAGGAAGATGCCGGATGAGAACACCGGAGGAAGAAGCAGAAGAACCAGAAGAAGAAGAAGATGGAGGAAGAAACCGAGGGAAGATAGAAGATAGAAGAAAGAAGAAATACGAAAGAAGAAAGAAGAAAGAAGAAGCATTTAAATAAAGGAATTGTCAAAAACTGTCTCTTGTCATTTTTAACATTTTTGACACTTTTTTAGTCAAATGGTAGGGGTACTTTTGTACCCCCTTACCATTTCACACAGGGGGGAGGGCCGGGATCTTGGGGTCCCCTTGTTAAAAGAGGCTTCCAGATTCCGTTAGGCCCCCTGCCCGCAGACCCCCACAACCACCGGCCAGGGTTTTAGGGATGAGGCCCTTGTCCTCATCAACATGGGGACAAGGTGTTTTGGGGGCTACCCCAAAGCACCCTCCCAATGTTGAGGGCATGTGGCCTGGTACGGTTCAGGAGGGGGGGCGCTCTCTCGTCCCCCCTCTTTTCCTGCGGCCTGCCAGCTTGTGTGCTCGGATAAGGGTCTGGTATGGATTTTTGGGGGGACCCCACGCCATTTTTTTTTTATTTTGGCGCGGGGTTCCCCTTAAAATCCATACCAGACCTGAAGGGTCTGGTATAGATTTTGAGGGGGACCCCACGCCATTTTTAAAAAAAATTTGGCCGGGGTTCCCCTTAATATCCATACCAGACCTGAAGGGCCTGGTATGGAATTTAGGGGGACCCCCTACATCATTTTTTTTGAAAATTTTGGTTCGGGGTTCCCCTGTGGGGAATTCCCATGCCGTTTTTATCAATGAACTTTTATGTGTATTGTCGGACCGGCAATTCATTAATAGCCGCGAGTAGTTTTAAATGACTTTTTTTCCTTTGAAATGTCATTTTGCTGTTCGACTCGAACTCGAAGCTCATCCCTACCCTTGAGGACCTGGCTAACCTGAAAGAAGAAGGAATAGGCTGGCATGCCTGCAAATTTTAGAAAAAATGAAACACCAGCCAACACCTTGCTAATGGAGGCAGTACTAAGGCCAGACTGAATTAGAAAAGACACAAAAGCTAAAGAGACATACGCGTTCACCTCCAAGACATCTATAAGCCTGCTAGAGCAAAAAGAACACCATTTGGACCAGGCCAGACTATATTCCAGTCATGTCTTACGTGCTACCAAGTTC
This sequence comes from Lithobates clamitans, assembly GCA_037952925.1. Lineage (NCBI taxonomy): Eukaryota > Metazoa > Chordata > Amphibia > Anura > Ranidae > Lithobates > Lithobates clamitans. Next base: position 1,334,006 of record JBBGZY010001057.1, on the reverse strand, counting down.
TGAGGATGAGCAGAGATCAGTCCCAGATCAAGCCCCAGAGGAAATCCGGGCAAGGGGTTCCACACTGATCCGCCGATGGAGCCAATTCCCGTTATCTGTGGAACTGTAAACGAGATAAAGCGTCAGCTATGTTATTATCAATCCCAGGTATATGTCGGGCTTTTAACCAGATATTGAATCTCATGCAGTGCAACACTAAAAAACGTAAAAGTTTGATAACTAGCTCTGATCTAGATGATAGCATATTGATAGCAAAGAGTACACCTTTGTTATCCATATTTACAATAATCCTACAATTCATAAACTGCTCTTTCCAGATCACAATCGAAACTATAACCGGAAACAACTCAAGAAGTACTATGTTGTGCAAAATGTCTTGTTGCAACCAACTAGAGTGCCAACTAGAGGCACACCAATGGCCATCCAGAAAAGCTCCAAAACCGGATGAACCCGCAGTGTCTGTAAAGAATTTTAACTGAAAATCGTTTGTAAAGGATTGTTGCTAAACGGTGGGCCCATTGAAGTTGCAAAGAAAAGAATCCCAAATTTTCAAATCTTCTTTGAGGCTTTTAGAGATGCAAACATGAAAACAAGGGTTCTTAAAACCCCTAATAGCCAAAGCAAAACACCTAGAAAAAATTCTAGCTATTGGAATAACCCTAGCTGCGAATGCAAACAGACCCAATAGGGATTGGGCCTCTTTTAACAACACTTTGCGCTTGGACAAGAATAACGAGATCATTATTCTCATACGATGCAATTTATCCCCGGGCAATCTGAACTCCATCAAGGATGAGTCGATAGTGATCCCCAAAAATTCTATAGTGGATGCAGGAAAAAACGTCTTTTCATGCGCAATGGGAATACCGAAGGAATCACAAATATGAAAAAATTTGTTCAGCGACTCCAGACATAGGGGGGAGTCTGCTGGGCCCACGAATAAAAAATCGTCTAAATAATGTAGAATACCCCCATCAGGAGAACATCCAAAATGGAAACCCAGGGAATTGAATCCTTGTGGATGCACAGGTAGCAGGCGAAAGGCAGATTTGATGGCTGCTTTTGCTAACAGTGCACCTTGCCCAAAATGCCGTAAAAGCACAAGTGCTTCATCAAAGGAAGAGTATGAAACAATAGCTATAACCTCTGAAACCTCATCATTAAGTGAAGTGTCCTCTGGATATGACAAATGGTGAATGAGCCTGAAACTACCCTGCTCTCTTTTGGGAACAATGCCCAAGGGGGAGAGTCAGAAGTTTTTAAAAGGTGGACGAGGAAAAGGGCCAGCTACTCTTCCTTCTGCAACTTTCTTAGAGATTTTTTCCTGTACAATTTCAGGGTGACTCATAGCAGAGCGTAAATTTTTAACCAAAGTGCATCCCGTCTCGGCGAAGGAGGGAACCAAGAAACCGTCCTTGAAATCATCAGTTAGCAGCCACGCCATCGTGCGATCTGGGTAATGATCTAACAATGGTAGCATTCTTGGCAAAACAGAAGCCTTTACGAAAGGCATTCTGCGGGCTAACCACTGCTCGAGGTGTGCATTGCGGCTTCTGTGGTAGCATGAGACTCAACCAAAAACCCACATCCTTGCATCTCCATTGCAATGCAAGGTGAACTGCTAATTTCTGCCTGAAATTCTCATCATAGGTGAACCAGGCTGTACCACCAAAATGACGGAAGGCTTCAGAAACTATATCTACGTGCTGAAAAAGGCCTGAACATTTCTCAGGAAATTGTTCTCCCAACACAGCTGCATAAATGCAGAAAGCCTGCAGCCAATTCTGAAAGGTTTTGGGGACAGCCCTCCATCTATCTTCTTCTGTGCACTCTTCTGACTTCCTGTCAGATTTAGCTAGAGATTCTTTGGAAGCTGGCAATAATGATAGCAGATCAATAAACTCACCCCCCCAAAATTTTTTCTTTGACAGAGTTGGCTAAGTGGAAACCTAGCGGTAATATTTCACATGGCATAGGCGCCTTAAAGGAGGACTCTGCAACTATAGAGTGAGCAGAGCGTGCAGAAGGGATAACAGATTTGCGAACCTGAACCAGCTTGTAAGCCATGATACCTGTACTATTTTTAAAATTCTCACCCAGGGGGTTCTCTGTTAAATGATGCCAAATTGGACTTATATCTATCTTACATCTATTTTATTATGTTGAAAAGGGGTGTCATACTGCTGTAAAAAAGCACCATGTAACTGTGCCCCTTTTAAATCATTACTGGTATTAGTATCATGCAAAGCACCAGAATACTGTGCTCCTTCATCCTCCTCAACAAAAGCACCAACTGTGTGTGCCCCTTTAAGTTTATGTAACATATTAGATAAGGATTTAATAAGAACATTAAATTCAGTGACATTAACATCAGAGAGTGTCTCGCCCACAGGCAGACTCCTAGGTTGCTCATTTCTGAGAGGAACGCTGCCAGCTCTCTCCTTTCCTTTGGGCTGTGGAGAAGCCTCCGTTCTCTGTCTCTTCTTCTTTCTCCCTGGCTGCTGGCGCGGACTGCGCATGCCTGCTTCTGGCTCCTCCATCTTTTTCTGGGCTGCAACAGCAGACAGCCCGGGCAGAGTCTCGGAATGACCATTCTCCAGGCATTGCAGAAGCCACTCCTCATCGCAGGAACCTTCGGCCTTCTCAATGAGGTGGTGGAGCAGGCTCTCCCTCCTCTCAGGTGAGCGGCGCTTCATCCTTCCGAGTCCTGGTCCGGTTCCACAGGGTCTGTTTGTAATGGCCAGACTGCCCCTTTTAACCCCTCCAGAAACGCGGGCTTTACAAACTGCCAAATTCCTCCAATCAGCTGCTTGTTGCTGCGCAGGAGAAGTTGTAGCTGTAACCAATGGCAATCCTGCAAAAAACCATAAGGAAACATGCATTCCCCTTTGAGTTCTCCCATGTGGGTCCTTCATATTGCATGGACCTGTTATTCTAACATGTAGCCCTGTCACCTAATAATCCAGCCTTGTACCTCTTCTGCTCTACACTTCTGACATCCTCCTTGTACACTGAGCCCAGACCAAGACTGAGCCCAGACCATCCCTTTTGAGACCAACAATTCTGTAGAGAGACACAAATACTCCAATAGGATGCATAATTGTCCAAATGATAAGACATAGAGTAACTGTAACTTGCAGTTTTCTAAACAGATGCAAAGTTTAATCAGTAATGCAAAACAGGGTCCAAATGGCAAAGAGCATGCTTTAACTGTAGGATAACACAAGCAGATTATGAAAGCTGCACAAACATGGACTCTGTGGTCAATCAGGGTAATATGTGGTTGCATACCTTATTCTTTATACTTGCTACTGTCCTCATTAGCAATGTCCCTCATAGTAATGTCCAGGGTAGCTCTGGTAACAAAGGCAAATGGCTGAAAGAGATTCCAGGCCTGGGGACTACATGCCATGCCGCTGGAACAGCAGTACTCTGGTAACAATTGTGGAGGTTGGAGATGTCTGAAGCTGTTTTGGAGAAGCTGTGCTATTATGCTCCTGCTTGGCTGCTGGCACAATGACACTGATAGGGGTCTCTCACCTGCCTGAAGATAGATCACTTGCCTCCTTTATCAGGTATGGCCTCTCTGAACTGCTGAGAGAAGGAAGTAACGTATTTTACCTGGTTGTGTCCAGGAACCCAGGGAATTTGGGGAAAAGGTAAAAGGGCCTGCACCTTTGCATGGTGAGTAAACGGGCTACAGTATTAGCTGAAGGCTTCCTGTTGTTGTTGTAAATCACAGTGTGCTGGAGACGAGTGGCATCATTCACCACAACACAAGCCCACAACAACACACGCCAGCTACTACTCTGGTCTCTCCCCTCAGAATAGTGGACTGATAAGTCCGGGCTCATTTGTCTGCAAGAAACTAGCATATAAGCTGGCATATGTTATTGTGGGCTTTTGATTTGCCAATGATGGATCTCCTTCTAAGCATGGCATCATTCAAACAACACAAGCAGCCAGCTAATACTCTTGTCTCTCTACAGCGCAACTATAAAACAACTTGAGGTTCCTCCAGAATGACAGTGATGATCACCAATGACACCAATGATAGTGATGAAAAATCTTACTCAACTCTGTGTATCACATGCTCCAGGATCCTGCCATCAAAGCCCAATTCCCTCTACTTGTTCTGCTCAATATTTCTTCCTGGCATTGGGCAGAGGATGGGGACAGGGCTTGAGTGGGCTCTCTTCTGTGCGCACCGTATGTCACACCTCCTCTCCTATTGAAAGTCGGACAGTGGTTGAGGAGGGAGGTCCACTATTGATCATACTAGCCCAACATGTCTATGTCCCATGGGGACTGAACAAAGATTCCCAACATTTGGTGGTACTTTTTCTTTAATAAACCTCTAAAAACTCTTCATTTGACCAATTAATATGCATTGACTAAAGAGAAAAAAATATATATTTATCTTATTTTAGCACAGCCTAAATAAGCATAAAATAACCAAAAGTCACTCACAAATATAAAGTGTGAACAGCACTGTTACACGTGGATAGTCATCAACATCTACTACATGTGAGGACATTATAACATCCTTGCTTCCAATATACGCCTTTCATTGTAATGATTTCATCAGGTGGCATGAAGAGGAAGAGATTTAACAGGCCATTATTGTGATGGTCACTTCTCGACTCCCATCATTTATGCCAAAATTTTAAACTATTTTATTGAGACCACCAACACTTACTAAAAATTATAAAATATGTTTACCTATATTTTCTTGACCAGAGGTATTTTCCTTAGCTCAACCCTTTATATATGTAAAGTGCAACACAGTGCTCTTTAAATATGCAAGAGCATTTTTTAAAGCAATGGTAAGGTCATGGTTAGTTCAATTTTGCTGCTTTATAAAATTATTATTACGGTATATACATTTACTGTATATTGTTCAACTCTTTTAGGTTTATCCAGTAGTGCCCCGTACACACGATAGGATTTTCCTACGATAAAATGTGTGATAGGACCTTGTTGTCGGAAATTCCGACCGTGTGTAGGCTCCATCACACATAGGAATTTTCGTCACACAAAATTTGAGAGCTGGTTCTCAAATTTTCAGACAACAAAATCCGTTGTCACAAATTCCGATCGTGTGTACACAATTCCGGCGCACAAAGTTCCACGCATGCTCGGAATGAAGCAGAAGAGCAGCACTGGCTATTGAACTTCATTTTTCTCGGCTCATCATACGTGTTGTACATCACCGCGTTCTTGACATTTGGAATTTCCAACCAACTTTGTGTGACCGTGTGTATGCAAGACAAGTTTGAGCCAACGTCCGTTGGAAAAAAAACATGGATTTTGTTGTCGGAAAATCCTATTGTGTGTACAGGGCATTAGTGTGATAAAAACTTCAACAATATGATGTTTTTATAAACTGGAGATATTAAATCTAAAATTCGTGCTTTACATTGCTGTCCTTAATAATAATTGTGCATTACTAATTATTAATCAATTTTTTTCTCAATAGAAAGAAAATCAAAGAAAAACTTTTTCATAATGCCATTATCAGGAACTCCAGCACCAAACAAGAGGAAAAAGTCCACAAAAGTCATGATGGAAATAACCGGTGAGTGTACACAACTTATTTCTAGCTGTGCTATTTGTGTAGTTGGAAAGCCTTATACAGTAATAGGGTATATTGATGTTTAGCCTTTACCCATGGCCCCCCAATAAACACAGCACAGGCACGAAACAGTATAGCACTGCTCCAGGGTGGCCCGCCGCCACAATCCCACACACACTTCCTGTTTAGGTGCAAGCTCAGCTCATCATGCTAGACACAATGTAAGCATCAAAATCCAAACAGCTTTGTCTTGCTGTAGGAAATGTCTGTGGCCTCCATGTATACAAGCTTGTGAAGTGCTTGGCAGGCAATAAGAATTGCAGTTGACTCCACCAATCATAAGGGTTGGCTTCAGACATGTAGTTGAGTGCTAAATATATTATTGTAAGAGAAAAAAATTGAGTAATTTTGCATTCCCGTACCATGCCACCAATTAGAGAGTTCAAAATGTGCAACCCCTTACATATTTGCTTAGGCCTGACAATTTTAGATTTATGCAGTACAAACAGCACAGTGCCTTAAATTGTAGCCATAAGCCCTTTTAGCTCTATCACAAATGCACACTTCTTTAAACTGTACAGAATAAGATTTTAATAAATGGTTAGAAAAAAACTTATTAAAAACATATCCCACCTTATGCACTGAAGCTTGTGTGCATTTATTGCAACTATGACATCATTTTTTTTTTAAAAGGCTATGAGCAATCAACTTTTCACCAGCGACAGGATTGCTAACTTGTTCCTTACTTGTTTTTATTGGAGTTTTTTTTAGGTATTTGAAGAAGACTAGGCAGCATCCCAAGCCAGAAAAAGAGCAATACCATAGAAGTAACTGCAAACCTGCCCCGGGTGGTTCTGCTTCTAGTGATGTCTCACCAACAGCAGAATAGCCCATTTGACATCAGCCTTACTCGGATACACAAATTACTGTAGTGTTGTCGTTCTCCTTACCAGCATATCCTCTATGGGCTACAGTGTCTAAGCAGGGCAATAACTTCTCCGCAGGATGTGGAAACCTTGCAAAAAGACCTGAACAAATTAATGGGGTGGGCGACTACATGGCAAATGAGGTTCAATGTAGAAAAATGTAAAATAATGCATTTGGGTGGCCAAAATATGAATGCAATCTATACACTGGGGGGAGAACCTCTGGGGGAATCTAGGATGGAAAAGGACCTGGGGGTCCTAGTAGATGATAGGCTCAGCAATGGCATGCAATGCCAAGCTGCTGCTAATAGGGCAAACAGAATATTGGCATGTATTAAAAGGGGGATCAACTCCAGAGATAAAACGATAATTCTCCCGCTCTACAAGACTCTGGTCCAGCCGCACCTGGAGTATGCTGTCCAGTTCTGGGCACCAGTCCTCAGGAAGGATGTACTGGAAATGGAGCGAGTACAAAGAAGGGCAACAAAGCTAATAAAGGGTCTGGAGGATCTTAGTTATGAGGAAAGGTTGCGAGCGTTGAACTTATTCTCTCTGGAGAAGAGACGCTTGAGAGGGGATATGATTTCAATTTACAAATACTGTACTGTTGACCCCACAATAGGGATAAAACTTTTTCACAGAAGAGAGTTTAATAAGACTCGGGGCCACTCATTACAATTAGAAGAAAAGAGGTTTAACCTTAAACTACGTAGAGGGTTCTTTACTGTAAGAGCGGTAAGGATGTGGAATTCCCTTCCACAGGCGGTGGTCTCAGCGGGGAGCATTGATAGCTTCAAGAAACTATTAGATACGCGCCTGAACGACCGCAACATACAGGGATATGTAAGGTAATACTGACACATAATCACACACATAGGTTGGACTTGATAGACTTGTGTCTTTTTTCAACCTCACCTACTATGTAACTATGTGATGCATAGGCACGTCAGGAGTCTTGTGATCGCTAGAAAATGTACCAGAAAAGAGTATTTAAAATATATTATTTAGAAAAAGAGATGGCAGTTTTACACTACAATTTCATTATGTACATGTCATATCTAGACTTGCCATCTATGTGACAGTAGGATTATTATATTGCCATCAAGATAAAAGTAGTCCACAACTGCTGGTGACCCAGACCACTGTCTTAATTCCAAACAAAGTTATTTAATTTTCAGGATAGACACCGCTAAGAGCAGGAAGAAACAGAAATCAGTATCACTAATGAAGGGAGTGAATAAGGAGATGTTTCCTGCTGTGCAGACTGAGACATTAGAGAACAGAACTATCCAATGACTCTGGAATCCCTATAATCTCATGATAATACCATGATAATCTTACAGAATTTGCTAAAGGCTTGGATCACAATATAATGTTTTTTACTGACAGTAATATGTGGATAGGGTTTTAAGCAGCAGTGTTTAACATCCTACGACTGTTATTGTTTTAGCTTCAAGAGAAGGAGAGCAAGAAAGCTCCAGGCTAAACTTAGGGAAGAAGATCAGTATCCCCAGGGACATTATGCTGGAGGAGCTTTCTTTACTGAGCAATAAAGGCTCCAAGATGTTCAAGCTTCGCCAAAAGAGAGTGGAAAAATTCATCTATGAGAACAATCCAGATATGTTCAGTGACAACTCCTTGGTAAGGATGCAAAGAGTTAAGATCTTCTTATAGGAACCTTACATGTTTGTCATTAACACTTTGAGTTCTCAAATGGTCACTGGTGGTCAAACATACCGACATGACGTGGCTGGAATGTATTTCTGCTGCAGTATGTTAAAGCATGAAGGCACATGCTATAATTACACTTCAGCTATGCAAGTGTGCAAAGAGTTCAAGCAATCTAATTAACACAGACCATCAACTATTTTTTTATTTATTTATATAGCACCAATATATTATTGTAGCAGTTCACAGCACAGTTAACACATGGAGATTAGTAAAGTGTATCTATACTCAGATCAAAAGAGTGGAGCTTTTATATGTCATATTATATAATAATCATAACCAGAATGAGAGCTACAAAGAAAAAGGTTTTTCCTTTTCTACAACTGATGCTTGTGGGTTTTTTTAAGACCCCTGAAAAACTTATATAACTTCAATCTCTGGTCAAAAGTTATTGAACCCAGAATTTGCAAGTGCAATTTTGCCCTCAGCATCTCCTACTGATGAAACCTGGTATCCATTTTCCATTTAGATTTAGAGTATAAATAAAGGCAAAACTTTTTTGGGGGGTTTTGGATAGAGGGGAAAGGGATTAGACCTCCTGTCAGTATTTATTGCTGTCTGTGCCCCCGTTACGGACATTCACCCTCTCTATTTGTCCTGTTTGCCATTATCATTGTAAGTGAAATTAAAGGAAAACCTCAAATTTTGGGTTGTCCCCAGAAAAGTAAGAGGGGAAATCTTATAATGGGGGCACTAGTTATGGTGACCTGGGGGTCCCCAAGGAATTCCCTTAATTTGCAGGGATTTCATCTTACTTCCTGTTTGGCTATGAGACAAATTGTGAAGGGAAATCTCTGCAAAGTTCTACTTTAATTACATTATATTGACATGTTCTATGAGATGGAGAAGTGTTTTAGCCCCTCAAGTGATACTCATTGGTATAGCTACCCAGTTAGTCAGATATCTCCTGTAGAAATAAAGACGGGGCAGATATATGTTTGTACGTGGGCAAGTTAAAATAGCACCAGAGCCCCCAGGATCCTAGCATGACAGTGGCACAAACATAGTATTTTAATCCTTGTGTGATTGTAAATGTTAAGGGTTTTTCACCTTCATGCATTCTATGCAGCATCCACCCAGCCCCCACCTAATACTTAGCCAAGCCCGATCACAATTGATCGATATGCACAAGAACAGCAGCAGTCCCGGGTCTCTCCCTCCTCATTGGCTGAGACACAGCAGCCATTAGCTCCCCCTTCTGTCAATTACAGGCAGTGAGGAGGAAGCAGGGACAGGGTCAAGCCACTCTCTGTGTATCTTATGGACACAGAGGAGGCTGGGGAGCGAGTATGCACAAGTGTCTCCATAGCAAGTGGCTTGCTATTTGGGCACTCGGCAAGAGGGAGAAGCCAGGGGTGCCGACTGGGGACAGAAGAGGAAGATTGGGGCTGCTCTGTGCAAAACTATTGCACAGAGCAGGTAAGTATGACATGTTTATTATTTAAAAAAGAAACATAAGCCTTTAATATCACATCAAAACTTCTGTATTGTACAGTAAACAATTAGGCCCCTTGCAAAAAGATATTCAAACAGGCTGGAAAAATTTCTATGTGAATACCCTAAACTACTCATTATTGCCACCCAAAACATCAGAAACAGTGCAAAAACTCAAAACTGTGGGGTTGATTTACTAAAGCTGGGTGCAAAATCTGGTGCAGCTCTGCAAAAAAACAATCAGCTTCCAGTTTATTTTTTTTTTGTCAAAGCTTAATTGAGCAAGCTGAAGTTATAAGCTGATTGGCTACCATGCACAGCTACACCAGAATTTGCACTCCCCAGTTTTAGTAAATCAACCCCTATGCATTATAACTGAATATGAAAAGCATCCCTTACTAATATCAAGCAATTTATGGACAAAGTGGCTGCATGTCCTAAATGGGAGAACATTGAAGCTGGGTTCACACTTGCTGCGGCTCACAACAATTTGCACTGAATTTGCACTTCATTTGGAGCCAAAGACACACAGGACCCTTCTTCAATGTGGACTTTGGCCACCTTGGAGGTGTGTGAACTGGCCCCATTGAGAGCCGGTCACGCTCTCCTGTCATTCGAATTGGATGCAGGGAAACCCAAATCCAATTTGCATCAGTGTAAACCCAGCCTGAAGGAGACTATTGTTACCAGCATTAATACAAGATGGATAAAAAGAAGTTTCTTTTCCATTCAAATTAGAAAGTCCTCTAGATATTTATAATAGCGTAGCCCTTTTTAGAGTGAAGGGTTCCCACCTATCTCTTCTGCTCCAGTGTGAAAATGGTATTAAATTTAGATCTCAAGATTCATGCTAAGAGACTAAGGACTGAGGCTTAAACAGAAGGTCTTCCTTGAGAGTTGTCTAACTCAACTGGCATGTGTTGTTAGTAGACAGTAACATTTAGAAGGGATCCTGCTATGTTTTAGGAGTCTGTTCATCAGGATGGTGGAAATAGAAACACACATGGCAGGCTCAATCATTCCTTTAAAGAAAAAGGAGCTAGGAAATTTATTGTGTCACCCTTTAAACTTTATATTACGAGTAACTTACAAAAATGTTATACTAATGAAAATGCAGTTATGGCTGCTTACTTTTAACTGTAGTTTTTATTTTGTTTCACTTTGCAAAATCCTACTTCATTAACATTTCATATTAAGTAAGTAAATAGGTTGACTGCTTAGCTCAACACATTTTCCTGACATTACAAAAAAAAATCAATCAAAAAAAAGAAGTGTCTTTTTGAAAACTAAAACAAAAAAAATCTACAGTGGTTTAAATTTAAGATTGTTACTTTTTCTTGAAAAGCAACATAAGGGCATCATGGTTGGGACAGAACGACTCTGGTGGGAGCTTATTAATGGTTAAGCTGTACCTTTAAAAGACTTTGCTTGGTGTTAGGTGTAGGACAGGTTACTTGGCCGTTACACCTTTTCCTCTGCTCTGTCTGGCGTATTTTATTTTGCTGGTTAAGCCTCTAAGCTCACAGGGTTATATAATCCCAAACGAGTCTCCTGCTTTTTACTTCTTGCATTTTTGTCTATATTTAGATGTTGGAACAGCTGTTCGGAAAGCTGGTTTACAGATTTTCTCTTCAGAGGCTGCATTTACACTGTGGTGTCTATGGTGAGATGTACAAGCTTATAGGTCATTTTTGCACAAACCTTATGCAGGGAATACAATGTGCATATTTTTCGGCAAATGTTCTTAAAGGAAACCTGCCAGGATAATATAATGAAAAGCTGCAGTGGCCAACTTGATTTTTAAAAATGCAAGCTCAGAATCTATCATTATGTTTTTTGCTGCTTATTGAATAATTAAAAAAAGTATTCATATAAGAAGTCCAGACTCCACTGGCAGCATTATTGGATATTGACCTAAACCATAGTGACAAGGTTAAGGGTGACAACCCCAAAACTTGTATCTTAAAAAATCAAACCTGCAGCTCCTATACTTTTATCCTGACATTTTAACCCTTTATGTGGACTAATAAAAGGTAAGAGACAGCCTAAGTAGAAAGAATTGTAATTTAAATGCAAAAGCGCACCCAGCTCTGTCCAATTGTGTGCTTACTAGTTAATACACCATCATAATACGTGTAAACGTTAAACTGTACTCACATATTTAAAGCTGAAATCCACACAGATATATATTAATGCAATTCTATATTCACTAATACATCCTTAAATGCCTAACACAAGCAGGGTAAGTACCTGAATTTGACTTGGTATCAGCCTTTTATAGTCCTTGTATAGCAAAGCTCAGACTGGGAGAGGGAGAAACAACACAAGGAGCAGATAAGTTATGCTGAAGTGCAAAGAGTGTGCCGATAGGAGGAGAGAGCAGAGTGATGTGGGGATATGTTCGTCTTCTGTGCTTCTTCTCGTTTCACTGCTCAGAGGGTGGGCAAGGAGGAGATCTGTAAGTGATACTCAACTGCAGCAGAAAAAAAAAATCAGGTCTCTTGGCCTGTGCTATGTGGCAGAGTTATGTAAATCTTTGAACTAGATATTGATAAACAGAAATACAAATCCTTTTACAGGTAAAAGAGCTCCCTTATATAAATTACACCTGTGTATTTAGAGTTTAGCCTGGAGTTCAATTTTTTTTGTAGTTTTAGACAGAGCTGGAATAGGTTTTCATTTCTGTCTGCTTTACCCTCTAGTTGTCCTGGTGACCACTACCACTGAGACAGTAAGGGCCCATTACATTTTTGCACTGTTTTAATGCATGTGTTTTAACCCAGAATTGGATGTCTCACAAAATTTTTAAGGCAACGCACTATGAATCATTGTGCCTTCCCTAAGCCAGGTACACACAGCTCCTTTTGTTTCCTCATTCAGAACTAACAGATTCCTGCATGCACACAAACTAGGTGGATGCAGGAATCCCCCCTGCCAGCAGATTGAATTCTGACAGTGGGGACTCTGCACTGTCAGAATACACTGATCAGTGCTGCCTCTCCACTGTCAGAATACACTGATCAGTGCTGCCTCTCCACTGTCAGAATGCACTGATTAAAACTGCCTCTCCACTGCCAGAATACAATGATCAGTGCTGCCTCTCCACTAACAGAATACAATGATCAGTGCTGCCTCCCCACTGCCAGAATGCACTGATCAAAACTTCAAAACTACCTCTCCACTGCTAGAATACAATAATCAGTGCTGCCTCTCCACTGCCAGAATACAATGATCAGTGCTGCCTCTCCACTGTCAGAATACACTGATCAGTACTGCCTCTCCACTGTCAGAATACAATGATCAGTGCTGCCTCCCCACTGCCAGAATACAATGATCAGTGCTGCCTCCCCACTGCCAGAATACAATGATCAGTGCTGCCTCTCCACTGTCAGAATGCACTGATCAAAACTGCCTCTCCACTGCCAGAATACAACGATCAGTGCTGCCTCTCCACTGCCAGAATACAATGATCAGTACTGCCTCTCCACTGCCAGAATACACTGATCAGTACTGCCTCTCCACTGTCAGAATACACTGATCAGTACTGTCTCGCCACTGTCAGAATACACTGATCAGTACTGCCTCTCCACTGTCAGAATACACTGATCAGTACTGCCTCTCCACTGTCAGAATACACTGATCAGTACTGCCTCGCCACTGTCAGAATACACTGATCAGTACTGCCTCTCTACTGTCAGAATACACTGATCAGTACTGCCTCTCCACTGTCAGAATATACTGATCAGTGCTGCCTCTCCACTGTCAGAATACACTGATCAGTACTGCCTCTCCACTGTCAGAATACACTGATCAGTACTGCCTCTCCACTGTCAGAATATACTGATCAGTACTGCCTCTCCACTGTCAGAATATACTGATCAGTGCTGCCTCTAAACTGTCAGAATACACTAATCAGTACTGCCTTTCCACTGTCAGAATACACTGCTCAGTGCTGCCTCTCTACTGTCAGAATACACTGCTCAGTGCTGCCTCTTCCCTGTCAGAATATACCGATCAGTGCTGCAGCCAATTGGCTGCAAGCCACTGATAAAAGAAAGTTTTTCAGTGGGTCTATTCGACAGAAGCCAATCAAATGATTGACTTCTGTTGAACAGGGAGGGCTACACACAGACTGAAATTCAGCCAGTCACTCCGGAACTGGCCAAACTTCAATTCATATGTACGTAGCTTTAGTGCATTGCCATTCAAAATGCATGTGTTACTGCAATGCAAAGCTATAAATGGGTCCTACCTGCCAGGAAATCCAAAATTGTAGAACTGTCACCAGAACGAGTGGTAAGAGTAAATAACCTAATGGGACAATGTTTTACAGTATAATATTTGGAAACAACAAACTGGTTCTTTTGATTTTTTTTACCTTGGATAAAAAAGATTTCAGTGTAACCACCACCACCCCTGGAGGACACACTCTTGCCTTCCAAGATGGACCTTAAAATTTTAAAAGGTCTAATCACAATGTCTTCCCATTAAGCTGGGAGGAGCTCTCCCATGTTTTAATCCTTGCCTAATTTATCCAAAACAAAAAAGATTTCAGTGTAACCACCACCACCAGTCCCAGTGGACACACTTTCCCCTTCCAAGATGGATTTTAAAGTTATAAAAGGTCTAATCACATCGTCTTGCTATCAAGCTGGGAACAACTCTCCTTAGATTTAATTCTTGCCTACTTTATCCAAAACAAAAAAATTTTTTTGCCTGTCCCACTGATTACTTTGGCGAGGAAATCTAAGGAACCCAAAGAAAATGTGGTGAACCTGCTGGATAATCTCTGTTACTCTCCAGAGATGGTATCTGCAAAAATGCATACTGATGCATGTGGGGCAAGGTAGAGTAGTGAATACTTGCATGGTACTGTATATGTACTATGGACATAAAGATGACACCAACATGCAATCAAGAAGAAATTCACCAGCTACAATTCAAATTAATTATTCCAGCATATCAGCGGAAAAAACATTAATTCTCACTCGTGGCATAAAAAAGGTGTCTCTCCTCTTTTCCTAAAACATTCCCAGACCAGCTAATGATATACAGTATATATTATAATTACAATATACTTCCTAGCCTAAGCCTTTACCATATTAATAATGTCATATAAAGATTTCTTGTGCTATATTCAAATTTCAAAGTACATCACAGTTGTTAGAAAATGCAAATTTCAGTTATATTTAGAAATCATTTACTTTTGGAACATGCTTTTTAACACTGATGGTTTGGCCTATTAAAATAGTTCCAAATGCATTTATGGTACTGCATTTTTGATGTGATAAGATTTTCACCATGAACATTGCTGTGATAATATTGTCACAATTTATTTATAAGGGCCGGTTCACACTGGTGCGATGTCAGAGATTGGATGTGATTCGCACCGCACTGCAGTGAAAATCACATGCGATCTCTGTGCGATGCGATTTCAGCCATAAGATCGTATGGCTGAATTCACATCAAACTCACACTGTCCGCAGCAGAATCGGATCGCATAGCTTTTAACACCCATGCGATCCGATTCCTGTCCAGATCGCACTGTGATATGCAAACTGATTTGGGGGTGTCATTAACTTTTACCTGACACTCCCAGCAGTTCGCATAGGGCAGTGTGAACTGCCGCCGGGAAACATGCGATGCGGGAACCCGCAGTGGATTCGCAGGGTTCCTGCATCGCAGCAGTGTGAACCGGCTCAAAAGCAGTGAATGTGACATTCACCAAATATTTGCAGCAGGTGAACCAATCGCTTTAATTTTAAACACATGCATCAGGGAGCTACACCTGAATTGAATGTTTGGTGAATGCCACAGTCACTGTTCCTATATATCTTGTGGCTTTTCCAGGGCTTCCAGCGACTGCTTAGTCACAGTGAAGGACCTGGCATCCTATGCAACCCCTTGGCGTCAGCTCCTTTGGCTTAACAGCTCAGGGGTCAAAGGCTTTTTACATCTCCCTTTTAAGCTGGTCATACACAATACAATAAGCCGGCATTTTGCTGTGTTTTGCATTTTTAAACATGCTTTTTTTATGCCTTTTTGCGTGCAGTTTTCATGCATTTTATGTTTTTTTTCTCTTTAAAATACTGTATATGGCTGGTTGCTAAGAAGCGGGCCAGTAAGCCGGTCACCATTTCCTTAACAGCTGATGAGTCATCCCCCCCAAAGCATAGCAGGCCACATGCCCTCAACATGGGGGGAGTGCTTTGGGTAGGGGGGGCTTATTTTGACAAATCCTTTATTAGAAATGAAAAAAAAACAATGTCCCCCGATGTAGATCCATTGTCAATCACGTCGCCTGCTGCACCGCCAGACTCAAAAAAAAAGAGAAGCTCTGCACTCGACGAAGGCTAAACGCCGACTGCCACTCATCCATCTGACAGTTCTAGGTAAGAGGCAGGCCACCTGGTGACGTCACCTTGTGGCCCACCTCCTTGTGACTTTACCAACCGGTGCATGCCCCCCTGCCCCCCAGCTACCCTCCCCCATGTAGAGGGCATGCGGCCTGGTATGGTTCAGAAAGAGGGAAGGGGCGCTCGCTTGTCCCCTTCTTTCCTGACCTGCCAGGTTGCATGCTCAGACAAGGGTCTGATATGGATTTAAGGGGGACCCCACACCATTTTTTTTACATTTTGCCATGGGATTCCCATCCAAATTAATACCAGACTAGAAGGGCCTGATATGGATATGAGGGGGGGACCCCACGCCATTTTTTACTGATTTTTTTTTTTTTAACTCCGCTGCCAGCTGATGACTCATTGGTTGTTAAAGACTTCCTGGCCCGCTCCTTAGCAACCAGATATACACAGTGTGTTTAAACAGAATAGAAAATGCAAAACGCATAAAAAATGCAGCACTTGCATTTTTGGTGCGACTCCATTGAAGTCTATTACACGCAAACAGCACTACAGAGAGAGTGCTGACAGAAGATCTGAGGAGGGCTGTCTGAGAAGAGTGAGGGGAGCGGTCTGAGGTACCAGCATCTGATTGAGGGGAGAGACACATGCTGACACCAGGGACTGTGTGACCCAACAGAGGGAGAGAAAGACACTTTTCTCTTGAGACTACAGGGGAGAGTTACTGTGAGGAGAGGGGATAGTGGACAGGAGTGGTGAGGTGATGGGACTGTGCGGTGGAACTCCACCAAAGAAAGAGAGGGCCGCACTGTCTACCAGCATCTGAGAGAGAGAGAGAGAGACACGTTTCCCGAGACTGCTGCCAAGAGACTGAGGATAAAGGAGCCAGGAACAGTGCCACCCACACGGTCCTCCACCGTTCAGCCCAGGGACCCTGCTCAGCAATTCAGCGCCATCTAGCCCAGCAGAGACAACCCACACACTGCTTCGGGGATCACAAGACCCATCTAGGTGTCCTGTTGGCCGTTGTGCCATCACCTTGCCAGTTCAGCTACCAGCCATCCTGATCGGCCGACAGGAGGTGATTCAGTGCCTTACAACATTGCCAGGAGCCTGAACCACCATTTGGGACTTCTGTTGTGTCATCACCCAGAGGATTGGTGAGCGGGTGAAAACCCAACATCTTTCTCAGCACAATAAAGACACTGCATGCAGAAACATATTCCCCTTTGTACTGTCAGAGGATGCTTGTTTGGAGCTGCCACTTTTAGCCATTCTGTTCTTACAAACCACTACCTAACGGGATTTCCTAGAGAATTACTGTCTCACTTTTGATTGATTAAACCTACTCTCTTTACAAAAGGCCCCAACATTTGTTAGCAGAAGACACTAGTACCCTTCAACTCAGGACCTGTAACATTACAGAACAGTGCTTACTGTACCTGTTAACCCATTTCTTCTTTTTGTGTTGTTACTTTTGTTAACACTTTTGTTGTTACTGTCAATGGTGTTTGTGGCCCAGAAGGAGCTGAGAAGTTGATAGATCTTCTCTCCTCTCTCTCAGCATCTGTGTTATGGGCATATAGATTACTGCCCTTTCTAAATTTACAGTTGCTAAGTATTGAAGATTGTCTTTTCTAATGTATTAATTCTTTGCAGAAAGGTTTAATAGTGTTGTAAGCTTCCATATGCTTTAAACCGTGATAATATATTCAATTTGTTTATCACTACCAGGTGTGTGTCTGATTTTGGTGATACTTCACAGCCAGGATAACAGTATTTTCCACATGTGTCTTTAAATGTGTTTTCAGTAATTTAATTTAACCAGGTGTGCCAGAGGGGCTAAGGTCATTCTTGGGGTTGAAGTGGAGATCAAACAACCCAAATTTACCAAGCAGCTCCTTCGGGGGGTGGCGCTACAGTAGCTTATCTATTTAATACCAAAAACATATTATGAGCATTGAGTGTTAAAAGTTGATAGTCTCCTCTCTTCTCTTTTTATTTCCTCTGTTTTTCCACACTGAAAAAGCAGTTGACTAAACTTAACTGCACAAACCTGGACTAAAGAGTCTATTTTTTAAACAATTTGCACAGCTGTTCATCCAGTGAAATTGTATGTACATTCGTTCTGTGCGAATTAACCAGCTGTTGTGTGAATTGTCAGAATTCAATAGTCTGGAGAGTGCCATTTATCCATTCATGCCTTTAGCATGGATGGAGAAAACAACAGGCTGAGCGAAAAAAATAAAACAGCCAGCTGTACAATGTATGACTTTCTCCCTTCATAATATAAAAGTTTAAAGTGGAACTAAAACCATCAATTTAATGGTTTCAAAAAACAGTTACATCCATGGCATGCCAGGAATGCTAACTATCACATTTGCTTGTGCTAGAAAAAGGGGGGGTTGGTGGCATATGTGTCTCTAATTAGATATGGCACCTCATCCCAGTAAGAGTGTTAAATTTTCTCTGTAGAATTACAACCTATCATATCCCCTGAGAAAGCCAATGTTTTGGCGAAACTAGTAGGGATAATTCATTTATTGCCATCTACTGGTTGTATTCATCCGCCTATGCTCCTTTTTGTACTTTATAGTTTGTATGAATTGTAATTTTAACCTTTCGCAATAAAAATAATTAATTTTACCGTTTGTATTGTTGCTCTTTTGGCACCGTAATAATCTCATATTCCTAGCCCTCTACTTCAATTTGCTTGTGCTCTCAACCACACTATAAAACCATCAAATGGCTGGTGTCATAACCGGTCACGTGTGCAGCACCATGACAATTGCAGATCAAACAAAGGCTAAGATGGCAGCTTCCTTGGCTGAAAAGGATAGGGGGGTTTAGTTCCACTTTAACTGTAAACAGTGTAATGTGGTTTTAATACACAGTTAAGCTACATTCATGGACATACACGAGGGGCCAGGGGCAGATGCCGGCAAGAACCAGTGGATTCTTGCCAGCAGATCTAAACATTGCATGCACACAGCAGGGTTGCTTTACTAAAGCTGGAGAATGCAAAATATGGTGCAGCTCTGCATACAAACTGCACAACTTCCAGGCTTTTTTGCCAAAGCTTAATTGAATACATTCTATGCATGAAGATAAAAACCTTTTGTGTGCAGCAGCCCCCCTCAGCCCCCCTAATACTTACCTGAGCCCCTTCTCTATCCAGCGATGTTGGAGGAAAGCCTTGGCTCATCTCCGGGACTCTACCTCCTCGATGGGTGAGACAGCAGTGAGCGACATTGGCTCCCGCTGCTGTCAATCAAAGTCAGTGAGCCAATGAGAAGAGAGACAGGAGGGAGGGGCCAGGAGCGACGGCAAGGGACCCGAGAAGAGAAGGATCTGGGCTGCTCTGTGCAAAACCACAGCACAGAGCAGGTAAGTGTGACATGTTTGTTATTAAAAAACAAACAACATTTTAATATCACTTTGCTTGAACAAGCTGAAGTTAGAAGCTGACTAGCTACCATGCCCAGCTGCACCAGATTCTGTGTGCACCAGTTTTTGTAAATCTACCCCAGTGTGTCTCCATGGACAGCGTTTCTCTGGAGTTTCTGGTAGCACAGAAACTGCTGCAGCTAATTGGCCAGTTTGCATGCAGCCATAGCACAGACTCCATGTGAATGTAGCCTTATAGTTCACAGATCACAGCAAAATGTAAACCCCAATACCCCAATAGATTCTGTCAGAGCTTAGACTATACAGTAGTATCCAAGTGAACTGAAAGTGTGGCAGCTGCAAAGAACTGGCGTACTCAGAAAAACGAAAAAAAAAAATAATTATAGAGCAGATATGGGTACAAAGAACAACACTTGCCAGTAGGGATGAATAGAAGGACAATAGAAACGGTGTTAAACTAATTTGGGAACAGTGTGTCAGAATGTATTCCACCGCTGTATAGTGCACACAAGCAGTGAATAAATCTGTATCACAGAACTAATCACAGGACTTGTACAGTGGAAAAAACTTAAACAGTTAACAGGATCTGATTTATAGCTGTACATAGTAGGTGAAAGAAAGGTGGTGCTAGCAGTGATCACTAAAGTGATGACATTACTTCCAAAGTGGTTTTCTTCAAAGCCCAATGATCAGACATATCCCCTGTGTAAGTTGGGTCCAGCGGTCAGAGTGAAGTATAAAATGCGTATTTCTCCATTCACCAGTTCTGTCATCACTTTAGCGATCCCTGCTACCACTCAATCCTGCCCCCTCCCCAACAACGTAGGTAAAGTATACCAATAGGCAGCCCAACAGCCAACTGAAGGGGCTTTCACAGGAGGCTGACAACACTGATGCTAATTGCTAGACTGTGGCTTAGTGTTGTCAGCCATAACAGTGGGAGCTGGTAATGGCAGAATCTCCAGGTAAGAAAATTTGGATTAAATGCCTAGGATTTCATTTTCAATGGCACTTTCAATTGTGTTTTTTTAATAATAATAAACCCAAATGATTTTTAAAAAGTCCACTTAAAGGTTACATGCGACAGTCAAAGTGGTTGTAACCCTAAAAAAAAAAAAAATCCTGATCCTGCTTTAAAGGATACACACCATAGTGCTTGTGCTGTGTCATTTGTCCCTCTATGTTCTAATAAACCTGGTTGATCCTGCCTGTTCCTGTGTCCGCCTTATGTGCTGACTACGGAAATTATGTCTGCTGATCCCTGATTACCGTGGTCAGGTTACGTGCCTCTGTCACACCACAGTCTCTCCTCTCTCCCCTTCCCTCCCTGCTTGTCAGCTCTAGAGTCTATGTGTTATCCATCTCACCCCCATCCTTCCGCTCCCACTGCTATAGCTGCAAAACTACCATTGAGACATCCCATAATCCTCTCTCTTACAAGAAGATATAATGTGCAGTATCTGTTTTATTTTTTTTACTTATTCCTCAAAATACCTTATTTACAGCACCGCTGGGCACTCACGTCACCTCCTGCCACTCTCCTCCCGGCTGCCGTCAGCGTGGAATCTCAGCCACTCCCGCTGTAGTGCTCGGATTGGGGAAGGAGAGTGCTGGCAGGTCACGTGAGTGCCCAGCGGCACTGTAAAATAAGGGAATTTTGCAGAATAATTTTTTAAAAATACAGATACTTCACACTATATCTTCCTGCAACAGAGGGGATTAGAGCATTTTCTCAGTAGTGACTTTACAACCACTTTAATTTAACACCACTGAGCAATGGCATGAAAATAGATCTATGACAAATAGGTACTTGGTTTTATGAACAGTCTATGATTAACTTTGGTATCTTCTGCAGGACCACTTTCAGAAGTTTATACCATCTGTTGGAGGACAGCTGGGAGTCGGAGGACAAACAGGTGTTGGTGGAGGTGGCTATGGATTATTACAAGGCAGTGGTCATCTGGTATCCAGTCTATCTGTAGGCCAGCATGGAGCTGGAGGTCAACACCCACCTGTTCCTCCACCAAAGCCAGGAAGTAAAGGTGGTGCAGGAGGCCAGCAAGGTACCGGTGGCCCTGGTGGACAAGGTGGCGTTGGAGATGTTGAGGGTTCCGGAGGCAAAGGTAATTATGTGATAATATCTCTGATATGCACTGAAAGTGATTTAACTATACACTGGTAAATCTAACATGTGACCCAAGAATATTGATTATTTAATATAACATTAGAAACATTATACTACCAACTCCCCCCAAAAAAGTCTCAAATGCTCCCTTAATGCAGGCTACTTATGTGCACTGCGAAAAAAAAACCTTTTCAACCTGCTAATGCGGCCTATATTGTATACTACACAACTGGAATAATTGTGTGACTCTTGATAGGAGGGACCAGAATGCATCAGCTGCACTGAATTAATTTGTAAATTGTAAGCCACAAACAGATGATTTAAAGCAGAGTTCCACCCAAAAATGAAACTTCCGCTTCAAGTGCTGGTGACCCCCTGACATGCTACATTTGGCATGTCATTTTTTTGGGGAAGGAGCGGGCAATCTTCTGGGGCACGTCACAGGTCCCAGAAGATTGCCAGCCATTCACGGTGTGCAGCGCGGCTTGCGCATGCGCAGTGCGCACCCGGCTGTGAAGCCACAGCTGGGTGCCCATGGTTAGAATGCCAGCGCCTCGGAGAGGAGGGGGGAGAAGCGAGGCTTCCTGCACTTGTAATGCTGGACCGTGGGACAGGTGAGTGTCTGATTATTAAAAGTTAGCAGCTACACTTTTTGTAGCTGCTGACTTTTAAATGGGTGAAACTTTGCTTTAAATACATTGATTGAGGTTGTTGTGCTAAAGGAAACCTGAGGAGACTATAGGGAAGATTTACTAAAACTGGTGTACACAGAATTTGATGCAGCTGTGCATAGTAACCAATCAGCTTCTAACTTCAGCTTGTTCAATGAAGCTTTGACAGTAAAACATAGAAGCTGATTGGATACTATGCAGAGCTGTACCAGATTCTGTGTGTGCAAGCTTTAGTAAATCTTCAGAAATACATGCACATACAGCAGTTCTCAAAAGTATGCTGTTACAGACAAATATTGGGGTGTTTTGACAGGCTAAAATTTGAAAACACCATGAAATCAGGTTACCTCCCACCTTTTACATTCATATTGACCCATAACTATAATGGGCTGCTTCCCTTACCAATTGCCCAGGAAGGATTAGGCAAACTTCAGGAAATGCTATAGCCTCAATTATCAGAATGTCCCAGCATGCAGGCATTTGGATGATGCTCCGGATATTATAGGATTCACAAACATGTAGTGTAAATAAAAAGATTTTGTAGAACACATAGAGTTATAGCATATTGAAATCATATGTACATATTGTACGTCTTCCATTGTGTGCCTCATAGGTGTGCATTCCCATTGTTAATTGACTTAATTTAACTCCTTTGGGAGTGATCTGGAGTGGCATTTGGAGGAAATCATGGAGTACAGAGACCAGAAGCGGAATGTCTCAGAAGTGCTCTGGGCACAGGAAGATTTGGAATTTCTAGTCGTTCAGGAATGGGAGCTGGAGATCACCTACAGATGGCTGCTAGACTGCTCAGCAGCAGGGCTGGGCTCCCTTTGCTTGGGACTATCAGGAAGTACCAGCCGATAGCTCTGAAATCTTGGCTGAAGAGTTGGCAATGGGGCAGAGTAACAGTGTGCTTTGCTCACCTCCACCCGCAGCTATGGAAGCAGAGCTCTTATGACTGATGTGGCAAGTGCTGACAAACCTGTTTCTGCACAGGAAGAGCTTAGATGGAGGAATGTGTCAGTCCAGCAGCCGGATAAGGGTACAGGAAATAGAGCAGTCAGCTCATCTCCTCAGTGGCAGCTCAAGGACCAGGGAGAGGAGGTGGTCATCCTTCCTCCCCAGCCACAGATCACAGAAAGCGTTGATTTAATTGACTTTTCTTCAGAGGATGTAACATTTACTGAGCTTCCAACTGAAGTGCTGGCATCGGGGCAGAGCATTGCCAACCTCTGCCAAACACCTTCAGCCGCTTTGAGGATCCTGGGAGAAGAGATAGTGAACCTCTATTCCTCGCCACCAGCTCCAGAGACTGAGGATTTAATAGACTTTTCTGCTGAGAAAGAAAAACCCAGTGAGCCTTCAGCAGAAGAGCTGGCCTCAGGGCAGAACATCACTGAACTCTGCCCAGCACCAACAGCAGCTTCAGCCCACCTGAGAGAAGAGGCAGCCGGCCTTTCTACCACACCACTGACATGGACATAGGATTTCATACCAGCAGCATCTGTGGGGTTACAACAAACTTCTCCAGCCAAAGCACTGGCCGCAGGGAAGAGTGCTGCCCAGCCCTGCACACCCTTGTCTGCAAACCCAGCAGAAGTTCTGTCATCAGGGCAGAGTGCTACCAACCTCTGTGCAGCACTGGCAACAACTCCAGAGTTCCAGGGAGCCGGGGCAGGTGGCCCCTCTCCCCAGCGACAAGCTGATGTAGTGAAGCTCCTACTCCCAGCTGAAGCGCTGGCAACAAGGGAGAATGCCGCTGGCCTCTGTCTAGCACTTACATTGTCTTAACGGCTTCAGGGAGCCAGGACAGTCAGCCCCTCTTCCCAGCAGCAGACCGAGCCATGGAAGTAAAGACCACCCAGCTGAAGCGCTGGCAACAGGGTAGAGCGCCGCTGGCCTCTGCCTACACCTCATCTGTCTTCATGGCTCCAGGGAGCCAGGGCAGTTGGCCCCTCTCGCCAGCAGCAGACCGAGCCCCAGAACAGTAAAGACCACCCAGTTGAAGTACTGGCAGCCAGACAAAGGATTTATGACCTTTGCCCTGCACCTACTGACAACAACCCTTCCCTGCGGCCAAGAATGGAACTCATGTTGACTACCTATGTTGGTTCACTCTGCCCGACCAACGCTGGTCCAGACCAGGTGGACGTTGATTGTCTTGTTAGTCTACTTTGGATGGGGGAGAATTGTGACAGACCCAATTAGGTACACTGCTCTTTAAGAGGTGTGTGCCTGGGGGACCCTTAGAGTAGTCTTGCTTTGGATTCAAGTGCATGCTTCCCCAACACACAGACTCTGGGAACTGAAGGACCTATGTACATATTTGGGGTCTCTATGTCCAAACCAGCAATGCCTGCTTTAGATTGTGATACTCAGAGCAGATGTTAATATATTCAGCTCAAGCAACCTGATGCTGGGCGTCTCCTGCTGTACTCTGTTTATTAAGGTGTTATGTGTTTATTAAGTGTGTCTCTTACATTGTGTGTCTCCTAGGTGTACATTCTCATGGTTAATTGAGTTGAATCCCCTATTGTTTCTGTCTGTTCACTAATTTGGCTAACTCTTGGAGGTTCTTATGATGGGATTAGCTTTTTGTCAACTTTAGCTTGTTATCCAACCATTGTGTGATGTTTTGGCTAAATGTTTGGTTTTCTTGTTCATGCAGTGACTGACCTATATTTGAAGTGTATAAAAACCTTTAATTCTGTTAAATAAACAGTCTTTCCTTTGGTTCTTATCCCAACATCTTGTCTGTGTACGATGCTTGGGGTAAAAGAGCTGGTATTAGCTCTTGGTCTGCTGGAACAGTTTGCAGGGCAGGAGGCACTGTTTGGCAGAAGCACCTCATTGGGGTGCCAATCGGTTCCAACACAGCATTGTTAGATAAAAAGTACACATATTTGCAAAGAATAGTAAAGGTTACTCACTGTTCTCCTTATTATATGTTAAGTTAGTTTAGTCCGAGAGCTGCAAGGTTTGTTTTGTTCGTGTGCTGTCTTTTTTTCTTGATACTTTATGGATTAATTTGACATATTATTTGTTTGCATGCTTCATAATAAAAAAAAATTAGATTTTAAAAAAAGGTAACTTACATACCCAGTTATCTCTCTATTGATGGTCAGATCTGTAGCATTACTAGCAAACTTTAATACTGCAGATGACTGTTTTTGACCTAGGAGCAGTTCTGTGATTCACTCATTTACAAGGGTCAGAATGCCTACTGAAGTCCAAAAGACTAATCATGGGTTTCTGCCATGTTGCAATGGTTTGCAATCATCTGGTGTATGTGATTTATACAGCAAGTTAGATCAACTGCAATTTGTTAAAAAAATCTTCTAACAGTATTGTAAGTTAGATGAAGTCTTGGTAGCATGATTGGAGAATTGGCCATGTGGCAGTCACGTTACTGTTTTAACTTAAAAAAAGTGTACTTTGTCTATGCAGGCTCACTTTAATGGTTATCCTGAAACACCTCATACTTACCTTTCCTGCAATTCAATCTTAGTTGGAGCATACACAAGGCAAAGGATTCTCTCCCCACTTCCATGTGATTGCAATAGTGAGTGAGTAGCCAATTGTGAAGTGAGCAAAATGTTCCCATATACTCTAAAGTATGGGGTATTTAACCTGCAGTGGTGAACTGGGTGGTGGAGGAAAGAAGGTAAGGAGCGTATAAGGTGCTGCAGGTGCAAACATTAACCTCCCTGGCGGTATGATTATTTCGGATTTTAGGTGCTGAAAGCGGTACAATTATTTTGCATGGATGTTATCTTAACAATAACACACTTAAATCTGTCCAAACCAGAGTCTAGTAGATATCCCGGGTATGATAAAGTTTGAAACACAAAAACATAAATTAAAATATAATAAATAAAAATAAATAATAATATAATAATAATAATATAATAATAAAAAAAAAAAAAAATAGTAATAAAAAAAATTTCCCCACAATTCACTATCGCTCAATTCTGCAAGTGTTCTAATTTACTATCGCTGTTTTCTAGCTGGTCTAAAGCCACTTTTGCCGTAAAGGGACGCTTTTTGGTTGCTATGGACAATCTCCAGTTTCCAGGCAGAAAGAACAGTGTATATCATGTAAAACTGCATGCAGGGCATGAGCCAAAGCACTGGGGACAAAAGAGATGTGAAATCATTTCATACAGTACTGTTATCTGTAAGATTACAGTACTGTATGTGTTATGATTTTTACTGTTTTTTGAATTTGCCGCCAGGCTCCGCCCCCGTGCGTCGCGACGCTTGCAGGGAATGGAGCCTGGCAAGGAGAGGCTTCGGAGGAGGACGAAGCCCTCGGACACTGCGGGTGACATCGCAGGATCCCGGGGAGAAGGTAAGTAAGGAGGCACCAGGATCCTGCGATGTAATCCCGAGTGTGGCTCGGGGTTACCGCTAATGGTCCTGAATTTTAACCCCGAGCCACACTCGGGAAAACCGCCAGGGAGGCTACAGTGAACCTGTTTTTATTATTGCATAGGTAAAGCACAGGCTCACTTGAACAGGCATTTGGGCCATGGGCAGTATTATTTATTTATGTCAAAAAAGACTATTTATTTTTCATGGAGTACTATTCTATGTCTTAATATGTTCATTCATGGACTGTTTTGAAACTATATTAACTAAAAATTGTCCCATGTGTAATTGTATGGTTATTTTTTGTTTTGTTTTTAAAGGTATTTTATTAGTTTTCATAATAAACATTAACAAGCAAGCCAAATACAGGGTACATATCATCCAGTTTGAAATATCAAATAACAATAATATATAACAGGCACATATCTGTATAACCAGAGGGTTAGCAAAAATTAACAGAAAACACAACATTAACAAAATAGCTGGTGATTAGAGCATTTTAGAAGAAACCTAACATTCCAATCAAAATACACAAGAATGTAGACATAGAGGATATAACAAAGAACATGTATCTATAAACCCATGGGAGCGTACCTCCCATTCCGACCATATTCTATCAATTTTTTTTTGGGCATCCTCTAGCATCATAGATTGGACTTGATGGACTTGTGTCTTTTTTTTCAACCTCAACTACTACCCTGTTTCCCCGAAAATAAGACCTAGCGTGATTGTCAGTGATGGCTGCAATATAAGCCCTACCCCCCAAATAAGCCCTACCCTGTTTCCCCGAAAATAAGCCCTACCCTGAAAATAAGACCTACAAGGACTTTAACTAGGGCTTATTTGGGGGATAGGGCTTATATTGCAGCCATCATTGACAATCACGCTAGGTCTTATTTTTGGGGAAACAGAGTATGTAATTATGTATAGTTCATTTTATACATGGGCAGGGCTTGATTGACCAATTCTGCCCACATCTGTAAAATGAGGGGGGGGGGGGGTCTGATTTCTTCCAATGGAGGGCATTTGCCTTTTTTGCATAGTAAAGGACAAACTGGACCAATATCTTCCAGGCACCACCTAACTCTTCCTCTTCCAGATCTCACAGCATTGGGTAAAGCTCATTTTTTTTCCTTAAAGGTGGTAATACTTGACCAGAACTGACGTATTTTTGGACAATACCATATCATATGGAAAAAGTTGCCTATAGCACTGCGGCACCTATAGCATTCAGAGCATTCCAACCTACTCATCTTATATAAACGGGTTGGGGTAAAATATATTCTATGTAGATAATTCAGTTGTATTACTTTATCTCCCGCAGCTCTAATGCCTGTTAACCTCCCTGGCGGTAATCCTGAGTGTGGCTTGGGGTTAAATTTCAGTACCATTAGCGGTAACCTCGAGCCACACACGGGATTGCATTGCAGAATCCTGGTCCAGGTTACTTACCTTGTCACCAGGATCCTGCAATGATCCCCCGCTGTGTCTGTGGGCTGTGTCCTCCGCCTGATGCTCTGTGTGTCGGGCTCCGTTCCCTGCGAGCGTCGTGACGCATGGGGGTGGAGCCCGGCAGCAAATTAGAAAACTACACAAAACATAACACATACAGTACTGTAATCTTACAGAATACATTACTGTATCAAATCATTTCACCTCCCTTTTGTCCCTAATGCTTTGTCCAGTGCCCTGCATGCAGTTTTATATTATATATACTGTTCTTTCTGCCCGGAAACTTGAGATTGTCCATGGCAACCAAAAAGTGTCCCTTTACGTCAAAAGTGGTTTTAGACCAGCTAGAAAGCAGTGATAGTAAATTAGAAAACTTGCAGAATTGAGCGATAGTGAATTGTGGGGAAATTAATTTTATTATTATTATATTATTATTTTATATAATTTTTTACAGTTATTTATTATATTATAATTTATGATTTCAAACTTTATCATACCCAGGATGTCTACTCGACTCTTGTTTGGACAGATTTAAGTGTGTTATTACTAAGAATTACAGGCCCACAATATAAAATGCCAAATTTCTATGCAAAACAATGTACCGCTTTGAGACGCAAAAATCTGACAAAATCATACCGCCAGGGTGGTTGACTGAGCACCCAAAACCTTTTCCCAAGTCTCATCCGGCAATGTACAGTGCCTTGCAAAAGTATTCACCACCCTTGGCTTTTTACCTATTTTGTTACATTACAGCCTTTAGTTCAATGTTTTTTTAAATCTGAATTATATGTGATGATCAGAGCACAATAGTCTAAGTTGGTGAAGTAAAATTAGAAAAATATATACATAAAACTATTTTTCAAAAATAAAAAACGGATAATTGTCATGTGCGTATGTATTCACCCCCTTTGTTATGAAGCTCATAAAAAGCTCTGGTGCAACCAATTACCTTCAGAAGTCACATAATTAGTGAAATGATGTCCACCTGTGTGCAATCTAAGTGTCACATGATCTGTCATTACATATACACACCTTTTTGAAAGGCCCCAGAGGCTGCAAAACCTAAGCATGAGGCACCACTAACCAAATACTGCCATGAAGACCAAGGAACTCTCCAAAGAAGTAAGGGACAATGTTGTTGAGAAGTCAGGGTTAGGTTATAAAAAAATATCCAAATCTTTGTTGATCTTTAGGAGCACCATCAAATCTATCATAACCAAATGGAAAGAACATGGCACAACAGCAAACCTGCCAAGAGACGGCCGCACACCAAAACTCACAGACCGGACAAGGAGGGCATTAATCACAGAGGTAGCACAGAGACCTAAGGTAACCCTGCAGGAGCTGCAGAGTTCCACAGCAGCGACTGGAGTAGCTGTACATAGGACAACAATAAGCCGTACGCTCCATAGAATTGGGCTTTATGGCAAGGTGGCCAGAAGAAAGCCATTACTTTCAGCAAAAAACAAAATGGCACGTTTTGAGTTTGTAAAAAGGCATGTGGGAGACTCCCAAAATGTATGGAGGAAGGTGCTCTGGTCTGATGAGAAAAAAATTGAACTTTTTGGCCATCATAGAAAACGCTACGTCTGTCAAACCCAACACATCACATCACCCAAAGAACACCATCCCCACAGTAAAACATGGTGGTGGCAGCATCATGCTGTGGGGATGTTTTTCAGCAGTCGGGACTGGGAAACTGGTCAGAGTTAAGGGAAACATGGATGGTGCTAAATACAGGGATATTCTTAAGCAAAACCTGTACCACTCTGTGCTAGGACTGAGGTCCACCTTCCAGCATGACAATGACCCCAAACACACTGCTAAAGCAACACTTAAGTGGTTTAAGGGGAAACATGTAAATGTGTTGAAATGGCCTAGTCAAAGCCCAGACCTCAATCCAATAGAAAATCTGTGGTCAGACGTAAAGATTGCTGTTCACAAGCGCAAACCATGCAACTTGAAGGAGCTGGAGCAGTTTTGCAAGGAGGAATGGGCAAAAATCCCAGTGGTAAGATGTGGCAAGCTCATAGAGACTTACCCAAAGCGACTTGGAGCTGTGATAGCCGCAAAAGGTGGCTCTACAAAGTATTGACTTTAGGGGGGTGAATAGTTATGCACATTTACTTTTTCTGTTATTTTGTCCTATTTGTTGTTTGCTTCACAATAAAAAAAAACATCTTAAAAGTTGTGGGCATGTTCTGTACATTAAATGATGCAAATCCTCAAACAATCCATGTTAATTCCAGGTTGTGAGGCAGCAAAACACAAAAAGGGGAGTGAATACTTTTGCAAGGCACTGTAGATATATCAGTTTGCCATTGATTAATAACCTTGATTAACGTGGTGGCAGACAAAGATAACAATAAAAGAATAATACATGGTGATCATAAAATAAGGCTTCCAAAACTGAGGGCTGAAGTTGGACATCCTGCAGCCCAAATTGGGCTGCCACTGCGTGTCTTAGTTGCAGATAGGAGAACAAATAGGTGTTAGGGACACCAAGTTCAGCCCTCAGGGTCACAAATCATTTAAAGGTCCAAGAAGAAAATAGCTGTTGAGCATACTTTAGTCTAACGCGAGCCAGCGGTGCCCGTCAGGTAGATGAGCAAGTTCAGTCAAGTTAATATTGAACCACAAGGAGGCGTTTGGTGAGGAAGTAAAAGGGGAGGCTTTTAGTTTCCGAATGCATATATGAAAAAGATAGCTTTGGGACCTCTGCCCCCTTAATGGGATGAGGTCTATTTCTTTAAAGTAGGTTAATCAAAACTTTATAGGAATGCATAATGGCTGCCTGTGCCACCACTGAGGCATTATCTATGTCAGGAAAAAAACAGCTATGTATGTGTGTCAGCTGAGTGGCCAAGTAATAAGACTGAAAATCAGGCAGCTTATAAAAACAGTGAAGGGCGCAACAATAGTGCAATAAAACAAATGAATATAAAATATAAATAACTATGGTGCAAATAAATAAAGTTCATATTTCATCCAACATTGCTATCGAAAGAAACACTGAATCTTCTTAAAGGTGTTCCAATCACTGTGATTAAAATGTGCAAATACTGCAAATAAAGTGCTTCACCCGAAGTGATAAGTCAAAGCGCTCACCAGATATTAATGGCCACAGAGTGACCCTCAGGCATATAAAAGACCAGATGGATATCTCTCATCCGAGGTTCCCTTTAAAGATGTTGCAGCATAAAACTGCTGTATGTAGGCACCCGAATCTCAAGCCAATACAGGAATGGGACTATGTGTAAACTGCTTCAATTGAGCTCTTCCACAACATCTGTAAATGGTGGCTCCTCATAAAAAGCCACAGAAAGGCACGGATAGTGTAACAACGTCTTTATTATATAAAGCACACTTACAAATCCATGGGGTAGGATGTAAGGTACAGATGAAACGGTCTGCAGCTATGGAGGAAAGCAGAATCCGGTCCGGCATCTAGCGAGTGTGTGTGACACTCGATGTGCGTCTCGGCATGCGTCCCAGCTGTATACAGGAATAGAGGACTCATCAAAGGGAACCTCGGATGAGAAATATCCATCTGGTCTTTTATATGCCTGAGGGTCACTCTGTGGCCATTAATATCTGGTGAGCGCTTTGACTTATCACTTCGGGTGAAGCACTTTATTTGCAGTATTTGCACATTTTAATCACAGTGATTGGAACACCTTTAAGAAGATTCACTGTTTCTTTCGATAGCAATGTTGGATGAAATATGAACTTTATTTATTTGCACCATAGTTATTTATATTTTATATTCATTTGTTTTATTGCACTATTGTTGCGCCCTTCACTGTTTTTATAATTTGTTTATTAGTATATTACTAATTTTAGGAGCAGCATCAGATTGTTTAGTGCTTGTTTAGTATTTGGCACCATTTCCATTATTATATATATTTTTTTAAATCAGGCAATGCCAAGCCTCCTCTCTGCACCGGGAGTTGTAACGTTTCTAGGAAAATTCTAGGGGCCCTGAGGCCCCTAGAGGCCCAGAGAAAATTTGTTTGCACAAATAAACCAGAGCATGCCAAAATATATATAAGAACATGGGACAAAGATCATTTTAAATGGGGTTATCCTACGCAGCACGTTTATGGGGAGTTTAACCCAAGTATTCATTATACAGTAAGTATACAGTGAGTATGCCCCTCACATTTTTGTAAATATTTTATTATATCATTATATATCATATCATATCATATATCATGTAATTTTTCAGTGTTGTCACATGAAAAGATATAATAAAATATTTACAAAAATGTGAAGGGTGTACTCACTTTTGTGAGATACTGTACGTTGTTTTCTATATAGGTACTCAAGGATAGTTGTACCTCAATTCCTAAATAGCGAAATTTAGAGACCACTTGAAGTGGTATGGAAGGAGGGAGTACTGGATTGAATAAGGGGTCTAAAGGGAAAACACTAGATTTGCTCCAGTTGACTTTGAATCCTGAGAAGGTCCCAAATTGTTATATAACCTGTAAGGCCGTAATAAGGGAGTCCGCTTGGTCCGGCAGGTACAAGAGCATGTCATCAGTGTATAAGGAAGTTTTTTGTGTTTGTATGTTTAATGGAAATACAGTAAATAAATGAGAAGAATCCTCTAAAATGTGCAGGTATATTCTACAACCAGTCTATTTCCATTTATGATATTTTATGCTTCATGTTTTATTACTTTTGGCCATCACAGATAAGACCATCATAGTTTAAAACGGTGACAGAACCTAATTGTATTAATAATTCTCTCATCCGCATCCTCGAAACTATTTCCTGGCAGCCCAACTACAACATCTGAGATCAGGTAGTAGTTATGGGAGTAATAACAACACGGAAATAATGATTTTTGGAGCACCTCATAGGCGGATTTTGGAGGTATTAGAGGCAAACTCGTTTATCTATAGGACCCCAACGGTTAAACTAATGTTAAAAGTGTGGAACTTTATTAAGGGCATGAAGGGGATGGAGGGGGAAGCGAGGTACAGCCCATTATGGAATAATAAGAACTATCAGGAAGTATTACAGATAGGTAAAATTAAGACTTGGGAATTAAAGGGGATAGTAAAATTAGAGCAACTATATAACGGTAATATGTTAAAGACCTTTGCTGCTTTAAAGGAGGAATTTGGTATTCCGAATAAGTCATACTTTAACTATGTACAGATCAAGCACGCACTGCAGGCCCAATTTGGAGAACAAGGCCCTAACTGGTGCCAATCTCCCATTTCCCAAAAGATAGAGAGCACTGAGGGAGCAAGGGGCCTAATAACAGAATTCTACCAATACATTTGTAAAAATAGTAGGGAAGGACCAGATAAACTTAAGTGTAGAAGGGAATGGGAAAGGGACCTGGGGACAATACCGGATACTCAATGGAAAGAGATTCTGGAGGGGGGTCACCAGGTTTCGGTCTCACCGGCCCAGAAGTTCTCACATCTATTGCTCCTGCATAGGGCATATTATACCCCTAAAAAACTATTCAAGTATGGGAGAAGGGTAAACGCCGATTGTCCCAGATGTCAAAATACAGGAGATATGTTACATATGATGTGGAAATGCCCCAAGCTATTTCGCTATTTTACGGAAGTAGTGGAGAATATAAATAAGGTTTTCAATCTAAAGCTAAATATAGATCAGAAATTATGTGTTTTGGGGGCAGTGGGAAATTTGGGTAATGGGAAGGCGAAGAGTAAAGCGGTGCGGAGATGCCTTTATCAGGCAAGAAAGGAAATAGCTAGGAGATGGCAAGCAGAGAAACCCCCTTCAGTAGAGGATTGGGTTAGAACGGTCTCAGAAACAATAGGGAAGGAAAAGACAGTTTATGCTAGAGGAGGGAATATAAAGGAATTTAAAAAAATCTGGACTCCATGGATTGAGAAGGTAGAACATCTTAGATAGAATATAGGGGAAAAAAGAGGATAGGGAAAAGTGTAAGATCCAAGTTTAAAGTAGAGATGTGCGTGCAGGTAACTAAGATATAGAGTGGGCTGACCACCAGGCTTATAGTTCTGTGTAAAGGGGGGTATAAAAGGGAAGAAAGTCAGCAGAATATACCCGGTAGGGTGGACATATACATCTTGTAGGGTAGTAGATGATTGTGTTACTATGAGGTTTTATAAACATTGTTTAATATGAGATGTGATGTATTTTGTATGAAGATGAATAAAAAGTATTGAATTTAAAAAAAATAATTCTCTCATCATCGTATCAGTTAAGCATAGCATTCAGCTGGGTGATGGACCCAGAGCAGCATGATCGCATTTGGAATTCTGAAATACACAATACAAGTCTGTATTTCCCTTTGCAATATAATATTCTAATTCATTTTTAAATTAGGAGTTTAACCTAGTATTTGCCAAACACTTCTTTTAGTAGAAAAAGTCATTTTGAATTTGTTCAAGTAGCTGCTTGGAATTACCCATGATGTAAGTATTATATCAGTAATTACTACTTACATTTAACTGTGTGACACATTTTATACTGACAGGCTTGGAACACACAGGAAAAAGGTAACACAAAGTCTTTTGCTTCAGGTTGATAATGGAAGTTTCCTAGTTGTTAAAGAAGATAAAACACACTGGGGGTTATTTACTAAAGGCAAATCCACTTTGCACTACAAGTGCACTGCAAGTGCACTTGAAAGTGCACTGAAAATGCACTTGGAAGTGCACTGAAAATGCACTTGGAAGTGCAGTCACTGTAGATCCGAGGGGGAAATGCAAGGAGAATAAAAAACAACATTTTAGCTTGCACATGATTGGATGATAAAATCAGCAGAGCGTCCACTCATTTCAAATCTACCCCTCAGATTTACACTGACTGCACTTCCAAGTGCACTTGCAGTGCACTTGTAGTGCAAAGTGGAGTTGCCTTTCGTAAATAACCCCCGTGGTGTGATCTATAGTACAATTTTAATCTACAATTGAACCAGATCAAAATAATCAGATTTTAGTTCTAACTGTTTAACTTTTACTAGATGAAACAAAGCTAAAAGAGACATTTTATTTTTTTTAGCCCTTGTACCTGATTTACACCCAGCATACTCAACCTTCAACACTACTTGTAACTTTGTTTTCATGTTGTTTGTATCTACAACCCAACTCACAGAGTTTGTAACCTCAGTTTTACCCAAGAGAAGCTCTTATCGCTGCTAGGTTATAAGAAACTTCCATGTTACAACAGTCTCCTCATGCTGTAGGAGAATGACATGTTAGAGGAGCAAGCATGTTACAAGACACCCTCACGTTAGAGACTACTGCAATATAACAGGGTGACTGAAGAGTCTACCATCGAAGCACCATTGAAATAACTGTACTCCAGGAGCTCAGTAAAACTATCAGTTGTAAATCTATAGATAGGTGATATATACCTTGTTCAACTTAATCCATTATAAGACAACAACGCTAAATAGTAAGTTAATTCCTGGAGTTCTACTTTAATTACTACTTCTAAATTACAAGAACCCGCTGGAGACTGCTTTCAAGTTATAACCTACAAACTATGAGCAAAAGGCAAACTTTCTGATGGGCTTTGCATGTTAAAACATATGTCAAAGGGAAAAAAAAACAACATTTTTTTTGTACATCTGTTCAATACATACACATGTCCCTTAAAACAGTGGTTCTCAACCTCAGTCCCCAAGTACCCCCAACGGCCATGTTTTGGGAACTTCCCTTAGATAAAATAGCTCCTATAAATTCCATGTCATTGATATTGATTTAAAGCAGCTGTGCAAGGTAAAGGAAAACCTGAAAACATGGCTCATTGGGGGTACTTGAGGACTGAGGTTGAGAACCACTGTCTTAAAACATAATGCAAGTACAGAATAACTTTAACTATATAAATATAGTGTGCTTCTACCTTTTTGACAACAATGTCTTTTAAGATCTGAAATTCTAAGCACCTGGTGTGAACCATGCCTAGTTAATTTTTGATGGATTACAAAGAACACATCCCTTTTTTCATCCCCCCCCCCCCCCCCCATTCATATCTCAATAACCACACATTGTGCACAGAAATGTTTTAGCTTACAACATTTCTGGCAGAATCAACAGGTATTTTTGTGCTTGTATCAAAAAGATGAAAGAAAATGCTTTTAATGATATACAAAATACTGTAGAGGCTGACATTTAAAATCAAGTATCAGTTACCAGTGCCTGGAGTCTAGTACTGTTTTCCCACGGCTTTTTCTCCTTAACAATGCGTGCCATTGGCGCCACTGTCTTGGACACAGGAGCTGGCTGTGGCTTCCTAAGGAACCACAGCCAGCTTCCCACTGCACAAGCGTGAGCTCACCCAGCGCTTTGTGAATGGTCCTGCAGCTTTGCTAATGGTCCTGCACAATTCACATGTCCCAAAAGACTGCGAAGGGGATGGGGTGGAGAAAGGGACACCCTCCTCACCTAAGAGAGGATTGTGGATGTGAAAGCAGATACCAATAAAAATTGGCACTCGCTCCCCCCCCCCAAAATAAACCTGTAACTCAGTTGCATACTGCAGGGAGGGAGCAAACCAGTGGGACTTCACTAGCTGTCATCTATTTATAACAATCTGGTCAGGTGCCGGATATATCTATTTTTTCTTGCCTGGTATACCCAACTTGTTTTTTTCATAATTTTATTGCCCTTATCTAGCAAAATCTTGCTCTGTAGAGAAGTATAAATCATTATGCCAAAACTGATATTCTACTTGAACTATGCAAATTTTTGGATCGCTGTATATTTACAAATCTTGCCCAACACACCAGGTGAGTTAATGTTTACCAACTCTCTAAATGATTTAATGCCTTACCAGATCATATCTGCACATAGTGGACTGTAGGGCAAGATTTATGGCAAAATATGTATGTAAGCATAATGCCTTGAACCATGTTAGCTGATTTTTAAAAAGGGATTCGGCATTGGTTCACCCACTTTCTGACTGCAGGGTGGAAAATCAGGAGGACTGTTGCTCCTGCTACTAGATATAGAAGTGTGAGCACCAATAATATTGTAGAGGACTAACAAGGGTTCCATGGGACGCATTTACTAGTAAACTTTGTGTGTTGAACTGTAAAAATGGACAAATATCCAACCCTTTGAAATGTACAGCAAAGATGGATAAGGCTAATCTATGGCATTTTCCACTATTTACTTAATTCTCTGTCTTTGCTACAGCTTTATTTACATTCCAACAAATGTAAACTGTACACCAACTACAGCATTTGTTATTTTAACCCTGTCCAACAGAACTATGGGAAATCACACAGACAGTGTCACAGAAAATGTAATGTGTGTGTGTGTGTGTGTATATATATTTATATATATACAGTATCTCACAAAAGTGAGTACACCCCTCACATTTTTGTAAATATTTTATTATATCTTTTCATGTGACAACACTGAAGAAATGACACTTTGCTACAATGTAAAGTAGTGAGTGTACAGCTTGTATAACAGTGTAAATTTGCTGTCCCCTCAAAATAACTCAACACACTGCCATTAATGTCTAAACTGCTGCCAACAAAAGTGAGTACACCCATAAGTGAAATGTCAAAATTGGGCCCAAAGTTTCAATATTTTGTGTGCCCACCATTTTCCAGCACTGCCTTAATCCTCTTGTGCAATGCAAATCAAAGAAAAAAGGGAAAATTTGGGACTTTAAATGAGACGCAATGGGGAATATTGCATCTCCATCCCTGGTTGCTTTTGCAAAAAAAAAGGGGGGGTGGACAAACTTTCTGGCAACCGGTCCTCCGCTACATTCACAAATTCACAGATATTTCCTTAAACAATGACCCTGCTGCTGTGCTCCTCAACCTCACTCCCATGTCAGGAAAGCGATATCGTAAATCTCTTCTTAAACACCTACTCAGCGCTGCTAGAGCTTGCATCCCAAGTCAATGGAAGCAACAGTCTGCCCCAACTGTGGCCCAATGGTTCGCAAGGGTCAATGATATCGAACAAATGGAGGACCTAACTGCTACGATCCGGGACAAATCCGAGGAACATAGGACCAGGTGGTTTTATTGGACCAAGTTCCGCTTCTCAGAGGAATACCTCCGTGAGACATAGCCAGGTCGCGTTGCACACCAGAGGCTCTTGCTCCTATTCATGACCGCTAGAGGGCCTGGGGAGTAAAGGGCGGTCCTTGCTCTCTAGGTGGACTTCTGACTCCCCCCCCCCCCCCCCACTCTTCTACTATATCACCCTCCTTCTTTCCCTCTTCTTCATTCCCCTTTCTCACTCTCACTTCTATCTTTTATTCTCCTTTATTCTCTTCCTCTATTTTAATCCCAAAAAACTTGGTATGATTTGACCTCAGTCAGTCACCTAGCAGCACCCTTCCCCTATGTACAGATACTTAACTTCACCTTGGATGCTAGGGAGAATTCATAGAGCATCATAATTGTTCAGATCCACCGTCAAGGCGAAGCCCTAGTCCTATACCCCCAGGGTATTCAAGTATTTTGTATGCTTACGGAACTGTTCCTGTTATGTAATCTTGATTTTATTTATCTTTTGTTCAGATAATACTACCGGATGTCCATGTGTACACTACTTTCTTTACACTACATATTCTGTGAAGTTTTCATTTCAATGTATGTCGCATACCACTAAATAAATAATTTAAAAAAAAAAAAAAAAAAAAAGGGGGGGTGGGACTTTAGATGAGGTGCATGGGGTAGAGCCAGACAAAACCATGTACATATGTAAAAAATTGTATTCTTTATTAGACCAAAGATAGGACATGGATCAACCCATATAAACGCATAATAGCACATTGGCATATAAAATACAAAGTATCAACATACATATTGAGGATAGTCACCAACATGACACAGAAAGTAAATATTATACATCACAGTCCCCCAAATGGAGTAGGCATAACATTATATCAGGGTGGTAGAGCAATAAAAACCATCTAGAATCATAAATATGAGATGGATGCATCAAAATAAGCTCAACAACGTTTTGTGGACTTCTATCCACTCATCAGGAGCAAGTGCATCCATGTACTAAAAAGGGGATAAAAAAAAAATCACCATTATAGTTTGATATAACCACAGACTGGAGGGGTAGAGGGATTAAAGATGATGATGAACAAATAAACGGCCATAACTGAAAGTACTCACATAAGAGCTGATACTAGGCCACCACCTGTCGGAGGTCAGCCAGATAATTATGTCCAGCACGGGAGCTGAGGAAAGGACCCAAGCATGGATCAGGAGCACACACACAGTCCCCCCCCAAAAAAATGTGCAATGCAAGTTCAGCCATACAGTTGTATGGCTGAACTCGCACTGGATTCGCACAGAAAATAGACTTGTTTTTCCCCGCACTAGAATCGGATCGCATGGGTGTTCTCACCTATGTGATCCAATTCCTGTGCGAGTTCGCACTGCAATCTGTGAACTAAACTGGGGGTGTCATTAACTTTGTTAATGACACCTGCAGCAGTTCGCACAAGGCAGTGTGAACTGCCTGCGGGAGAGGAGCGATGCGGGAACCGGCGCTGGAATCGCTTGTTTTCCGCATCGCACTAGTGTGAACCCAGGGTGAACCTTTAAAACATTCCCACGCCTATTTGTACTACTTTTATGGCTTGTTCATTTTTTACATTTTGCTTCCTCTTATTCTGCTCTTCATTTTTATGCAGTTTTTGCTTTTCTTGAAGGATTTCATATTGCTTTCTGTTGTCCCCCCCCCCCCCTTGATGCTAATACTCTATTTCATGCTTTACCCATTGTATAATTTCAGATGGTCAGTCAGGACAACCAGGAAGTGGAGGTGGAAAACAGATCACTGTATTTAAGACCTACCTTTCCCCATGGGACAAAGCCCTGGGCGTTAACCCACAGCAGGCAACCAATCTTAGTGTCGATTTGTTGGCATACGGTACCAAGGCTGAACTTTGCAAATACAAATCATTCAACAGGTAAGAACATAATCTCAGCAGTCTTAAGTTTACCAATCCAAGCCATTACAAAGGATACATATTAATTGGCATGTGTTTGTTGGTAAGCAATGTATCCTAAAAGGGTCTTGTTTTCATTTATGTGCTCACAGACACAAGTTGCTGGTTAGACATTTTGTATTTTTTTGCAATTCCTAATTTGTATTGTTCCATTTAAAGTGCATGTATAGTGAAAACTTTTAGTTTTGAACAGGGTAGAAAAAGATTAGAGCCTTTGCCAAGTTTTTATTGCTGTGTCCTTGCTGGGTTGATTCACTCTCTCCATTTGTCCCAAGGACCATTTTGACAAAGACAGAAAGAGATGGGAAATCCAAAGTTTTACAGTTGCCACCAGATGTGAAGTTATTTGGTCCAATGGGGACACATGTTCCTGGAACAGATGTGTAAGAGGGGAATGCCCCTCACTTTTGAGACATTTCCTCTTACTAAATTCAAAACATGGATGGTATAAAAGGTGCCACGCCCTATTATTAGTAACAATCACAAAATACTAAAGTATTTGGGCACCAGGTATCAAATAATGACAACTGTATATCAACATACATAATTGTATTTTTACATAAATAAAAAGATTGTACATAAAACACAAAGGATGGGAAAAGATTCTTTGATGGTTTTTCCGACGGAATTCCGCTCAAGCTTGGCTTGCATACACACGATCACACAAAAGCTCTCTGAACTTTTGACCGTCAAGAACTCGGTGACGTACAACACGTGCGACGGCACTAGAAAAGGCAAGGTCCATACGGAGCGATGATTTTGAGCATGCGTGGTTTATTGCGCGTCAGAATTGCATACAGACGAACAGAATTTCCGATAGGAACTTTTTCCGATGGAAAAATAGAGAACCTGCTCTCAATCTTTTGCTGGCGGAAATTCCGCCAGCAAAAGTCTGATGGAGCTTACACATGGT
The DNA here is from genome assembly GCA_037952925.1 of Lithobates clamitans. NCBI lineage: Eukaryota > Metazoa > Chordata > Amphibia > Anura > Ranidae > Lithobates > Lithobates clamitans. The sequence continues at coordinate 1,293,083 of JBBGZY010001057.1, read as the reverse complement.
CGGAATTTCCGACCAAAAGCTCACATCGGACTTTTTCTGGCTGAATTTCCGATCGTGTGTACGGGGCATAAGTTATACAATAACAGAGTATAACAAAAAAAAAAAACAAATACACATCACATTTCTTCTTTACCACTTCATTTTCCTACCCAAGATGCATGTGGCTATCCAGGCATAACCATCAGCCCAAGACCCCCTATCTATCAGGGGATGCTCAACACTGGGTCTTCACTCCACCTCCCTGTCCTACTTAGACCACATGCCATGAAGTGCAGTTACATATCTGCTGCTGAACTGTTTATACAAATGGGCAGTAAGCATTAAAATAGGCTTATGAGACCCTGCTGCTCATCATGGGATCACTTCTCATCATAAGAAGGCAATAGCTGATCAAAGCTGCAGGTCATGACAACCAACAAAATGACTGGTTTTAATTGAACATAAACGTTAAGTCATTTTTATAAATTAAAAGAAATAATGACTCTTTAAAAAAATGTTTTCAATATATTTGTGAAATGCCCTAAAAGAAATAAAATATTTAGTCTGACTGGGCTTATATGTCATTTGCCTGTAGGTCAGCAATGCCTTTTGGAGGGTATGAAAAAGCTTCAAAACTGATGACCTTCCAGATGCCTGAATTTGATGCTGGACCTGAACCCGAGCCTGTGACTGCCTTCAACCCGAATGTTACAGACAGACCGTCCTTCAACAAGACACCAATCGGATGGTTGGGATCTGGTGACACCACAAACTACAACGTTGAACTTAATATGTTGCCTGTTGGTGGTGAAACGGATGAACTCTAAAGTGATCAACCTTCAAGACAAAAAAAAAAAGTCTGTAGCCTGTAGGTGTAAAAGAATTTACAAATGTGACCTGTTCCACTGGCCTTCAATCACTGGAATCGTGTGATACAATATCTGCCAGTGGTACAAGTCACATCAATGCCATATCCTAATGTGCTTTGTCCATAAAGAAGGCTTCCCTCTGCATGTTAAATGTAAAAACATAGCTCTTTGCGGTAGTTTTTCTTAAAATGAAAGGCAAGAAAAATTTAAGCTGGTTAATAAAAGAGGATTGAGATAATGTACTAAGATAGATAGAAAACGGAATGAAAGCTTAATGTTTTTGTGCACAGTGGCAAAAGGGACAGTCTGCAAACATGTAATCTATATTTTCCTCCAAAATCCATGCTTCACACAAAATATTTTTCTTTAGTATATCTGAATAAACACATACAGAAACTACAGTATCAAGCTATCTTTGATTTAAGAGAATACAAGTTTAACCACATTTAAAAACTAAGCAGCTGTTCAAGTAACAAACATCTTAAATTAACCAGTGTAAGAGACCCTGTCACTAACTTGAAAAATTGCAAGTAAAAGCCCAGAAGAAGAATTGGGTATTTAAAGTGTAATTCAACTTTTACAACCAAATTGAGATAACACATACTTTATATTTGTTACATGTTTTTATTGACATATCAAAAAATACTTAAAAATTGCTACTTGGGTTTTTACTTGCTCTTACATTTTACTCCTAAAGTGAATTTTGTGGAATGCAAGGGGTTGTTGAGGTAATATGTGCTATAATTAACCCTCTCTGTACTATGTTTGCAGTTTTTCATTATCAGTTGTAACCTATATTTGAACAATATCTGTCTTAACAAAGGGTAAAGAATAAAGCCGGTTATAAATGGATCAAAATTTTGCCGGTTCAACACAAACCAGCCAAATTATGATCCATGTATGGGCAGGCTGGTTGTACTGAAGTCGATCTATCAATCGACTTCAGTAAAACCAACCTGTTAACTTTTTTTGTTTAATCACTGCCTACAGCTATAGCTGCAAGCAGTGATCATTGTATTCTGACAGCTGGGAAACCTCCCACTGTCAGAATACAATAGCTCAGTGGGAGAGATTCCGTCATCAACACTGACTGTGTTGATGTGGGAATTGAGCAATATTGCATAATGTATGACCTTCCTTCGAAGCTTGCCTCCTGCATGGTAAATAATGATAGCTCAGTGTATTCCATGTGGGGACAGAAACACTGTGGAGTTGATTTACTAAAACTGGAGAGTGCAAAATCTGGTGCAGCTGTGCATGATAGCCAATCGGCTTCTAAATTCAGCTTGTTCAGTTAAGCTTTGACTAAAAAAAAAAAAAATGGAAGTTGATGGTTTCTATGCGAAGCTGCACGCGATTTTGCACTCTCCAGTTTTAGCAAATCAACCCCTCTGAGATTGCTCAGAAATGTCTGCTATGGGCATTCTCTTTAGAAACATCTAAAAAGAAAGATTTTTCTTTTTTAAATTAGGTATGCTGTATGAATGGGAACATATTCAAACATATAGTAGGAATATCACAAACGTGACTGCAAAAGCTGAAATACACTTCCAATGCTTACTTGCAGCATTTTTTAATTTCTTAAAAATAACATTGACTTGCAATGATACTCTGAACTTGCTAAGGAACTGAAACTTCAGAAAGTATTAATTCCTTAACATAGCCCACTCCCGCCTTGCATGCCATATCTTTCCCCTCTTCTAGGAGTGTCTAATTAGTGTCTGTGCTGACCCAGCATTTCTGACCCTCCCTTCACCTTCCTACATAACCTTTAAGGCTGGGTTCACACTTAATGCAACTTGAATGTGAGTACTATAGAATGTATTTAAATGACAGCTCTGAGTCCGCTGAGGCCGCTGACATCCCATCCTAGATGGTGGCACCCAGCTGCAGTTTCAGGGCTTTCAAGTGTCTACTAAAGGGAAGAATTTACCTGTAAATAACATTTATAAAATATATTAAATGCACATTATGGAAAAAGTGTATTTGAAATGAATGGTCTGGCAACAGGGTCTCTTTAACTTCCTCCCATCCACCTTATAGACAAATGACGGAGGGCGGGATCCCCTCTCGTTCTGGGATAATGTCATATGACGTCACCCCAGTCTCACCGTGCCGGCTCTTTACCCATGTGATCGGCTGTTTCCAATCACAGCCGATCACATGTAAACATGGAAGTGCCGTTTATCGACTCTCGTCGCCTCACACTGACAGAATGTGAGGAGAGGAGAGCCAATCAGTGGCATCTCCTGAAAGGGAAGACCTGTACAGATAATCAGGGCACTGACCATCAGTGCACTGATTATCTGTGCAGCCCCAACAGTGACCAGCAGTGATGCCAGTCTGTGCCCTTCAGTGACACCAATTTGTGCCATCAGTGATGCCAATCTGTGCCCTTGAGAGATGCCAATCTGTGCCCATCAGAGATGCCAGTCAGTGTGTCCTTTTAGTGTCCATCAGTGCCTGGTCATCAGTGCTACCCCTCAGTGCCACTCATCAGTGCCGCCCATCAGTGCTGTATATCCGTACCGCCTATCATTGCCCATAAGTACCACCTATAAATGCCCATCAGTGCAACTTATTAGTGCACATCAGTGCCACCTATCAGTGCCGCTTATTAGTGCTCATCAGTGCTGCATATTACTGCCTCCTCATAAGTGCCACCTTATCATTGCCCTTCAGTGCCATCTCATCAGTGCCCATAAGTGCTGCCTTATCAGTGTCCATAAGTGCAGCCTCATAAGTGCACATCAGTGAAGAAAACGGAAAATTGTATACTCACCTTTCCGTAATTTTCCTTTCCTGACGCCTTTCCATGGCAGCACACGCTGGGTTGTGACTCCGCCCCCACAACCTGACAGGATTGGTTAGCTATAAGTTTGAAGGGGAGACACCCCGCTGCATTCTCTGTAAATATATCACCATAAAACGGGGTGGGAATCTGTGTGCTGCCATGGAAAGGCGTCAGGAAAGGAAAATTACGGAAAGGTGAGTATACAATTTTCCGTTTTCCTGACGCCTCCATGGCAGCACACGCTGGGAAATAACTCGCCAGTCGGGTGGGTGCAAGAAAATAATATTTATTCCTTATAATGCGGAAGAATTGGCTCTAACAACGGATCTACCGAAGTCTGCCATAGCCAAATGAGCAGAATCTACTCTATAGTGAGAAATAAACGTATGTCTGGAGGACCAAGTTGCTGCTTTGCAAATAGTCTCCGGTGAAACCCTGCAATACGCTGCCCAGGAGGTAGCCATTGCCCTGGTCGAGTGAGCCCTGATGCCTTCAGGAATCGCCATATGCCGCATGGAGTATGCCTTCTTGATGGACTTGACTAACCAGGAGGCGATAGTACGTGAGGTAGCCGCTTGACCTCGTCTGTTTCCATGTGGGATGACCATGAGGGTATCCGTTTTTCTAAAAGAATTCGTAGCTGTCAGGTAACTAATGATGGTGGTTTTAACATCCAGGGGATGAGGTTCACCCTGATCATTAGTGAAGGATGGTAAGACAATATCTTGGTTGTAATGGAAGGAAGTTGCTACCTTCGGGATAAAGTGGTCTGAAGGTCTTAGTACTACCTTATCAGGAAAGAATACCAAGTAAGGTTCTGATGCCATCAGTGCTTGGATCTCAGACACCCTCCTTGCTGAAGTGATTGCAATGAGAAAGGATAGTTTTAGAGTCAGATCCCATAGAGATATTGATTCAGATGGAGTAAAAGGAGGATTGGTGAAGGCTTCAAGAACTATTGAGAGATCCCATGATGGAAAAACTGGTTTCTTAGGAGGTTTGATTTTCAGGCAGGCTTTCAGAAATTGGATAACCAGCGGATGTAATGCCCATCTGGTGCCTGTTTTGGCCGACAAAGCAGATACTTGTACCTTAAGGGTACTTGAACTTAGACCTTTGTTGATTCCTGATTGGAGGAATTCTAGGATTTGAGAAGGTTCTGGAGCAATAGGATCCCATCCCTTCTGCTGCGCCATTCTAAAGAATTGGTTCCAAATTCTTGTATAGGTGGTGTTGGTGGTGCTCTTCCTGGCTTGCATCAAAGTCGATATTACTTCCTGTGAGCAGCCTTGTTCCCTTAACCTAACCCTTTCAACTTCCATGCTGTCAGATGTAGTTTCTCTGGAGCTGGATGTAGGAATTGGCCTTGAAAAAGCAGATCCGGAGTTACCGGAAGGAGGATTGGAGGTTGAAGGCTGAGCTGCAATAGTGTCGTGAACCATGGTCTTCTCGGCCAAAGAGGAATTATCGCGATTACCGTGGCTGAAGATCTCCGAAGCCTGGACAGGAATCTTGCAATTAGCGGAGTTGGCGGGAATATGTACCCCAACTTGAAGTTCCAGGGGTGAATTAGACAATCTATTCCCTCGGCTGAAGGGAAAGATGCTCTGGACAGGAACCTCCGACACTTCGTATTCGCCGGAGTAGCTGCTAAGTCGATCTCTGGTACTCCCCATGTCTCCGTAAGAAGAGAAAAGGCCTGGAGACTCAGGGACCATTCGTTGTTGGAAAGAGTTTCTCGACTCAGGTAATCGGCTAACATGTTTTCTGCCGCAGGAACATATATTGCTTTTAGATCTGCTAGGTGTGCCTGTGCCCATTCCAGGATAGGGCGGACTTCCTCCATCAGTGTGAGACTCTTGGTACCCCCTTGCCTCTGGATGTAGGACACTGCCACCTTGTTGTCCATCCGAATAAGCACGTTCTTCCCTCTGAGGACTGGTGCAAATGCCATGAGGGCCTGGAAGGCTGCTCTGAGTTCCAGTATATTCGATACTAAATCCTGGCCCCGGAACTGCCATCGGCCCTGCGCTGCTTGATCTTGACAGTGAGCTCCCCAGCCGCTCTGACAGGCGTCCGAGGTGACTATTATCGGATCTGGGGGAACTATCAGTTTGTATTTCCTGAGGTTGGTCAAGTGTGTCCACCACCACACTGATTGCTTCATTGGTCTGGAGATGGTAATGGTCTGACGCATCGATACTCCATCCCACTGCCTCAGAAAGGAGTTTTGGAGGACTCTCATGTGCCATTGTGACCATTGCACCATGGGCAGGGTTGCAGCCATGGACCCTAGCACACTTAAGCAGATTCTGGCTGGAAGATGCCTCGCTGATAGTAATCTCCACATCTTCTGTACTAGAGGCTGAATCTTCTCCTGAGGAAGTTGTACCATGTTCAATTTGGTGTTCAGATCTGCTCCCAAGAATACCATGTTTTGAGTGGGTTGTAAGCTGCTCTTTTTCCAGTTGACTAGCCAGCCGAAGTCTTGGAGAGTCGTGAGTAAGATCTTCTGATGGCATAGCAAGGTTTCTTGATCCTCTGCCAAGAGCAGGATGTCGTCCAAATAATGGTGGACTCGCAGACCCTTCTCCCTGAGGAATGCAACCAAGGGTAGAAGGACCTTGGTAAATGTCCTGGGAGCCGACGAGATGCCGAAAGGAAGGCACTGAAATTGGAAGTGGCTTTTGTTGATGGCAAATCGGAGGAATTTTTGAAAGGCGGGATGAATTGGAATATGTAGATAAGCGTCTGATAAATCTACTGAGAGCATCCAGTCGCCCAGGTTCACTGCCAGAAGTATAGACTGCAGACTCTCCATTTTGAAGGCCTCTGTTTTTATGTTCCTGTTGAGATTTTTTAAATCCAATACAGGACGTAAGTCTCCCATCTTCTTCTTTACCAAAAATAGTGGGGAATAGAACCCCCTCCCCTTTTGATCTGACGGAACTTCCAGTATTGCCCCTTTCTCCTTCAATTCCACTATATATTTTAATAGTAACTTCCTTTTGACTAGTGAAGATGGCAGTCTTGTTGATTGGAAGTGATTCTTTGGAATTTTGCCCATAAACTTCCACTTGTGTCCAAATTTGATCGTGGAAAGAGTCCACTGATCCTCTATATGGCTTGACCAAATCTGTGCGAAGTCCTTGAGCCTGGCGCCCACCTGTACTGAGTGGGCAGGCGAACCTTCAAAAAGACTTCTGCTGCTCCCCTACCGGGGTAGGCTTGGACTTCTGCATCCTTAGGAAGGAAGGTCTTGTGTTCTTCCAGTCCCTTCTAAATTCCCTGCCAGGACGGTAGGATCTAGCTTCCCTATATTTCTCAGGAAGGTTGCGCCTGAAGAAGGAACCCTTTTGGGCCTTGGGTCTTCTATCTGAGGGAATTAATCCCGACTTCCCTCCTGTTACCTTCGAAATAGCGGTGTCCAATTTAGACCCGAACAGGTTTGAGCCATCATATGGAATTCTGCACCAGTTTGTTTTGGATGCAGTATCGGCCATCCATGGTTTCAGCCATAAGGCCCTTCTTGCTGTGACTGAGGCTAGCATTGATCTCGCCGAGGATCTTATAATATCCACTGAGGCTTCTGCCACAAAGTCACCTGCCAACTTGATCTCCTGAAGAGAAGATATTATTTTATCTATTTCAGTACCGTCCTGCAGATCCTTCTCCACCTTGGTTGCCCAACCTGATATGGCTTTTGCCACTGCTGCTGTGGTAATTGCTGGTCTGCATGCACCCCCAGCAGTGGAGTATGCTTTCTTCAATTCTAGATCCAATTTCCGATCCAGAACATCCCGAAAGGAAACTGCGTCCTCAATAGGCAGAGTGACATGCCGTGCAAGACGCATCAAGGAGGAGTCGACTACTGGAGCGTTCATCAATGTTTTGACTTTTGACTCCTTGAGAGGATACATTTTTGTCAGTCTGTTGGTGAGACTGGACCGCTTATCAGATCTTTCCCATTCATCTTTAATTAGATCCTCCAGTTCACCTATAAAAGGGAAATTTTCGGGTTCTTTTCTTAAATTTGGGAAATATTTCCGGACTTTCTGCGGTTCCTCTTTATCTTCTTCCCAGCCTATTGCTTCTTTGACTGACTTTGCGAAAGGCTGTACCAGGGAAAAATCAAAACCTGCTGACATGTCCTGGTCCTCATCTCCTGAGGAGGGTTCTGATGCCTGGGGTTGGCGGTCATCCGCCACAGATGTGCTAGGCGTAGGCCTATCGATTAGTGGTGCTGTTGTCTCCCTTATGGATTCCCGCACAGATTCTCTTATGAGCTCCGTAGCCATTGCTGCGTCTAGCTCTTTGTCCTTTGCTGCCTCATTGAAGCAGGCTCTGCAGACTAGTTTATCTGGCAAGGCTGGTGCGCCGCATACCCAGCAAGCGTTTGCTGCAGGACGGGTGTGGCGGCTTTGGCGGTGCGATGAAGGTGACCGTCTGCGGTGTGACCGACTGTGACGGGAGCGGCTGCGTCTTGAGCGGCTGTGACGTGAGCGGCTATGTCTTCGGTGGCGAGAAGAGGATCTTGAGCGGCTTCTGCGGGACTTTTTGCTTGACCCATGGCTTGATCTCCTCTTACGCCTGGAACTTGCGGCTCTTGACCTGGTGGGGCTGCCAAAAACGCAGCGTTAGTGGTTGGCTCTCTTTTTTCTCCCCTTTCTTCAATACTTACCGAAGACGAATAGCCTCTTACCTCGTTTGCTGATGGTGGTCTGCGCGGGCAGTGGTCTCCATAGTGATAGTAGACAGTGTAGACTGAAGGAAATAAGAGAAAAGAAAAAAGGTACAGGCAAAAAGGAAAAGGAGACCACTGCAAAAATATGAAGCTTCTTTAAAGCTTACTGTGCCAGATGTCCAGACGCCCCCTGAGACCACCAGACCGGGGGTTCCCTCCATAGAAGCTCCTTTAGAGACTGTACAGGAGGGACTTCCAAACAGGAGAGGCTTGAACCTGCTGGGGCGAGTGCGGTAAGAGGCTTTTTTCTTTTTCTTTATCTTGACAACAGGAGCAAGCTGCATATCCCAATCTGTCAGGTGAGGATAAAAAAGAGAATGCAGCGGGGTGTCTCCCCTTCAAACTTATAGCTAACCAATCCTGTCAGGTTGTGGGGGCGGAGTCACAACCCAGCGTGTGCTGCCATGGAAAGGCGTCAGGAAAAGATATTACTTATTTACAAAAAATTCTTACAGAAACCAAGGAAATCTTTTTTTTTCACATTTTTTGGTCTTTTTTATTTTTTTTTGCAAAAAATGAAAAACCCAGCTGTGAATAAATACCACCAAAAGAAAGCTCTATTTGTGTGAAAAAAATTGCATTTTGGTACAGTGTTGCATAACTGCACAATTGTCATTGAGACGGCACTGAAAGCTGAAAATTAGCCTGGGCAGGAAGGGGGTGAAAGTGCCCTGTATTGAAGTGGTTAAGATCTTCATTCATTTTTTGTAGGGGCAGGGATGCAATAAATTTGTGGCATCTCAGTTTGGCAGTGCCTAAAAAGCAATTTCAGACAACAAGTGAAACTAGTCAACAAACTAAGGCTAAACAGAAAACAGTGCAAATATGCTCAAGGTATATGTAAACCCTGACAATGAAGGTCTTTTTGTTCTCTAATTTCTATTGCTCTGTTGTGTATACCATTGAAAGCATTTTGTTATACTGTATCTGTTTCATAAGTGAAAAATACCTGTTGATCCTGCCAGATAACTTGTGGGATAATAACTTCCTGTGCATTTTGCCTATGTTAACTGGTATTTTAACAGAATAAGTAATCCAACAGGGAGTAACTGTAACTTGCAGCTTACAAAACTGCCGTAAAAATATAAGCAATAATGCAAACAGGTTTAGGATGACAAAGAGCATGCATACACTGCAGAATAATACAAAACATGTTACAAAAGATACACAAACATAGACTCCTTACAGCAATGTCACTGTGACTGTGTAATATTTGGCTTTATAGCATAAAGCTGGAGCACACAGAATCTGGTGCAGCTGTGCATTGTAACCAATCAGCTTCTAACTTCAGCTTATTCAGTTATGCTTTGACGATAAAATCTAGTAGCTGATTGGTTACTATGCACAGGTGCACTACATTCTGTGTGCTCCAGTTTTAGTAAATCTCTCCCATGGTCTCTAGAAGAATCTATAACAATACAGAGTCTGTTTGAGAATCACTACTTGTCAGGCCAGGAAAAGGACTTTAGGACCCAGTATCTGTCAGGGCACCAGTGACAGGAGAAGGGCTCTAAGACCCACCATCATCACCAGCACTCCACAGGGACCTATATAAGGAAGCCTCTCAGTGGTTGAAGTTGCTGATTGATCTTCAGCTTGTTTCCTTTGTTCCCTTGTTCCTGTGATCCTCAGTTACCGGCCCGGCTTGCTCCTCACCTGTCTCCTGCCTACTCCAGTCTTCGACCCTATCTTGTCTTACAGATACCCTCTGCCTGCTTCTTGTGTTTGACCTCAGCTTCCCACCTGACTTTGTCTGCTCTGTTACCCACCTGGCTCCTGATCCTGGCTTGTACCGACTATCCTTCTGACAGTGATTCTACAGACCTGCCACACCTCAAAGGTGCCATCTGCCTACAGCCTCTGCTAAATACATCAGCAGTATCCCTGAGTCCTTCTGCAAGCAAATCCGCAGGCGACCTGTGCTACTTTGTGCCCGACCCTCCTGTCTCACCTCCAGGGGAGTCTCAAACTTAGCCCCAGGAGAAGCTCTCTCTGCATTGGCCTCCAGCACCCGGTACGCGATATTACTTCAGTAAAACAGTTCTGATCAAAACAGCTGCTTTCAATTCTCCCCATAAACAGAATCCCTCCAGGGTAGCTCTGGTAACACGTTTGGACAGCTGGAAAGATCCAAGGACAAAGGGCCACCCTACTTGATATTTCATACACTGGTAGCAATTGTGGAGGTGCTCCCCACAGTACTTGGGTATTCTGATCACCTTCCAGCTACTTCTGCCTCCTCAGATGTAGCCTTTCTGAGCTGCTGAGGAAGGCAAGCCGAGGAATATATATTTCTGGGCATGTGCAGGAACCCTGGTAGTTGTGGGAAATGGAGAGCTCTGCTTCTATAACAGGCACTCTGCTGCACTACACCCCACTTGAACTTGTTGTCCCTGGTAAGTTTGCAGACCATTCTCTGAGGTTGAGTCTTTTGCAGCAGTGGATGATGGTTTAGAGGGCCCCACAGCTGAAGCCTTGACCTGTGCTGAATGATCTTTGGGCTGTGTAATATTATCAAAATTCATGGCTTCTCCTAGGAGTCTTTGAAAGAATCGTGGAAGAGCAAGATGCAGTCACCCTTGAACCTCTGATGCCAGAGACTTTGGGGCTTACAAACTAGGCCAGGGTTTTCAAAAACACCATTTTGGGCCTCCCTGTGGGTCTTGATGGGTTTGAGGAGTTTATGGTGTAGGTGCCTTGGTTTTTCTTGGGTTCCTTCTCTCTAGATATTTTAGAGTGGCACACCTGGAATGCATTGTTGTAGGGCACTCAAGGGACTTTTTGTCCACAGTGTTTTCAACTTCCTCTGCTGATGTGCACCTTTATGTCAGACTAGCACTCTACTTCTAGGTTGAAGATCAAAGTCTTGACTGGTCTCTACCAAACTGTTGGACTTGACACAGGCATCATTTCCACTACCAAATTCAGGAAGTTGGAGTGTGTTCAAGTTCTTCTGTGGGTACTATGTCCCATAGGTCTGTGGGTCCCCCGCGAGTATGACAAAACATAACAAATTAGGGTGAGTAGCCTGTTGAGGTATGTACTGTATGAATGTATTTCTTGACAACCGTGGCTAAGTAATAGGTCTATATCCTTTGTTTCTCATGAGCTAAACCTTTCATCAGACTATCTAATGTCTAGTTCATTCTTGGAAGAACTCCGTTTTAATACAGGGTCCATGGTCTGAATGTATCTTCTGCAGGCAGCCAATAGGAAGGCAGAACCGGACCATCTAGGCAGTGGTCCTGGTCTGGTCAAAGGTTGACATTTCCATCATAAACTTGGTAAAGTGGTTCCCCATGACTAGAATCTGTGGGTATCCATTTTCTGACATGCCGAGTATAAGAAAGTTGATAGTCAGTACTTCCAGTAAGGTGGATGTGTGCCAAATCAGAGGAGGAATCTGGGCTTCAGCACCTTTCAACAATGAATATAACACACAGAGGTTAGAGGTTGATTTAATAAAACTGGAGAAGGCAAAATCTGGTGCAACTGTGTATGGTAGCTAATCAGCCTCTAACTTCAGCTTGTTCAATTAAGTTTTCACAAAAAAACCCCAAAAAACTGGAAGCTGATTGGTTTTAATGCAGTAAATCAGTAAATCAACCCCACAGTACTGACATACTTATTCAACCAACTAGAACCGACCCACACACATGGCTTGTCTCTTTAACAAGGTAAATGTCTAGATAAATCAGGATTCTATCTAGGTTCATGTCCCAAAGGCAATGTTCCACTGTCTTCTGGAATGTGCTGGGTACATTGTTCAGCCCAGCTTCCTTCAAAACTGGCACAACTACAAGGCAGTAATAAAATTTGTTTTCAGCCTGAACCGCCTTGACAAAGGGGATCTGTCAATACCTGCTGGCAAGTTCAAGTGTGGAGAAAAATTTAGCCTGTCCTAGGGCAACAAGAGATTCCTTGATTTGTTGAAGATGATTAGTGTCCCTCAGGGTAACATCTTTCAGACGCCTATAGTCCAAACAAAATTGCCAAAATGCTGTACTTCTTCACCACCAAGACAATTGGAGCCACCCACGTGCTCTTACTCTCTTCAATTATCCCTTGTTGCATCATCTGTTCTAGCATGTGCTTGAGTTCTTGGTAGCGGTGTAGAGGTATACTTAATATCTCTCTCGGATGGTAGGACTCTCTCTTGTGGGTTTCTCAAGTTCAGTCCCATTGCTAGAGCCCAACTTATGGTCCACCTGTGAGAACACCTCTGTCCTTTAGTTGTAGGAAAACAGTGATATTTGTTGTCTGGTCCACTTTCGGTTTGCTCCTACCAACCACTGAGTCATACTCACTCTTGCTACATAGCAATGCCCATTAAACACCCTAAGCTCTATGTGCCGCACCTTTAGAGCCTTCACATGTGCAGTTAGGAACAGTTCTGCCACTGCCACTGGGTTCCAACTATTACTATAACACCTAGGAACACTGTGACGCCATGGTAACAAACAGAGCCACTTCTGAGAGCATGGGTTCCACAAGTCAGTGAAGCTTTGCAATCCATGGAGAGAGCCAACATTCATAGAGAGTATAAGTTCCTGAATAGGTGGTACCACAACCTCTGCCCCAAAGGGAATGTTAGAACATGGTCATGGGTGTATCTATGCTTGTACATCTCTGCTCCTGACATGTTATGGCCGCTTTTAACCGTTTGTGGAACTTCAAATTAGAGATGCTTCCATCTTCCTCCTGTAAGGCTTACCTGACCTTGTCAGGCAGCATTCCACATACAAATTGTTCCCTTAGCCTACCACATCTCCCTAGCTATGCCCTCCTACTTGGCCCCTTTGCCTAAAGCATATGGCCTCATGCACACAGGATATAGAAAAATGCCACTTATACAGGCATTTTACTTTTTTTTCAACGTCCAAACGCACCTCTATGTTAGCCTTTGTGGCCATGCCTGTGTGTTTGGAGGTTAAAAAAAAACATACCACCAGTGTGGTCAGGAGAGGAACATTTGGGCAGAAAAATGCTAAGTGAGCCTAAACATGTGTAAATGAGCTCAAACGCTAGATGAGTTAGCGCTAGAGCATTCATTCCAATGGCCACAATAAACAAATATTCTGGCCAATGGAATGAAAGAACACCCCAGATGCATTTGCAACACACAGCTTTAGGCATGTTACTTAAGCTGCTTTTTCCACTCCTGGAGAAAAGGCATCCAGAGGAGAAAACATGACCCCCCAAGTCATTTTTTTTTTTACATTTTGGCCGGGGTTCCCCTTAATATCCTTACTAGACCTGAAGGGCCTGGTATGGAATTTAGGGGGACCCCCACGTCATTTTTTTTTAAATTTTGGTTCGGGGTTCCCCTGTAGGGAATTCCCATGCCATTTTTATCAATGAACTTCTATGTGTATTGTCGGACCAGCAGTTCATTAATAGCTGCGAGTAGTTTTAAATGACTTTTTTTCCTTTGAAATGTCATTTTGCTGTCAGACTGTTCTAAACACGGGAAACATGCGCCCCTTTACAGGCATACTATAACATACTATAACATACTATAACTATAAATACTATAGACAGCCCCCAGCTACGAAATTTAAAGGGATATTACACTTTTATTGTTTCACTTTAAGCATTATTAAAATCACTGCTCCCGAAAAAAAGGGCCGCTTTTAAAACTTTTTTTTGCATTGATCCATGTCCCCTGGGGCAGGACCCAGGTTCCCAAACACTTTTTTATAACAATACCATGCATATAAGCCTTTAAAATTAGCACTTTTGATTTCTCCCATAGACTTTTAAAGGGTGTTCCGCGGCATTCGAATTTGCCGCGAAGGCCCCAAATTGTTCGCTGTGCGGTGAACTTGCGAACATGAGTTCGACTCGAACTCGAAGCTCATCCCTATTCAGGATGGCAAAGAACTTGCATACGCTGCAGAATAATGCAAAACAGATTATGAAAGCAGTCAGAGTGTCTAGCTAAGAATCACTACTATAGTAAAACAGTTCAGAACACAAACAGCTTCTTGTAATACTCCTCCGAAACAGCATCCCTCTCAGTGAAGTCCAGGGTAGCTCTGGTAACACAGGCAAACAACTGGAAGGATCCAAGGCCCAATGATAAAGGCCCCCACCCACTGGAACTGGAGTAGTTGTGGGATGGGGCTCCTCACAGTAGCTGAGTCTTCAGAAGAAGCTGTGTGCTTTTAGGCTCTTGCCCAACTGCCTGCATGCCAGTTCTAAGGGATGCTCACCTGGCTGCAGATCACTTGCCCAGCTACCTCTGTTTAATTAGGTGTGGCTTATCTGAGCTGCTGAGGGAGAGAATCTGAATAACTTGTCATTTCTAGGCATATCTAGGAAGCAAGGGAGTTTTGAGAAATTGAGTTAATTTAACCTGCTCCTGCATCTGAGCTTGGTAAGCAAATGGTCACTCCACTATATTATCATTTAGCATTTTTCCCAGCTTTCGCTGTAAATTACAGAACATCTCTACAGAAGGACAGAGGGGGAGATGTTCTGTAGTTCTAGCACACATCCAGTATTATGGTGACAATGTTCTCCTGTATAGATTAAATGAGTATAGTCACCCTAGGACATAAAGCTTTTTACTGGCAGGATTACCAGGCCAATATAAAAGGCAAAAAAGCCTGACAAAGAATACTAATGCTGAAACCACATCTAAGGACTGAAACAGCTGATCATTTTTATCACTCCTGGGGGCTAAATGCAGAGGTGGGGAAAGGTGAGTATGTGCTACTGTTGAGGGGTCATAAAAGCAAACCTGTGTGCTTTTCCCTAAAAAAAAAATCTGAAAATTAACCCAATATGCCCTAAAGCCCAGTTTGTTATACTTTTCTGGCACTAAAGAGCAATAAATAAGATATAAAATAATATGAGGTTTATTTACTAAAGGCAAATAGGCTGTTTAGTTTGCAAGTGAATTTTCACTTAGCTTAGGGAATTTGGTGAAAATTCACTCTTCAAAGAATACAAAATCAGTATTTTTGCTTGCACGTGAAGGTATGGTGGAAATCAGCAGAGCTTTACCTTATTCACCAAGCTAAGGAAAAATTCCTTTGCAAAATGAACAGCCTATTTGCCTTTTGTAAATCCACCCCAATGGGTTGTTTTACCAAATCGTAGGCTGTCAATTTTCACTTAGCTAAGCAAACGTGGTAAAGCTTTGCCTTCTTTGAGCATCCAACCAAATGAGAGCAAAAATTCAGTTTTTCACATTTTTCTTGCAAATGATTAGGCATTCAAAGTGAAATTAGCTTCTTCTTATTCACCAGTTTAATAGAAAATTTGTTTTGATCTATTGTTTTTTTTTTTGGAAAGGTACTTGGGCTTTAGTCCATGTCCTCTGCAATCTCCTGCAGCCAGAGAACACCTCGCATAAGGAGCCTGCTATGATGTCTAGTGCCCTCTCTCTCTGCTTAAAGTGATTCTAAAGCCTTATGTTTTTTTCCCTTAATGCTTTCTTTGCATTAGGGTTAAAAACCTTCGGTGGTACAGGATCCCCCAAGCCCCCCCTTATACTTACTTGAGCCTGAGCTTGATCCTTCGATGTGCATGAAAGCAGCGGCTCTCGTCGTGGTCTCCCTCCTTACTGGGCAGATTGATAGCAGTGAGAGCGATTGGGGGGCTGTGATAAGGAAACGGGGTTTGGGGCGGAGCTATCTGGTCTGTATCTATAGATGCAGACAGGGCAGCTCGAGAGTGAGCCTGCATGAGTGCCCCCATAGAAAGCAGCTTTATATGGGGCACTTGACAAAGAGGATTAGCCAGGAGCACTGGCGGGGAACCCCAGAAGCAGAGAATTGGGGCTTCTCCTTGCAAAACGATTGCACAGAGCAGGTAAGGATGACACATTTGTTAAAAAATTAAGCTTTAATGTAACTTTAATATAGCGTCATTCAAAATCAAAATGTCAAACAGGTTTTGAATCTAACTGGTGGTACTAATGCCTGGAGACATCACACTTTCTATAAATAAGAGACAGCACGGATTTCACAGTGGGTGTGTTTCAGATATCTCTCCTGTATTGCTAACAGGTAAGAACACATGTTCCCACATAAAAATTCAGTGTCAACTGGTCTACTACAACAAAATTTGGATGCTAATCTAGTCATAAGCAGGTAGGATATGTGCCTTGCATGCATTTCATGGATCAATTTTCAGTTCTGACTGGAGTGTTTTATAGGATCACCTGCTCTTGATTAATGTGCAGTTTACGTATACTTAACTTATGCATTGATCAACAGCAAGCAATGCAACCAGCATATTAGCAAAGATAAGCACTGTCTGTCAGCAGAGAAGTCTCTACAATAAGCCCAGTTGGGCATGAAAGCAAGTCAAATGAGAGGAACAGGTTACAGTGTGTCTGCCACTTGTTCATTGGAGTTTGGCTAGCACTTGGGCTTGGTATGAGCTGCTTTGGGAGAGGCCTTTGAGCAGTGGCATGGATCCAAAACGCAGTGCTGAACTGCAGAAAGATTGAGATGCAGGAGAAGAGAAGTCTGCTTTGGGATCCCCTTGCATCTTTTCCCCATAGTACGTTATGGCAGCTCCAACACTGGACACAAAAGTGACCAACTGTTCCCAATCTAGCCTCCTGTGACATTTACAGAAACTAACAGTAGGGCTCAGGGGTGTTACACAAATCATAAAAATGCTCCTCAACCTGCGGCACTGGTTTAGCAGACCTTCCCTGCCTTGTAGAGCACAAATGGAAGCATGTTACATTATACTTGTTACTTTAAGGCAAGCTGAGAAGATAATAAAACTAGAATAGTTTTGCAATTTAGGTAGCCTTGTGCACACCCAGCACATTTTTTCTCAATATATCAACAATATAAACTAATATTATCTACAGCCTTGCAAAATTCAACAAGTTTAAGGGACAATGCAAGCTATTGGTGGTGAGCGGAGAGTCTTCAGTGCTACACAGGAGGTGAATACTGATCCATTACCGACCACTATATTTTTCATCTTATGTTAAAGGTGCAGTTGGCTTATCAGATGCAGTCACTGTTTGACAGCACCATTGTATTCAGGCATTCCCGGTTGCCATAGCTGCCTGAATGCAATAGCCAGCAGTAGAAATTCATCCATTCATGCTGCGTTAACGGAAGAATCAATTTCTTTTCTCTCGCTCAACCTGTGGGCTAAACATAAGAAAAACAAACCATGCATTGTTTCCCCTTATAGTCTTGTATCACCATTTGTTATGATTTTTATTGATTTTTTTATTGGAACTGTGCACCCACTTCAGTGTTCTATGCTATTGTATATAAATAACAGCTGTTTCCGTATCCCTTACCACAGGTGCCTTCACACAGACACCACTCGACAATAGGTACCACAATCAAATTGTGGTGCCTATAGGATTGTGAGCTCATATTTAGACACAATGGGAGGGAATTAAGAAAGAGTGGTGCAGACTTTATGTCTGAACCCCTCTTATAACCTGAGAAAATGGAGCCGATTTTTCTCCTAATTAACAAAATGGGTGCAAGACAGGTGCTGTCTTTCCCCCCACCTAGCTGAGAGCAAAATGATGTTACCCTACAGGATCTGCTTGCAATCACCATATGAACAAAGAGGCATGTGAGCTGTCAGTTAACATCCTACCTGAGAAAATGGAGCCGATTCTTCTCCTAATTAACAAAAGGGGTGAAAGACAGGCGCTGTCTTTCCCCCCACCTAGCTGAGAGCAGAAGGATGTTACCCTACAGGATCTGCTTGCAATCACTGCATGAACAAAGAGGCATGTGAGCTGTCAGTTAACATCCCATACATCAGGTCCGATCTGGCAGGGAACTGCAGCAATTTTCTATAATGAAAACTGCCTCAACCCCTTTGACACTTTATTTTTTTTTTTCTATACCCCACTGGCTGCCCCAACTTTGCAAATCCTCCGTCATCTCTGACACCCTGGATTCAGTCATTTTACCCAACTGTCACCACTAATAAGAAGCTTACACAATACCAGTGAAACAGTTCAAGTTTGTTTGCTGTGCTAAAAGGGACACATAAAAGTGTAAAACATAACACTGTAAATTACAAAGGTATTTTTATCTGAACAATATAGCACTGGTTATAATAAACACTATTTGCAATTGGTAACCTTTTGGTAGTATGGAGAAATGCAAAGTATACAAAATGACCCAAGTTGTGCTAAACCCTGTTTCCGTCACAGTAACCTATGTGAACAGGTCAGCAAAAGGGTAGGGAACTGATACTTAATTTACCATGTCAGGCTCACTCCCCTCTGTTTCCTCAACCCACAGGCCATTAACATTAGTACAACATGACAAACATTATGCAACTGTTGTGTTTAAACTGACTGGCTCCTTTAAATAGAGTTCCAGAGAAAGTGAGAGCACACCCTTTGTGCTAAAAATAACTTTAGTCACTTGAAGGAATAAAGAGAGGATAAAAGGGTTGAAGTGTTACTCCTTGGAATCCAGCAATTCTTCAGCTAGCCTTGAAGCATTAAGAATAGGATGATTCTTAATGATAGAGTATAGTAAATTTGGCTGATATGTAGTGTATCTTTATTTTACTTCACACTCTTCCTATATGGCTGGAATAATATTGTATCCAATGAGATTGCTGGTGGTAAAGATGTGAACAGGATATACAGTATCTCACAAAAGTGAGTACACCCCTCACATTTTTGTAAATATTTTATTCTATCTTTTCATGTGACAACACTAAAGAAATGCCACTTTGCTACAATGTAAAGTAATGAGGGTACTGCTTGTATAACAGTGTAAATTTGTTGTCCCCTCAAAATAACTCAACACACAGCCATTAAAGTCTAAACCGTTGGCAACAAAAGTTAGTACACCCCTAAGTGAAAATGTCCAAATTGGGCCCAATTAGCCATTTTACCTCCCCGCTGTCATGTGACTTGTTATGCTCCGTACACACGGTCGGACATTGATCGGACATTCCGACAACAAAATCCTAGGATTTTTTCTGATGGATATTGGCTCAAACTTGTCTTGCATACACACGGTCACACAAAGTTGTCGGAAAATCCAATCATTCTGAACGCGGTGACGTAAAACACGTACGTCGGGACTATAAACGGGGCAGTAGCCAATAGCTTTCATCTCTTTATTTATTCTGAGCATGCGTGGCACTTTGTGCGTCAGATTTGTGTACACACGATCGGAAATTCCGACAACGGATTTTGTTGTCGGAAAATTTTATAGCCTGCTCTCAAACTCTGTGTGTCGGAAAATCTGATGGAAAATGTGTGATGGAGCCTACACACGGTCGGAATTTCCGACAACAAGGTCCTATCACACATTTTCCGCTCGGAAAATCTGACCGTGTGTACGGGGCATAAGTGTTACAAGTTCTCAGGTGTGAATGGGGAGCAGGTGTGTTAAATTTGTTGTTATTGCTCTCACTCTCTCATACTGGTCACTGGAAGTTCAACATGACACCTCCTGGCAAAGAACTTTATGAGGATCTGAAAAAAAGAATTGTTGCTCTACATAAAGATGGCTTAGGCTATAAGAAGATTATCAAGACCCTGAAACTGAGCTGCAGCACGGTGGCCAAGACCATACAATGGTTTAACAGGACAAGTTCCACTCAGAACAGGCCTCGCCATGGTCAACTAATGAATTTGAGTGCCCATGCTCAGCGTCATATCCAGAGGTTGTTTTTGACGTATGAGTGTTGCCAGCATTGCTGCAGAGGTTGAAGGGGTGGGGGGTCAGTCTGTCAGTGCTCAGACCATACGCTGCACACTGCATCAAATTGGTCTGCATGGTTGTCGTCCCAGAAGGAAGCCTCTTCTAAAGATGATGCACAAGAAAGCCCGCAAAAAGTTTGCTGAAGACAAGTAGACTAAGGACATGGATTACTGGAACCATGTCCTGTGGTCTGATGAGACCAAGATAAACTTATTTGGTTCAGATGGTGTCAAGTGTGTATGGTGGCAACCAGGTGAGGAGTACGAAGACAAGAGTGTCTTGCCTACAGTCAAGCATGGTGGTGGGAGTGTCATGCTCTGGGGCTGCATGAGTGCTGCTGGTGTTCTGCCGAGAAAGTTCCGCTCGGCGGATAAGTTCCCCCCTCTGCGCAGTAGGATCCGGCGGAAATAGCCGAAGCGGAATAGCTGAAAATCAGCTGTACACGGCGCCTGTAAGAGGGCCGCTCGCCACGCTTCGGGCACGGCCTCGCTTCGCTAGGCTCTTTTAGATTCCCCCTCTAGGTCCACTTGGATGGTGGGGAAGGAACCTGGACCTAAGGCGCAGGTGCCGTGTACAGCTGATTGAAGCGTTTGAGCTTCGGCTATCTCCGGCGGCTGACAGTAGTTCGTACTGCGCAGGCGCTGCGCCTGCGCAGTACAGGGGGGAACTTATCCGCCGAGGGAACTTTCTCGGCAAGACACCGGAACTGGGCAGCTACAGTTCATTGCGGGAACCATGAATGCCAACATGTACTGTGATATACTGAAGCCGAGCATGATCCCCTCCCTTCGGAGACCGGGCTGCAGGGCAGTATTCCAACATGATAACGACCCCAAACACACTTCCAAGATGACCTCTGCCTTGCTAAAGAATCTGAGGGTAAAGGTGATGGGCTGGCAAAGCATGTCTCCAGACCTAAACCCCATTGAGCATTTGTGGGGCATCCTCAAATAGAAGGTGGAGGAGCGCAAGGTCTCTAACATCCACCAGTTCTGTGATGTCGTCATGGAGGAGTGGAAGAGGACTCCAGTGGCAACCTGTGAAGCTCTGGTGAACTCCATGCCCAAGAGGGTTAAAATAGTGCTGGAAAATAATGGTGGCCACACAAAATATTGACACTTTGGGCCCAATTTGGAAATTTTCCCTTATGAGTGTACTCACTTTTGTTGCCAGCGGTTTAGACATTAATGGCTGTGTGTTGAGTTATTTTGAGGGGACAGCAAATTCACACTGTTATACAAGCTGTACACTCACTACTTTACATTGTAGCAAAATGTAATTTCTTCAGTGTTGTCACATGAAAAGATCTAATAAAATATTTACAAAAATGTGAGGGGTGTACTCACTTTTGTGAGATACTGTAGATGTCTGCATACAATGTCCATTATAGTATGTGAACTAACTGCCAGTAGCACCACAAGTACCAGAAAGCTGGGTTGAATAAAGGATGTCTATATGCAGTGTCTTAAAGAATTTAAATGAGCAAATGCCCGTTCACCAAACTGGTTACGGAGGCTGCTGGCAGCAATGCAGGTGATGATGAAGACTCTTTCCTCTGAATTCTGGCTCTGGGAATGGCGTCTGACCCTGTCACACCACGCCCGGTCTACCCAAATCTGAAATGCAGGCGTCACTGGAGAATCTTGAACAGTCTCCGGTCCGCTGTAGGTGAGAAGCGATGCTGTCGGCACATGCCACATATCGGCAGCGGTTAACACTGACACAGAGCTCCTGCTGGCAGATCCTAGCTGGCATCCCAAGTGAGCGATATAGGCCTAAACCAGCACTTTTACATCCTCTCCCAGCATTCTGTACTACTCTCCTGTTGCAATCTAGTAGTGGTAGTTCAGACCAATCCTGCTGGAATTTAAGCCCAAGTATTCTGAACTACACATCCTATGATGCTTTGCTCTGCTCTGAGTTTTGTCTCAAAGGAAGTGACACAGGGAGTCCAAGCCAACCCTAAAGGGAGACAACCCCACATTAATAACAATGTACACTGTCCTTGAATTGCAGGCATAATAGCCACCTCCTGGCTACATTCTTCCCCACTCGAATTCTTTGGTGCCCAAAGAGGCGGAGACATTAAACTATTCAAACATTTTGAAAGTGAAAAGGTTTTTAACAGGTCTATAATAACATTAACCACAATCTATACTCAGCAAATATTGACACACGTCTGAACCATTTATATACACCTTCAGTCAAATCAAAATCAGTTTTTGAACAGGCCAGGGCAATTGCCTTGTCCCACCCATCAGTGTCAGGGGTCATAGCAGAGTCGCCCCCTACCCAATTAACAGTAGGGAGATTAGGCGTGGGAACTTGCCTTTTGATGATAGGAATCAGTTTGTCAGAGTTCTCTCCTAAAGTATCATAAGTGAGTCTCTTTGGAGGATGTATATTTTGCCTTAGCCGAATTGGAGAGTACTTCTCAGAAGGTTGAACAGAGTTCTCTGCTGGACTTCCGATGTGAACAGGACTGCATGGCTCCAAAGGGAAATCCGTAACTGCAATCTCAGAAGTTGGCTGTGGAGGGAAGAAATTGACTTCCTCAATGAGTTCAGAGATGTGCAATTGACATTCTCTGTTTTCTCCATCCATATGGGGTGCTTCAGCCTCTGAGGGGCAATCTGGTTCAGGCAACATCAAAGGCTCAAAACAAAACTGATCAAGTCTCCTGTCTCTCTCTCAGAAGTGGGACTGGTACTATCAACCTTGATCCGATCTGCTTCCCTAAATGATGGTAGGATTTCAACTTCTGGACTAAGTAGTCTTCGTATTGTTTCAGTCAGCTCTCCACCTCTAGTATCTGCATCAGTCTCTGTTTCTGTAAGCCACATCCAATAAGGCACTATTTCCTCATCCTCACTATCTTCCTTTTTCTCCTCTTCTTCCTCTTCCTCTGGCAACACAGTGGGAGCTAGTCGATGTGAGCGAGTCCTGGGTGGAGTTGGTTTCTGAGGAGGTAAAAGGGGCACTGGAGGCACCCTAACTGCATCAGAAAATGGAAGCAAATGATTTCAATGCCACATCTTCAATGGCCCTTGTTTTCCCTCAGGTCTGATTTGATAAACAGGTAGCCCAGGAAGCTGTTTAGATATCACATAAGGTTGTGATCACCATCAGTCAGACAGCTTATGTTCTCCTGGTACCCCCAAGTTCTTCAGTAACACACAATCTCCAGGCTGCAAATCCTGCACTCTCACTTTTAAGTCAAAATTCTTTTTGTTCTGTAACTCTCTGGTCGAGGCATGGCCCATGGCTTTCTCGTATGCTTGCTGCAAATTCTTTCATAATCTTTCAACATAACCTCGGTAAGAAGTCAAAGAATTATTGTCAACAGATGTTCCAAAAGCTAAATCAATAGGAAGACGAGCTTCTCTTCCAAACATGAGTCGGTACGGAGAATAGCCAGTAGCATAACTTACAGTACTGTTGTAGGCATGGACAACAGCTGCAATATGGTTTCCCCAGTTCTGTTTATTCTCTGTAGGCAGGGTCCCCAGCATATTCAGAAAAATAGGATTTTTATAACAGCTTACCTGTAAAATCCTTTTCTTGGAATACATCACGGGACACAGAGCCATAGTCATAACTATATGGGTTATATAGGCCACCTTTAGGTGATGGACACTGGCACACTCTAGATAGGAAGTCTACTCCCTATATAACCCCTCCCCTTACCGGGAGTACCTCAGTTTTTGAGGGGAGGGACCTCTGTGTCCCATGATGCACTCCAAGAAAAGGATTTTAGAGGTAAGCTGTTATAAAAATCCTATTTTCTATATCGTACATCACGGGACACAGAGCCATAGTCATAACTATATGGGATGTCCCAGAGCAATGCTATCTGAGGGGAGGGAGACACAAACCAAAATACGGTACCGTCAGACCTGAGGACATATACTGCTACCTGCAGCACACTGCGCCTAAAGGTGATATCCTTCTGTCTTTTTACATCCACCTGACAGAATCTGGTGAATGTATGGACTGAAGACCAAGTTGCGGCCTTGCAGATTTGAGCCATGGAGGCTTGGTGGTGCACTGCCCATGAAGCACTAAGAGCCCTGGTGGAGTGCACTTTGATTTGAAAAGGTGGAACCTTCTTCTTCAAACCGTAAGCTTGAACAATTACTTGCCAAATCCACTTAGAAATAGTAGATTTCGACGCTGCCTGTCCTTTCCTAGGACCTTCAGGCAACACAAACAAAACATCCGATTTTCGAATTTGAGTAGTCGCCTTCGAATAGACCTTGACTGCTCTCATTACATCAAGAGCATGTAGCAATTTTTCTTCTGTAGAACAGGGTTCTGGAAAAAATGAAGGTAGAACAATATCCTGGTTTAGATGAAAACATGATACCACCTTCGGCAGAAGGCTAGGATGAGGATGCAATGGCACCTTATCCTTGTCAAAAGGATCAAGGGAGTATGCCATATTGGCTCAAAAGGCTGTTTTTGTAAAGCCGACAAAACTAAATTCAGGTCCCAAGGTTTCAAGGGTGACTTAACTGGCAGATTAAGCCGTGTTACCCCTTGTATGAAACTACAGACCAGAGAATGTAAAGCAAGTGGTCACTGGAACAATACCGATAAGGCCGAGACCTGGCCTTTGATGGTACTCAAGGCCAGCTTCATCTCTAATGCTATTTGCAGAAAGGCAAGGATTCTACCTATAGCATATTTTCTAGGATGCCAACCCCACGATTCACACTAGGAAACATACGCCCTTCAGACTCTATAATAAATGACTCTGGAAGCTGGCTTCCTTGCATTAATCAAGGTAGATATCACTGACCCTGAAAGTCCACGATTCTTCAGAATGTGGCATTCAATAGCCAAACTGTCAAATTTAGCGTTTGTAAGGTAAGATGGAATACTGGTCCCTGTGAGAGCAGGTCTGGACCTGGTGGTAGGGTCCATGGGTCCCCCTACTGCCATCCTTACAATCTCTGCATAACAAGACCTTCTGGGCCACGCTGGGGTCACAAGAACCACCGACTTCCTTTCCTGCTTGATCCTGCGAAGAAGACGAGGTAGCATCAAAATAGAAGGGAATGCATAAATCAGTGAGAACCGATCCCACGGGGTCACTAAGGCATCCGTGCCTATTTTCCCCGCTCACCAGAAATATCTACGTTTCGAGGTAAAGAAACTCCATTTTCAGTTTGTAGCTCTGCCTTTCGGTCTAGCTACTGCACCTCGGGTGTTTACAAAAGTTCTGGGCCCTCCTCTGCCCAAGTTAAGGGCTCAAGGTATAACAATTGTGGCATAACTAGACGACCTGCTCTTGATAGACCGGTTGGTAGCCCGCTTAGATCAAAGCATGGTCACCACAGTCAACTACCTGGAATACCTAGGTTGGATCCTCAACCTAGAGAAATCTTCTTTAAAACCAGATAAGTGCTCTCAAGGATTGACATACCCCAATTGCCACCACTGCAAGTTAAGGTACTGAACCTGCCAAAGAAAAAATGTTTTTTAACAGGAATTCCAACTTCTTATCGATTGAATCCCTTTTTGAACCCCATTTGAGCGTTGTCAACTGGACAAGTCAAACTTTTATTCACAGAGGATATAGCAGCGTCAATTGCTGGTATACCCCATTTTTTACTAAATTTTTCCTCCATAGGATAAAGTGTTGAAAACTTTTTAGGAGGAAAAAAATGCTTATCTGGGTGATCCCACTCAAAATACATAAGTTGTTCCAGCAATGAATGTACCGGAAAGGCATGCAAGGTTTGAGGAGGCTTTAGTGAACCCAAACAAGAAGTGAGCTTTTCAGCCGACTCAGTTAAGGGTAGCTTGAATGTGGAGCGGACCATTTCAGTAAGAGATCGCACCAGCAATTTCTCAGATTGTGAAGCTGAAGAAGGTTCATCCACACTTGACCCCTCGGAAGAGGAGTCATCAGCCTCTTCATGATCCCCTGAGGGGAATTCATCTTCTCCCTCCCACTGTTCCTCTGTTTGAGGGTTCTGGGTGGTAGAAGGGGATCTATCGCGTTTTCTCCCACTCTCAGAAGATGCGATTAAAGCTGTTAACCTTTCTTCCAATCCCACCAAGGCTGAGGAGAAAACCCCCTCAGTAATATAGACAGGGGCTGAAATGTTGGAAACAGTAGTAACACTTGCCGAACCCTATGGCTCACTCTGAGCAGCCCCCCCAGTTCCTTCAGGGGAGGATGGTGTTGCAGAGGCAAGACCAGGGTCTTCAGAGCCTGAGGGTGACACATTTGGGCCCTTTTTTGCACCTCCCCTTCTGTCAACCATAGTGCCAAGCACAAATGCAGAGGTACTGTCATAAACCACCAAATGTGACCAGAACTGTGTGACTGCGACAGAGTAAGCCAAACATAAGTAGGTGAAAGTAAGTGATTTTATTAAGATATATGCATATAAATGTGAATACACCACCAATACCAAACAGAGTGAGAAAACCAAATAACTAAAACAGTGACAACAAACCAACCAGTATATATAACAAAAGGGGATACCTGAATCGTAGTCAAGCCAGGCCAGGGTCATAAACGGGAGGTCAGCAGATGGGGGGACAAGGAGAAAGGGATCAGGTTGCAGGAAAAGGTTCCAGGGATGCAGGAATAGACAGGATCAGGTACAACAGGTTTTAAGGATACAGGAATCAAGGTTCAGGATCAGGGTAACAGGAAACAGGATGCAGGTCAGGGCTCAAGGTCAATACCAGGGCAAACTGTGTGTGCACTTGCCGGGTATTTATACTATAGCTGCTAATAAAGTCAGGTGATGCCTGTCTGCAGAAGGTAATACCTGCTCCATACTGCCAGGATCCCTCTGCTGGTGGACGCCAGTACTGCGGCCCAAAGATGACAAAATACCAGCAGGAAAAAGCTCTTCTGACAGTTCCAAACTGCCAGGAGACACCTGCTGGTGGACCTCAGTACTGATATTACCAGCGGAGAGGACCTTTCCTGACAGTAACCCCCCCTCAAAGGAGCGACCTCCGGACGCTCCAACTTTCCGTTGCTGGGGAAAGTCCATGGCGTCAAGCCGGGCAGCGGGCAAAGTCACATCAGGTTGGGCAATAAGTCCTTCAAGCTGAATAGCAGGCACAGGAACCTCAAGCTGAGTCGCAGGCACAGTGAGCTGGATGGCAGGCACCTCGAACTGGGCAACAGGAACACCAGACTGGGCAGCCGGCACGGGCACATCAAGCGGTGAAGCAGGCACATCAAGCGAGGCAGCAGGCTCAAGGCCGTTGAGCTGGGCAGCAGGCAACGAGACATTAGACTGGAAAGCGGGCACATCAGACTGGAAAGCGAGCACATCAGACTGGAAAGCGGACACATCAGACTGACAAACAGGCACATCAGACTGGAAGTTAGGCACTGGCTCTTCAGGCTGGAACGCTAGCTCTGGCTCTTCAGGCTGGAACACTGACACCTCTGGATGGAACACTGGCACCTCCAGCTGGAACACTGGCAACTCCGGCTGGAACACTGGCAACTCCGGCTGGCACACTGGCACCTCAGGCTGGGACTCTGGCACTTCAAGCTGGGACTCTGGTACTTCAGGCTGTAACTCTGGCACCTCAGGCTGGAAAAGATTGGTGAGTGTGGAGGCAGGTTGGGTTAATGGCAGGATCGTCTTGGTTGGGAAAAACTTTCGTTTTTTCTTTGGCTTAGTCACTGAAGCTCTGTAGGTGGGAGGTGCAGCAGACTGGAAAGGAGGATTGGGATATGGCAGAAAAGAGGTAACAGTAGCTAGGGGAATTTCTTGTGGATTAGTAGGCAGCTGAGAAGAGGCAGGTGGGTTGAATGCAGGATAGGTACAGGGAGCAGAGACCGGAAATGAGTATTTGGTTGGGAGCAACGTATACTGGGCTGCAACTGAGTTTGGCATGGGTGATGGGGAAACATACATTCGGGTAGGCTGGTGTCTGATGGTAGTGGTGGTTTGTTTGGCTGGGGCTGATTGCACCATGTCATACCATGCTGAAAGTATGGGTTGTACAAACAACAGTTTTAAATCTCCCTGTCTAACAAAAGACTGAGCAGACACAATGCACTCAGCAATCACCTGTGGGGAACAGGCTGAGCAGTGCGCATACAAATCAGCGTGGTCATCTGCAAAAAGCCAAACTAGGGATGCAACCTGATTCATATTAAAATGGTGCGTGAAATCATCATGGCCCTCTGGGATACAGGGCAGGGCCAGCTCAGTACAGATCTTGATAAAAGGCTGCACCTCCCCAAACAATATGTAGCCCTGATTGACCAGAGAGTGAGCCAAACGTATAATGGCAAACAACTGGTTCCTAGACCATCCTTTCAAAGCCTGGTGGCAATAATCACCACTTTCAGATGCCAGCATAGAAAAATAAACAACCTCATCGGCATTCACGTTTGCAATCAACTGAATCAAATGGTCCCCCTATGCAGCCACTTCTGGTCAGGGATGGCCCTGGTATTATGTCATAAACTGGATGTGACCAGAACTGCGTGACTGCAACAGAGTAAACCAAACATAAGTAAGTGAAAGTAAGTGATTTTATTAAGATAAATGCATATAAATGTGAATACACCACCAATACCAAACAGAGTGAGAAAACCAAATAACGAACAAAAGTGACAACAAACCAACCAGTATATATAACAAAAGGGGATATCGGAATCGTAGTCAAGCCAGGCCAGGGTTATAAACGTAATGTGAAAAAGTAGATGCGCAACCCAAACAAAACAAAGAAAGGAAAAATCAAAAAATCAAGTGTGTGCAGAATAGAAACACCAATTAATGTAATGTCCTGTCAGGACAAATCAACCAACTAAGAACATGTACCAGCAAATAAATGCATTATCTGAGTGAAACCTGTGTCAGGATAAATTATACATTTGTGCTAACATACAAACACAGAAAAAAGTCCATAGAGTGTTCTATGAAGTCCAATAAAGGATGCAGATAGAAAACCCCCAAATGGTCCTTTCCAAAATGTGATCACACACTGTGGCCAGCAGATGATAAATGATAAAGAATGCCTCTATTACGGAGGTCTAATGGGCACAGACAGGAGGAAACACTCAGACGAGGGCTGTGGATTTAAACATCCGTCCAGCTTCTCTCCTCCAGCGGTAAAGACCTGGCTCCACTAAGCTCTGTAGGACCCACACAGGCGAGCAGGAATGGGGTGACTCCTTTTTGGAAAGTAGACATTCCAAAGTATTTAGTAAGAGGTGACTCCTTTTTGGAAAGTAGACATTTCAAAGTATTTAGTAAGAGGCATGAAGTGACTCCTTTTTGGAAAGTAGACATTCCAAAGTATTTAGTAAGAGACATGGAAGCCCCCATTCCTGCTCGCCTGTGTGGGTCCTACAGAGCTTAGTGTAGCCAGGTCTTTACCACTGGAGGAGAGAAGCTGGACGGATGTTTAACCACTTGCCGACCGCCTAACGCAGATATACTGCGGCAGAATGGCACGGGCAGGCAAAATCACGTACCTGGTACGAGATTTGCCTTCCGCGGGCCGGGGGTGCATCGTGCCCCCCCTGGTGCCCGAGGCAGTCAGCATCGTTAGGGGAGTGATCCGTGCTGAGGGGGAGGCCACTCATTCGTGGCCACCCCCTCGCGTTCGCTACCAACGAATGACAATCTTCCTCTGCCTCTGTAATGTAAACAGCGGCAGAGGAAGTGATGTCATCTCTCCTCGTGTCGGTCTTTTCGTTCCGGCGCAGAGAAAAGAAGACCTCCAAGTAAGTGCACCAACACTACACTAACAGTAGAACACTCTAGGCACACATTTCACCCCCCAGTCACCCCCCGATCACCCCCCTGCACCCCCTGCCACAGTGACACCAATAGCAGTTTTTTTTTTCTGATTATTGCATTGGTGTCATTTTGTGACAGTGATAAGTGGTAGGGCAGTTAATGTTAGGCCCCTTTAGGTCTAGGGTACCCCCCTAACCCCCCCTAATAAAGTTTTAACCCCTCAATCACCCCCCGTCGCCAGTGTCACTAAGCGATAATTTTTCTGATCGCTGTATTAGTGTCAGAGGTGACGCTAGTTAGGGAGGTAAGTATTTAGGTTCGCTGTAAGTGTTTTATAGAGTCAGGGACCCCCATATACTACCTAATAAAGGTTTTAACCCCCTGATTGCCCCCTAGTTAACCCTTTCACCAGTGATCACCGTATAACTGTTACGGGTGACGCTGGTTAGTTCGATTGTTTTTTATAGTTTCAGGGCACCCGCCGTTTATTACCTAATAAAGGGTTAAAACCCTGATCGCCCGGCGGTGATATAAGTTAAGTTTTAGGGTCAGATAGGGTATGCGTCGCCCCAGGCAGCTACAGGTTAGTGCCAGTACCGCTAACACCCACGCACGCAGCATACACCTCCCTTAGTGGTATAGTATCTGAACGGATCAATATCTGATCCGATCAGATCTATACTAGCGTCCCCAGCAGTTTAGGGTTCCTAAAAACGTGTGTTAGCGGGGTCAGCCCAGATACCTGCTAGCACCTGCGTTTAGCCCCTCCGCCCAGCCCACCCAAGTGCAGTATTGATCGATCACTGTTACTTACAAAACACTAAACACACATAACTGCAGCGTTCGCAGAGTCAGGCCTGATCCCTGCGTTCGCTAACAATTTTTTTGGCAGCCTTTTGATACAGTCGCTAACAGTCAGGAGCTTTTTTACCTGTGAGTCTCACTAGTGTACCACTAAATTTAGAGCCCAAAATGGCAAATTGAAGGTACACTAGTGAAGAGGCCTACACGTTTCTGAGCATGACAGATAGTGAAGAGGAAGTCACTCATCTGTCAGATCCAGGCTCAGAATACGATCCTGTAGAGGACAGCGGCTCCATGACAGATAGCTCTGATGACGGAGTTGTGGTCCCTGCTAAGGTCAGGCGTACCACACCCCAATCTTCTTCTTCTGTCGTTGATGTGCAAGAACCGCAGGTCCCTCCTATGGAGCAGAGCAGTACTAGCGCCACTATTCCTTCTGGTGAACTGGCAAGCACCAGCGGCCTAGTACACCCTGGTCGTAGTCAATCCAGCACTGCAGTAACACGTGGTGACGTGGCGAGTCCCATAAGTGCAGTTCAAGCTGGTGAGGTGGCAAGCACAAGTAGTGTCCCACTGCCACCAAGAAGACGAACACAGGCCCATTGTGCCCATAGTGCCCTTCCTGCTGCATTCACCAATCCTAATTGGGAACCCACCACTTCTGCAGCACCCGTACTTCCCCCATTCACTGGCCAACCCAGCATTCAGGTGGAAATAGTTGATTTTACGTCACTTGATTTTTATTCGCTGTTTTTCACCGAAGATCTCTATAGATCTATTGTGGACCAAAGCAATTTGTATGCTGGTCAACACATCGCCACTATTCCCCAGTCCTCCCTTGCCAGAGATTGGAGACCAATTACGGTTTCCAAATTTAAGCTCTTTCTGGGCCTTTCCCTCAACATGGGCATAACAAAAAGAGTGAGTTGCGGTCATATTGGTCCACTGACCCAATTCACCATATGCCCTTGTTCTTTGCCTCCATGACCAGGGCACGATACGAGCAGATCTTGCGGTTCATGCACTTCAATGACAATGAACTCTGTCGTCCTCGTGGAGACCCTGGATACGATCGGCTCTACAAAATTCGGCCCCTCGTAAACCACTTCAAACAATGTTTTGCAGACTTGTTTACTCCCCATCAAGTTGTCTGCATTGATGATTTCCTGATTACGTTTTCTGGCCGCTTGTCATGCAAACAGTACCTTCCCAGCAAGCGTGCCAGATACGGGGTCAAGATGTATAAGCTCTGTGACAGGGCCACAGGCTATACATGTAGTTTTATGGTTTACGAGGGAAAAGATAGCCACGTAGAGCCGACAAACTGCCCTGACTACATAGGAAGCACTGACAAGATTGTGTGGGACTTGGTGTCACCCTTATTCGGAAAGGGGTACCACTTATATGTGGACAATTATTACATGAGCGTGCCACTTTTTAGTCACTTGTTTGATCAGCAGATTGGAGCATGTGGCACCGTGCGACCTAAGCGCCCGGGCTTTCCCCAGTGGCTTGTAGATTCCCGTCTTAGGCTGGGGGAGAGAGCCTGCTTCAAGTGTAATAACTTGCTTGCTATGAAGTGGAGGGATAATAAGAATGTTTTCGTTCTTACCTTCCCTTCATGCAGACACAACGGTCCAAATTACTACGGCGACTGGTGTTGTGGAGAAACCCCTCTGTGTCCATGAATATAACCAAAATATGGGAGGGGTGGAGCTCAACGACCAGTTGTTGGCGCCGTACCTAATTGCCCATAAGGCCAGATGCCGGTACAAGAAAGTGTCTGTTTATTTATTTCAATTGGCTTTGCTGAACGCTCATGTGCTATACAGAGCTTAAGGACGGACTGGATCCTTCCTTAAATTCCAGGAAGAGATGGTCAGAGCCCTTCTGTTTTCAGACAGTGCTCCACCTCACCTTCCCCAACCAAATGCAGTAGGCCGGCTGCATGAGAGGCATTTTCTTTATGTCCTCCCGAGTACCCCTACCCAACGAGCCCCCCAAAAAAGATGTCGTGTCTGCAGCAAGCGTGAATATAGGCGTGACACCCACTATTATTGTCCCTCCTGTCCTGACAATCCTGGTCTTTGCATTGGTGAATGTTTTGAACGCTACCATACACTAGTTGAGTATTAGCGTAGGGTACAGCACTGCACAGACTAGGCACACTTTCACAGGGTCTCCCAAGATGCCATCGCATTTTGAGAGATCCGAACCTGGAACCAGTTACAGTTACAAAAGTTACAGTACAAAAAAAAGTGTGTAAAAAAAAATAAAAAACACAAAAAAATATATAAGATAACAAAAACAAAAATAGTTGTCGTTTTATTGTTCTCTCTCTATTCTCTCTCTATTGTTCTGCTCTTTTTTACTGTATTCTTCTCTGCAATGTTTTATTGTTATTATGTTTTATCATGTTTGCTTAATAGGTATGCAATTTTTTTATACTTTACTGTTTACTGTGTTTTATTGTTAACCATTTTTTTGTTTTCAGGTATGCCATTCAGCTGCAGAACGGATTTATTTATTTTGACAGCAACAGCGTTTGCTCCCATGATACATAAAGCCGTGACTCCAGCGCTGTTGGAGGTGATTTCACCACCACAGTTAAAAAAAAGAGCATATATGGGGGCAGCAGGGGCAGAGGAGCGATTTACTCCTACCTTTTGCGGGTGGATGCCCCCATGCTTTGGCATATATATATTTTAGGCACAGGTTGCGTTAAAAAATGTTTTATTTTTTACTATGTTTTTTTTGTATTTGCTTTGCAGGTATGGTAAGTCTTATGCCCCGTACACACGGCCCGACCCGACGAGCTTGCGCGCAGAAGCGAACGCATACGCGAGTAGCGCCCGCATATGAAAACAGTGGTCAAACCACACATGTGAGGTATCGGCACGACCGGTAGAGCAAGAGCAATAATTCTAGCCCTAGACCTCCTCTGTAACGCAAAACATGCAACCTGTACAATTTTTTAAGTCGCCTATGGAGATTTTTGAGGGTAAAAGTTTGACGCCATTCCACGAGCAGGCGCAATTTTGAAGCGTGACATGTTGGGTATCAATTTACTTGGCATAACATTATATTTCACGATATAAAAAAATTGGGCTAACTTTACTGATGTCTTATTTTTTTATTCAAAAAAGTGAATTTTTTCCAAAAAAAAGTGCGCTTATAAGACCGCTGCGCAAATACGGTGCAAAAAAAAGTATTGCAACGACCGCCATTTTATTCTTAAGGGTGTTATAGGGCGTACACACGGTCGGACTTTGTTCAGACATTCCGACAACAAAATCCTAGGATTTTTTCCGACGGATGTTGGCTCAAACTTGTCTTGCATACACACGGTCACACAAAGTTGTCGGAAAATCTGATCATTCTGAACACGTCGGGACTATAAACGGGGCAGTGGCCAATAGCTTTCATATCTTTATTTATTCTGAGCATGCGTGGCACTTTGTCCGCCAGGTTTGTGTACACACGATCGGAATTTCTAACAACGGATTTTGTTGTTGGAAAATTTTATAGCCTGCTGTCAAACTTTGTGTGTCGGAAAATCCGATGGAAAATGTCCGATGGAGCCCACACACGGTCTGAATTTCCGACAACACGCTCCGATCGGACATTTTCCATCGGAAAATCCGACCGTGTGTACGGGGCATAACTGTTATACTGTAATGTTACTTTGTTTTATTGTTAACCATCATTTGCTTAGCAGGTACGCCATTCAGTTGCAGCGCGGATTTATTTATCTTGACAGCAACAGCGTTTGCTCCCACGATACATAAAGCCGTGACTCCAGCGCTGTAGGAGGTGATTTCACCACCACAGTTAAAAAAAAGAGCATATATGTCGAAGCATGGGGGCAGCAGGGGCGGAGGAGCGATTTGCTCCTACCTTTTGGGGCGGATGCCCCCATGCTTCGGCATTTATATAAATGGTGCATGTATGCCCATTGTTAGAAGTGGGTGGCTGAAGGGAGGTATTCTAATGGTGGGCATACCCACCGATCAATCTCTTTTTTTTCGTTCAGCCCACAGGCTGCATGAAAAAAAAGTTTACAATATATGCCCAACAAGGACCAGCAACGTACTGGTATGTTGCTGGACTTTGAGTGGTTATACCAGGTTTAGGTATCATCTTGGTATCATTCTTTTCAGCCAGCGGGCGGCTTTCATGTAAAAGCAATCCTAGTGGCTAATTAGCCTCTAGACTGCTTTTACAAGCCGTGGGAGGGAATGCCCCTCCCCCCCACCGTCTTCCATATTTTTCTCTGGCTCTCCTGTCCCAACAGGGAACCTGAGAATGCAGCCGGTGATTCGGCCAGCTGACCATAAAGCTGATCAGAAACCAGAATGGCTCCAAACATCTCTATGGGCTAAGAAACCGGAAGCTACGAGCATTTTATGACTTCGATTTCGCTGGATGTAAACAGCGCCATTGGGAAATTGGGAAAGCATTTTATCACACGGATCTTGGTGTGGTCAGATGCTTTGAGGGCAGAGGAGAGATCTAGGGTCTAATAGACCCCAATTTTTTCAAAAAAGAGTACCTGTCACTACCTATTGCTATCATAGGGGATATTTACATTCCCTGAGATAACAATAAAAATGATTAAAAAAATTAAAGGAACAGTTTAAAAATAAGATAGAAAAGCAAAAAAATAATAAAGAAAAAAAAAAAAGCACCCCTGTCCCCCCCTGCTCTCGCGCAAAGGCGAACGCAAGCGTTGGTCTGGTGTCAAATGTAGACAGCAATTGCATCATGCATGTGAGGTATCACCGCGAAGGTCAGATCGAGGGCAGTAATTTTAGCAGTAGACCTCCTCTGTAAATCTAAAGTGGTAACCTCTAAAGGCTTTTAAAAGCTTTTAAAAATGTATTTAGTTTGTCGCCACTGCGCGTTTGTGCGCAATTTTAAAGCATGTCGTGTTTGGTATCCATGTACTTGGCCCCAGATTATCTTTTTTATTCCATCAAACATTTGGGCAATATAGTGTGTTTTAGTGCATTAAAATTTAAAAAAGTGTTTTTTTTTCCCAAAAAATGCGTTTGAAAAATAGATGCGCAAATACTGTGTGGAAAAAAAATGAAACTCCCACCATTTTAATCTGTAGGGCATTTGCTTTAAAAAAATATATAATGTTTGAGGGTTCAAAGTAATTTTCTTGCAAAAAAAAAATCTTTTCATGTAAACAAAAAGTGTCAGAAAGGGCTTTGTCTTCAAGTGATTAGAAGTGTGGGTGATGTGTGACAGGACAGTTCAAACCCCCCCAAATGACCCCATTTTGGAAAGTAGACACCCCAAGCTATTTGCTGAGAGGCATGTCGAGTCCATGGAATATTTTATATCGTGACACAAGTTGTGGGAAAAAGACAATTTTTTTTTTTTTTGCACAAAGTTGTCACTAAATGATATATTGCTCAAACATGCCATGGGAATATGTGAAATGACACCCAAAAATACATTCTGTTGCTTCTCCTGAGTACAGGAATACCACATATGTGAGTCTTTTTGGGAGCCTAGCCACTTACGGGACCCCGAAACCCAAGCACCGCCTTCAGGCTTTCTAAGGGTGTAAATTTTTGATTTCACTCTTCACTGCCTATCACAGTTTTGGAGGCCATGGAATGCCCCGGTGGCACAAATCCCCCCCCAAATGACCCCATTTTGGGAAGTAGACACCCCATGCTATTTGCTGAGAGATATAGTGAGTATTTTGCAGACCTCACTTTTTGTCACAAAGTTTTGAAAATTGAAAAAAGAAAAAAAATACATTTTTCTTGTCTTTCTTCATTTTCAAAAACAAATGAAAGCTCCAAAATACTCACCATGCCTCTCAGCAAATAGCTTGGGGTGTCTACTTTCCAAAATGAGGTCATTTGGGGGGGGGTTGTGCTATTTTGGCATATTATGGCCCTCGAAACTGTGATAGGTAGTGAGGAGTGAAATAAAAAATTTACACCCTTAGAAATCCTGAAGGCGGTGATTGGATTTCGGGGCCCCGTATGCAGCTAGGCTCCCAAAGAGTCCCACACATGTGGCATCCCCGTACTCAGGAGAAGCAGCAGAATGTATTTTGGGGTGTAATTCCACATATGCCCATGGCATGTTTGAGCAATGTATCATTTAGTGACAACTTTGTGCAAAAAAAAAAAAGTTTGTCACTTTCCCGCAACTTGTGGCAAAATATAAAATATTCTATGGACTCAACATGCCTCTCAGCAAATAGCTTGGGGTGTCTACTTTCCAAAATGAGGTCATTTGGGGGGGGGGGGGTTGTGCCATCTGGGCATTTTATGGCCTTCAAAACTGTGATAGGTAGTGAGGAGTGAAATCAAAAATTTACGCCCTTAGAAATCTTGAAGGCGGTGCTTGGTTTTCAGGGCCCTGTACGTGGCTAGGCTCCCAAAAAGTCCCACACATGTGGTATCCCCGTACTCAAGAGAATCAGCAGAATGTATTTTGGTGGTGCAATTCCACATATGCCCATGGCCTGTGTGAGCAATATATCATTTAGTAACAACTTTGTGCAAAAAAAAAAGTTTGTAATTTTCACGCAACTTGTGTCAAAATATAAAATATTCCATGGACTCAACATGCCTCTCAGCAAATAGCTTGGGGTGTCTACTTTTCAAAATGGGGTCATTTGGGGGGTTTTGTGCCATCTTGGCATTTTATGGCCTTCAAAACTGTGATAGATAGTGAGGAGTGAAATCAAAAATTGACACCCTCAGAAATCCTGAAGGCGGTGCTTGGCTTTTGGGGTCCCGTACACGGCTAGGCTCCCAAAAAGTCCCACACATGCTGTATCCCCATACTCAGGAGAAACAGCTAAATGTATTTTGGGGTGCAATTTCACATATAACCATGGCATGTGTGAGCAATATATTATTTAGTGACAACTTTTTGTACATTTTTTTTAATCATTATTAAATCACTTGGGACAAAAAAAATAATATTTAATGGGCTCA
The DNA here is from genome assembly GCA_037952925.1 of Lithobates clamitans. Lineage (NCBI taxonomy): Eukaryota > Metazoa > Chordata > Amphibia > Anura > Ranidae > Lithobates > Lithobates clamitans. The sequence continues at coordinate 1,255,495 of JBBGZY010001057.1, read as the reverse complement.
ACACGCCTCTCAGCAATTTCCTTAGGGTGTCTACTTTCCAAAATGGGGTCATTTGGGGGGGGGTTGTACTGCCCTGCCATTTTAGCACCTCAAGAAATGACATAGGCAGTCATAAACTAAAAGCTGTGTAAATTCCAGAAAATGTTCCCTAGTTTGCAGACGCTATAACTTTTGCGCAAACCAATAAATATACGCTTATTGACTTTTTTTACCAAAGACATGTGGCCGAATACATTTTGGCCTAAATGTATGACTAAAATTGAGTTTATTGGATTTTTTTATAAAGAAAAGTAGAAAATATAATTTTTTTTCCAAATTTTCGGTCTTTTTCCGTTTATATCGCAAAAAATAAAAACCGCAGAGGTGATCAATTTACCATCAAAAGAAAGCTCTATTTGTGGGGAAAAAAGGACGCAAATTTTGTTTGGGTATAGCATTGAATGGCCGCGCAATTAGCAGTTAAAGCAACGCAGTGCCAAATTGTAAAAAGTGCTCTGGTCAGGAAGGGGGTAAATCCTTCCAAGGCTGAAGTGGTTAAATCCACTGCCCTCGTCTGAGTGTTTCCTCCTGTCTGTGCCAATTAGACCTTCATAATAGAGGTCCCACGGTTCTGGTAAGCGGCCATCCGGCATTCTTTATCATTTATCATCTGCTGGCCACAGTGTGTGATCACATTTTGGAAAGGACCATTTGGGGGTTTTCTATCTGCATCCTTTATTGGACTTTATAGAACACTCTATGGACTTTTTTTTGTGTTTGTATGTTAGCACATATGTATAATTTATCCTGACACAGGTTTCATTCAGATAATGCATTAGTTTGCTGGTACATGTTCTTAGTTGGTTGATTTGTCCTAACAGGACATTACATTAATTGGTGTTTCTATTCTGCACACACTTGATTTTTTGATTTTTCCTTTCTTGGTTTTGTTTGGATTGCGCATCTACTTTTTCACATTACACTTCTAAACAGAATATTCTGTTTTTTTAGATTGCAGCACCTGTCACATAAGTATTAACATTCACTGTATTATTTTCCATATATTGTTTTCATCAATATCCACTGGGGGTAGTGCGGATTGACCACGTTACACAGGGTTATAAACGGGAGGTCAGCAGATGGGGTGACAAGAAGAAAGGGATCAGGTTGCAGGACAAGGTTCCAGGGATGTAGGAATAGACAGGATCAGGTACAACAGGTTCAGGATACAGGAATCAAGGTTCAGGATCAGGGTAACAGGATGCAGGTCAGGGCTCAAGGACAATACCAGCGCAAGGTGTGTGTGCACTTGCCGGGTATTTATACTACAGCTGCTAATAAAGACAGGTGATGCCTGTCTGCAGAAGGTAATACCTGACAGCTCCAAACTGCCAGGAGACACCTGCTGGTGGACCTCAGTACTGCACGCCAAATGATCGATTTTACCAGCGGAGAGGACCTTTCCTGACAGGTACTGACAGAAAAATGCACCCACTGCTGAGCAAATAGTCCAGCAACTGTCGCTGCTATTAACGCTCAGCCTGATGCAATGTAAACGTGCCTGGGGAATGCCTGTGTCACCACACTCACATGCCCCGTCTGCTCTGTGTTCCTCCATCAGCTAAATGCAGCCTGTAAACGTTGCATTTATAGCCTACATAGTCCTGCGCGTAGACGTTGAAGCACGTCGACTCCGCGCTAAGCCACGCCCACTCCGCCTCCGTCTTCCTACCGTGCCCCCCACTATTTTCAAAAGAGATTGTTTCCCGCGCGTGCGGCCTTTGATCGGCCTGTGGGGGGTTGTGGAGAAGAGGAGAGCCAATGCTTTCTGAAGGGAGGACGGAGAATGAGAACCACCGTCTACAGTGGTGTAAGAGGGAGCGGAGCGGCATACCGCTGATTGTTCCAGGCTCCCTCTGCCTCCTGGAGAGGGGAGTCTAGGTGGGGGATGTCTTTTGAAGAAAACCCCCCTCCAACATCTTACCTGAGACTTGGGACTGGAGGAAGCCTGCAGCTTCTGCTGACACAGAGCAAGATCTGAAAAATCATGGAACAGGTACATGCTCTTGACAGCCCCCGGTGGTGACTTTAAACATGACAACGTTTACTTAAAGGAGAAAACTCATAAGGACTTAAAAACTTAAAAATTCCTTAGGAGTCTCCACTTACCTTATCCTGCCGCAGGGTTCTGTGGTAAACCAAACAGACCCAATCTTCACCCCTCATGGTGGGCTCCGTTACAAAACCTTCAAGGACCGGGGCCCCTTTTTATCGGGGGTTCCACTCCCTTGGACCCATATAGAACCCTACAGAAAGCTTTTATGGCTGAAAAAACCAAAGCACTGGATCCCGGGATCCAGCTCTTGAAAAAGAGAAGCGTTACAGGCTAAACCTCGTTTCTTCCATCATGAGGCCTGGGTACCATTCAATTTGACCTAAAAAGACACTTTGAATGGATCCGGCTCCATAGTTTGCCCCAGCAAAGATTACTCCAGCAGAGTTCAGCACAGCACATCTTTACTCGTGACCAACACCTGGCGAAAAAATTGAGGTACTCCCGGTAAGGGGAGGGGTTATATAGGGAGTAAACTTCCTGTCTAAGGTGTGCCAGTGTCCATCACCTAAACCACCTAAAGGTGGCCTATATAACCCATATAGTTATGACTATGGCTCTGTGTCCCATGATGTACGATAAAGAAAGTTCTGTTCGCAGTCAGTCGCAGTTGCAGCCGACCGATTCGTGCCTCCGTCATGGCAAATCATTTAATTTCACGTATTGCGCTCCGATTCAAATCCAGTCGCATCTGAGATGCGCCGATTCGTCTCGCCGTGCCCCAGTTGGCGTGGCCTCATTTCATTTCATTATTATGTTCCACAGTGTTGATTACTTGCTTGTCGCAGTCGCGGCACCGATTTGTGCCTACATCCAGGCATAAACATTTCACTCATTTAATTTCATGCAACAGTCGCATCAAGTCAAAAGACTCAAAACCACTTCAAATCGACAAACTCGCATAAACGCACTGCAACGTTACACAAGTCAGTCATTTAAGTCACCTTTTCAATTCAGATAGTCAAACCCCTCACCAGTTGTCATATGTCATTTCTCTCTCCAGGTCAGTCAAGTTCAGTAGGTCCACCCTGCAACGGGTTGGACGGTATTCCCCCAGGTAAAAAAAAAACAAAAACAAAAAAACCACACCCATCTAAAAAGGACAGGGGCTGGGTACGTATGCTGACACAGAAAAAGAAACAATCTAGACTTTATGTCACCCTCAGTAGGTTCCGCCCGACCATCTTGCGACCAGCACATCACTTCCAGGGCACAAGCCATCTAGAGCCATCTCTCAAGCTGGCAGCGAAGACTTCACCACCCCTCTGTCACCTTCCTCAGTGTCAGACAGTGGCAGCGTGCAGTGCCTCAGGGGATGGACCATCCCCAAATAACGGCGGAACTGAAGCGCAGGGGTGTGCCTTTTCCTGCTACAGCCAGGAAGGCAGAGCTTTTCAAGCACCTCTGCCCCCCCGCCAGCCACAGCTGAGCCCAGTACTCAACAGGCTTCTCTCCAAACAATTTCTACTGCTATTTCCCAACTTCACACCATGGTGTCATCTTTGTCGACTACAGTCATGAATGTCCAAGCCAGAGTGGCACTCTTGGAGGCTCGCCCGGCCACAACCATCCCTGACCCACCCACAGTGCAGGTTCTGACACCCCTTCCTGCAGGTACTACAGGGACAAGTCCCACTATCTGCTCAGCACATCTGGTTCCAGCCAACATTAGGAAGGACATCCTGGATGGCAAGGACGTCAACCTTGCCTCCCTACTCTTTTCAGTCCACGACTTGGCAGAGAATAAAGCCTATACCTAGAGAGACGTGTCAGTGGTCCTCAAGGCCAAAGATCCTAGGCTCAACCGAAAGTTGTCTGTCCCAGAGTTTGCGCTGGCCTTCGGCATGTTCAGGGATGGCAGAAGGGAAGAGCTGGATCTATATCTCCACACCGTGGTGGACTTGGGCTACAAATACGGAGGTTTTTCATTTTACGATTACCATCGTTCCTTCTCCGCAAAAGCAGCAGCCAGGCTGGCACAATTTCAGACAGGCACGGATTGGAGCCTTTTGGACACTGAATTGTTCTGCCGTCACTTTGCTGGCATGAGCTCACCATTGTGCGCTATTTGCCAATCCTCCTCCCACACCGCTGTCTGGTGCGCTAACGCGGCAGTTACTTGTCCATTCGAGTTCCCCTCCACCTTCGGTGCAGTGCAAGGCCCATCGGCCCCGGCACAGATGTCCTAAGTGGACAAGTTCGGACGCTCTGTTCGGACCGTAGGAGGAGCAGCCATTTGTAACAACTACAACTACGGCTCATGTAATTTTAGCCAATGCCGCCTGCTCCATATCTGCATCATATGCCAGAGGGCACACTCGAGAAATCTATGCGAGGTCAAGCAGCAGAAGAAGGCATGACTAGGCAGAGTCAATGTCCTATGGCTGGGGCTCTATCTCTGCTCACACCCTACTCCTTCCCTGGACACCTTCCTTATCCAAGGATTTACAGCAGGGTTCCACACTGGCCTCATCTCTCGGCCCCATACAACCTATGAATGCAGAAACCTCCGCTCAGAGGCCACCGACGAGCAGACCATAGACCAGCTATTACAGGCTGAACTGGAGTGAGACTTTATCATAGGTCCCTTCACACAGCCCCCTTTCATCACTTGGAGAGTTAGCTCTATTGGGCTTGTCAAGGGCAAGTTCTCAAATAAAGCTCACTTGGTGTACGACCTGTCTGCACCTCATTCTTCCCACATTCCCAGCCCGAATTCCCTAATTGCCTCCGAGGAGTTTTCCCTGAAGTATGCCTCAGTAGACATGGCAATTCAGGCCATTATCAAAGCAGGCACAGGGGCCTGGCTCTTTAAGGCCGACATCTCAGACGCCTTTAAACTCCTGCCTATCCACCCCTCCCTCTGGTGTTGGCAGGACATTAAGTGGAAAGAGGCGTATTACTTCGCTACCAAGCTGACTTTTGGCTCTAAAAGCAGCCCCTGGCTCTTCAACACTTTAGCACAGACCCTCACCTGGATACTTATACACAAGGCTCAGTGAGAAGAGGTCTTCCATTACCTGGATGAATTCTTGTTAATCGAACAGCCCAGCATGCCCCCAGGAGACCTCAACAAATTGAGAGTAGTCTTCGGGAATCTCAATGTCCCCATTGCTGAACACAAGGTTGACGGTCCAGCACACTCCATCACCTTCCTTGGAGTTAACCTAGATACTTGCTCCATGCAGGCTAGCCTCCCCCTTGACAAATTAAACCGAATTAGGTTAGTTCTCCAAGAATTCACCCACACAAGAGGATGTACTAAAAAGCAGCTCCAGTCCCTGTTGGGCATGCTCAATTTTGCCATGTGAATCATTCCCCAGGGTCGGTCCTTTGTGTCACGCCTCCTAGTCTACCTCTTACAGGCACAGGACCCTGATCCGATCCTCAATTTGGACACTGCAGGAGTAGCAGACTTATTAATGTGGGAGGAGTTCATTTCCACCTGGAATCGTATATCCATGTTTATACCTTCGATATCACATCAATCACCGCAGGTAGTAACAGATGCCGCAGCCTCCACAGGCTTCGCTGCAATTTTTGTCCATCATTGGTTTGCAGGACCCTGGCCTCCAGAGATACCTTCAATCCCTGGGTTTACCCTGACTTCCTCTCTCTTCGAGCTCTACCCGACAGGGCAAACGGTGGCCTTTCACTACCGACAACCAGGCCACGGCAGATATCATGACTAAAGGCAGGTCTAAGTCGCTCTTGGTTATGTCCTTCCAATGCAGGCTGGTACAACTTTCCCTTCAGCACCAATTCAACATCCACTGTACATTCATTCCGGGCAAATGAAACCTTGTCGCAGACGCACTGTCTCGCTTTAATTTCACCTCCTTCTTTCGGGAGGTTCCCGGAGCCGACCCTGTATCAGCCCGTATTCCGGTCTGGTCTCAGCTGACTCTGGACTAGAACAGGATCTCCGCAGAGTGACCCAGCTCATGAACCAGTCTCTGTCCCGTAACACGCTCAAAGCTTACCATATAGCTTGGAGCACTTTCCACAAATTCCTAGCAAACTGTTCAGCGGGAACTACGACAGACGCCAAACACATACTGGCCTTTATCTCATATTGCCATAGTCACTTGGCCCTGTCCCACAATACTGTCCGCGTATACTTAGCTGGCATCCAACACTTTCTGGCTCTACAAGATCCTGCAAGACCGTCCTTGTTCGCAAGCCATGCGATCCGAGCCAGCCTACGTGGCATACAGAAACAACAGCCAATAGTCAAGGCCAAAATCCTGCCTATAACAAGTGACATCTTTAGAGACATGTCCACTATCCTTGCCAGTTCTCCGTTTGGTCTCCCTAGCTTGGTCATACAAGCAGCTATCTATCTGGCCTACTACGGGTTCCTGCGTCCTGGTGAGTTTACCTGCAATAACCCTGCAGGCCAAGTCCTGTGTAGACGTCACTTGGTTCGCTACCAAGACCATTTCGTCCTCCATCTTGCTGTATCCAAAACCCAGCAATCAGGCCCTGGAGTAGACATCCACCTCTACAAAACTAACAATTGCTGGTGTCCAGTTACCATACTTAACCACCTACTGTCACTCCTGCCCAAACAATCAAATACTAGTCCCCTTCTACCCTTTCCGGTCAAACCTTTAAGTGTCAGCCAGTTCGTGGAAGACAGGAGGATTCTTCTCCGAAACCTACACCTCAACCCCACTCAGTACTCCGGTCACTCTTTCCGTATCGGAGCAGCCTCAACAGCATCTCCGCATCGGGTCCCAGATCATGTTTTTAACAGACTAGGCTGGTGGAAGTCTGCCTACTTCGCCCGGTACATCCCCAATCCTAAGGTGGAAATATCACAAGCATTTACCAAACTCATTCAATGAATAAGACTAAAACCAATAAAACTTAACCCTACCTGAATGTTTTTGTCCCCTTATTTTGGTATGCCGGCCATCAGACCAAGGCACACTTCAGGTCCATTTCATGTTGTAAGTCTTATCATAAGTCTATGTTGTTCATATCCATATCGGCCATAGGGCTTCAACCATAAGTAAGAAGGCAAGTATGCTGGCCTGAATTTATGGGAGGAGCCGGGGGAGTATTTAACCAGCCCGCTCGCCTGTGGTCTTTGTCGGTTTCCTGTGCGTGATACCAACCCTCCCATTCCCTTTTTAGGGCATTTCTCAATCATTTCTCTTTCACAAATATTCATTTCTAATCTTGGGTATGCGCCCTTATTTTGGTATGCTGGCCATCAGACCAAGGCACACTTCAGGTCCATTTCATGTTGTAAGTCTTATCATAAGTCTATGTTGTTCATATCCGTATCTGCAATTGCTGCCTTTTCAGCTGGTAGACTCTGCCCCCTTCCGTGAATTTGTGGAATGGGCTGTACCTCAGTGGCAGGTTCCAAAATGCCATTTCTTTTCACGGAAGGCCATTCTGGCTCTCTACCGGCATGTGGGAGGCAATGTTTTGGCCTCGTTGGACAGGGCGGTCAGCAGTAAGGTGCATATTACCGCTGACTCATGGTCCAGCAGGCATGGGCAGGGAGGTTACCTTTCCTTCACGGCGCACTGGTTAACTCTGCTGGCAGCTGGGAAGGATGCAGGATAGGGTTCAGTATTGTTGGAGCTTGTTCCACCACCACACCTCCAAAATGCTAGTGGTGATTCTGCCACAGCTCTCTCCTCCACTCCCGCCTCTTCTTCTTCCTCTATAGCCTCTTCTTCTGATTTCTCCTCTGAACCAGCGGTGCTCCGTAAGCAGTCAAGGGCCTACGCAAGCACTCAGGCAAAAAGATGCCATTCGGTGCTTGAGTTGGTCTGCTTAGGGGACAGGAGCCACACTGGGGCAGAGATTCTGTCAGCTCTGCAGGGGCAGGCTCAGAGGTGGTTGACACCATGCCAGCTTCAGCCAGGAATGGTTGTATGTGACAATGGCACCAACCTTCTCTTCGCCCTCCGACAGGGACACTTGACCCATGTCCCATGTTTGGCACACGTCTTGAACTTGGTGGTGCAGTGGTTCTTGAGCAGGTACCCAGGCTTACAAGATCTCCTGAGGCAGGCCAGAAAAGCCTGTGGTCATTTCTGCCAGTCATACAATGCCAGTGCTCGGCTGGCTGACATTCAAAGGGAATGCAACCTGCCCACCAACCGCCTCATTTGTGACATGCCCACCAGGTGGAACTCAAAGTTGGCAATTCTGCAGCAGCTGCACTCACAGCAGAGGGCCATCAATGAGTACCTGTGTGAGTATGGCACCTGGACAGGGTCAGGGGAGCTTGGCTTTTTTGATGCATGCACTGTCCTGTCACCATTTGAGGAAGCCACAAGGATGGTGAGCAGCAACAATGCATGCATCAGTGATACTGTCCCTCTTGTCTTCCTGTTGGAGCACAACAACTTTGCTTTGTGGAATAATGGACAGGGCACTTGAGGCAGAACAGCGGGAGGAAGAGGAGGACTTCCTTACCTCTCAAGGCCCCCTTTATCCAGATAGCATTCCTGTGGGCCCACCAAACACACAGGAAGAAGAGGAGAAGGATTGTGCCAGCATGGATGTAAAGGATAACACTCAGCAGCAGTCTTCAAGGGATGGTTTTCAGTCCCCAGAAACCCAAGGAGTTGTACATGGTGGGAAGGAGGTAGTTTCTGACAACGTCATCCTCAGTGACCCAGAGGACTCACAATCAATTGCGTCTGCAAACTTACGCTGCATGGCCTCTCTGATTCTGCAAAGCCTGCAAAAGGACCAAGGGTTCGTGGTATCAAAGAGAGCGATCATTACTAGCTGGCAACCCTTCTTGATCAACGTTACAAGGGTAAGGTTGCAGAATTCATCCTGCCTTCACAGAGGGAGCAGAGGATGAAACATCTTTAGGAGGCCATGAAGAAAGGTTTCTGCAATGCGTTTCCAGACCCTGGGAGGTTACAATTTCCTGGTGCTGGACAACATGTTGTTGAGGCTTCGGTCAGTCAGAGGAATGGCGGTGGAGAAGGTGGCCGGCTGACCGAAGCCTTTAGACAATTTTTTATTCCTCAGAGCCAAGGTATGATAGGTTCAAGCAACCATCGCCAATGTCTGCATTACATGGTGCAGGAATATCTTGGGGCAAGAGCAGACTTGGAGACCTTTTCAACAGACCATCCACTGGGTTACTGGGTCTTGAGGATGGACCACTGGCCAGAACTTGCTCAATATGCAATTGAGCTACTGGCCTGTCCTGCATCCAGTGTTCTGGATGCAGGACAGTGCTGCTGGAGGGTTTGTAACGGATCATAGAGTGTGCCTGTCCACAGACTCCGTTGATAGGCTCACATTCATAAAAATGAATCAGTGTTGGATCAAGAGCAGCTGTCAAGCACCTGATGCTGATATAACTAATTGATTTTTCTATGGATGTGGGATCCCTTGAAGACTGCCTATGCTGAGTGACTATCCTATTCCTCCTCAATCTTGATGATGCTAGCTGACCAGCAATATTTTTGGTTTACCATCACCACTGCCTAAGGCCCAATTTTTCTGCCCCTGTTTAACAGGGGCATGTAATTACAATTTTTGATCAAATATTTCACAGCAGGGCCGTTCCTGTGCCCAAAAAGCCTAACTGTGAGGGGTTACAGTGTTGTGGCACCACCACCACTGCCTAAGGCCCAATTTTTCCGCCCCTGTTTAACAGGGGCATGTAATTACATTTTTTCATCAAATATTTCATTGCAGGGCCCATTCCTGCACCCACGAAGCGTAACTATGAGGCGTTACAGTGTTGTGGCACCACTACCACTGCCTAAGGCCCAATTTTTCTGCCCCTGTTTAACAGGGGCATGTAATTACAATTTTTAATCAAATATTTCACAGCAGGGCCTGTTTCTGCGCCCAACAAGAGTAACAGTGAGGAGTTACAGTGTTGTGGCACCACCACTGGCTAAGGACAAATTTTTCTGCCCCTGTTTAACAGGGGCATGTAATTATAATTTTTGATCAAATAGTTCATAGCAGGGGCCGTTCCTGCGTCCAACAAGCATAACTGTGAGGGGTTACAGTGTTTTGGCACCACTGCCTAAGGCCCAATTTTTCTGCCCCCGTTTAACAGGGGCATGTAATCACAATTCTTGATATAATATTTCATAGCAGGGCCCGTTCCTGAGCCAAACAAGTGTAACTGTGAGGGCTTACAGTGTTCTGGCACCACCAACACCTAAGGCCCAATTTCCTGCAGAGTATTTAGGGCAGGCCGTACAGTATATATACTTCGGTTCAGAGTATATAGTGCCTGGGGGGCCCCCCACGCCATTTTTTTTTAAATTTGGGTGCAGGGTTCCCCTTAATACCCATACCAGACCCAAAGATCCTTGTAGTGGGCTGGGGGGACCCATGCCGTTTTTCTCAATGATTTTAATGTATATTGCCGGGACCTGACAATACATTACAGCCGCAAGCAGTTTTACATGACTTTTTTTCCTTTAGAAATGTAATTTTGCTGTGGTATTGTTCTAAACACGGGAAAACTGCGCCACTTTACAGGCATAATATAGACACCCCCAGGCACGATATTTAAAGGAATATTTCATTTTTATTGTTTCACTTTAAGCATTCTTAAAATCACTGCTCCCGAAAAAACGTCAGTTTTTAAAACTTTTTTTTGCATTGATACATGTCCCCTGGGGCAGGACCCGGGTCCCCAAACACTTTTTAGGGCAAAAACTTGCATATAAGCCTTTAAAATTAGCACTAATTTTTCACATTCGTGTCCCATAGACTTTAAGTGTTTTCGCATATTTAAACAAACTTATTGCATGTTCGGATTTTCTGGTGCGAACCGAACCGGGGGGTATTCGGCTCATTCCTATCCTGGGGAATCTAATTTACCTGTTCTTGCGCTGTACCTTACCTTATGCATAATTTACAATATTAATATAATGGCAAGACTCATCTGCAAAATAGAAGTGGATGGAGTGGATATGTTTTTTCCTAAAGCATATCTAAACCCAAGAGAGAAACATGAAAACTTGACACTTAAGTCCTCAGATTAAATGGAGGCACCTAACATAAACCATTCGACCACCCGGACTGGAAGAGTGAGGCAATGCAGCCCTCTTCAGATTCGGAAAATCCAAAACTGCACAAAACACAAAGAACGTGCAAATGCCTAGTGCAATACCTTTAGCACTTTATTAAAGGGTATCAGAAAACATAATATACCCACAACAAGCCAAGCGGGTGTATCGCTACCCTCGTGAGGGTCGCTGCTAGAATCTATACCCCACTGGTTGCCCCGACTCTGCAAATCCTCCTTCACCTCTGACACCCTGGGTTCAGTCATTTTTACCAACTGTCACCTTTAATAAGAAACTTACACAATACCAGTGAGACAATTCAAGTTTGTTTACTGTGGTAAAAGGGACACATAAAATTTCAAAACATAACACTGTAAATTACAAGAGTATTTTTATCTGAACAATATAGCACAGGTTATAAACACTATTTGCAATTGGTAAACTTTTGGTAGTAAGGAGAAATGCAAAGTATACAAAATGACCCAAATTGTGCTAAACCCTGTTTCCGTCACAGTAACTTATATGAACAGGTCAGTAGATGGGTAGGGAACTGACACTTGATTCACTATGTCAGGTTCACTCTCCTTTTTTTCCTCAACCCACAGGCCATTAACATCAGTACAACATGACAAACATTATGCAAATTATTGTGTTTAAATTGGCTGGCTCCTTTAAATCGAGTTCCAGAGAAAGTGAAAGCAGACCCTTTATGCTAAAAAACAACTAAAGAGAGGATAAAAGGGGGTGAAGTGTTACTCCTTGGAATCTGGCAGATCTTCAGCTAGCCTTGACATATTAATAATAGGGTGATCCTAGATGATAGTGTATAGCAAATTTGGCTGATCTGTGGTGTATCTGTATTTTACTTCACACTTTTCCTATATAGCTGAGATATTATTGTATCCAGTGAGATTGCAGATGGTAAAGATGTGAACAGGATATAGCTGTCTGCATATAGTGTTCATTAGAGTATGTGAAATAACTGCCAATGGCACCACAAGTACCAGAAAGGTGGGTTGAATAAGGGATGTCTATATGCAGTGTCTTTACAGAATCTAAATGGGCCAATGCCCGCTCACCATACTGGTCACAGAAGCTGCTGGCAGTGATGCAGGTGATGATGAAGACTGTTTCATGAACTCCCTCTGAATCCTGGTGTAACGCTACATCCCACAATCCGCTTGAGTGCTTTCGTCATATACCACTTCCTCCCAGTCTGAATATAGATATCAGATACTCCAACCGCTGACAAGCACAAAACAAGACGATACTTGTTTAGTTGCTGTACATGGACTCTTTACATATATCCTGGGAGATATTGTGAATAAATAATACTGTCCCGTTTTAAGTAATCTAAGATATATTTTCTCACTCACCCTGTGCCAGGATGGCACAGGGTAACTTAGACATAAGAGGTGCATGGGGAGCTCTCCCCTTTCGACAGAAGACTAACACAGGAGGAGACCCCAGACGGGTTGACTCTGAAGTTAGTCCATAGTTTCAGTCCTCTAATGCCTGTACCTACACAGTACCCCAAACAAATTGTTCCAAACAAAGCATTACGCACCCAGCCAACCTCTGCCTCTCTCATAGAACATACCCGCTGCTGGGGGGAAGTGCGGACTGGTCCTTCCCCCTGGAGTCGCTTTTGCCACAGGAGAGAAGACAGGGTGGCCGGACTTAGTCCATAATGCTGTTGGGCATCTGGGCCAACTGCACAGCATCCCTGGGGTATACAGGTGGAGACTGAAATCCCATCCACCTTTACAGGAAATCTGTCATCTCTTAGTTGTGGGCAGGGGCCAGCAGCACTCTGCCCTGTTGCCAGCCCTTCTACTGGAAACCCCACACCATCTGCTCCGGCTAACTGTTGGGGAGGGAGGCCGACTGCCCCGGCTCCCTGGAACTCTGTAGTTGTTGCCGGTGCTGGGCAGAGGTTGGTAGCACTCGGTCCACTTGCCAGCACTTCTGTTGGGTTTATGCTAGGGGAGACAGCAGGCCCATCCACTGACACCAGATCAAGCTGCAGTTGTGAGGTGCCGATTGCACTCTCTCCTTGCGTCCTGATCTGCTGCTTGGGAGTGACTGCCACCTCCTCACCCTGGGCCTCCAGAACTGCCGCAGGTGTGGGGCAGAGGTCTTGGACCCTCTGACCTGTTGCCAGCGCTTCAGCTGGGTTGGTGTCATCATTCTGGGGTGCCGTCTGCTGTTGGAACTCCCTTTCACTGGTATTGTCTCCCAGGTGCATGAACCCTTGTTGGGGAGGGGAAATGGCTGCTTTTCCTCCCTGCATCTCTGAAATCCACTGGAAAAGAGGAACCATCACCTTCTCACCTCGGGCCTCCGAAACTGCCACGGGTGTGGAGCAGGGGTCTGCAGTACTCTGTCCTGCTGCCAGTACTTGAGCAGGTGATGCATAATCTATAACATCCTCTGATGAACAGTCCATTTAGTCCATACATTCTGTAACCTGTGGCTGGAGAGATGAGCCAACTGCCCCAGCTCCCCGGAACTCCACAGTTGTGACCGGTGCTGGGCAGAGGTTGGTAGCACTCTGCCCAGTTGCCAGCACTTCTGCTGGGGACTCTACATCATCCGCTTTGGCTAAACGTTGGGGCAGGAGGCTGGATTCCTCCACTCCCAAACTGTGTAGCTGCCATTGGGGAGGTGAGCTAGCTGCTTCCTTCTCCATTCCCTCATCTGCCTGCTGGGATGACATGTCTATGGTACTGTCTCCCAGGTGCACGGATCTTTGCTGGGGAGGAAAGACCACTTTCTCCACCCTGGCCAACTGTTGGGGAGTGACAACGAATGCCTCATCTCTCTTCTCCCCCCTGTATCTGCTGCTGGGAAGTGATCGCCACCTTCTCACCCTGAGCCTCTGGAACTGCCACAGGTGTGGGGCAGAGGTCTTGGACCCTCTGTCTGGTGACCAGCACTTCAGCTGGGGAAGTTCCTTGCAACTCCACAGATACTGCTGTTGGTGCTGGGCAGAGCACAGTGAGGTTTGGCCCTAATACCAGCTCTTCTGCTGGAGGCTCATCAGGTTGTTCTTCCTCAGCAGAAAAGTCTATCAAATCCCCTGTCTCTGCAACTGGTGTCTGGGGATAGAGGTTCACCATCTCCTGTCCGTGGAACCCAGAAGATGCTATCGGTGCTAGGCAGAGCTCTGTCCTGTTGTCAGCACTTCAGCTTTGGGGATGGCAATCTCCAGATTTTCCACTGCCGATTCTCTGGCATGCTGCTGGACAGGCACATTCCTCCATCCAAGATCATCCCATGCGGAAACAGGATCATCAAGGTCAGTCAGCACTTGCTGCATCCGCCATATGACCTACGCGTCCATAGCTGCAGGGGCAGGTTGGCAAAGCACACTGTTACTCTGCCACATTGCCGACTCTTCAGCCAGGATTTCAGAGTTATCAACTGGTATTTCCTGATAGTTCCAGGCAAAGGGAGCCCAGCCCTGGCGCTGAGCAGAGTCTAGCAGCCGTCTGTAGGTGATCTCCAGCTCCCATTCCTGAACAGCCAGAAACTCTATATCTTCCAGTGCCCAGTGCACTTCCGAGATGTTCAGTAGTCCTTCTCTGAAATACATGATTTCATCCAAGCGCCACTCCAAATCACTCCCAAAGTTAGGGTCCCCTGTCAGCTTCACATACAACAGTCCCAGGCCACTGTAGCTAAAGCCTTCCATTGGGCTGTCATCCGCTATCCAAGGGCATGCTTGGGATACATGCCACCAGGGGGCTCTGTAGCTCTCAGCACCTGCAATCCATACTGTGACCAGTACCTTTCCTGGATGGAGCAGAGAACTTTTCCCTGGTGTCGCTGTTCACGGGCTAGCACTTTCTTTCAGAGTTCGCAGCTCATAGAATCAAACCATCCCAGGAGGACCTGCTCTGATGCTGGTCCTCTGTGCTGTATCTGCATCTCTCGCAACCTCCTTCTGAATTCCTCTTCCATGGCGGCTGGTATCTGTACCTCTCCTGTCTTCTCCTGCTGTCCAGGTGTAAGTTTGGATGTCCCAGACTGCAGGAAGCGTCCCACCGCTGCCACCAATGTAACGTTATGTCCCACACTCCGCTTGAGTGCTTTCGTCATATACCACTTCCTCCCAGTCTGAATATAGATATCAGATATTCCAACCGCTCACAAGCACAAAACAAGACGATACTTGTTTAGTTGCTGAACATGGACTCATTACATATATCCTGGGAGATATTGTGGATAAATATTACTGTCCCATTTTAAGTAATCCAAGATATATTTTCTCACTCACCCTGTGCCAGGACAGCACAGGATGACTTAGACAGAGAGGTGCATGGGGAGCTGAAACATGGGTTTCCCAACCTTTCCAAGGGACTCTTGGTT